>CM035162.1:64235868-65535373 GCA_020205615.1 Panax quinquefolius
GCTTATTTTGAAATTTTTGCGTATTTTACCCCTAACTACCCACATTAATCAAATCAACCCTTACTATTTCAAAATAATAAATAGAGAAAATTAAATTTCATTAATAATAAGTTGGGGTCTTACAACCTCCCTCCTTATGAAATTTTCCTCGAAATTGGCGTCGACATACACAGTGTTTCGAAAAGGTGAGGATACCTCGCTTTCATTTCCATTTCCAATTCCCCACTCATTTCCTCTATAGCATGATTCCTCCACAAAACTTTAACTTGTGGTATGACCTTTCTTGGCAGGGACATGCTCCTTCCTATCCAAAATCTTGACAGTACCTCCTCATACGTTAAGTCTTGGCTATCTCGTCCGGTTCTAACTCTATAACGTTGTTCGGGTCTTTCACATATTTCTGAAATACGAGATATGTGAAACACATTATGAACACGAGACATACTCGAGAGGTAACGCGAGTCTATAGGCTACATTTCCTACTCGATCAAGAATTTGAAATGGACCAATAAATCGTGGATTGAGCTTTCCTCTCTTCCCAAATCTTGTAACTCTCTTCCATGGAGCAACTTCATAATAATACATGATCCCCTACACTAAATTCCACGTACTTTCGATGAAGATCGCATAACACTTTTGTCGATCTTTATGCCGTTTTGTATACGTTGTCGAATCATTTGGATCTTTTTCGTAGAGTCATACGTATTCAACTCGGGTCCCAACGGTGTTGCTTCACCCACCTCGTCCCAACATCTTTGAGAGCAACACTTTCGTCCATATAATGCTTCAAATGGAGCTACACCTATACTTGCCTCGATAAGCTGTTGTTGTAGGAGAATTCCACCAATGGTAAATACTTATCCCAAGCCCCTTGAAGTTCAGGACACGAGTCTTAATAAATCTTCAAGAGTTTGAATAGTCCTTTCTCGATTGTCCATCCGTTTGAGGATGGTATGTCAAATCGAATCGTAAATCCATGCCAATAGCTTTTTGCAAGCTAACCCAAAATCTTGAAGTGAATCTTGGGTCACGATCCAAAACTATGGATCTGGGCATGCCATGCAACCTCACAATCTCATTCACGTACATACTAGCAAGGCGTTCAGTGAATAAGTCTCCGTGTCGGCAAGAAATGAGCAGACTTGGTTAATCTATAAATAATAACCCAAATAGCATTGATGCCCCGAGAAACCGTAGTAGGAAGACCCCATACTTGAAATCCATGGTAATGTGTTCCCACTTCCATTTCGGAATCTCAAGTGGTTGCAGCGGACCCTTAGGTACTAGATGCTCCGCCTTTACACGTTGACAAGTTAAACACATTGAGATAAACTTTGCAATCTCTCTCTTCATATTGTTCCACCAAAATGTATGTCGAAGATCACGATACATTTTAGTACTTCAGGATGGATTGCAAATGGTGTATTGTGTGCCTCCATCATAATCTTGTACTTCAAATCAGTCGTTAGGAACACAAAGTCTAGAGTGGACTCAAGTATTCCTTCTTCATCAATTCTCGCTTAGTAATAGCTCCTTCTTGTACTTTCTTCTTCATATGCATCACCTCCGATTCGGTGGCTTGAGCAACCTTAACTTTTTCTATTAAAGTTGGCTCTGTCGTATACTTGACATCATCGCTTTTCGTTCCTGCATATGATCTTCACGCAACGCGTCACTACCACGTTCGCTTTCCGGGATGGTATTGAATAGTGTGGTCGTAGTCTTTCAATAGCTCGAGCCAACGTCATTGCCGCATGTTGAGTTCTTTTTAGTGAAGAAATATTTAAGGCTTTTATGGTTTGAATATATCTCCACTTTCTCCCCATATAGATAGTTCCTCCATATCTTTAGCGCAAAAACTGGGCCGCTAACTCTAGATCATGAGTAGGATAATTCCTCTCATACTCTTTAAGTTGTCATGAGGCATAAAGCTATGACTTTCCCACGTTGCATGAGAACACATCCTAACCCTTTGCACGAAGCATCATTTCAGATAACAAATCCATCCGAACCGGATGGTATTGTTAGAACGATTGCCGAAATAAGTCTCCTCTTAAGCTCTTGGAAACTCTTCTCGCATTCTTCGCTCCAAAGCGAATTTTGTATCCTTCCGAGTTAATTGAGTTAATGGAGTAGCGATTCGAGAGAACCCTTCCACACTAATCTCCGATAATAACCAAACTAAGCCCAAAAGGCACGTACTTGATCCACCGACTTGGTTGCTCCAACTTTGTATTGCTTCAATCTTCACCGCATCAACAGATACTCAAGTTTCGACACCACGTGCCCAAGGAATGCTACTTCCTCAAGCGAACTCGCATTTCTTCAATTTGGCATATAGTTTGTTTTCACGAAGCCTTTGGAGTACCGGCTTCAAATGGTGCTCATGATCTTCACGACTTTTGGAATATATAAGGATGTCATCAATAAAGACAACAACAAACCGATCCAAATATTCCTTGAATAATCGGTTCATCATATCCATGAAAGCCGCAGAGAGCATTAGTCGGTCCCAGAAGACATGACTAAGAATTCATAATGCCCGTCTCGAGTTCTAAAGGCGTCTTTGGAATATCCTCGATTCTAATCTTCATTTGATGATATCGAGAATGAAGATCGATTTTTGAAAAGAATTGTGCCCCTTGCAAATTTGGTCAAACAAGTCATCAATACGAGGTAGAAGATACCTATTCTTGATGGTGACATGGTTCAATTCAGATAGTCAATACAAAGTCGCATACTCCGTCTTTCTTCTTTACAAATAAAGCAGGAGCACCCCAAGGAGATGTACTAGGGACGAATGAAACCGATGTCCAACAATTCTGTTGTTGGACCTTTAACTCTGAAGTTCAATAGAGCCTTTCAATATGGGGTTTTAGAAATGGGCTTTGTACCGTGTTCAAGATCAATAAAGAATTCAACTTCACGTTCGGGGTAGGCCGGAAGAAGTTCTTTGGGAAATACGACGGAAAGTCAATAACAATGAGAATATTATTCAAATTTAACGTGTCTTTATTCAAATCCATAACATGGGCTAAGAAAGCTTGACATTCGTTTTTAATAAACGAATAGCTTTATGATTAGATATAGCGAGAATTGATTTTAATGGTTTAGTTGCTTGAATTCGCATACAAACGGGTTGGTTAGGAATATGAAAACTAACAACCTTACGAAAACAATCAATTTTGGCATGATGAGTAGTTAACCAATCAATCCCTAAAATCACATCAAAAGCAAGTATCTTTAAAGAGATAAGGTCAACGGGTAAGGTAATGGTGCCAACTTGAATCAAACAAGATTTATAAGCAAAGTGGATGTGATGAAAGTTTCTCTAACGGAGTTTCCACGAGATAGGTCAAAGTCTAATTTCTCCAAGTCAAGTTTAAAGCGTTGAGCACATGCGGGAGAGATAAATGAATGGGTAGCACCCGGTGATCAAGTAAGGTATAAACTTCGCAAGAATTTATAAATAGCTTACAAGTGATCACCTCGTTTGGGTTCCTCGCATTATGACCGATCACAACAAACGCTCTTCCGGAATCGTTGACTTTGACTTTTCGGAGACGATCTTTTGAGTCACCGTCCTCATTGAACTAGGTTTCGCTATCAAGATAATCTCGAGCGATATGTCCTTCCTTTCCACAATTATAGCATACCTTGAACTGTTGTGGACAGTTTGGACTGATATGTCCCTCTTTCCCGCATTTATAGCATATAACCGGTGGTCGATCTCCTCCCTTAGAACAAGTTGCTGCCGGCACTGTCGTCTTTACATGGTCATTGTTAAATCTCCTCTTTTTAAAATCTCCTCCTGACTCGCTTCTTCTATTTTTATGGCCATGATTACCACCAGAGTGGTTACCATTTTTGTCCGTCTGCTGTTTTCTTTTCTCATTTGGTTATCATTATTACATTGATCGCTATCTCTCGAGTACGATCTTGGTTATGGTCCTCGATTGACCATACTCGTTATCTCGCTCTAATAATTGAGCCTTGTTTACAACATCATCGAATAGAAAGAAAGTTTATGAGAAATGAGATCTTGGCGTATGTCGGGTTTCAAACCTCTAAGAAACATCCGTGTCACACGTTCCTCATTCTCCACCAAATGAGGTGCAAAACTGGATAACTCTCGCAAACTTTGCCTCGTCATTGAGACACCGTCATGTTGTTTTGCTCTAATCGATGAACTCCACTTCCTTCATATGACGAACACTTTCGTGAAAGTATTTGTCATTAAATAGTTCTCAAACGTTTCCCAAGACATCTTGAGTGCGGTTGGATGGGTGCGCTTGAGACTCCACCGATAGTCGCGCCGCGCCACGGAACATAAAGGTGGCGAATGGAACCTTCTGTTCTCCGTGCATCCCAAGACATCGAATATCTTGGTAATTTGTTTGACCCATGTTTCCGCCATGATGATCGGATCCGGCTTTCCCTTAAATTACGGTGGTCCCAACTCTTTGAAGCGCTTGGTTGTGATAACTTGAAGTGAATTGCTATCATTTCTTACGTATTTTGAATATGAGAGTCTCCTCGCCTAATTTTGCATGAACTACTGAAAAGCTTCTAAACATCCCCTCGTTCATCATCTCGCTTTCGGTGGTGTTGTTCAGGGGAGGAACATTGTCGACTGTTGCACGTTCTCCTCGTTGGTGAGTACATGTGTCTCCACGGTCTCATTTCCATTGTTAATATTCTCAATTCGACATTCTCAAATCATGTCATAAAATAAGGGTTAATTAAGGAAATCAATATATCACATAATATCCTTATATCTTGACCAACTAAAAAATAAGCTTAGGTAGGACACACTAGCGAAGGATTTACTCGTCTCTCCCTCTAGTTCTATTCCCGATCTCCGCCAGAGATCATATCCTAAGCTCGATACCTGTGGCGCCCCAAAATAGGTATACATCACCTATTACGAGTTGTCAATATATGGTACGAAACAACTACAACTTTATTATTACAACAAGAAAGCGTGAGTTTGAATACAAATATTATCTTCTAGACAATATCTATACTCAAATAAATCCTCATCACATTTATTGATACATTATTTTACAAAATGGTGAGGACTACTAAACAATCCTTTCTAAAACGTTCATTCCATACCCCAGGCTATTACTCATTTATATTCTCGCCTCACGAGAAGAAAAATGGAACAAAAAGGAAAAGGGTGAGCTCAACTAGCCCAAAGTAAAGAATATTATGACTAAGATAATATACAACAAATTACCGTTAGTCTTCAACGAGGAAAAATCTAATAGAATACAATAGACAACAAATTTTAAATCAATATTCGCAATGAAATAATAATTCATTAGAAGAGTTAAGTAGAGAATGCAAACTACTATCTTCTATGTATGAGTTTAAAAGTTCATCGTCTATCTTTTATCCTCGTAACATCAATCAATATACATACGGAATCAAATATTCATCTTTGCACTCTGAGCCAAAGATATTCATCGATTGGTCATGTTCATCTAAACACTGTTCATCTTTGCACTACACTGACCCAAAGATATTCTTCAGAAATCATTCATCTTTTACTACTGGGCCAAAGATATTCAATAATATAATCATTTAAACCGAGGATGATGAAAAATATTTTTAAAGAAACGAATCCGGTGAAACAAAATGACAAGGATTAAGGATTAAGGATTCGTACTTTGTTTTATCCATGTTCAAAAAAATACCTCAAAAATAATCATAGTGGTGTAAAATTCAAGAATGATCAAAACATGGATACAATCAAAACTAGTATCCAGAATAGATATTTTGGACAAAAAGAAGAAATTTTATTTTTCGGTGAATAGTCTTAGTATTCTGAATAGTGCCATATCGTAAATAGTAACCCGACACCAAAAGATAGAAATTTCACAAAAAAAACATCATCACGCTTCATGAATAGTACTCGTGAATAATAACTCGTGAATAGTAACTCATGAATAGTAACCCCAACATGGAAAAGTTCCAAATTTGATAAAAGTTTCAACTAATATTTCAAAGATAATGATATTGAAGAAATAATATCATTTGAGAAGAAAATAACATCCTTACCTCGAAAGATTAGTACTTTATTTGGAATAAGGGTATAGTCTTTGAAGGAACTTCAGACCGAATCTAACAATACTCAAAGTATACTCACAAGAATACGCTCAATATATCGAGAGAGAAATAGAGAGAAACTTCAGGTTTGGTGTGTTTTTCAATTCTAACCTAAGCACCTATTTATAGGAAAATGCTTAGAACACAAAGCGAAAATTGAATATAATATTAATATATTTTTCATATTTTCTTTAGCCCACCTTAGACAACTGATCTCAGCCCATTTGAATCACATGTGAGGCCAACTTAGTTGCAAAAAACGTTTTTCTCAAAATAATTAACTAAAACTCCAAAAAATTAATTATTTCAGAACTTTGGAACTTCAATAATTCATAATAAATAGCCCTTTCATCAGAAAATTCGAATCCGACGAGTTTGTGTAGGAAATTCAATTCTCTACAACTTTGCAGAAGAAAGTTTTTCCAAATTCCAAATAGAAATTGACCGAAATCCACAAGCAGAAGCGATTTAACATTTATAATCAAATTTCGAGTAATAAATGGGGTCCACCAACATGTTTAACATGTTTTAAACATTTATTGCAACAAAAATACTCTTCCTCCTCGTATACTCATATATCCCACATTTGTTTTAAAAATATCACCATTATTATATTATTAAAATATAATAATATATTTAAATGAATTATTTTATCGAGATAAAGATAAAATTTCAATTTTCAACAATTGTCACATTAAAATTTTCTCCATCTATATCCACATAAAATCAATATTTTCCTCATCATATGAATCAATAATTAATTATTCACAAATAATATTACAAAATCACAATATTGACAACGAGGCGGTTCCCGAGAAAGTGGGGCTTTCAATAAGAATTTCTTCTTCTTGGTAGCGCAATTAGGTGACCAAACCTCTCTTAGTATGCGAGAACTTTCTAGACATTGCCAATAATGTTATCTAATAATATTATTAGGATAATATGAATTATTGCTTCGATAATGAAAATACTTGTGTAATGACAATTATTGAAACAACAAAGAATATAAAATATCAACGCATGACAATTATTAACTCAATAAAATAATTTGAGCAGTAATTATCGTAACCATTATCGAGTAGTGACTTCTACGTAAGAATCAATAATTGGTGCAATACTGTGGTAAGCTTCTTTGTGTTTTAACCACCTTGTATTTTAATGATATTAATCAGTAATAACCACGCCAAGTTATTTTTAAACCACTTATATTTGTCGTTTTCTTCATCCAATCGCTTTCAAGTTATGGGGCCCACACATGCATTTGCTTGCCGTCGCATACGAATATTCTGAAGCACGATTCGAATATTCCACGACCAAACGAATATTCTGACATAACAATGAATATTTTATAACCACTTGCTTATTTTGAAATATTTGCGTATTTTACCCCTAACTATCCACATTAATCAAATCAACCCTTACTATTTCAAAATAATAAATAGAAAATTAAATTTCATTAATAATAAGTTGGGGTCTTACAACCTCCCTCCTTATGAAATTTTCGTCCTCGAAATTGACGTACGTACACTGTGTTTGAAAAGGTGAGGATACCTTGCTTTCATTTCCGTTTCCAATTCCAGGTCATTTCCTCTATAGCATGATTCCTCCACAAAACTTTAACTTGTGGAATGACCTTTCTTGATAGGACATGCTCCTTCCTATCCAAAATCTTAATGTGTACCTCCTCATCGTTAAGTCTTGGCTATATCTCGTCCGGTTCTAACTCTATAACGTGGTTCGGGTCTTTCACATATTTGAAATGCAGATATGTGAAACACATTATGAACACGAGACATACTCGGAGGTAACGCGAGTCTATAGGCTACATTTCCTACTCGGTCAAGAATTTGAAATGGACCAATAAATCGTGGATTGAGCTTTCCTCTCTTCCCAAATCTTGTAACTCCCTTCCATGGAGCAACTTCATGATAATACATGATCCCCACACTAAATTCCACGTCCTTTCGATGAAGATCTCGCATAACTCTTTTGTCGATCTTGTGCCGTTGTATACGTTTGTCGAATCATTTGGATCTTTTCCGTAGTCATACGTACCAACTCGGGTCCCAACAGTGTTGCTTCACCCACCTCGTCCCAATATACTGGAGAGCGACACTTTCGTCCATATAATGCTTCAAATGGAGCTACACCTATACTTGCCTGATAACTGTTGTTGTAGGAGAATTCCACCAATGGTAAATACTTTCCCCAACTGCCCTTGAAGTCTAGGACACAGAGTCTTAATAAATCTTCAAGAGTTGAAATACTCCTTTCTGATTGTCCGTCCGTTTGAGGATGGTATGCCGAACTGAATCGTAAATTCGTGCCCATAGCTTTTTGCAAGCTAACCCAAAATCTTGAAGTGAATCTTGGGTCACGATTCGAAACAATGGATACAGGCATGCCATGCAACCTCACAATCTCATTCACGTACATACTAGCAAGGCGTTCAAGTGAATAAGTCTCCGTATCGGCAAGAAATGAGCAGACTTGGTTAATCTATCAACAATAACCCAAATAGCATTGATGCCCTGAGAAACCGTAGGAAGACCCGTAACGAAATCCATGGTAATTTGTTCCCACTTCCATTTCAGAATCTCAAGTGGTTGCAACGGACCCTTAGGTACTAGATGCTCCGCCTTTACACGTTGACAAGTTAAACACATTGAGATAAACTTTGCAATCTCTCTCTTCATATTGTTCCACCAAAATGTATGTCGAAGATCACGATACATTTTAGTACTTCCGAGATGGATTGCAAATGGTGTATTATGCGCCTCCATCATAATCTTGTACTTCAAATCAGTCGTTAGGAACACAAAGTCAGAGTGGACTCAAGTATTCCTTCTTCATCAATTCTTGCTTCGGAATAGCTCCTTCTTGTACTTTCTTCTTCATACGCATCATTCGCCTCCGGGTGGGTGGCGAAAGCAACCTTAACTTTTTTTATTAAAGTTGGCTCTGTCGTATACTTGACATCATCGCACTCATTCCCATATGATCTTCTCTTCAACTCGTAGCGTCGGCCTACCACGTTCGCTTTTTCGGGATGGTATTGAATAGTGTGGTCGTAGTCTTTCAATAGCTTGAGCCAGCGTCATTTGCGCGCATGTTGAGTTCTTTTGAGTGAAGAAATATTTAAGGCTTTTATGGTGCGAATATATCTCCACTTTCTCCCCATATTGATAGTGCCTCCATATCTTTATAGCGAAGCATTGGCCGCTGACTCTAGATCATGAGTAGGATAATTCCTCTCATACTCTTTAAGTTGTCACGAGGCATAGGCTATGACTTTCCCACGTTGCATGAGAACACATCCTAACCCTTTGCCTAAAGCATCGTCAGATAACAAATCCATCCGAACCGGATGGTATTGTTAGAACAGTCTTAGAAATAAGTCTCCTCTTAAGCTCTTGGAAACTCTTCTCGCATTCTTCGCTCCAAGCGAATTTTGTATCCTTCCAAGTTAGTTGAGTTAATGGAGTAGCGATTCAAGAGAACCCTTCCACGAATCTCCGATAATAACAAATTAAGCCAAAAAGCTACGTACTTGATCAATCAAACTTGGTTGCTCCCAACTTTGTATTGCTTCAATCTTCTTGGGATCAACAGATACTCCATGTTTCGACACCACGTGCCCAAGGAATGCTACTTCCTCAAGCCGAACTCGCATTTCTTCAATTTGGCATATAGTTTGTTTTTCACGAAGCCTTTGAGTACCGACTTCAAATGGTGCTCATGATCTTCACGACTTTTGGAATATATAAGGATGTCATCAATAAAGACAACACACAAGCCCGATCCAAATATTCCTTGAATACTCGGTTCATCATATCCATGAAAGCATTAGGAGCATTAGTCGATCCGAAAAGACATGACTAAGAATTCATAATGCCGTCATCGAGTTCTAAAGGCGGTCTTTGGAATATCCTCGATTCTAATCTTTGGTGATGATATCCGTAAGCGAAGATCGATTTTGAAAAGAATTGTGCCCTTGCAATTGGTCAAACAAGTCATCAATACGAGGTAAAGGATACCTATTCTTGATGGTGACATGGTTCAATTCCGATAGTCAATACAAAGTCGCATACTCCGTCTCTTTCCTCTTTACAAATAAAGCAGAGCACCCCAAGGAGATGTACTAGGATGAATGAAACCGATGTCCAACAATTCAGTAGTTGGTCATTTAACTCTTGAAGTTCAATAGGAGCCATTCGATATAGGGTTTTAGAAATGGGCTTTGTGCGAGTTCAAGATCAATAAAGAATTCAACTTCACGTTACGGGGTAGGAAAGGGAAGTTCTTGGGAAATACGCCGGAAAGTCAATAACAACAGAACATTATTCAAATTTGGCGTGTCTTTATTCAAATCCATAACATGGGCTAAGAAAGCTTGACATCCGTTTTTCAATAAGCGAATAGCTTTATGATTAGATATGACGGTGATTGATTTTAATGGTTTAGTTGCTTGAATTCGCATAACAATGTGGGTTAGGAATATGAAAACTAACAACCTTACGAAAACAATCAATTTTGGCATGATGAGTAGTTAATCAATCAATCCCTAAAATCACATCAAAAGCAAGTATCTTTAAAGAGATAAGGTCAATAGGTAAGGTAATGGTGCCAACTTGAATCAAACAAGATTTATAAATAGTGGATGTGATGAAAGTTTCTCCTAACGGAGTTTCCCTGAGATAGGTCAAAGTCTAATTTCTCTCGAGTCAAGTTTAAGCGTTGAGCACATGCGGAGAGATAAATGAATGGGTAGCACGGTATCAAGTAAGGTATAAACTTCGCAAGAATTTATAAATAGCTTACCCGTGATCACCTCGTTTGGGTTCTCACATTATGACCGATCACAACAAACGCTCTTCCGGAATCGTTGACTTTGACTTTTCGGGACGATCTTTTGAGTCACCGCCCTCATTGAACTAGGTTTCGCTACAGTACAATCTCGAGCGATATGTCCTTCCTTTCCATAATTATAGCATACCTTGAACTGTTGTGGACAGTTTGGACTGATATGTCCCTCTTTCCCGCATTTATAGCATATGGCGGTCGTGGATTCCTCCCTTAGAACCGATTCTGCCATCGCCGACATCGTCGTCTTCACATGGTAATTGTTAAATCTCCTCTTTTAAAATCTCCTCGACTCGCTTCTTCTATTTTCATGGCCATGATTACCACCAGTGGTTACCATTTTTCAAATCTGTTTCTTTCTCCTTTGGTTATCATTATTACATTGATCGCTATCTCCGCATGCGATCCTGGTTATGGTCCTCGGTTGGCCAGTACTCGTTATCTCGCTCTAATAATTGAGCCCATTTTACAACATCCGGTCAGAGAGAAAGTTTATGAGAAATGAGATCTTGACGTATGCCGGGTTTCAAACCTCTAAGAAACATCCACGTCATATGTTCCTCATTCTTCACCAAATGAGGTGCAAACACGGATAACTCGCAAACTTTACCTCGTGCATTGAGACAAATCATGTTGTTTTGCTCTAATCGATGAACTCCACTTCCTTCATATATGACGAACACTTTCGGAAAGTATTTGTCATTAAATAGTTCTCAAACGCGTTTCCCAAGACATCTTTGAAAGTGTATTTGGATGGGTACGCTTCACATACTCCCACCAATGATAGTCCGCTCGCCACGGAACATAAAGGTGGCGAATGGAACCTTCGTTCTCTCGTGCATCCCAAGACATCGAATATCTTGGTAATTTGTTTGACCCATGTTTCCGCCATGATCGGATCCGCTTTCCCTTAAATTCGGTGGTCCCAACTCTTTGAATCGCTTTGTGACAACTCGTGAATTGCTATCATTTCCTCTGTATTTTGAATACTGAGTCTCCTCGTCGATTTTGCATGAATTTAAAAGTTCATCGTCTATCTTTTATCCTGTAACATCAATCAATATACATCCGGAATCAAATATTCATCTTTTGCTCTGTGCCAAAGATATTCATCGATTGGTCATGTTCATCTAAACACTGTTCATCTTTGCACACTCTGACCAAAGATATTCTTCAGAAATCATTCATCTTTTGCACTACTGCCAAAGATATTCAATAATATAATCATTTAAGACTGAGGATGATGAAAATATTTTTTAAAGAAACGAATCCAGTGAAACAAAATGACAAGGATTAAGGATTAAGGATTCGTACTTTGTTTTATCCATGTTCAAAAATACCTCAAAAATAATCATAGTGGTGTAAAATTCAAGAATGATCAAAACATGGATACAATCAAAACTAGTATCCAGAATAGATAATTTGGACAAAAAGAAGAAATTTCATTTTTAAATTGAATAGTGTCGATGATTCGTGAATAGTGCCAGTATCGTGAATAGTAACTTCGACACCAAAAGATAGAAATTTCACAAAAAACATCATCACGCTTCATGAATAGTACTCGTGAATAGTAACTCGTGAATAGTAACTCATGAATAGTAACCTCAACATGGAAAAGTTCCAAATTTGATAAAAAGTTTCAACCAATATTTCAGCATAATGATATTGAAGAAATAATATCATTTGAGAAGAAAATAACATCCCTTACCTCGAAAGATTAGTACTTACAATTTGGAATACGGGTATATTCTTTGAAGGAACTTGACTTTGTCTAACAATACTCAAAGTATACTCACAAGAATACGCTCAATATATCGAGAGAGAAATAGAGAGAAACTTCAGTTTCTGGTGTGTTTTTTAATTCTAACCTAAGCACCCTATTTATAGGAAAATGATTAGAACACCAAAGCAGAAAATTGAATATAATATTAATATATTTTTCACATTTTCTTTAGCCCACCTTAGACAACTGATCTCAGCCCATTTGAATCACATGTGAGGCCAACTTAATTGCAAAAAACGTTTTTCTCAAAATAATTAACTAAAACTCCCAAAAATTAATTATTTCAAAACTTCGGAACTTCAATAATTCATAATAAATAGCACTTTCATCAGAAAATTCGAATCTAGCATGTTTTTATAGGAAATTCAATTCTCTACAACTTTGCAGAAGAAAGTTTTTCCAAATTCCAAATAGAAATTCAAAAGAAATCCACAAAGCAAGCGATTTTATTGTGCTATAATCAAATTTCAGTTAATAAATGGGGTCCACCAACATGTTTAACATGTTTTAAACATTTATTGCAACAAAAATACTCTTCCTCCTCGTATACTTATATATCCCACATTCGTTGTAAAAATATCACCATTATTATATTATTAAAATATAATAATATATTTAAATGAATTATTTTATCAGAAAAAGATTAAATTTCAATTTTCAACAATTGTCACATTAAAATTTTTCTCCATCTATATTCACATAAAATCAATATTTTCCTCATCATATGAATCAATAATTAATTATTCACAAATAATATTATGTAATCACAATATTGACAACCATGCGGTTCCTAGGAAAGAGGGGCTTTCAATAAGAATTTCTTCATTGGCGCAATGATTAGGTGACCAAACCTCTCCTTAGATGTAACTTTCTAGACATTGCCTATAATGTTATCTAATAATATTATTCGAGATAATATGAATTATTACTTCGATAATGAAAAATATTGTGTAATGACAATTATTGAAACAACAAACAATAATATAAAATATCAACGCGGCAATTATTAACTCAATAAAATATCGAATAAGTAATTATCGTAACCATTATTGAGTAGTGACTTCACGTAAGAATCAATAATTGGTGCAATACTGGTAATCTTCTTGTGTTTTAACCACCGGGTATTTTAACAAAGATTAAACTTGGTAACAACCACGCCGTTATTTTTAAACCACTTATATTTGTCGTTTTCTTCATCCAATCGCTTTTCAGTTATGGGGCCCACACATGGGCTGCTTGCAGTAAATGCGAATATTCCCTACGATTTAATATTCCACGACCAAACGAATATTCCCCGACAACAATGAATATTTTATAACCACTTGCTTATTTTGAAATATTTGCGTATTTTACCCCTAACTATCCACGTTAATCAAATCAACCCTTACTATTTCAAAATAATAAATAGAGAAAATTAAATTTCATTAATAATAAGTTGGGGTCTTACATAGCAGCTCAGACAAGTATCTTAACTATTCTTTACATTGTGCAAGTATCCTAACCTTGCATTTTCTTTATGCAATGGACATGAGTAAGAAAGTTTCAGAATTTATATTATTGTGCCAGATTATTAACTCTATTGTTATTGATTATGTATCCAATCTTTGTATTCATACAAGTTCTTACATTATCCGATCATTGTAGTATTGTATAATTCAGATATTTATTCTGTTCGTTAATTCCTATATAGGGTTAGACAAGTGTCCCCACTTGGATAATCATTGTATTTAATCATATGTTGATACATACCTATTGATTTTTGGTATGTATACATTAATTAAAAGCTGTCTAAGCTACTTGATCCAGCTAGACATAGATTTAGAAATATTGTTGAGCATGATAGAACTTTATTGTATCCAACCAGATTATTTTGGTTCTGATTCCCGACTAAGTATGAACATCCCGAACATGGGAAAACTTTTGTGTACCTAAGGTGGATAGAGTGAACGATAATATCGTTCTTGCATGTAGTATTGATCAATACAGGGCACATTGGGATGATCACCCTCGTGCCCGTAATGTATGATAGTTTGAAGATGAAGTTATGCTAAACCCTAGCAAAAATTAAAAACAATGTTCATAATTCGTCGACTAATCTCGATTATAGTCGTAACGTAGTTTAAAAAATTTGAGATAGATTTGGTATGTTGTTATTATTGGTTCACTTTTCTTCACTTGTTGATTCGTTGTAGAAGTGTTATTCAAAGAAAACATTTAATCCTTTCAGCTTATATTTATTATTGCTATTACTTGCTGGGCAATCAAATGCTCATTCTTGCTTTAAATTTAAACGTTTTCAGCTAAGCATGATCAACCAGAATGTTCATGCCTGAATAAAGGAAAAGGAAAGCAAACAGAATAATCTTATGTAATTGTTTAGGTTCTATTAAGACAATGGTATCTATTATTATCATGTAATGAATGTAGTAAAGGCCGCGTACCTGGGATTAGACTTTGATATATGTAAATTAAGTTTGATATTTATATTATTGTTATTATTTTTAGTATTATTTCGCTCATAGAAATGGTATAAAAAAAAATCGAGTTAGGGTTTCAAGTACCTTAATTTGGGGGGCGTTACAAGTTGGTATCAAAGTTTTAGGGTTAGAAACCTTAGGTGGGATAGACCTTAAGCTATAACTTTAGAACAAGGGAAACGTTGAAAAAAAATAAATAACTCATTTAGAGTTTAAAAGGAGATGAATTGAATAAATTCATCGTTAAACAAAATAAAAGATAACTTATATAAAATTAGTAATTGTTGTGTGTATATACTACGTGTTAATCAGGATAATTTGTGTGTAGATGTCAGGTGGAAAGGATTAGGATACCCTCAGATCATAAAGAAGGAGTCAACCTCCATAACTGAGCCAATACCAAAGTAAATAACTGAATTAGAGGCTCACTTTGAAAGCAACCCTAATGAGGTGATTATACTGGAAAGGTGTAGTACCGGACCCATAAATGATAGTATAATTGATAGGTAGAGTATAGTTAAAGGATATAAGATCAAGCTCGAGTTCTTGAACTCATATGTTTGTGGTGCGTTCTTAAACTCATAATGTGTGGAAGATTTGACGAACTAGGTATAGTTATGTGTGAAGGAATTATGAAGGATAATAGGAATATATAGAATACTAAGCAAGTGATCCTTAGTGAAGGCGTTTGAAATAAGTAGTATTAGTGTTACTTGAATAGGTATGAGGCGTATACGATAATTATGTAGTTGTAAAGAAATATTCTCAACTTTTATATAAGTTGTGGCGGCGATTCCTGACTTTTATGTCATAAAGGGGATATCAGATGTTTAAAGCAGTATGTGCTACGATATAAGGTGTAAAGTATTATGAAATTAGTTAGATGAACATGATTTTATTTAATCAGATAATGCCGCTAAGACGTAAACAAAACCAAAAGGCAGAAGAACCTGTCAACAAAGCTGGAGGATAACCTGACTCGATACAGAATTTGGTGAATATGGACGCTCAAGCTATGCAGAATGGATTACCAGCCGTGGGAAATCAGCCAGATAATCGATCGACAAACGTCAAAGACTTTAAGGCAATCGAACCGCCAGGATTTAGAGGATCAACTGACCCTGTAGAGATGTTTGTGACAACTAGAGTAACGGAGGGGAAAAAGACAGCTTTTGTCACCTATACGATGAAAGGGGAGGCACATTTTTGGTGGGAAGCAAATTAAGCTAGATAGAAAAAAAAAGAAAATAGTGGCGGTAAAGATTTGGGAAAAGAAAAGGAGATAATTTCGGGAATAACAGAAGTAGGCTAGGAGGTGGAAAGAAACAGGTTGCGTAGTGTGGGAATTGCGGCAAGAATCACTCAGGAGAGTGTCTTAAGGATAAGTCTGTGTGTTATAAGTGTGGGCATGAGGGACATATCTCTCCTAACTGCCCCAATCCAAGGATGAACAGAGGGTGTTTCATGTGTGGATCAACAGAGCATAAGGTGAAGGACTGTCCGAAAAAGGAAGGGGATATAGGGAGCGCGAATAAAGGAAAAGTCAGCGGGACTCTAGTGATAATGGAACCAACATCAACAAACAAACCAACAGAATCAACAGCAAGAGTCTTCAATATGACGGTCCAGTATACGGTGGCAGCTGAGAATGCAACTTCAGGTATTATTCGTATAACTTGTATATTTTGATATACATGATTTTCCAATATATAATAAATTATTTTATAAAGAAATTTTGAAGGAGGAATTTAAGTTCTTTTAGGAATAGAACTTTCGTTTAATTAGATAGACAAACTTTATGTTGAATAGTTCAAGATCGGTTCAATCGAATCTGATCAAGATCTATTTGAAATGATTGTGTGTATGCTATATACCCTTGTATGTATGAGTTTTAAAATGGTGATTCAAAGGGAGGGTGAATGTAATAACCTGATATTTCCTATATAAATAAATAAGAAATTTTGCATATTAATTTTTTATTATTATTAAAGATGGGAATATGTGGCAAGTGATGTGTATGTATATATGTGATAAATAAAATTTATTTATTACATGAATAATTTAAAATAATTTTATTTTAGGATTATTGCTCATTATCAGATATATACTTATAATAATTAATTTTATGGTAGAAATGTTTTATTATTAATTTCTATGAAAATATGATTTTATATGATTTAAATAATATATGAGATGATTATTGGAATTATTATAATTACTATTTTATTATATGAATTTTAGTTCGATTATTAAGTTATTTATTTTAACTTAATTAATAATGCTATATATGAAAGATAAATCAAATATGGAATCCAAACCCTAATTTTAGATTTGAGCTATGAATGAGAATAATAATAGTATATTAAATATAATATTATTTTTCAGTGTTATAAATATATATAGTATATGTGTAAACTAATATTGGTTAGTCAATTATGGTGTATGACAACAAACCCTAGTATTACTGTCATAAACCATAATTGGAAACTCAAAACTGGAATTTAAGATCGGTCAGGAATTGTGTTATATGAATTATGTTGTATATTATAGAATTTCTATTAATTAGGAAAAACCTAATTAATATTTTAAAACCCTAATTTACAATTAAAAACCCTAATTTACAATTAGAAACCCTAATTTTCTAATTAGGAACCCTAATTATAAAAATTAGAAACCCTAATTATTATTTTAGTAAATTGAATTGTTAATTTAGGGACCCTAATGATAATTAAGGAACCCTAATTATTTAAACCCTAATTTCTATTAAAAACCCTAATTTTAATTAGTGTGTTTTAATTAAAATTTTGTTACACTTTAATTTTAATTTTTCAAACCGTAGAAATTATTTGGGAAACTTTAAGGTTTAAAATCTAGTGATTAAACCCTAGATTCAAGTGTCATGGACAAGAATACCATTAAAATTAATAACCAAATGACCATTTTACCCTTTTTATCCCATTTGGTGAATTATTGATAACCAAATCTAGCAATATCTTGAAAGCTACCCTAAATCTAAGCTATGAGCCCCTACAAGCTACAACTCTCTCACCATGTGATCATCCAATACATTGCATACATGTTATTTGTATAGATCAAGAGAGAGAAAAAGTTATATTGATGCTTATTTGTTGACAACTCTCATCCAAGAACTTCTCTCTCTAAAACCTCCGAATTTCATTGCTAATATCAGTTACAAACCAACCCCACTAATACATGTAACCAAATCAGAAGTCAGAATCAAGATTTTTCTTAAAAAGGTATAAAACCTAACCCTAGAAGTTGATCTTTAATCTTATGTCAGATTTTGTGTTTTAGAGTTAAATCATGTAGTATATAGTGTTAAAAGATGATCTGGGTTGATAGATGTTAGATCCATAACATCTATAGGCTCGGATTTAATGATTTATAAAATCTAGAAAATTTTAAAACTATGGTCTGACAACAAATGTCAGAGCCCCCAGATCTTTCTTTGTCAAGTGTTATATGTATTTTATGTTATGGCTATGTTCTATGTTATGTGGACTGTGATCTGAAACTAGAAACAGGGTCAGATCGTGTCTAAAACTCAAGATATTCGTGGTCAAACCACATTGACCGACATTGACCGTATGAAATCTGGGCAGCTATGAACTTGCCTAGAAAGCTCTGACTGCAAGTTCATGGGCCCAGAACTTTCTGTTGTTAGTTGCTTTGTTCTTGTTGATAATTTTAAGACCCCAAATTTTATGAAATGAAAGTATTCAATTTTCTTATAATTATTATTTTATTTCATATATGGTTAAATTGATAAAAGTTTAAAGTTAAGGGTGATATGTGAAATTTTTTGCAAAGTAAGCAAGTTGTTATAAAATATTCGTTGTGTCGGGGAATATTCGATTAGTCGGGGAATATTCGTACGACGACACAATCATTGGTAGACTCCCTAACGAAAGTATTGTCGTAGTTAGAAAACGACATAATTATCTTTTTATAAAAATAATGGCGGAGGTGTTAACGTTAAAATTGTTGAACTACCCGGTAGTAAATGTACAGTAATACGCGTGGTTGCATAGTAGTACACGGTATTGATTATTGATGCTTACGTGAAAAGTCACTCAGTTATACTCAATTATTGCTACAGTAATTGCTGCATCATATCTCTTATATTATTGATTCAATTATTGTCACATTATCATCTGTATAATATGTTATATTATTAAATCAATAATTGAGACGGCAAATTTATTCATATTATTAATTGCAATACTGACAATGTCTAGAAGTTCTGTCAAGGAGAGATTTGGTCACCTAATTGCGCGCCAATAATGAGAAATCCTTATCGGAAAGCCCCCTCTTTCTTGGGAACGACCTGGTTGTTAAAAATTGTGAATTATAATATTAATGATGAATAAGTTCGTGTTGATTAAAGATGAAATTGATAGTTCCATTGTGTGGGAATTATTAGTGTTAGTAGAAATCGATATTTATTTTGATAATAATTGATGTCTGGAGGTTATAATGACCAATCAGGTATTCGGGGCACTTTTTTGTGTCGAGTACTATTCACGGGTTACTATTCACCCAATTACTATTCACTCTAGTATTGTTCACTCAGGTATTTGGGACACTTTTCGTGTTGGGGTACTATTTACGAGGTACTATTCCTGAAGTACTATTCACGGGGTACTATTCACCCGAAAAATATATTTCTTTTCGGTCCAAATCATTTTTTGATACAATATTATTCCATGAGGAGATGTGATAATTTTTTAGAGTGTTGGTTGAAGTTATAATAGTAAATCAATATGGATCGTTGGTGGAAAGTTATAATAGTAAATCAATATGGACCGCTGGTGGAAAGTTATAATAGTAAATCAATATGGATCGCTGGTTTAAAGTTTTAATAGTAAATCAGTATGGACCGTTGCTTTAAGTTTTAATAGTAAATCAATATGGACTGTCCGTTTAAAAATAAATCAATCTAGACCGTTCATGAATTAGTTACTATTCAGTCCATTCTCCTATAAATAGAAGCTCATTCCTTCATTATTTCTTACGAATTCACTGAAACTATAGAGAGAAAAATTATGAAGAGAAAGAAGAAGAGAAGTCTGCTACCTCACTTTTTCAGTATCCAGTTTCTTTCTCAGGTAATGGATATTATTATTATTATAGTTAGGGGTATTATTTCTTTCGTATTCATGAAGAGAGTTATTGTTATTCCATTCCTTATTATTATGGTGGAATAACTTTGTCTATCGGCAATCTTTGCATACATGGTGAAATTCTTACATTATTCCATTCTTTATTATTACATTGGAATATATCATCATGCTGCACGGATTCACGCATGACTGGTTCCATTCTTTATTATTACATTGGAATAACACATCATGCATGCGGTCTATCGCATGCATGGTGAATTCTTACATTATTCCATTCTTTATTATTACATTGGAATATCACATGCATGCGGATGACGCGTGACACTGGTTCCATTATTTATTATTACATTGGAATAACACATGCATGCGATTCTATCGCTTGCATGGTGCATTCTTTTATTATTCCATTCTTTATTATTCTGTTGGAATAACCTGTCTATGTGGATTATCACATGCATGGTGAATGATCCTTCGTATTCATTCCTTATTAAATTGTGGAAATGATCTATCTACGTGGATTACCGCACAGCGGGTGTTGGGTAAAATCTATATACGCAAAACACGCAAGTGTACGTGGTCAACAAGTAATATAGTACTGAATAAAGTATCGTTCCCACGAAGACAAAATAGCAAGAAATTCAACTTTACAATTATCAATTTTCTATTAATCCTAATTCTATTAAACTATTCAATTCAATAGTTTAATTATAGAAACTAAATTAATAATTAAATAAACTATCACAAAACAATCACTAATATCAAAATCCAAAATTTCAAACAATTGATGGAGATTTAGACTTATGATTTCACCCTAAGCTTCACTCTGATTTTCAAACCTTTATTCCAATTCAATTTAATATCCAAGTTTATTAATCAAGAACACCAATGTAGTACTAGCCAGCTCTCGATGCACTAATACCGTATTAACTTAAATCCACAATTTAGATTGAAACAAGTTAAACACCTAAATCAACCAACTCACTATATCTCTATGTGAACTAAAATTAAAGAAGGTTTAACCTTAAGTTCTTTCCCCGATTACATGTGATATCAAGCATATCTCTACCTTAACAATAATCAAGAATCTGCTATTCACAAAATTCATGACACATGTTATATTAACTAAGTCTAGATTTGAATATCCTCTCTCGATTCCATACAAATCCACAAAGAATTGTTGATCAAGCAATTCATAAATTCACGCTCAAATTAACATAGATAAACTGAGAATATTTTATTGAACTGAAAATCAAAAGTATAAAATCATAGTTCCACCCAAGGATCTATCATAAGCCTAATAAGCGAATTAGTTCATAACGAATAAAATAAAAACTGAATAATTCAAAGGAAACATCCTTCCAATTACAAATATAAAACTACGATGAAGAATAATGTGAAACCACCCTTCACGTAGCCTTAATCAAGAATCGTCACGAAATTCTCTTTCAATCACTCCTCCAAAGCTTGAAAATCAAAATATGGAAATTATCTCAGTAATATGCTTTGCGTCGTGATCAACTTGTTGTTTTTAACGTAATATATATATTTCCATCTGTTCTGGCCAAAATCCCTTGCTCCTTAGAATCCATGCGCCTAACAAAAGTCTAAAATCCATGTCCTTGCAGTCTTCAAAGCTAGTCAGGAGACTACAGGATTTGGCACCCACCTCGGGGAAATACTACAAGGGCTAATACTACCGCCTTTGGGCTAGTTTTCTTTGTTAATGAATTTTTGCTACCAACTTTGCTCCAAAAGATCGCCTTTCTTCACCACTTGTCTCCATGACCACCCTACACATAAAAGAACATGAAACGAGTGAAAACGAACACATAACGAGAAAATAACTACGAATTTAAGCTTGAAATGAACATCGATTCATGGATATGAAATCCACTTATCAAAATCCCCCAAACTTAAACCGTGCTAGTCCTCGAGCACAAACAACTACATTCTATGCAATGCAATGCAATGAGATGAAATAAATATAATATCTAAATGCTTACAAATCTAACAATATCACATAATCAAAATCATCCCATCGGCCCTAGAGAAAATAAGCAACTCTACAATATGAGTCACCAAAACTAATCCACAGTTTCGTATTAATTCTCAAATCTTGAACAATTATCACTGGTATAGTGTGCGTGTGTGTTCAACATCTATGATAACTGATACGGACTCAAATTCAATACATAAGCAATTTCTTAGAAGGAACCATACAGTGAAAACTTAAAAAATTCAAAAATAGGCACAATCCAACTGAAACTAAGCAATACCAAATTCAAGGTTTCATGCAGGATACTTATACTTTTTTTTCTCTCTCGGGGGCTTTTTGCTCTTTTCCCGTTATTATTATCTTTTTTTAGATAGATGGTTGGTGAGTGCATTTTACGCTCCATCTCACGCTTGTGTTTATGGGGAGTATTTCTCCTCAACCCACCACAAGACTCAACATGTTTCATTTTTTTTTCATTTTTTTTCATTTTTTTTTCAAAGCTTATATACCCACACATACTCCCCCAAACTTAGGTTCTTGCCTTATTTTAGCCTTTATCGCCTATCCATTATCGTTTTCTCATTTACCTAGCATTATCCTTTAGAAACTATTTATGTATCAATTTAGGAACCGAATTCAACAAAGATGTTATTAACGTGCTAACCTTTTTATAACAGTTTCAAACACGTGCAATATTCGATTCATAACAGAAATTATATCACAATTCTAATAATCAATACTGTATTGGTTAACTTATTCTCAATCTCATCATTGGCCCACAAATAACATGAACTGCAACACTGTTGGACATATGCAACACAATATTTAACTGATTTTTTTTTATAGATAAAATATGATAATAACAGAAATTAAAACAATGCAATATCAAAAATAACCTAGACTACTATGCAATAACCTAAGCTACTATGCAAACTAGAATGTAAACAAAAATAACCCTGTTACTACATATGCATGCAAACAAGAATTTAAATCCCCCAAACTTAAGTAACACAATGCCCTCATTGGATAAAATTCAAAATTAAGTGCATGAGGACTTCCCTGCAATCGCCTAAGTCTGGGGATGTGGTTGTTGCTCTTCTTCATCAGAATCACTAGGTGGAAATATCGGCATTGGTCCGGGTTGCTTGTATGTAAATTGAGCCACCGGGTTAAAACTTTGAAGGGTTGTGTTGAGTGAGGCGAAAGATGCGTTCATAGCATCAAACATGTGATCTTGCCGCATTGCCAATCACCGCATTTCCGATGTCTTTGCTTTGTTGCGCTTGATCATCGATTTTGGAACTCAAGGAACCGAATTTGGATAGCGCATCAGTCTGCGGTATCTGCTCGGTTCCTTAATCTCCCATATCCTCATCCTCATCCTCCTAGGTATCTTCTGCGTCAGCTTCGTCCTCCGAAGCTGATGGAAAAACAAATCCTAAACCTCTAGGATGCGATTCGCCGCTGGGCCACACTGAATATCGCGCTATCATCTTATTATCTAGTAGCTGCAGCGACATCTGAGTGGGCTCATCATCTGACCATCGCACTCCGGCTTGACGACACAACCCACAAATGAGCGATGGGTGTGGTAAGCCCCCTGAAAAGTTGCCACTTAGACATCGTCAAATAGAAAAATTGATAATGTCCCCGATGTCTATGATAAAGTCTTGCATGATGGCGTATAGGAGGAGTGCCTTCTCCTTGGTCACGTCTGAGGTGTACGTGGACGACAACAATTTGGCACAGAGGAAGGCATACCAGATTTTCCCATACTGACTGAGGTCTTTGCTGTGAAACACCGTGCCGCCCTTCTGACCCTTTATCCATGTTGTACCTGACTTGGTCATGTTCTTGATAACCTCCTCAAAGTCGGGGTCGAAATCCCTCAAATGGGCGTACTGACAATGGCGAAGCACCCTTAACTGATAATATGTATTTATTGCATCAGCACTGAATGGGACCATGCGACCCTGCACAAAGGCATTGAACGGTGCCTTGTCCTCGGCATTCGCATAGAATTCCTTGACGACATTCACCGCGGCGGGCTCGGGATCCTCCGTGAATTTGACCCAACCTTGTTGATAAATTTGTTGCATCATCTCACCGTCGTGGGCATCAGGAGCCAACCCCCGCTCCGGTGTAAGAGCCTTGGTAACCATATAATCGTACCGGTCGGTGGCGGCGGAACTTTTGAACTTTCGGCGGTCGAATACGCGGGATGGTGGAATTGGTTTTGCGGATCGTGAACTCTCTCCCCTTTGACGTTTAGATGTTGGTTGTGACGCCATGGTGCTCTCTATTGCTTAACTTGCCTTAGCTCTCCCCCAAACTTGGTTGAAACATAGTGACGAACACTTGGTGTGCACAAATGGTTATCTCCCACACTTATGAAATTGGCCCTCCAAATGGTGAATGAAACTTGATAACTTGAGAATAGTGATATGCTTGGAATTGATGTGTTGGAGCACCAAGTAATCACTCGAGCTTGCTCTCCAAAAGCCTCTATGAATGCCCTAATTCGAAAATAGATGCAGATTTCTGTGATGAAATTGAGATGAGATGGGGCAATATATAGAGGTGGTGTGAGTGGGTGTATTATTTGATTGAGAAGGTGGGGTAATGGAGATTGTGGGTATTAGTTGTGGGGGTAAGGCTTTGATTTTTGCAAAATTGTGGCTGAGAAATAGGGTGTAGTGGTAGTAGATGGTGTTATAGTGTAGGAGAAGGAGTGTGGACCAAGTGTGAGGTAGCAACTTAGAATAAGTATGCGTCTAGGATCGGGGACCCCGCCTTTGGGGTACAAAGCTAATATAGCCTACCCCGGCGGGCGTGCCCCCTGACTCTGGATTTATGGCTCCAAATTGTACAAATCAAAATTAGCCTGTTTTCATTCTTTTCTTGCCAGTTGTTGATATTACTCACTTTTGACTCCTCCTGCAACCATAAACATGCAAGATGTTAGATTATTGATTACTTGGAGTATGATTGAGAAATTCAACAAAACTTTTACTCTATAATACCTACCTAATACTTAAAAAATACATTCTAAAAATTATATATGAAACTACAAAAAAAACGAAATATTGGGTTGCCTCCCAATTAGCGCTTGATTTGAAGTTGTCAAATTTGACTACTCCCTGTTTCATTATGTATCGGTGAGGGTGATGTTGGCGACATCCAGTTTGAATCGCCACCCCAGTAATGCTTTATCCGTTGACCATTGACCTTGAACGTCTCTAATGGATTACTATTTGTAGAGTTGAGCAGCGCCATGAGAGAATACCGCTTTATAGTGAATGGTCCTGACCATCTTGACTTAAGCTTTCTTGGGAACAATCGCAGTCGTGAGTTGAACAAGAGGACTGACTGACCCGGCTCGAATGTTCGATGCACAATTTTTTGGTCGTGCCATCGTTTTACCTTTTCTTTGTATAATTTGGAGTTCTCATAGGCGTGAAGGCGGAATTCATCGAGCTAATTCAGTTGAACTAGTCTTTTTTCCCCTACAACTGCTTGATCAAAATTTAGTTTTTGAACTGCCCAATAAGCCTTGTGCTGTAGTTTGACCGATAAATGATATGCCTTCCCATACAGTAGTTGATATGGTGACATCCTGATTGGTGTTTTGTACGCAGTCCGGTATGCCCATAATGCATCGTCCAACCGAAGTGACCAATCCTTACGACTCAAATTTACTACTTTCTCTAATATTTTCTTTACTTCCCGGTTTGAGACCTCAGCCTACCCATTTGATTGAGGGTGATACACTGTCGCTACCTTGTGGTTGACCCCATACCGTGTCAAAAGAGCTGTGAATGCCTTATTGCAGAAGTGACTACCTTTGTCACCGATTATTGCTCTTGGCGTGCCAAACCTCATGAAAATCTTTTTCTATAGGAATTTGAGGACCACCTTGGCATCGTTGGATGGTAGTGCCGCAGCTTCAACCCACTTCGAAACGTAATCCACTACGAGTAGAATATACTGATTTCTCAAAGATGAAGGGAATGGCCCCATGAAATCGATGCCCCAAACATCAAAGATTTCCACTTCAAGGATTATTTGTAGGGCCATCTCATTCTGTTTTGAGATGTTTCCCACCCTTTGACACCTATCTCATTGTTTGACAAATTGGTGGGCATCTTTGAATAATGTATGCCAATAAAACCCAGCTTGTAGCACCTTTACTGCTATCTGCTTGCTACCATAATGCCCGCTATATACAGATGAATGTCACTCATGCATAATGTTCTTCACTTCACTATAGGGGACGCACCGTCTAATCATTTTGTCGGCGTATTGTTTGAACAAATACGGTTTGTCCCACATGTACCACTTTACATCATGAAGAAACTTCTTTTTCTATTGTCTTATGAGGTCAGGTGGAAGAATTTTTCTTACAAGGAAATTTGCATAATCCGCATACGAAGGAAATTCTGCAGAAATCCCAAACAGTTGCTCATCTGGGAATGACTCGTTAATTTCACATCTATCTTCTTTCACTTTTCCTTGGTTTTCCAGCCTAGACATGTGATCGACTACTTGATTCTCGTCCCCTTTCTATCTTTAATTTCTAAGTCAAACTCTTGAAGTAAGAGAATCCATTGGATAAGGCGTAGCTTAACATCTTTTTTTGCTATTAGGTACCGAATCGCCAAATGGTCCGTGTATACTATCACCTTAGTCCCGATCAAGTATGCTCGGAATTTGTCAAACGCGTACACCACTGCAAGCAATTCCTTTTCCGTGGTTGTATAATTCATTTGAGTCTCAGTGAGTGTTTTGATTGTATAGTATATGGCATGAAACACCTTGTCTCATCTTTGGCCCAAAACAGCCCCAACCGCATAGTCGCTCGCATCACACATTAGCTCGAATGGCATATATTCGATGCAGTGCGATTATCACGAAATTTGTAGTTAATTTCTTCTTCAATAATTCAAATGCTGACTTGCATTCCGCAGTAAAACTGTAAGTAGCATCCTTCTCTAAAGACTGCATAGAGGTTTTGAAATCTTAGAGAAGTCTTTTATGAACCTCCTGTAGAACCCAGCATGCCCCAAAAACTTCTAATACCCTTAATTGAGCTTGGTGGAGGCAGTTTCTCGATTGTTTCCAGCTTTGCTTTGTCCATCTCCAATCCTTGAGCCGACACCTTATGGCCCAAAATTATTCCTTCTTCAACCATGAAGTGACATTTTTCCCAATTGAGTATGAGGTTTGTATCCTTACATCGCTGCAATACCATGACCAGATTCCCCAGGCAAGTATCAAAGTTGTCTCCGTAGACCAAAAAATCATCCATGAAGACTTCAACATTTTTCTCCACCATATCTGAAAAATGGCCATCATACACCGTTGGAATGTTGCAGGTGCATTACATAACCCGAATGACATCCTCCTGAATGCAAATGTGCCATAAGGGCACGTAAATGTTATCTTTTCTTGATCCTTAGGAGCGATGGCGATATGGTTATAGCCCGAGTATCCATCCAATAAACAGTAGTAATCATATCCCGCTAATCTGTCTAACATTTGATCGATAAAGGGTAGCGGGAAGTGATCTTTTTGGGTTGCCTTATTCAACCTTCTATACTCGATGCACACCCTCCAACCTGTCACTGTTCTTGTTGGAATTAACTCGTTATCCTCATTCTGTACCACAGTCATTCCCCCTTTTTTGGCACATAATGAACCAGACTAACCCACTTACTGTCGAAAATCGGATATATGATACCGGCATCCAATAATTTCAGAATTTTCTTCTTTACCACTTCCTTCATAATAGGGTTAAGTCGACATTGATGCTCCACCGACAGTTGCATCATCTTCCATCAGAATCTTGTGCATGCAAAATGAAGGGCTGATTCCATTTATATCTGCAATTGTCTAACCAATCACTGATTTGTGTTCCCTAAGCACCCTCAACAACTTTTCTTCCTGTAATTCGTTAAGTGCTGTTGAAATAATTACAGGTAAAGAATTTGAATTGCCTAAGTACGCATACCTGAGATGTTTAGGGAGTCGCTTAAGTTCCAATGTTGGTGGCTCCTCCAATGACGGTTTTAATTTTTCTGCGGCTATCTCCTCAGTATGCAAAGGTTTAAACGATGCTCTAAATCGGCTTACTCGTGGCAATGAATCTAACATCTGTAAGTAGTCCACAAATTTCGGTCGTCATTTTCTTCATCCCCCAATAAAGTTCTTTCTATTGGATTGTTGACCAAACTCTTACTCATATCTTCACTGATGATTTGCTCAATTAAATCCATCCTAAAACATTCTTCCTCATCCGTAGGGAATTTCATGGCTTTGAACACATTAAATTTAATTTCATGATCTTGGACTCTCATAGTAAGTTCTCCTTTTTGCACGTCTATGAGTGTCCTTCCCGTGGCTAAGAAAGGTCTCCCTAAGATAATCGGGATGTTCTTATCCTCCTCAAAATCCATAATGATAAAGTCCGCTGGGAATATAAACTTATCCACTTTAACTAGAATGTCCTCTACTATGCCTCTCGGATATGTGACTGACCTATCCGCCAACTGCAATGAAATATTTGTAGGCTTTGGCACGGGAAAACCCAATTCTGTGTATACTGACAATGGCATAAGGTTCACACTCGCCCCCAAATCACATAAACATTTGTTAAACGACATTTTCTTGATAGTGCATGGGATAGTAAAGCTCTCTGGGTCCTTAAGTTTTGGTGGTAGCTTTTGCTGTAACACCGCACTACACTCCTCTGTTAGTGCCACTGTTTCAAAATCTTCCCATTTCTTTTTCCTCGACAGAATTCCTTTCATGAACTTCGCGTAACTCGGCATTTTCTCTAGGGCTTCTGCGAATGGGATGTTAATCTGGAGTTTCTTGAACACTTCTAAAAACTTTGTGAACTGCTTATTTGATTTTTGTTTTTGAACCCTCTGCTGAAACGGTGGTGGAGGATAAACAATTGGCTTATTGTTTAATTTTATGTCCTCACATTGCTTATCCTCACCCTTGTTACCTTAAACCACGTAATTGTCATCAACTTTTTCCTCCGGTGTCGCTCAATTTTCTGCATTATTACCCCCGAGATGTTTTCCATTTCTCAACATAACTGCTTGACATTGATCATGACTACCCTTCGGATTTCTCTCAGTGTCGCTTGGTAACGTTCCTTGTGGTCTATTTTTCAATGCTAACGCCATCTGTCCTATCTGATTTTCTAAATTCTTGATAACCATCTCTTGTGATTTCATTGCCATTGCTTGATTTTTCATTGTTGCCTCATTGCTAGTTATGTACTTCGACACCATTTCCTCAAAATCTGATTTCCTTTCTTGATGTTGAACCGGTTGTTGGTTACTCTAAAAACCTGGGGGATATGATGGTCGTGGAGCTTGATTTTGCTGGTTATTGCTCCACGAGAAATTTGGGTGGTTCTTATTCCCCTGGTTATAGGTGTTTTGGTATGTATTCTGTGGAATTCTGTTATAGCTACCCATGAACTGGATGGATGCTGGATTAATTGCGCACTGATCTGTAGGATGATCACCCGCACACAATTCGCATACTACCACAACATGCTGTACTTGAGCCCCTGTCATAGCATCCAACTTCTTGGACATCGCATAAATCTGTGCTTGTATAGCTGTCACCCCATCTACTTCCAAAATCTCAGCCGCCTTTGCCTGTGTCATTCTTGCTGTGGGCCACTGGTAATTATTGGCCGCCATGGTTTCAATCAAATTGTAGGCTTCCTCGTAACTCTTAGCTATGAATGCTCTGCCCGACGCTGCGTCAATACTGGTTCGACATTCCCATGTAGTCCGTTATAAAAGGTGTTCATTTGCAGCCACTTGGGCAATCCATGATGTGGGCACTTTCTAAGTAACTCCTTGTACGTCTCCCATGCCTCATATAGCGACTCCCCATTTTGCCCCATTTTGCTGCTCAAACATTGTTATGTCATTCCTCATTTTAGCAGTTTTTGTCGGTGGGAAAATTTTGGCAAGGAATTTCTGAGCCAAGTCTTCCTACGTAGTTATCGATCCCGGCAGCAGAGAATGTAACCAACTCTTCGCCTTGTCCCGTAGAGTGAACGGGAACAAGCGAAGTCTCACTACCTCATCCGACACCCCGTTGTACTTGAAAGTGTCGCACATTTCCAGAAAACTGATTAAATGCTCGTTCGGATCGTCATTTGCCATTCCCCCAAACTGAACTAAATTCTGCATCATCTGAATGGCCCCAGGCTTGATTTCAAAAGTATTCGCAGCTATTGCAGGCCTAGTGATGCTCGACTGCAGATCAGTTACCTTAGGTGTTGCAAAATCCCTCAACACTTTCTGGTCTTCGGCAACCATTGCTTCTTCCTTATCAGAGTTTTCGAATTCGTTCCTTATTTCCTTGATCCACTTACTTAACCTCTGAAATAATCTTTCAATGTCGTCCTCAAAAGGAAGCAAGTTTGGATTTTTGGATTGTGTTTGCATAAACCAATGTCAAAAACCAGAAATAGGGAGAACAAAAACAAAAACAAAAATGTTTAAGTAAAACTGGACTAATTAAACTGATATTGTAAAAATATTAAAATCTAGACTAAATTGTCCCCGACAACGGCGCCAAAAACTTGTTGGGTAAAATCTATATACGCAAAACACGCAAGTTTACGTGGTCAACAATTAATATAGTAGTGAATAAAGTATCGTTCCAATGAAGACAAATTAGCAAGAAATTCAACTTTACAATTATCAATTTTCTATTAATCCTAATTCTATTAAACTATTCAATTCAATGTTTTAATTATAGAAACTAAATTAATAATAAAATAAACTATCACAAAACAATCACTAATATCAAAATCCGGAATTTCAAACAATTGATGGAGAATTAGACTTATGATTTCACCCTAAGCTTCACTCTAATTTTCAAACCTTTATTCCAATTCAATTCAATATCTCAGTTTATTAATCAAGAACACGAATGTAGTACTAGTCACCCCTCGATGCACTAATACCGTATTAACTTAAATCCACAATTTAGATAGAAACAAGTTAAACACCTAAATCAACCAACTTCCTATATCTCTATGTGAACTGAAATTAAAGAATGTTTAAGCTTAAGTTCTCTCCCCGATTACATGTGATATCAAGCATATCTCTACCTTAAAAATAATTAAGAATCTTCTATTCACAAAATTCATGACACATGCTATATTAACTAAGTCTAGATTTGAATATTCTCTCTCGATTCCATACAAATCCACAAAGAATTGTTGATCAAGCAATTCATAAATTCACGCTCAAATTAACATAGATAAACTGAGAATATTTTATTGAACTGAAAATCAAAAGTATAAAATCATAGTTTCACCCAAGGATCCGTCATAAGCCTAATAAGCGAATTAGTTCATAACGAATAAAATAAAAACTGAATAATTCAAAAGAAATATCCTTCCAATTACAAATATAAAACTAAGATGAAGAATAATGTGAAACCACCCTTCACGTAGCCTTAATCTGCAACCGTCACGAAATTTTCTTCCAATCACTCCTCCAAAGCTTGAAAATCAAAATTTGGAAATTATCTCTGTAATATGCTTTGCGTCGTGATCGATTTGTTATTTTTAACGTAATATATATATTCCCTTCTGTTCAGGCCAAAATCCCTTGCTCCTTAGAGTCCATGCGCCTAACAAAAGTCTAAAATCCATGTCCCAGCCAGTCTTGAGCTAGTCGGGGAGACTACGAGATTGGCACCCGCCCGACGGAGGTACAAGGGCAATCTTGCCTTCGGCCTGACTGCCAGGCTAGTCCTTGTTAATGAATTTTTGGTACCTCATGCATTTTTCCAAATTTTCTCCAAAAGATCGCCTTTCTTCACCACTTGCCTCCATGACCACCCTACACATAAAAGAACATGAAACGAGTGAAAACGAACACATAACGAGAAAATAACTATGAATTTAAGCTTGAAATGAACATCGATTCGTGGATATGGAATCCACTTATCAGCGGGCGAAAATCCATTTGCAATTTTATATATTCTATTATACTCAGTTGGTTAAAGCTTTGGCTTCTATACTCCATGAAATTAGTGGAATATCCTTGATATTTGCGCTTCATCTGGTATCTTTTCATGGAAATATTCTTCTGAGCATTCTTGAATTTTACTCCACAAAGCAGTATCATGTTGACAATTTGGAGTTATTGAGTTCAGGATAAATTAACTTATAAATCTTTAAAATTTATTCTTGAACTTATTTTATTGAATTGTCATCATCCTCGTGCTTATATTATGTTGAAAGTCATCGTGGCCTGTAGTGCATAGATGGACTTTGTGACGCCCCCAAAATAGGTATACATCACCCATTCTGAGTTGTCAATACATGGTACAAAAACAACTACAACTTTATTATTACAACAGTAAAACTGTAAGTTTGAATACAAATATTATCTTCTAGACAATATCTATACTCAAATAAATCCTCATCACATTTATTGATACATTATTTTACAAAAATGGTGAGGACTACTAAACAACTCTCTCTAAAACCTTCATTCCATACCCCAGGCTTCGTACTCGCTATATTCTCGCCTCACGAGAAGAAAAATGGAACAAAAGGAAAAGGGTGAGCTCAACTAGCCCGAAGAAGAATATTATGACTAAGATAATATACAACAAATTATCTTTAGTCTTCAACAGGGAAAAATCTAATAGAATACAATAGACAACAAATTTTAAATCAATATTCGCAGCGGAAATAATAATTCATTAGAAGAGTTAAGTAGAGAATGCAAACTACTATCTTCTATGTATGAATTTAAAAGTTCATAGTCTATCTTTTATCCCTGTAACATCAATCAATATATATCTAGAATCAAATATTCATCTTTGCACTACAGGCCAAAGATATTCATCAGTTGGTCATGTTTATCTAAACACCTGTTCATCTTTGCACTACGGGCCAAAGATATTCTTCAGAAATCATTCATCATTGCATTACAGGCCAAAGATATTCCATAATATCATCATTTAAGACTGAAGATGATGAAAAATATTTTTAAGGAAACGAATCCGGTGAAACAAAATGACAAGGATTAAGGATTAAGGATTCGTACTTTGTTTTATCCATGTTCAAAAATACCTCAAAAATAATCATAGTGGTGTAAAATTCAAGAATGATCAAAACATGGATACAATCAAAGCTAGTATCCGAATAGATATTTTGGACAAAAGAAGAAATTTCATTTTTAGGTGAATAGTGCCATATTAAGTGAATAGTCAAGTATCGTGAATAGTAACTCGACACCAAAAGATAGAAATTTTATAAAAAAACATCTTCACGCTTCGTGAATAGTACTCGTGAATAGTAACTCGTGAATAGTAACCCCGACATGAAAAAGTTCCAAATTTGATAAAAATTTCCAACCAATATTTCGACATAATGATATTGAAGAAATAATATCATTTTCGAATAAAATAACATCCCTTACCTCGAAAGATTAGTACTTATTTGGAATAACGGGTATAGTCTTTGAAGGAACTTACTTACCGTCTAACAATACTCAAAGTATACTCAAAATACTCACAAGAATACGCTCGATAATATAGAGAGAAAACTTGATTTACGGTGTGATTTTCAATTCTAACCTAAACACCCTATTTATAGGAAAATGCTTAGAACACCAAAGCAGAAAATTTAATAAAATATTAATATATATTATAAATTTCCTATGCCAACCTTCCAAGAACTGAATTCAGCTCATTCAACACACATGTGTAACACACCATAATGAAAAAAACGTTTTTATTATTTAAAATATTTTAAACTTCCAAAAATCAATTATTTCGGAGCGTCGGAACTTCAATAATTCATAATAAATAGCCCTTTTATCAAAAAATTCAAAAACCACGAGTTTTTATAGGAAATTCAATTCTCTACAACTTTGCAGAAGAAAGTTTTTCCGAATTCCAAACAGAAATTGACCAAAATCCATAAACGGGCGATTTTACAGGCTATAATCAAATTTCAGTCAATAAATGGGGTCCACCGACATGTTTAACATGTTTTAAACATTTATTGCAACAAAAATACTCTTCCTCCTCGTATACTCATATATCCCACATTCGTTGTAAAAATATCACCATTATTATATTATTAAAATATAATAATATATTTAAATGAATTATTTTATCAGAAAAAGATAAAATTTCAATTTTCAACAATTGTCACAATAAAATTTTCTCCATATATATCCACATAAAATCAATATTTTTCTCATCATATGAATCAATAATTATTCACAAATAATATTCTGAAATTACAATATCGATAAACCGAGGCGGTTCAGGAAGAGGGGCTTCCAATAAGAATTTCTCTCTTCTTTGCGCGCTTGATTAGGTGACCAAACCTCTCCTTAGAAGCGAACTTTCTAGACATTGCCAATAATGTTATCTAATAATATTATTAAGATAATATGAATTATTGCTTCGATAATGAAAAATCGTGTAATGACAATTATTGGAACAACAAGAATATAAAATATCAACGCAAACAATTATTAAATCAATAAAATATTGAGCAGTAATTATCGTAACCATTATTGAGTAGTGCCTTCTTACGTAAGAATCAATAATTGGTGCAATACTCAAGTCGCCTCTTGTGTTTTAACCACCAAAGTATTTTAACGATTAATCTTGGTAACAACTACGCGCTTTTTTAAACAACTTATTTTTGTCGTTTTCTTCATCCAATCGCTTTCCTTATGGGACCCACACATGGGGTGCTTGGCAGATAAATGCGAATATTCCCCAACATGATCACGAATATTCCACGACCAAACGAATATTCCCCGACAACAATGAATATTTTATAACCACTTGCTTATTTTGAAATATTGCGTATTTTACCCCTAACTATCCACATTAATCAAATCAACCCTTACTATTTCAAAATAATAAATAGAGAAAATTAAATTTCATTAATAATAAGTTGGGGTCTTACAGACTTGGTATTATTATGACCAGGGATTTTTCGGTGTAATCATGACCGTAATGTTACAAATGATGTGGAAAAAGTCCTCATTAGCCCGTAGTGCATTGATGGACAAATTATGGTATGATTATAGCTATGGATTCTCTTCGGCCAAGGGTGCAAAGATGAATTGTTTTATGGCATGATCAGAACCGTTGATGAAAACACGATTATCTTTGGCCCATAGTGCATGGATCATTCGTGGTCGTGATACTAATGAATATCCTTGGCCTGTAATGCAAGGATGATTCGATGATGTGGATTAATGATTGAGCTGAGTCTCAACGATAAAATATTGATTATACACTTTTAATTCGTAAAAGATAGTAGATATCATGCTCTACACGACTCTTCTAAAATATAGTTGTATGTCTTTGGCCTGTAGTGCAAAGATGAATTGTTAATGAATATCTTTGGCCGTAGTGCAAAGATGAATTTGTTAGTATGATTATGAGCAGGAATTGTGATTTGGTATAACCATGATTTTTGATGTTTCAGATAAAGATAGGTGATGAAAATTATCTTCGTCATGTGTGCGAAGAGGAATTTAGAATCACAATTATGATTACGAGTTATTCATATGATTGTGGACAGGAATTGTTGATTGATGTTATAGGGATAAATCATTATTGGTGGACTTTTAAGGTGGAGAAGATAATAGACATGATGGTCTATTTGGCTCTTCTAATGGATTGCTCGTTCCGCTGCAACTATGGTTGAAAAGTTTTATCATCTACCATATGTTCTAAATCTCTGATTTATTACTGATGAAGACTATTGATGATGTAAATTATCTTTAGTTATGATATTCTTTACTGGGCTAGTTGTGCTCACCCTTCGCTTAACAATTCCTTTCGGTGTAATAAGAGTGTATTTGGAATTGGCGGGGATAATGGGGAATAGAACGGTGGTCTATAGCTGTTGAGGTTCTCCCTAAATAGTATGGAAATATTTTGTTGAGAACTTTAGATAAGTTTGTCGTATTGTATATGTCACTTGATATTTAATTTTGGTGAACCGAATAGGGTGAGGTGAACCCAACTTTGGAAGGGTGTTTTGCCACCATCATACAAGATGTCTAATGACATACAACCTCGTGTTATCATAAGATAGGGTTGTGCACATCCACTTGCTGAGTATATCTATGAGCACTACTTATATAATCTTGGAGTTTATTTGAAATATAATTTTCATTTGAAGACAACAGAGATAATTATATGGTAAGAGAAGACTCACCATTGGAAAGAAGATGATAGTAATCTTCTCGTTTTTCTTTGGGGTCTATTGGGTCAACCAAGGATAATTCTGTGGACATATGATATCTATCATAACCTAGACGCATGGCCTCCCATGTACGAAGGTTTCATTGAGCACTTCCCAAATATTTTAATTTCTAAAACAGTTTTCGACTGTACTTTTATGTAAAGTACCATTGTAAGGTTGTGGTCGAGGTACCATGAGAGTTACATACATTTGTATTAAAACTCATAACTTATCTGTTGTCGTAGTCTGCACGACAGTTCAACAGTTGTATAAATGAAGTTTGTATTTGATGTTTATAGTGCGATATCTGGCGAATCAAGATGGGTCGTGTGGACCTATTTTGGGGGAATCACAAATGGTATCAGAGCTTAGGGATATGGTCGCTGGTGGAGATATGACTCTAGAACTAGGAGGGGAGAGACGAGTAATATACTTCGCTAGTGTGTGACATACATAAGCCAAAAATTTTACTTGATAAGTTGGCAATTTGTGATATGTCAATTGACCTTTGTTTTGAAGATATATTCTAGAATGATATCTGAAATACAGGAGATGAGCAATGGAAAAATCATAATACAAAGGATATAACCGGGAAGGTACAATCCGAAAAGAAAGCAAGGTATTCTCATCTCTTCGAATACCAAAGCAAGATATTCTCATGTCTTCAAATACCAGGTACGTACGTAAATTTCGAGTGCGAAATTTCATAAGGAGGGGAGATTATAAGACCCAGAATTTTATGAAATGAAAGTATTCAATTTTTTTATAATTATTATTTTATTTCGTAAATGGTTAAATTGATAAAAGTTTAAAGTTAAGGGTGATATTGAAATTTTTGCAAAGTAAGCAAGTTGTTATAAAATATTCGTTGTGTCGGGGAATATTCGATTGGTTGGGCAATATTCGTACGACGCCACAATCATTGGTGGACCCCCCAACGGAAGTATTGTCGTAGTTAGAAAACGACAGAATTATCTTTTTATAAAAATAACGGCGGAGGTGTTACCGTTAAAACTGTTGAACTACCCGGTAGTAAAAGTACAGTAATACATGTGGTTGCATAGTAGCACACGGTATTGATTATTGATGCTTATGTGAGAAGTCACTCAGTTATACTCAATTATTGCTACAGTAATTGCTCCATCATATCTCTCATATTATTGATTCAATTATTGTCATAGTATCATCTGTATAATATGTTATATTATTAAATCAATAATTGAGACGGCAAAGTTATTCATATTATTAATTGCAATATTGAAAATGTCTAGTAGTTCTGTCAAGGAGAGGTTTGGTCACCTAATTGCGCGCCAATAATGAGAAATCCTTATTGGAAAGCCCCCTCTTTCCTGAGAACGACTTGGTTGTTAAATATTGTGAATTATAAAATTAATGATGAATAAGTTCGTGTTGATTAAAGATGAAATTGATAGTTCCATTGTGTGGGAATTATTAGTGTTAGTAGAAATCGATATTTATTTTGATAATAATTGATGTCTGGAGGTTATATTGACCAATCGAGTATTAGGGGCACTTTTCGTGTCAGAGTACTATTCACCCGATTACTATTCACTCTAGTATTGTTCACTCGGGTATTTGGGACACTTTTCGTGTCGGAGTATTATTCACGGGGTACTATTCCTAAAGTACTATTCACGGGGTACTATTCACTCGAAAAATATATTTCTTTTCGGTGCAAATCATTTTTGGGTACAATATTATTCCATGAGGAGATGTGATAATTTTTCAGACCGTTGGTTGAAGTTATAATAGTAAATTAATATAGATCGTTGGTGGAAAGTTATAATAGTAAATCAATATGGACCGCTGGTGGAAAGTTATAATAGTAAATCAATATGGATCGCTGGTTTAAAGTTTTAATAGTAAATCAGTATGAACCATTGCTTTAAGTTTTAATAGTAAATCAATATGGACCGTCCGTTTAAAAGTAAATCAATCTGGACCGCTCATGAATTAGTTACTATTCAGTCCATTCTCCTATAAATAGAAGCTCATTCCTTCATTATTTCTTACGAATTCACTGAAACTCTAGAGAGAGAAATTATAGAGAGAAAGAAGAAGAGAAGTCTGCTACCTCACTTTTCCAGTATCCAGTTTCTTTCTAAGGTAAAGGATATTATTATTATTATTATTATTATTATTATTATTATTATTATTATTATTATTATTATTATTATTATTATTATTATTATTATAGTAAGGGGTATTATTTCTTTTGTATTCATGAAGGGAGCTATTGTTAATCCATTCCTTATTATTCTGTTGGAATAAACTGTCTATGCGAAGTACTACATACATGGTGAAATTCTTATGTTATTCCATTCTTTATTATTCTGTTGGAATATCCTGTCTGTGCGGTCTATCGCATGCATGGTAAAGTCTTATGTTATTCCATTCTTTATTATTTTGTTGGAATATCCTGTCTGTGAGGATGACGCATGACCTGGTTCCATTATTTATTATTCTGTTGGAACAACCTGTCTGTGCGGTCTATCACATGCATGGTGAATTCTTCTGTTATTCCATTCTTTATTATTCTGTTGGAATAACCTGTCTATGTGGATTACCACATGTATGGTGAATGATTCTTCATATTCATTCCTTATTAAATTGTGGAAATGATTTGTCTACGTGGATTACCGCATGGTGGGCGAAAATCCATTTAAAGTTTTATATATTCTATTATACTCAGTTGGTTAAAGCTTTGGTTTCTATACTCCATGAAATTAGTGGAATATTCTTGATATTTGTGCTTCATCCAATATCTTTTCATGGAAATATTCTTTAGAGCATTCTTGAATTTTACTCCACAAAGCAGTATCATGTTGACAATTTGGAGCTATTGAGTTCAGGATAAATTAACTTATAAATCTTTAAATATTATTCTTGAACTTGTTTTATTGAATTGTCATCATCCTCATGCTTATATTATGTTGAAAGTCATCTGTGGCATGTAGTGCATAGATAGACTTGGTATGATTATGACCAGGGATTATTCGGTATAATCATGACCGTAATGTTACAAATGATGTGGAAAAAGTCCTCATTGGCCCGTAGTGCATTGATGGACAATTTTTGGTATGATTATGGCTATGGATTCTCTTCGGCCAAGGTGCAAAGATGAATTGTTTTATGGCATGATCAGAACCATCTGATGAAAACACGATTATCTTTGGTCCGTAAAGCATGGATAATTCGTGGTCGTGATACTAATGAATATCCTTGGCCTGTAGTACATGGATGATTCGATGATGTGGATTAATGATTGAGCTGAGTCTCAGCGATAAAATATTGATTATACACTTTTAATTCGTAAAAGATAGTAGATATCATACTCTACATGACTCTTCTAAAATATAGTTGTATGTCTTTGGCCTGTAGTGCAAAGATGAATTGTTAATGAATATCTTTGGCCGTAGTGCAAAGATGAATTTGTTAGTATGCTTATGAGCAGGAATTGTGATTTGGTATAACCATGATTTTTGATGTATCAGGTAAAGATAAGTGATGAAAATTATCTTCGTCCTGGGTGCGAAGAGGAATTTAGAATCACAATTATGATTACGAGTTATTCATATGATTGTGGACATGAATTGTTGATTGATATTATAGGGATAAATCATTATTGGTGGACTTTTAACATGGAGAAGATAATAGACCTGATGGTCTTTTTGACTCTTCTAATGGATTGCTCGTTCCGCTGCAACTATGGTTGAAAAGTTTTATCATCTACCATATGTTCTAAATCTTTGATTTATTACTGATGAAGGCTATTGATGATGTAAATTTTATCTTTAGTCATGATATTCTTTACTAGGCTAGTTGTGCTCACCCTTCTGCTTCACAATTCATTTCAGGAAATAAGAGTGTAGCTGAATCGAGCGGGGATAATAGGGGAATAGAACGGTGGTCTATAGCTGTTGAGGTTCTCCCTAAATAGTATGGAAATAATTTTGTTGAGAACTTTAAGTTTGTCGTATTGTATACGTCACTTGATATTTAATTTTGGTGAACCGAATAGGGTGAGGTGAGCCCAACTTTGGAAGGGTGTTTTGCCACCATCATACAAGATGTCTAATGACATACAACCTCGTGTTATCATAAGACAGGGTTGTGCACATCCACTTGCTGAGTATATCTACGAGCACTACTTATATAATCTTGGAGTTTATTTGAAATATAATTTTCACTTGGAGACAACGGAGATAATTATATGTCAAGAGAAGACTCACCATTAGAAAGAAGATGATAGTAATCTTCTCATTTTTCTTTGGGGTCTATTGGGTCAACCAATGATAATTTTGTGGACATATGATATCTATCATAACCTAGACGCATGACCTCCCATGAACGAAGGTTTCCTTGAGCACTTCCCAAAGATTTTAATTTCTAAAATAGTTTTTGACTGTACTTTTATGTAAAGTACCATTGTAAGGTTGTGGTCGAGGCACCATGAGAGTTACATACATTTGTATTAAAAATCACAGTTTATCTGTTGTCGTACTCTGCACGACAGTTCAACAGTTGTATAAATGAAGTTTGTATTTGATATTTATAGTGCGATATCTGGCGACTCAAGATGGGTCGTGTGGACCTATTTTAGGGGCGTCACAGTAATAAGGTTGTAATCTAGTATATGGACTGTTGATTAAAGGTTTTATATCATCTAAACATCATGCATATTGAATTTTATGGACGGTCAAACCAAACAGGAGGAACATGAAATACGTTTTCTAGGCAACCCAGAAAACTCATGATCATGTATTCTGACAAGCTTTGACTGATCCGGATATGTGGATTTTGTTGTTGTTTTGCTTACTTTGTGTAATAGATCTCTTCTTTGTCATGAGGACTTCAAGTCTAGCACACTCTCGAACCTTGGAAAACAATGGATCGGATGTAGTAATCAGTCAAAATGTGTTGACCGTTAAGCTTCTGTTTCTGGGTAACCTAGAAGTTACCCAGATGGGTCTGACAGTTTGTTCATGAGTCCCAATCTCTCGTGTTATGTGATTTGTTTGTGTTGTTGTATCCGTGTTATAATATGTTATATGGGCTACATATGAAAGCCTTGATATCACCTAAATGATGAGCATGATCAAAGTAATGAACGGTCAAAGTAGGCAATATGAACATGATATGCGTTTTCTGGAATTTCCAGAAAATCAAGAACACGGTTCTGACAGGGTTTGACTGACTTAGATCTGGCGATTGTGATGTAGTTAGACTGATTAAGGGTAATAGATCTCTTCCTTGGCATGAGTACTAAAATCTGAAACCACTAAACAACCAAAACCTTACCTGGAAATATAGTTATGGAAGCCCGAACGTAGTACCTAAGAACTGTCTTGGGTTTCTGGGTAACCCAGAAAACCAAGAACAGATCTGACAATTACTTTGCAAGCCCAGATCTCATTCGTTTTAAGTTGTATTGTCATGATTGTTGTTGTAGCATGTAGTTAGACACTAGTACTACAAGATCCATGTATTAGCTTGTCCAGAAACATCAAGATCTGACATTTATTGTTGGTCAAACTTAGTACCTTGATAATTAGCTATGAGTGTTCTTGAGCCTCAAGAACACCTAAAGCAACATATTCTGTCGCCAAAGGGCTTTAGTAACAGACATAGTAAAAATTTATTTAGTTAATTTCTAAAAATCATTTTAAAATAGTAAATAAATTCTGAAAATTACAAAAATAGTTTTAAAAATTATTTTAAGTTATAAAAATTAACTTTTAATAATTTGACATATTTTTCATAATATATTAATATTTATTTGGATATTATTGATATTTAATTTATTTAATAAATGCATTAAATAAATTAATTAAAATGATTTTATTGTATTAAAATTATTTTAAACAATAATAAGTTATTTAATAATATTTTATGTTATAAAACATAACTTTTAATATTTCAAGATAAGTTTCATTAATTATTAAATATTAATGATATTAGATTTATTTGGTAATTATATTAAATAAATTAATTAAAAATGATTTTAATATTATAAAAATCATTTTAAATGAAAATAAATAACTTAAAAATATTTTAAGTTATAAAATATAAATTTTGATATTTAATGGAAAATTTCATTAATAAATTAATATTAATGATATTAAGTTTATTTAATAATTATATTAAATAAATAGTTTTAAAATGATTTTATTGATTTAAAAATCATTTAAAAGGAAATAAATGAATTAAAATATTTTAATTTATAATAAATGACTTTTAATATTTTGATAAATAATAAATTAATATTCTAATATTAATGGTTATCATTTAAAATGATTTTAAATGTTTTAAAAATCATTTAAGGGTAATATTAATACTTTTAAAATATTTTGAGTTATTATAAATGACTTTAATATTTTGGCAATAGTTTCATTAATAGTTTAATAGTAATTAAATATTAATTATAATATAATTATTTAATATTAAATCATTTAATAATGATTCCGGTGTTTGAAAAATTATGATAAATTATAAAAATTGTTTAAAAATTATTATAAGGCTATGAAAAATAATAGGACTGATATTTAAAGTATCTAAATGAATATTGAACTACACAATAAAGTCTTAGACTCGATAATTACCCGATAAAGCCGTCGGTACACCGAAATGTTTCAGAAATTGATTTGGACTTAGATAATTGGATTAGATACGTATTTGGTTGTGATGCAATGACTGTTAAACATATGTGACAATGTGATTAGGTCATGTGATGACTACAATTAGCAGTACTATGTGATATGATATATTATTCTAATCGAACAAATGATCTTAATAATGATAGGTTTCGATATAAAAGATAAAATTAAGTTGTGTTATCGTAAGTAGCAGCTCAGGCAAGTATCTGAACTATTCTTTACACTGTGCAAGTATCCTAACCTTGTCTTTATTCAATGGACATGAGTAAGAAAGTTTTAGAATTTATATTATTGTGCTAGATTATTAACTCTATTGTTATTGATTATGTATCCAATCTTTGTATTCATACAAGTTATTATATTATCCGATCATTGTATTATTGTATAATTCAGATATTTATTCTGTTTGTTAACTCCTATAGGGTTAGACAAGTGTCCCCACTTGGATAATCATTGTATTTAATCATATGTTGATACATACCTATTGATTTCTGGTATGTATACATTAATTAAAAGCTGTCTAAGCTACTTGATCCAGCTAGACATAGATTTAGAAATATTGTTGAGCATGATAGAACTTTATTGTATCCAACCAGATTATTTTGGTTCTGATTCCCGACTAAGTATGAACATCCCGAACATGGGAAAACTTTTGTGTACCTAAGGTGGATAGAGTGAACGATAATATCGTTCTTGCATGTAGTATTGATCAATACAGGGCACACTGGGATGATCACCCTCGTGCCCGTAATGTATGACAGTTTGAAGATGAAGTTATGCTAAACCCTAGCAAAAATTAAAAACAATGTTCATAGTCTGTCGACTAATCTCCAGTTATAGTCAGAACGTAGTTTCAAAAATTTGAGATAGATTTGGTATGTTGTTATTATTGGTTCAGCTTACTTCACAACTGTTGATTCGTTGTAGAAGTGTTATTCAAAGAAAATATTTAATCCTTTCAGCTTATATTTATTATTGCTATTACTTGTTGGGCAATCAAATGTTCATTCTTGCTTTAAATTTAAATGTTTTCAGCTAAGCGTGATCAATCGAAATGTTCAGGCCAGAACAAAGGAAAAGGAAAGCAAACAGAATAATCTTATGTAATAGTTTAGGAACTATTAAGACAATGGTATATTATTATCATGTAATGAATGTAGTAAAGGCCGCGTACTTGGGATTAGACTTTGATATATGTAAATTAAGTGTGACACCCCCAAAATAGGTCCATTCCATCCAACCCATTTTGAGTCGCCAAATACATGGTACAGAAATAACGACAACTTTATTAATACAATTGTCGTACAAAATACGACAACACATAAACTTTGAGTTTAAATACAAATATTGTCTTCTAGACAATATCCACACTCAAATAAGTCCTCATTACAATTATTGATACACTATTTTACAAAATAGTGAGGACTACTAAAATAACTGTCTTGAACCATCACTCCACACCCCGACTAGTTCCTGCTATATTCTCGTCTCCTGAGAAGAAAAATGGAACAAAAAAGAAAAGGCTGAGCTCAACTAGCCCAGTAAAGAATATTATGACTAAGATAATGTACAACAAATTATCCTTAGTCTTCAACAGGGAAAAATCTGATAGAATACAATAGACAACAGGTTTTAGATTAACAACTACAGCGGAAACAACAATTCATTAGAAGAGTTAAGTAGAGAATGAAATCTACTATCATCTATGAATTTAAAAGTCCATCAACGATATTTTATCCCTGTAACATCAATCAATATACATCTTGAATCAAATAGTCATCTTTGCAATACAGGCCAAAGATATTCATCAGTTGGTCATGTTCATCTCAACACGTGTTCATCTTTGCACTACGGGCCAAAGATATTCATCCGTTGGTCATGTTCATCTAAACACCTGTTTATCTTTGCACTACGGGCCAAAGATATTTATCAAAAAATCATTCATCTTTGCACTACAGGCTAAAGATATTCAATAATATCATCATTTAGGACTGAGGATGATGAAAAATATTTTAAAGGAAACGAATCAAGTAAAACAAAAGAACAAATATTAAGGATTCGTACTTTAAACAATCCAAGTTCAAAAATACTTCATAAATAACCAGAGTGGAGTAAAATTCAAGAATGAAGACCAAAACATAGATCCAATCCAAGATAGGAATCATAACAGACGATCTTGAACACAAAAAAGAAAATTTAATTTTTTTGTGAATAGTGTCGTATACGTGAATAGTGTCGTATACGTGAATAGTAACTCCGACACTAAAAGATAGAAATTTCACAAAAAATAACATCATGCTTCGTGAATAGTACTCGTGAATAGTAACTCATGAATACTAACTCATGAATAGTAACTCATGAATAGTAACCCCGACATGAAAAGTTCCAAATTTGATAAAAATTCCAACCAATATTTCGGCATAATGATATTGAAGAAATAATATCATTTTTGAAGAAAATAACACCCCTTACCTCAAAAGAATAGTACTTCTAGTTGAAACACCGGATATAAGCTATGACTTGAACTTGCACCGTATAGCAACACTCAATGTATACTCACAAGAATACGCTCAATATATCGAGAGAGAAAGAGAGAGAAGTTTTCAGTTTCTGGTGTGTTTTTCAATTCTAACCTAAGCACCCTATTTATAGGAAAATGCTTAGAACAACAAAGTAGAAAATTTAATAAAATATTAATATATATATATATATATATATTATAAATTCCTTAGCCCACCTTTGAAGATCTGAATTCAAATCATTTATAACATATGTGAGTCCACTAATTGCACAAAAAACATTTTTCTCAAAATTATTAACTAAAATTCTCAAAAATCAATTATTTCGGAACTACGGAACTTCAATAATTCATAACAAATAGCCCTTTTGTCAGAAAATTCGAATCTCATAACTTTATATAGGAAATTCAATTCTCTGCAACTTTGCAGAAGAAAGTTTTTCCAAATTCCAAACAGAAATTGACCGAAATCCACAAACGGGCGATTTTACAGTCTATAATCAATTTTAGGTCAAGAATTGTGTCCACCAACACACAAAACATGTGTTAAACATTTAATCCAACAAAAATACTCTTTCTCCTCATTTATTCATATATCTCACATTCATTGTAAAAATATCACCATTAATATATTATTAAAATAATATATTCAAATGAATTATTTTATCAGAAAAAGATAAAATATTAATTTTCAACAATTGTCACATTAAAAATTTTCTCCATCAATATCCTCATAAAATCAATATTTTCCTCATCATATAAATTAATAATTAATTATTCATGATGGTTATCATTGTTCCGATGACCGTTGTCATCGGTACGATTATCATCGAGTTGTAGGTCATTATTCTTCGATTGAACTGACTCATTATCGCGCTCCAATAAATGAGCCCTATTCACAACATCTGAATATAAAGAAAATTTATGAGAAATGAGGTATTGATGAATTTCGAGTTTCAAACCTCTCAGAAACATCAGCGTCATACGTTCCTCATTCTCAGTTGTCATTCTTAAATACTGCCATAAAACAAGGGTTAATTAAACAAATTAACATACCACATAATATCCCTATACTCTGACCAACTAACAAATAAGCTTAGGTAGGACACACTAGTGAAGGATTTACTCGTCTCTCCCCTCCTAGTTCTATTCCCCGATCTCCGCCAGAGATCATATCCCTAAGCTCTGATACCAACTGTGACGCCCCCAAAATAGGTCTATTCCATCCAACCCATTCTGAGTCGCCAAATACATGGTACAGAAATAACTACAACTTTATTAATACAATTGTCGTGCAAAATACAACAACACATAAACTTTGAATTTAAATACAAATATTGTCTTCTAGACAATATCCACACTCAAATAAGTCCTCATTACAATTATTGATACACTATTTTACAAAATAGTGAGGACTACTAAAATAACTGTCTTGAACCATCACTCCACACCCCGACTAGTTCCCCGCTTATATTCTCGTCTCCGAGAAGAAAAATGGAACAAAAAGGAAAAGGGTGAGCTCAACTAGCCCAAGATAAAGAATATTATGACTAAGATAATGTACAACAAATTATCCTTAGTCTTCAACAGGAAAAATCGATAGAATACAATATACAACAAGTTTTAGATCAACAATCATGAATGGAAACAACAATTCATTAGAAGAGTTAAGTAGAGAATGAAATCTACTATCATCTATGAATTTAAAAGTCCATCATCGATATTTTATCCTTGTAACATCAATCAATATACATCTTGAATCAAATAGTCATCTTTGCACTACAGGGCCAAAGATATTCATCGTTTGGTAATGTTCATCTCAACACTGTTCATCTTTGCACTACGGGCCAAAGATATTCATCGATTAGTCATGTTCATCTAAACACTGTTTATCTTTGCACTCTGTGCCAAAGATATTCATTAGAAAATCATTCATCTTTGCACTACAGGCCAAAGATATTCAATAATTTCATCATTTAGGACTGAGGATGATGAAAAATATTTTAAAGGAAACGAATCCAGTGAAACAAAAGAACAAATATTAAGGATTCGTACTTTAAACAATCGAAGTTCAAAAATACTTCATAAATAACCAGAGTGGAGTAAAATTTAAGAATGAAGACCAAAACATAGATCCAATCCAAGATAGGAATCATAACAGACGATCTTGAACACAGAAAAGAAAATTTAATTTTTCTGTGAATAGTGTCGTATACGTGAATAGTGCCGTATACGTGAATAGTAACTCCGACACTAAAAGATAGAAATTTCACAAAAATATCATCATGCTTCGTGAATAGTACTCATGAATAGTAACTCGTGAATAGTAACTCATGAATAGTAACTCATGAATAGTAACCCCGACATGAAAAGTTCCAAATTTGATAAAAATTCCAACAAATATTTCGGCATAATGATATTGAAGAAATAATATCATTTTTGAAGAAAATAACACTCCTTACCTCAAAAGAATAGTACTTCTAGTTGAAACACCGGATATAAGCTATGACTTGAACTTGCACCGTATAGCAACACTCAATGTATACTCACAAGAATACACTCAATATATCAAGAGAGAAAGAGAGAGAAGTTTTCAGTTTCTGGTGTGATTTTCAATTCTAACCTAATCATCCTATTTATAGGAAAATGCTTAGAACAACAAAGTAGAAAATTTAATAAAATATTAATATATATTATAAATTCCTTAGCCCACCTTTGAAGATCTGAATTTAGATCATTTATAACACATGTGAGCCCACTAATTGCACAAAAAACATTTTTCTCAAAATAATTAACTAAAACTCCCAAAAATCAATTATTTCGGAACTTCAGAACTTCAATAATTCATAAAAAATAGCTCTTTTGTCAGAAAATTCGAATCTCGCAACTTTTTATAGAAAATTCAATTCTCTACAACTTTGCAGAAGAAAGTTTTTCCAAATTCCAAACAGAAATTGACCGAAATCCACAAACAGGCGATTTTATAGTCTATAATCAATTTTCGGTCAAGAATTGTGTCCACCAACACACAAAACATGTGTTATACATTTAATCTAACAAAAATACTCTTCCTCCTCATTTATTCATATATCCCACATTCATTGTAAAAATAGCACCATTAATATATTATTAAAATAATATATTCAAATGAATTATTTTATCTGAAAAAGATAAAATATTAATTTTCAACAATTGTCACATTAAAAATTTTCTCCATCAATATCCTCATAAAATCAATATTTTCCTCATCATATAAATCAATAATTAATTATTCACAAATAATATTATTAGAATCACAAGATCGGGCAACCAGCCGTTCCTCAGAAAGAGGGGCTTTCAATAAGAATTTCTCTCATCATGGCGCCAAGCAATTAGGTGACCAAACCTCTCCTTAGACAGAACTTTCTAGACATTCCCAATAATGCTATCTAATAATATTATTCAAATAATATGAATTATTTCTCCGATAATGAAAAATACTGTGTAGTGATAATTATTGAAACAACAGTAATATAAAAAATCAACGCAACAATTATTGAATCAATAAAATAAAATATTGAGCAAAGAATTATCGTAACAATTATTCAAGAGTGCCTTCTTACGTAAGAATCAATAATTGGTGCAATACCGGTGTGGTATCGTGTGTTTTAACCACCGGTATTCAAACAAGATAATTCAGAATAACTACGCCGTTATTTATAAATAACTTATACTTGTCATTTTTTTCATCCAATCGCTTTTCGTTATGGGCCCACACAAGGTCGCTACGTCAGCATTTAATATTCCCCGACAGTAAGAATATTCCACGACCAAACGAATATTCTCCGACAACAATGAGTATTTTATAACCACTTGCTTATTTAAAATATTTGCACATTTTACCCATAACTAACCACATTTAATCAAATCAACCCCTTACTATTTCAAAATAATAATTAGAGAAATTAAATCTTTATTTATAAAAAGTTGGGGTCTTACATTAAGTTTGATATTTATATTATTGTTATTATTTTTAGTATTATTCCGCTAATAGAAATGATATCGTAAAGCACTGAGTTTGGGTTTCAAGTACCTGAATTTGGGGGCGTTACAGGAGCACCCCAATGAGACGTACTACGTCGAATGAAACCGATGTCTAATAATTCTTGCAGTTGGGTTTTTAACTCCTGAAGTTCAATAAGAGCCATTCGATATGGGCTTTGGAAATGGGTTTTGTACCGGGTTCAAGGTCTATACCAAACTCGATTTCACGCTCCGGGGGTAGGCCAGGAAGTTCTTCGGGGAATACGTCAGGAAATTTATCAACAATAGAAATATCATTCAAATCTGACGTATTTTTGTTTAAATCTGTGACATAGGCTAAGAAAGCTTGACATCCGTTTTTTAATAAATGAATAGTTTTATGGCTTGATATGACAGTGATTGACTTTAGTGGTTTGGTTGCTTGAATTCACATAATAGGTTGGTTAGGAATATGAAAGCTAACAACCTTACGAAAATAAACAATTTTTGCATGATGAGTAGTTAACCAATCAATCCCTAAAATCACATCAAATGCAAGTATTTTTAAGGAAATAAGATCGACAGGTAATGTGAGGGTACCGATTTGAACCAAACAAGACTTATAAACAATGGATGTAATGAAGGTTTCTCCCAACGGAGTTTCAACAGATAAGTCAAAGTCTAATTTCTTCGGAGTTAAATTTAAACGTTGAGCGCAAGTAGGATAAATAAAAGAATGGGTATAACCGATATCAAATAAGGTATAGACTTCGCTAGAGTTTATGATTAGCTTACCCGTGATCACCTCGTTTGGATTCCTCTCTTTTTGGGAGGTTACGACAAACGCTCTCCCTTGAACTACCAGTTTTGTCTTGTCTGGGATGACCTTTGATGCCTCCATCCCAGCTGGACTTGACTTCAGTGCATGACAAAATCGGGCAAGGTGACCTTCTCTTTCGCAATTATAACACGCTTTGGATTGCTGCGTACAGTTCGGACTGATATGTCCCTCCCCTCCACATTTGTAACATACGATTGGCTGTCGTTCTCCTTCCTTAACAACAGGTGTTGGTGATGACATCTTTCCATCATTGTTGAATCTCCTCTTCTTGAAATTTCCACTTCTATTATCTTGGTCATGTTACCACAGAAGTGGTTACCATTTCTGGTATGTTGATTCCCTCCATATTTGTTGTCACCGCTTCGATGACTGCTACCACTGGTATTATCATTTTGTTGGATGTTGTCTCTTCGCTGGGTTGATTCGTTATCGCGCTCCAATAACTGAACAACATTGAATACAAACACAGTTTGTGAAAAATTAAGTATTGACGTATCTCGGGTTTCAAACCTCTTAGAAACATCCGCGTCATTCTCTCCTCATTATCAACCAAGTGGGACGCAAACCGAGATAACTCGGCAAAACTTAGCTTCGTACTGTGACACGGTCATATTGTTCTGCTCCAGCTTGATGAACTCTACCTCCTTCATGTGACGAATACTTTTGGGAAAGTACCTGTCGTTGAACAGTTCTTAGAACTTCTCGCAAGACATCTTCAGTGCGGTAGGTTGAGTACGCTTTACCGATTCCCACCATTAATCTGCCTCTCCTCGCAACATAAAGGTGGAAAAGGGAACCTTTTGCTCCTCGGAGCATCCCAAGACATCAAATATCTTGGTGATCTGCTTTATCCACGTCTCCGCCTTAAGTGGTTTGGCTCTCCAATAAACTCCGGTGGTCCCAACTCCTTGAATTGTTTAGCGGTGACCGTCCGAGAGTTGCCGGTGTTTCCACCTATATTTTGAACAGGAGTCGTTATCGCCTTATGTTGCATGAATTGCATAAAGCCTCTGAACATCCCATCGTTCATCATTTGGTCAACATGGTTGTTTTCCTAAGGATTATTACCATCCTGATGCACATTATCCTAGGTATTGATCGTTAGTTACTCAATGATCTCATGTGCTTCATTGCTTATCTCAACATTTTTGGATGCCATTATCAAATACTACCACAAAACAAGGGTTAATTGACTTGTCACATATTATCCCTATACTCTGACCGACCAATTAAATACCAAATAAACTTAGGTAGGTCATACTAGCGAAGGAATTCCCCGTCTCTCCCCTCCTAGTTCTTGTCTCACATCTCAGCCAGGGATCATATCCTTAAGCTTTGATACCAACTGTGACGCCCCTAAAATAGGTATACATCACCCATTCTGAGTCGCCAAATACATGGTATAAAATTCAAATACAACTTAATTATACAACAATCATGTAAAATACGATAAAACATAAGTTGAGAGTTTTAATACGAATATTGTCTTCTAGACAGTATTCAAACTCAAATAGAATCCTCAATACATTTATTATCACACTATTTCACTGAATAGTGAGGACTACTAATGCAAACATCTGGACCGTCACTCCGTTCCCCGACTAGTCCCAGTTATATTCTTATTTCCTGAAGAGAACAATGAAAAAAAAGGGTGAGCTCAACTAGCCCAGTAAGAAATATTATGACTAAGATAATGCAGAATAAATTATCGTTACCCTTCAACAGTGTTCAACTGATAAAATATAATAAACATCAAGTTTAACTGCAGCGGAACAAGCAACCCATTAGAAGAGTCAAGTAGAGCATGATATCTACTATCTTCTATGATTTAAAAAGTTTATCATTAATTTTATCGCTGAGACTCAGCTTAATAAATAAACCACATCATCGAATCACCCATGTTCTACAGGCCAAGGATATTCATGTAATCATCAATGGTCATGATTATATCGAATAATCCTTGGTTATAATCATACAAACAACTGCCCATCAATGCACTACAGGCCAATGAGGACTTTTACCACATCATTTGTAACATTACAGATCATGATTATACCGAATGATCCCTGGTCATAATCATACCAATCAATAGTACATCTATGCACATAAGCCATATATGACTTTTATCCTACTATAAGCATGAGGATGATGACAATGATATAAGAATTCAATTAAAAGCAAGAAAATGATACAAATTTAAAGATTTATAATTTAATTTATCCAGAATTCAATATTGTCCAAATTGTCAACATGATACTGCTTTGTCGAGTAAAATTCAAGAATAATATTGTATCAAAAATGATTTGGACAACAAAGAAATCAATTTTTATCATGAATAATCCCCCGAGTGAATAGTACCCGAGTGAATAGTACCCCATGAATAGTACTTCGGGAATAGTACCTCATAAATAGTACTTTGTGAATAGTACTCGTGAATAGTACTTTGTGAATAGTATCCATAAATAGTACTTTATGAATAGTACCCCATGAATAATACTTTGTGAATAGTACCGTAAAAATTAATACTACTCATGGACAGTACTCCGGCGTGAAAAACTTAAAATTTAACAAGAATGTGTAGAAAATATCCTCGTGAAACGATACTAGATGAAGCGCAAATTTCAAGGATATTCTACTAATTTCACGGAGCATAGAAGCAATACTTTAACAAAATGAGGGTATAATCAGGAATACGAGACGAAATAATATTACTCACATACTACAGAGTATGGAAGAAAATATTATTCCTTATTAATACTGGAAAAAAATAATATCCCTTACCTCAGAAGAAGACTGGATACTGGAATAGTGAGGTATTAGACTTCTCTTCTACTTTCTCTGTAAAGCTTTTCTCTATATAGCTTCTCTTTCTATAATTGCTCTTGTGAGTCTTAGTGAATTGGTGAGAATGAAAGAAGAATGTGCTTCTATTTATAGGAAAACATAGTTTCGATAATTGCACGTTTTGGGGCTCGAAATATTACAGTATAATACCTTAATCTTTTCCTTTATTTTTAATTTAGTCCTGCAAGTATTATTAAACTTACACCACCTCCCCTAATAGTACATCTTGTAAATCAATAGTACAATCATGTGAATCAATAGTACAATCATGTGAAAAAAATAATTACAGTATAGTACCTTCATCTATACCTCATACAAGTATTATCAATCTTGCACCACCTCCCCTAATAGTACATGCATGTGAATCAATAGTACACACATGTGAACAAATAGTTATAAGCATGTAAATTAATAGCAATTAATTGTTCATTTATCCGATTAATTACCCGAGTGGTCAATATAACCTCCAGACATCCATTATTATCGAAATAGATGTCAATTTCCACTAACACTAATAATCCCAACATAATAAAAATATCAATTTCATCTTTAATCAACACGAACTTATTCATCATTAATATTATAACTCACAATATTTAACAACAAGATCATTCCCAGGAAAGAGAGGGCTTTTCGATAAGGATTTCTCCCTATTGGCGCACAATTAGGTGACCAAACCTCTCCTTGACAGAACTTTCTAGACATTGTCAATATTGCAAATAATAATATGAATAACTTTGTCGTCTCAATTATTGATTTAATAATATAAAATATTATGCAGATGATACTATGACAATAATTGAATCAATAATATGAAAGATATTATGCACTAATTCCTGTAGCAATAATTGAGTATAACTGAGTGACTTCTCACGTAAGCATCAATAATCAATACCGTGTGCTACTATGCAACCACGCGTATTACTGTACTTTTATCACCGGGTAGTTCAACAGTTTAACGGTAAAACTTTCGCCATTATTTATATAAAAAGATTATTATGTCATTTTTTAACTACAACAATACTTCCATTGTGGGGTCCACCAATGATTGTGCCGTCGTACGAATATTCCCTGTTAAAATGAATATTCCCCGACCACTCGAATATTATATAACCATTTGCTTACTTTACAAAATTTGTAAATAATACCCACAACTATAACATTATATCAAATCCACACCATAATATTCAAAAATATATTTTGAGAAAAAACAATTTTTATTCATAAAAGTTGGGGTCTTACAAAGCCATTGCACCCCAAATAGTTTGGGGAAGTATGAATCTACCTCAAAATAGCCTTGGGGGCTGGTACCATGCTACCAAAGTGAGGCAGAATGGCTTCCCAGGTTCTGTTCTTCACAATTTTACAGACCCATACTCCTTCCGATTTTCATAACATGAGTTATACACATCCAAATTAGTCCATTTTCGATTCTATAAACAAAAACATTAACTAACCCAAATAATCAACAATTAACATAAACATTAACTAACCCAAATATTAATCTAAAACTCATGTGTAGACACTTGAAATTTTCTTTTTCTGTTACTAACCATGCAGGAGGGCAAAAGTGAATTTTTCATACTCCAGAGATAACATTTGAGGACCACAACATCAATTTTAACCCTGGAGATAGCCACGGGAGATCCAGTTTCCAACCCTGGAGATAACCCCTGGAAAACAGTTTCCAACCTCGGAGATAACCCCGGGAAAACAGTTTCAACCCCAGAGATAGCCCCGAGGGATCAAGATCAAAGCCTGGAGATAGCCCAAGAGGTCAAGCCAACCTCATAGATAACCCTGAGGACAGTCAAAGTCAACATCAAGTCAACCCTAGAGATAATCCTGAGAAAATACTGCTACAACTGCGCGAGAGCCGGAGATAACCCCGGGAGGGGAAAAAATGGTCATTTTGCTAATTCAACTTCAACTCACATCAAATCAACTCAAAATACTTCAATAGAAGTCCCACAAGAACCATATCTTAACTTTCGAGCGCAAACTACGCAAAATGGCTCAACGGACTACCTGACGGAAACCCGGAAATGCCATTTCCTTCATGAACCCCTCTTCTTGGAATCAAAAATAGACAAATCCTATACCATTGTGTAGCTCTCGGAAGAGCTTTCCGGAATGATATGGCACGCTTCCATCGGACTCCCGGATTGAAAGTTATGACCGACCGAGAGAACAGCGCGTTGTCCGAATGTACATACTTCGACACGGCGAGACCCACACTGCCCGGGGCACCTCATACAGCCGTAGTTACAACTGCTACGGTTCCCCCATCTATAAATAGAGGGCTTGGGGTGTCCATTTTGCAAGAGAAAATGACGAGGAAGCCCTGCCCAATTTGCTCTGCACACACCCCATGCAGTGTACTTTCTCATTTTAAACACCTGTGAGCTCATATATAGCCCTTTTGTACCTACAAAAGCCAATGTTTACCCACTATAAAGATATAGAAGTCTTCTTTGTCAGTCAACTGTATAGTCTTTTTCTTCATCTCTTCACACACCCTTCTTCACGTTGAGAGTCGTGTTATGCGCATTTTCCCGGACTTTGGTCCGTGGTTTTATTTCAGCTTATATATATATATATATATATATATATATAAATTATATATATATTGACTAACATTATCGAGTTATGCCTCGATTGAGCCTAGACTTGATGCGAGGCGTTTATCGCTTTTATATATATATATATATATATATATATATATATATATATATATATATATATATATATAACGTGGTGGGACTCTATTCGATGAGCCCGGATTTTACATCCAGCATGCGTTTACTACGCTTATATAAATATATATATATATATATATATATATATATATATTATAGACACTCAAAAATTTTCAGACATCGTTACTAACATTGCATAGGAGGGATGATTCGTCTTTTAAGAGAGAACCACGAAAGACGATCCAAATCCATGCCGGATACTAGGAAGTTCAAAGATCAACCCGGATCGCTTAACTGGGAGTAGCAATTCCAACCTCGGATGTAACCCCGAGGCCTACAGATCCAATACCGGAACACACACCGGAGAAGACCGATTAATCTCGGAGATAACCCTGAGGTATCCAGTCTCAGTCCCAACCATGGGAATAGCCACCAACCTTGGTGATAACCCCAAGGAATGTAGTTCGGCGATCACCCTAAAAATGTTTGTTTCAAATGCAACCAACTTCAATCTCAGCGCTCACAACGATATACACTGCACCAACCCGGCAATAACATCGGGAAGACAGGCACACCTCAAAGGTGTCAATGAGGACCTTCAACAATTGCAGCAGTCCAATCTCAGGGAAGTCTGAGCAACGTCTGCTTTATCAGCCCAATCCAACGATAACACCGGTGAGGGGCAGCATCGTTATCTCGTCAACACGATGCCACGTCATGTCTCTACGCAACAATGTCCCACAAGACTAAACCAATCCCGAGTGACTATTGTGCGGGGTAACGGATGAAAGTTGAAGCTTGAAGACCAAAGGGCATCGTCCCATCTTCAATGACTTCGTATAAACTCTAATCCCATGCCATCGTACAACTCTCGACAACGGTGGTCCGAAATAGGTCCTTTATACCTCAAACAGATGCCCGGATTGCACTTCTGAAAGTTCGAGTGGACATTACAGTGCCTGAGTGCACGTACTTCGAGACGACCCGAACCGACAAACCCAGACCCACCCGGGTTGCCTCTGGTACACTTGCGGCTCAACCGCAGGTACACCTGCGGCTAAATTAGCTATTAATAGAGGGCTTAGGCAGCCCCTTTTGGAAGAGAAAAAGGCGAGGAAGCCCAGCCCAATTTGCTTTGCACTCACCCCATGCAGTGTACTTTCCCCTTCTAAACACCTGTGAGCTCATATATAGCCCTTTTGTACCTACAAAAGTCAGTGTTTACCCACTCTAAAGATATAGAAGCCTTCTTTATTAGTTAGTTGTAAGCCTTCTCACACACTTTAGAGTCTTTCTCTTCATCTTTGCACACACCCTTCAACACGTTGAGAGTCGTGTTACTTGCTTTTGCCCGAACTCTATCTCGTGGTTTTATTTCAAGATATATATATATATATATATATATATATATATATATATATATATATATATATTTACATATATATTGACTAACATTATCGAGTTATGCCTCGATTGAGACTAGACTTGATCTGGAGCGTTTATTTGCTTTAATATATATATATATATATATATATATATATATTTACATTTATATATATTAACTGTGTGTCAAACTTTGTTCGATGAGCCTAGACTTCGGTTTGGTACGTTTACTGCATTATTATATATATATATATATATATATACTTATATATATTAACTGTGTGTCGGACTTTGTTCGATGAGCCTAGACTTCGGTCTAGTGCGTTTACTCGCTTATATATATATATATATATATATATATATATATATATATATTTATATATATGAACTGTGGTCGGATTTTGTTCGATGAGCCTAGACTTACATGCAGTGCGTTTACTTATATATATATATATATATATATATATATATATATATATATATATATATATATATATATATATGAACCGTGGTCGGACTCTATTCGATGAGCCTGGGTTTATATCCGGTGCGTTTATTCGCTTTTATATATATATACTTATATATATGAATTGTGGTCGAACTCTATTCGATGAGCCTGGATTTTACATCCGGTGCATTTATTGCTTATATATATATATATATATATTTTGTCCCACCTGGAGTTTACTTCGTGGTGGTTGATCGCTTTTACAACTTTCTTTACATTTCGTCCTGCTTGGAGTTTACTTCATGGCAGTTGACCATATTTACAGATTTATTTACTATCTGTCCCGCCTGGAGTTTCTTTCGTGGCGGTTGACCGTATTTACATCTTTATTTACGTTTCGTCCCGCCTGGAGTCTCCTCCGTGGCGGTTGATAGCTTTTAACAGCTTTATTTACATTTCTGATCCCCCATGGAGGTGCTTCGTGGTTGGTGATCTGTATATATATATATATATATATATATATATATATATATATATATATATATATTTATAGCTTTTATATATATACCTACTTACTGCTTTCATACAAATTGCGGTATCTTGTGCACTTAGGAATCATGTGATCACAGATTCAGCCTATTGAATCTAGATTCGGTTCCCGTGATGGACATTTTCAGCTGTAAGCAGCTTGTAAATTATTCTGCGGTGTCTGAATTTCCTCAGATGGTTTCCATACCCACGAGGAAGTCGGCATCATTTTGTCTATTATTTTCACACGGATGCCTCGCATTCGTAAAATAAAATCAACCAAGCAGCACACTTAATAAAATGGGAGTGTAAAAGGTCTCAATTACTATTGAGCATCAGGGTTTGAAAAACCTCTTTTATAAAACATCATTGCCATATCTTGCTAAAAATTGAATTTTTACATAAATTCAAACCCTGTGTATAAAGGTGCGAACGAGGCCTCGCACTACTTCAAAATAACAGCACATTGACCCATACACACAAACATTCGGATAATAGTTTCTTGAAAAGAGGCGGTCACCGTGGTAACACGGATGTCAGGGGGTGCCTAACACCTTCCCCCTGATAACCATGTCCCCGGACCCTAATGAATCTCTTGGTTTCAATTTAATTCGTTTAGCGATGTCACATCACTGGGTCAATGTGCAAACCTTTTCTCGGTTGTGTAGGTACAACCATTTAAAAGACCAACTGGCGACTCTTAATAGTCCATCATCGACATTATACATGTCGGACCTTTTTCACTTGTTTTTTCAAATAAATCTCACCCAAAATATGAACACTAAAGAACAAGTAACGGATATCAAATAAATTTTTTTTTTTTTTTTTTAAATTTTATACAATAAAATTATGCCCAATTAAATTGTTCTAAACACATATCAATATACATATCAAATCTGAACAATTAATAATTTACATAAAGGTTTGGCTTTGATACCACTGTTAGGTTTGTAATATTCATAACGCAATCAAATTGCATAAAATAAGCTAAGCGTGTAAAATCGAGTTTAAAAATTTACAAACCATATACCCGGATCACCCTTTATGCACAATTATTAATTAAACGAAAAGATAAAGAATAAAATCATACCCTTGAAGATCGAGCTTCCTCGTGTACAAGTTCACCTCCAAATCCTTTTCGCTCAATCTTGAATCCACCGGGTTTGGTTCCTTCCTTTGATCAACGTTAGCCACCCAAATGTTTGGCCTCTAGAGGTGATCCACCAAGGAAGAATAAAATTCAAGAAGATGGGTGTTATGGCTCAAACCCTAGTTTTCTATCTCTATAGAAAAAGGTGTACTCTCCCAACAATTGGAATTATGTCGTATGTTGAAAAAGTCAACAACCCCTACCCACCCATAATAAGGCTCCTCTTATTTATAGATGTGGGCAACCCACCTTAACAATTAAGGAATTGGGTTTTATTTAATTAATTAAATTCTTTTAATTAATTAAGCTCCCTAATCTTATTAGGATAATTAATTAAAACTCCTTTAACTAATTTTCTTCCTAATCCAATTAGGAATAAATGAGAGTACTTATATTAAATTAATTCCTAAACTCTTTTAGAAATTAAAATAATAATAATTATAATAATATTAATAAGACTCCTCTTATTAATTTATATTTAATATTTCTAAAATATTAAATAATAAATATTAAGCTATTTAATTTATTCTATCACCATAGATTAAATTAAATATACTTAACATATTATTACGATTATGCCATTAACTTCTTAAATAATTATTCTTCCTTTTATGGTGTGACCCTTTAGGTTCTCCATATTAAACCGGTTGTGAATAAATCAATTAGAACAATTCTAATCTTATTTAAATAAATAAATTAAACAATTAATTTATTTAAATAATATTTATTCTACAATAGGGATAAGCCTCCCTAGCGATCAACGACTTTCCAGATAATATAGATTTCAACATTAATCATTAAAGAACCTTTGAGTAAATAGTTACCGTACAATTCAATCCTTCCACCATACAATGTCCCAATTAAATATAAGACATGGAATTACTAGGACATTATCCCAGAAGGATATTAGAATGTCGGTAAAATAATTATGGACCGCACCATGTCCAACAAGGTACGATTTTTCATTCAGATACATCAATCAATTATTGTGTATCAGGATGTGTCCATTATGAGAAAACCATTTGAGATGATCTAGAAACTTATTGCACAAGTATTTATTCCTTGATCTAATCAAAGAATCTTAATACTTTGCCAATTTGTTTCACTTCTGAATTCTTTGAACCTTTCAAATAATTCACACTTGTATTTCAGCAAATACATACATTCAACCTTTTGAATGATCATCTCCTTTTCATATACTAATTTGTTCAATATGCAAAATTATTTTCACGTAAGTCAAGTATACAAAATCCATTAAGTAATCTTTCAGTTCTATACGAAACATTATTATTATTATAAATAGAACAACAATTGTTCTTAAATATAATACCAAAGATTTCATTGTCCAACAATAAAATGGAAATAATGTTTTTAAGTAATCTTTGGAATACAATAACAACTTATCGACTTAATAGATTTTTCAGTAGGAGTGCTAAACTATAAGTTTCTATAGCTAATGCAGCATCCTTTGCTTCATTTTCCACATATAGAATTACTTATCTTTGTTTAGCTTTTTACTTCTGCTTGGTCCCTTCATAAATCTATATTTATGATAACCAAAGTCGGTATCCAATACCCAAGTAGAACCTTGACTTAAAGAAAATTTATTTCAATCATAAACAAAAACTATATTGTAAACCAAACTTCACTAAGCTTCTTAGGTTAGCCTCTCGCAAGATGCTTCGCAGCTTTCTTTCCAAAGGTGTCGAGGCTTATTGCGAAGGAAGCAAACTCCTTTGCTATCCATATCGCTTTTGTTCTTATTATCCTTTGTTTACGCTTCTTCTGTTTACCTTCTTTGAATCGTTTCTTCTTTTCGGAAGATCCTTTGGCCCCTACCAAGAAAGACTTGGTTTTCTTGGTTGAAAGTGACTCTCAACATTTTTCAATATGTTAAGCAAATCGAGGTCGATATCTAGCTTGTTCATATGAAAAATTCACAACAATTATGAAAGGAGTCCGGGAGTGAGGGCAAGATCAAATCTTGGCTCAACTCTCCATCCATGACAAAACCTGTTGTCCTAATTGATCAATCAAATTGATAATGTTAAGGATTTTTGTCTGTACTATAGTGTCATTGGCCATTCTAGATCGGAAGAGCTCCTTAGATATCTGATATCTATCAGTCCTACTTTTCTCACCATCAACTACTTGATGTGCAGGAATATAGTAAGAGCATCCATAGTTTCATACTGACGCTGAAGCTCGTTACTCATGGATGCGAGCATGATGCATTGAGCCAACTGTGCATCATCTTGCCACTTTCTAAAAGTAGCAATGTCTTCCTCAGAGGCATTGTCTGCAACCATTGCTTGAGGATAGGCGTATTAATGACATAAGATAGCTTTTCACTATGAGAACTATTCTCAAATTCCTTAACCAATCCATTTAATTTGATTCAGTTAATTTAGCATCTAATATGCTTCGCAGTTGATAGTAATTTTAGACATTGTAAAATTCGTAAATGAATTTGTAATTAACAACATTTTAACATACATTCTTTTATTAATTACCAAAATAAATTAGGTCTTGTTTTAAATTGGTATCTCCCACTATTTTCTTCAAACTATATTACCCTCACTTATATAGTTCGGCAAAATCTAATTAAAGATTTGCTAGTGAGAATAAGGATCCCATTTCAAATGTATATAGCCTTGTGGTGACATAACAACAAACTATATATAAATAAATAGGTAGACAACTTTTGTCAATTACATCAACTATGCAACTCCTTGTATTTTGCCTCTTAGATTATTTTGATCAAGTGGTGGCACATCCGAATCAAAATTATCCAAGTTAAGTCCAACCTAGCACTCCATATATTCAAAAAGAAAAATATCATCCTTGTGGTGACACAACAAAACAATATTGTTCAATTTTCTTTATAAACATCAAATGTGATAAATTAACATCTTAAATACTTAATACTTGCCTTGTGGTGACACAACAAACTCATATTAAATATTTAATACTCTATTAATTTTATCATGCTAGAAGGCTTAACGCTCGATATTCCAAATATCTTTGAACGCTTAGGACTTAATATAAAAAATTGAGGGGTTTGTTATTAATTTGTCTCATCTTGTTTTAGCGCATGCGCATATATATATATATATAAAATACGCGTTATATTAATGAACATGCGAAGCATGTTTGCATAATATATAATATATATATAGTATAAGCATGCACATATAGAATACTATATTCTACCCGGATTGATTATGGACTTTTATTCTAGTTTGGTTCACTAGAGCCACCAAGTGAACCAAAAGGTCAAACCCTAGGGGTGCAAGAAATAATATTTAAATATAACTATTACATTTAAACCCGGGTTCCATTACAAACGGGTCTTCATGCGCTTCTTGTCCCTTGATCTCCAATTCTTCAAAATAATTCTAACTATTCCTATTACAAAACTATTTTAAAATAAATAGAAACCTTGATCAGCAGTCAAGGGGAAGTACATAGGAAGGGAATAGAATTTACATTAAGAAAAATTAGAGAAGACGAGGTACGCAGACCCCATTTAATAAAACCCATACATTCATGCATCCAACTAAAATAAAATCCAATCGCATTGGTCAATAGTCCATAATCAATCCCATTTATTATCATACACATCACCATATGCATCAATAAATAACATTCATCTCATGAATAATAAACATTTAATATATATATTGATATCATTTAATGGGCAAATTTATTTAGTATAAAATCTAATTTTGAATTAAAATAAACTCCTTTATTTTAATCCAAATTTAAATCAAAATAAAACTATTTTATTTTAATTTGTCCAATTTTGAATAAAATAAACTATTTTATTTTAATCAAAATCTTTAATCAAAATAAACTCCTTTATTTTAATTAATTATGGAATCCAATTCCATGTATAAAAAAAAATCTCTAATTAAAATAAACTCTTTTATTTTAATTAATTATGGAATCCAATTCCATGTAAAAAAAAAAATATTAGGGAAACTTGATTTACTTTCCTATTCACAAATAAACTCCTTTATTTTGAATAATATGAAATCTTATTCCATATTTAAATAAACTCCTTTATTTAAGGAAACACGGATTTTCTTTCCTATTCACAAATAAACTCTTTTATTTTGAATAATATGAAATCCTATTTCATATCTAAATAAACTCCTTTATTTAAGGAAATATGGATTCTCTTTCCTATTCACAAATAAACTCTTTTATTTTGAATAATATGAAATCCTATTTCATATCTAAATAAACTCTTTTATTTAAGGAAAGATCAATTTCAACTCCAATTAGTTATCATGGAATCCAATTCCAACTCTAATTAGTTAGCATGAAATATAATTTTAAAATTAAAATAAACTCTTTTATTTTAATATTTAAAATAAACCTTTTATTTTAAAATTAAAATAAATATTATTTTAATTATAAAATTATTAAGAATAATATATATATATATATATATATATATATATATAATATAATATAAAATAATAAAATAATAATATATATATATATATATATATATATATATATATATATATAAAAACCGTAAGAATATATATATATATATATATTAGTATTCGTGTCCCTTATTAAAAAAAAATTGCTTGCTTTTTTTTTTTTTTTTTTTTTTTTTCTTGAAAACTGCAGTACACGTACCAATTTTTTTTTTTTTTTTCCTGGTCGCTGCTATCCTCGTTAAAAAAAATTTTTGGCGAGAAAAGCTTAGTTCGCTAGTTATATATATATAATATATAAACCGTCAGGACTTTGCAACTTTTAAAAAAAAAAATGCTCCCGATTTCCGTGCACTTCCACTATGATTTGTTTTCCGTGCATTGGATACTCCTTTTCAGGCATGAATTGCTTCACGGTTTTTAAAAAAAAAATCTATGTTTTTTTTTTTTTTTTTTTTAAATTTTATACAATAAAATTATGCCCAATTAAATTGTTCTAAACACATATCAATATACATATCAAATCTGAACAATTAATAATTTACATAAAGGTTTGGCTTTGATACCACTGTTAGGTTTGTAATATTCATAACGCAATCAAATTGCATAAAATAGCGCGGAAGCGTGTAAAATCAGAGTTTAAAAAATTTACAAACCATATACCCGGATCACCCTTTATGCACAATTATTAATTAAACGAAAAGATAAAGAATAAAATCATACCCTTGAAGATCGAGCTTCCTCAGGTACAAGTTCACCTCCAAATCCTTTTCGCTCAATCTTGAATCCACCGGGTTTGGTTCCTTCCTTTCGATCAACGTTAGCCACCCAAATGTTTGGCCTCTAGAGGTGATCCACCAAGGAAGAATAAAATTCAAGAAGATGGGTGTTATGGCTCAAACCCTAGTTTTCTATCTCTATAGAAAAAGGTGTACTCTCCCAACAATTGGAATTATGTCGTATGTTGAAAAAGTCAACAACCCCTACCCACCCATAATAAGGCTCCTCTTATTTATAGATGTGGGCAACCCACCTTAACAATTAAGGAATTGGGTTTTATTTAATTAATTAAATTCTTTTAATTAATTAAGCTCCCTAATCTTATTAGGGATAATTAATTAAAACTCCTTTAACTAATTTTCCTTCCTAATCCAATTAGGAATAAATGAGAGTACTTATATTAAATTAATTCCTAAACTCTTTTAGAAATTAAAATAATAATAATTATAATAATATTAATAAGACTCCTCTTATTAATTTATATTTAATATTTCTAAAATATTAAATAATAATATTAAGCTATTTAATTTATTCTATCACCATAGATTAAATTAAATATACTTAACATATTATTACGATTATGCCATTAACTTCTTAAATAATTATTCTTCCTTTTATGGTGTGACCCTTTAGGTTCTCCATATTAAACCGGTTGTGAATAAATCAATTAGAACAATTCTAATCTTATTTAAATAAATAAATTAAACAATTAATTTATTTAAATAATATTTATTCTACAATAGGGATAAGCCTCCCTAGCGATCAACGACTTTCCAGATAATATAGATTTCAACATTAATCATTAAAGAACCTTTGAGTAAATAGTTACCGTACAATTCAATCCTTCCACCATACAATGTCCCAATTAAATATAAGACATGGAATTACTTTCACAAGTCTTATTTTATTTAATTATATGTATTTCGATCCTTAAATGCACAACTCAAATAATGCAAATTAGAAACTCCTTTCTAATTTCATTCGCCGCCAACCAAGACTCTTTGGGTTGTCATTTATCGAATCACATAGGACATTTCTCTTCTTTTATTAGAAGTGGTAGATTCTTTATTGATCATACATTATCTCCATGTATAACTTATTATACCCAAGCATACCCTTTGATATACCCTAAGGGTCTTAAGGAATAAGTCAAAGTATAACTCATCATACACAAGATACTATGATGATCTCAAGTCCAAGGATTACTTGTACTACTATCACTACAGAATTCCTATCGACAGCAAATAAAACTCCATTAGGTATTCCTTAGCGAGCCAACGCTTAAAGTGAACTTATTCTCTAATAAACACCTACATACTTGCTTTAGTGTCTCCACACAAATGATCATGAGATCAATCATCCTCATCCAATGAAAGCAAGCAACGATGTACCAATCTATCCCGGATTCACTAATCCCCAATTTAGTAATCCAATGATTGGGAACTATTTTAGTTTTAAGCTTTCTAAGAATTTAGATCTCATTAGAATGATCATCATCATTATTCTAAAAGCATTGCTTAAAACTATGGGTTTATCACATATTATAAAACAAAGATCACGTAGATAATTAAAAGCCTTTAATAAATTAATACTTTTTATTAATAAATGAATAAGATTGTTACAAAGTATATGCTTTATCATCAAACATGATTGGCTTGTATGCATACTACTTTCAGTATAAAGGTGAAAGAAGAAATTGTGAAACAATTTTAAGCTGGCATCATAATGGTGTCTACATATCCTGAGTGGATATCCAACATTGTACCCGTACCTAAACCTGGAGGGAAGGTACGAGTTTGCGTGGATTACCGGGACTTGAACAAAGCTTGCTTAAAAGATAGCTTTCCCGTGCCATTTATCCACATTCTCATTGACAATACTGCACAATACGACATGTACTCCTTTGCTGATTGCTTTGCGGGGTATCATCAGATCATGGTTACTGAGGAGGATCGTGAGAAAACTACTTTCATCACGCCTTGGGGAACCTTTTGCTATAGACGGTTGTCATTCGGCCTCATCAATGCCGGAGCCACCTATCAACGAGCTATGATGGCTCTTTTCCATGACTTAATGCACAAAGAGATCGAGATCTACGTGGATGACATCATTGTCAAGTTCCGGAAGGAGGACGACCATATAGACCATCTCAGAAAGTTATTCAACAGGTTGCGTAAGTATAACTTGAAGTTGAATCAAGCTAAATGTGCCTTTGGCGTTAAATCAGGCAAGTTGCTAGGATTTCTAGTCAGCCACAAGGGGATTGAGCTGGATCCTGCCAAAATCCAAGCCATCACAGAAATGCCTATTCCTCAGACAGAGAAGGAAATACGAGGATTTTTGGGAAGAATCAACTTCATTAGCAGGTTTATCTCCCAACTCACAGCAACCTGTGAGCCGATCTTCAAGCTATTAAGGAAGAACTCCTCCATGAAATGGAATGATGAGTGTCAGAAGGCCTTCCTTACAATCAAGAAACAGCTAGTCAAAGCTCCCGTTTTGGTGCCACCCAGGGATGATATTCCCCTGTTTATGTACATGTCCAAAAGTGACAATGCCATGGGCTGCATGCTGGGACAGAAGGACGATAGAGGCCAAGAACGAGCTATCTATTACCTCAGCAAAAGGTTCAGCAGTAGTGAACACAAGTACACTCTGATCGAAAAGACGTGTTGTGCTTTAGCATGGGCTTCCATGAGGTTACAAAATTACCTCAATGGTCACATAACCCATCTCATATCCCGTGTGGATCCTCTCAAGTACATGTTCAACAAACCCATGTTAAATTGTCGGATGTCCAGATGGCAGTTGATCTTACAACAATTTGACAACGTATATGTAACTCAAAAGTTCATCAAAGGTCAAGGAATCGCGGATCAACTGGCCGCCGCACCTTCAGTGTGACGCCCCCAAAATAGGTCCATTCCATCCAACCCATTCTGAGTCGCCAAATACATGGTACAGAAATAACTACAACTTTATTATTACAACATATAAACTGTGAGTTTAAATACAGATATTGCCATCTAGACAATATCCACACGCAAATAAATCCCCATCATAATTATTGATACATTATTTTACAAAAATGGTGAGGACTACTAAACAACTCTCTAGAACCTTCATTCCATACCCCGACTAGTACTCGCTACATTCTCGCCTCCTGAGAAGAAAAATGGAACAACAAGGAAAAGGGTGAGCTCAACTAGCCCAGTAAAGAATATTATGACTAAGATAATATACAACAAATTATCGTTAGTCTTCAACAGGGAAAAATCTAATAGAATACAATAGACAACAAATTTTAAATAAACAACTGCAGTGGAAACAACAATTCATTAGAAGAGTTAAGTAGAGAATGCAAACTACTATCTTCTATATATGAATTTAAAAGTTCATCGTCGATATTTTATCCCTGTAACATCAATCAATATATATCTGGAATCAAATATTCATCTTTGCACTACAGGCCAAAGATATTCATCATCGATTGGTCATGTTCATCTAAACACTGTTCATCATCTTTGCACTACGGGCCAAAGATATTCATCAAGAAATCATTCATCTTTGCACTACAGGCCAAAGATATTCCATAATATCATCATTTAAAACTGAAGATGATGAAAAATATTTTTAAAGAAACGAATCCAGTGAAACAAAATGACAAGGATTAAGGATTAAGGATTCGTACTTTGTTCTATCCATGTCCAAAAATACCTCAAAAATAATCACAGTGGTGTAAAATTCAAGAATGATCAAAACATGGATACAATCAAAGCTAGTATCCGTATAGATATTTTGGACAAAAGAAGAAATTTCATTTTTCTATGAATAGTGTGTCGATTCGTGAATAGTGTCAGATATCGTGAATAAGTGTCGTACACGTGAATAGTAACTCCGACACCAAAAGATAGAAATTCCACAAAAAACATCTTCACGCTTTATGAATAGTACTCGTGAATAGTAAATCGTAAATAGTAACTCATGAATAGTAACTCGTGAATAGTAACTCATGAATAGTAACCCCGACATGAAAAAGTTCCAAATTTGATAAAAGTTCCAACCAATATTTCAAAGATAATGATATTGAAGAAATAATATCATTTGAGAAGAAAATAACATCCCTTATCTCGAAAAGACAAGTCTTCTAGTTGAAACAGGATATAGGCTATGACTTGAACTTGCACAGTATAGCAATACTCAAAGTATACTCAAAATACTCACAGAATAATACTCGATAATATAGAGAGAGAAAACTTGAGTTACGGTGTGATTTTCAATTCTAACCTAAGCACCCTATTTATAGGAAATTGCTTAGAACACCAAAGCAGAAAATTGAATATAATAATATTATTTATAAACAAAATTCCTTAGCCCACCTTTTGGTCAAAAACACCAGCCACACATGTTAAATGAGGTTCACAAACTCGCCAAAAATGTTTTTCTCAAAATAATTAATTAAAACTCCCAAAAATCAATTATTTCGGAACTCCGGAACTTCAATAATTCATAATAAATAGCCCTTTTATCAGAAAATTTGAATCTCACAAAATTTTATAGGAAATTCAATTCTCTACAACTTTGCAGAAGAAAGTTTTTCCAAATTCCAAACAGAAATTGACCGAAATCCACAAACGGGAGATTTTACAAAAGTTATAATCAAATTTGATTAATAATTGTGTCCACCAACACACAAAATATGTGTTAAACATTTAATGCCACAAAATACTCTTCCTCCTCATATACTCATATATCCCACATTCATTATAAAATATCACCGTTAATATATTATTAAAATAATATATTTAAATGAATTATTTTATCGAGAAAAAGATAAAATATTAATTTTCAACAATTGTCACATTAAAAATTTTCTCCATCTATATCCACATAAAATCAATATTTTCCTCATCATATAAATCAATAATTAATTATTCACAAATAATATTATAGAACAACATGATCTTTGGCAACCAAAGCCGTTCCCGTGAAAGAGGGGCTTTTCAATAAGAATTTCTCCTTCTTGGCGCCGCAATTAGATGACAAACCTCTCCTTAGACGTAACTTTCTAGACATTGCCAATAATGTTATCTAATAATATTATTAGGATAATATGAATTATTGCCTCGATAATGGAAAATATCGTGCAATGACAATTTATTGAAACAACAAAGAATACAATATATCAATGCAAAGAATTATTGAATCAATAAAATAAAATCTTGAATAGTAATTATTGTAACAATTATTGAGTAGTGCCTTCTCACGTAAGAATCAATAATTGGTGCAATACCTGTAAAGCTCTTGCTCAACAACGCCAGATTAGTGTGTTTTAACCACCGGGTATTCCAACAAAGATAATCTAGAATAACTAAGTCAAGTTATTTATAAACAACTTATATTTGTCATTTTCTTCATCCAATCGCTTTCGTTATGGGGCCCCACAGAAGATGCTTGGTACCGTCGCATTTAATATTCCCGACAAAGATTTAATATTCCACGACCAAACGAATATTCCTAACAATAATGAATATTTTATAACCACTTGCTTATTCAAATATTTGCGTATTTTACCCTAACTATCCACATTAATCAAATCAACCCTTACTATTTCAAAATAATAAATAGAGAAAATTAAATTTCATTTATTAATAATTTGGGGTCTTACAACCTCCCCTCCTTATGAAATTTCATCCTCGAAATTGACGTACGTACCTGGTGTTTCGAAAAGATGAGAATACCTCGCTTTCATTTCCGTTTCCAACTCCCAAGTCATTTCCTCAATAGCATGGTTTCTCCACAAAACTTTAACTTGTGGTATGACCTTCGTACGTAGGACATGTTCCTTCCTATCCAAAATCTTGACAGGTAACTTCTCGTATGTTAAGTCTTCGGCTATCTCATCCGGTTCTAACTCAATGACATGGTTCGGGTCGTCCACATATTTACGTAACATCGATACGTGAAAAACGTTATGAACACGCGTCATACTTGGCGGTAAAACGAGTCTATAGGCCACAGTTCCTATTCGATCGAGAATTTCGAATGGATTAATAAATCGAAGGTTTGAGCTTTCCTCACCTCACCGATTCTCGCTTTTGAAATAACAACTTTCGCACCTCCTTCTTCAAATTCATCACCGGTGTGTAGCTTGAACGACTTTAACTTTATCGATTAAAGTCGATTATACTCGTATATCATCACGCTTGGTACCTAGAGTTTTCATCTCCATCTTTATTATTTGTAAATTATCTGAAATGAGTCTTTGACAATATCGTACTCGTATTTGTATACGATCTTCTACTCAACACGCCGCCTACCACGTTCGCTTTTCCGGGATGGCATGGTCGAACATGTCTTTGAAATGAGTCTCCTCTTGAGTTCTTCAAGCTCTTCCCACATTCTTTGCTCCATTCGAATTTTGTATCTCTACGAGTCAGTTTGCGTTAATGGAATAGCGATTCGAGAATATCCTTCAACGAATCTCCGATAATAACCAACTAAGCCTAGAAAGCTACGATTTCGATTACCGATTTAGGTTGTTCTCAACTTTGACTCATATCCCAACCTTGGATAAGACGTTACAATGACACCTATCGCTTTACTATCGCACGAATATGGTGTCCCTACGGAGAAGTCGGCTTTTGCATTCCACAAAGGAAGTCACCAGATAAAGGCTCGTGTACCAAATTCTATAGTTGAAATTTTAACTCCGAAGTTCAATAGGAGCCATTCGATATGAGATTTTAGAAATGAGTTTTGTACAGGTTCAAATTCGATACAAAATTTAATATCGAGGCTTCGGAGTAAGCCAAGAAATTCTTCGTGAAATACGTCAGGAAAAATCAATAACAAACAGAATATTATTCAAATCTGACGTGTCTTTATTCAAATCCATAACATGGACTAAGAAAACTTGACATCCGTAATAAACGAATGACTTCATGGCTTGACATAAAAATGTTTAACTACAATGGTTTGATTGCTTGAATTCGAATAACAGATTGCTTAGGAATATGAAAACTAACAACTTTACAAAAGCAATCAATTTGGCATGATGAGTAGTTAACCTTAAAATCACATCAAAAGCAAATATCTCTATAGAAATAAGGTTAACAGGTAATGTGATAGTGCCAACCTGAATCAAGCAAGATTTCTAAACAACAGATGTAATGAAAGTTTCTCCTAACGGAGTCTCCATAAATAGGTCAAAGTCTAATTTCTCCGTAGTCAAGTTCAAACGTTGAGCGCAAGCAAGAGAGATAAAAGAATAGGTAGAACCCAGATCTAGTAAGGTATAAACTTGGCAAGAATTTATAATTAACTAACTTGCGTGCTAATTTCGCTCGAGTTCCTTGCATTTTGACCGGAGGTCACGACAAACGCTCTTCCAAGAACCGTTGACTTTGACTTTTTCGGGACATCCTTTTGAGTCACCATTCTACCGGATCGGGTTTCGATATCGCATAATCTCGAGCGATATGTCCTTCTTTTCCACAATTGTAGCATACCTTAAACTGCTGGGCGGTTTGGGTGATATGTCCCTCTTTCCGCATTTGTAGCATCTAACTGGCGATCGTTCTCTTCCCCTAGAATTTGTTGATGGTGCCGATCTTTGCCGCCGACGTCTTCCCGTCATCGTTAAATCTTCTCTTTTAGATTGGACATCTCTTTTCATAATATCAATGCGTCATGCGGCTTTTACCCATGCATCACTCATTCTCACTGCTCGCTTATTTCTTCTTTCAAATTTCGATTCAGATTTATCATCTTATACTCGCCAAAGAGTGCTTCATTCAAGCATCACATATCGGGTAACACAAGCTTGAATCGTTGCATCCTTTTGCTCCACATTTTCGCAATTCTTCAAATTTGCTCTTCTAACTCATGAATATGATTTTGCAATTCTACATTTTGATCATAAAATACCTCTAATAAACTCTCTTGGTACCTCTTCTTCCTCTTCTTCCTCACTCTCACCGTTACCTCTGCGACATCTAAGGTGCAACTATCAATTCTTCACTCACCACATGGATATCTCTAATTCCTTCTTCGCCTGACATCACATTATCCTTGTTGGCGATTAGAGGTGTCTACACGATCTCATTCACTCCATTGTTAACGTTCTCAGCAGCCATTCTTAAAAACAATCATAAAATAAGGGTTAATTAAATAAATTAACAAATCACATAATACCCCCTATATTATGACCAACCAACAAATAAGCTTAGGTAGGACACACTAGCGAAGGATTTACTCGTCTCTCCCCTCCTAGTTCTATTCCCGATCTCGCTTGGAGATCATATCCTAAGCTCGATACCAAATTGTGGCGCCCCCAAAATAGGTCCATTCCATCCAACCCTTTTACGAGTCGCCAAATACATGGTATGAAATAACTACAACTTTATTATTACAACATATAAAGCGTGAGTTTAAATCTGAGGATATTGCCATCTAGACAATATCCACACGAAAATAAATCCCCATCATAATTATTGATACATTATTTTACAAAATGGTGAGGACTACTAAACAACTCTCTCTAGAACCTTCATTCCATACCCCGACTAGTACTCGCTACATTCTCGCCTCCCGAGAAGAAAAATGGAACAACAAGGAAAAGGGTGAGCTCAACTAGCCCAATAAAGAATATTATGACTAAGATAATATATAACAAATTATCGTTAGTCTTCAACAGAGGAGAAAAATCTAATAGAATACAATAGACAACAAATTTTAAATCAACATTCAGAAGCGGAAACAACAATTCATTAGAAGAGTTAAGTAGAGAATGCAAACTACTATCTTCTATATATGAATTTAAAAGTTCATCGTCGATATTTTATCCTGTAACATCAATCAATATATATATCGGAATCAAATATTCATCTTTTGCACTACGAGCCAAAGATATTCATCGATTGATCATGTTCATCTAAACACTGTTCATCTTTTGCACTACGGCCAAAGATATTCATCAAGAAATCATTCATCTTTGCACTACTGGGCCAAAGATATTCCATAATATCATCATTTAAAGCGAAGATGATGAAAATATTTTTAAAGCGAATCCGGTGAAACAAAATGACAAGGATTAAGGATTAAGGATTAAGATTACTTTGTCTATCCATGTCCAAAAATACCTCAAAAATAATCACGGTGGTGTAAAATTCAAGAATGATCAAAACATGGATACAATCAAAGCTAGTATCCGAATAGATATTTTGGACAAAAGAAGAAATTTCATTTTTTGGTGAATAGTGTCCGTATTCGTGAATAGTCTTTAGTATCGTGAATAGTGTAAGTATCGTGAATAGTAACTCCGACACCAAAAGATAAAATTCCACAAAAAATATCTTCACGCTTTCATGAATAGTACTCGTGAATAGTAACTCTAAAAAAGAGTAACTCATGAATAGTAACTTCGTGAATAGTAACTCATGAATAGTAACCCAGGCATGAAAAAGTTCCAAATTTGATAAAAGTTCAACCAATATTTCGGCATAATGATATTGAAGAAATAATATCATTTGAGAAGAAAATAACATCCCTTATCTCGAAAGACAGTACTTCTAGTTGAAACACCGGATATAGGCTATGACTTGAACTTGCACCGTATAGCAATACTCAAAGTATACTCAAAATACTCACAAGAATCGCTCGATAATATAGAGAGAAAACTTGAGTTTCGATGTGATTTTCAATTCTAACCTAAGCACCCTATTTATAGGAAATTGCTTAGAACACCAAAGCAGAAAATTGAATATAATAATATTATTTATAAACAAAATTCCTTAGCCCACCTTTTGGTCAAAAACACCAGCCACACATGTTAAATGAGGTTCACAAACTCACCAAAACGTTTTCTCAAAATAATTAATTAAAACTCCCAAAATCAATTATTTGAACTTCGAAACTTCAATAATTCATAATAAATAGCCCTTTTATCAAAAATTGAATCTCACGAATTTTTATAGGAAATCAATTCTCTACAACTGCGAGGAAGAAAGTGTTTACAAATTCCAAGCGAGAAATTGACCGAAATCCACAAGCAGGAGATTTTACATATTTATAATCAAATTTGATCAATAATTGTGTCCACCAACACACAAAATATGTGTTAAACATTTAATGCCACAAAAATACTCTTCCTCCTCATATACTCATATATCCCACATTCATTATAAAAATATCACAGATTAATATATTATTAAAATAATATATTTAAATGAATTATTTTCGAGAAAAAGATAAAATATTAATTTTCAACAATTGTCACATTAAAAATTTTCTCCATCTATATCCACATAAAATCAATATTTTCTCATCATATAAATCAATAATTAATTATTCACAAATAATATTACGGAATATCGATCTTGTGCCGGTAGTTTCGAAAGAGGGGGCTTTCAATAAGAATTTCTCCATCGGGCGGCAGCAATTAGATGACCAAACCTCTCCTTAATGTAACTTTCTAGACATTGCCAATAATGTTATCTAATAATATTATTCAGATAATATGAATTATTGCTTCGATAATGGAAAATACTATGTAATGACAATTTATTGAAACAACAAGAATGTCTAATATATCAATTATTGAATCAATAAAATAAAATAATCTTTGAGCGATAATTATCGTAACAATTATTGAGTAGTGCCTTCTTACGTAAGAATCAATAATTGGTGCAATACCGAGTATCTATCGCTCAACAATGCGATATTAGTGTGTTTTAACCAATCGGTATTATTCAACAAAGACCCTCAAATTTTTAAATAAAAAAGGAATTTCCTTTATTTATTATTTTGAAATAGTAAGGGTGGATTTGATTAATGTGGATAGTTATGGGTAAAATACGCAAATATTTTAATAAGCAAGTGGTTATAAAATATTCATTATTGTTTTGGAATATTCGCTTGGTCGTGGAATATTCAGACTGCTTGGGAATATTCGTGACGATTCACGCTAGCTTTTTGTGGGTCCCATAACTAAAAAGAGATTGGATGAAGAAAACGACAAATATAAGTTGTTTATAAATAACTCACAGTAGTTGTTACATTAATCATCGTTGAATACCCTAGTGGTTAAAACACACTAATACGCCATTGTTGAACAAAGAAGACACCAGATTGCACCAATTATTGATTCTTACGTAAGAAGGAACTACTCAATAATTGTTAAGAATTATCGCTCAAGATTTTATTTTATTGATTCAATAATTGTCGCATTGATATTTTATATTATCGTTGTTTCAATAATTGTCATTACACACAAGATTTTTCATTATCGAAGCAATAATTCATATTATCCTAATAATATTATTAGATAACATTATTGGCAATGTCTAGAAAGTTCGTCTAAGGAGAGGTTTGGTCACCTAATCAAGCGCCGCCAAGAAGAGAGATCTTTATCGAAAGCCCTCTTTCCGGGAACTACCGTCACAAGATCGTGATTCTCGTAATATTATTTGTGAATAATTAATTATTGATTTATATGATGAGGAAAATATTGATTTTATGTGGATATAGATGGAGAAAATTTTAAAATGACAATTGTTGAAAATTAATATTTTATCTTTTTTCGATAAAATAATTCATTTAAATATATTATTTTAATAATATATTAACGGTGATATTTTTATAATGAATGTGGGATATATGAGTATATGAGGAGGAAGAGTATTTTTGTGGCATTAAATGTTTAACACATATTTTGTGTGTTGGTGGACACAATTATCGATCTAAATTTGATTATATACCGTAAAATCGCCCGCTTGTGGATTTTTTGGCCAATTTCTGTTTGGAATTTGGAAAAACTTTCTTCGCAGCAAAGTTGTAGAGAATTGAATTTCCTATAAAAAAATAGTGAGATTCGAATTTTCTGATAAAAGGGCTATTTATTATGAATTATTGAAGTTTCAAGTTCAAATAATTGATTTTTGGGAGTTTTAATTAATTATTTTGAGAAAAACGTTTTTGTGAGTTTGTGAACCTCATTTAACATGTGCTGGTGGCTGAAATCAGATTTCAAAGGTGGGCTAAGGAATTTTGTTTATAAATAATATTATTATATTAAATTTTCGCTTTTGTGTTCTAAAGATTTTCCTATAAATAGGTGCTTAGGTTAGAATTGAAAATCACACCGTAAATCAAGTTTTCTCTCTATATTATCGAGTTTATTCTTGTGAGTATTTTGAGTATACTTTGAGTATTGCTATACGGTGCAAGTTCAAGTCATAGCCTATATCCCCTGTTTCAACTAAGTACTACCATCTTCGAGGTAAGTGGATGTTATTTTATTCAAAATGATATTATTTCTTCAATATCATTATGCCCAAATATTGGTTGGAAATTTTTATCAAATTTGGAACTTTTTCATGTTACTGGGGTTACTATTCACGAGTTACTATTCACGAAGTTACTATTCATGAGTTACTATTCACGAAGTTACTATTCACGCAGTACTATTCACGTAATTCGTGTGAAGATGTTTTTTTGTGAAATTTCTATCTTTTGGTGTCTGAGTTACTATTCACGATATACGGCACTATTCACGATACTAAGACTATTCACTTATCATTACTAGACTATTCACTAAAAATGAAATTTCTTCTTTTGTCCAAAATATCTATTTCGGATACTAGCTTTGATCAGATCCATGTTTTGATCATTCTCGAATTTTACACCACCGTGATTATTTTTGAGGTATTTTTGACATGGATAAAACAAAGTACTAATCCTTAATCCTTAATCCTTGTCATTTTGTTTCACCGATTCGCTTTTTAAAAATATTTTTCATCATCTTCTCAGCTTTAAATGATGATATTATGGAATATCTTTGGCTCAGTAAAAAAAGATGAATGATTTTCGATGAATATCTTCGCCCGTAGCAAAGATGAACAGTGTGAGATGAAAGATGTTGGCCCAGAGTGCAAAGATGAACAGTGTGTCGAGATGAATACGATCGATCGATTAATATCTTTCGCCCGTAGAGCAAAAAGATGAAAGTGTTTAGATGAATATGATTAAATCGATGAATATTCGGCTCAGAGCAAAAAGATGAATATTTGATTCCATATATATATCGATTGATGTTACAGGATAAAATATCGACGATGAACTTTTAAATTCATATATGTAAGATAGTAGTTTGCATTCTCTACTTAACTCTTCTAATGAATTATTATTTCACTGTAATATTGATTTAAAATTTGTTGTCTATCAGATTCTATTAGATTTTTCCCCGTGAAGACTAACGATAATTTGTCAGATATTATCTTAGTCATAATATTCTTTATCGGGCTAGTTGAGCTCACCCTTTTCCTTTTTGTTCCATTTTTCTTCTCAGAGGCTAGAATGTAATGTAGTACTAGCTCTGGGTATGGAATGAAGGTTCTAGTAGAGAGTTGTTTAGTAGTCCTCACCATTTTGTAAAATAATGTATCAATAATTATGATGGGGATTTAATTATGATATTGTCTGATGGATTTATTTAAACTCATATTTATATGTTGATATTTTAGTTATTTAGCATCATGAAATATCGTAATGGATTTGGAACTCATTTGGGGGCGCTTATATGTATGTAATAATAAAGTCAGTAGTTATTTTCGTATCATGGGGATGCACCAAGCTAGACTCGTAATGGGTCGATGGAATGGATAGGTATTTTGGGGCGACACAAGTTGGTGTCCAGGTATTGGTATAGCTTAGGATATGATCTCCAATGAGATCGGGGAATAGAACTAGAGAGGGGAGAGACGAGTAAATCCTTCGCTAGTGTGTCCTACCTAAGCTTATTTGTTAGTTGGTTAAGATATAGGATATTATGTGATATATTGATTTTCTTAATTAACCCTTGTTTTATGACAAGATTTGAGAATGTCGATCGAGAATATTAACAAAGGAGTAAATGAGACCGTGGAGATGCCTGATTTTACCAACGAGGAGAACGTGCAACAGTCGGGCAATGTACCTCCCATGAACAACACCACCGAAAGCGATGATGAACGAGGGATGTTTAGAAGCTTTTTTGCAGCTCATGCAAAATCGCATTTAGGAGACTCGTGTTCAAAATATAGGAGGAAATGATAGCAATTCACTTCGTGGTCACAACCAAGCAGCTTCAAAGAGTTGGGACCACCGCACTCGGGGAAAGCCGGATCCGATTAAGGCGAGACGTGGTCAAACAAATTACCAAGATATTCGATGTCTTGGGATGCACGGAGGAACAGAAAGTTCCATTTCGCCACTTTTATGTTCCGTGGCGAGGCAGACATCGGTGGGAATCAAAGTTGCACTCCATCCAACCGCACTCAAAGATGTCATGGGAGACGCTTTCAGAAATAGTTCAATGACAAGTACTTCCTCGAAAGTATTCGCTATATGAAGGAAGTGGAGTTTATTAGATCGAGCAGTAATAATACGACGGTGTCCCAAAGACGAGGCGTAAGTTCATGAGTTATCTGTGTTTGCACCTCATTTGGTGGAGAATGAGGAACGATGACGACGGATTTTTCGAGAGGTTTGAAACCCGACATACGCCAAGATCTCATTTCTCATAAATTTTCTCTATTCAGATGTTGTCAACAGGCTCATTGTTAGAGCGAGATAACGAGTACGCTCAACCGAGGGACCATAACCGTGGATCATATCAAGATAGCAAGCCATCGTAATAACGATAACAAATGGAGAAAGAAGAATACGGACAAAGGCAGAACCACCGTGGTAATCGTGGCCATGAAAATAGAAGAAGCGAGTCTGGAGGAGATTTTAAAAGAGGAGATTCAACAACCACTATGTGAAGACGCAACGCCAAGAAGAATCGGGTTCCAAGGGAGAGAAAGACCACCGGTCAGATGTTACAAATGCGGAAAGAGGGACATATCACCCCAAACCGCCCACAACAGCTTTAAGGTATGCTATAATTGTGGAAAAGAAGGACATATCGCCGAGATCAGACGATATCGAAAACCAAACCAATGGGAATGGTGACTCAAAAGGATGTCCCGTAAAAGTCAAAGTCAACGATTCTCGAAGAGCGCTTTGTCGTGACTCGTCAAAATGCGAGGAACCCGAACGGTTAGCACGGGTTAGTTAATTATAAATTCTTATGTAAGTTTATACCTTACTAGATACCGGTTCTACCCATTCTTTATCTCTCTTTCAGCGCCAACGCTTGAACTTGACTACGAGAAATTAGACTTTGACCTATTTATGGAGACTCCATTTAGAGAAACTTTCATTACATCCGTTGTTTAGAAATCTTGCTTGATTCAGTCAGCACTATCACATTACCGTTAACCTTATTTCTATAGAGATATTTGCTTTTGATGTGATTTTAAGGTTAACTACTCATCACGCCAAATTGATTACTTTCGTAAGGTTGTTAGTTTTCATATTCCTAAGCAACTCGTTATTCAATTCAAGCAATCAAACCATTGTAGTCAAACATTTTCATATCAAGCCATGAAGTCATTCGCTTATTACGGATGTCAAGTTTTCTTAGTCCATGTTATGGATTTGAATAAAGACACGCCGATTTGAATAATATTCCGTTGTTATTGATTTTTCCCGACGTATTTCAAGAATTTTTCGCTTACTCCCAAAGTTCGATATTAAATTTTGTATCGACTTTGAACCCAGACAAAACTCATTTCTAAAATCTCATATCGAATGGCTCCTATTGAACTTCGTGAGTTAAAATTCAACTATAGAATTTGGTACCGAGCCTTTATCCGGTGACTTTTTGTGGAATGCACCGCCGCATCTCGTAGGGGACACCATATTCGCAAGCGATAGTAAACCGATAGGTGTCATTGTAACGTGCTATCCAAGGTTGGGATATGAGTCACAGCTTGAGAACAACCTAAGTCTCAGAATCTAAATACGTAGCTTTCAGGCTTAGTTGGTTATTATCGAGATTCGTTGAAGGATATTCTCAATCGCTATTCCATTAACGCAAATTGACTCAGAGAGATACAAAATTTGAATGGAGCAAGGAATGTGGGAAGAGCTTCAAGAACTCAAGAGGAGACTCATTTCAAAGACATGTTTCACCATGCCATCCTCGAAAAGTGAACGTGGTAGCCGATACGGTTGAGTAAGATCGATACAAGTACGAAAACGATATTGTCAAAGACTCATTTCAGATAATTTACAAATAATAGAGATGGAGATGAAAACTCTAGTTACCCACGTGATGATATACGAGTATAATCGATTTTAATCGATAAAGTTAAAGTCGTTTCAAGCTACACACACCGAGTCGATGAATTTGAAGAAGGAGGTGCAAGAAGTTGTTATTTCAAAAGCTTAGAATCGGTGAGGTGAGGAAAGCTCAAACCTTCGATTTATTAATCCATTTGAAATTCTCGATCGAATAGGAACCGTGGGCCTATAGACTCGCTTTTACCGCCAAGTACGACGCTGTTCATAACGCTTTTCACGATCGATGTTACGTAAATATGTGGACTAATTCCAAACCACGCTATCGAAGTTAGAACCGGACGAGATAGCCAAGACTTAACATACGAGGAGGTACCTGCCAAGATCTTGGATAGAAAGAACATGTCCTATGTACCGAGGTTATACCACAAGTTAAAGTTTTGTGGAGAAACCATGCTATCGAGGAAATGACCGGGAGTTGGAAACGAAAATGAAAGCGAGGTATTCTCATCTTTTCAAACACTGTGTACGTACGCCAATTTCGAGGGTGAAATTTCATAAGGAGGGAGGTCAGAAGACCCTCAAATTTTTAAAAATGAAAAGGATTTTCCTTTATTTATTATTTTGAAATAGTAAGGGTGGATTTGATTAATGTGGATAGTTATGGGTAAAATACGCAAATATTTTTAATAAGCAAGTGGTTATAAAATATTCATTATCGCTTGGGAATATTCGTCGTCGGAATATTCAGATCGCTTTGGGAATATTCGTGACGATTTACTGCAGCTAATTTTTGTGGGTCCCATAACGGAAAGCTTATGGATGAAGAAAACGACAAATATAAGTTGTTTATAAATAACTACAGAAGTTGTTATACTGCTAATATCGTTGAACCCGTGGTTAAAACACACTAATACGCCATTGTTGAACAAGAAGATACCAGATTGCACCAATTATTGATTCTTACGTAAGAAGGCACTACTCAATAATTGTTACAAAGAATTATCGCTCAAGATTTTATTTTATTGATTTAATAATTGTCAAGGCTGATATTTTATATTATCGTTGTTTCAATAATTGTCATTACACAAGATTTTCATTATCGAAGCAATAATTCATATTATCCTAATAATATTATTAGATAACATTATTGGCAATGTCTAGAAAGTTCGCTCTAAGGAGAGGTTTGGTCACCTAATTGCGCTACCAAGAAGAGAGAAATCTTTATCGAAAGCCCCTCTTTCCGGAAACTACTCGTCACAAGATCGTGATTCTCAGAATATTATTTGTGAATAATTAATTATTGATTTATATGATGAGGAAAATATTGATTTTATGTGGATATAGATGGAGAAAATTTTAAAATGACAATTGTTGAAAATTAATATTTTATCTTTTTTCGATAAAATAATTCATTTAAATATATTATTTTAATAATATATTAACGGTGATATTTTTATAATGAATGTGGGATATATGAGTATATGAGGAGGAAGAGTATTTTTGTGGCATTAAATGTTTAACACATATTTTGTGTGTTGGTGGACACAATTATCGACCAAAATTTGATTATAAAATTGTAAAATCGCCCGCTTGTGGATTTCTTGGCCAATTTCTGTTTGGAATTTGGAAAACTTTTCTCGCAAAGTTGTAGAGAATTGAATTTCCTATAAAAAGTCGCGAGATTCGAATTTTCTGATAAAAGGGCTATTTATTATGAATTATTGAAGTTCAAGTTCAAATAATTGATTTTTGGGAGTTTTAATTAATTATTTTGAGAAAAACGTTTTTGGTGAGTTTGTGAACCATTCATTTAACATGTGCTATGGCTGAAATCAGATTTCAAAGGTGGGCTAAGGAATTTTGTTTATAAATAATATTATTATATTTAATTTTTTCGCTTTTGGTGTTCTAAGCATTTTCCTATAAATAGGTGCTTAGGTTAGAATTGAAAATCACACCAAAATCAAGTTTTCTCTCTATATTATCGAGTTTATTCTTGTGAGTATTTTGAGTATACTTTGAGTATTGCTATACTACTGCAAGTTCAAGTCATAGCCTATATCCTGTTTCAAACAGAAGTACTGCTTTTTTCGAGGTAAGTGGATGTTATTTTATTCAAAATGATATTATTTCTTCAATATCATTATGTTTAAATATTGGTTGGAAATTTTTATCAAATTTGGAACTTTTTCATGTCGGGGTTACTATTCATGAGTTACTATTATTCACGAGTTACTATTCATGAGTTACTATTCACGAGTTACTATTCACGAAAGTACTATTCACAAGTACTATTCATGAAGCGTGAAGATGATTTTTTTTGTGAAATTTCTATCTTTTGGTGTCTGAGTTACTATTCACGATACGCAAGACTATTCACGATGATATACAAGACTATTCATTTAATACGCAAGACTATTCATTAAAAAATGAAAATTTCTTCTTTTGTCCAAAATATCTATTCGGATACTAGCTTTGATCAGATCCATGTTTTGATCATTCTGAATTTTACACCACTATGATTATTTTTGAGGTATTTTTGGACATGGATAAAACAAAGTACTAATCCTTAATCCTTATCCTTGTCATTTTGTTTCATCGATTCGCTTTTTTTAAAATATTTTTCATCATCTTCGCCTTTTAAATGATGATATTATGGAATATCTTTGGATGTAGAGTAAAGATGAATGATTTCGATGAATATCTTTCGCCCGTAAAGGCAAAGATGAACAGTGTGAGATGAATATGATCGATCGATTAATATCTTTGGCCCGTAGCCCAGTGTTGAGATGAAAAAGATGATTAATACAGTGTTGATGAGCAGTGTTTAGATGAACATGATTAATCGATGAATATCTTCGGCTCAGAGTGCAAAGATGAATATTTGATTCCGTATATATATCGATTGATGTTACAGGATAAAATATCGACGATGAACTTTTAAATTCATATATGAAGATAGTAGTTTGCATTCTCTACTTAACTCTTCTAATGAATTATTATTTCACCGTAATGTTGATTTAAAATTTGTTGCCTATCAGATTCTATTAGATTTTTCCTCGTTGAAGACTAACGATAATTTGTTGTATATTATCTTAGTCATAATATTCTTTATCGGGCTAGTTGAGCTCACCCTTTTCCTTTTTGTTCCATTTTCTTCTCAGAGGCTAGAATGTAACGGTAGTACTAGCTCTGGGTATGGAATGAAGGTTCTAGAGAGAGTTGTTTAGTAGTCCTCACCATTTTTGTAAAATAATGTATCAATAATTATGATGGGGATTTATTTATGTGGATATTGTCTAGATGGCAATATCTCAATTTAAACTCACAGCTTTATATGTTGTAATAATAAAGTTGTAGTTATTTCGCATCATGTATTTGGCGACTCGTAATGGGTTGGATGGAATGGACCTATTTTGGGGCGCCACTATCTGCGAGATGGATACACACCCACTGAGGCGAGCCCGACTGAGAAAAGGTGGATCCATCGACTTGCTATGAAGTTCTACCTGAGTGGAGATGCGCTCTACAAAAGAGATGCAGGACAAGGTCTTCTTAGATGTCTAGACAAAGATCAAGCCCAAAGGCTTATGGATGAAATCCATGGCGGAGTCTGTGGCCCCCACATGAGTGGCCCCCTCCTTGTCAAGAAAGTCCTCGTGATGTGACATTATCGCTATCTCTCAAAGTCGATCGCAATGACCACGTCAGGAGATGCTATCAGTGCCAGATTCATGGGAATGCTATACACGCCCCTCCACGGGAACTTCACAATATGAGTTCACCTTGACCCTTCTCAATGTGGGGAATGGACGTTATTGGGCCCATTGAGCCTAAAGCCAGCAATGGTCATCGGTTTATCTTCACCATGATCAACTACTTTACCAAGTGGGTTGAAGAAGCCTCCTTCCCCAGGGTTACTAAAGAAGTCATCATTTCTTTCATCAGAAATAATGTCGTTTGTCGATATGGACAACCAGAGGTGATTGTGTAAGACAATGCTAAGAACCTCAACAATAGAATGATGGAGGAATTATGCAGTAAATTCCACATCAAACATCTCAACTCTGTCATCTATCATCCGAAGATGAATGATGCTGTTAAAGCGGCTAATAAAAACATCAAGAAGATTATGCAAAAGATGTCCGCCAACCACAAAGATTGGCCTGACCTATTGCCTCTGACTCTGTTAGCCTACAGAACCTCAATGCGTACTTCCACTGGGGAAACCCCCTACGCATTAACCTATGGGATGGAAGCAGTACTCCCCATAGAAGTTGAAATGGAATCCCTCAGAGTGTTGATAGACGCTCAGCTGGATGAAGACCAATGGGTACAAGACAGGTATCACCAATTGTCTCTAATAGACGAAAGGCGAACCGCAACTATCTTCCATGGTCAGTTATATCAGCAAAGGATAGCCAGATCCTACAACAAAAAAGTCCGACTATGGAAGTTTAAATAACATAACTTGGTTTTGAAGAAAATTCTTGACAACCAAGATCAAGCTAAAGGAAAATTCGCTCCTAACTGGGAAGGCCCATTTGTTGTCAAAGAAGTATTGACAGGGGGCGCTCTTAGATTACAAGAAATGGATGGCGATGAATTTCCACAACTCATCAACTCAGACACCATAAAACGGTACTATGTCTGAAGTAATTCACAAACACCCTGGTGCATAATCATCAGGTCACCAGTCATTCCGATTCTTTTAACCGTTTACCATCTACAACTTTCCTCCACTTTGCCCCTAAGGGAAACATACATTTCAAGCCAGCAGCCTGGCTTTCTCCTCTGTGTTCCTATAACTTAGGTCATTCTACTGCGGATTGAACCTCTTACGTTTGCAGTTTTGCTACCCATACATGAGATCAAACTTCTCATACCTGCAGTTTATCCTCAACCTAGGATTAAACTTTCTCCTCTCCGCACTCTGACCTGCACATGGGAATACGCTTTTCTTCTCGCCCTGAGGGGCGAACTACGTCGACCTGATCTCCTCTTCAATAGGAGTACGTAGGCAACCATGTCACATGTCCCGGTCGCAATAAAACAAAAACAACAAAAACATTTCTACCCTTACAAAAACAAAAACAACCAAAAACATTCCTACACCATGTCAGCCATATACAACATTGAACCTCTTACACCAGGTTCGAACTACGCAGACCTGATCTCCTCTTCAATAGGAGTACGTAGGCAGCCATTTATGGTGCGGTCTCACCCCCTACCAAAACACAAACCCTTGTCAGTTGGTACTGGGATCACCCTTCAATCCATTATATTTTATTCGGCTTCAGACCAAAGGGATGGAATTACCTGAACTCCTCCCAAATAGGAGATTCAGCGACCATCTAAGCTGCGACCATACCTGGAAGAGCAACACCAATCCCTGAGAGGTGGAATTAACTAGGCTTCTCCTAAATAGAAGTACTGGCGACCATCTGTGGTGAGGTCAACCTCAGAGAGGAAAGCCACACTCCTCTCCACATTTCCATCCCTAAACCAATCCCAAGACACCAAAGATGGTAGGGATACATAGAGATCGATGATCCATTCTGAACTATCCAGAGACAACTCAATGTCCATCCACCCAGGAGGACTTCAGAATACATCAAGACCACAATCCTTGAAGCAGCAGGCAAAATATGAAGCAAATAGCAGGGCATATCTAAAAGGGAGGTGATCCAAAAATATATTTCCCTGTCATATATAATACTGTTTGATATATATACAATGTAAACTGTACATGACAAAATGGCTAAGCTAGTTTGTGCAGGTAAATACAATCTCATCTACAAGTCAGGGTATATGCGAGCTAACAAGCCCAACACGACGTCCCCTCTCGGAAAGAGGCGTAAGTTATGGTCTCCTCAGACGAGAATATCCACACGACCAAAAAGATCTCAGAGCCATCGCAGCATGGTGACCATATGATCATCAATATATGTGCTCATCTTTGCGATCATGCCAGTGGTAAGGGACCTCATTGCAGTACTATCTATGATGGCAACATCCCGGGCAGATATAACACTATCCCGCTCAACTATCACCGTGATCTCTCGGTCGATATGGCCTCATCCCGCCAACAACAATGCAAGATCATCTCGCGATCTAATGCCTCGTCTCTCTCCAATAGAGCTGCGTCTCTCCCCTCAAGGGTAGTCAACATCATAGATCGAGCTTGATCTCTCTCAAAGGTCATCAGATGAAGACTCTGCTCTAAGTACTATGCCGAGTGCTGAATCACAAAAAGTACTTTGTACTAGGAGAATTCGGAAGAAATGCTGGTAACCCAGCAACTGGCTCCTCCTCGATGTAGGTATCAATGTCCTCCATGGGCTCGTGATCGTCGACTCACTATCCCAGATCGCAGACATCTTCGTTTGCAACCGATAAAAAATCTCCGCTCCATCCATGCGGAATACTCTGCAGAACAACCGGGATGACTGACAAAAAAAGTAGCTATCTCACGATGATCCCAACAAGCATACACACGGGATCAGTCCTCTGCTGAGAGATATCGAGAAGCTGAACGCTGACCTATAGCCCCATCAAAAGGATAGAAATCCTGGAACCGGTCGAACTGTGACATCACGGCCAATGGGTGATAAGTAGTCACGCCCCTCAAGCCAGCCAGAGGGAGGAAGTCCATGCCCGGAGCGTGAGTAATGAAGTTGTATGGTGAGAAAAGCCCCGAGCATGACAATATGCTGAATGGATCTCTGATATCTTCCAAAAATGCGGACCAAGACAGAGCATCAATACACTCCGATGGCTGAAAGGAGTATGACATGGCTACATCATGGGAAAAGCAATACCCATGCCGTCCATGGGTACCAACCAGTCTCAAGTGTGACATAAACCACACGTACAACATGACCGAACTCTCAGTGAACACTCCTGTAGGATACGTGCAACAATAGGATGCCTATCGCAGGTCTCTCGCCACGATCATAGGTACAATGGTGTGCGACCTCTAAGAGCTCTCATGTACCATAATGACACCAATGTCTATCTCGGCCCATATATCGTGGCATATAGAAATACGACAAAGACGCATAAGATCAAGACATTAACCCCGCCAAACGCCAATGGTCCTCCCGCGGTGAAATCCCTGGAATGTCGTGAGTAGCTATCCTCTAAGCCAAATCTGTCGTACAGAAAACGCTTGGATATCACCTGGCTAGAGGTCAACTCGTCCTGCACTACTCTGCACCGCAATCCTATGAGAGTCATAAATTGTCTACTCATATCTCCCAAAGCTAAATGCACGCAAGGTCTGTCTAAAGGCAGCATCGTCAAACGTGCATACTCCTCTAGAGTAGGAGTCTACTCATGGGTGCCAAATCGGAATACCTGTGTATCCGGTAGCCAATGCTCTAGCATCCCGTCTACAAACCCTGCAGGAATCTGAAAAGGCAATAAAGTCATAGTATGCTGCAGCAACTGATCTACGGTCACCCTATCTGGTGGTGACATGCTATCGTACCACGATCGCATACCCAATGCCACCAATAATGGTGGGGTATGATCTATATGGCTAACTGTCGAAGAAGACATCTGTCCGGGACGTGTCATAAGACCATCCAGGGGTCAATGCAGAATATCTCTGGACATACATACATATGCATAACATGATACATGCATAACAGATAATGGATGGCATATGATATAGGGAATGAAAAAATGGTGCATACATTCCTAAGTATATCATCATCTAATACATCAGCTCTGTACAACTACAAATATAGGGAAATGGGGCACAACCGCCCTACTACTAACAGAGGCCTATCAAAAGATATAGCGAGAATGGGGAACAGCCACCCAATATCTAACAGAGGCCTATCAAAAGATATAACAAGAATATACATCAGAAGAAAACTAGGGTCTCAATATCTACGTCCTCAATCCTGTCCACCTGATGTAACTCCTCCTGAGTCACTGGATCTCTATTAACAGGGATGTCAGGCCTATAAAGATGAGGATCTGCATCGGCAAAATCGAATGGGTCATCTAAGGGGCCAGTGCTTGAGCTGGAAGGAACAAATGACTCCGCCTCTGCTGGATCTCTGCCCAAATGCCGGATAAATATGTGTGCCTGATCCAACTGCCGGGTCAAGCTATCAATCTGGGTCATATGAATTGGAGCTCAGAAACAAGCTACCCAATCCGTTATCATCAAAGATCCTGGAACCATATCCCCCATAAATTGTGTGGCACGGGACTGGGCTCCAATAGTGCGAGGGGACCACCACTATTGGAACGTCTCCTGAGTACATGGACCCTCTGATAATGCAAAGCCGTTCACCCCCAACAATGGGATATCAGTGACGGGTGACTGTGATACGGGCTAATGACTCCTGGCAGGAGGCAAGATCGGTACACGGATCTCCCCTATAGTGCTCCTAATATCACGCTTTCCTAAATAGAGCTCCCAGCCTCCATCAGTGAAGAGAGGAACTCTCCTGGTGGAAATCAAATACTCGACTCTGGTCGGATGTCCATCCTCAAAGTCGATGGTCAAATGCTCCCATGAATAGGGAATCCATGTAATGGTACCGCCGTCAAGAACTCCAATGTGATACTGGCAGTGAGTGAATCCTCACCATGAGGGACCTCCCAAGAAATGGAATGGTGCCATCGTCGTCCTTGTGGATAGGTATCTAAACCTAACACACTCACAGGATGCAAACATGGGAGCCTTTCATAGGCCCAAAACTGCCAACATAATGGAAAAACATCTGCTATCAGTAAACACTCTTAAACCTATGAATGGGAAAAGACAAGAGAAATACTCACCATCAGAAATGGGTAAAATCCTACCCAAGCCTCAGTCAAACTTTGTGAGCGTATGCGCATGCCCTGGGGGAAATAGGCGAAGGTGTAAGAGCCCCAATCATACTCTCCTATACGGTCCACATCACGTGTGGCGCTGATCAAAGCAAAGGATACCGTAGAAGAGTTATCTGCTATGAAGCAACCTCGAATGATCATCAGGAACAATCACCGCAGAATGCGATCCCTGATCCTGATATCATCACGCATGGGCTCACTCAAAAGCCCACTCATAGCATCTACGCTCAAAGGACCTGAACGGACAATCCTGCCTTTGAGCGCCTCCATCGGAACTCCTAATAAGGATTGGATGGCAGTAGGGGTGATATTCGCCATGCAAGGCACTGGCTCCCCTCCAAACTCCATACCTGTGATAAATTTCCAGTCCATAGGCGTCATCATCACCTCGTAATCCAGTAGATGGAGTGACTGAGTCTGATGAAACCATCGCTCAGACAATGCCCTGAGGTAACCCCAGGGACAACGACGGGGAAGGATGGAGAAGAATGCCCCGAATCCCCACTCATGCACTACCGCTCTGTAGTCAGGATGAAGCACCTGGTACATGGAGTGAATGCTAAACCAGTTCCCTCGAGGCTGTGTAAAACCTGGAACCTACATGAAATGCAGATCAACATAAGAACCCTTTAATCCTCATCAATAGGAAAGAAGGAAGATCAAAGTCTAACACCATACCTCGTTAGCATGCAAGTACATCGACGGATGTCTGTTCAAATCACCCAACAACTCTGGGTTTGCCACCTGAATACTCGGATGCTCCCTACGAGGGACATGTGCAGCAGGAGTGGGATCCTCAATCGGAATATCTGCCTCCTCGTCCTTAACGTCTGGCACATCTACCTAGACAAAATGAATCACGGCCTCCACCAACCGACGAGGCTGTCTAACAGAACGAGGACGAGGCACTTCGGAAGCCCTCCGCCGTACACCAGAAGTGGTCCTATAGGAACTGCTCGGATGATCCGGATCAATAATATCTGGATAACAAGTCTCCAAATCACCTCAGAAATGGTGTGATATTTCCTTACCTGGAGCGTTTTAAATGCATTTATGACTATATGCATGCATGCATTTACTTTAACATATAATAGAGTTAAAATGCATGACTACCCAATGCCTACATTTGGAAAAATTTTGCCATAGTCCCCTTTGAAAATAGGACTATCCACATGCACATAGGCATGTCTAAGTGGCCATTCAGTAGCACACCTGCCCCAAAGTCATATACATAAGATATGCATTAAAAATCAAAATCATCATGCATAAGGCCAACCTCAATGCTAGGAGTACTTTGTCTTTCTACCTTTTGCTCATTGGACCTCAAATAGGACAAAAAATAGCAAAAAAAGGTGCCAATTTGACTGTCTCAAAAGTTAATTTTTTTCACATCATTATGTTCAGCATGGTTTAATACTAACATTTACTATGTTGAGTATTTTTTATCAAGTCATTTATGCATACATAATCACTACTATTTGTTTAGATGCATTTCGTGCGATAACTCACAATCTAATGGATAAAAACTGGAAAAAAAATACATGCATACGTTACCAGGATAGTGTAGAACACTTCAGACGGTGATGAATTTGCGTAAAGCAAATTAACTCAAAGCAGATCTCGAAGATGATGTAATTAATGCTCTTAGAACTTAAGAGCATTAATGTCAGTAACATTACCTCTTAATTGCTGGAATTTGCTAACCATAGCTCCTATTGCTCTCAATTCTCCTAATTCTCTATAGCTCACTTCTCACACAACTTAAACAAATGGGAAAGGAGAAGAAGGAGACTCTATTTATAGAGGAATCAATATCTAAAAAATAGCTTTGCCCAACAATTTAAACCAAGAGGAAGAAAAAGAGTCCAGTGAATTGAGAAGAGTTGGTTACCAACTCCACCTTCCTCCATCATTATCAGCTATCTAGCCTTTACCGAGCTTAAGAAATAGAGGAGTAGGCCATTGGCCTATTTTTGCATCTTAAGAGTTTTTGAGACACAGAAATTGGGACAATGCTTATTACTTTCTAATTTATTTGTGAAATGGGTTTCGTTCTACTATTCTTTTTGGGCTTATTAAATTAATTATAATTATTTAATACAATTAAATTAAATTAAGTTATGGGTACATACACACACACACACACACACATATATATATATATATATATATATATATATATATATATATATATATACCTACCCACATGTAGGAAGTATACTTATATACTCCAATATATACTCCTATATCCCATGTACATTTGGGCTAGTCCAAATAATATTTTAATTGAGATAAATATAATTCTTTCATTTCATTTCTTCTATAAATTGTTATAAATTATTCCAAAACAATTTTCTTTAACCACCACATAAAATATTAACTTAATGCATCAATCTCTAACCAATAATTACTTATAAATATATTGGTTCTATTCTTTATTAATCACTTATCTTTCAATTATCAACCCTTTTATATATTATAATACTATGTAATATATTAAAATATCTAATATTAATTAACATATTTCTTTCATCCTCTTATGCTAAACACATATATTAATTCACCATCTTATGTAAATGAATTAATCCTTTCTATTCAATTTAATATCACGTCACTACCACGCAAAGCTTCATAATATAATATTCTATAATATCACTTAATTAACCAATATTTATTCTGGGTTAATTAATTAACTCTTATTCAAATCATGTTTTGCTAACTTAATTCATTCATGGACAACTTAATAACTATTTATGACCTTTATATGAGTCCTTAGTATACATATCTTGAAATCAAATTTTCACAACATACTCAGAACTTCCTACAGACCGGCGCAGCTACGCTGGTCATAAGCTTGGAAGTGGCACAGCTGCGCCACCTCAAGTCCAAAGGAAGACAAGTTCTGCATTAGTAGAAATACAATCTACACTCCTAAATACTTTACATATACCTCATAAATGATAACTCATCTAAAATCAATCTCTTATTTGATTCTACATCATCGATTACTATTTTCTTTAATAATTTAAATATCAAGCTTCAAGTTTTAAACTCTACTTTTTCTTAATAGTTTAACCAACTATAAAATCTCCTTTAATCTTCACTTGCCGCCGTGCATCAAACTACTTAATAATTCTCTAACTAATAGTTATTTAAAGGTATATCGATTTTCTTCTCACGTCAACAACGTACATATATACAAGTCTAAACCTAGTACACATTGAGTCTTTAATAGTATTCAATATAGTACACTGAGTGGTTTCCCACAAACAACCAACAAATTAGTTTTCGTCACTCGCCTACATTGTTTTTCACAAATGAGTTAGATCGATTTTATTAATTCAGTATATACCTCCGCTCTCTGAAAGAATCATTTAGCCCAACTCCTATACATCCACCATTAAAGGTACGATTGCACTAACTTAGACTTGATACTTACTCGTACATATACACAAGAAATTGATGATTATCAAAGATATTTAATGTCACCAACTTACTGTGATAAAATAATTTCACATAAATTATTTAATATCGATAGATAGTTTCTATCCATCTTCTTTACTTCAAATAATTCGCATCTTCAATAAATAACAAATATATAATAATAATATATTTATTAAATACAGAAATAACTTATTACATATATAGTTTATATTACCCTATTCAACACCATACCACATACCTAACAACACATATATATTCTTATTCGAACCCTTCTCATGCCTTCAGAATTTTATTTACTAAATTCTTATTTTAATAATTCTGAAAATTCGGGTTCTTATAGAGAGGATAGGTTTATACATACCTCAGAAGAGGTGTATGAGCACTTGTGTGTTCTCGGTCGACAATCCGTCGTGACCACTAAGACCAAAGAGAGAAAGTTAGGAAGTTTGATGAAACATAGCACACCACGTGTTTGACAAAATGCTAGTGTGGGGGGTGAAGTTATTATTTTAGCTTTTAGTGCCTTTGCTACTAGTTGTTATTCATTACTTGCTTTGTTAATTTAGTGTAATTAGGTTAATTAATCATCTTTTATTCTGCTGTTCGAATAAGACTGAAGCGATATAAAGTCGATATTTGGTATATATTAGTGATAATTCCTAAGTTAGTAAAGTCAAAGGGCCAAATTAATAAACAAGTTGAACTTGGTGGGTCAAAAGGAAAAACATCCATTCTAATCTAAATATCTAATTCTTCAAAGTTCAAAGCAACTAAAGGCTACTGTTGACTGCATACAAATTAAGAGTTATCATCGACGACAACGAGAGCTCAGAGTACTTCAAACTTCAAAGCACTGTAACTTCTTTGACCAAGCACTGTGACGGTGCGACCACCGTCCACCGGGCCACCGCGAGTCCGCAACTTCTCCTTTTCTCATGACCTTGTCTCCTCTTCTCATTATATTGCAGTCTTTTCTTATGCATATGAGATTTATAAGGTAACAAAATTAGGACTTTTTATTTTTATCTTTTTCTCTGTTGATTTATACATTATGTTATTATGATTTTCATACTTAGACCTCTGGAATTATTAGGATACTTTGTTAATATGTTTGGTTGATTTCAATGTTGGTTCATAGTTCTAATTAAGATCTCCTCAAATTCCAGTTACCAGGTGAAAAGATGAACTAGTCCCAAATTATGTCTTCTACCCCTCAAATTCTTTCAAATGAACATATTGAACAACAAAATCAACAAGTTGCTAATGAGGTATAAACTCAACACTCTTTTATTATGCTAGTGCTATATATTTCTAAGTGGTAGTTAATTATCATTTTATATACTTTTTATTTTTAGAATAAGTATGTATCATCTAATGTTGTTAATCCTATCAACATAGACAATGATAAAAAGGAAGATAAGGATGAATGTAAGAGTAAAAAGCGTTCAATTACTTGGGAACATTTTGAGGTATTAGAGGGTTGTGAAGTGGGTAAATAGAAGGCAAAATGTAAACATTGTAAGGTTGTAGTGGGATGTAACATTAGAAAGAATGGCACGGGCTCAATGGTTAATCAAATTTATAAATTTTGTGTTAGATCCCCCCTCCGAATTAATAAAGACAAAAAACAAAAGATTTTAGAATTTGTTACTTTGACAAAGGAAGAGAGAGAATAGTGCGCGAACAACTCATAACCTTGAAAGTCATACATTTAACCAAGAGAGGTTAAGGAAAAGAATTACAATAATGTGTATTAAAGATAACCAACCTTTTAGTATTGTGGAACATGAGGGGTTTAGAGAATTCATGAGTGATGTGGAACCAAAGTTTAAGATGTCATCTCGTTGGACAATTACTAGAGATTGTCTAAAAATTTATAAGGAAGAAGTGATGAAATTGAAGTAAATTGTCACCTCACAACGAGTCTCCCTCACAACGGATACTTGGACATCCATTCAAAACGTTAATTATATGTGTCTAACGGCTCATTGGGTTAACGATGATTCGAAGCTTTGTAAAGAATTCTAAACTTTTGTTGAATTAAAAGCCATAAAGGGGTTGCAATTGGGAAATTGGTACATGCTTTGTTGACAAAGTGGGGGATAGATCGTGTATTTACTATCACAGTAGATAATGCATCTTCGAATGACACCGCTATCTCAAACATGAAAAAGTTTCTTCGTGGCCTGGAAGCAATATTAGAGAATAAATATATACATTTGAGATGTTGTGCTCATATTTTGAACTTGGTTGTGAAGGATGGCTTAAAAGATTAACATGTGTCTATTTCTAGGATACGAAATGCGATGAGGTATGTTAGATCTTCTCCGGCAAGGCTTGCAAAATTTAAGATTTGTGTGGAAAGAGAGAAAATAAAGTGTGAGAAAATGGTGTGTCTTGATGTTGAGACTAGTTGGAACTCTACATATATGATGTTGGAGATTGTCGTAAAGTATGAAGGGGCTTTTGATAGGATGCTTATTGAGGATCTTAATTATGAGAGATTCTTTAAGCACGAGGAAGAGGAAGATTGGGAGGATAATACTAGGAGAAGAAAGAGTAAGAAGAAAATGGTTGAAGGATATCCAAAGTGGATTGATTTTGAAAATGTCAAGCGTTTCATTCAATTTTTGAAATTTTTTTATGATGTCACGATGAAAATATTCGGTTCCAAATATTTCACTTTAAATCTTTTTTTTATTGAACTTGTAAAAATGCAAGAGGTAATAGTGGAATTGTGTTCAAGTGGGGATCTTTTGATGAGAGACATGGCCAAATGGATGAAAGAAAAATATGCCAAGTATTAGGACAATCTGGATAATTCTAATTTCTTGTTATATGTCTCTGTTGCTTTGGATCCAAGATATAAGATGCATTATTTGGAATTTTACGTTGCTAGACTTTATGGGAAAGAATCTTCAAAAACTACATTAATGTGTGAAAAAGTGGTGAAGACTCTGTTGGGAGATTACATATTCAAATTTGATGTTGAAAGTAAATATTCATGATTATATGTAAATTCCTTCAAGGAACATATGTACATGACTTAGTGGTAGATCAAAACTATTAGGTTGATCTGAGCTATTAATTTTTATCATTTTGTAAATGAATGTACAGATGAAGAGATCAAAGTTGTTAGGTTGATATATATCTTAAGATGTAATAGATAGGCTTCAATGGAATCGTAGTCTATCGAGCTGATCAAGAAATTGCAAAACCAAGGCAGAATCGTAAAGCATTAAGAATCGTGGTGTGTCTACTTTGGAGGGCCTCTCCCAAAATCGTAGAGTGGTCCAAACGTTTGTCGAGCCAAACTCAGAGATTGAAGTGTGATCTCGGAAGTGTAGAGTCTGCAAGTCAAGCAAGTGAAGATCGTAGTGTGCCGGTACTTAAGAGAAATCGTAGTGTTCTCGTTTGCTAGTATTGTTATGTTTGTAATATTCATGAACGCAATCAAATTGCACAAAGTAAGCAGAAACGTAATAAAATAGAGTTTTAAAATTTTACAAACCATATACTCGGATCATCCTTTACGCACAATTATTAATTAAATGAAAAGATAAAGAACGAGAATCATACCCTTGAAGATTTGAGCTTCCTCAGGTACAAGTTCACCTCCCAATCCTTTTCGTGTTCAACTTGAATCCACCGTATTTGGTTCCTTCCTTTGATCAACGTTAGCCACCCAAGTGTTTGGCCTCTAGAGGTGATCTACCAAGGAAGAAGAAAGATTCAAGAAGATAAGTGTTTTGCAAAACCCTAGTTTTTCTATCTCTCATAGAAAAGGGTGTACTCTTCCAACTATTGGAATTACGTATTCTGTAAAAATGTCAACTACTTCACCCATAATAAGACTCCTCCTATTTATAGATGTGAGCAACCCTCCTTAACAATTAAGGAATTGGGTTTTTATTTTAATTAATTAAACTCCTTTAATTAATTAGGCTCTTAATCTTATTAGGAATAATTAATTAAACACCAAATAATGCAAATTAGAAACTCCTTTCTAATTTCATTCTGCCTTGGCCAAGGACTACTGGGTTGTCATTTATCAAATCACATATGAAATTTCACTTCTTTTACTAGAAGCAGTAGATTCTTTATTGATCATATAATATCTCCATGTACAACTTATTATACCCAGGCATACCTTTTCATATAACCTAAGGGTGTGAGACCCCAAATTTTATGAATAAAGATTTAAATTTCTTGAAATATTTTTTAAATATTATGGTGTGGATTTAATATAATATTTTAGTTGTGGGTAATATTTATAAATTTTGCAAAGTATGCAAGTTGTTATAAAATATTCGTTTGGTCGGGGAATATTCTTTTGTCAGGGAATATCCGTACGATGGCACAATCATTTGTGGATCCCACAACGGAAGTATTGTCGTAGTTAGAAAACGACAGAATTATCTTTTTATAAAAATAATGGCGAAAGTGTTACCGTTAAAACTGTTGAACTACCCTTAGTAAAAAAAAGCGATGTCTGGCATGTGGTTGCATAGTAGCACACGATATTGATTATTGATGTTTACATAAGAAGTCACTCAGTTATACTCAATTATTGCTATAGTAATTGATGCATCATATCTCTCATATTATTGATTCAATTATTGTCACAGTATCATCTGTATAATATTTATTATTATTAAATTAATAATTAAGATGACAAAGTTATTCATATTTTTATTTGCAATATTGACAATGTGTAGAAGTTCTGTCAAGGAGAGGTTTGGTCACCTAATTGCGCGCCAATTAGGAGAAATCCTTATTGGAAAGCCCTTTTTTTTCTGGGAACGACCTGGTTGTTAAATATTGCGAGTTATAATATTAATGATGAATAAGTTCATGTTGATTAAAGATGAATTTTATAGTTCTATTGTGTTGGAATTATTTGTGTTTGTGAAAATCGACATTTGTTTCGATAATAATTGATGTCTGGAGGTTATATTGTTCAATCGGGTATTCGGGGAACTTTTTGTGTCGGAGTACTATTCACGAGTTACTATTCACGGGGTACTATTCACCCAAAAAATATAATTCTTTTCGGTCCAAATCATTTTTGGTTACAATATTATTCCATGAGGAGATGTGATAATTTTTCAGACCGTTGGTTGAAGTTATAATAGTAAATCAATATGGATCGTTGGTTGAAGATATAATAGTAAATCAATATGGATCGCTGGTGGAAAGTTATAATAGTAAATCAATATGGATAACTAGTTTAAAGTTTTAATAGTAAATCAGTATGGACCGTTGCTTTAAGTTTTAATAGTAAATCAATATGGACCGTCCGTTTAAAAGTAAATCAATCTGAACCGTTCATGAATTAGATACTATTCAGTCCATTCTCCTATAAATAGAAGCTCATTCCTTCATTATTTCTTACGAATTCACTGAAACTTTAGATAGAGAAAGTATAGAGAGAAAGAAGAAAAGTATTCTGCTACTTCACTACTCCAATATCCAGTTCCTTCTAAGGTAAGGGATATTATTTGTTGTACTCGTAAGGGGTATTATTTCTTTCATATTCATGAAGAGAACTTCTGTTATTCCATTCTTTATTATTATGTTGGAATAACCTGTATATGCGAATTACCGCATACATGGTGAAATTCTTCTGTTATTCCATTCTTATTATTATGTTGGAATAACCTGTTTATGCGAATTACCGCATACATGGTGAAATTCTTCTAATATTCCATTCTTTATTATTATATCGGAATATCCTGTCTGTGCGTTTACGCTGAACCTGGTTCCATTATTTATTATCCTCTCAGAATATCCTGTCCGTGCGTTTATGCTGGACCTGGTTCCATTATTTATTATTATGTTGGGAATAACCTGTCTGTGCAGTCTATTGCACGTATGGTGAATCCTTCTGTTAATCCATTCTTTATTATTCTGTTGGAATAACCTGTCTGTGTAGATTACCACATGCATGGTGAATGATCCTTTGTATTCATTCCTTATTAAACTGTGGAAATGATCTGTATACGTGGATTACCGCATGGCAGGTGAAAATCCATTTGCAGTTTTATACATTCTATTATACTCAGTTGGTTAAAATTTTGGCTTCTATATTCCTTGAAATTAGTGGAATATCCTGAATATTTTCACTTCATCCAGTATCTTTTCGTGAAAATATTCTTCTGAGCATTCTTGAATTTTTCTCCACAAAACAGTATAATGTTGACAATTTGGACATTATTGTGTTCAAGATAAATTAACTTATAAATCTTTAAAACTTATTCTTGAACTTGTTTTATTAAATTATTATGGCATTGTCATGATGAGTTATGTTGGTTATTATGTGAAAACATGAAAGTTCCTTAGAAATCACAAAGGGTTGAAAATCAGATTTTGTTAAAAATGGAGTATGAAATTCAATTGACCATATCTCCTATTATATTTTGAATTTTTGAATGTGGTCAAGTTCTAAAGTTAGATCTATGAGTTTTCTAACTTATCCAAGTGGAATCATTGGAAAAGGTTTTGTAGATTTTCGTGTGGACTGATTTTAGCAAATGAGTCAAAAACTGCAAATTACCAAAAAAGCTACTGCCCAGAAGTTTAAAAGGGAATTTTCGACCACTTAGCTTGTGAAATAAATTTCGGCCTTTTGGGACATGAAAATATATGGTATAAAGTACCTCCTGTCCAAAAAGGAGCTCATTCCGACTTAAAATGAGCAAGTTATGACTATTTCAATATTTAGGTTTTTTTGACGAAAAATGCTATAACCAGAGTTCTATAACTCCGATGACCATGAAATTTAAACTGGAAGCTCACATTAACATGTGTAAGATCCTGCCAATATTTGGGAATTTCTGGAGTTAAACTTGAGGTAGCTAATTTCTTAAGGAATTAATTAGAAATTAATTTTTGAAAAATACTTAAGGGAGTTGAAAAATTATAAAAAAATACTTGTTGTGTATGAAATATATGTATATATGTTTAGGCAAAGGATAAAAAAATAACAAGTTGATTTGGTATTTTTTTCATGAAAATGGTTTAGTTACGAACATATGAGTTAAATATGTTATGTGAAGTAATAAAATTGGAAAATAGGATTTTATAGCTTGGGAATCCTATATAGGGTATATGCAGATTTTTGACAAGGGATTTGATCATTGATGATGAAATGTTATGAGTATGGCATTTTTGAATGATTAAATGCATTATTTGTTAAAGTATTAACAATTGAAATAAATTGTTTATAAGTTTAAGAAGTGATTAAAATATTGTTATGATGTTAATAATATTAGATTATGAGTTTATTAAGTGATTGATAATATTTGGATAAATTTAAAGTCTTTAATATTTATTCTTATTTTCGTTTGATTAATGCTTATATTATTGTCATCATCCTCATGCTTATATTGTGATGAAAGTCATATGTGGCTTACGTGCATGGATGGACTTGGTATGATTACGACCAGGAATTATTCGGTATAATCATGACCGTAATGTGACGAATGATGTGGTAAAAGTCCTCATTGACATGTAGTGCATTGATGGATAGTTGTTGGTATGATTATAACCAGGGATTATTCGGTATAATCATGACCATTATTGAAAACACGAATATCCTTGGCCCGTAGTGCATGGATAATTCGTGGTCATAATACTAAGGAATATCATTGGCCGTAGTGCAGGGATGATTCGATGATGTGAATTATTTATCATATTTGAGTCTCGCCGATAAAATATTGATTATACACTTTTAATTCGTAAAAGATAGTAGATATCATGCTCTACTTGACTCTTTTAAAATACAGTTGTATGTCTTTGGCCTGTAGTGCAAAGATGAATTGTTAATGAATATCTTTGATGTAGTGCAAAGATGAATTTATTAGTATGATCATGAGCAGGAATTGTGATTTGGTATAACCATGATTTGGTATAACCATGATTTTTGATGTTTCAGGTGAAGATAGGTGATAAATATTATCTTCGTCCTGGGTGCGAAGAAGAATTTAGAATCACAATTATGATTATGAGTTATTCATATGATTGTGAATAGGAATTGTTGATCGATGTTACAGGGATAAAACATTATTGGTGGACTTTTAACATGGAGAAGATAATAGACCTGATGGTGTATTTGACTCTTCTAATGGAGTGCTCGTTCCGCTGCAAATATGGTTGAAAAGTTTTATCATCTACTATATGTTCTAAATCTCTAATTTATTATTGATGAAAGCTATTGATAATTTAATTATCTTTAGTCATGATATTCTTTACTGGGCTAGTTGTGCTCACCCTTTTGCTTCACAATTCCTTTCAGGTAATAAAAGTGTAGCTGGGTCGAGCGGGGTATTAGGAGGATTAGAACGGTGGTCTATAGCTGTTGAGGTTCTCCCTAAATAGTATGGAAATAATTTTATTGAGAACTTTAGATAAGTGTGTCGTATTATATACATCATTAAATATTTAATTTTGGTGAATCAAATAGGGTGAGGATAATTCTGTGGACATATGATATCTATCATAACCTAGACGCCTGGCCTCCCATGTACGAATGTTTCCTTGAGTATTTTCCAAAGATTTTAATTTCTAAAACAATTATTGACTGCACTTTAATGTAATGTACCACTGTAAGGTTGTGGTCGAGGCACCATGAGAGTTACATAAATTTTTATTAAAACTCACTGCTTATCTGTTGTCGTACTTTGCACGACAGTTCAACAGTTAAAAAAAAAGTTTGTATTTGATTTTTATAGTGTGATATCCGGCGACTCAAGATGGGTGATATTTAACCCATTTCGTATAACTTACAAATGATGAAGATAGAGTTAAAGACTCTAGGGACCCACGTGGTGATATTAAATATACGAGTAGAATCGATTCTAATCGATAAAGTTAAAGGTCGCTCAAGCTACACACCCGGAGCTGATGAATGTGAAGAAAAAGGTTCAAGAGGGCATTATTCTAGAAGCAAGAGTTGATGAAGAGAGGAAATCTCAACCCTCGATTTTATTGGCCCATTTGAAATCCTGGATCGAGTAGGAACTGTGGCCTATAGACTCATTTTACCGCCAAGTATGTCGCGTGTTCATAACGTTTTTCACGTATCGATGTTACGTAAATATGTGGATGACCCGAACCATATTATTAAATTAGAACAAGACGAGATAGTAGAAGATTTAACGTATGAGGAGATACATGTTAAAATCTTGGATAAGAAGGATCGTATTCAACACTCAAAGGTTATACCTCAAGAGTTAGAATCTGAAATGAAGTCAAGGTATCCTCATCTCTTCGGCATACCAAGTACGTACGTAAATATTTTTTATGAATAAAGATTTAAATATCTCAAAATATTTTTTAAATATTATGGTGTGGATTTGATATAATGTTATAGTTGTGGGTAATATTTATAAATTTTGCAAAGTATGCAAGTTGTTATAAAATATTCGTTTGGTCGGGAAATATTGTTTTGTCAGGGAATATTCGTACGACGGCACAATCATTGGTGGACCCCACAACGGAAGTATTGTCGTGTTAGAAAACGATAGAATTATATTTTTATAAAAATAACGGCAAAAGTGTTACCGTTAAAAGCTGTTGAACTACACGGTAGTAAAAGAAACGATGTCTGGCGTGGTTGCATAGTAGCACACTTTATTGATTATTGATACTTACGTAAGAAGTCACTCAGTTATACTCAATTATTGCTACATTAATTGCTGCATCATATCTCTCATATTATTGATTCAATTATTGTCACAGTATCATCTGCAAAATATTTATTATTATTAATCAATAATTAAGACGGCAAAGTTATTCATATTATTATTTGTAATATTGACAATGTCAAGAAGTTCTATTAAGGAGAGATTTGGTCACCTAATTGCGCGCCAATAAGGAAAAATCCTTATTGGAAAGCCCCCTCTTTCCTGGGAACGACATGGTTGTTAAATATTGTGAGTTATAATATTAATGATGAATAAGTTCGTGTTGATTAAAGATGAATTTTATAGTTCCATTGTGTTGGAATTATTTGTGTTAGTGGAAATCGACATTTGCTTCGATAATAATTGATGTCTGGAGGTTATATTGTTCAATCGGCTATTCGGGACACTTTTTGTGTCGGAGTACTATTCACGAGTTACTATTCATGAGTTACTATTCACGGGGTACTATTCACCCAAAAAATATATTTCTTTTCGGTCCAAATCATTTTTGGGTACAATATTATTTCATGAGGAGATGTGATAATTTTTCAGACCATTGGTTGAAGTTATAATAGTAAATCAATATGGATCGTTGGTTGAAGATATAATAGTAAATCAATATGGTCCGCTGGTGGAAAGTTATAATAGTAAATCAATATGGATCGCTGGTTTAAAGTTTTAATAGTAAATCAATATGGACCGTTGCTTTAAGTTTTAATAGTAAATCAATATGGACCGTCCGTTTAAAAGTAAATCAATCTGGACCGTTCATGAATTAGTTACTATTCAGTCCATTCTCCAATAAATAGAAGCTCATTCCTTCATTATTTCTTACGAATTCATTGAAACTCTAGAGAGAGAAAGTATAGAGAGAAAGAAAAAAAGTATTTTGCTACTTCATGTGACAACCCAGAATTTTGGATTATCCAGAATTTAGGTTTAAAGAATTAGTTATTAATAAAAGGAATTTTTATTAATACTATTCTGTGCTATGTGTTTATTAATCGTTCTATAACCTAGGATGATTATAAGTTGGGAGGATTTTGGCTATGAGCTAGATTGAACGAGTAAGAATTTTCAAGACGAAAATGAAAGTTTTGCGGGAACAAAATATTTTTCGGGGAAAAAGACGAAATAGGCACTATTCATCCATTTCTGCTCGGAGATTTATTTTGAAATTCCGAGAAGTTATTGATTACGTAAAATGTTGAGACGTGATAGAATATTCAATAATATTTCAGTTATGGCAAAAACGAAGTTTTCGCCTGCGGACTCCAAACCTAAGGGTTAGGAAAAGTGAGTTCCGAGAATGTAATGAGTACGTATAATAACTAGGGTTATTATGCGTGAGAAATATGAGTATGATACGAGTTATTATACGAGTATAGAAAAAAGAATAGTACGACGTATAATACGAATATTGTACGAGCTAAATACGAAGAGATTACGAGAATACGAGAATAGAATGCGTAGAATACGACTAGTCTTAATAGACTTTGAGTTCATGGACTTTGTAGAATATAATGGAACTTGGATTATGTCAATCCCAATGATTTGTGAAATCAAGCCTAAGATAGTCCCAATAAGAATTAGGGTTAAGGCTCAAACCAAGAAAAGAAATCGCTGATCGAATTGATGGGTAAACAGATGGGTAAGAACCAATGGGGCAACCCATGGGGTGACCCATGGGCATGTGGACAGGCCACCAAGTAAGGGTGGTGGTGAAGTAAACTTGGTGGCTAAGCATAAGAATAGTAAGGAGGTTAAGGGGGCGAAATGACCGATTTACCCTAAGCCTTGTTTTTCTATAAATAGAAAGCTTAAGTTCATTATTTTGAGATTTTGAAAATCCTACATTTGGGAGAGAGAGAGAGAGAGCTCGGATGAAGAGGGAGAAGGAAGAGCGTGAGCATGAATGCTCGGATCAAAAGTGATCGTGAAATAGAAAAGCTTGCAAATCGCCGGCTTTGTATAACGAAAGAGGATTAAACAAGAACGGTAATTCGAACCCTAGTTTCTTCTAATATTTTTTTTAAGTTTCTAGGATTAAAACATAGCTTAATGAGAATAGGGAGAAGATGATGTTAGAAATGATTTCATATGGTTGAAATCATGAGAAAACAAAGAAATAAGAATTAGAAATTTAGTTTATAAATTTCTTAAGGAAGTATAAGATTTGTAAGGATTTTGAGCAATCTGAATGAATTATAAGAATGAGTAGGTGAAATAAGTAAGGAATGATGTTCTATAACATCAAATTCCAAGAAAAAGTAGAATCGTAATCCAAAATATCGATTAAAATGAAGAACGAACGAATAACGCGAAGAACACGAAGAAGGTTGTTGATGGACAAATTTAAAACCATCGTAGGATAATTGTTGTTGATGGATAAGTTTAAAACCATAGTGTATAAGTTAGTTGCATATTGCTTGGTTAGGAACGGTAGAAACGTTTATGAAGAACGGATTAAAACTTAGCTATAACGAAGTTATGGCAAAATTTTCATAAAAGACGAACGAGAATTAAAAAGTTAGAAAATGAACTCGAACGTGTAGGGTTTCATAAAGAAGAAAGAGAACGTAGAAAACGTGAGTCGTAGACTCAAGAATGAACGAGTTTTGAGTTCGGATGACCGAATTACGGACGAACGAACGAAGAGCGTTAAAAACGTAAAATGAAGAAAGGGTGAAGATCAAGCCAATCGAATGGCACGTAACAGATTTAGAATGAATTTTTGCTCAATGGGTATTAAAGTACGTAAGATAAGGAAGAGAAGGAATTTGGAACGACCTCGTTCCGAGATATAACGAAGAAGTTATGAGATCGTAAAGTACGCGTCTCAAACTTAATGCAAGACTTAGAAATTTTTCTAGGGTTTAGGCTCGGCACCGCAACGCCGGCTGAGCTTTGAGAAGGGGCGCCGTAGGGCGAGCTCGGGCCTTAGGTCCTATTAATTGGCACCGCAGCGCAAGAGGTAATGAAGGGTTTGGCAACGGCCTTGGACCAAAGGAAGAAGGGAGGCGTGAGGTCGCGCCACACAATGAGGAGAGAGAAAGGGTGTAGCGCCTTAGCAACGGCAGTATAAGGCAATGGCCAGAAATGAGATTTTTAATTCTCAATTACTGGGGGATGTGAAAGAAAGAAATATAAACATATAGTTCACCTAAAATAACACTTAATCAAGTGTTTTAAATCTTTAGTAAAGGTTGAACGGAAAGATTAAACGAGAGTAAAAGAATGCAAACGCGGGTTACTTAACCGATATCGGGGGACCGTAGTCGCGATGAAAGAACGTGAGGGATTACTATGATTGTGATTCCTTAGACGTTGAGTGACAAAGGTAACGAGTAACATTTCGATGTTATGTTGTGGTAATGAGAGATAAGTGTAAAGCGTATAGACGCTGTGAACGCAACGTTGTTGCGATGAACGATCGGTCTTAGCATACAACGAACAGTATGGCTTCGACATTAAGAATGAATAATGAACATGGGGTTCATGGGATGGATAACAATGAAAGTAATTAAAACCTTGAGTAAAGGTTAAGTGGGAGATTAAGAGACAAGCAATGTGAACGTCGAATACGTAAACGATCCTCGTGAATCATATTCGCGTTGGACCAACGTTCTAAGTGTACAATGGTTGTATAACTTGGACGTTGACGAAAGTAGTAAGTAAGATATGAATTATTGTAAAAAGCCGTAGCGAACAGTAATAAGAGTAATAAAAGTCCGATGTGAGTCGGATAGAGAATGTTAGAATGAAAGGTAAGTGTTAAACGCTTTAACCAATGTAAGGGTTGAGTGTATATTCATATTAAATGGGCAGAACCTACACTCTGTGTATGGTTTGACCGTAAGGTAATGAAGAATAAGATTTAACCGTGAACGGTGAAGAAACTGAGTTAAAGATAATAATGTATAACGTTAAGAAGCAGAGTTAATAAGTATAACTTGGACAATGTTTTGAGTGGAATGAACCGGACTTTGTAAGGTATGAATAAGTTAATATGAAATGTTTAACGCTATGACCTCATAGTATTGACATTGAATGATCGTTCCGAGTATACAAAAGACTGTATGACTTAGACGATAAAGAATAAATCTTGATGTATGGAATTTAGTTGCCAGAAAGCCGTAAGGAATAAGAAGTTGACTTAACGAATGCTAAATTTTAATAGTTCGAATAAGTTAAGATGAGTTTAGATTGAGGTACAATTGTAACCTTTGATCGTTGACATATGCGAGCTGGGCTAAACAATTCCTTTAGAGAGCGAAGGTATATACAAAACTGGAAACCGATCTAACTTCTTGTGTGGGCAGTGTAGATGAGACGGGAACTTGTTTGATGGTTATTTGTGGGAAACCACTCAGAGTACCATATGGACTACTAGCAGAGAAGCGATGTGTGCTGAGTACTATAGAAATTATAAGAAGAAGATAAGAAAGCAAATCATCAAAGATGATAAACGTTTTGAGTAAGACATCTTCGTATGTCATGAAGCCGTAAACCGGTAATGAAAGTTAGTCGCATAAGCTTAGATTACAAGAACGCGAACCCTAAGAAGTAAAGTTAAGTAAACCAATGAGTAAGTCAAGTATATGACTAATTGGTGTACGTGTTATTTCCTTATGTGTTATATAGGGATTTGGAATGAGCATTTCAGCATAAACTATAATCTGTAGCTGTGCGTAAGGCAAGTTTCCTAACTTCATTCATACTATATGAATGTTAGTTTCTTAAAATTCTCAGATGTTGAACTTAAGAAGTTCTGTCTATGTGTGAATGTGTGATATTTGTACAAGGTGGTAGAACGTATGAGGCCGTGTGCCACTATGTGAACACTTCGGTGTTTCTTTGAGATGAACTGTTCTATGATTGAACTGTTCAATACGATTATGTTCTGTTTATACATGAACTGTTATTATTAGGTCTGTCCTAATGATTCTAGCCAGATAGGATGTGTATGAAAAAGGTAGAGGAATGAAAGTATTTCAAAGTGAATATGACTAATGTTTTAAGATTATAGGAATCAAGACTATTCCTATTATCCAAGCTGCTTCATAACCTTTGTTCGGTTTTTAAAATTCTGAAGAAATGTTTGAATTCTGAAATTGTTTGTTTAAACTGTTATGACTTGCTAGGCAATTAAATGCTCACACTTGCTTTAATTGAAAAACATTTTCAGCGATCGCTGTTAGAAAGAACTTAAGGATTTCGTAAAGATCAAGCTGAGTGGTATCCAGACAAAGTGCCATTCAGTATATGAATATGCGTGAAGAGCAAGTGAAGACTTGTAATATAGAATGATAGAATTAAACTATAGACTATTTTAATGAACAGTTATGAATCCTTGGTGGCGGATGAAAGTCACTCGTGTAAGAAGTAAAGAATAATGTAATTATCATTATTTGTAATGAAAGAGGTTTTAAGGTTTTGAGAACATGGGAATTTAGAATGTATGTCATTATATTTAGCTGTATAATGATGTGTGTTTGGAAGGAGATGGGATCGTGACGTACGGAGTCCGGGTCTAAAAGTAGACCGGATTTCGGGGCGTTACACTTCACTACTCCAATATCCAATTCCTTCTAAGGTAAGGGATATTATTTGTCGTACTCGTAAGGGGTATTATTTCTTTCATTTTCATGAAGAGAACTTCTGTTATTCCATTCTTTATTATTATGTTGGAATAACCTGTATATGTGAAGTACCGCATACATGGTGAAATTCTTATGTTATTCCATTCTTATTATCATGTTGGAATAACCTATTTATGCGAAGTACCGCATACATGATGAAATTCTTCTAATATTTCGTTCTTTATTATTTTGTCGGAATATCACATGCATGCGTTTCGCATGGGACTGGTTCAATTATTTATTATTCGCCGGAATATCACATGCATGCGTTCTGGTGGGACCGGTTCCATTATTTATTATTACGTCGAAATATATCGTATGCATGCGTTTACGCTGGGACCTAGTTCCATTATTTATTATTCATTGGGAATAACCGTCATGCATGCCGATCTATCGCGTATGGTGAATCCTTCATTATTCCATTTTTATTATTTACATTGGAATAACTTCGTCTATGTGGATTACCACATGCATGGTGAATGATCCTTTGTATTCATTCCTTATTAAATTATGGAAATGATCTGTATACGTGGATTACCGCATGGCGGGTGAAAATCCATTTGCACTTTCATACATTCTATTATACTTAGTTGGTTAAAGTTTTGGCATCAATATTCCTTGAAATTAGTGGAATATCCTGGATATTTGCGCTTCATCCAGTATTTTTTCTTGGAAATATTCTTCTGAGCATTCTTGAATTTTTCTCCACAAAGCAGTATAATGTTGACAATTTGGACATTATTGAGTTCATGATAAATTAACTTACAAATCTTTAAAACTTATTCTTGAACTTGTTTTATTGAATTATTATGTCATTGTCATGATGAGTTATGTTGGTTATTATGTGAAAACATGAAAGTTTCTTAGAAATCACAAAGGGTTGAAAATCTGATTTTGGAAAAAATGGAGTATGAAATTCAATTTACCATATCTCCTATTATATTTTAAATTTTTGAGTGTGGTTAAGTTCTGGAGTTAGATTTATGAGTTTTCTAACTTATCCAAGTGGAATCACTGGAAAAGGTGTTGTAGATTTTCGTGTGGACTGATTTTAGCAAAAGAGTCAAAAACTACAAATTACCAAAAAGTCTACTGCCTAGACGTTTAAAAGGGCATTTTCGGCCACTTAGCTTGTGAAATAAATTTTGGCCTTTTGGGAGATGAAAATATATGATATAAAGTTCCTCCTGTCCAAAAATGAGCTCATTCCGACTTAAAATGAGCAAGTTATGACCATTTCAATATTTAGGTTTTTTGACGAAAAATGCTATAACCGGAGTTCTATAACTCCGATGACCATGAAATTTAAACTGGAAGCTCACATTAACATGTGTAAGATCCTGCCAATATTTGGGAATTTTTGGAGTTAAACTTGAGGTAGCTAATTTCTTAAGGAATTAATTAGAAATTAATTTTTGAAAAATACTTAAAGGAGTTGAAAAATTATAAAAAAATACTTGTTGTGTATGAAATATATGTATATATGTTTGGACAAATGATAGAAAAATAACAAGTTGATTTGGTAATTTTTCATGAAAATTGTTTAGTTACGAACATATGAGTTAAATATGTTATGTGAAGTAACAAAATTGGAAAATATGATTTTATGGCTTGGGAATCCTATATAGGGTATATGCAGATTTTTGATAAGAGATTTGATTATTGGTGATGAAATCTTATGAGTATGGCATTTTTGAATGATTAAATGCATTATTTGTTAAAGTATAAATAATTTGAAATAAATTGTTTATAAGTTAATAAGTGATTAAAATATTGTTATAATGTTAATAATATTAGATTATGAGTTTATTAAGTGATTGATAATATTTGGATAAATTTAAAGTCTTTATTATTTATTCTTGTTTTCGTTTGATTAATGCTTATATTATTGTCATCATCCGCATGCTTATATTGTGATGAAAGTCATATGTGGCTTACGTGCATAGATGGACTTGGTATGATTACGACCAGGAATTATTCGGTATAATCATGACCGTAATATGACGAATTATGTGGTAAAAGTCCTCATTGGCATGTAGTGCATTGATGGACAGTTGTTGGTATGATTATAACAAGGGATTATTCGATATAATCATGACCATTGTTGAAAACACGAATATCTTTGGCCCGTACTGCATGGATAATTCGTGGTCATAATACTAAGGAATATCCTTGGCCGTAGTGCAGGAATGATTCGATGATGTGAATTATTTATTGAGCTGAGTCTCAGCGATAAAATATTGATTATACACTTTTAATTCGTAAAAGATAGTAGATATCATGCTCTACTTGACTCTTTTAAAATACAGTTGTAATCTTTGGCCTATAGTGCAAAGATGAATTGTTAATGAATATCTTGGCCGTAGTGTAAAGATGAATTTATTAGTATGATTATGAGCAGGAATTGTGATTTGGTATAACCATGATTTTTGATGTTTCAGGTGAAGATAGGTGATGAATATTATCTTCGTCCTAGGTGCGAAGAAGAATTTAGAATCACAATTATGATTATGAGTTATTCATATGATTGTGAACAGGAATTGTTGATTGATGTTACAGGGATAAAACATTATTGGTGGACTTTTAACATGGAGAAGATAATAGACCTGATGGTCTATTTGACTCTTCTAATGGATTGCTCGTTCCGCTGCAAATATGGTTGAAAAGTTTTATCATCTACCATATGTTCTAAATCTCTGATTTATTATTGATGAAAGCTATTGATAATTTAATTATCTTTAGTCATGATATTCTTTACTGGGCTAGTTGTGCTCACCCTTTTGCTTCACAATTCTTTTCAGGTAATAAAAGTGTAGCTGGGTCGAACGGGGTATTAAGAGGATTAGAACGGTGGTCTATAGCTGTTGAGGTTCTCCCTAAATAGTATGGAAATAATTTTATTGAGAACTTTAGATAAGTGTGTCGTATTATATACATCATTTAATATTTAATTTTGGTGAATCAAATAGGGTGAGGTAAACCCAACTTTGGAAGGGTGTTTTTCCACTATCATACAAGATGTCTAATGACATACAACCTCGTGTTATCAAAAGACAGGGTTGTGCACATCCACTTGCTGAGTATATCTACGAGCACTACCTATATGATCTTGGAGTTATTTGAAATATAATTTTCACTTGGAGACAACGGAGATAATTATATGTCAAGAGAAGACTCACCATTAGAAAGAAGATGATAGTAATCTTCTTGTTTTTCTTTGGGGACTTTTGGGTCAACCAAGGATAATTCTGTGGACATATGATATCTATCATAACCTAGACGCATGGCCTCCCATGTACGAAGGTTTCCTTGAGTATTTTCCAAAGATTTTAATTTCTAAAATAATTATTGACTGTACTTTTATGTAAAGTACCATTGTAAGGTTGTGGTCGAGGCACCATGAGAGTTATATACATTTTTATTAAAACTCAGAGCTTATCTGTTGTCGTACTCTGCACGTCAGTTCAATAGTGGTATAAATGAAGTTTGTATTTGATTTTTATAGTGTGATATCTGACGACTCAAGATGGGTGATGTATATCTATTTTGGGGGCGTCACAAAGGGTCTTAAGGAATAAGTCAAAGTATAACTCATCATACACAAGATATTATAATGATCTCAAGTCCAAGGATCACCTGTACTACTATCACTACAGGAATTCCTATTGACAGACAGGTAAAACTCCATTAGGTATTCCTTAACGAGCGACGTTCAGTGAACTTATTCTCTAATAAGCACCTACATACTTGCTTTAGTGTCTCCACACAAATGATCATGAGATCAATCATCCTCATCCAATGAGCAAGCAACGTATGTACCAATCTATCCGGATTCACTAATCCCCAATTTAGTAATCCAACGATTGGGAACTATTTTAGTTTTAAGCTTTCTAAGAATTTAGATCTCATTAAAATGATCAACATCATTATTCTAAAAGCATTGCTTAAAACTATGGGTTTATCACATATTATAAAACAACATCATGTAGATAATTAAAAGCCTTTAATAAATTAATACTTTTTATTAATAAATGAAATAAGATTGTTACAAAGTATATGCTTTATCATCAAATATGATTGGCATGTGTGTATATTACTTTCAAGTATCAGATCAAGCACCAAGGTGGCTAGACACCAGTCGACGTAATCGAGAGCATCATCTACATGCAGATCGGAAGCATCGAGCCTTGCCCATTTGTTTTAAAGAATAAATCACAACAAATGTGGAATAGATTATAAACATTGAAGTCCTCGGGAGTCTCAATGACACAATAGTCATCCTTAGTATATAACAAAGAAACGTATTGAAGAAGCCAAGGAAAGTACTTTGGGTCAGCAGAAAACACCTTTTCAGGTGTTAGGTGAGATAGCAGTTTGTTGTGTCAGTGGGCCAGACTGTAAATCAGAAGTTGTGCAAAAAGTCTCCATCAAAGTTCAGAAATGTCAAATGCATTTAATGCTTCAACGAATGTCTTCAACGGATACATTTCAAAGGAATCATATATACAAAACATCAGCAGAAGAAGATGATTTAAGCAAGCACTAAAGAAAAACACTGAAGAACACTCAACGCTCAACTCTACGATCTAAAAAAGAAAGCTTGCTCAGCTACTCAGTTCTTTCGAACACAAGCTTAACAACAACTGAGTCGAGCCATTCAAGAACTCAACTATTATCAAGTAAAGTGAGAAGTTCCAAGTCAGAAGGACTTGATGAGTTCTAAGTGAACTGAGAATTATCAAGTCTGCTGGACTTGAAGAGTTCAAAAGTGAACTAAGAAGTTCCAAGATTGCTGTTCTTGAAGGAATCTGTGAGATTCAGAAAGTGTAAAGATATCCTTAGTGGATTTCCCACTCGAGGAGTAGAAGAGTGGACTAGGAGCTTTAAGTGCTTTTAACCACTTAAAACATTGTGTCTCTTATATTCTTGCTATAACTGCCATAACTGCTTAACTCCCATTAACTCATTATATCTTAAAGGGAAAACAAACAAATCACAATTCCACTGTGTTTAAGTCATTATCAAAACTAACAAGTATTTCGAAAAGAATTTAAAAATATCTATTCAACCCCCCTTCTAGATAACTTTTGTGCCTCTTGGAACTAACAATTGGTATCAAAACAGGTTCATTCAAATAGCCTACAAAGCTTAAGTAGATCCAATTGTACATCTGATAAGCGAATCAAAGACTGGAGACAGCAAGCCACCTATGTGCAACAAAGATAAATTCGCCAACTAGAAAGTTCGTATGCAAGCCTACATAGATTCAATAGATTAAGGTCTATTTGAAACTGTTCAAAATGGGCCCTACGTTCCTATAAAGCTTGCGTCACTTCAGACGACCCAAACAGAATTCAGGTCAAGGTTAAAGAAGAATGGACTGACAACGAAAAGAAAGCTGTCCAACTTGACAAAAAGGCCAAGAACATTTTGTTCCAATCTTAAGAAGATGACCTATTCGAAAAAGTGGTCAATAGCAAAACAACAAAGGAAGTATGGGAAGCATTGCTCATATGACACCCCCAAATCCGGGTACTTCATTTCCACCGGATTTGGTGTTCACTTGATAAAACATTCATATCTACTACCCAAATATAATAAAATTAAATTATAAATCCTCCCTTTAAAAAAGGTTACATAATTAATCAAAAGTCTTCCCAGGTTGTCTAACCTTAAAACATCAATCAAGTGCGAAAATAAAATAATTACATAACATCATTAAGTATAAAGTCTATCATCATGACAATAAATGAAATTACAAGTCTTCATCACTTGTATATTTTTCCTTTTCCTTTGTTTGTAGTATGTTCATCGACCTTTTCAACCTTCGCTTCAATAATTTATATTTCTGCAAGAGTGAGCAAAACAAATGCTCACTAGATATATCAATGAATCAACAAAAGAATAGTAACTGCCAATGAATAGGCTCATCAAACTTAATAACTGTGACATCCCCAAAATAGGTATACACCACCCATCTTGAGTCGCCAAAAACATGGTACAGAATTTAAATACAAACTTCTTTTATACAGTACGACAAAACGTAGCTAATAGTAACAACACAGATAATATATCGTAGAGTATCCAAACTCAAATAAAGTCTTCATTACAATTATTATCACACTATTTCACTGAATAGTGAGGACTACTAATGCAAACAGCTAGACCGTCAATCCGTTCCCCGATTAGTCCCAGCTATATTCTTATTTCCTGAAGAGAACAATGAAAACAAAGGGTGAGCTCAACTAGCCAAGTAAGAAATATTATGACTAAGATAATGCAGAATAAATTATCGTTAGCCTTCAACAATGTTAAACTAATAAAATATAATAAACATCAAGTTTAATTGCAGCGGAACAAGCAACCCACTAGAAAAGTCAAGTAGAGCATGATATCTACTATCTTCTATGATTTAAAAAGTTTATCATCAATTCTATCGCTAAGACTCAGCTTAATAAATAAACCACATCATCGAATCATCCCTGTACTACGGGCCAAAGATATTCATGTAATCATCAATGGTTATGATCATACCGAATAATCCATGGTCATAAGCATACCAACAACTGTCCATCAATGCACTACAGGCCAATGAGTATTTTGACCACATCTTTTGTAATATTACGGTCATGATTATACCGAATAATTGTGACGCCCCCAAAATTAGGTATACATCACCCATTCTGAGTCCCCAGATACATGGTACAAACATCAAATACAACTTCATTTATATTAATTGTTGAATCGTCAGATAGTAATATTACCACCACGATTAATCGTGAGTTTTAATACAAATATATGTAACTCTCATGGTGCCTCGTCCACAACCTTACTATGGTACTTTACATAAAAGTATAGTTAAAAACTATTTTAGAAATTAAAATCTTTGGGAAGTGCTCAAGGAAACCATCGTACATGGGAGGCCATTCGTCTAGGTTATAATAGATATCATATGTCCACAGAATTATCCTTGGTTGACCCAATAGACCCCAAAGAAAAACGAGAAGATTACTATCATCTTCTTTCCAATAGTGAGTATTCTCTTGACATATAACTATCTCCACTGTCTCCAAGTGAATATTATATTTCAAATAAACTCCAAGATCATATATGTAGTGCCCGTAGATATACTCGGCAAGTGGATGTGCACAACCCTATCTTATGATAACACGGGGTTGTATGTCATTAGACATCTTGAATGACAGTGGCAAAACACCCTTCCAAAGTTGGGTTCGCCTCACCCTATTTGATTCACCAAATATAACTACTAAATGATGTATAGAATACAACACACTTTTCTATACTGTTTAGGGAGAACATCCACAGCTAGAGACCAACGTTCTATTACCTTGTTATCCCCGCTCGACCTGACAACACTCTTACGGCAACACTCTATTACCTGAAAGGAATTGTGAAGCAGAAAGGGTGAGCACAAGCCCGCCCAAAGAAAGAATATCATGACTAAAGATAATTAAATTATCAATAGCTTTCATCAATAATAAATCGAGATTTAGAACATATGGTAGATGATAAAACTTTTCAACCATAGTTGCAATGAACGAAGCAATCCATTAGAAGAGTCAAATAGACTATAAGGTCTATTATCTTTCTATGTTAAAAGTCCACCAATAATATTTTATCCATGTAAAATAAATCAAGCAGTTTCTCTGCCCACAATCATATGAATAACTCATAATCATAATTGTGGTTCTAAATTCCTCTTCGCAACCAGGAAGAAGATAATTTTCATCACTTATCTTCACCTGAAACATCAAAAACCATGGTTATACCAAATCAGAATTCCTGCTCATAATCATACTAATAAATTCATCTTTGCACTACGGCCAAAGATATTCATTAACAATTCATCTTTGCACTACATTCCAAAGACATACAACTGTATTTTAGAAGAGTCAAGTAGAGCATGATATCTACTATCTTCTAGGAATTAAAAGTGTATAATAAATATTTTATCGCTGAGACTCAACTTAATAAATAATCAACATCATTGAATCACCCCTGTACTACGGCCAAGGATATTCGTTAATATCACATCCATGAATTAATATTTCATTGCTGAGACACAGCTCGATAATCAATCCACATCATCGAATCATCTACAAGCCAAGGATATTCGTTAGTATCACGACCACGAATTATCCATGCACTACGGCCAAAGATAATCGTGTTTTCATCAACGGTCCTGATCATGCCATAAAATAATTCATCTTTGCACTACGGCCGAAGAGAATCCATAACCATAATCATACCAAAAATTGTCCATCAATGCACTACGGGCCAATGAGGACTTTTTCCACATCATTTATAACATTACGGTCATGATTATACCGAATAATTCTTGGTCATAATCATACCAAGTCCATCTATGCACTAAGGCCACAGATGACTTTCAATACAATATAAGCATGAGGATGATGACAATATTATAAGCATTAGTCAAACTAAATCAAGGATAAATATTAAAGACTTTAAATTTATCCAAACATTATCAATCACTTAATAAAATCATAATCTAATATTGTTAATATTATAATAATATTTTAATCACTCCTTAAACTTAAAAACAATTTAATTTAATTGTTTACACTTTTAAAAATAATGCATTTAATCATTCAAAATGACATACTCATAAGATTTCATCACCAATAATCAAATTACTCATCAAAAATCTGCATATACATTATATAGGATTTTCAAGCCATAAAATCCTATTTACCAATTTTTCAACATAACATATTTAATTCATATGTTCGTAACTAAATCATTTTCATGAAAAATACCAAATCAGTCCCAAAAATTATTCTTTTCTGTGATTAAGCAGAATATAGTCCCATATTGAACATATATTTTTCTCAAAATTTTTAAAATTCATTTACTATTTTTCAAAATTCAATTTCTAATTAATTTCTTAAGAAATTAGCTACCTCAAGGTTAACTCTAGAAATTTCCAAATCTTGGCAGGATCTTACACATGTTAACGTGAGCTTCCAGTTTAAATTTCATGGTTATCGGAGTTATAGAACTCCGGTTATAGCGTTTTTCGTCGAAAAAACCTAAATATTGAAATAGTCATAACTTGCTCATTTTAAGTCGGAATGAGCTCATTTTTGGACAGGAGGTACTTTATACCATATATTTTTATGTCCCAAAAGGCCGGAATTTATTTCATAAGCTAACTGGCCGAAAATGCCCTTTTAAACTTCTGGTTAGCAGTCTTTTGGCAATTTGCAGATTTTGACTCCTTTACTAAAATCAGTCCACACAAAAATCTACAACACCTTTTTTAGTAATTCCACTTGGAGAAGTTAGAAAACTCATAGATCTAACTCTAGAACTTGACCACACTCAAAAATTCAAAATATAATAGGAGATATGGTCAATTGAATTTCATATTCCATTTTTACCAAAATCTGATTTTCAACCCTTTGTGATTTCTAAGAAACTTTCATGTTTTCACATAATAACCAACATAACTCATCATGAAAATGACATAATAATTCAATAAAACAAGTTCAAGAATAAGTTTTAAAGATTTATAAGTTAATTTATCCTGAACTTAATAATGTCCAAATTGTCAACATGATATTACTTTGTGAAGTAAAATTCAAGAATGCTCAGAAGAATATTTCCATGAAAAGATACTAGATGAAGCGCAAATATCAAGGATATTCCACTAATTTCATGGAGTATAGAAGTCAAAGTTTTAACCAACTGAGTATAATAAAGAATGGAATAACAAAAGAAATCACCAGGCATGCGATAGACCGCACATGCAAGTTATTCCAACAGAATAATAAATAACGGAACCAGGTCCGACGTAAAATGCACAGACAGGATATTCCAACAGAATAATAAAGAATGGAACTAGGTCCCAGAAACGCATGCATGGGATATTCCAATGTAATAATAAAGATGGAACTGTGTCCCGCAGAAAACGCATGCACATGGATATTCCAATGAGAATAATAAAGAATGGAATAATGTAAGAATTTCACCAAGTATGGGTAGCAGCGTACAAAAGTTATTCCAATGAATAATAAATAATGGAATAATAGAAGTTCTCTTCATGAATACAAAAGAAATAATACCCCTTACTGTAAAAGAAACTGAATATAAGAGTAGGGAAGTAGCAGAAAACTTTTCTATTGTTTATCTATAATTTCTCTCTCTAGAGTTTCAGTGAATTCGTAAGAAATAATGAAGGAATGAGCTTTTATTTATAGAAGAATGGACTGCATAGTAACTAATTCATGAACGGTCCAGATTGATTTACTTTTAATCGGACGGTCCATATTTAAAGAAAAATCTTTTAAAAAAATATAATATATTCTATCTATAATCTAATAAAACGAATAACTTTATAAAAAGATTTATATAAAAAGATTTTACTATGCAAAACACTATGCATAATAGAATATAATATATTCTATTTATAGAATAACTTTATAAAAGTATTTTGTTTTATATAAAAAGTTTTTCTGTTTTATTACATTAATAATACTAATAAAACAAAACTGAGTGACTTATCACATAAACATCAATAATCAATACCGTGCGCTACTATGCAACCACACGTATTACTGTACTTTTACTACCGAGTAGTTCAACAGTTTTAACGGTAAAACTTCCGCCGTTATTCTCATAAAAATATTTTTGTCGTTTTCTCCATCCGACAATAATTCCGTTGCGGGGTCCACCAATGATTGTACCGTCGTACGGACATTCTCCGACAAAAAGAATATTTTATATCAACTTGCTTACTTTGCAAAAAAAAAATTCATATATTACCCTTTACTTTAAACTTTTATCAATTTAACTATTTACCAAAATAGAAAAAAATTGAATACTTTTATTTCATAAAATTTGGGTTCTCACAATAATCCCTGGTCATAATCATACCAAGTCCATCTATGCACTACAAGCCACAAATGACTTTCAACATAATATAAACATGATGATGATGACAATGATATAAGAATTCAATTAAATGAAAGTAGATGATACATTTTTAAAGATTTGTAATTTAATTTATCCAAAAATTAATAACGTCCAAATTGTTAACATGATACTGCTTTGTGGAGTAAAATTCAAGACTAATATTGTATCAAAAATGATTTGGACAGCAAAGATATCAATTTTTGTCATGAATAATTCCTCGGGTGAATAGTACCTAAGTGAATAGTACACCGTGAATAGTACTTCGGGAATAGTACTTTATGAATAGTACTCGTGAATAGTACTTTGTGAATAGTACCCATGAATAGTACTTTGTGAATAGTACCCAATGAATAGTACTTTGTGAATAGTACTGTAAAAATGAATACTACTCATGGACAGTACTCCGGCATGAAAAGCTTAAAATTTAACAAGAATGTGCATAAAATATCCTTGTGAAACGATAATAGATGAAGCGCAAATTTCAAGGATATTCTACTAATTTCACGGAGTATAGAAGCAATACTTTAACAAAAATGAGGGTATAATCAGGAATACGAGACGAAATAATATTACTCACATACTACAGAGTATGGAAGAAAATATTATTCCTATGAATACTGAACAAATTAATATCTCTTACCTCAGAAGAAGATTGGATACTAGAATAGTGAGGTAGCAGACTTCTCTTCTACTTTCTCTCTAAAGCTTCTCTCTCTATAGCTTCTCTTTCTATAATTTCTCTTGTGAGTCTTAGTGAATTGGTGAGAATGCAGGAGGAATGAGCTTCTATTTATTGGAAAACATAATTTTGATAATTGCACATTTTGGGGCTCGAAATATTACAGTATAATACCTTCATCTTTTCTTTCATTTTTAATTTAGTCCTGCAAGTATTATCAAACTTGCACCACCTCCCCTAATAGTACATCTTGTGAATCAATAGTACAATCATGTGAAAAAAATAATTATAGTATAGTACTTTTATCTATACCTCCATTTTTAATTTAGTTATGCAAGTATTATCAATCTTGCACCACTTCCCTTAATAGTACATGAATGTGAATCAATAGTACACACATGTGAACAAATATTTATAAACATGTGAATTAATAGCAATTAATTGCTCATTTATCCGATTAATAGATGTCGATTTTCACTAACACTAATAATCCAAACATAATAGAAATATCAATTTCATCTTTAATCAACATGAACTTATTCATCATTAATATTATAACTCACAATATTTAACAACTAGATCATTTCCAAGAAAGAGAGGGCTTTTCGATAAGGATTTCTCCCTATTGGCGCGCAATTAGGTGACCAAACCTCTCCTTGATAGAACTTTCTAGACATTGTCAATATTGCAAATAATAATATGAATAACTTTGTCGTCTCAATTATTGATTCAATAATATAAAATTTTATGCAGATGATACTGTGACAATAATTGAATCAATAATATGAAAGATATTATGCAGCAATTACTGTAGCAATAATTGAGTATAACTAAGTGACTTCTCACGTAAGCATCAATAATCAATACCGTGTGCTAATATGCAACCACGCGTATTACTGTACTTTTACCACCGAGTAGTTCAACAGTTTAACTGTAAAACTTTCGTCGTTAGTTTTATAAAAAGATAATTATGTCGTTTTCTAACTACGACAATACTTTCATTGTGGGGTTCACCAATGATTGTGTCATCGTACGAATATTCCCTGTTTAAACGAATATTCCCTGACCAATTGAATATTATATAACCACTTGCTTACTTTGCAAAATTTATAAATATTACCCACAACTATAACATTATATCAAATCCACACCATAATATTCAAAAATATATTTCAAGAAAAATTAATCTTTATTCATAAAAGTTGGGGATCTTACAACCTCCCCTTCTTATGAAATTTCGTCCTCAAAATTAGGGTACGTACCTGGTATGTCGAAGAGGTGAGGATACCTTGACTTCATTTCAGATTCTAACTCCCAAGTCATTTCCTCAACATCGCGGTTTCTCCACAAAACTTTGACTTGAGGTATAACCTTGGAGCGTAGAATATGATCCATCTTATCCAAGATTTTAATAGGTACCTCTTCATACGTTAAATCTTCCGTTATCTCGTCCGGTTCTAATTCAATAATGTGGTTCGAGTCTTTCACATATTTACGTAACATATATATGTGAAAAATGTTATAAACACGAAACATACTTGGCAGTAAGGCGAGTCTATAGGCCACAGTTCCTACTCGATAGAGGATTAAAAATGGGCCAATGAATTGAGGATTAAGCTTTCCTTTCTTTCCAAATCTCTAAACTCCTTTCCATGGAGCAACACGTAACAACACATGATCTCCAATATTGAATTCCACGTCCTTTCGATGAAGATCAGCATAACTTATTTGTCGATCTTGTGAGGTTTTTATACGTTGTGGGATCGTTTGAATTTTTTTCGTAGTCATACGTACCAACTCTGATCCCAACAACGTTGCTTCACCCACCTCATCCCAACATACTGGAGAACGACACTTTCTTCCATACAACGCCTCTTTATTATTTAATTTATTTTATTTATATTATTATAATTCAAAATTTGAAAATCCAAAAGCCATAAGGCTCCATTTGGCAAAACTCTTTAAAAATTAAAGACTTAATATATTTAAGCCTTGTTTGGGTTAAATCAATTTAAAACTACTTTAATTATTTTAATAAACCATTTAGTTTATAATTTATAATCACATAGTATTTATTTGGATTTCCATATCCAACATTAACCAAATAAATTAATTACACATACTATAGTTTAAATAAATATTCCACTTAAACAATTATCACAAAATTATAATTTCTTTATAATTTTATTTAATAACTTAACGCATTCAATTTAAATTATTAAATTCAACAACAATATAACCTCTCATGTTATATTACAACTCTCTAAATTACAAATTAATTTAATTTAGAATATTATCTAATAAATTTAATTCATAAATATTTACTAATAATAACCACATCAATAAAATATTTATTTCATCAATTTCAACAATAAACACATCAAATAAATATTTATATAATTCAATAAATATTTATTATTACAATTTAAAATTCTGGATTGTTACATTGGCTTTAAATAGATGACACCTTCTAAATGTTGTATAAATTTGTTTAAACGTCGTCTGTTGTTGCTTGCTAAGGTAGAGATCTAAAAACAATTGTTATATGCATGAATTACAACAATTTAAAGTCAAACTACAATATTTTAGAAACATTGTATAAAGTAGTCTAAATTGATGACACGTTCTAAACGTTGTATAAATGTGTTTAAACGTTGTCTGATGTATCAAACCACAACATTTTATGCCAGAAAATCTTGTGGAATCATATTATCTACAACGTTTTCAAGCATCCAAGAATTTATGGAAAACAAATATACAACGTTTTTTAAGAAAAAAACGTTGTGTAATGTGTCAAACTACAACGTTTTAAAAACGTTGTATAAAGGTGTCAAATAGATAACCCCCTTAAATACATCATTTTTGTAAGACCTTCTACAACGTTTTTACGCGTTATCTATTTAATATTTTGTAGTAGTGGGCCGAGGATATTCGTGTTATCACCAATGGTCATGATAATGCCAACAACTGTCCATTAATGCACTACGGGCTAATGAGGACTTTTACCACATCATTTGTAATATTTCAGGTCATGATTATACCGAATAATCGATAGTCATAATTATACCAATCAACAGTACATCTATGCACTATGGGCCAAAGATGACTTTCATCACAATATAAGCATGAGGATGATGACAATGATATAAGAATTCAATTAAATGAGAGAAAGGATAAATTTTAAAGATTTATAATTCAATTTATCAAGAATTCAATAATGTCCAAATTGTCAGCATGATACTTCTTTGTGGAGTAAAATTTAAGAATAATATTGTATCAAAAATGATTTGGACAAAAAAGAAATGAAATTTTGTCATGAATAGTACCCCGGGTGAATAGTACCCTAGTGAATAGTACCCCGTGAATAGTACCCTAGCATGAAAATATTAAAAGTTATCAAGAATGCTCAGAATAATATTTCCATGAAAAGATACTAGATGAAACACAAATTTCAAGGATATTCTACTAATTTCACGGAGTATAGAAGCAACTTTTTATTTATCACTAAACCAACAACTCTTTGCTGTTTGGAACCTTTCCAATTCACTACACCACCGTTGACTGATCAACATCAGGTCTCGTACATTTCATTGAATACATGATAGTTACTCATGCGATCTCTCTTTTAGGAGTCTATGGGGACTATTAAGAGAGATACACTCCAGGGCTCATCAACATGAGGCATCTCTTAGAGTTTTCCATGCTAAACAAATTTAACATCAAATGAATATACGTTTCTTGGGTTAAGCCAATCATCTTTTTAAATCTATCTATATATATTTGTATCCCCGATTAAGATACTCTTCCCAAATCAATCATGGAGGAATATTTAGACAACTTTATCTTTACTGATTATAGCATTGGTATGTCATTCCTTATCCGTAATATATCAGCATATAATACTAGGAATGTCACGACGCTCCCACTGACCCTTTTGTAAACACTAGGTTTATTATCGTTTTTGATAAAATCAAACTCTTTTAATTATATAATAAAATCAAATGTTTCATTTTGAGAAACTTGCTTCAATCCATTTCTCTGTGTGTCTACAACTCTTATCTCATCGTATATAACTGGTTCATCATCTTCTATTATGTGTACCTCATCATCATCATCTATGATGAATCCAGACCTCCCAGGTATCTTTGGTACTATTTTAGATTTATAATTAGGTTGTGGTACAATAGGTTTATCTACAGGTTCCTCTTATTAACTTATAGTGCTTTGTGATTCTTGAACTCTTCAAGATCTATTATCCTCCCACTAGCCCATTCAATGATAAACACCTTTATCTTAGAAGGTAGCATTTCGCAACAAACACCTTTTGCTTAGTAGGATTATAGAACATATACCCTAAACTTAATTTAGGATGTTCCACAAATCTCTACATGTCAAACCTTGTCCTAAGCTTATCCTTTGAAACCTTTTAACATAAGCTGGACAACCCCTTAGCTTAACATACTTAAGATTAGGAATCCTCCCTATCCATAAATCTTATGGAGTCTTGAGGTCGGATTTGGATGTTACCTTTTTTGTAGATATGCAGCCATTTCTAGGGCATGACCCCAGGAGGAAACTGGAATGTCGGTAAAATCATTATGGACCGCACAATGTCCAACAAGGTACGATTTTTCCTTTCAGATACATCAATCAATTATTCTGTATCAGAAGGCGTCCATTATGAGAAAACCATTTAAGATTATTTAGAAACTCATTGCACGAGTATTCCTTCCTTGATCCGATCAAAGAGTCCTAATACTTTGCCAATTTGTTTCACATATGAATTCTTTGAACCTTTCAAATAATTCACACTTGTATTTTAGAAAATACACACATTCAACTCTTTGAATGATCATTTCCTTTTCTTACACTAATTTTTTTAATATGTAAAATTATTTTCATGTAAGTCAAGTATGCAAAATCCATTAAGTAATATTCCAGTTCTATAAAATATTATTATTATTAAAAATAGAACAACAATTGTTCTTAAATATAATACCAAAAAATTTTGTTGTCCAACAATAAAATGGAAATAATGTTTTAACGAGAACTAAAATACAATAACAAGTTATTGACTTAATAGACTTGCCCATAAGAAATGCTAAACTATAAGTTCCTATAGCTAATGCAGAAACCTTTTATTCATTTCCCACACATAGGATTACTTATCTTTGTTTAGCTTTCTACTTCTGCTTGGTTCCTACATAAATCTATATTTATGAGAACCAAAGCCGGTATCCAATACCCAAGTAAAATTTTGACTTACAGAAAGATTTATTTCGATTATAAACAAACATGTATCTGTAACCAAAGCTTTACTAAGCTTCTCCTTATTAGACTCTACATGATGCTTCTCGAAGTCTCATTTCCAATGTCCCGGCTTATTACAGTTGAAGAAAACTCATTTTTTATCCATATTAGTTTTGTTCTTATTATCCTTTATTTTTTTGCCTTTCTATTTACCTTCTTTGATTCGTTCTTATTTTCAGAAGATCTTTTTGCCCCTATCAGTAAGACTTGGTCTTTCTCGGTTGGAAAGTGACTCTCAATTTTTTTTAACATGTTAAGCAAATCTGCGTGGCTGATATCTAACTTGTTCATATGAAAAATTCACAACAATTGTGAGAAGGAGTCCGGGAGTGAGTGCAAGATCAAATCCTGGTTCAAGTCTCCATCCACAACAAAACCCGTTGTCATAATTAGTCAATCAATTAATAATATTAAGGAATTTTGTCTATACTGTAGTGCCATCGGTCATTCTAGATTGGAAGAGCTCTTAGATAACTGATATCTATCAGTCCTACTTTCCTCACCATCAATGACTTGATGTGCAGGAATATAGTAGGAGCATCCATTGTTTCAAGCTGACGCTGAAGCTCGTTACTTATGGATGCGAGCATGATTTATTGAGCCAATTATGCATCATCTTGCCACTTTCTAAAAGTTACAATCTCTTACTTATAGGCATTATTTGCAACCATTGCAGGGATAGGCGTATTAAGGACATACGATAGTTTTTCACCCATTAAAACTATTTTCAAATTCCTTAACCAATCTTTTAATTTGGTTCGGTTAAATAACATCTAATATGCTCCGCAGTGATAGTAATTTAGACATTGTAAAATTCTGTAATTTTTGCATACATTCTTTTATTAATTACCAAAATAATTTAGGTCTTGTTTTAAATTGGTATCTCTCACTATTTTCATCAAACTATATTACCCTAACTTATATAGTTCGACAAAATCTAAATAAAGATTTGCTAGTGAGATTAAGGATCTCATTTCAAATGCATATAACCTTGTGGTGAGACAACAAACTATATATAAATAAATAGGTAGACAACTCTTGTCAATTATATCATCATGTAACTCCTTTTATTTTACCTCTTAGATTATTTCGATCAAGTGGTGGCACATCCAAATCAAAATTATTTAAGTTAAGTCCAACCTAGCACTTCCATATATTCAAAAAAGAAAAACATTGTCCTTGTTGTGACACAACAAAATAACATTGTTCAATTTCAAGTGGAAAATAAACTCCTTAATTTTAACATTAAATTGTAGAAAAAATAAAATATGTTGAATCCTATTCCTTATCAAAATTAAACATATTTAATTTTAGGAAACATGAAATCATATTCCATATGTGAATAAACTCTTTTATTCAACCAGACATGGAATCCAATTTCAATTTAATATAAAACATTTAAATAAACTCTTTTATTCTAACGAATGTGGAATCCAATTCCAAGTTAATATAAAACTTTTATTTCAATCATATTCTAATTCAAAATAAATATTTTATCTTAATTGAAATAAATACTAAAAAAAAAATTCAGAATTTGATGTTGGTATGATTGCGCCTGAATACACTAAGGATACAGTAATAGCGGCGGCCGCTAGCCCGTAAAACTTTTTCGATTATGGTGCAAATTGCGCTCGAATACATTGAAAATAAAGCAATTTCAGGCCGCTAGCCTAGAAAACTTTTTCCCGGTTATGGCGTAGCTTCACTCCAAAACGAACTGGAGACGGCGCAATTGTTCCACGTCGTAGACAGAACATGAATATTTTTTGCCCAGAAAATTCGATCAAATCGCATATCATACATACATTGAATCATCAAGATCGATTATTAGCACAAAGTTAGGCTCTGATACCAGTTCAATTTCAAGTGCAAAATAAACTCCTTTATTTTAACTTTAAATTGCAGAAAAAATAAAATATGTTGAATCCTATTCCTTCTCAAATTTAAACATATTTAATTTTAGGAAACATGAAATCATATTCCATATGTGAATAAACTCTTTTATTCACGCGGACATGGAATCCAATTTCAATTTAATATAGAACTTTTAAATAAACTATTTTATTCAAACGAATGTGGAATCCAATTCCAAGTTAATATAAAACTTTAATTTCAATCATATTCTAATTCAAAAAATATATTTTATCTTAATTGAAATAAATACTAAAAATAAAAAAAATTCAGAATCTGATGTTGGGCGTGATTTAGCCAAGAATACTACAGGATACAAAAAGTAGCAATCACTGCTAGCCTGTAAAAACCTTTTTCGATTATAGTGCAATTGCGCTTCAGAATACATTGAAAATAGCGCTGCTGCGCTGCTAGCCTAGAAAACCTTTTCCCGGTTATGGCGTAGCTTCACTACAAAACGAACTGGAGACGACGCAACTGTTCCGTGTCGCAGACAGAACATGAATATTTTTTGCCCAGAAAATTCGATCAAATCGCATATAATACATACATTGAATCATCAAGATCGATAATTAGCACAAAGTTAGGCTCTGATACCACTGTTGGGTTTGTATATAACGTAATCATGCAATCAAATTACATAAAAGGTGCAGAAGCGCGATGAAATTGGAACCTAAATTTTTTAAACAAACCCATCACTATGATCATAATTTGTGCATAACTATCAATCAATAGAAAAGAGATGGAGAACATACTTATACCCCTGTAGAACTAGTTTCCTCATGTACGAGTTCACCTCCAATTCTTTTTCTCGTTCAACTTTAATCCACTTGGTTTGATTCCTTCCTTTGATTAACGTTAGCCACCCAAGTGTTTGGCCTCTAGAAGTGATCCGCCAAGAAAGACCAAGTATTCAAGAAGATGAGTATTTGGCAAAACCCTAATTTTCTATCTTTGTAGAAAAGGGACGTACTATCTCAACAATTGGAATCACGTACATAGATATCTGATATAAGACTCATCTTATAAAGATATCAGGTAACCCATCTAATCTAATTAGAAATTAGGGTATTATTTAATTAATTAAATTCTTTTAATTAATTAAGCTCCCTAATCTTATTAGGAATAATTAATTAAACTCATTTAATTAATTAACCTCATAATCTTATTAGGATATGTGAGAGTACTTTTATTAATTAATTCCCAAACTCCTTTAGGAATTAAATAATAATAATAATAGTAATAATAATAATAAGATTCCTCTTATTAATTTATATTTAATATTTTCAAAATAATAAATATTTAGCTATTTAATTTATTCTATCACCATAGATTAAATTAAATATTCTTAACTTATTATTACGATTATGCCACTTCTTAAATAAATATTCCTCCATTTATGGTGCGACCCTTTATGTTCTCCATATTAAACCTAGGTTGTGAATAAATTAATTAGAACAATTCTAATCTTATTTAAATAAATAAATTAAGCTATTAATTTATTTAAATAAATAATATTTATTCTACAATTGGGATAGGCCTTCCTAGCAATTAACGACTTTCCAGATAATATAGATTTAAAAATTAATCATAAAAGAACCTTTGAGTAAATAATTACCATACAATTCAATCCTTCCACCATACAATGTCCCAATTAAATATAAGACATAGATTTACTGTCAAATCTTATTTTATTTAATTATTTGTATTTCTATTTTTAAATGCACAACACTAAATAATGCAAATTAAAAACTCCTTTCTAATTTCATTCTGCCTTTGCCAAGGACTATTGGGTTGTCATTTATCGAATCACATATGACATTTCTCTTCGTTTACTAGAAGCAATAGATTCTTTATTGATCATACATTATCTCCATATACAACTTATTATACTCAAGCATACCCTTTAATATATCCTAAGGGTCTTAAGGAATAAGTTAAAGTATAACTCAACATACACAAGATACTATGATGATCTCAAGTCCAAGGATCACTTGTACTACTATTCTATAGGAATTCCTATTGACAGGCAAGTAAAACTCCATTAGGTAATTCCTTAGCGAGTAATGTTCAGTGAACTTATTCTCTAATAAGCACCTATATACTTGTTGTAGACACTCCAAATTTTGTTTTCCGTTACTAACTATGTAGGAGGACAAAAACGTCTTTTTCACACTCCGGAGATAACCCTGGAGGACTACAACATCAACTTCAACCCTGGAGATAACCCCGGGAGATCCAGTTTCCAACCCCGATGATAACCCCGGGAAATTAGTTTCCAACCCCGGAGATAACCCTAGGAAAATCAGTTCCAACCTCGGAGATAACCCCGGTGGATAAAGATCAAAGCTGGGAGATAGCCCCAGGAGGTCAAGCCAACCTCATAGATAACCCTGAGGACAATCAAAGTCAACATTGAGTCAACCTCAGAGATAACCCTGAAAAAAACTCCTACAACTGAGCGAAAATCGGAGATAATCCTTGGAGGGGCAAAATGGTCATTTTGCCAACTCAACTTCAACTCACATCAAATCAACTCAGTTCAACTCAAATTACTTCAATAGAAGTCTGACAAGAACCATATCTTAACTTTCGAGCGCAAACTACACAAAACGGTTCAACGGACTACCTGACGGAAACCTGGGAATGCCATTTCGGTCATGGACCCATCTTCCCAAAATCAAAAAAGGGCAAATCCTATGTCATTGTGTAGCTCTTGGAAATAGCTTTCCAGAATGGTATGGCACGCTTCCATCAGACTCCCGGATTGATAGTTATGAAGGTCCGAGCGAACAGCGCGTTGTACGAGTGTACGTACTTTGACACGATGGGACCCACATCCTGGGCATCCCGGGAAGCCACAGGTAGACCTTCGGCTCCCCCCTCTATAAATAGAGGGCTTTGTGTGGCCATATTTATAAGAGAAACGACGAGGAAACCTTTTCCAATTTGTTCTGTACACACTATAAACTGAGTGTTTTCTCATTTTAAACACTCGTGAGCTTATATTCTGTCATATTTTTACCGGCGGGAGCCAAGTGTTCATCCATTTAAAGTTATAGAAGTCTTCTTTGGTAGCCCACTGTAAGCCTTCTTACACACATTAAAGCCTTTCTCTTCATCTTTGCACACACCATTCGTTACGTTGAGAGTCGTGTTACGTGTGTGTGCCCGGACTTCGGTCCGTGGTTTTATTTCAGTTTATATATATATATATATATATATATATATACACACACTTATATATATATATATATATATTTATATATGGACTAACATTATCGAAAGTTATGCCTTGATTGAGCCTAGACTTATATCTGGAGCGTTTACTTGATTTTATATATATATATATATATATATATATATATATATATATATATATATATATATACACACACACACACACACTTATATATAAATGCGTGTCAAACTTTGTTCGATGAGCCCTGAATTTTACATCCGGAGTGTTTATTAATTTAATATATATATATATATATATATATATATTTATATACATCAATTGTTTGTCGAACTTTGTTCGATGAGCTGGATTTTACATCCAAAAGTGCGTTTACCACTTATATATATATATATATATATATATATATATATATATATATATATACACATTTAGTCCCGCTTGGAGTTTACTTCGTGGCGATAACCGCCTCTTCTGACTTTCTTTACTTTTCGTCCCGCCTTGAGTTTACTCTGTGGCGGTTGATTGCTTTTACATCTTTATTAAATTTCTGATCCCCCATGGAGGTGCTTCGTGGTGGCTGATCATGTTTGTATATATATATTTACAGACTTTTATATATATACCGCCATCGCTTTATTATCAATCATGGCATCATGTGACCCTAGGAATCATGTGATCATGATTCGATCTCTTTGGATCTATATTGATTTCGTGATGGACATTTTTAGTCGTAAAGCGACTTGTAAATTTATTCACGGTGTTTCGATTTCCTCATATGGTTTTCATACCCATGAGGAGGTTGGCACTATTTTGTACATTATTTTATCGAATATGCTTCACATCTCGAAAAATTAAAAACAATCAAGTCGAACACTTAATAAAAAATGGGAGTGTAAAAGGTCTCAATTACTATTGAGCACAAGGGTTTGAGAAAACCTCTTTTATAAAACATCACTGCCATATCTTATTTAAAACTGAATTTTTATACAAATTCAAACCATGTGTATATAGGTGCGAACGAGGCCTTGCACTACTTCCAAATAATTGCATATTGATCCACACACACACACACACACATTCATATAATAGTTTCTTGAAAAGTGGCGGTCACCGTGGTAACACGGATGTCAGGGGGTGCCTAACACCTTCCCTCCGCATAATCAAGTCCCCGAACCCTAATGAATCTCGATTTCACTAACCCGTTTAGCAATGCCACATCACTGGGTCAATGTGCAAACCTTTTCTCGGTTGTGTTGGTACAACCATATAAAAAACCAACTGGCGACTCTTAACAGTCCATCGTGGATATTATACATGTCGGACCTTTTTCACTTGTTTTTTTCAAACAAATCTCACCTAACATGAGAACACCAAAGAACAAGTAATGGAAAGAGACAAATAAAAATCCAGACGTCGACAAGTGGCGACTCTGCTGGGGATTACAGTAAGAGGACTTAATCCGCTATTACAATCTTTTCAAAACTGTTATATGCTTGTGTGTGGATGTTGAATTTACATTTGAATGAATGTGTACGAATGAATTTACTTATTGCACTTAGTGCTTCACACTATATCTGCTTGTGATATTAGTGATTCGCACATGTCATCATTTTCATAAATGGTGAGACATGTTGTATGTGAATGTATGTTGTGTGGTTCCTCCACTAGGAGGCTATCCTGTCGGTGTTTGATTACTGGACTCAAAGGAAGACTAATTCCAAAGAGTCTCAGGAAAGGCACCACCCAAATTCGCTCAGGTTGAAAGACCGGATTAACTTCGTGTCAAGTAAATTGCGATGATTTGGGAACCTTCATGCAAAAGAGCCTCGAGAGTAACCTAAGATAGGTCAGCCTCTGATAAACCAAACGCGGAGGAAAGTCTCTTCATTTCAATTACTTTTAAATTCAATTACTTGTAATTTCATTTCTATGTAAATCTCATTGTAATGGAAAATATGAAGGAATATGTGTACATGCCTTCCCTTTATATCAAAACCTGACATGCTATCTTGTCCATTGACATCCGTTTTGCAAGACGATACTCCTAAACGGACACATTACGTAATATTGCTACATTCACTAAGACTAAAATACATAAGTCTTTTTTGTAGAGATATAATTGGTCTAGTAACCCGATCAAAATCCAAAGAGGCCACGAGCCTACAGCCAATTATGTCTTCATCTGACCAGACTGATCTTAATCCAATTTCTCGCAAAGAATTCGACGAATTAAGTAAACAAATTATAGATTTGGCTGTTTTGATTAATGAACTACACCAGTCTACTCAGGGTACAAGGATACCCGTACATGCTAAATCCTCTGCACAAGGAGGAACCCAAGGTCCGGATACTACTAGTTCCAGTCGCAGGAATCCTCATAAGCACAGACAGATTCCTTTAGCTTCAGCCACACGACGATTATCTCCACCTACATTTCTTGAGCCTGTACGGTCTTCGTTAAAGGTGTCTGCTCATGTAATGACTATGTTATTTCCTATACTGATACCGGTAAAGGAGAAAGAAGTCTTTGTTCCAGATCCCACAATGGAAGAAGAGGAACGAAGAATTAAACAAGACATCGTCAGAATGATGTCCAACGTGCGCATCACTGTCCATGATGAGCATACAAATAAATACACCCCTGATGATGATTGTCCGGACATAATGGTCATCATTCGGGAAAAGGAGGACAATAACAGCCCCTTCATCACAGCCGTCCACCAGGACTTCACTCTTGGCAATTGGAGAAGCACTCCTTGCATTTGCCGACGAGGGTAAAAAGGGGAGAAAATCTCTCTACCTTGTAGATAGAAATAACTGCTTACTTTTTTTGTACAGTATTAGCAATTACTTTTGTCATTACATACTAACACTTTGTGTGATTGAACATTTTCATATATTAAGTGAGAGCATTATAGTTCAGGACTCTAAAGTTAGATGTGCCTAGACTTGCTGATGAGGTGCTTATTCTCCACAAGGATTGTAACTTTGATGTAAAGTTGAACTCAGACTTGATGGAAATACAAGAGGACTATGAGATACCTAAGAAGATCAAAGAATGGGTCAAAGACAAACCCAAGCCAAATCTTAATCAACCTACGTCTTTTAAACCTCGGAGCCTTAAAAACTCCCAAATAAATCCAGATTGGTACGGACCTCACTCCAAACCAAAGGAATGACATGGTTACTCTATTGACCCTATTACAGGATGTGTTTGCATGGTCTCACGAAGACATGGTCTTTTTATCCACTGACATTGTCATTCATCGCCTTCCCATCAAAGGAGGATTCAAGCCAGTCAGGTAGAAGCTCAAGCGATTAAAACCTTAGTGGAGGTTAAAAGTTAATGAAGAAATTGTGATACAATTTCAAGCCAGCATCATCATGGTGTCAACATACCCTGAATGGCTATCAAACATAATCCCCGTGCCCAAACCAAGAGGGGAGGTGCGAGTTTGTGTCGATTACAAGGATTTGAATAAAGCTTGCCTCAAAGATAGCTTTCCCATGCCATTCATCCACATACTACTTAGTATGACATATACTCCTTTGCAGATGGCTTTGCGAGGTACCATCAAATCATGGTTGCTGAAAAGGATCGTGAGAAAGCGCATTCAAACTCCTTGGGAGCCCTTTCACATGAGGCGATTGTCATTCGACCTCATCAATGCCGGAGCTACCTATCAATGAGCCATATGGCTTTTTTCCACGATCTAATGCATAAAAATTAAAAAAAGAAAAAGAAAAAAAATAAAATAAAAAGAAAAAAGAAAAAAAAGAAGAAAAAAGAAAAAGAAAAAAGCTCTTCAATAGGTTATACATTTGATACCTTACCATTGGAAGGTTCTACAGATGGCTTCGGAGTTCGAAGAAATATCCTTCCTCCACATTCCGCGGAATATGAATGATTTTTTGGATGCATTAGCAACCTTGGCCTCCTTGATCAACATACATGACAAGGAAGACATTCCACCCCCCACATTTGCACAACAAAAGGCTCAAGCCTATGGGAATTACATTGGAGAAGTATCAGATGACCTACCTCCCATCCAGTACCCTTGATATCAGCATATCAATGAACACTCACAAGATAGATCTACACCCGCTGAGGCGAGCCCGACTGAAAGAAGGCAGATCCATCGATTGTCTATGAAATTCTACCTGAGTGGAGATGCACTCTAAAAAAGAGATACACAATGAGGTCTCCTCATATGTCTGGACGAGGACCAAGCTCAGAGGCTAATGGATGAAATCCATGGGGGAGTATGTGGCCCACACATGAGCGACCCTCTACTTGTAAAAAAGATCGTACAATAGAAAATTCTGACTACAGCAGTTCAAACACCACGACTTGATTTTGAAAAAGATCGTTGACAACCAAGCTAAGTCTAAAGGAAAATTCTCCCCGAACTGGGAGGGCCCGTTTATTTTTAAGGAGGTATTGACAGGAGGCGCCTTCAGATTACAGGAAATGGACGACGATGATTTTTCGTAAATCATCAATTCGGACACCGTGAAATGGTACTATGTCTAAGGTTACCATCAAGCGAACATCTTGGTTTTGGATCATCAGATCACCAGTCATTCTGGTTCTTTAACCCTTCATTACATACAACTTCGATTCACACTCATCTGCCCCATTAGGGACAAACACTTTTCTAACCAGCAGCTTAGTTTCGGATCACCAAATCCTTCATTCCCCGCAGGTTTTAAAACCTTTCACACTTTCCGTTTATCCCACCGGGGATTAAACCTTTCACACCTTCAATTTATCTTGTACATGGGATTAAAATTTTCATCTGCAATCTGCCCTATACCTGGGCGAACTACGTTGACCTGATCTCCCCAATACATGGGAGTACGTAGGCAGCCATGTTATATGGTCTGGTCTCACCACGGAAAAAATAAAAATATACACACTCATATCCATAACCACATACATAAATCAGTCCCAAGACACCAAAGATGGTAGGGAATACACACAGATCGACGATCCATTCTGAAATCCTGAGACATCTCATTGTCCATCCATCAAGGAGGAGTTCACAATATATCCAGATCACAAAGTCTTAGAGAAACAAGCAAATATCAAGCAAGTAACATGGCACAACTAAAAGGGAAGTGAATCAACATATATTTCCCTGCCATATATAATGATGTTTGATATATACAATGTGTACTGTACATGACAAAATGGCTAAGCTAGTTTGTGCAAGGAAATACAAGCCCATCTATAAATCAATGTATATGTGGGCTATCAAGTCCAACATGGATTCCCTCTCAGAAGAAGGAGGTAACGATGTGATCTCTTACCCAAGGGTTTCTACATGAGCCAACAGATCCACCGCCAACTATATGTGATATCTCGGGCAGATATAGCACTATCCCGCTGAGCAACAACGGTATCCCTATGAGTTAGAGCATTATCTCTCTAATAGAGAGACATCTCTACCAGAAAGAGCTGTCAACATCAAAGCCCACATCCACTACCTGTTCACCATATGGTACAGAAGTAAAAGCCTCTTGCGATCTCGGTGTCTTATCTGCTCATCCGTCAAAGTAACTACCTCAGACAACAAGCAAGGTTGGGGCAATTTTAAAATTGGCGATAACCGGATATTGGGTCCCTTATAACAAGATTGGGGCAATCTCGGAAGTAGCGACAACTCAACACTGGGGCATTTATCAACCATCCTAACGTGGAAAATGCACCAGTCATCGCCATCAGCATGGTCCATCATCATCTCAATGGCGATTCAGATATTATTCACTCGCGATTTGGTTAACAAAGAGAATCTCTCATATGAATCCCTGACAACAACATGCGAAAAGACTAGGGCATTTTTGCAATTCCAAGAAATAGAAGGAGTTTAAGACGGGATCAAGCCTCTCATCAAAAAGAAAGGGGAGAACTCCTGAAAGAAATCATGGCGATATAAGTATGCCCCTAAGAAAAGAAGGGGAAAATTCTTAAAAAATTTCTTAACTCAGGAGCAGAAGGCCAACAACGAAAGGTCTAGCGAAGGAAATCTACACCATCAAACATGTTAACATGCGTCAAGTCCTGTAACAACCCGATATTTTCTATATAAATAAATAAGCGATTTTGCATATAATTTTTTTTTTATTTTAAGGATGAGGATTTGTACAAGATAATGTGTATATTTATTTATGTGGTAAATAAAAATATATTTATTACATGAATATTTACAAGTAAATTTATTTTAGAATTATTGATTATTATAAAGTATATTCTTATAATAATTAATTTTATGATAGAAATGTTTTTATTAATTATTTTTATGAAAATATAATCATATATTATTTAAATAATATATGGAGTAATTTTAGAAGAATTATAATAATTATTTTATTATATGATTTTAGTACAAATTATTAAGTTAATTATTTTACCTTAATTATTAAGGTTAAATATGAAGAATAAATCAGATATGGAATCCAAACCCTAATTTTGGTTTATTATCAAGGTATGAGAATATTAATATAATTTTATTTATATTTTGATTTTTCAGTGCTATGAATATGTACTGTATGTCCGTATTGATAATGGTTGGTCAATTACGGTGTATTATGACCAAACCCTAGTAATAATGTTAAACCCTAATTTGATATCCAAATTAGAGTACATGATTGTTTTATAAGTGTGTTATATAATTTATGTTGTGTATTAAGTGATTAATTAGGTAAACCCTAATTAAAGTTCCAGAAACCCTAAATAATTTTAAGAAAACCCTAATTAATAAAAACCCTAATTTTTGAAATGAGAAAACCCTAACTTGAAACTCAATCATGAGTTCGAGATTATTATATAACTGTGTTATATGATTTTATGAATAATTAGGTAAACCCTAATTAACATTTTGAAATATTAATTTCTAGAAACCCTAATTAGAAATTATAAAACCTAATTACTAATTGTAAACCCTAATTGCTAAATTAGCAAAGTTAATTATAATTAGAGATATTAAACCCTAATGTTCTTGTATAAAGTAATTAGAAAATTAATCATAATAATGAATTTCGAATTTCAAAATTTTAGAAACTAAAATTTATTTTATTTAATTTTATTTTTGTGCAAACCCTAATTGCTAAATCCTATTTACATTATGAGCTAAACCTTAGGGTTGAACCCTAAGGGTTAAACCCTAAGGGTTTGATAAGTTACAAGTATGCCATTTAATTGATTTATCAAAAGACCATTGTGCCCCTAATTGAATTATTGAATACTAGACTAGGTTTTGACAATTGTGGTGAGTTGGTTAATAACTCTAACAACTCCACATGCTCATAATTGACAGCAACAAGCCTATAGCTCAGCCAATTCATGCACCTTGTTGGTCTATTTATAGATTGAAGGAGAGAGAAATTCATTTGTTAGCCATTTTTACCCAACTCTCATCCTTGAGCCTCTCTCTCTAAAACCAACAAATAACTATATTATATCTGTCATATATTGAAGCCCCACGTTTATCATAACCAAATTAGAAACATACGATCAAGATTTGTCAAAGTGAAGGTATAAACCCTAGCAAGATTTCTGTCCAAAGATCTGTTGTTTGATGTTGTTTTCTTGTGTGTTAAATATGTTAGATATAGTGTCTAAGGATGATCTGGGTTGATAGATGTTAGATCCATAACATCTAGAGGCTCGGATTTGAAAATTTGTCAAATCTGGAAAAAGTTCGAACTGTGATCTGATAACCAATGTTAGGGGCCACAAATCTTTGGTCTACTATGATTTTTGTTGTTTTAAGTTGCTATGTGTAGCTTGTAATGTGGTCTTTAATTTAAAAAAGGAATCAGGGTCATTTGATGTCTAGAATGGAAGTTATTTACGGTCAAAAGTAGTTGACGGGCGTATTGGATATTCCTTGGTAACCTGTAAATGACCCGAACCTATTCGACAAGATTTTAAACAGGCTAGATCTTTCAGTGTATTTATGTTTTGAATTTGTTGTTGAATCCATGTTATAGTATGTTAGTTTACCTCTCGATCCATGCTTTTAGTGACTTCAGATATCAAGTATACAGGATGTTGTGGCTGGTCAAAGGAGGGCAGAAGTTCATTGTAAGACCCCGAATTTTATGAAATAAAAGTATTCAATTTTTCTTATAATTACAATACAGTAAGTGGTTAAATTGATAAAAGGTTAAAATTAAGGGTGATATATGAATTTTTTTCCAAATAAGCAAGTGGTTATAAAATACTCATTTTTATCGGGGAATATTCGTTTGGTCGTGAAATATTCTTCTTGTCGGGGAATATTCATACGACGGCGCAGCCTTTTGTGGGCCCATAACAGAATAACTCTCGGATGAAGAAAATGATAAATTAAAGTTTTTATAAATAACGGCGTAATTATTCAAGATTATCTTGTTGGAATATCCGAATTGGGTAAAGTAAAGTAATGTCTGGCGTTGTTGCACGCGAGTAATACACGGTATTACACGAGATTTTTGAATTATTGATTCTTACGTAAGAAGACATTACTCAATAATTGAATTATCGCCCGTTTATGGATTTCGGTCAATTTCTGTTTAGAATTTGGAAAAACTTTCTTCTGCAAAGTTGTAGAGAATTGAATTTCCTATAAAAATACGCGAGATTCGAATTTTCTGATAAAAGGGCTATTTATTATGAATTATTGAAGTTCAGGATTAATTGATTATAATTTTTTGGAAGTTTTAAATATTTTTTGTTAGAAAAATGTTTTTATTGTTGGCCCATGTGTTGTTAGATGCTGAAATTCAGAAGTCAAGTGTGCGTAGGAATTTAATATATATATATATATATATATTAATATTTTATTAAATTTTCTGCTTTGGTGTTCTAAGCATTTTCCTATAAATAGGGTGCTTAGGTTAGAATTGAAAATCACACCAGAAACTACAGATTTCTCTCTCTTTTTCTCTCTATAATATCGAGCGTATTTTTGTGAGTATTTTAGTACTTCGAATATTTCTATATGGTGTAAGTTATTTTAGCACTATATCAAGTATTCCAGTCAGAAGTACTATTCTTTTTTAGGTAAGGGGTGCTATTTTCTTCTAAAATGATATTATTTCTTCAATATCATTATGCCAGAATGTTGGTTGGAGATTTTTATCAAATTTGGAACTTTTTCATGTCGAGGTTACTATTCATGAATTACTATTCATGGGTTACAATTCATGAGTTACTATTCATAAGTTACTATTCATGAGTTACTATTCACGAGTACTATTCACGAAACGTGATGATGTTTTTTGTGAAATTTCTAACTTTTGGTGTCAGAGTTACTATTCACGTATACGGCACTATTCACGAATACGGCACTATTCACCAAAAAATGAAACTTCTTCTTTTTGTCCAAAATATCTATTCTGGATACTATCTTTAATTGGATCTATGTTTTGGTCTTCATTCTTGAATTTTACTCCACTCTGGCTATTTATGAAGTATTTTTGAACGGGAATTATTTAAAGTAGAATCCTTAAAATTTGTTCTTTTGTTTCACTGGATTCATTTTCTTTAAAAAAAAATTCATCATCCTCAGTCCTAAATGATGATATAACTGAATATCTTTTGCCTGTAGTGCAAAGATGAATGATTTCTAATGAATATCTTTGGGCCGTAGTGGAAAGATGAACATATGTTTAGATGAACATGACCAAGTGATAAATATCTTTGGCCTGTAGTGCAAAGATGACTTGTTGATGAATATCTTCGGCGTGTAGTGCAAAGATGACTTGTTGATGAATATCTTTGGCCGTAGTGCAAAGATGAATTTATTAGTAGGATTATGAACATAAATTGTGATTTGGTATAACCATAATCTTTGATGTTTCAGGTGATGAAAATTATCTTTGTCCTGGATGAGAAAAGGAATTTAGAACTACAATTACGATTATGAGTTATACATGTGATTGTGTACATGAATTGTTGATTGATGTTACAGGGATAAAACATTGTTGGTGGACTTTTAACATGGAGAAGATAATAGACTTTATAGTTTATTTGACTCTTCTAATAGATTGCTCGTTCCGTTGCAACTATGGTTAAAAAGTTTTATCATCTACCATATGTTCTAAATCTCTGATTTATTACTGTTGAAGGCTATTGATAATTTATTTATCTTTAGTCATGATATTCTTTACTGAGCTAGTTGTGCTCACCCTTTTGCTTCACAATTCCTTTCAGGTAATAAAAGTGTAGCTGGGTCGAGCGGGGGATAACAGGGGAATAGAATGGTGGTCATTATTTACTAGTTATATTCGGTGAATCAACTAGGGTGAGGCGAACCCAATGTTGGAAGGGTGTTTTGCCACTATCAAACAAGATGTCTAATGACATACCACCTCGTGTCATCATAAGATAGGGTTGTGCTCATCCACTTGTTGAGTATATTTACGAGCACTACCTATATAATCTTGGTGTTTGTTTGGAGTTTAATTCCCAATTAGAGACAGTGGAGATAATGATATATCAATAGAAGACTCATCATTGGGAAGAATATGATAGTAATCTTCTCATTTTTCTTTGGGGTCTATTGGGTCAACCAAGGATAATTCTGTGGCCATATGATATCTACCATAACCTAAAGGAATGGTCTCCTATGTATGAAGGTTTCCTTGAGCACTTCCCAAAGATTCTAATTTCTAAAACAATTTTTGACTATACCTTTATGTAAGGTGTCATTGTGACATGCTACAGTTGGTATATATTTGTATCCAAACTCACAGCATATGTGATGTTGTATTTTGCATGACAATTGTTGTAATAAAGTTGTCGTTGTTTTTCGTACCATGTATTTGGCGACTCAGAATGGGTTGGATGGAATGGACCTATTTTGGGATCGTTACATTTGGTATCAGAGCTTAGGGATATGATCTCTGGCGGAGATCGGTATTAGAACTAGGAGGGGAGAGATGAGTAAATCCTTCGCTAGTGTGTCCTACCTAAGCTTAATTGTTGCTTAATTAACCCTTGTTTTATGGCAGTATTTGAGAATGGCAGCTGAGAATGCTAACAATGGAGTGAATGAGACTGTGGGGATACCTCTAATCACTAACCATGATAATGTGATGTCAGACGAAGAAGGAATTAGAGATATCCATGTGGTGAGTGAAGAATTGATAGTTGCACCGAGATAGTCGATGAGAGGTGACTTAGAGTGAGAGGAGGAAGAGGAAGAAGAGGTACCTGAGGAGAGTTTATTAGAGGTATTATATGATCAAAATGTAGAATTTCAAAATTGTATTCATGAGTTAGAAGAGCAGGCTGAAGAACGACAGACGGTCGTGGAGCAAAAGGATGCAACAATTCAAGCTTGTGTTACCCGATATGTGATGCTTGAACAGAAGCATTCTTTGGCAGAGTATAAGATGATAAAGATGGAATCTGAGCTGAAAGAAGGAAAAACTGAAAGAGTGAGAATAAGTGATGGATGGGCAAAAGCTGCACGACACGTGGATATTGTGGAAAGAGATGTCCGATCTAAGAAAGCTAAAATAGATGATATGAATTTCTCTTTTTGGAAAGAAATTGGGAGAACCCAACATCGAGTTTTGAATTACCCTGTACAGAGTGGTCAACCTGAATTCGATATGGATCGAAGATTGATGATTCAGATCATGAATCAGGAGTAGGACGAGGCAGTTAATAGAGGAATATGCCCTATAGAAAAGTATATTCCGACGGTAGTGATGACACCAAATGCTGACCCAGACAAGTTAAAGCCGAGTAGTTCGAGGGATAGCGGTTGTCATGACTTCCCAACAAATGAGGAACCCAAATGAAGTTATCACGGGAGATGAGCAATGGAGAAATCATGATGTCCCGGGAGATAGAATCTGAAATGAAAGCAAGGTATTCTCAACTTTTCAAAATACCAGGTACGTAAATTTCGGGAACGAAATTTCATAAGGAGGGGAGATTGTAAGACCACGAATTTTATGAAATAAAAGTATTCAATTTTTCTTATAATTACAATTTAGTAAATGGTTAAATTGATAAAAGGTTAAAGTTAAGGGTGATATATGAATTTTTTTCAAAATAAGCAAGTGGTTATAAAATACTCATTTTTGTTGGAGAATATTCGTTTGGTCGTGAAATATTCTTCATGTTGAGGAATATTCATACGAAGGCGCCGCCTTTTGTGGGCCCATAACAGAATAACTGTCGGATGAAGAAAACGACAAATTAAAGTTTTTATAAATAACGGCGTAATTGTTATCATTAACACTGTTGGAATACCGATGGGTAAAGTAAAATGTCTGGCGTTGTTGCGAGTTGCTATGATGTTATTGCAGTATTTTGAATTATTGATTCTTACGTAAGAAGGCACTACTCAATAATTATTCTGATAATTATTGTTCAATATTTTTTTGATTCAATAATTCTTTGCGTTGATATTTTATATTATTGTTGTTTTAATAATTGTCACTGCATAGTATTTTCCATTATCAAATCAATAATTCATATTATTTGAATAATATTATTAGATAGCATTATTGGCAATGTCTAGAAAGTTATGTCTAAGGAGAGGTTTGGTCACCTAATTGCGCGTCAGTAAGGAGAAATTCTTATTGGAAAGCCCCCTCTTTCCAAGGAACGGCCTGGTTGTCATTATTGTGATTCTGTAATATTATTTGTGAATAATTAATTATTAATTTATATGATGAGGAAAATATTGATTTTATGTGGATATAGATGGAGAAAATTTAAAAAGTGACAATTGTTGAAAATCGATATTTTATCTTTTATGATAAAATAATATTTTATTTTATTATTATAATATAATAATGATGATATTTTTATAATGAATGTGGGATATATGAATATATGAGGAGGAAGAGTATTTTTGTTGCAAAAGTTGTTTTAAAACATGTTAAACATGTCGTGGGCCCATTTCTTATTTGAAATTTGATTATAGCGTAAAAATCGTCAGTTTATGGATTTCGGTCAATTTCTGTTTGGAATTTGGAAAAACTTTCTTCTGTAAAGTTGTAGAGAATTGAATTTCCTATAAAAATACACGAGATTCGAATTTTCTAATAAAAGGGCTATTTATTATGAATTATTGAAGTTCTGGATTAATTGATTATCATTTTTGGAAGTTTTAAATATTTTTGTTAGAAAAACGTTTTATTGTTGGCCCATGTGTTTGTTAGATTTGAAATTCAGAAGTCAAGTGTGCGTAAGAATTTAATATATATATATATATATATATATATATTAATATTTTATTAAATTTTCTGCTTTGTTGTTCTAAGCATTTTCCAATTAAATAGGGTGCTTAGGTTAGAATTGAAAATCACACCAGAAATTACAGATTTCTCTCTCTTTTTCTCTCTATAATATTGAGCGTATTTTTGTGAGTATTTTAGTTCTTCGAGTATTGTTATACGGTGCAAGTTCTTTTAGCACTATATCCAGTATTCTAGTCAGAAATACTATTCTTTCTGAGGTAAGAGGGAGGTTATTTTCTTCTAAAATGATATTATTTCTTCAATATCATTATGCCAGAATGTTGGTTGGAAATTTTTATCAAATTTGGAACTTTTTTATGTCGGGGTTACTATTCATGAGTTACTATTCATGAGTTACTATTCACGAGTTACTATTCAGGAGTACTATTCTTGAAACGTGATGATGTTTTTTGTGAAATTTCTATCTTTTGGTGTCGGAGTTACTATTCACGTATACGGCACTATTCACGAATATGGCACTATTCACCGAAAAATGAAACTTCTTCTTTTTGTCCAAAATATCTATTTTGGATACTATCTTTGATTGGATCTATGTTTTGGTCTTCATTCTTGAATTGTACTCTACTCTTGTTATTTAAGAAGTATTTTTGAACGGGAATTATTTAAAGTACAAATCCTTAATATTTGTTCTTTTGTTTCACTGGATTCGTTTTCTTTAAAATATTTTTCATCATCCTCAATCCTAAATGATGATATAACTGAATATCTTTGGCTTGTAGTGCAAAGATGAATGATTTCTGATGAATATCTTTGGCCCGTAGTGCAAAGATGAACAGGTGTTTAGATGAATATGACCAACTGATAAATATCTTTGGCCTGTAGTGCAAAGATGACTTGTTGATGAATATCTTTGGCCTGTAGTGCAAAGATGACTTGTTGATGAATATCTTTGGCCGTAGTGCAAAGATGAATTTATTAGTAGGATTATGAACATAAACTATGATTTGGTATAACCATAATCTTTGATGTTTCAGGTGATGAAAATTCTCTTTCTCCTGGATGAGAAAATGAATTTAGAACTACAATTACGATTATGAGTTATACATGTGATTGTGGACAGGAATTGTTGATTGATGTTACAGGGATAAAACATTGTTGGTGGACTTTTAACATGGAGAAGATAATAGACTTTATAGTCTATTTGACTCTTCTAATGGATTGCTCGTTTCGTTGCAACTATGGTTGAAAAGTTTTATCATCTACCATATGTTCTAAATCTCTGATTTATTACTGTTGAAGGATATTGATAATTTATTTATCTTTAGTCATGAATATTCTTTACTGAGCTAGTTGTGCTCACCCATTTGCTTCACAATTCCTTTCAGGTAATAAAAGTGTAGCTGGGTCGAGCGGGGGATAACAGGGGAATAGAACGGTGGTCATCATTTAGTAGTTATATTTGGTGAATCAACTAGGGTGAGGCGAACCCAACGTTGGAAGGGTGTTTTGCCACTATCATACAAGATTTCTAATAACATACCACCTCGTGTCATCATAAGACAGGGTTGTGCTCATCCACTTGCTGAGTATATTTACGAGCACTACCTATATAATCTTGGTGTTTGTTTGGAGTTTAATTCCCAATTAGAGACAGTTGAGATAATGATATATCAAGAGAAGACTCATCATTGGGAAGAATATGATAGTAATCTTCACGTTTTTCTTTGGGGTCTATTGGGTCAACCAAGGATAATTCTGTGGCCATATGATATCTACCATAACTTAAAAGCATGGCCTCCCATGTAAGAAGGTTTCCTTGAGCACTTCCCAAAGATTCTAATTTCTAAAACAGTTTTTGACTATACCTTTATGTAAGGTGTCATTGTGACGTGCTACAGTTGGTATATATATGTATCCAAACTCATAGCATATGTGATGTTGTATTTTGCACGACAATTGTTGTAATAAAGTTGTAGTTGTTTTCTGTACCATGTATTTGGCGACTCAGAATGTGTTGGATAGAATGGACCTTTTTTGGGGTCGTTACATTCATGACATCGGTTTTCTGGGTAACCCAAAAAACTGATGAACATGACGACTGACAACCTTTGACTGACATGTATCTTTATGTTATATTGTTTTTATGATAATGTTTGGTGATAGATCTGTAGTACTACCTGTGCTCTACAACCTAGACCTTTTAAATCGCTAAAACATCACTTATATCACAAGTTGTGGAAACCCAAAGTAAATTTCGTAACGCTGTTCTTCATTTTGGGTAACCTGAAATGAAAACGACCTCTAATGACTTGTTTATGGGCCTAGATCTATCTGGTTATGTGTTGTTTGGACATGTTTTTTGTTGGATCTTGTAGTCGTGCATTTGTACTACAATATCTGACTAACAACATTCCCAGAAACGTTATGAGCTAAGAATTATGCTTGGTCAAACATAGCAACTCATTAACTGGCAAGGTGTTCTGGGTTTGTATGAAGAACACGAAGAACACCTATAGCGATGGTTACTCGTACGCTATAAAAGCGATCTTTAAGCGACACTTTTAATAAAATTAATTATTTTAATTAGAAAATTATTTAAAAGTAGTATTTAATTTACGAAAATTACAAAAATTATTTTAAAATTATTTTAAAATTATAAAATTAAATATTAATAATTTGAAATATTTTTCAGTAAATATTAGTATTTATTTAAATATTATTGATAATTAATTTATTTATTAAATGTATTAAATAAATTAATTAAAAATGATTTTATTATATTAAAAATCATTTTAAATGATAATAAGTTATTTAAAAATATTTTAAGTTATAAAATATAACTTTTAATATTTTAAAACAAATTTCATTAATTATTTACAATTAATGAATATTAAGTTATTTACTAAATGAATTAAATAAATTAATTAAAATGATTTTATTATATTAAAAATAATTTTAAATAATAATAAAGTATTTAAAATATTTGAATTTATAAAATATAACTTTTAATATTTAAAGGTAATTTTCATTAATTAATTCTTATGAATGATATCAAATTTATTTAATAATTATATTAAATATTTTAGTTTAAAAATGATTGTAATATTATAATAATCATTTTAAATAAAAATAAAGTGTTTAAAGATATTTTAAGTTATAAAATATAACTTTTAATATTTAAAGGATAATTTCATTATTAATTTAATATTAATTATTATTAATGATATTAAATTTATTTAATAATTATATTAAATAAATAGTTTATAAATGATTTTATTAATTTAAAAATCATTTAAAAGGGTATAAATGAATTAAAAATATTTGAAGTTATAATTAATGACTTTTAATATTTTGATAAATAAAACATTAATACTTTAATATTAATGGTAATTATTTAAAAATGATTTTAAATATTTTAAAAATCATTTAAGGGTAATATTAATACATGAAAAGTATTTCAAGTTATTATAAATAACTTGAACCTTTTCGAAATGATTTCATTAATAGTTTAATATTAATTAAGTAATAATGATAATATAATTGATTAATATTTAAATCATTTAATAATGATTCCAATGTTTTAAAATTATATTAAGTCATTTAAAAATAATATAGTCGATATTTATAGATATTAAGTTACGTAACGAGTCTTAGACTCGATAATTACCGATAAAGTTTTTCGATACATCCAAGCATGTTTGTAAATTGATCTGGACTTAGATAAATTGATTAGATATATGTGATTATTTGTGATTCAATGGTTGTTAAACATGGGTAATAATGTGATTAGGTTATGTGCAAACTGCGAAATGCAGTACTATGTGTTATATTATATTGTTCTAATCGAACGAATGATCTGATTAATGATAGGTCGTGATATAAAAGATATAACTAAGTTGTGAATCGAAGCGGTAAGATCGAGCAAGTATCTTACCTTTGCATTTTCTTTATACGAATGGACATGAGTAAGAATATTTATAGATTATTATATTATTTCGCATGCATTATTAACCTTATATTATATCGCCCATTGATTATCAACATGATAGTATATGATAATTAGGATATATATTATGTTCGTTAATTTTGATAAATGGTTATACAAGTGTCCCCACTTGGATAATCATTGTATTTAATCACATGTTGATATACCTTTGTCAATTACCCGTATACATATATGTTTAATTATAGATTATTGTTGAACAAGATAAAACCTTTGATTAGGAAACCCAGACAAGTATGAACATCCCTACACGGGAAAACTTTTATGCTCCCAAGGCGGACAGAGTGAACGATACCCTCGTTCTTGCACGTAGTATTGATCAATGCAGGCATGTGGCCGATCACCCCCGTGCTAAGTAAGTTATATGATTTTTGAGATGAATTTATTTTAACCTATTTGAAAATTGAAAACAATGTTCATAGCATGTCACCTAAACCCTATTTATAGTCAGTACGTAGTTTCAAAGATTTGGTATAGAATTGATATATTATTATCATTGGTATAGATTACATCACAACTGTTGAATCGTTGTAGAAGGGTAGTATAAAAAAAACATTTAAATTCTTTCAGCTTATATATATATAATTGCTATTACTTGTTGGGCACTCAAATGCTTATCTTTGCTTAATTTAAATGTTTTCAGCTAAGTGTGGAGAACTAGAAAGCTCATGCAGAAACAATGGAAAAGGAAAGCTAACCAAATAAGATTTGTGGTATTCTATGTAATAGTTTGAGACTATTAAGACAATGATATATATATATATATATATATATATCTATTATCTATCATGATATGTAATGAATGTAGTAAAGGTTATGTACTTGGGAGCTAGACTCTGATAATTATGTAAATTAAGTTTGAATTTTATATTATTGTTATTATTATTAGTATTATTCCGCTCATAGAAATGGTATCGTAAAGCACCGAGTTCAGGTTTCAAGTACCAGGATTTGGGGGCTCTACAGTTGGTATCAGAGTTTAGGGTTAAAAACCTTAGGTAGGATAGACCTTAGGCTATAACCTTAGAACAGAGGGAAACGTTGAAAATATAAATAACTCAAATAGAGTTTAAAAAGAGATGAATTGAATAAATTCATCGTCAAACAAAATAAAAGATAACTTATATAAAACTCTTATTTACTGTGTGTATAAACTATATGCTAATCAGGATAATTTATATGTGTAGATGTCTGGTGGAAAAGGCTTGTTATATGCATATAGCATGAAGAAGAATCAAACCCATACACCAGAGCTGATATCGAAGCCAATAACTAAAATAGAGGCTTACGATGCAAACAACTCAGACGAGGTGGTTATTATAGAAAATGTAATACCAGATCCAGAGATGGTGGAGCCGACAGATAGTGATTCGGACACTAAAGTTGAAGCTGATCAAGCATCAACGGAGGTGCAGGATCTGAGGAACAAGGTTTCTTCTCTGGAAAGGCTGTGGGAGATAGAAAAGTTGTTGAATAGTCAGTTGTGTCAAGGGTTAATAGAAACAATGGAAGAACAAGATAATCTTAAAATCCAAATTGATCAGATGGGTGCCACAAGCAACACAGCATGTGCAACTCCAAGCAAGAAGGGGAAAAGAAAGATAGAAGACCATGACTTAGGAAAACCTGATAAGAAGAAAGGGAAAAGAATTTGTTATCTTTGCGGTTATGAAGGACATACTACTCTGTATTGTTCCAACTACAAACCAGGAGCATGTTTTATATGTGGGATAGAAGGTCATCAAGCGAAAAGTTGTCCAAGGAAGAGGTGTAATAAATAAGTAGTATAGGTTCTGTTGTATAGGTGTGTTTAATGTAATATATAATAAGTATGTCTATGTAGTGTAATGTTCTCAACTTTTGTAATGATCAAGCATGTAAATCCTGACTTTTGTGGTCATAAAGGGATAGCTTATGTTCAAAGCATTATGTGCCATGCTATGTACAATATTCGTTAAATGAATATGAATCTATGTTTGAGTAATGAAATAAGTTTAATATTTTAAACTTATGCGATGAGGTTTAGAATGTTAGTTAAATTTATGATTTTCTTTAATCAGATAATGCCACCAAGACGTCGAACTCGCAATCAAAGGGCAGTAGAATCTATCAACAACGTTGAGGGACAACAACAAGCAGACCCGATGCAACATTTTGCAAACATGGTAGCAAAAGCTATGCAGCAAGGGATACCAGTCGCTGGGAATCAGCCGGATAATCGCTTGGCAAATTTCAAAGACTTTAAGGCTATAGGACCGCCGGAATTCAAAAGTACGACTGACCCTGTTGAAGCCCAAACTTGGGTCGAAGAGAATGAAAAAGCGTTCGTGGTAGCTAGGGTAGATGAAGGACAGAAGACTGCTTTTCCCACTTACATGATGAAGGGTGAGGCAAACTTTCGGTGGGAAGCGAACCAGGCAAGGGCAGGAGAAGGTATATTTAAATGGGATAGGTTTAAAACATAATTTTTTGAAAACTATTTTTCACCTAGTATGTATGCGAGGATGGAGGTTAAATTTTTAGAATTGAAGCTGGAAAACATGACGGTGTCAGAATACGCCGTGAAATTCAATGAGTTAGCTAGGTTTGCTCCGCATCAAGTTGATATGGAGGCTAGAAAAGCGAGAAGGTTTGAGCTGGGATTAAAACCCTGACTCTACAACAAGGTGGCGGTGTTGTAGATTCCTACATTTGTAGCACTCATGGAGAAGACGATTATTGCTGAGGAGGGGAGTGAGGTTATAAGCCTCTACAATAAGGAGAAGAAGAATAAAGGTAAGACCGAAGGAGCTGGGAAGGTAGGAATTAATAGTGGGAGTAGGAGTGGGGATATCAAGAGGAAGGGGAGCAGTTTTGGAAGTATGCACGTGAAGAAAGAAGGTATGAAGAAACATAATGTGCCGTGCAAGAATTGTGGAAAGAATCACTCAAGGGAATGTCTGAAAGGGAAGTTTGTATGCTATAAGTGCGGGTAGGAGGGCCATATCTCTCCCAACTACCCCAATCCTAGGATGAATAATGGATGTTTTATATGCGGATCGACTGAGCACAAGGTGAAAGATTGTCAGAAGAGGAGGGTGGAGACAGGAAGTGTGACCACGGGCATTGGAAGCGGAACTTTAGCAATCACGGGACCTACGTCATCGAGCAAGCCAACGAAATCTACTTTGAGGGTCTACAACATGACAGTCCAGGATACGGCAGCAGCAGGCACTAGAACTCCAGGTATTATTCGTATAAATTTTATTTTATTATCCATGATTTTCCTATATATAGTAAATTATTTTATAAAGAAATTTTGAGGGAGGAATTTGAGTTCTTTGAAAAATTAAATTTCCGTTTAATCAGAAAGATAAGCTTTATATGAATAGTTAGACATCAATTTGATCAAATTATGATCGAGATCTACTAGCAATGATTGTGTATGCTATGTACCCTTGTATGTATAGGTTTTTAAAATGGTGATTCCGGGGACGGAATCTTTATAAGGGAGGGTGAATGTAACAACCCGATATTTTCTATATAAATAAATAAGAAATTTTGCGTATAATTTTTTTTTTTATTTTAAGGATGAGGATTTGTACAAGATAATGTGTATATGTATTTATGTGGTAAATAAAAATATATTTATTACATGAATATTTACAAGTAAATTTATTTTAGAATTATTGATTATTATAAAGTATATTCTTATAATAATTAATTTTAAGATAGAAATGTTTTAATTAATTATTTTTCATGAAAATATAATCATATATTATTTAAATAATATATGGAGTAATTTTAGAAGAATTATAATAATTATTTTATTATATGAATTTTAGTACAGATTATTAAGTTAATTATTTTACCTTAATTATTAAGGTTAAATATGAAGAATAAATCGGATATTGAATCCAAACCCTAATTTTGGATTATTGTCAAGGTATGAGAATATTAATATAATATTATTTATATTTTGATTTTTCAGTGCTATGAATATATACTATATGTCCGTATTGATAATGGTTGGTCAATTACGGTGTATTATGACCAAACCCTAGTAATAATGTTAAACCCTAATTTGATATCCAAATTAGAGTACAAGATTGTTTTATAAGTGTGTTATATAATTTATGTTGTGTATTAAGTGATTAATTAGGTAAACCCTAATTAAAGTTCCAGAAACCCTAAATAATTTTTAGAAAACCATAATTATTAAAAACCCTAATTTTTGAACTGAGAAAACCCTAACTTGAAACTCAATCATGAGTTCGAGATTATTATATAACTGTGTTATATGATTTTATGAATAATTAGGTAAACCCTAATTAACATTTTGAAATTTTAATTTCTAGAAACCCTAATTTCTATAATTAATAACCCTAATTAGAAATTATAAAACCTAATTACTAATTATAAACCCTAATTGCTAAATTAGCAAAGTTAATTATAATTAGAGATATTAAACCCTAGTGTTCCTATATAAAGTAATTAGAAAATTAATCATAATTATGAAACCCTAATTTCAAAATTTTAGAAACTAAAATTTATTTTATTTTATTTTATTTTTGTGCAAACCCTAATTGCTAAATCCTATTTATATTATGTGCTAAACCTTAGGGTTGAACCCTAAGGGTTTGATAAGTTACAAGTATGTCATTTAATTGATTTATCAAAAGACCATTGTGCCCCTAATTGAATTATTGAATGCTAGACTAGGTTTTGACAATTGTGGTGAGTTGGTTACTAACCCAAACAACTCCATATGCTCATAATTGACAACAACAAGCCTCTAGCTCAGCCAATTCATACACCTTGTTGGTCTATTTATAGATTGAAGGAGAGAGAAATTCATTTGTTAGCCATTTTTACCCAACTCTCATCCTTGAGCCTCTCTCTCTAAAACCATCAAAAAACTATAGTATATCAGTCATATATTGAAGCCCCACGTTTATCATAACCAAATCAGAAACATAGGATCAAGATTTGTCAAAGTGAAGGTATAAACCCTAGCAAGATTTCTGTCCAAAGATCTGTTGTTTGATGTTGTTTTTTTTGTGTTAAATATGTTAGATATAGTGTCTAAGGATGATCTTGGTTGCTAGATGTTAGATCCATAACATCTAGAGGCTCGGATTTGAAGATTTGTCAAATCTGGAAAAAGTTCAAACTGTGATCTGACAACCAATGTCAGTGGCTACAAATCTTTGGTCGACTATGATTTTTGTTGTTTTTAAGTTGCTATGTGTAGCTTGTAATGTGGTCTTTAATTTACAAAAGGAATCAGGGTCATTTGATGTCTAGAATGGAAGTTATTTACGGTCAAAAGTAGTTGACCAGTCATGACTGGATGTTTCTGGGTAACCCAGAAACAGCCCAGAACCGGCCTGACAAGATTTTAAACCGGCTAGATCTTTTAGTGTATTTATGTTTTGAATTTTTTGTTGAGTCCATGTTATAGTATGTTAGTTTACCTCTCGATCCATGCTTTTAGTGACTTCAGATATCAAGTATACAGGATGTTGTGGTTTGTCAAAAAAGGAGGGCGAAGTTTCATGACATCGTTTTTCGGGTAACTAGAAAAAGCGATGAACACGAAGACTAATGACCTTTTGACCGGCATGTATCTTTATGTTGTGTTGTTTTTATGATAATGTTTGGTGATAGATCTGTAGTACTACCTGTGTTCTACAACCTAGACCTTTTAAATAGCTAAAACATCACTTATATCACAAGTTGTGGAAGCCCAAAGTAGGCTACATGAACTGTTCTTCATTTCTGGGTAACCCATAAATGAAGAACAACCTCTGACAACTTGTTTATGGGTCTAGATCTCTCTGGTTATGTGTTGTTTGGACATGTTTGTTGTTGGATCTTGTAGTCGTGCATTTGTACTACAATATCTGACTAACAACATTCCCAGAAACGTTATGAGCTAAGAATTATGCTTGGTCAAACATAGCAACTCGTTAACTGGCAAGGTGTTCTAGGTTTGTATGAAGAACACGAAGAACACCTATAGCGACGGTTCTGTCGCTATAGGCAATCTTTAGCGACACTTTTAATAAAATTAATTATTTTAATTCCGAAAATTATTTAAAAATAGTATTTAATTTCTGAAAATTACAAAAATTATTTTAAAAATTATTTTAAAATTATAAAAATTAAATATTAATAATTTGAAATATATTTCATAAATATTAGTATTTATTTAAATATTATTGATAATTAATTTATTTATTAAATGTATTAAATAAATTAATTAAAAATGATTTTATTATATTAAAAATCATTTTAAATGATAATAAGTTATTTAAAAATATTTTAAGTTATAAAATATAACTTTTAATATTTTAAAGCAAATTTCATTAATTATTTAATATTAATGAATATTAAGTTATTTACTAAGTGAATTAAATAAATTAATTAAAAATGATTTTATTATATTAAAATCATTTTAAATAATAATAAGGTATTGAAAAATATTTCAAGTTATAAAATATAAATTTTAATATTTAAAGGTAAATTTCATTAATTAATTCTTATTAATGATATTAAAGTTATTTAATAATTATATTAAATAATTTAGTTTAAATATGATTGTAATATTATAATAATCATTTTAAATACAAATAAAGTGTTTAAAGATATTTTAAGTTATAAAATATAACTTTTAATATTTAAAGGATAATTTCATTAATAATTTAATATTAATAATTATTAATTTATTATTAATGATATTAAATTTATTTAATAATTATATTAAATAAATAGTTTATAAATGGTTTTATTAATTTAAAATCATTTTAAAAGGATATAAATGAATTAAAATATTTTAAGTTATAATTAATGACTTTTAATATTTTGATAAATAGAACATTAATACTTTAATATTATTGGTAAATATTTAAAATGATTTTAAATATTTTAAAAATCATTTAAGGGTAATATTAATACTTTAAAAAGTATTTAAGTTATTATAAATAACTTTAAAATTTTCAAAATGATTTCATTAATAGTTTAATATTAATTAAGTATTAATGATAATAGAATTGATTAATATTTAAATTATTTAATAATGATTCGATGTTTCAAAATTCATGATAAATTATAATGAATGTTTTAAAATTATATTAAGTCATTTAAAAATAATATGACTGATATTTATAGATATTGAGTTACAGAATAGAGTCTTAGACTCGATAATTACCCGATAAAGATGTTGGTACACTGACATGTTTCAAAAATTGATCTGGACTTAGATAAATTGATTAGATATATGTGATTATTTGTGATTCAATGGTTGTTAAACATGGGTAATAATGTGATTAGGTTATGTGCTGACTGCGAAATGCAGTACTATGTGTTATAGTATATTGTTCTAATCGAACGAATGATCTGATTAATGATAAGTCGTGATATAAAAGATATAACTAAGTTGTGAACTGTAAGCAGCGCATCAGGCAAGTATCTTACATTTGCATTTTCTTTATGCAATGGACATGAGTAAGAATATTTATGAATTATATTATTACTGTATAGATTATTAACCTTATATTATATACGCCCATTGATTATCAACATGTTAGTATATGATTATTCAGATATATATTCTGTTCGTTAATTTCGATAAATGGTTATATAAGTGTCCCCACTTGGATAATCATTGTATTTAATCAAATGTTGATATACCTTTGTCAATTAATTATATATATATATATATATATGTTGAATTATAGATTATTGTTAAACAAGATAAAACCTTTGATTTGGAACCCAGACAAGTATGAACATCCCTACACGGGAAAACGTTTATGCGCCCAAGGCGGACAGAGTGAACGATACCCTCGTTCTTGCACGTAGTATTGATCAATGTAGAGCATAACGGGCTGATCACCCCCGTGCCCGTAAGTTATGACGGTTTGTAGATGAATTTCTGTTTAACCTATTTGAAAATTGAAAACAATGTTTATAGCATGTCACTTAAACCCTATTTATAGTCAGTATGTAGTTTCAAAGATTTGGTATAGAATTGATATATTATTATCATTGGTACAGATTACTTCATAACTGTTGAATCGTTGTAGAAGGGTAGTATAAAGAAAATATTTAAATTCTTTCAGCTTATATATATATATAATTGCTATTACTTGCTGGGCACTCAAATGCTCATCCTTGCTTAATTTAAATGTTTTCAGCTAAGTGTGGAGAACCAGAAAGCTCATGCAGAAACAAAGGAAAAGGAAATCTAACAAAATAAGATTTGTGGTATTCTATGTAATAGTTTGAGACTATTAAGATAATGATATATATATTATCTATCATGAAATGTAATGAATGTAGTAAAGGTTACGTACTTGGGAGCTAGACTTTGATAATTATGTAAATTATGATTGAATTTTATATTATTGTTATTATTATTAGTATTATTCCGTTCATAGAAATGGTATCATAAAGCACCGAGTTCGGGTTTCAAGTACCAGGATTTGGGGGCTCTACAAGTCCTCATAAGTTGAGGCCTCTACACAAAAGTTTAAATCTGGGCAGGAAAAGAACGAGTTTCACCCTCCAGGGATGTCAGCGGCATTTAAGTCAACAGTTCAGCCAGGTTATGAATCAAACACTCAAAGAAATGGGGCACCTACCCCCAACAGCGAAAGGAAACTCCAAATCACTTCAAAAAGGGTGAGCGTAACATGAGGCAGAGCCTGACGAATCAAACATTTGATTTCTATTTCAAAGAAGGTATCGGAAGATCCAATATTCAAAACCATTAGCATAAATTCAGCGCAACATCAAGACAGTTCAGCGATGAAAGCTTCGTATACCACCGTTCGAGTGGGAACTAAATTTGTGTGGCGATCAGCAGGGTAGGCACCATTGCAAACTACCAGCGTATACATCAGGAAGGTCTGGTGATTTCAGAACGTCATCCCCATCAGTGATGTAGAAAACATCTCAACTTATCTTCATCAAACAAGCATCAGCGATTAAATGCCAAACCATTGGAGTCAACACCAGCGTAGGCATCAACAATGATTGGTAAAGGTAAAGCGATTTGCAAAAGCATTTTAACATTCATCATAACATTTATTACATTGCGAACTGCGATTTGCTATTTGCGATTTTGCAATATGCAAAATGCGATGTGCGAGTTGTGATATGTGAGTTATGAAGTGCGATTGACCAAATGCGAAAAGTAAAGTGCGAAATACGATGTGCGATTTGCGAACTGCGATTTGCGAATTTTTTTTACATTCATCATAAACATTCATTATGTGAGACCTCAAATTTTATGAAATAAAATTATTCAATTTTTTTTATGTTGGTAAATAGTTAAATTGATAAAAGTTTAAATTTAAGGGTAATATGTGAACTTTTTTGCAAAGTAAACAAGTTGATTTAAAATATTCTTGTTGTCGGGGAATGTCCATACGACGGTACAATAATTGGTGGACCCCGCAACGGAATTATCGTCGGATGGAGAAAATGACAAAAATATTTTTATAAGAATAACGACGGAAGTTTTACCGTTAAAACTATTGAACTACTCAGTAGTAAAAGTACAGTAATACGTGTGGTTGCACAGTAGCACACGGTATTGATTATTGATGTTTACGTGATAAGTCACTCAGTTTTGTTTTATTAGTATTATTAATGTAATAAAACAGAAAAGCTTTTTATATAAAACAGAATATTTTTATAAAGTTATTCTATAAATAGAATATATTATATTTTATTATGCATAGTGTTGCATATAAACATATAGATAGTGTTTTGCATAGTAAAATCTTTTTATATAAAACATAATACTTTTATAAAGTAATTCATTTTATTAGATTATAAATGTAATATATTATATTTTATTTAAAAGATTTTGCTTTAAATATGGAATCATTAGATTAAAAGTAAATCAACTGGACCTAGTTCATGAATTAGTTATTATTATGATCCATTCTTCTATAAATAGAAGCTCATTCCTTCATTATTTCTTACGAATTCACTGAAAGTCTAGAGAGAAACTATTGAGAGAGTTCTTCTTCTATAATCTTGAGCGTATTTCTTTAGAGTTTAAGAAAGCTTTGAGCGTAGTGCAAGTTTTCTTCGAGTATATCCTCGCCCTACTAGTCGGAATACCCTTCTTCCAAAGGTAAGGGATATTATTTGTTGTACTCGTATGGGGTATTATTTTTTTCTTATTCATGAAGAGAACTTCTGTTATTCCATTCTTTATTATTATGTTGGAATAAGCTGTATACGCGGGCTACCCTATACTTGGTGAAATTCTTCTGTTATTCCATTCTTTATTATTATGTGGGAATAACATGTCTATGCAAAGTAATGCATACATGGTGAAATTCTTCTGTTATTCCATTCTTTATTATTCTGTTGGAACATCCTGTCTGTGCGTTTACGCATGACCTAGTTCCGTTGTTTATTATTCTTTTGGAATATCCTGTCTGTGCATTTACGCATGACCTTGTTCCATTATTTATTATTCTGTTGGAATATCATGTCTGTGCATTTACGCATGACCTGGTTCCATTATTTATTATTTTGTTGGAATAACCTGTCTGTGCAGTCTATCACATGCCTGGTGATTTCTTTTGTTATTCCATTCTTTATTATACTCAGTTGATTAAAGCTTTGACTTCTATACTCCATGAAATTAGTGGATTATCCTCTACAAAGAAGTATCCTGTTGACAATGAGTTCAGGATAAATTAACTTATAAATTTATAAAATTTATTCTTGAACTTGTTTATTGAATTATTATATCATTGTCATGATGAGTTATGTTGGTTATTATGTGAAAACATGAAAGTTTCTTAAAATCACAAAGGGTTAAAAATCAAATTTTGGTGAAAATAGAACATGAAATTCAATTGACCATATCTCCTATTATATTTCAAATTTTTGAGTGTGGTCAAGTTCTACAGTTAGATCCCTGAGTTTTCTAACTTATCTAAGTGGAATCACTGTAAAAGGTGTTGTAGATTTTTGTGTGGACTGATTTTAGCAAAGGAGTCAAAAGTTGTAAATTACAAAAAAGCTACTTCCCAGAAGTTTAAAAGGGCATTTTCGGCCACTTAAATTGTGAGAAAATTCCGGCCTTTTGGGACATAGAAATATATGGTATAAAGTACTTCATGTCCTAAAATGAGCTCATTCTCACTTAAAATGAGCAAGTTATGACCATTTCAATATTTAGGTTTCCCCGACGAAAAATGCTATAACCGGAGTTCTATAACTCCGATGACCATGAAATTTAAACTGGAAGTTCACGTTAACATGTGTAAGATCCTACCAAGATTTGGGAATTTCTGGAGTTAACCTTGAAGTAGATAATTTCTTAAGGAATTAATTAGAAATTGATTTTTGAAAAATAGAAAATGAATTTTAAAAATTCTGAGAAAAATATATGTTCAATATGGGACTATATTCTGCTTAATCTTAGAAAAGAATAATTTTTGGGACTGATTTGGTATTTTTCATGAAAATGGTTTAGTTACGAACATATGAATTAAATATATTATGTGAAGTTGAAAAATTGGTAAATAGGATTTTATGGCTTGAAAATCTTATATAAGATATATATGATTTTGAATGAGTGATTTTATTATTGGTGATGAAATTTTATGAGTATGGCATTTTTGAATGATTAAATGCATTATTTGGAAAAGTATAAACAATTAAATTAAATTGTTTATAAGTTTAAGGAGTGATTAAAATATTGTTATAATATTAACAATATTAGATTATGATTTTATTAAGTGATTTATAATGTTTGGATAAATTTAAAGTCTTTAATATTTATCCTTGATTTAGTTTGACTAATGCTTATAATATTGTCATCATCCTTATGCTTATATTATGTTGAAAGTCATCTGTGGCCTGTAGTTCATTGATGGACTTGGTATGATTATGACCAAGGATTATTCGGTATAATCATGACCGCGATGTTACAAATGATGTGGAAAAAGTCCTCATTGGCTCGTAGTGCAATGGATAATTCGTGGTCGTGATACTAAAGAATATCCTTGGTCTGTAGTGTAGAGATGATTCGATGATATGGATTAATTATTGGGCTGAGTCTCAGCTATGAAATATTAATTCGTGGATGTGATAATAAAGAATATCATTGGCTTGTAGTGCATGGATAATTCGATGATGTGGATTAATTATTGAGCTGAGTCTCAGCAATGAAATATTAATTCATGGATGCGATAATAATGAATATCTTTGGCCGTAGTGCAATGATGATTTAATGATTACGAGTAGGAATTATGATTTGGTATAACCATGATTTTTGATGTTTCAGGTGAAGATAGGTGATGAAAATTATCTTCGTCCAGGGTACGAAAAAGAATTCAGAATCACAATTATGATTATGAGTTATTCATATGATTATGGACAGGAATTGTTTTTTGATGTTACAGGGATAAAACATAATTGGTGGACTTTTAACATGGAGAAGATAATAAGAACTGATTTTCTATTTGACTCTTTTAATGGATTGCTCGTTCCGCTGTAACTATGGTTGAAAAGTTTTATCATCTACCATATGTTCTAAATCTCTGAGTTATTATTGATGAAAGCTATTGATAATGTAATTATATTTAGTCATGATATTCTTTACTAGGCTAGTTGTGCTCACCTTTTGCTTCACAATTCCTTTCAAGTAATAAGAGTGTAGCTGGGTCGAGCGGGGATAACAGGGGAATAAAATGGTGGTCTATAGCTGTTGAGGTTCTCTCTAAATAGTACGGAAAATTTTTTATTGAGAACTTTAGATAAGTATGTCGTATTATATACGTCATTTGATATTTAATTTTGGTGAACCAAATAGGGTGAGGTGAAACCAACTTTGGAAGGGTGTTTTGCCACTATCATACAGGATTTCTAATGATAGACAACCTCGTGTTATCATAAGACAGGGTTGTGCACATACACTTGCTGAGTATATCTACGAGCACTACCCATACGATCTTGGAATTTATTTGAAATATAATTTTCACTTGGAGACGGTGGAGATAGTTATATGCCAAGAGAAGACTCACCATTGGAAAGAAGATGATAGTAATCTTCTCATTTTTCTTTGGGGTATATTGGGTCAACCAAGGATAATTTTGTGGACATATGATATCTATCATAACCTAGACGCATGGCTTCCCATGTACGAAGGTTTCATTGAGCACTTCCCAAAGATTTTAATTCCTAAAAATAGTGTTTGACTATACTTTTATGTAAAGTATAATTGTAACGTTGTGGTCGAGGTACCATGAGAGTTACATACATTTGTATTAAAACTCATAGTTAACTGTGGTCATATTCTATACGACAGCTCAACAGTTGTATAAATGAAGTTGTATTTGAATTTTGTACCATGTATCTGGCGACTCAGAATGGGTGATGTATACCTAATTTTGGGGGCGTCACATTTAGTATTAGAGCTTTGGGATATGGTCGCTGGCGGATATAAGAGTCTAGAACTAGGAGGGGAGAGACGAGTTATATACTTCGCTAGTGTGTGACTTACCTAAGCTAAAATTATTTACTTGATAAGTTGACAAATTGTGATATATCAATTAACCTTTGTTTTGAAGATATATTCTAGAATGATATCTGAAATACAGGAGATGAGCAATGGAAAAATCATGATATAGAGGATATAACCGGGAATGTACAATTCGAAAAGAAAGCAAGTTATTCTCATCTCTTCGAATACCAGGTACGTACGTAAATTTCGAGGGTGAAATTTCATTAGGAAGGGAAATTGTGAGACCCCGAATTTTATGAAATAAAAGTATTCAATTTTTTTTTATTTTGGTAAATAGTTAAATTGATAAAAATTTAAATTTAAGGGTAATATTTGAAAATTTTTGCAAAGTAAGCAAGTTGATATAAAATATTCTTTTTGTCGGGGAATGTCCGTACGAAGGTATAATCATTGGTGGACCCTGCAACAGAATTTTTGTCTGATGGATAAAATGATAAAAATATTTTTATGAGAATAATGACGGAAGTTTTACCGTTAAAACTGTTGAACTACTCGGTAGTAAAAGTATAGTAATACGCGTGGTTGCATAGTAGTAAACGTTATTGATTATTGATGTTTACGTGATAAGTCACTCAGTTTTGTTTTATTAGTATTATTAATGTAATAAAACAGATAAGCTTTTTATATAAAACAGAATACTTTTATAAAGTTATTCTATAAATAGAATATATTATATTTTATTATGCATAGTGTTGCATAGTGCCTGTATAGTATTTTGCAAAGTAAAATCTTTTTATATAAAATAAAATACTTCAATATAGTTATTCGTTTTATTAGATTATAAATAGAATATATTATATTTTATTTAAAAGATTTTACTTTAAATATGGACCGTCCGATTAAAAGTAAATCAATCTGGACCGTCCATGAATTAGTTACTATGCAGGTCCATTCTTTTATAAATAAGCTCATTCCTTCATTATTTATCATGAATTCAATTGAAAACTACAGAGAGAAACTATAGAGAGATTTCTTCTTCTATAATCTTGAGCGTATTTCTTTAGAGTTTAAGAAAGCTTTGAGCGTAGTGCAAGTTTTCTTCGAGTATATCCTCGCCCTACCAGTCGGAATACTCTTCTTTCAAAGGTAAGGGATATTATTTGTTGTACTCGTAAGGGGTATTATTTTTTTCTTATTCATGAAGAGAACTTCTGTTTATCTATTCTTTATTATTATGTTGGAATAACCTGTATACGCGGGCTACCCTATACTTGGTGAAATTCTTCTGTTATTTTATCTTTTATTATTATGTTGGAATAACCTGTCTATGAAAAGTACTGCATACATGGTGAAATTCTTCTGTTATTCCATTCTTTATTATTCTGTTGGAACATCCTGTCTGTGCGTTACGCATGACTTGGTTCCCTTGCTTATTATTCTGTTGGTATATCATGTCTCTGCGTTTACGCATGACCTAGTTCTATTATTTATTATTCTGTTGGAATATCCTATCTTTGCGGCTATGCACGACCGGTTCTTATTATTTATTATTACATTGGAATAACTCCGCCTGTGCGATTCACCGCATGCACAGTGATTTCTTTTATTATTCTATTCTTTATTATACTCAGTTGGTTAAAACTTTGACTTCTATACTCCATGAAATTAGTGGAATATCCTTGAATTTTGCGTTTCATCCAGTATCATTTCATGGAAATATTCTTCTGAGCATTCTTGAATTTTACTCTACAAAGAAGTATCATGTTGACAATTTGGACATTATTGAGTTCAGAATAAATTAACTTATAAATTTATAAAATTTATTCTTGAACTCGTTTATTGAATTATTATGTCATTGTCATGATGAGTTATGTTGATTATTATGTGAAAACATGGAAGTTTCTTAGAAATCACAAAGGGTTAAAAATCAGATTTTGCTGAAAATGGAACATGAAATTCAATTGACCATATCTCCTACTATATTTCGAATTTTTGAGTGTGGTCAAGTTCTAAAGTTAGATCTATGAGTTTTCTAACTTATCCAAGTAGAATCACTGTAAAAGGTGTTGTAGATTTTTGTGTGGACTGATTTTAGCAAAGGAGTCAAAAGCTATAAATTACAAAAAAGCTACTGCCCAGAAGTTTAAAATGGAATTTTCGGCCACTTAATTTGTGAGAAAATTCTGGCCTTTTGGGACATAGAAATATATGGTATAAAGTAGCTCATGTCCAAAAATGAGCTCATTCCAACATAAAATGAGCAAGTTATGACCATTTTAATATTTAAGTTTTTTTGACGGAAAATGCTATAGCTGGAGTTCTATAACTCCTATGACCATGAAATTTAAACTGGAAGCTCATGTTAACATGTGTAAGATCCTGCCAAGATTTGGAAATTTCTGGAGTTAACCTTGAGGTAGATAATTTCTTAAGGAATTAATTAGAAATTGATTTTTAAAAAATAGTAAATGAATTTTAAAAATTCTGAGAAAAATATATGTTCAATATGGGACTATATTCTGCTTAATCCCAGAAAAGAATAATTTTTGGGACTGATTTGGTATTTTTCATGAAAATGGTTTAGCTATGAACTTATGAATTAAATATGTTATGTGAAGTTAAAAAATTGGTAAATAGGATTTTATGGCTTAAAAATCCTATATGATGAAATCTTATGAGTATGTCATTTTTGAATGATTAAATACATTATTTGGAAAAGTGTAAACAATTAAATTAAATTATTTATAAGTTTAAGGAGTGATTAAAGTATTGTTATAATATTAACAATATTAGATTATGATTTTATTAAGTGATTGATAATGTTTGGATAAATTTAAAGTCTTTAATATTTATCCTTGATTTAGTTTGACTAATGCTTATAATATTGTCATCATCTTTATGCTTATATTATGTTGAAAGTCATTTGTGGCATGTAGTGCATAGATGGACTTGGTATGATTATGACCAAAGATTACTCGGTATAATCAAGACCGTAATGTTACAAATGTTGTGGAAAAAGTCCTCATTAGCCCGTAGTGAATTGATGGACAGTTTTTGGTATGATTATGACTATGGATTCTCTTCGGCCAAGGGTGCAAAGATGAATTGTTTTATGGCATGATCAAGACCATTGATGAAAACACGGTTATCTTTGGCCCGTAGTGCATAGATAATTCGTGGTCGTAATACTAAAGAATATCCTTGGCCTGTAGTGCATGGATGATTAGATGATATGGATTAATTATTGAGCTCAGTCTCAGCAATGAAATATTAATTCATGGATTAGATAATAAAGAATATCCTTGGCCTTTAGTACAGGGATAATTCGATGATGTGGATTAATTATTGAGCTGAGTCTCAGCAATGAAATATTAATTCATGGATGTGATAAAAATGAATATCTTTTGTCGTAGTGCAAAGATGATGTAATGATTACGAGCAAAAATTGTGATTTGGTATAACCATAATTTTTGATGTTTCAGGTAAATATATGTGATGAAAATTATCTTCGTCCTGGGTACGAAAAGGAATTCAGAATCACAATTATGATTATGAGTTATTCATATGATTGTGGACAGGAATTGTTGATTGATGTTACAGGGATAAAACATTATTGGTAGACTTTTAACATGGAGAAGATAATAGACCTGATGGTCTATTTGACTCTTTTAATGGATTGCTCGTTCCGCTGCAACTATGGTTGGAATGTTTTATCATCTACCATATGTTCTAAATCTCTGAGTTATTATTGATGAAAGCTATTGATAATGTAATTATCTTTAGTCATGATATTCTTTACTGGGCTAGTTGTGCTCACCCTTTTGCTTCACAATTCCTTTCAGGTAATAAGAGTGTAGCTGGGTCGAGCGGGGATAATAGGGGAATAGTACGGTAGTCTATAGCTGTTGAGGTTATCTCTAAATAGTATGGAAATAATTTTATTGAGAACTTTAGATAAGTGTGTCGTATTATATACGTCATTTGATATTTAATTTTTGTGAACCAAATAGGATGAGGTGAAACCAACTTTGGAAGGGTATTTTGCCACTATCATATAAGATGTCTAATGACATACAACCTCTTGTTATCATAAGACAGGGTTGTGCACATACACTTGCTGAGTATATCTACGAGCACTACCCATACGATCTTGGAATTTATTTGAAATATAATTTTCACTTGGAGACAGTGGAGATAGTTATATGCCAAGAGAAGACTCACCATTGGAAAGAAGATGATAGTAATCCTCTCGTTTTTCTTTGGGGTCTATTGGGTCAACCAAGGATAATTCTGTGGACATATGATATCTATCATAACCTAGAAGCATCGCCTCCCATGTACGAAGGTTTCATTGAGCACTTCCCAAAGATTTTAATTCCTAAAAATAGTGTTTGACTATACTTTTATATAAGTATCATTGTAAAGTTGTGGTCGAGGTACGATGAGAGTTACGTACATTTGTATTAAAACTCATAGTTAACTGTAGTCGTATTCTATACGACAGCTCAACAGTTCTATAAATGAAGTTGTATTTGAATTTTGTACCATGTATCCGGCGACTCAGAATGGGTGATGTATACCTAATTTTGGGGGCGTCACACATTACATTGCGATTTGCATCATTAGAAATACCTTGTCATATTTTCAAGTGTCTAATAATCTTTATCATGTTCGTTCCATTGCATTGCATGAACATGATAAAGAGGGGCATTTGTAGACACTCAAAATTCATTTTCCTGTTAGTAACTCTGCAAGAGGACAAAAGAATCTTTTTCACACTCCGAAGATAACCCTGGAGAACTACAACATAATATTCAACCCCCGGAGATAGCCCCGAGAGATCCAGTTTCCAACCCCGGGAAATCAGTTTCTAACCCTAGAGATAACCCTGGGAAAATCTGTTCCAACCTCAGAGATAACCCCGGGGGATCAAGATCAAAGCCTGGAGATAGCTCAAGGAGGTCAAGCCAACCTCAGAGATAACCCTGAGGAGAGTCAAAGTCAACATCAAGTCAACCTAAGAGAAAACCCTGAGAAATTACTGCTACAACTGCGCAAAAACCAGAGATAACCCTGGAAGGGGCATAATGGTAATTTTGCCAACTCAACTTCAACTCACATCAAATAAACTCAGTTCAACTCAAATTACTTCAATAGAAGTCCTAAAAGAACCATATCTTAACTTTTGAGCGCAAACTACGCAAAACGGCTCAACGGACTACCTGACGGAAACCCGGGAATGCCAATTTTGTCATGGACCCATCTTCTCAGAATCAAAAAGGGCAAATCCTATGTCATTGTGTAGCTCTCAGAAAGACCTTTCCGGAATGGTATGCCACGCTTCCATCAGACTCCCGCATTGAAAGTTATGAAGGTCCGAGCGAACAGCGCGTTGTCCGAGTGTACGTACTTCGACATGGCGAGACCCACATCCTGGGCATCCCGGGAAGCTGTAGGTAGACCTGTGGCTCCCCCCTTTATTTGCAAGAGAAATGACGAGGATGCCCATTTTAATTTGTTCTGTACACAATATAAACTGAGTGCTTTCTCATTTTAAACACTTGTGAGCTTATATTCTGTCATAGTTTTACCGACGGGAGCCGAGTGTTCATCCACTTAAAGTTATAGAAGTCTTCTTTGGCAGCCAACTGTAAGCCTTCTTACACACGTTAAAGCCTTTCTCTTCATCTTTGCACACACCATTCTTCACGTTGAGAGTCGTGTTGTGTGTGTATGCCCGGACTTCAGTCCGTGGTTTTATTTCAGTTTGTGTGTATATATATATATATATATATATACTTATATATATATATTTTTATATACGGACTAACATTATCGAGTTATGCCTTGATTGAGCCTAGACTTATAGTGGAGGCGTTTACTTGCTTTTATATATATATATATATATATATATATATATATATATATATATATATATATATATATATATATATATGTCAATTTCTTAGGCTCACCCTTATTGAGCTCACCCCAGAGCTCATAGAGCCTTTTTTATAAAAAACATAACTAATAAAAATGTATAATAATAATTTTTGGAATTGAAAGTTTTTTTAAAAAAGTGTTTTTGGTGTGATTTAGTGCATATAACAAGCAGGTGTTATGCATGATCATGCAACCTTTGTTTTGTTAAATGTACCCAAATCACATCCAAAACATTTTTTTTTAAAAAACTTTCAATTCCAAAAATTATTATACATTTTTTATTAGTTATGTTTTTTTTTATAAAAAAAAAAAAAGCAGGGTGAGCTCGGGGTGAGCTCAATAAAGGTGAGTTTCGGCGCCCCAGCGTCAAAATTCACGCCCCAGCGTCAAGTTTAGCGCCTTCTCAGAATCAAAAAGGGCAAATCCTATGTCATTGTGTAGCTCTCAGAAAGACCTTTCCGGAATGGTATGCCACGCTTCCATCAGACTCCCGCATTGAAAGTTATGAAGGTCCGAGCGAACAGCGCGTTGTCCGAGTGTACGTACTTCGACATGGCGAGACCCACATCCTGGGCATCCGGAAGTCAGAGGTGTAACTGTGGCTCCCCCCTTTATTTGCAAGAGAAATGACGAGGATGCCCATTTCAATTTGTTCTGTACACAATATAAACTGAGTGCTTTCTCATTTTAAACACTTGTGAGCTTATATTCTGGTCATAGTTTTACCGACGGAGCCGAGTGTTCATCCACTTAAAGTTATAGAAGTCTTCTTTGGCAGCCAACTGTAAGCCTTCTTACACACGTTAAAGCCTTTCTCTTCATCTTTGCACACACCATTCTTCACGTTGAGAGTCGTGTTGTGTGTGTATGCCCGGACTTCAGTCCGTGGTTTTATTTCAGTTTGTGTGTATATATATATATATATATATATATATATATATATACTTATATATATATTTTTATATACGGACTAACATTATCGAGTTATGCCTTGATTGAGCCTAGACTTATGACTGGAGCGTTTACTTGCTTTCGTATATATATATATATATGAACTGTCAATTTCTTAGGCTCACCCTTATTGAGCTCACCCCGAGCTCACCGAGCCTTTTTTTTTATAAAAAAAAACATAACTAATAAAAAATGTATAATAATTTTTGGAATTGAAAGTTTTTTAAAAAAAAGTGTTTTTGGTGTGATTTGGGTACATATAACAAAACAGTGTTGTACAGACTGTGCAACACTGTTTTGTTAAATGTACCCAAATCACATCCAAAACATTTTTTTTTAAAAAACTTTCAATTCCAAAAATTATTATACATTTTTTATTAGTTATGTTTTTTTTTATAAAAAAAAGTGGTGAGCTCGGGGTGAGCTCAATAAAGTGAGTTTGGCGCTTGACGTCAAAATTCACGCCTTGTTGTCAAGTTTAGCGCCTTAGCGCCAAAATTAGCGCTTGGCCCGGACTTGGCGTTGCGGTGATGAGTCCCTATATAAATCTCGCTATTTGAGGCGCCACATCAGTATACCAGGCGCCAATTAATGAAAGTTTGTAAAGCGACTTTTGTCTTGCACAAAAGTCGATTTTTTAAAAGAAATGATATATGATAAATATTGAGTATGTATTTTGGTATTATAGTATATTAAAACTATGAGTGAACATGGAATTACTAATTAACAAATATTGTTTTTAGTTTTAATGGATAGAATTTGATTATACAATTTATAATCAAAGCATACGTGATGTAGAGATATAGTATGTTGTTACTGACTGATTATGTCATGTTAACATATGTATATAGGATAATTGTGATTTGGATTATAACAGTTTAATCTATGCGCAAGGCAAGTTCTCTAACTCCATACTCTCGTTGAGTTAGTTGTGTTTATACAAGTTTTCTAATCCTAAAGCTTCGTTATGCAAATTTTATATGCTATACTTTATTTAGTAAAGTATTTCCATTAAGCAACTTAATTGTATCTAGTTATTCATGATGATACAAGCTTCCCATCTCCACACTTTTATTGAGATAGTTATTATGATTATGCAAGTTTTTCCTAACTCTAAACTTGTTATATTAGCATGCAAGTATCGTTATTCTGTTGAATCAGTTTATTGTTCAAGTTATTATTTGTTGTGCATGCTTGATAATAAATTTTAAGATGTAACCTTAGCTTAATATTGTTCAAAGCAAGGTATGATAGATTATTCAATTGTTATGCTATTAGAATTATTCCCAAAGCATGAACTCAGAACGAAATGTTTATTCAGTCAGGATTATTCAATACCATAGTGTTATTATCTTTTATTCAACTAATCCTTAGTTGATGTCCGTTGAATTCCAAATTTCCTTGAAGTGTATCCAAAGCAAACTATCTTTGGGGCGGACTTGTACTCAAAATACTGAGATGAATAACCCTATTTATAGGGGTTACGCTTAGTTTTGTACTTTGCGCTGAAATGTTTGTATACAATGCATGTACGAAGGGTTGATCCCCCTAAGTACCCTGAAGTCATTATAGTCGTATGACTATTAAAGTTAAGGTTGAAAGATTACTTATAACTGTGGACAATGTTCGTGGTCATTAGACCCTCAGTTGAATGTTTAAGATGTTAATAGAATTTATTGTTCAATTCTATTGAGCCCCTGAATGGGCAAGAAATGTTTCATTCTTTTAAGCCTCCTGAATAGGCAAGGAGCGTATGAGAAGTTAATAGAACTTATTGTTCAATTCTATTGAGCCCCTGAATGGGCAAAAGAATGTGAAAGTTTTATTCATTGATATTTCAAGTGAGCCTTGTTTGCTCACTCTTGCTGTAAAATCCTTACGACTTAAAGATGGAAAGGGTGACGTACTAGCACCCGGTAAAGGAAAGGGAAAGATGAACAAATCAAGACTTGTAATAGTTTTGATAGTTTTATTATCAGGCTTTGATTTAAAGATTGTAATGGAGTTTATTTTAAAATTTCCGCATGAATGTTTGTTTGTAAAGGTTAGATAACCTGAGAGATTTTATTTTATTAAATTCCTATATGGGCAGGTTTATTATTCAATTTTATTTATGATTGGGTAGTTATAAATGAATGTTTTGATTACGTGAACACCAAATCTTGAGGTAATGAAGTACCGGGATTTGGGTGTGTCACAAGTTGGTATCAAAGCTTTTGGTTATGAACTTTAGGTGGGGGGGGGGGGAAGCCTTAGGAAGTAACCTTTGAAAAGATAGTGGAGATAAATCTTATCGAGTTTTAAGGAAGAAGTAATAAAACATTTATGTGCTTATGTGTTTATAACTTATGTGCTCACGAGTGTCGAGTAGAATGGTTAATAACTAAAACTTTAAAATTTTGTTGTCCGGATGACTAATGTCGGAGAATCCAGTCAGGCCAGGGAGGAGGGACCTCAAATGCCTAAAGAGGAGGAGCCTCGCGACATTCAGGTTGTTTGGGAACAACTACTGCCACGGGAGTCAACCCCGTTGGTCACAGTGGTTGAAGATGAGGATGATGATGTGGAGACGGATGAGGAGGATCCCGTGGAGTTGCCACATGAGGATGAGGATAACGAGGACGAGGAGGAAGAGACTCCACTAACCTTGATGGCTGCTCGTATGTATGATGAAGTCTACGACCGTAACGTGGAACTTCAGGACACTGTTGAGGAGTTGCAGGAGATAGTAGCTGAACAACAGACTGCAATGACACAGAAGGACGACGACTTCCAAGATCGAGATGAACGTCTAACTAATGCTGAAGAGAAGCTGATGCAGACTGAAGGATAGAAAGAACAACTGATCGAGATGGTCGTGGAATTGAAGAACAAGATGAAGGAGGAAGCTACCAAGAGGGCGAGAGCTGAAGAAGCATACGAGGAAGCTTATCAATGAAATTTAAGAGCAGTAAGGGACGCACAAGCAAAGAGGATGAAGATGGAAGAGATGGATAAAGTATTCAATACCGTGATCAATCGAGCTCAAGATCGGGTCATGGGTTATCCAATTTAGTTCGAGACTCTGCCATCATACGCGTTAGATCGCCGAACCATGTTCCGTGTTATGGAAGAAGAGCGTCAAAAGGCTACTGAGTATCTTAATAGATCATCGTAGGAAATGTGTCTGTTTTGCAAGTAATAAGTGTTAAATAATGTGTTAATCCCTAGTGTTAAGTAACCATGGGATACAAGAATTATGATGTTGTCCTGTAACTTTTGTAGTTCAAGAAAGGAATGTAAATAGCAGTGATGCTATTGTTTTTATGTTTTCGAAAAGGTGATGAATAAATAAAAGATATTATTTTATTCAAAAATGTTATGTGGTTCTTTCTTTTATGGAAGCAGGATTAATTAGAAAGTACTTAAAGAAGTTGGGTAATAGTCTAATAGATGTTTTTTTTAACAGAAAATGCCTCCCAGACGTGAACCACCCCTTCAGAGAACCAATACGAGAACTAACAATAATGATGTTGAAGATAATTCTGTCCAACAACTAGTGACATTACTAACAAGAGCGTTGCAGCATCAACCTCAGAACCAAAGAACAACGTTTAAGGATTTCAAGGCGGTTGGACCACCTGAATTTCGTGGGTCCACGAATCCGGTCGAGGCACAGACCTGGATTATGGAAATAGAGAAAATATTTGAAGTCGCTAGGGTAGTAGATGAACAGAAGACTGCCTTTGCAATATTTATGTTGAAAGCAGAAGCTAGTTATTGGTGGCAAGCCAATAAAACCCGGGAAGGACCAGGAGTGATGACTTGGGATAGGTTTAAGGAGTTAATCTTCGAGACCTACTTCCCAGAGAGTTCGAAGAGTCAGTTAGTGGTTCAGTTTTTGGAACTGAAGCATGGAGCGATGACGATATCTGAGTATGTCGTGAAATTCAACGAGTTAGCGAGGTTTGTACCATATCAGTCGATCTTGAAGCCCAGGCATCTGGTTCGAATAATAAGGTTTCCTGTTCGATTGAATACGTTTGCGAGTAGTGATGGAGAAAGCGTGTGCTTTCATTGAAGGGGAGGAGAGGCAGTGACAAAATTCAATCAAGAGTAGAAGAAGAAGAAGAAGAATGAGGCGGAAGTGAAGAATGGTAGCGGAGGCAATGAAAGTGGCAACAACAACAACAACAACAACTTGAAGAGGAAATGGAACGGAAATGGGGGTACTAGAAACCAACAGGGTAACCAGCAGTTTAGGAAGTTTGAAGCATGTGCTACATGCGGGAGGTTTTATAAGGGTGTGTGCTAGATGGGGAAACATGCATGTTTCAACTGTGGCTAGGAGGGTCACATCGCCTCAAATTGCACCCAACCCAAGACGAATGTCTGTTTCACGTGCGGATCCAAGGATCATTTTGCTCGTGAATGCCCTCAGAAGAAGGTCGGAGAAACAATAAGAAGCAAGGGAGGTAGCAGTGGAGGAACATGGGCCATTGCTGGACGTACAACATCAAACAAACCCATAGGCAGAACTTTCAACATGACTGTGCAAGATGCTATGCAATCAAAAGATATGGTGTCAGGTATTATCCAAATCAACGATATTAATGCTTATGTATTATTTGATTCGGGTGCTACTTGCTCGTTTATATCTGATGAATTTGCTAAGAGGTTAGAATTGCCTAGAGAAGAACTGAATTTCCCTCTGAACATAGAAATTATGAATAAGGAAGTGATTCCTGTTAGGTTCGTATACAAGAGCTGTAGGATGAACATAAAAGGGAATATAATGATGGTAGATTTAATTCCGATTAGACTCGGGGAATTTGATGTAATTTTGGGAATGGATTGGTTGTTCAAATATGGAGCAATAATTGATTGTCACAAAAAGTGTGTAAACCTTATGACTCCGTCTAAGGTAGTTTTCCATGGTAGCAAGTCGCCTAGACAAATGAAATGTCTGACGATTATGCAGGCCAAGAAGTTGTTAAGTAAAGGCTGTGTGGGTTATTTGGCTTACATAGTCGATACTCAGAAGAAGGGTGTGAAACTGGAGGAGATACCAGTGGTTAGAGAATTTGTAGATGTATTTCCGGAAGATTTTCCAGGACTTCTGCCTGATAGAGAGATTGACTTCGTAATCGACTTAGCGCCAGGAACTGCACCGATATTGAAGGCCCCGTACAGAATGGCTCTAGTAGAAATGAAGGAACTAATGGTGCAACTGCAAGAACTGTTGGACAAGAAGTATATTCAACCAAGCATATCGCCGTGGGGAGCGCCAGTTTTATTCGTTAAAAAGAAGGATGGATCAATGCGCCTTTGCATTGATTATAGAGAGTTAAACAAAGTCACCATTAAGAATAGGTATTCGTTGCCTAGAATAGATGACTTGTTTGATCAGTTGAAGGGTGCTAAGTACTTCTCGAAAATAGATTTGAGAAGTGGGTATCACCAATTGAAGGTAAGAAAGGAGGATATACCTAGAATGACATTTAGAACTTGGTACGGACATTACGAGTTTCTGGTGATGTCTTTTGATTTAACAAATGCCCCTGCCGCATTCATGGATTTGATGAAAAGGGTATTTAAACCATTCTTAAATAAGTTCATAGTGGTGTTTATCGACGACATTCTGGTGTATTCCAAAACTCAAGAACACGTGGAACATTTACGTTTGACATTGGAGACACTAAGAAAGGAAAAACTGTACGCAAAATTCTCTAAGTGCGAATTTTGGCTCGATCATGTACAATTTTTGGGTCATGTGATTGACAAAGATGGGATTTCAGTGGATCCATCAAAAGTGGAAGCTGTAATAAATTGGGAACAACCAAGGACACCTTCGGAGGTGAGGAGTTTCTTGGGGCTAGCCGGTTATTATAGAAGATTTATACAAGATTTTTCCAAGATAGCCACTCCATTAACAACTTTGACATGGAAAGCTGTGAAATTCGTTTGGACGGAGAAGTGTGCAGAGAGCTTCCAAGATTTAAAGAAGAAGCTAAGTGTGGCACATGTGTTAACCCTGCCGGATAATATAGGAAATTTTGGGGTGTATAGTGATGCCTCACACAAAGGACTGGGTTGTGTTCTTATGCAAAACGGCAAAGTTATTGCCTATGCATCGAGACAACTAAAGGATTATGAGAAAGGTTATCCGACTCATGATTTGGAATTGGCTGCAGTAGTATTTGCTCTCAAGATATGGAGACACTATCTGTATGGAGAGAAATGTGAGATCTACACAGACCACAAAAGTTTGAAGTATATTTTCACTTAGAAAGATCTGAACATGCGTCGGAGAAGGTGGATGGAATTGATAAAAGATTATGATTGTGAGATCTTTTATCATCCAGGAAAAGCGAATGTGGTTGCAGATGCTTTAGGCAGGAAAGGTCAGGAGAAATTGATGCTGATAACAACTCAGGAGGAGCTCATTTCAGTAATGACAAAGTTAGAACTGGAAATCAAATTTCCACAGAAATCTAATGAACGACTATTTCAGTTAGAAGCAGGTCCAACATTACTGGACAAGGTGAAGAATGCTCAGTTACAAGATGAAGAATGTGGGAAGATAAAAGAGAATATGGTTGATGGAAGTGGTACGAAATACAAGGTCGATACCGAAGGATTACTACTGATGCGAGGAAGAATCTGGGTTCAATGACACACGTAAGGCGAAAGGCGAAATCTTGACCGAAGCTCATAGCTCAAAATATTCGATTCATCTAGGAAGTACGAAGATGTATCAAGATCTGCGCTGACATTTTTGGTGGCCGAATATGAAAAGGGACGTTGCAGAATGCGTGGCGAAATGTTTGACATGTCAAAGAGTAAAAGACGAACATCAAAGACCCAACGGCTTACTTCAACCGTTGGAAATACCGAAATGGAAGTGGGTACACATCACGATGGATTTTGTGGTGGGTCTTCTAACTACTCAAAGAGGATGCGATGCAATTTGGGTGATAGTGGACAGACTGACGAAATCAGCGCACTTTTTACCAATAAAGATTAGGTTCAATCTTGATCAGTTAGCAAGATTGTACATTAAAGAAATCGTTTCAAGACATGGAGTGTCAGTGTCAATGGTGTCCGATAGAGATCCACGATTCACGTCAAACTTTTGGAAGAGACTACAAGAATGCATGCGAACTTAATTGCGAATGAGTACAGCTTATCATCCACAAACAGATGGCCAAGCGAACGAACGATCCAGACATTGGAAGATATGTTGAGAGCATGCGTTATGGATTTCAAAGGAAGTTGGGAAGAACAATTACCGTTGGTGGAATTCACCTACAATAATAGTTATCACGCAAGCATCGGCATGCCGCCTTACGAAGTGTTATACGGCAGAAAGTGCAGAACTCCACTGTGCTGGGGTGAAGTTGGTGAACGTCAACTGCTAGGACCAGAACTAGTGCAACAAACTGCTGAGGTTATCAAACTCATCAGGACAAGATTGGTAGCAGCTCAAGACCGACAAAAGAAGTATGCTGATCAACACAAGTAAGATCGTGCATTTGACGTATGAAGCTACGTATTCCTAAAAGTTTCTCCTTGGAAGGGGAAAATTCATTTCGATAAAAAGGGAAAACTAAGCCCGAGGTTTATTGGACCCTTCGAAGTGTTGCGAAGAGTTGGAGAGGTAGCTTACAAGGTAACTCTACCTCCAGAATTGGAAAATATTCACAATGTTTTTCATATTTCGGTGTTACGACCATATAAACCTGATTACAATCACGTGATCGAGTATGAACCATTGTAGTTCGAGAAGGATTTGTCTTATGAAGAGATTCCTATCCAGATAGTTGACATGAAAGAACAAGTGCTCAGGAATAAAGTGATACCTTCTGTGAAGGTGATATGGAGAAACCACAATGCTGAAGAAGCAACGTGGGAACTCGAAGAGAAAATGATGAAAGAGTACCCTGAGTTCTTTGTTTAATCTGTGTCTTCGATTACGGGGACGAGAATCTTTGTAAGTAGGGAAGAATGTAACGAATGTGTTGTTTGAGTTGTGATTCTGGGCACAGAATCCTTATAAGAGGGGAATGATGTAACATTCCAGATTTTTAAATGTAAGTTATAAATATTTATTGATTTATATAAATATTTATTGGATGTGTTTATTATTGAATAAGTAATATTTTTAATTTGATTGAGTTGATTTAGTTAATTATTTATTTGCTAAATAATTAATGTGATTAGTTAATTATTTATTTGTTAAATAATTAATGTGTTATATGGATTGAGTTATGTGATTAAGTAATTTATTTAATAAATTGTTATTAAATAAAGTGTAACAAATAACTATATTATAAGAGTTATTAAAATAAATTAAAGTAATATTAATTTAGTTTATGCCAAACAAGGTGTAAGTATATTAATCCTTTAACTTTTAAATGGGTTGCCAAACAAAGCCTATGGCTTTTGGATTTTTTTTAATTTAAATTGTTAAATAAATAAAATAATAATATGTAAATATATATAAGTTATATAAGCGATAATTTAATACAAATCATTAGTGTAGCGTCAGCCGCTTTTTTAAAATAATTGAAAAAGGCGATACGTTGGTTTTTTTTATTTTAGTATACCTATATTGTGAATTGGAGTGTTTATCATTTTACGCTTTGAGTTAAGCGATTAAGCGAGAGAAGAAAAAGAAAGGAAGTTCGAGAGAGTTTGAGAGGAAGGAAGCTGAGTGTGTGATTGTCCAAAGCAAGTTACATTAACATGTATCTTCTTAAGCAACAAAAGGTATTTTTCCTATAATCTTAATACTATATAACTATATATGTGTTACATTATATAGTTAAGTGAATTAGTATATCTTTGTGTTTTTGAATTTCACAGTAGAATAAGTTTTACAATATTTTCTGTAAACTGAGTTTTGTAATTTATGATGATAATATGGGTAATTGTAATTATTATAGCTAGAATGTGTATATAGGTGTGTATGTGTTGTATGCTAAATTACCATTGAGAAAGAGAACTCTGTTTTTACAGTGGAAAATATATATACGAACATATGATTTCATGATAACAAAAATTGTGAACTAATACGCGAATTAAACTTTGTATATGTTAATTGGAATATATGTTGGAATACTAGTTTTCCAAAGGTAATAATTTGGTTATAAGCATGGAATACCGTTCACTGTAATTTATATTTATCAACAATGCACTTTTGTTTTAATAACAGTGTTTCAAAGAATTAGTCTATGACATTGTTAATTAGTGGTTGGTAATTGGTATATGGATGATTGTTAACAAGTATGAATAATTTATATTAGTTATACAGGTTGTTTGGAGCAAATTGTTGTTACAAATTTAAGACAATAGCTTTGGCTCTGTTGTTCATTTTGGTTCTGTGAGTTTCGGCGCCCCAGCGTCAAAATTCACGCTACAGCGTCAAGTTTCGCGCCTTAGCGGCAAAATTAGTGCTGACCGGACTTATGCCTATGCAATACAGTGATCGACCGGAAACTCTGAACTTGAGCCGATCTTTGAGTCCTATATACATCTCATATTTGGGCGCCACACATCGTCATGGCGCCACTTAACAGAAAGTTCAGAAATGACTTTTGTCTTGCACAAAAGTCTGATTTTTTTTAAAAGAAATGATATATGATAAATGTTGAGTATGTATTTTGGTATTATAGTATATTAATACTATGAGTGAACATGGAATTCCTAATTAACAAATATTGTTAGTAGTTTTAATGGATAGAATTTGATTATACAATTTATAATCAAAGCATACGTGATGTAGAGATATAGTATGTTGTTACTGACTGATTATGTCATGTTAACATATATATATATAGGATAATTGTGATTTGGATTATAACAGTTTAATCTACGCACAAGGCAAGTTCTCTAACTCCATACTCTCGTTAAGTTAGTTGTGTTTATACAAGTTTTCTAATCCTAAAGCTTCGTTATGCAAATTTAATATGCTATACTTTATTTAGTAAAGTATTATCATTAAGCAACTTAATTGTATCCAGTTATTCATGATGATACAAGCTTCCCATCTCCACACTTTCGTTGAGATAGTTATTATGATTATGCAAGTTTTTCCTAACTCTAAACTTGTTATATTAGTATGCAAATATCGTTATTACATTGAATCGGTTTATTGTTCCAGTTATTATTTGTTGTGCATGCTTGATAATAAATTTTAAGATATAACCTTAGCTTAATATTGTTCAAAGCAAGGTATGATATATTATTCAATTGTTATGCTATAATAATTATTCCTAAAGCATGAACTCAAAACGAAATGTTTATTCAGTCATGATTATTCAATAACATGGTGTTATTGTCTTTTATTCAACTAATCCTTAGTTGATGTCCGTTGAATTCCAAATTTGCTTGAAGTGTATCCAAACCAAACTATCTTTGGGGCGGACTTGTACTCAAAATACTGAGATGAACAACCCTATTTATAGGGGTTACGCTTAGTTTTGTACTTTGCGCTGAAATATTTGTATACAATACATGTACGAAGGGTTGATCCCCCTAAGTACCCTGAAGTCATTATAGTCGTATGACTATAAAAGTTAAAGTTGAAAGATTACTTATAACTGTGGACAAGGTTCGTGGTCATTAGACCCTCAGTTGATTGTTTACGATGTTAATAGAATTTATTGTTCAATTCTATTGAGCCCCTGAATGGGCAAGAAATGTTTCAGTTCTTTTAAGCCTCTGAATAGGCAAGGAGCGTATGAGAAGTTAATAGAACCTATTGTTCAGTTCTGTTGAGCCCCTAAATGGGCAAAGAATGTGAAAGTTTTATACATTGATTTTTCAAGTGAGCCTTGTTTGCTCACTCTTACCTGTAAAATCCTTACAGCTAAATATGGAAAGGGCGACGTACCTAGCACTAGTGAAGGGAAGGGAAAGATGAACAAGTACTGTAGACTTGTAATAGTTTTGATATTTTTATTATCAGACTTTGATTTAAAGATTGTAATGGAATTTATTTTAAAATTTCCGCATGAATGTTTGTTTTAAAGGGTTAGATAACCTGGGAGATTTTATTTTATGAAATTCTGTGTATATGTGTTTATTATTTAATTTTATTTATGATTGGGTAGTTATAAATGAATGTTTTGATTACGTGAACACCAAATCTGGAGGTAATGAAGTACCGGGATTTGGGGGTGTCATAGCTGTTTTGGGTCAACGCCAAGAGAAGATATTCCATGCCATATACTATGCAAGTAAAACCCTCACGGATGACCAATTGATACACAACCACCGAGAAGGAGTTAGTTAATGTAGTATACGCCTTTGACAAATTCAGAGCTTACTTAATCGAAACAAAGGTAGTGGTATACCCGAATCACTCGACAATTTGTTATTTGATCTCGAAGAAGGATGGTAAGCCTAAACTAATCAGATGGATTCTACTCCTTTAAGAATTCGACTTCAAAATAAAGGATAGGAAGGGGACAAAAAATTAAGTGGCGGATCATCTGTCGAGACTATAAAATTCAGATAAGGATGGGGCAGACATATGTGTAATCAATGAATTATTTCCGAATGAGCAGCTTTTTAGAGTAAACTCAGAGTTTCCATGGTATGCAGATTTTGCCAATTACTTGGTAAGCAAAATCCTTCCCCCTGATCTGACACGTCAACAAAAGAGAAAGTTTCTACATGATGTCAAGTGGTACAGGTGGGAGAGCCTTATGTATTCAGATAATGTGCAGACAACATGATTCGAAGATGTGTGCCATACAGCGAAGTTAAAAATCTTTTGCATGAATGCCATTCATCTGCTTATGGGGGACATTATGGTAGTGAGCGGACAGCGCCCAACGTACTTCAAGTAGGATTCTATTTGCCTATTGTGTTTAAGGAATCGCACCAGTTCGTGAAAAACTGTGATAGATGCCTAAGGGTGGGAAATATCTCAAAGAGTAATGAGATGCCGCTGAATACTATCATAGAAGTAGAGGTGTTTGATGTATGGGCGATGGACTTCATTTCACCTTTTCCTCCTTCATTCAATAACCTGTACATCTTCCTAGCTATGGACTATGTGTCAAAGTTTGTGGAAGCCGTAGCACTCCCTACAAATGATGCCAAGGTCATTCTCAAGTTTCTACAGAAGAATATCTTTACGAGGTTCAGCACGCCAAGAGAAATCATAAGTGATAAGGGTAGTCACTTCTGCAACAGATCATTTACAGTTCTCTTGGCAAAATATGGGGTCAATCATCGGGTAGCTACAACATATCACCCCCAAACGAGTGGTCAAACTGAGGTTTCCAACAGAGAGGTTAAGTAAATTTTAAAGAAGGTAGTAAATTCGAGAAGAAAAGATTGGTCTCTAAAGTAGGATGACACACTTTGGGCTTACATGACATCATATAAGACTCCAATTGGGATGTCTCCGTATCATTTTGTCTACGGGAAAGAGTGTCACCTCCTGGTGGAATTATAACATAAGGAATACTAGGCCATTCAGAAACTCAATTTTGATTAAAAAGCTGCAGGAGAAAAGAGGTTACTCCAATTGAACGAACTTGACGAATTTCGACTGCAAGCTTATGAGAACTCAAAGCTGTACAAATAAAAAGTTAACAAGTGGCACGACCAAAAGATTATGCAGAGAAAGTGTAAGCGGGACAATCGATTATTCTTTGTTAAACTCAAGATTGCGATTGTTCCCCGAAAGCTCAAATCCAGATGGTCGAGGCCATTCACGATCAAGACGGTTTTTCCCATGCGTAGTTGAACTATCAAGATGAAATTCACTTTAAACATTCAAAGTCAACGGTTAAAGCATTACTGGGGTGGAAACATCGACAACAAAGCTACCGCAATCACACTCGCCGATGCGCCATGAACATAGAGCAGTCAAGTTGAATGACTCAAAAACAAGCACTTATTGGGAGGCATTGTAACGACCGAGGAATTCAGATCCTTTGTAAAATACATGAAAGAATTAAATAAGGAATAAAATAATAATATTTGTTATTATTAAGTGTTAATGAGATGTATGTCCTTTTATAACCTAGAAACGTCGGAACGTCGTAGTATTTTAACTACGTGAAGGAATATGTTAATATGAACTAATACGCGAATTAAACTTTGTATATGTTAATTGGAATATATGTTGGAATACTAGTTTTGTTAAGGTAATAATTTGGTTATAAGCATGGAATACCGTTCACTATAATTTATATTTATCAACAATGCACTTTTGTTTTAATAATAGTGTTTCAAAGAATTAGTCTATGATATTGTTAATTAGTGGTTGGTAATTGGTATATGGATGATTGTTAACAAGTATGTATAATTTATATTAGTTATACAGGTTGTTTGGAGAAAATTGTTGTTACAAATTTAAGACAGTAGCTTTGGCTCATTGTTCATTTTAGTTCGTGAGTTTTGGTATTGACATCAAAATTCACGCCCAGTGTCGTGTTTGCATATAGCGTCAAAATTAGCGCCCTTGACGGACTTTTTGTAGTGGAAGCATGAAAGTCGGTAAAGTCAACGAATGAGCCGGACTTCGAGCCATGATTAGGAGTCCCTATAAAAGTCTCGAGCAGGATAATACCACATCGGTAGGCAATGGTACCACTATAATGAAAGTTCGTAAAGCGACTTTTTGTCTTGCATAAAAGTCTGATTTTTTTAAAAGAAATGATATATGATAAATGTTGAGTATGTATTTTGGTATTAGAGTATATTAATACTATGAGTGAACATGGAATTACTAATTAACAAATATTGTTATTAGTTTTAATGGATAGAATTTGATTATACAATTTATAATTAAATCATATGTGATGTAGAGATATAGTATGTTGTTACTGACTGATTATGTCATGTTAACATATGTATATAGGATAATTGTGATTTGGATTATAACAATTTAATCTACGCGCAAGGCAAGTTCTCTAACTCCATACTCTCGTTGAGTTAGTTATGTTTATACAAGTTTTCTAATCCTAAAGCTTCGTTATGCCAATTTCATATGCTATACTTTATTTAGTAAAGTATTTCCATTAAGCAACTTAATTGTATCCAGTTATTCATGATGATACAAGCTTCCCATCTCCACACTTTCGTTGAGATAGTTATTATGATTATACAAGTTTTTCCTAACTCTAAACTTGTTATATTAGTATCTGCAAATATCGTTATTACATTGAATGGGTTTATTGTTCCAGTTATTATTTGTTGTGCATGCTTGATAATAAATTTTAAGATATAACCTTAGCTTAATATTGTTCAAAGCAAGGTATGATAGATTATTCAATTATTATGCTATTAGAATTATTCCTAAAGCATGAACTCAGAACGAAATGTTTATTCAGTGAGGAGTATTCAATAACATAGTGTTATTATCTTTTATTCAACTAATCCTTAGTTGATGTCCGTTGAATTCCGAATTTCCTTGAAGTGTATCCAAACCAAACTATCTTTGGGGCGGACTTGTACTCAAAATACTGAGATGAACAACCCTATTTATAGGGGTTACGCTTAGTTTTGTACTTTGCGCTGAAATGTGTGTATACAATACATGTGTGAAGGGTTGATCCCCCTAAGTACCCTGAAGTCATTATAGTCGTATGACAATAAAAGTTAAAGTTGAAAGATTACTTATAACTGTGGACAAGGTTCGTGGTCATTAGACCCTCAGTTGAATGTTTAAGATGTTAACAGAATTTATTGTTCAATTCTATTGAGCCCCTGAATGGGCAAGAAATGTTTCAGTTCTTTTAAGCCTCTGAATAGGCAAGGAGCGTATGAGAAGTTAATAGAACTTATTGTTAAGTTCTATTGAGCCCCTGAATGGGCAAAGAATGTGAAAGTTTTATTCATTGATATTTCAAGTGAGCCTTATTTGCTCACTCTTGCCTGTAAAATCCTTACGACTAAAGATGGAAAAAGGCGACGCATACCTAGCACCAAATAAAGAAAAGGAAATATGAACAATCTTTGAAGACTTGTAATAGTTTTGATAGTTTTATTATTAGACTTTGATTTAAAGATTGTAATGGAATTTATTTTAAAATTTCCGCATGAATGTTTGTTTGAAAGGGTTAGATAAACTGGGAGATTTTATTTTATGAAATTCCTGTATGGGCAGGTTTATTATTTAATTTTATTTATGATTGGGTAGTTATAAATGAATGTTTTGATTACGTGAACACCAAATCTTGAGGTAATGAAGTACCGGGATTTGGGGGTGTCACAGCTGTTTTGGGTCAACGCCAAGAGAAGATATTCCATTCCATATACTACGCAAGTAAAACCCTCACGGATGACCAATTGATACACAACCACCAAGAAGGAGTTACTTGATGTAGTATACGCCTTTGACAAATTCAGAGCTTACTTAATCGAAACAAAGGTAGTGGTATACCCGGATCACTCGACGATTTGTTATTTGATCTCGAAGAAGGATGCTAAGCCTAGACTAATCAGATGGATTCTACTCTTTTAAGAATTCGACTTAGAAATAAAGGATAGGAAGGGGACAAAAAATTAAGTGGCAGATCATCTGTCGAGACTATAAAATTCGGATAAGGATGGGGCAGACATATGTGTAATCAATGAATTATTTTCGGATGAGCGGCTTTTTGGAGTAAACTCAGAGTTTCCATGGTATGTAGATTTTGCCAATTACTTGGTAAGCAAAATCCTTCCCCCTGATCTGACACGTCAACAAAAGAGAAAGTTCCTACATGATGTCAAGTGGTACAGGTGGGATGAGCCCTATATATTCAGATAATGTGCAGACAACATGATTCAAAGATGTGTGCCATAAAGCGAAGTTAAATTTTTTTTGCATGAATGCCATTCATCTGCTTATGGGGGACATTATGGTAGTGAGCGGACAACGCCCAACGTACTTCAAGTAGGATTCAATTGGCCTATTGTGTTTAAGGAAGCGCACTAGTTCGTGAAAAACTGTGATAGATGCCAAAGGGTGGGAAATATCTCGAAGAGGAATGAGATGCCGCTGAATACTATCATGGAAGTAGAGGTGTTTGATGTATGGGGGATGGACTTCATTGCACCTTTTCCTCCTTCATTCAACAACCTGTACATCTTCCTAGCTATGGACTATGTGTCAAAGTTTGTGGAAGCCGTAGCACTCCCTACAAATGATGCCAAGGTCATTCTCAAGTTTCTACAGAAGAATATCTTTACGATGTTCGGCACGCCAAGAGAAATCATAAGTTATTAAGGTAGTCTCTTCTGCAACAGATCATTTTTAGTTCTCTTGGCAAAATATGGGGTCAATCACAGGGTAGCTACAACATATCACCCCCAAACTAGTTGTCAAACTGAGGTTTCCAACAGAGAGGTTAAGTAAATTTTAGAGAAGGTAGTAAATCCGAGAAGAAAAGATTGGTCTCTAAAGTTGGATGACACACTTTGGGCTTTCATGACATCATATAAGACTCCAATTGGGATGTCTCCGTATCATTTTGTCTACGGGAAAGAGTGTCACCTCCCGGTGGAATTATAACATAAGGTATACTGGGCTATTTAGAAACTCAATTTTGATCAAAAAGCTGCAGGAGAAAAGAGGTTACTCCAATTTAACAAACTTGACTAATTTTGATTGCAAGCTTATGAGAACTCAAAGCTATACAAATAAAAAGTTAACAAGTGGCACGACCAAAAGATTATGCAAAGAAAGTGTAAACCGGGACAATTAGTGTTACTGTTAAACTCAAGACTGCGATTGTTCCCAAGAAAGCTCAAATCCCGATGGTCGGGGCCATTCACGATCAAGACGGTTTTCCCACATGGCGCCGTTGAACTATACAGTAGAAATTCACTTTAAACATTCAAAGTCAACGGTTAAAGCATTACTGGGGTGGCAACATCGACAACAAAGCTACCGCAATCACACTCGCCGATGCGCCATGAACATAGAGTAGTCAAGCTGAAAGACTCAAAAACAAGCACTCATTGGGAGGCATTGTAACGACCGAGGAATTCGGATCCATTGTAAAATACTTGAAAGAATTAAATAAGGAATAAAATAATATTATTTGTTATTATTAAGTGTTAATGAGATGTATGTCGTTTTATAACCTAGAAACGTCGGAACATCGTAGTAATTTAACTACGTGAAGGAATTAAAGTGTTTAAATTTTTAAAGACGAAAATAAAAGCTTTCTGAGAAAGTTTCTGAAAAACATTATTCATCGTTTTTCGCTCTGGAATTATTTTTGAACTTCTGAGAAATACGCAACGTTATATTATCAAGGTAAGATGGATTATGTAATAATAATCTAAGTATGGAAAATGCAATATTTTGCATGCGGACTTATTTGGAGCACGTTAGGAAAATCAAGCTCTAAGAATTTAACGTAGTGATCATATGATACATATGTATTATACGAGTAAATGAATACAAGTATGATATGAAGTGTTATACGAGTATGTATGAATAATGGAATACCGTATATTAGAAATTACTATACGAGTTGGAATACGAGAATTATACATATAGTATATGTTATAAGACTTTTAGTTAAATGGAATGGACTAGTAAGATTGTGTAAACAATTGAATAGTTCAATGAACATTAAGGTGCATGCCCAAGTGGTTGGGAATGTAAAGCCCAAAGAAATTAAAGACAAGCCCAAAGTATAAGCTAAACTAATTAACTCTAAGCCCAATTAATGATCCAATGGGTAAAGCTTGATCCATGGGGCAACCTATGGGTGAATTGGTGACCAAGGGTTTGTTGTGGAGGCCAAGTAATTAGTGTGGCTAGCAAGATTACTTAGTTGTTAAGTAAGTGAATAATAAGGAGGTTTGTAAAGGAGGTGGATGTCTTAATGTCAATTATGCCCTAACTTTGGAAAGTCTATAAATACCAAGCTTGGATTCATTGTTTAGTTCAATTTTATCCAACAAACTTTCCTTTACAAAGCAACTTATTGGTTAGAGAGACTAAGCACTTGTAAGCCAAACTTCCTTATTTGTGTCAAGAAGAAGAAGAACTAGTTCATCAAGGGTAAGGCTCTGGTCCTATATATCTTCCATCTCTATCATTATACGGTGATAAGAGAAGTGTAACTTAATGATCATGTGTGCTAAGAACATATAAGGATTGGATAAACAATGGACTCAAGCCGTATAAGTAATGATTAAGTATTTCAAACTTGGATAATTTATGAACATATGAAGAATAAGCCATAACCTAATTTAAAGAGAAGTTGTTGTAATATGTAGGTTGAGATGTTTAGTTAATGAAATGAATCCATTTGTGAACTGTAGGCTCTTAAACGAGCCACATCGGACTTATAATGAAGAAGTTACGAGCTCGAGAGTTTCACAAAATTTCAAAATTTGTCAAAAGTATCTATTGCACAGAGTCCGCACCGCAACGTGACTCAAGGCATAAAGGCCCGCACTACCACAGTAAGGCAGGGCATGATGCCTTTGTTAGTTAGTCTTGTGTTGGTACCATAACAAAGGATACTTAGCTTGCTTGTACTGAGTCCAAGGTTCTCTAGCATTATTGCATAAAGCGCAGAAATATGCAATATATGAAAGGAACTTGGCGCCACAACACCAAATTTTAAGAACTAAACAATAACAAAATTTTATATGTAGAGCATGAATGGTAATTGATGAACAATTAACTAAAGATCTTAATGTAACATTGTTAAGACATATTTAAGCCTCAAGTATGATCACTTAGGGTTGAAGTAACTAAATTGCATATGAACATAAGGATAACATAACGGAAAGCCAAAAACAATAAATAACGAATCTAATACGTAATTAGATTGGGAAGAAGGGTAATATTCTTTAGGAACCATGTATGTTTATTAATTACCTAATGTGCTATGTGATGTTATCATCTACCATAGAGACCTTAAAGACTTAAAGTGTACGTGTTATATCTGTAGCAGACACTAAAGGCAAGTATTCTAACCCTTATTCTAGTTCAGTCTGGACAAGATTTGTGATTCATGTATTCTTATGCATAAGTTAATGTCTGATGAAGTCAACGCTAATTCTTTCGGCTAGACTTACGATATGTTGGATTTTTTTTATAATCTTTCAAGTATTGACAAGGATTTACGAAACTATAATTGTTGTGGTTTTCAAAAGGAGACTGAGTATGCTAAATTGTTTTCTCGTCAAACGATAGGCACGTGAGGTTACCACCACTTAAACATATACACATTTAACACTACAAAAAAATTAATCATTGCCGACGAGCTATGTCGTCGCCAATGACCCTCTGGTCGTCGGGAATGCAGTCATTGGCGACGGGGCATGTCGTCGCCCATTCCGTCGCCCCTCAGGTCGTCGCCCCTGGCTCCCGTCGCTCGCCGTCGGGAACTACGTCATTACCGACAATGTGAAGCTTCCTAAACTATATAAAAATATATGTGCATGTGAAAGTAAGGATTATTCTATATAACTACACATTCACCTTTCAAACTATTAATGCCAACAATGTGAAGCAAAATAAGTTTCATTATGTTAGTAATGTAGAGGGTGTGAGAGATTACAAAAACTCCATCTATTTTATTTCCTTTTCTGTTCATTAAAAAATACAAATAGCAACACTATTCAAATATTATCACTTTCATTTTGTTTATCTGGTAAAAATCTCTGAACCCAACAATGCTAACTGTCTGCAGAACATAACTGACCTATCAAAACCTAAAATCATTCAACAAATCAAAACACATATGTATGAGCATATGTATTATCATTCAATACATTCAGCAAAGGTAAATCAACATTGGATATAAATTAAAACGTGTTGACTTCTACTTTTGTTCCTATGTTAAGACAAGAAAACACACAATGTAGGAAAGATATATATCAAAAGAATAAAAACCTGAAATTGAAGCAAGTCCAAATGCTCAAAGGCCAAATTTTGTTCAAAAGAGTTACGTCTTTCTACTTCTGCAAGAAGCATATTAATTTACTGTCAACTATGGTGGCTTCATCACATCCAAGATACAATAGCATGATCAAGTCGTTATAAAGAATTATGGATTTGAACCCATAAATTACGAATGAGAAATTGTTTATGATTTACAAAGAAAACTTGAAGGAACATAAGTGATGCTTGCCCTCGGGAAAGATGGTGTACAATATAAAACTATATATTCAACTAGCATTACATTTACAGCAGAGCTCATGACATCTTACTTGAAGAATATAACACATACTATATGCGAGAGATTTGAATTAAGTAAACATCCTTTGGCTACATACCAAATTGGAAAATTCTGAATGACTTCTTCATAGAATGACTTTCACAGAGTCGTTTTTTCATATGACAACCGTATGTAGTGTTTTTAATACCAGGTTCCTAAACTGAAAGTTGTATTTGCAAGTCCATAGTCACAACTAACAAATTCAATGTCCCTGAGCTATACATTGGTCTAACAAGGTTTTTTTTTCCTTTTAATTTTTGAGCTATACATTTAAAGACTTATGCCTAGCTATAAGCATTTCGTTGAGCAAAATTATTTGATTATTATAATAGCATTGTAAAGAAGATGGGGAGAGATATATACAATTACAATATATGAAATGAGAATGCTCGTCTCCCTTAATCATCATCTTTGTTCTTAATATTATTAATCTTTTATAACAGAAACCACGCCTTACTAATTAAACGGTTTTCCCCTCAATTAAGGAGAAGTCTATAAATAGGATTTACTATATAACCAACTTCATAATTTAGTATGAAGGTTTTATAACTCCTTCAATTATTCCTACGTACCTACCTTCTTCATTTTGATAGTAAGTCGTACACCTTGCTCTATTAATTCTCAAATGCACATCCAACAGTACCCTTTGAGCTTCTTAAAAATTTGCAAAGCTCTCAAAAGGGTACGGTAGGAGTACTCCATCAGCTCAAACATTAATATCCCAAAAAAATTGGTTATTTTAACCATCATCAACATTATAGATCAACTTGAAAACTTAATTCCAACCCAATGTGGATAACAAAAGCCACGACCATTTCGACCTTGAGTCTACCAATATTTAACAAAATCTACCCCAATCCCAGTCCCAAGTTGGCCCCCTTAACAACTCCTTAACAACACCTTAACTCAGTGGATAAATAATCAAGAGAAACATTTGATTGCAGGCCTTGAATTCAAAACAAATGATAAACACTAAGGAACTCAACATAAGCAAATATAGAAACTAAAATACATACAGAGACCAAATTTTATACCTCGAAAGGCAACGACAGTGAGAGTGGCAACTGAGAAATGGCAACAATAGAGAGATGAAGGAACGGTACCTCTTGAAGCTCAGCAATACGCCTCTCCACACTGTATGTATGTGGGAACAAAGATGATGAAATGGCAAGCGAGAAGTGGGTAATCAACTGCAGCGGACGGGAAATGAAACAGGTGAGATGATGAAGTTAAAATGATGATGGATGGGGTGATAATCAATTCGGCAAATCAATTGAAAGTTATGTTAATCTAGGCTAATAATCAATGGCGAGTAGTGGGCAAACTAAGAGGGAAAAACCAAAAATAGAGAGGGAACAAAGTGAGAGTCATTGTCGTCGCTGGTAGGGCTAAAAAATTGAACGTCATTCTCGACGGCAATGTCGTCGCCATTAACCCCGTCGCTAATGACTCATTGTCGACGGCATCCCCGTCGCCATGCATTCTAGTCCCCGTCGCCAGTGACTTTTCCCTCCACCGCAAAATTTTCCCACCAAATAATACCTCATTGCCGACTGGACTCATTCGCGACGGCTAGCCTGTCGACATTGACATTATTATTGATGGAAACACAGCCGTCGGTAGTGACCCCATCGGCATTGACCCTTTTTTTGTAGTGTAATGAATGTAGTGTTGATCAACACAGAGTACTATAGGCTGATCACCTAGACGTGCTCGTAAGCTATGCCGGACTTAAGGACTTAGTGTCGGGATGTCCTTTTTAAAGTACTTATGAAATGCTCATGGTCTTGGACCGGAATTGATGTTTTACTGAATATTGCTATTGTAAAACGTTTTGAAAGAAAATAAGTGTTATTTTGAATTATCGATAATACTTCGTAACTATTGTTCAGTTATTGAAGATATACGATTCCTATGTCTCAAGCATGCTATTTTACTAGAATTGTTGTACTTGTTAAGCTTGTTAGGCTCACATTTGCTTGAATCATATGAATGCAGCTAAGATCGAACGGACCGACGGATCCGGCAAAGATAAAGGGAAGGCTAAGGCGAACCCATAGATTACCTATGTAATAATATAGGTTTTGTAATGATAATATTTTATATTATGACAAAAAAATGTAACGGTTATAAAGAACTTGGGAGAATGTTAATATTATTTTAAATATATATAAGACATATTCGTTCTTTTGAGGCATTTCAATTGAATGATTGTGTGAACTATAGCATCGTGTAGCACCATCTGTCGGGTTGGAAGATACCCGAATTTGGGGGCATCACAGGCAACCCAATTTAACTTCTATCTACATTATTTTTTATGTTATTTTAGTCAATTTGTTGTTTCATGTGTAATTATAGTATCAATTAGTTTATTGTGGTATAATAGATAGTTAGTTAATTCATGATTTTTAGTAAATTCAACCTTACTTGCTCAACCTTCATGATGTTATCATATGTTTACTGTAGCGCCCCCAAATCCGGGTATCTTCCAACCCGACAGATGGTGCTATACTGTACAACATTCATACATTCATTCAATTGAAAAGTCTGAAAGAACGAATATACCCTCTATATATTTCAAGTAATATTTACATTTCCCAAGTTCGAAACCCATTACAAAGGTTCTTTGTCATAATATCAGTTACATTACAACAATAGACCTATACTATTACAAAACAGCTTAGAAACCTACCTTAGCTTTTCCTTTAACTTTTCCTGATCCTTCGGGACGTTCAGTCTTAGCTGTATTCATATGGTTCAAGCAAGAGTGAGAATAACTAGCTCAGCAAGTATAAAAATTTAATAACAACATGCTTAACACATAGAAATCGTATATCTTCGATAACTGAACAATAGTTATGAAATACTACTGATAATTCAAAACAGCACTTCATCTTTTCTTTCAAAATGTTTTACAATAACAACAGTATTAATAAAACATTCACTCCGATCAGAGACCTTGAGTATTCATTCTTTATTGGAAAAGGACAACCCGGAAGCAAATCCGTAATCCCGATATTACTTACGAGCACTACTAGGTGATCAGCCTATTATACTCTATGTTGATCAACAATACATCCATTAAACGTATGTACGTTTAAGCATTTGGCAACCTCACGTGCCTGTCGTTTTACCGACAAAACATTTGTTTAAAATTTCAGTCTTCTTTTGAAAACCATATCAAATAGTTGACAAAAGATATCAACATTTGATAATACATGAATTGATTTTCAATACATCAAGTCTAGCCAAAGGAATTGATTTCATCTTCATCATAACTCAATTCATGAGAAAGAATACATGAACCTCAAAAACTTGTTCAGATTGAACTGAGACAAGAGTTAGAATACTTGCCTTTAGCGTCTGCAACGGTGTTTTAACTTTATATTCAAGTCATTCAAGTCGTTCAAGTCTCTACAATACATGATCACATAATACCTTACATTAGGTCACATATAATCAAGTATGTATATGACTATATCATACTCTTTATTTCAATCTAATTGTGTACTAGATTCAATTACTATTCGTTTTGGTTTGTCATTTACCATTGCATTTATATTTGACTAGGCTATCTTAACCTTTACATTACATTCCTTAAGGTTTATACTTACATCTCGTGCTGCGGCGCCAGATTTATACTTACATCTCGTGTTGCGGCGCGAGCCTTATTGCATCTCTCGACCGGACTTTGGCATGCTATTTCCACTTATTGAACTAAGGTTCGTCTTTGCGGTGAACTCTTGTAGTATGCTCTAGATTCTTGTACATGATTTGCGGCGTGGGTCTTTCCTAGGGTTGGTGCATGGCGCATGACTACGTACCGATAATAATTTGATTTTAAAATTTTGTGAACTTCCCGGACGCATAACTTCTTCGTTATAAGTCCGAATTGGCTCGTTCAAAAGCCTACGGTTCACAATTTACTTACTTTCCATGATCATTCAAGAATTTTATCTATTTGACTTTGTTAGCTAAAAATTCACCTATTGGTTCATTTTTAACGTAAACAATAAACGTTCGTGAACGTTCAACGCTCGTTTCTTCGTTCTAAGTCGGAATCCGGTCATTTTCGAGTCTGCAACTCTTAAATGCAAATTATGACTTGTCTCTATTGGAAAACAAAGGTTTCGTGATCCAACAAAAAATTTGACTTTCATTCAGAGAATTTTACGTATTCGACGTTTATCGTCCAATTGTGCAAATTCCGACAATTCTTCATTCTTATGATTTGTTCAACATTACAAATGACTTCCATTCATCATGTGAACATTTTAACATCATTAATACAACAACTTATATTCATGGTTGGATTTTTGGACTTATTCTTCAAGAGCTCATAACTTGTCAAATTATAAACTACTTAAGATTTGATTATTCATGACTTATGACAATTAAAGTTTCTTAACCATCATTTCTCATATGTTCTCAACATATAACATAACTTAGGTATACATGATACATATAACCATATAATTTCTTTTACATTCATTTCATTTCTCTTAATAAACTTCTTACAAGTTCATATTATTTTCACATAAGTTTATAACTCATGCTAGCTTAAATGACTTATTACCAAATTAATTGGCTTAAGTTCATTACTTACTCATTCATGTTTCTTAATCCCACTTTTCTTATCATCCTATCATGATAGAGATAGAAGATATTTGGAGAAGAAGTCTTACTTTAGAAGTCTTTGATAAGTAGCTTCTTCTTTTCTTGGCTTATGGAAGTGACTTATTTGCAACTTAATCTCTCTAACACTTAAGCACTTTGTGATGTCTAGATTATTTGAGCAACCAACAAATGGCTTGCAAGCTTCTTCTATTTATAGAATTTCTAAGGCTAGGGTAGTTTAGTCTTTAAAACATCCCACCTCCTTAAACCACCTCCTTACTATTCATTACTTGCAAGGCACAACTTAAATCCTACACTTGGTCATTACTCTTTAGTCTTGGTCAATACTCCTACTTGATCACCACATCACTTGGTCACCACACATTCAACCATATTAATATGGTTTGCCCCATGGGTCAACCAATTTATTGGACTTTAGTTTTGGGCTTGGATTAATAAACCCTTTGAGCTTTGCATTAATAAACACTTATTGGTTCATTAATAATAGTTGGGCCTCTCCCATTAATTAATTTGGACTTGTCCCTAATTATTAATCAATCATCCAAGTCCATTAACTTTCTTGATGTATTTTCGTATTCTAATTCTTATAGAATTTATATACGGTATTTCATCATTCATACCAACTCGTATAATACTTTGTATTATACTCGTTTTCATTACTTTGTACAATACCAACGTATCATACCATTATTACTTATTTCTTAACAATTCGCTTTACTTAACATTTATAACTTAAGTCCACAAGCGATTTATTACATTTTCCATAACTAGATTTATTACATAATCCAACTTACCTTGTTTTTCCATCATTACGTATTTCTCGGAAACTTAAAATTATATCCCGAGCAAATACCGATGAATAGTGTTTTTCAGAAAATTTCTCGAAAAACTTTTATTTTCGTCTTGGAAATTCAAACACTTTAATTCATCCACGTAGCCCAAATACTACGATATTCTAACATCAATAGGTTATACAATGACAACAATCTTGATAACACATGGAATATGATTTTATTATTATTTAACTTAATAAAATCATTTTACAATAAGATCCGAATTTCTCGGTCGTTACATTCTTCCCCCCTTATAAAGACTCTGGATCCACTGAAATCCCTTATTGGTCAATGACATGACCTAAAAACTGTACCTTTTCCAGCCAAAATTCACATTTGGTGAATTTCGCATATAACATCTCCTTCCTTAGTGTCTCCAACACTAATCTTAAGTGTTCGGCATGATCTTCTGGCATCTTAGAATAGACTAGAATATCATCGATAAACACCTCGACGAACTTATCCAAATATAATTTGAACACTCTGTTCATCATGTCCATAAATGCAGCAAGTGCATTCGTCAACCCAAATGACATCACCAGAAACTCGTAATGACCATAACGAGTCCTGAATTCATCTTTGGTACATCTTCCTTCCTAACCTTGATGATGATACCCCATTCAAGAAATCTATTTTAGAAAATACTTTGCCCCTTTTAATTGATTAAAGAAATCATCGATCACTGGGCAATGGGTATTTATTCTTTATCGTTAACTTATTCAACTCTCGATAGTCGATACAAAGCCTTAACGATCCATCTTTCTTTTGACAAACAACAAATTGCTCCCTACGGCGAAACACTTGGTTGAATGTACTTCTTGTCCAATAGTTCCTGTAGCTGAACCATTAGTTCTTTCATTTCCACAGGCACCATACGATACGGTGCCCTTGAGACCAGTGTCATTCCTGGCACAGTGTCTATCACAAATTTGATCTCCCTATCCGGCGGTAAACCTGGTAACTCACTTGGAAATACATCCATGAATTCGTTTACTATAGGTATTTATTCCATGGTTGCTCCCACTCTCTAGGTATCAACAACATGGCATAGGTAACCTACACAACCCTTTCTTAAAAGTTTTCTAGTTTGTGTCATCGTAAGGCAACATGGACGTCCTGGCAATTTACTACCGTAAAATACTATAGGAAGTTGCTTCAATGTCCTGATACTCACACATTTCTTTTGGCAATCTATAATTGCTCCATAGTTAATCAACCAATCCATTCCGAGAATTACGTCGAATTCTCCTAACTTTATCGGTATTAAATCTATCGATAACTTACAACCACGTACATCAACGCAACAACTCCTATGAATATCTTCAACAGGAATTATCTCTTCGTTTGCTACCTTAATGTTTAAAGGTATATGCAATTTTTCGGGAAATAATTCTAGTCGTCTAGCAAAACAACATGCTATAAGCGAACAAGTAGCACTCGAATCAAATAGCACGTATGCATTCATATTGTTGATCGGAATAATACCTGCAACTACATCCCCTGATGCCACCGCATCTTGGACCGTAATATTAAAGGTGCGGGCCATTGATTTCCCCGGCTGAGCTGGACCACTAATAGCTAACTTCCCGCTATTAGGTCCCTTATTTCCTTCTATCCCCTTTTTTGGGCAGTTCTTTGCTATGTGGTCAGTTGATCCACATACAAAGCATCCATGATTCTTCTTCGGATTGGGATAGTTAGGCGAAATGTGCCCTTCCTGTCCACAATTATAACATACCGCCTTACCTTTCAGACAGAATCCTAAGTGAGTCTTCCCGCAGGTTTTACAGGCATCCATCCTCCTCTTGGAGTCCCCTTGTTTCGCTCTGGTATTCCCAGAGTTAAAGCCCTTTCTCTTCTGACCGTCACCACTTCCACTGGCTCCCTCGGTCTTGGTTCCTCCATCAACCCTGCCTTTGGTCTTCTTATCTTTGTGGTACTGGCTAAGAGCCTTATTCCCACCTTCGGCAATTATTGCCTTTTCTAGTATGGTTCCAGAGGAAGTACTTTGGAACACAGAGATGCGGCTATAGAGCCAGGGTTTCAAGCCCTGCTCGAACCTTTTAGCCTTTCACACTTCAGTGTCCACTTGATGTGGAGCGAATCGTGCCAGTTCATTAAACTTGGTAGCATACTGGGGAACTGTCATATCCCCTTGTCTCAATTCTAGAAACCTCATCTCCATCCTCCCTTGCATACTCGTGGGAAAATAGTTCTCGAAGAAAATCTCCTTGAACCTCTCCCACGTTAGGTTTCCTATATCGGCCCTAGCCTGGTTTGCCTCCCACTAGAAGTTGGCATCTCCCTTCATCAAATAGGTTGCAAAGGCAACCTTTTGACCCTCCTCAACATTTGCTATTACAAATGCTTTCTCGATTTCTTTTACCCATGTCTGGGCTTCTATAGGGTCCGTAGTTCTCTTGAAATTCGGCGGAACTACACTTTTAAAATCCTTAAAAGTAATAGCTCGTACTACTCTAGGAATTACGGGTACATTAGCCCCTGTTCTATTAAATGCAGCCATTAAAAGATTAACGAACTCCTGCATTGGATTAACCAGACCACCCTCTGGTTGGTTAACATTAGCGCCCTGATTTCGTTGTCTCCTTCTTGGCCGCATTTTGCTGTTAAGAAAACAGCACATCATTATTACTTTATTCTTGTTGGTTTGTCATTGTTTGTAATAAAACAACAACTCATATTCATTACTCAACATATTCCATAAAAAGATTTATATTGATTCATAACTTGTAGTATAACACTACATTGTTTACATTACTCAGCCTTAGCTGATTACATTACTATCCCGCAATTACTTTCCAAAAATTGGGATTTACAAAAGACTACCCTTTGTTATACAAAAGAGGGTTTTACGTCACTACTAGATACATAATATTTACATATATATTCTACTCGAGCTATTACAAGATTACATCTACCGTAAGGCATTCTCAAAATTAGCTCTGGCCAAACCGTAATAACATACATCTTGATGGTATGGATGAGTCCATCTGCTTCTACGATATCCGACTACTGCTGCTTTGAAATCTACATGAGAACTCCTATGAATACAGGACATTCTCTCCAACTTCCGCTTCTTAGTCTTTAGCTCCTGCTTGAGCTCAAAGACTTCTCCTTTCAAATCTCGGACTTTGTCCATAGCTAGGACTCTATCATCGTGCTCCTCTTCCCAAATTCCTTCCATACTAGTCTTGTCCCCACGGACAGCTTAGAGTTCCTCTTTCAACTCCTTAACCTCTTGGCAGTAATGGACATTCCTATCCAATACCGACATAAACAGTGCCTTCATTGATTCCCAGTAGACATTTCCTCTTGTAGGGTGGAACCCGGGTCTCTGTAGGTGGAATCTGGTCAAAGGACATCACGTCCACCTCCTCCTCTAGCTTGCCATCAAATATAGACATGTAGTCTAAGTCGTCTGAGTTTCCCGACTCGATGGTCACCAACTCTGGTTCTACGGCTACGGGATTTGGTAGTATCTCTACAGATTAAGCTGAATCTCTAAACTTACTATATGTATATCTCTATACATATCATTTTCTCTCGACATCTACAATAAAACAATATAGTTTGATTAGTACACGTCAGTAACATAATAGAAATACATAACATAATATAATGCATTTTTATAAGGTTACTTTCCATCTTTTACTTCTTTATTCTTTCATAAGGTTATGACTTAAGGTTCTACTTTCCCCCTTAAGTTTTATAACCTAGGCTTTGATACCAACTTGTAGCGCCCCCAAATTCGGGTATCTTCCAACCCGACAGATGGTGTTATACTGTACAACATTCATACATTCATTCAATTGAAAAGTCTCAAAGAACGAATATACCCTCTATATATTTAAAGTAATATTTATATTTCCCAAGTTCTAAACCCATTACAAAGGTTCTTTGTCATAATATCAGTTACATTACAACAATAGACCTATACTATTACAAAATAGCTTAGAAATCTACCTTAGCTTTTCCTTTATCTTTTCCTGATCCTTCCGGACGTTCAGTCTTAGCTGTATTATTATGGTTCAAGCAAGAGTGAGAATAACTAGCTCAACAAGTTTAACAATTTAATAACAACATGCTTGACACATACAAATCGTATATCTTCGATAATTAAACAATAGTTATGAAATACTACTGATAATTCAAAATAGCACTTCATCTTTTCTTTCAAAATGTTTTACAATAACAACAGTATTAGTAAAACATTCACTCCAGTCAAAGACCTTGAGTATTCATTCTTTATTGGAAAAGGACAACCCGAAAAAAATTCGAAAGCCCGATATTACTTACGAGCACTTCTAGGTGATCAGCCTATTGTACTCTATGTTGATCAACACTACATCCGTTAAACGTATGTACGTTTAAGCATTTGGAACCCTCACGTGCCTGTCGTTTTACCGACAAAACATTTGTTTAACATTTCAGTCTTCTTTTGAAAACCATATCAAGTAGTTGACAAAAGATAACAACATTTGATAATACATGAATAGATTATCAATACATCAAGTCTAGCCAAAGGAATTGGCTTCAACTTCATCATAACTCAATTCATGCAAAAGAATACATGAACCTCAAAAACTTGTTCAGATTGAACTGAGACAAGAGTTAGAATACTTGCCTTTAGCGTCTGCTACGGTGTTTTAACTTTATATTCAAGTCGTTCAAGTCTCTATAATACATGATCACATAATGCCTTACATTAGGTCACATATAATCAAGTATGTATATGACTATATCATACTCTTTATTTCAATCTAATTGTGTACTAGATTCAATTACTATTCGTTTTGGTTTGTCATTTACCATTGCATTTATATTTAACTAGGCTAACTTAACCTTTACATTACATTCCTTAAGGTTTTAACAAAGTTTAACAATGTTACATTACCTCCCTTAAGTTATGTTTACTTCCATTTCTTTTCTTTGCACTTAGAAAATTTCCTTACTATCTTTGTTCGAGAGGGCTGTATTAAGATTTAGATTTATACTTACATCTCATGCCATGCCATGCGAGCCTTATTGCATCTCTAACCCGGACTTGGCACTGCGGCGCCACTTATTGAACTAAGGTTCGCGCTGTGGCGAACTCTTGCAGTACGCTCTGTTACTGTTCCGCGCCGCGGCGTGGGTCTTTTGCCTAGGGTTGGCGCCGCGACACCAACTCTGTGCACCAGATAATAATTTCAGTTTTGAAATTTTGTGAACTTCCCGGACGCATAACTTCTTAGTTATAAGTCCGAATTGGCTCGTTCAAAAGCCTACGGTTCACAATATACTTACTCTACATGATCATTCAAGAATTTTATCTATTTGACTTTGTTTCATAAAAATTCACTTATTGGTTCATTTTTAACGTAAACGATAAACATTCGTGAACGTTCAACGCTCGTTTCTTCATTCTAATCAGAATCCGGTCATTTTCAAGTCCGCAACTCGAAATTGCCAATTATGACTTGTCCCTATTGGAAAATAAAGGTTTCGTGATCCAACACAAAATTTGACTTTCATTCCGAGAATTTTACGTATTCGACGTTTATCGTCCAATTGTGCAAATTCTGGTAATTCTTCATTCTTATGATTTGTTCAACATTACAAATAACTTCCATTCATCATGTGAACATTTTAACATCCTTAATACAACAACTTATATTCATGGTTGGATTTTTGGACTTATTCTTCAAGAGCTCATAACTTGTCAAATTATAAACTACTTAAGATTTGATTATTCATGACTTATGACAATTAAAGTTTCTTAACCATCATTTCTCATATGTTCTCAACATATAACTTAACTTAGGTATACATGATACATATAACCATATAAGTTCTTTTACATTCATTTCATTTCTCTTAATAAACTTCTTACAAGTTCATATTATTTTCACATAAGTTTATAACTCATGCTTGCTTAAATGACTTATTACCAAATTAATTGCCTTAAGTTCATTACTTACTCATTCATGTTTCTTAATCCCACTTTTCTTATCATCCTATCATGATAGAGATAGAAGATATTTGGAGAAGAAGTCTTACTTTAGAAGTCTTTGATAAGTAGCTTCTTCTTTTCTTGGCTTATGGAAGTGACTTATTTGCAACTTAATCTCTCTAACACTTAAGCACTTTATGATGTCTAGATTATTTGAGCAACCAACAAATGGCTTGCAAGCTTCTTGTATTTATAGAATTTCCAAGGTTAGGGTAGTTTAGTCTTTAAAACATCCCACTTGCTTAAACCACCTCCTTACTATTCATTACTTGCAAGGCACAACTTAAATCCTACACTTGGTCATTACTCTTTAGTCTTGGTTAATGCTCTTACTTGATCATCACACTTACTTGATCACCACATCACTTGGTCACCACACATTCAACCATATTAATATGGTGTGCCCCATGGGTCAACCAATTTATTGGACTTTAGTTTTGGGCTTGGATTAATAAATCCTTTGGGCTTTGCATTAATAAACACTTATTGGTTCATTATTAATAGGTGGGCCTCTCCCTTTAATTCATTTGGACTTGTCCCTAATTATTAATCAATCATCCAAGTCCATTAACATTTCTTGATGTATTTTCGTATTCTAATTCTTATAGAATTTATATACGGTATTTCATCATTCATACCAACTCGTATAATACTTCGGTATTATACTCGTTTTAATTATTTTGTACAATACCAACGATCATACCATTATTACTTATTTCTTAACACTTCGCTTTACTTAACATTTATAACTTAAGTCCACAAGCGATTTATTACATTTTCCATAACTAGATTTTTATTACATAATCCATCTTACCTTGTTATTCCATCATTACGTATTTCTCGAAAAATTAAAATTATATCCCGAGCAAATACCGATGAATAGTGTTTTTCAAAAAATTTCTCGAAAAACTTTTATTTTCGTCTTGGAAATTCAAACACTTTAATTAATCCACGTAGCCCAAATACTACGATATTCTAACATCAATAGGTTATACAATGACAACCATCTTGATAACACATGGAATATGATTTTATTATTATTTAACTTCATAAAATCATTTTAAAATAAGATCCAAATTTCTCAGTCGTTACATTTATGATTTCAATGGCCCGTAGTGCATGGATAATTGTGGTCGTGATACTAAAGAATATCCTTGGCCGTAGTGCATGGGTGATTCGATTATGTGGATTATTTATTAAGCTGAGTCCCAGCGATAAAAGTGATGAAAAACCTTCTAAATCAGAAAATATAGTAGATTTTATTCTCTACTTGACTCTTTTAATGGATTGCTTGTTCCGCTGCAGTTAAACTTGATGGTTGTTATATTGTATCAGTTTAACACTGTTGAAGGCTAATGATAATATATTCTGCATTATCTTAGTCATAATATTTCCTACTGGGCTAGTTGAGCTCACCCTATTACTTTTATTGTTCTCTTCAAGAAATGAGAACGTAGCAGGGACTAGTCGGGGAACGGAGTGACGGACTAGATGATAGCATTAGTAGTCTTCACTATTCTATGAAATAGTGTAATAATAATTATAATAAGGACTCCTTTTGAGTTTGTATAATCTCTAGTATACAATATTTGTATCCAAACTCATAGTTTATGTTTTGTCGAATTGTACACGACAGTTGTATTATTAAGTTGTATTTGAATTTTGTACCATGTAAGTGGTGACCCAAGATGGGTGACGTATACCTAATTTTGGGGGCGTCACAGTGAAGGTACGAGAACTTGGACAGTTTATATTCTGCAGTATAACCGAAACAACCCACTTCTTCCTTTCTTTTCTCCAATAACCGATCCTCTCACTCTTATATACCCACGAAATTGCTACAACCATCTCCACTAACCCACAAATTCAAACACTCATATCCCTCTCTATAAATACAACCCCTAAATCCACCATTCTATCCAACTTAGTCTTCATCTAACTTTCAATTTCAGTCAACAAATAGCTAGGGTTCTCTAAGTTCGGTTTTGATAGCAACAAGGAAGGGAGAAAACAACAAATTGTCACCACCTATTGGAAATTCATACTTCAATTGGGTCCATACGCTATGGGTAAGCATTTACTTGTAAGTTTTCATAAGCTTAGCGCCGTAGTTGAAGTTCAGTTATCATATTTGGGGGTATTGTGGGTTGTGCACACCACGTGTTTGAAGAATTGTGCAAGTGAAGTTTGGGGGAATACTGTGATTGCAAGTGAGAAAAATGGCACTTAAGACACCATCCAAGCGCCAATGAGGTGAGGGTTCAGGGTCTACGCCACCTACGCATGCCTTTGACAGACGTAGGTTCACGAGTGCTAGTGCCACCGATAAATACGACTACTTAGTGCCTAAAGCACTAACTCCTAAGCGAGGCTTGGCACCAGATAATGTTGATAGGCAGATGAGGAGGCAAATATATGAGCAAGGCTGGGATATACTGACAGATGAGCCAAACCCAGCAATAGTTATTGTGGTGAAGGATTTCTATGCGAACACTAAGGATAGGGTGTCGTTCAGTGCATTTGTGAGGGGTAAACATGTTCCATTCAGCCTAGAGGCCATCAACAACTATTACAGCCTGAGATCCCCTACAATATGCCAATACACTCAATTACGTGATAGCAGTCTCAATTATGATTAGACTTTAGCTCAGATAACTAAGCTAAGTACTACTTGGGTTAAAAGACGAAAGGGTGACACAATTTTCCTCAGCAAGGACTTGAGCTACTATGGCAAGATATGGTATGCGTTTTTGTGCGCAAAGTTGTTTATGTGAGTGCCTCGAATCCGAGGTCCCGAATCACTGCGGATCCGGTTCGATCATTCTATCACTAATACTATATTTGCGGAAGATATAAATAGAAATTGTGTGACAACCCCAAAATAGGTCCATTCCATCCAACCCATTTTGAGTTGCCAAATACATGGTACAGAAAACAACTATAACTTTATTACAACAATTGTCGTGCAAAATACAACAACACATATGCTGTGAGTTTGGATACAAATATATACCAACTGTGACTCTCATCCCAACCTTGGATAGCACGTCACAATGACACCTTACATAAAGGTATAGTCAAAAACTGTTTTAGAAATTAGGATCTTTGGGAAGTGCTTAAGGAAACCTTCGTACATGGGAGGCCATGCGTCTAGGTTATGATAGATATCATATGGCCACGGAATTATCCTTGGTTGACCCAATTGACCCCAAAGAAAAATGAGAAGATTACTATCATATCCTTCCCAATGGTGAGTCTTCTCTTGACATATCATTATCTCCGCTGTCTCTAATTGAGAATTATACTTCAAACAAACATCAAGATCATATAGGTAGTGCGCGTAGATATACTTAGTAAGTGGATGTGCACAACCCTATCTTATGATGACACGAGGTTGTATGTCATTAGACATCTTGTATGATAGTGGCAAAACACCCTTCCAACATTGGGTTCGCCTCACCCTAGTTGATTCACCAAATATAACTACTAAATGATGAGCACCGTTCTATTCTCCTGTTACCCTCGCTCGACCCAGCTACACTCTTATTACCTGAAAGGAATTGTTAAGCAAAAGGGTGAGTACAACTATCTAAGTAAAGAATATCATGACTAAAGATAATTAAATTATCAATATCCTTCATCAATAATAAATCAGAGATTTAGAACATATAGTAGATGATAAAAATTTCAACCATAGTTGCAGCGGAACGAGCAATCCATTAGAAGAGTCAAATAGACTATAAAGTCTATTATCTTCTCCATGTTAAAAATCCACCAACAATATTTTATCCCTGTAACATCAATCAACAATTCTGGTCCACAATCATATGAATAACTCATAATCATAATTGTAGTTCTAAATTCCTCTTCTCATCCAGGACGAAGATAATTTTCATCACCTATCTTTACCTGAAAACATCAAAGATCATGGTTACACCAAATCACATTTCCTGTTCATAATAATACTAATAACTTCATCTTTGCACTACGGCCAAAGATATTCATTTGTATCACCAGTTGGTTATGTTCATCTCAACACCTGTTCATCTTTGCACTACTGGACAAAGATATTCAACAACATGTCATCTTTGCACTACGGGCCAAAGATATTCATCAACAATTCATCTTTGCATTACAGGCTAAAGATATTCCTCAACAGTTCATATTTGCACTACAGGCTAAATATATTCATCAACAGTTCATATTTGCACTACAGGCCAAATATATTCATCAACAGTTCATATTTGCACTACATGCCAAATATATTATTATCTCAAAGAAATATATAATCATTTCAGAATTTATATAAACAATAATTATAACCATGTTGATCATTTCACCTTTGCACTTAAGCTAAAGATATACAATTATAAATTCAATGGTCACGATCATACCAGTCAACAATTCAACTTTGCACTACTGGCCAAAGAGAACTCATAGTCATGATCACCAATAATCTACCCATCTTTACACTCAAGTCAAAAAGAAATTAATATCATCATTAGGGTTATAAAAATATTATAATCAACATATAGATTTAATCTCAAGAGTAATATTCATACCTCAACTATAATTTTGTCAAAAAAAGAAACTAATTTTGTCATGAATAGTACCCGTGAATAGTAACTCGTGAATAGTAACTCATGAATAGTAACTCGTGAATAGTAACTCATGAATAGTAACTCGTGAATAGTAACTCCTGAATAGTAACTCATGAATAGTAAACCCGACTCAAAAAGGTAGAAATTCCACAATAAAATCCATACCAATATTTCGGTATAATTATATTGAAATAACATTTCTTAAACTTATAAATAATTTATTTTAATTGTTTACACTTTACTAAATAATGCATTTAATCATCCTAAAATTCCAAACTCATAAGATTTCATCACCAATAACCAAAACCCTCATCAAAAATCTGCATATACCTCATATATGATTCTCAAGCCATAAAATCATATTTTTTAATTTTCTTACTTCACATAACATATTTAATTCTTTTACTCATAACTAGACCATTTTCATGAAAATACCAAATCAGTTCCAAAAATATTTCTTTTCTGGGATTTAGCAGAATATAGTCCCATATTGAACATATATTTTCTCAGAATTTTTAAAATTCATTTACTATTTTTCATATGGCCAAAATTGCCGAATATTTAGACATTTATCATAAATTGTACTCTTGTCCAAAAATTTCAAAATTTATTGAGTACACTGATATTATATAGATGTACTCCCAATAAAAATTCCATCAATGTTGGAGTTAACCACAAGGAGTTATAAGCGGTTTCTTTTAAAATAGTATTTTCCCGTAAAATTCATAACTCTTAATCTATACATCCAAAAATCACCATTTTTGGACACAATCAATAAAAGTCATCAAAATATCATTTCCAATTTTTCCAGAATTTTCTAAAGGTCGGAAGAAGTACGAACTGAAAAACATAATAACCCTTAAAATCCCTTAGCTCAAAAGAGCAGTATTTCTGACTTGAATATCGGATATAATTTGAGCGAACTTGCGTCAGTATAGCAACACTCAAGATATCTAAATACTAACAAAAATAAGCGATAATATAGAGAGAAAACTTATGTTTCGGTGTGATTTTAATTCTAACATAAGCACTATTTATAGAAAGCTGCTAGAACGCATAAAGGAGACTAAAATAATAAAATATTATTATTTATTCTCATTCTTTCTCGCATGCTTTGAAAGCCATCAAACCCTCAATTCTAAAAATTTTAAATTGACCCACATGTTATTGACACCAACCAAAGTGGGTCACACCCATAAATTTAATAAAAATCATTTTATTTTTCTGAATCTTCAATAATTCATAGAAAATAGCCTGGTTATCAGAAAAATACGAATTTTATGTCCATTCTGACTGAAATCAAATTCTCTACAACTTTGTAGCTTTGAGTTTTTCCAAATTCCAAAACAAAAATATCCGAAATTCACAAACGGATGATTTTTAATACCTCTACACCAACAAAATACTGATAAAACACCACAACATTAATTCCATCATTTTTATCCACATAAAAATAAATATATCCATCATTTATATCCACATAAAATAAATATTTCTTTATCATATAAATCAATAATTAATTATTCACAAATAATATTACAGAATCACAATAATGACAACAGTGCAATTCCCGGAAAGGGGGCTTTCAATAAGGATTTATCCTTCATGGTAGGCATAATTAGGTGACTAAACCTCTCCTTGATAGAACTTTCTAGACATTGCCAATAATGCTATCTAATAATATTATTCAATTAATATGAATTATTGATCCGATAATGGAAAATACTCTGGCAAATTGACAATTATTGAAATAACAATAATATAAAATATCAACGCAGCAATTATTGAACCAATAAAAATAAAATATTGAACAGTAATTACTGTAACAATTATTGAGTAGTTTCTTTTTACGTAAGAATCAATAATTTCAAAAATCTTGTGTGCAATCTTTGTTTTACTACATCTTGTGCAATAACACGTATTACTGTATTTTAACCACTGGGTATTCCAACAAATTGTTAATTGATAACGATTACGCCGTTATTTATAAAACTCAAATTTGTCATTTTCTTTATCAAGCGGTTTATCCGTTATGGGGCCACAAATGGGTGGCGCGTACATTAAATTGCGAATATTCCGATAGAAAGAATATTCTACGACCAAACGAATATTCCCCGACAACAATGAATATTTTATAACCACTTGTGTATTTTGAAAAAATTCATATATCACCCTTAACTTTAACCTTTTATCAATTTAACCATTTACTGAAAAGTAATTATAAGAAAAATTGAATAATTTTATTTCATAAAATTCGGGGTCTTATAAATTGTTTATACATTAAACTTACGTACTTTTCCCCAAGGTCAAGAAACCTTAACTTAATACACAAATCATAACTCATTTAACACATAACATTATTATTATATAATTATTACAAATCTAATCGCACACATTCACTTTAAGCTGGAACTGTCTTTAACCTTTCCTTGTATCCAACAAATTCGCCTTAATCTGCAATGTTTTATCATGATATAGCAAGGCTGAGCATGAAAGTTGCCCAGCAAATTTAAGTTCAATAATTTAACAATATATCATGATTGAAAGAATCTGAATAATAAGCTGGCTATAATTCAACAATATAATTGTGAACTAGCAGGAACAAACTTTTGACTGAACAAGTATATAAAATGAACAAATATATCTGGACCGAAGGGTAATGAAGGTGATCAGCCTTTCATACCTAACTTATACATGCAATATGCACAAAGTATAATTCTACATTGAAATCAGCAATGATTAGCAATAAGCATATCTGAATGAAACAACTCTTAGTAGAGTTAAGCAAAACTAAACTTGCCTGAACCGTTGATTACCGCTACACAATTTATAACGCTTTATCCGAAGACATAATATTAGTAATATAGATCTCCAATATTAGAATAATATCATCACAATATAATACTATTATATATTTAGATATACATAGAATAACCTAAACACATAACACATAACACGTAACCCTATCAATCTACAACACACAAAAGACTCGGTATCAGGTCAAACTATTTCAGTCTGACTTGAATTCGATAAAGTTCTAACATCCCGACGGTCTAGTCGGACTTTTATCGAGTCTAAGTTCAATTAAACTATGCGTAACACTTAACAATTATCTCAGATAATTTTAATATTAGTCAAAATAATTTTCATAAGCTCGTAATAATTTTTAAATAATTATTACTATTTATCATGAATTTTCCATTATTAATATCGTATTTAAATGAATTAAATACCACATAATTCTTTTATCATTAATATTTATTTATTATCAAATATTAATGAAATACATGTCATAATATTATAATATATTTATAATATCACAAAGTATTTTAATACTTTAAAATCACCTTTATATGATTTCTAAACAATTAAATTCATTATCCGATAATTGCTATTAATATTAAAATATTAATATTTTCATGACAAAATATCAAAAGTTATATTTTATAACTTAAAATATTTTTCTAACCCTTAAATCATTTTTATATGATTTTTAAATCATTTATTCTATTTTTCCATAATTTATTTAATATATTTATTAAATAAAATAATTATCATTAATATTAATTAATTAATGAAATTCATCCTAAAATATTAAAAGTCACTAAAAATAAATTAAAATATTTTCTTATACCATAATATTATTTTTCATGATTTTTTTATGTATTAAAATTATTTTTAAATAATTTATTTAATATTATAATTATATTAATTAAATACCATTTATATTCCAAAAATATTAAATATTTATGAAATATACTCAAAATAATTAAAAACTATTTTTCAGGCTTTAAAATAATTTTTCATAATTTATTATGTATTTTTAATAATTAAAAACTATTTATTTAATTAATTAATTATTTTTCGGAATTAATAAATAATAAAAGGGCCTTATAGCGACAGAACCGTCGCTATAGGTGTTCTTCAGCTGTTCTTGAGCCTTCATGTCAGACACTAAGGTGCCTACTTTGACCAGTGATCGATTCTTGTTCTTTATGTTTCTGGGCTGGATAAAGTGTTACTGTTGTAGTATAAGTGTAATACTACAACTACAAACTGATTACATGACCAAAACATAACACCACTGAGAGATCTAAGCTATCAAACTACATGTCAGAGGCTGCTGGGTTCTTTCTAGGTTTCCCAAATTCCCAATCAGTTTGAGCGACCACCTTGTGACTTAATTTTATACATGGTCCAGTTATGTTTCATGTGATGTTAAGGTTCAAATCTATAGTAGGTATGTCCAGGTACAACACACAATCACTAGATCAACTTAAAAACATCAACACAGTATGATCTAGGTCGGTCAAACTAGGCCACACCAATTGTTCTTGAACATTTCTAGAAAACCTAGAAATGTTCTTGAGCAGTTTGGTCAACGGTGGTTTGACTACTAATTTATGTGATTCAGAGAAAGATCATGGTGATCTAATGACTTTAGTATGTAGACTACATGCCAGGCTACAACTACAAATCGACAACTGGGCCAAAACATAAACATACAGCAAGATCAGGGACGTTGAAAAGCTTGTCAGACCATTGGAAAAATTATAGGTTACCCAGAATTTCATTTCCATGAACGGTCAACGCGGTTTGACCGCTTGTATCTCTTAATATATTCATGATCTGGTCGTGTTTTCGGTTTCAAATCATAGTCCTCATGTCATAGAAAATATTTATAACATAAAATAACAACTATCAAAAACATAGAACGATTTAAGGCGTCTGACATTAGGCTGTCAGTCGATATTTTTCCAGTTTTTTAGATTTGACAGATTGCTAGATTCAAGGACTTTGATTTTATGGATCTGAGATTTTACAACCCAGATCACTAAATAACATCATATTACACATATCTAGCAAACAAATTACAACATATATCATCAAATCATGAGATTTTACAAATTAGGGTTCTTATACCTTTTGAATGCCCAGTATTGATTTCTGATCTAGATTTTCTATTCTTGAATGGCTAAAGGATGTTCTTGGCTTTGTTTAACACTTAGTTTCTCTCAAAAGTTTCGAAGAAGAGAGAGAGAAGATTTGGCAAGTCTAGCAAATAAAGTGAGTGGGTTTTCTCTCTCTAAATCTCTATATATATATATATAACTTGTAATGAACTTGGCTAAGATTTTCTGCTGATTGCTGTGATTTTAAGGCACATGGAGTAGTTACATTAGGTCACCAACTCCATTTTGTCTAGATTTGCAAGTTAAATCAAATAATGCACTAAAGGGTAATATAGTCATTAAACTTTTAAATTTAATGGCATTCATGTAAATGGCCAAATCGTTAGGGTTTAAGGTTTGGGTTAGAGTTTGAAAACCTTAGGGTTTAGGGTTTAGAATCCTTAGGTTTTAAAAATTAAAAAATTCTAGAATTTCGAAATTATATTTTCAAAATAAAATTAATATTTCTAAATTATAATTAGGATTCTATAATTATTTGAAGATTTCCTAATCAAAAATTCAATCTTGCTAATTAGGATTATTATTTCCTAATTAAAATTACTAATTTAGCAATTAGGGTTAATATTGGTCATTAGGGTTTATAACCCAAAAATTAGGGTTTTTAATAGAAAATAATTTTCTAATTTAGAAATTAGGTTTCCTAATTAGATTAGGGTTTCCTAATTACTATAACTTGAAAATTAGAATTAATATTCCTAATTAACATTAAAAGTATTAAGTTAACAATTAGGTATTCCCTAATTAAAAAATTAGGGTTTTTAATCCCCAAATTAGGGTTTAATAAATTTGAAATTAGGGTTTGCTAAATAATTAAGCTTTACCCTAATTAATATTATAATTAATAGCACTTGAGCAATATAATTCTCTGTTAAGTTCCCAGATTAGGGTTTTAGATTTCCGAATTAGGGTTTTGGATTCCCGGAACTGAAATTAGGGTTCCAAGAATCCTTTTCTAGGGTTTCCAATCAGACGTTATGGTTTTCTAACAGAACGTTGACGTTCTTAATATAAACATAGGGTTTGACACTGATAAAATTTATATGGTCAACCCTTGACCTGTATCCACATTCTGAACACATAAATGACCATATAAACAGAACATGTTCACATAAACACTTAATCCTGAATAATTCACCTAACTCCTTCACAGAATTTTGAAACCCTCAAAATTCTATCTCAAAAATATCAAACGTATACACTTATTTTCTGTCTAGGTTCAAGAGTCCGTTTAGATTTACAAAACCTTGTCCGATTGGTAGTCATGTCGTCGGCAATACTCTCTGTGATGTAAAAGCAAGTACACCTTCGAAACCATGGTGCAATGAGTTGGAGAAGATAGAAGAAGAAATTGTTGTGTCTGACAAGCCTCAATGCCAGAATATATTTGTAGACACAATGGAGAAACCACCTAGATGCTGGACATTCTTGAATGTGATCTTATCTAAAGAAAGCATGCTAGGTGACTTTAATACAATGGCTATTACAAATGGGAACCTACCAAAAGCTATATTATTTCCGATGGATGGAGGGTTTCTCAACTTTCAAAGAGGAATTGGATAGCGTTGACCAGACAAAGTCAGGCTGAAAGACTGTAAAACAAGCGCTTATTGGAACGCAACCCAAGTTTAATTTTTGTTTTTAATTTTTATTAAGTTTTATATTAGTAGTTTGGAATTTGCATTTATTTAGGATTTAATAAAATTGCTTTTATCATGGTTTTACAGGTTATTCAAGTCAAATTCAAGTGTGGTGCCCAATTTGTTCCATGTGCTTAGCCTATTCTCCAAACTTAGCGGACAAGGAGGAAGATTGCTATATTTTCAAGGAAGTCCTCTACTTTAATTTTTTCTATTGTAGCCATTGAGGACAATGTCTAGTTTAAGTTTGGGGTCATTTTAGTGTCGTACAACATATAGTTAGTTATCTGCATAGTAGTTTATTTTTTTTTATATGTTAGCATTATGTTTTTTTTAGGTTGCATATAATACATGGTATTTTTTTTGCATCTTCATATATGTGTTCATGTAGTATAATTGCATTTTTTCTTATTTTTGCATGAATCTGTGTGATAGGTTGGTGTGGTCTTAGCTCGGCCTATGATAAGATTGGTTTTGCATGTTAACTTGAACAGTGTTGATAATTGATGATGAGTTCTAATTTTAATCATGATGATAATCTGAGCCTGTCTGAAACTTATATAATCGGTTAACACTTAAAGTTTAACTTTTTTAATCCACTTGGTTCAAGGGTTTCATAATTTGTTTCTGGGGGAAAATATTTGTTAAATTTTAAGGAAATTAGTGAACTGGCGGTAAAGGTTGGAATGACGTAAAAGCTTGAGTTTGGGGGAATCTATGGGATATATATACTAAAAAAGAAAGAAAAGAGATGATGAAAAAAAAAGAAGAGAAAAATCGTGGTTAGTTTTGTTTCGGGGCCTTTGTTACTTGAGCAAGTACGCCCGAAGTGGTGTCTTAACACCTAGCGCCCTAAGGTCTTATATGGTCTGGGAGTCGTTGGTTGAAAGCTCGCTAAGGGGTGGCACTGTTAGCCTAATGGAATGAGACATTGCACAGCCATGAAAAAAAAATCACGAGAAAGAGCAAAAATGCCCTCATGGTTGAATAAAAGTATAAATAAATCAGGTATTTACCCTTAGATTTGGTAATTGCTTAGTTTTAACCGGAGTTGTCATGTTCACAAAAGTAATTGAATTGGAACTGAAATTTTCCTTATAAGAAGTTTGTTATGTGATTATCTTGAATTGTGGTTGGTTAGAATAGTTAACAAGCACACACACACACACACACAACATGGGTGATGACAGGTTTGGGTTGACTAATTGGTTAGTGTTATGGACTTTGACTTGATTGGATATATTGTTTGAGTATCATTGGTATCTTTGAGGCTTGTTGCTATATATCATACTGATTTATTACTGGATTTCATAGGTATATTAGGAAGTAGATCATGCATATGCATTCATGTAGTTGAGTTAGTTTGTTTATTTTTAGTTCTTTTGTGTTTTTGCTTGAGGACAAGCAAAGGTTTAAGTTTGGGGGTATTTGATGAGTGAGTTTTATACACATGAATTGGATACATTCGGGCTTAATTTATTGTTGTTCTCAAGTCTTTTAGAATATTTTTTAAGTGTTTGTGTCCATTCATGCATGTTTTACATTGTTTTGTAGGATTTGGGACAAAAGTTACTTGGATCGACATTCGGGGTGGCTTGATTCGCGTTTTCGGCTTGGCATTTACATATCAGTCACTTCAGAGCCAATTTGAGTATTTCTAAACACCTTATTTCGAAACACTCAAAGAATAAAAGTTGTAGATCTACTTTTTCTCTTTCCGAATCATCTTGAATCATCAAAATCAGAGTTCAGACGAAGAAGTTATGACCATTTTGCCAAAGGACGTCGGAGCAGAAAATGTCATAACTTGTAACAGCGCCGGGGCGCTATCCTTACTTCATTTTTCGGCGCCGGGGCGCTATAAGGTAGTGTCTGAGCGTCGTTCCTAGTGCTGGGGCGTTGGGGAAGAGGTTGGGTGTGGCCTGGACGCGTTTTGGGGGAATTTTGACACCTTTTTGACTCCAAATTGGATTGGGTTTGTTCCTAAGCTCAAAATTAGACTTGTAATCTATAAATACTTGATGTAAGGCATAAAATAAAAGGAGATTACATAGATTAGACTAGGGATACACTCCATTAGATTAGAACATAACCCTAGTTCTTATTAGTTTTGGAGATTGAAGCAACTTTGAGATCATTGAAGATTCAAAGCAAGAGTGAAAGAGGAGTCTCAAGGCTATTGACAATAGATTATATTCTCTTCTCTTCTCTTACTTTTATCTTTTAATGTCTATTCAATTGTGGATTCTTGATTTTAATTCATTAATTATGAACTAACACTTTCATTAAGATTTCAATTGAACTTTTTATGATTATGAATTAATTATTTGATTTATTCTAATTATTTATGTTGAAGTGAATTGTTCATCTTGCCTTATGCTTATTGATTAATTATCTGATCAGTAATTACCTTGTTACTCTAGAAGGAATTGAGAAAGGAATTCTAGGGTTAGAACTGGACATGGTGACATGTGACTTAGTTATTTGCACAGTGAATAAGTAGGTTTGTGAATAGAATGAGAATATCTATTTGCCGCATTTAACACATAAGGAATTGGGATTGTAACGAGTTTAATTCAATTATTTTGCATAGAGATATAGCAAAATTAATTTGGGTTAAATAGAAGGCAATTGATCACTCGAGAGAGGGCTTTTGGCATTTGAGAATTCTCATTAACAATTGATGAGACATAATAATTGGGATAATTGGATAATTGGTTTATAGTTCATAATTGGGGATATTGGAGTCTTTGCCTTTATTTATTTGAATTCATTTATAAAGTAACCTAGTTTTAATTAGTTAATTTAGTTTTCTTAATTAGAAAATTCACAATTTGCTATTGTTTAAATAAAATTGATTGGTTAAGAGTTAGTAATTGGTAATTTTTATTAAATAATTCCTCGTGGGAACGATACTCTACTTTCACTTTATTACTTGTTGACCGTGTATACTTGCACGTATTTATTGATTGCGAAATCGATCAACATAATCCTTCGGTTAGAGATATCAAACTTAAAGGTATCCTTAATCAAGGGCAAGTTAGTCATCCTTGCTATACTCAGAATGATACCGTAGAAGATGAAGGTTCATCTTCTCCGGCATCCTCAGTATATCCCACACAGTCTGATATTAATGCCCCAATTCATAATCAATTAAGAGTCATTAAAAAGAATTTCGTTTTAGATTGGGATAACTTAGTAAAAGATTTTAATCCAAAATTTAATAAAGAGAAAAGACATCTATTCAGATCTAATAACCCAATTGAAAAGGAAAGAGATAAGATAGTAAATAGATGGAAAAGATTTATTAAAAATGAATAAATTAATATTACTTTTTACGACTGGTATGAACAATATCAAAGTAAATGTAATGTTATTAGTAAAACTCAATGGATTCAAGAAGACAGATCTAAAGTATCGTCTAGTCATCCTCCTTTAGAGACAGTTCTTATTCCAGTTAAAAACACTTCAGTTATTGCTAGTCCCTTCAAGATTTCTGATGGAACTAATGATGATAAAAAAATAATTGAACAATTAGACTTTAGTAATCAATATCAGCAACAATGAGGAAAATGACTAGATAGGATTGAAGAAAAATTTGAAGAAAGTATTATTAAAAAACCTGATTCAAAGATTGAACAGCCTCTAATTAACTTACCAGAGAACAGATATAATTTAGATAAACAGTTTTCTATGTCCTCTAATAAAATTTATGAATGGAATATAGATGGATTTAGTGAACAAGAAATTCTTAATAAACTTAATCATATGTCTATGGTAGCCAATAGCTATATCACCAAATTCAACACTTTATCTCAACCAGATATAGTTGAATTATTAGCTAGTGGATTTATTGGTATTCTCAGGTCTTGGTGGGAAAAACATCTCATAGAAGACATTAGAATATCCATAGTTCATGCTATCCAAAGAGATAATGAAGGCAATCCCATCTTTGATGAAGATGTTGGTATTGGTCTTCCTGATGGAGTTAATACTTTAATATTTACTATAATTAAACATTTTGTTGGAACCCTTAGTAATATTACAGAAAGAATTCATGATCAATAAAGTAATCTTACGTGTCCCACTCTAAGTGATTTTAGATGGTACAAAGATGTATTTACTTCTAGAGTTATGATGAGAAATGACAATAATAAACCATTTTGGAAAGAGAAATTCGTTAATGGTTTACCATCTTTATTTACTCACAAAGTTAGAGAAGAATTAAGTAAAAATTTAGCATATATTGATTATGATAATTTAACCTATGGTGATATTATTAGTTATATTAAAAAAATTGGATTAAAAATGTGTATTGATTTTAAATTAGCTAAACAAGCTACTAAAGATAGAAATAAAGCCAAATATGAGTTAGGAACATTTTGTGAACAGTATGGTTTTCTGTGGGTTGCTCCCTCTGGCGAAAGCACAGGCATAAGAATAAACATATCGAGTCACATAAAAGTCATAAGCGTCGTAAGAAAAGATATAATCAAGATAAAAGTAATAATAAAAGTCATAATCAAGATACTTATTACAATAAACCTAAGTCATCTAAGAAAAAGTCATATAAAAATCAAAGAAATATGATAAAAGTAAAATTATGCATCACATATGATTGTGGGCGAGAAAGGACATTATAAAAGTGAATGTAGAGTTAAACAAAAATTAGCTCAATTGAATATTTCAAATGAAGATATCTGAATAGTTATTAGAATTAATGAGAATTGATAATAATGATGTAGTAGCGATAATGAAGAAGCTTACGATATCCCGAGAATCTTCAAGTAATAACGCATCTAACGATGAATCGATAGTGAAAATGAAGTCACCATATATGTACAAAAAATTGCAATAAAAACAGTTGTAAAAGAGTTAATGTAATTACAAAAGAAGAAGAAGAAAGTTATTTATTAGTAGATTTAATCAGTAAAATCACAGACCCTGAATTAAAAACTTAGTATTTGAAACAATTAAAAGATTTGTTAACTAAAGATAAGAAAGTCACTGATAAGGTTCTTAGAGCCAAAGAAAAACCCATTTTCAGTTTAAATAAAACTCTTGAAAGATTTAAGTCTCCGGTAAAAGAAATTACCCTCCCTGAGTTAAATCAAGAAGTTAATAAACTTAAGAAAGAGATTTCTAATTTAAAATTAGATATTTCCAATCTAAGAAAAGAGATTGACGATAAAAAATCAGATCTTCAAGTTCATGATTTCTCTTCTAGTGATGAAAGTCACGATGAACCAGAATCATCAGATGCTAAGGATTCTGATCTCTTTATTCAAGGTGTCTCCCTTAAAAGAATTAAAGATATTACTATTCAAAAATGGTATATCTCTATTAATTTAGTTATTGATAAAACTTTCTCGGTACAACTCCCTGCTTTGGTTGATACTGGTGCAGACTTGAATTGTATTCAAGAAGGTATTATCCCCACCAGATATTATAAGAAAACTAGTGAAAAACTAAATTCAGCTAACGGTAGTCAAATGAAAATAAAATATAAATTACCTAATGTACATATTTGTCAAGACAGTATGTGTTTTAAGACCTCATTTGTCTTAGTTCGCAATCTTACTGATAAAATCATTTTAAGTTTACCATTTATATATTTATTATATCCATTTACCACTAGTAATAAAGGTCTAAGTTGTGAACATTTAGGAAAGAAAATTACCTTTAAATTTCTTATTAAACCAAAAAAAAGAGATTTAAAATTTATTCAAGAAGAATCAATTTCTAAATCTTTGAATTTGTTAAACTGTAAAGTTACCCACCTAAGTTTTCTTAAAAAGAAGTTAGGTATCAACAAGTTGAAGAACACCTTAAGTAATGTGAGTTCAAGAAAAAATAAAAGAGTTAAAAGATTATTTAATAAAAAACTTATGTTACGATTCTCCCGATGCTTTTGGCATAGGAAGAAGCACTGCAGTTAGATTACCCTATGCTAAGGAATTTAAAGAACATTTAATTCCCACTAAAGCTAGGCCTACTCAAATGAGTCATGAGCAGGATGGAGTTATGTAAAAGTGAAATTAATGATCTTCTTAGTAAGGGTTTAATTAGACATAGTAAGTCACCATGGTTTTGCCCAAACCTTCTATGTTAATAATGAAGGCGAGAAAGAAGCGAGAGTACCTCGGTTAGTCATTAATTACAATCCATTAAACAAAGTTCTAGAGTGGATTAGGTACCCTTTGCCCAACAAGGATGATCTCCTTGGTAGGTTAAGTGTCTCCACCATCTTTAGTAAATTTGACCTTAAGTGCGGATTACGGCAAGTTTCTATTCATCCGATGATAGGTACAAAAGCGCATTCACCCACTCGATTCGGACACTACGAATGGAATGTTCGATCATTTGGACTTAAAATGCACCCAGTGAATTTGAGAATATTCTTAATAATATTTTGAATCCTTTTAGTCATTTTATTATTGTTTACATCGATGATATCCTTGTATTCTCCAAGACTATTGAAGAGCATATTAAACATTTGAATTCGTTCTTCAAAAAGCAGTTAAAACCAATGGTCTTGTCCATTCCCTTCCAAGTGTAGTCATTTACGACTAAAGTCGGGTTTCTCTCGTGTTAATCCTCTATCATGAACTCACATGCCAATCGATTGAGAGATATTTGATTCAATTAAATAGGTTCCCGAGATAAGATTACAAACAAAACTTCATTCTGAGAGGTTTCTTAGCTCGCTCAATTAAATTGACAAGTTTTACAAGAATCTCAGGAAGATTTGTAAGCCTCTCTTTTAGCGCTTACAAAGTAATCCACCTCTATGGACTGATATTCATACTTCTGTCGTCCAACAAGTTAAAAAATATGTTAAGGTATTGCCCTACATTGGCATTTCAAATGATGTAGCATTCAAAATAGTTGAAACTGATGCCTCTGACATTGGATTCGGTGGCATACTCAAACAAAAGTTAACTCCTTCTTCAGATGAACAAATTGTTCATTTCCATTCTGGCGCAAGGAATCCTACACAGTTAAAATACAGTACTATTAAAAAGGAAATTTTATCCCTAGTCCTATGTATTAAAAAGTTTCAGAGAGATTTATTAAATCAGAAATTTTTAGTTAGAATAGATTGTAAGTCAGCAAAATTTTCTCTTGAAAAAGATGTTGAAAATGTCGCCTCAAAGCATTCATTCGCTAGATGGCAACTATTTTAAGTATTTTCGATTTTGATATTGAATACATTAAAGGTAGTAACAAATCAGTTCCTGATTTCCTCATCCGTGAGTTCCTTAACACGGTTACTGCTGACAACATGAGTGTGCGAGGAGGATCATCTTCTCGTGGTCGTATGGCGCTCTGCCGGTCCGATTAATCGATCAAAAAGAACTATTGTTCCTCATCCGATTTACAAACACACAATAAATTCCGGTGCTTGATACGGTCCCCAAGCCTACTCCTCGATTCTCTCTAGTCATTGGCCAGTTTGATATTTTTGCTAGTCAATCCCAAGCTACCTCATCAAAACCTAGTCACCCGATTGTACGATTATCGTGATTTTTGATCGACACTTATTCCATATTGAGTTACCTATGAAACCAAAGAATGACCCAATTCAATTGGTGCCCGAGTATTTTCCTCTTTGGATGACATTTCCTCCCTCTTGCTCCTTATAAATCACTTGTGTATTATAGGGATATCCTTATTGAAACAGAGTCAGTCTTCATTAAACCAATTTATGCCAACGATGATAAATCAAAACTCCTTTATCATTCGTTGTATATTAAACAAGTTCTCAATCTGTCCGATTGGGGTAGTGATCCATCAGATCTCAAGTCACTTTCTAATCACACTAGCTCCTTTTGCTATTATGATTATATTGAGGCTTGGCATAAAATCATGCTTCATCAAAATGAAGATCATAGTCATTCGTGGTTTTTCCAGTTCGACCACAAGTTAAAAAGTTAATTCCCCAAATGGTTTATCCTTTGGTGGACAAGGTATGGTTTGTGCCAAGATATTTTCCCCAAACCTCTCCTTGCCCAGTTAGAACATTTTTGTCATCACAATAATTATCATTCCAAATATGAGGAAATTCCAGTCTTCCTTATATTCTGTAGTAAATATAAAATCCCTTGGATTCTTAAATGGCAATATGTCATTTTAGCTACCCAAGAAGTCACGATATTTCGGTCTAAAAGTCGTCCATAGGTATTCGGACAGCTCAGACTTGTCTTTCCCCTATTTCTTATGTCTCTCGCCATTTTTTAATTAAATGGTGGGATAAATTCAGTGTTGATAGAATAGTTGGCCAAGTTCAGAAAGAATTTCTGCCTTCTCCATTATTGACTCCTCCAGTAACCACTCCTTCAGTTACCACGGCCCCTGCCGTTGCATCTTCCAGTAAAACAGTCACTAAGACAGCTGATAAGTCAAAAGAAAAATCAGTTGTTCCTCCTATTTCTGATGAAGTTACTAACATTTCTAGTTACTCCAGCTCTCAGTTAAGGCGTCTTGCAAATGCCATTCATATGAGTCTTGACCAATTACATGAAGAATCAGACAAAGCTTCTTCTCAGTCCAGAGGAGAAAATTCTAATCAAGATCTTGATGAAGAAGGTGAAGGTGATTGTGATCCCTATGGCACGATCAGTCTTCAGGATGCTCAAGATCCCTTTTCTTGAGTCCCGTAGTAATCAATCAAGGTGTGTTGATGTTATCAGCCACCATCATAGCCTCGATCGTGACCAAAGACTGCTGCCCGTGACCTCGATCGACCAAACACTGCACCGCGGCATAGATAGACATGATCATCTTACGCTTTTCCACCAAAAGCAGCAATCAGTCAGGCATCTGGCCCCACGGTCGCATTAGTCAAAAGAGACGTCTGCTTTTCACCGAAAGCAGTTTCTTTTCCTTTTACTTTAGTAAAATGTTTTTTACTTGTACTTTTTACTTTAGTAAAATGTTTCTTACTTTTACTTTACCCCAGTTATTGTAATAGTAATCTTGTAACAGTTCATTTCCTTGTTCTATAAAAGAAAATTGAATTCACTTGGTTTAGGCAGACTTAGAAAAAATCAAAGTTCCTTCTCTGATAAATCTTTAGCCTCAACCGTTGGTTAGCCTACTTAAACCCTCTTCATCTAATGTTCTTATTTCAGTAAACTTGTAAGTCATTTTAATTGTTCATCTTGTAAATAGTTTGAGTCATTATCAATAAAACTGTTTTTATTTAGTAATTTAATTGTGTTGGTATGTGCACTTGTTCTTCTCTCTTTATATTCTCCTTCCGCCCTCTAATGGTACCATATAACAGCGGGATAAGTTTTTATTCAGAAAACTTAAATAGAAAAAGAAAAGATTAAGAAGATGACCGGTGAATCGGTAAAGTAATCTCTTTCTTTTATTTATAAACATTTGAAGAAGGGATTACATTAATTCCTAGACTAAATGTTTAAGAGGGAAGATCGAAGTATTAAGGACTTCGTCTTCATCTTTAACTAAGAAGATCGAAGCTGAAAGCTTCGTCTTCGGCTAACTAAGAGAGAAGGGAGAGGACCTAGGAAGAGCTTTCTAGAGAGAGAAGCTCTAAGGCTACATTGAATTAAGCCTAAAGAAACTCTAACACTTGAGTTTCTTTAAATAGAAAATAGAAAAGTAAATTACTATTTGATTCACACAAGAATCACTATTACATTGATCTAAACAGAAGACTAATTTGTTAACTGTTTAAACAAAAATCTGAAACGAAGGATCACTCGATTGGTCCTGATCTATTAGTGAAATCGATCTAAACAGAAGACTAATTTGTTAACTGTTTAAACAAAAATTCTTTTTCTTGAAGGTCCACTTAGACTTTAGCCTTACTTGCCTTGAACACATACCCGTAGATCTAAAGATTCCCTTTAGCCTTACACTGCTCCCAATTGAGACTTACAAACGGAATTATTCGAGACTTAAGGCGATCTTGGGTGGTTTATGGCGAAGGTCGGGCGATTAAAAGCGGAGCAAGAAAAATAAAAGTTTGAAAAAAACATTTAAGTAAACAAATCAAACTGTTTTTAATCGAAACCACCGATAGCATCAAGAACCAACCGTGTGGCTCTGATACCATATAACAGCGGGATAAGTTTTTAAAAGAAAAACTTTAACAGAAGAAAGAAAAGATTAAGAAGATGACCGGTGAATCGGTAAAGTAATCTATTTCTTTTATTTATAAACATTTGAGGAAGGGATTACATTAATTCCTAGACTAAATGTTTAAGAGGGAAGATCGAAGTATTAAGGACTTTGTCTTCATCTTTAACTAAGAAGATCGAAGCTGAATAAACAAAAATTCTTTTTCTTGAAGGTCCACTTAGACTCTAGCCTTACTTGCCTTGAACACATACCCGTAGATCTAAAGATTCCCTTTAGCCTTACACTGCTCCTAATTGAGACTTACAAACGGCATTATTTAGGATTTAAGGCGATCTTGGGTGGTTGATGGCGAAGGTCGGCGATTAAAAGCGGAGCAAGAAAAATAAAAGTTTGAAAAAACATTTAAGTAAACATATCAAACTATTTTTAATCGAAACCACCGATAGCATCAAGAACCAACCGTGTGGCTCTGATATCATATAACAGCGGGATAAGTAATTTACTAAAGTAAAAGTAAAACGTAAGAGACATTTTAAATTTACTTTTACATTGGTAAATGTAAGAAACATTTAAGAAAGTTAAAAACATTTAACTTAAGTAAAAAGCAAAAGTTATTCTTTTACTTTTACTTTTACATTTACTAAAGTAAAAGACTTTTGCTTTACTGAAAGCAAAAGTCGAGATGATGGTGGGCCATCACTGTCGATTATTTGAAGATGCCTCTGGCTTCTTCTCCCGTTCTTGGTCCGTCTCGTATAGGTCTTAGGAAAGTGCTTTGTTGATCTTCTTCTCAGATGAGTCACCATCCCCATACATTTCCACCTTAAAATTTTTATCCAGGAAATAACCCTTTCACACCCAAAAATTTTGTTTATAAAGATGGATGAAAAAAAATTTCTACCAAAAATTGGTCAAAATCTTCAAAATTTCTTAGATTTTGTAAAAAAAATTGTGTTTAAAAACAAATCAGACAGAAATCTTTAACAAAGGATCACTCGATTGGTCCTGATCTATCAGCGAAATCGATCTAAATAGAAGACTTATTTGTTAACTGTTTAAACAAAAATTCTTTTTCTTGAAGGTCCACTTAGACTCTAGCCTTACTTGCCTTGAACACATACCCGTAGATATAAAGATTCCCTTTAGCCTTACACTGCTCCCAATTGAGACTTACAAACGGCATTATTCGGGACTTAATGCGATCTTGGGTGGTTTACGGCAAAGGTCGGGCGATTAAAAGTGGAGCAAAGTAAAAGTTTGAAAAAACATTTAAGTAAACAAATTAAACTGTTTTTAATCGAAACCACCGAGAGCATCAAGAACCAACCGTGTCGCTTTGATACCATATAATAGCGAGATAAGTTTTTATTCAGAAAAAGTTAGACAGAAAAAGAAAAGATTAAGAAGATGACCGGTGAATCGGTAAAGTAATCTCTTTCTTTAACTTATAAACATTAGAGGAAGGGATTACATTAATTCCTAGACTAAATGTTTCAGAGGGAAGATCGAAGTATTAAGGACTTCGTCTTCATCTTTAACTAAGAAGATCGAAGCTGAAAGCTTCGTCTCCGGCTAACTAAGAGAGAAGGGAGAGGACCTCGGAAGAGCTTTCTAGAGAGAGAAGCTCTGAGGCTACATTGAATTAAGCCTAAAGAAACTCTAACACTTGAGTTTCTTTAAATAGAAAATAGAAAAGAAAATTACTATTTGATTCACGCAAGAATCACTATTACATTAACTGAAGTAAAAGTAATTTACTAAAGTAAAAGCAAAACGTAAGAAATATTTTACATTTACTTTTACATTGGTAAATGTAAGAAACATTTAACTAAGTTAAAAACATTTAACTTAAGTAAAAACAAAAGTTATTCTTTTACTTTTACTTTTATATTTACTAAAGTAAAAGAGATGATGGCGTGGGCCATCACCTGTCGGTGACTGAAGACTCCTCTGGCGTCTTCTTATTTAACTGGTCCATCTCCTGTGGATGCCGGAAGGTGTTGTTGATCATCTTCTCAGATGAGTCACCATCCCCATACATTTCCACCTTAAAATTTTTATCCAGGAAATAACCCTATCACCCCCAAAAATTTGGTTTATAAAGAAGGAGGAAAAAAAATTTCTACCGAAAATTGGTCAAAATCTTCAAAATTTGTAAGATTTTGTAAAAAAAATTTGTTTAAAAACAAATCAGGTTGAAATCTGAAATAAAGGATCACTCGATTGGTCCTGATCTATCAGCGAAATCGATCTAAACAGAAGACTAATTTGTTAACTGTTAAACAAATTTTTTTTTCTTGAAGGTCCACTTAGACTCTAGCCTTACTTGCCTTTAACACATACCCGTAGATCTAAAGATTCCCTTTAGCCTTACACTGCTCCCAATTGAGACTTACAAACGGCATTATTCGGGACTTAAGGCGATCTTGGGTGGTTTACGGCAAAGGTCGGGCGATTAAAAGCGGAGCATGAAAAATAAAAGTTTGAAAAAACATTTAAGTAAACAAATTAAACTGTTTTTAATCGAAACCACCGATAGCATCAAGAACCAACCGTGTCGCTTTGATACCATATAACAGCGAGATAAGTTTTTATTCAGAAAAAGTTAGACAGAAAAAGAAAAGATTAAGAAGATGACCGGTGAATCGGTAAAGTAATCTCTTTCTTTTATTTATAAACATTAGAGGAATGGATTACATTAATTCCAAGACTAAATGTTTTAGAGGGAAGATCGAAGTATTAAGGACTTCGTCTTCATCTTTAACTAAGAAGATCGAAGCTGAAAGCTTCGTCTCCGGCTAACTAAGAGAGAAGGGAGAGGACCTCGGAAGAGCTTTCTAGAGAGAGAAGCTCTGAGGCTACATTGAATTAAGCCTAAAGAAACTCTAACACTTGAGTTTCTTTAAATAGAAAATAGAAAAATAAATTACTATTTGATTCACGCAAGAATCACTATTACATTAACTGAAGTAAAAGTAATTTACTAAAGTAAAAGTAAAACGTGAGAAATATTTTACATTTACTTTTACATTGGTAAATATAAGAAACATTTAACTAAGTTAAAAACATTTAACTTAAGTAAAAGCAAAAGTTATTCTTTTACTTTTACTTTTATATTTACTAAAGTAAAAGAGATGATGGCGTGGGCCATCACCTGTCGGTGACTGAAGACTCCTCTGGCGTCTTCTTGTTTAACTGGTCCATCTCCTGTGGATGCCGGAAGGTGTTGTTGATCATCTTCTCAGATGAGTCACCATCCCCATACATTTCCACCTTAAAATTTTTATCCAGGAAATAACCCTATCACCCCCAAAAATTTGGTTTATAAAGAAGGAGGAAAAAAAATTTCTACCGAAAATTGGTCAAAATCTTCAAAATTTCTAAGATTTTGTAAAAAAAAAATTGTTTAAAAACAAATCAGGCTGAAATCTGAAACGAAGGATCACTCGATTGGTCCTGATCTATCAGTGAAATCGATCTAAACAGAAGACTAATTTGTTAACTGTTAAACAAAATTTTTTTTCTTGAAGGTCCACTTAGACTCTAGCCTTACTTGCCTTGAACACATACCCGTAGATCTAAAGATTCCTTTAGCCTTTAATTGCTCCCAATTGAGACTTACAAGCGACATTATTAGGACTTAAAGGCGATCTTGGGTGGTTTACTGGCGAAGGTCGAGGCGATTAAAAAGGAGCAAGAAAAATAAAAGTTTGAAAAAACATTTAAGTAAACAAATCAAAGCTGCTTTTTAATCGAAACCACCGATAGCATCAAGAACCAACCGTGTCGCTTTGATACCATATAACAGCGAGATAAGTTTTTATTCGAGAAAAGTTAGATGAGAAAAAGAAAAGATTAAGAAGATGACCGGTGAATCGGTAAAGTAATCTCTTTCTTTTATTTATAAACATTAGAGGAATGGATTACATTAATTCCAAGACTAAATGTTTCAGAGGGAAGATCGAAGTATTAAGGAATTCGTTTTCATCTTTAACTAAGAAGATCGAAGCTGAAAGCTTCGTCTCCGACTAACTAAGAGAGAAGGGAGAGGACCTTAGAAGAGCTTTCTAGAGAGAGAAGCTTTGAGGCTACATTGAATTAAGCCTAAAGAAACTCTAACACTTGAGTTTCTTTAAATAGAAAATAGAAAAGTAAATTACTATTTGATTCACACAGGAATCACTATTACATTGACTGAAGTAAAAGTAATTTACTAAAGTAAAAGTAAAATGTAAGAAACATTTTACATTTACTTTTACATTGGTAAATGTAAGAAACATTTAACTAAGTTAAAAACATTTAACTTAAGTAAAAGAAAAAGTAATTCTTTTACTTTTACTTTTACATTTACTAAAGTAAAAGAGATGATGGTGTGGGCCATGACACATCATTGTTGAAGACTCACTGGCGTCGTCTTCTTAGCTTCTTGGTCCGTCTCTTGTGGATGCCGGAAGGTGTTGTTGATCATCTTCTCAGATGAGTCACAATCCCCATACATTTCCACCTTAAAAATTTTATCCAGGAAATAACCCTTTCACCCTCAAAAATTTGGTTTATAAAGAAGGAGGAAAAAAAATTTATACCGAAAATTGGTAAAAATCTTCAAAATTTCTAAGATTTTGTTAAAAATTTTTGTTTAAAAACAAATCAGACTGAAATCTGAAACGAAGGATTACTCGATTGGTCCTGATCTATCAGTGAAATCGATCTAAACAGAAGACTAATTTGTTAACTGTTTAAATAAAAATTCTTTTTCTTGAAGATCCACTTAGACTCTAGCCTTACTTGCCTTGAACACATACCCATAGATCTAAAGATTCCCTTTAGCCTTACACTACTCCCAATTGAGACTTACAAACGGCATTATTCGGGACTTAAGGCGATCTTGGGTGGTTTACGGTGAAGGTCGGGCGATTAAAAATGGAGCAAGAAAAATAAAAGTTTGAAAAAACATTTAAGTAAACAAATCAAACTGTTTTTAATCGAAACCACCGATAGCATCAAGAACCAACCGTGTGTCTTTGATACCATATAACAGCGGCGATTAGTTTTTAAAATGAAAAAAATAGACAGAAAAAAGAAAAGATTAAGAAGATGTCCGGTGAATCGGTAAAGTAATCTCTTTATTTTATTTATAAACATTTGATGAAGGGATTACATTAATTCCTAGACTAAATGTTTAAGAGGGAAGAACAAAGTATTAAGGACTTCGTCTTCATCTTCTAACTAAGAAGATCGAAGCTGAAAGCTTCATCTCCGGTTAACTAGAGAGAAGAGAGAGAGGACCTCGGAAGAGCTTTCTAGAGAGAGAAGCTCTGAGGCTACATTGAATTAAACCTCAACAACTCTAAACACTTCGAGTTGTTTAAATAGAAAACTGAAAAGTAAATTACTATTTGATTCACGCAGGAATCATTATTACATTAACTGAAGTAAAAGTAATTTACTAAAGTAAAAGTAAAACGTAAGAAACATTTTACATTTACTTTTACATTGGTATATGTAAGAAACATTTAACTAAAGTTGAAAACATTTAACTTAAGTAAAAGCAAAAGTTATTCTTTTTCTTTTACTTTTACATTTACTAAAGTAAAAGACTTTTGCTTTACGGAAAGCAAAAGTTGAGATGATGGCTGGGGCCATCACCAGTCAGTTGACTGAAGATGCCTCTGGCGTCTTCTTTCGTTCTTGGTCCGTCTCATGTAGAGTCTTAGGAAAGTCAGCTTTGTTGATCATCTTCTCAGATGAGTCACCATCCCCATACATTTCCACCTTAAAATTTTTATCCAAGAAATAACCCTTTCACACCCAAAAATTTTGTTTATAAAGAAGGATGAAAAAAATTTCTACCGAAAATTGGTCAAAATCTTCAAAATTTCTTAGATTTTGTAAAAAAAAATTTGTTTAAAACAACCGATTGAAATACGAAACAAAGGATCACTCGATTGGTCCTGATCTATTAGCGAAATCGATCTAAACAGAAGACTTCTTTGTTAACTGTTTAAACAAAAATTCTTTTTCTTGAAGGTTCACTTAGACTCTAGCCTTACATGCCTTGAACACATTCCCGTAGATCTAAAGATTCCCTTTAGCCTTACACTGCTCCCAATTGAGACTTATAAACGGCATTATTCGGGACTTAAGGCGATCTTGAGTGGTTTACGGCGAAGGTCGGGCGATTAAAAGCGGAGCAAGAAAAATAAAAGTTTGAAAAAATATTTAAGTAAACAAATCAAACTATTTTTAATCGAAACCACCGATAGCATCAAGAACCAACCGTGTGGCTCTGATACCATATAACAGCGGGATAAGTTTTTTTTCAGAAAACTTAAACAGAAAAAGAAAAGATTAAGAAGATGATCGGTGAATCAATAAAGTAATCTCTTTCTTTTATTTATAAACATTTGAGGAAGGGAGTACATTAATTCCTAGACTAAATGTTAAAGAGGGAAGATCGAAGTATTAAGGACTTTGTCTTCATCTTTAACTAAGAAGATTGAAGCTGAAAGCTTTATCTCCGGCTAACAAAGAGAGAAGGGAGAGGACCTCGGAAGAGCTTTCTAGAGAGAGAAGCTCTGAGGCCATATTGAATTAAGCCTTAAGAAACTCTAACACTTGAGTTTCTTTAAATAGAAAATAGAAAAGTAAGTTATTATTTGATTCACGCAGGAATCACTATTACATTAACTGAAGTAAAAGTAATTTACTAAAGTAAAAGTAAAACGTAAGAAATATTTTACATTTACTTTTACATTGGTAAATGTAAGAAACATTTAACTAAGTTAAAAATATTTAACTTAAGTAAAAGAAAAAGTTATTCTTTTACTTTTACTTTTATATTTGCTAAAGTAAAAGAGATGATGGCGTGGGCCATCACCTATCGGTGACTGAAGACTCCTCTGGCGTCTTCTTGTTTGATTGGTCCATCTCCTGTGGATGCCGGAAGGTGTTGTTGATCATCTTCTCAGATGAGTCACCATCCCATACATTTCCACCTAAAAATTTTTATCCAGGAAATAACCCTTTCACCCCCAAAAATTTGGTTTATAAAGAAGGAGGAAAAAAAATTTCTACCGAAAATTGGTCAAAATCTTCATAATTTCTAAGATTTTGTAAAAAAAAATTTGTTTAAAAACAAATCAGGCCGAAATCTGAAATGAAGGATCACTCGATTGGTCCTGATCTATCAGTGAAATCGATCTAAACATAAGACTAATTTGTTAACTGTTTAAACAAAAATTCTTTTTGTTGAAGGTCCACTTAGACTCTAGCCTTACTTGCCTTGAACACATACCTGTAGAACTAAAGATTCCCTTTAGCCTTACACTGCTCCCAATTGAGACTTACAAACGGCATTATTCGGGACTTAAAGGCGATCTTGGGTGGTTTACGGTGAAGGTCGGGCGATTAAAAATGGAGCAAGAAAAATAAAAGTTTGAAAAAACATTTAAGTAAACAAATCAAATTGTTTTTAATAGAAACCACCGATAGCATCAAGAACCAACCGTGTGGCTTTGATACCATATAACATCGGGATAAGTATTTATTCAGAAAAAGTTAGACAGAAAAAGAAAAGATTAAGAAGATGACCGGTGAATCGGTAAAGTAATCTCTTTCTTTTATTTATAAACATTTGAGGATGAGATTACATTAATTCCTAGACTAAATGTTTAAGAGGGAAGATCGAAGTATTAAGGACTTCGTCTTCATCTTTAACTAAGAAGATCGAAGCTGAAAGCTTCGTCTCCGGCTAACTAAATGAGAAGGGAGAGGACCTCGGAAGAGCTTTCTAGAGAGAGAAGCTATGAGGCTACATTGAATTAAGCCTAAATAAACTCTAACATTTGAGTTTCTTTAAATATAAAATAGAAAAGTAAATTACTGTTTGATTCACACAGGAATCACTATTACATTGACTGAAGTAAAAGTAATTTACTAAAGTAAAAGTAAAACGTAAGACACATTTTACATTTACTTTTACATTGGTAAATGTAAGAAACATTTAACTAAGTTAAAAACATTTAACTTAAGTAAAAGCAAAAGTAATTCTTTTACTTTTACTTTTACATTTACTAAAGTAAAAGAGATGATGGAGTGCGCCATAACCTGTCGGTGACAGAAGACTCCTCTGGCGTCTTCTTGGCTGACTAGTCCGTCTCTTGTGGATGCCGGAAGGTGCTGTTGATCATCTTCTCAGATGAGTCACAATCCTCATACATTTCCACCTTAAAATTTTTATCCAGGAAATAACCCTTTCACCCCCAAAAATTTGGTTTAAAAAGAAGGAGGAAAAAATATTTTCTACCGAAAATTGGTCAAAATCTTCAAAATTTCTAAGATTTTGTGACAAATTTTTGTTTAAAAACAAATCAGATTGAAATCTGAAATGAAGGATCACTCGATTGGTCCTAATCTATCAGTGAAATCGATCTAAATAGAGGACTAATTTGTTAACTGTTTAAATAAAAATTCTTTTTCATGAAGATCCACTTAGACTCTAGCCTGACTTGCCTTGAACACATACCCGTAGATCTAAAGATTCCCTTTATCCTTACACTGCTCCCAATTGAGACTTACAAACGGCATTATTCGGGACTTAAGGCGATATTGGGTGGTTTACTGTGAAGGTCGGGCGATTAAAAACGGAGCAAGAAAAATAAAAGTTTGAAAAAACATTTAAGTAAACAAATCAAACTGTTTTTAATCGAAACCACCGATAGCATCAAGAACCAACCGTGTGGTTTTGATACCATATAACAGCGGCGATTAGTTTTTAAAATGAAAAACATAGACAGAAAAAAGAAAAGATTAAGAAGATAACCGGTGAATCGGTAAAGTAATATCTTTCTTTTATTTATAAACATTTGAGGAAGAGATTACATTAATTCCTAGACTAAATGTTTAAGAGGGAAGAACGAAGTATTAAGGACTTCGTCTTCATCTTCTAACTAAGAAGATCGAAGCTGAAAGCTTCGTCTCCGGCTAACTAGAGAGAAGGGATAACTAGAGATTACTTTACCAATACGATACCATATATAAAATGACTTTGATACATATATAACAATGGATAAGTTTTTATTCAGAAAAAGTTAGACAGAAAAAGAAAAGATTAAGAAGATGACCGGTGAATCAGTAAAGTAATCTCTTTCTTTTATTTATAAACATATGAGGAAGGGATTACATTAATTCCTAGACTAAATGTTTAAGAGGGATGATCAAAGTATTAAGGACTTCGTCTTCATCTTTAACTAAGAAGATCGAAGCTGAAAGCTTCGTCTTTGGCTAACTCTAGAGAGAAGGGAGAGCGGACCTCGGAAGAGCTTTCTAGAGAGAGAAGCTCTGAGGCTACATTGAATTAAGCCTAAAGAAACTCTAACACTTGAGTTTCTTTAAATAGAAAACTGAAAGTAAATTACTATTTGATTCACGCAGGAATCACTATTATATTGACTGAAGTAAAAGTAATTTACTAAAGTAAAAGTAAAACGTAAGAAACATTTTACATTTACTTTTACATTGCTAAATGTAAGAAACATTTAACTAAAGTTAAAAATATTTAACTTAAGTAAAAGCAAAAGTTATTCTTTTACTTTCACTTTTAAATTTACTAAAGTAAAAGACTTTTGCTTTACGGAAAGTAAAAGCTGAGATGATGGATGGGCCATCACCTGTCGGTTGACTGAAGATGCCTCTGGCGTCTTTTTTTTCTTGGTCCGTCATCTCAGTAGAAAGAAGAAGGTGCTGTTGATCATCTTCTCAGATGAGTCACCATCCCCATATATTTCCACCTTAAAATTTTTATCTAGGAAATAACCCTTTCACCCCCAAAAATTTGGTTTATAAAGGAGGAAAAAAAATTTCTACCAAAAATTGGTCAAAATCTTCAAAATTTCAAAGATTTTGTAAAAAAATTTTGTTTAAAAATAAATCAGACTGAAATCTGAAACAAAGGATCACTCGATTGGTCCTGACCTATCAGTGAAATCGATCTAAACATAAGACTTCTTTGTTAACTGTTTAAACAAAAATTCTTTTTCTTGAAGGTCCACTTAGACTCTAGCCTTACTTGCCTTGAACACATACCCGTAGATCTAAAGATTCCCTTTAGCCTTACACTGCTCCCAATAGAGACTTACAAACGGCATTATTCGGGACTTAAGGCGATCTTGGGTGGTTTACGGTGAAGGTCGGACGATTAAAAATGGAGTAAGAAAAATAATAGTTTGAAAAAACATTTAAGTAAACAAATCAAACTGTTTTTAATCGAAACCACCGATAGCATCAAGAACCAACCGTGTGGCTTTGATACCATATAACAGCGGCGATTAGTTTTTAAAATGAAAAACATAGACAGAAAAAAGAAAAGATTAAGAAGATGACCGGTGAATCGGTAAAGTAATCTCTTTCTTTTATTTATAAACATTTGATGAAGGGATTACATTAATTCCTAGACTAAATGTTTAAGAGGGAAGAACGAAGTATTAAGGACTTCGTCTTCATCTTCTAACTAAGAAGATCGAAGCTGAAAGTTTCGTCTCCGCCTAACTAGAGAGAAGGGATAACTAGTGATTACTTTACCAGCTCTGATACCATATAACAGCGAATTTGATACCATATAACAGCGGTATAAGTTTTTATTCAGAAAACTTAGACAGAAAAAGAAAAGATTAAGAAGATGACCGGTGAATCGGTAAAGTAATCTCTTTCTTTTATTTATAAACATTTGAGGAAGGGATTACATTAATTCCTAGACTAAATGTTTAAGAGGGATGATCGAAGTATTAAGGACTTCGTCTTCATCTTTAACTAAGAAGATCGAAGCTGAAAGCTTCGTCTTCAGCTAACTCTAGAGAGAAGGGAGAGCGGACCTCGGAAGAGCTTTATAGAGAGAGAAGCTCTGAGGCTACATTGAATTAAGCCTAAAGAAACTCTAACACTTGAGTTTCTTTAAATAGAAAACTGAAAGTAAATTACTATTTGATTCACGCAGGAATCACTATTATATTGACTGAAGTAAAAGTAATTTACTAAAGTAAAAGTAAAACGTAAGAAACATTTTACATTTACTTTTACATTGCTAAATGTAAGAAACATTTAACTTAAGTAAAAGCAAAAGTTATTCTTTTACTTTTACTTTTACATTTACTAAAGTAAAAGACTTTTGCTTTACGGAAAGAAAAAGTTGAGATGATGGATTGGCTATCACCTGTCGGTTGACTGAAGATGCCTCTGGCGTCTTTTTTATTCTATGGTCCATCTCACTGAAGTCTTAGGAAGGTCTTTGTTGATCATCTTCTCAGATGAGTCACCATCCCCATACATTTCCACCTTAAAATTTTTATCCAGGAAATAACCCTTTCACCCCCAAAAATTTGGTTTATAAAGGAGGAAAAAAAATTTCTACCAAAAATTGGTCAAAATCTTCAAAATTTCTAAGATTTTGTAAAAAAAATTTGTTTAAAAACAAATCAGACTAAAATCTGAAACAAAGGATCACTCGATTGGTCCTGATCTATCAGTGAAATCGATCTAAACATAAGACTTCTTTGTTAACTGTTTAAACAAAAATTCTTTTTCTTGAAGGTCCACTTAGACTCTAGCCTTACTTGCCTTGAACACATACCCGTAGATCTAAAGATTCCTTTAGCCTTACTAATCGCTCCCAATAGAGACTTACAAATGGCATTATTCGGGACTTAAGGCGATCTTGGGTGGTTTACGGTGAAGGTCGGACGATTAAAAACGGAGTAAGAAAAATAAAAGTTTGAAAAAACATTTAAGTAAACAAATCAAACTATTTTTAATCGAAACCACCGATAACATCAAGAACCAACCGTGTGGCTTTGATACCATATAACAGCGGCGATTAGTTTTTAAAATGAAAAACATAGACAGAAAAAAGAAAAGATTAAGAAAATGACCGGTGAATCGGTAAAGTAATCTCTTTCTTTTATTTATAAATATTTGAGGAAGGGATTACATTAATTCCTAGACTAAATGTTTAAGAGGGAAAAACGAAGTATTAAGGACTTCGTCTTCATCTTCTAACTAAGAAGATCGTAGCTGAAAGCTTCATCTCTGGCTAACTAGAGAGAAGGGATAACTAGAGATTACTTTACCAGCTCTGATACCATATAACAGCTGTTTTGATACCATATAATAGAGGGATAAGTTTTTATTCAGAAAACTTAGACAGAAAAAGAAAAGATTAAGAAGATGACCGGTGAATCGGTAAAGTAATCTCTTTCTTTTATTTATAAACATTTTAGGAAGGGATTACATTTACTTTTACATTGCTAAATGTAAGAAACATTTAACTAAAGTTAAAAACATTTAACTTAAGTAAAAGAAAAATTTATTCTTTTACTTTTACTTTTACATTTACTAAAGTAAAAGACTTTTGCTTTACGGAAAGCAAAAGTTGAGATGATGGATGGGCCATCACCTGTCGGTTGATTGAAGATGCCTCTGGCGTCTTTTTTGTTTACTGGTCCATCTTCTGTAGGTGCAGAAAGGTGCTGTTGATCATCTTCTCAAATGAGTCACCATCCCCATACATTTCCACCTTAAAATTTTTATCCATGAAATAACCCTTTCACCCCCAAAAATTTTGTTTATAAAGGAGGAAAAAAAAATTCTACCGAAAATTGGTGAAAATCTTCAAAATTTTTAAGATTTTGTAAAAAAATTTTGTTTAAAAACAAATCAGACTGAAATCTGAAATAAAGGATCACTCGATTGGTTAACTATTTAAACAAAAATTCTTTTTCTTGAAGGTCCACTTAGACTCTATCCTTACTTGCCTTGAACACATACCCGTAGATCTAAAGATTCCCTTTAGCCTTACACTGCTCCCAATTAAGACTTATAAACGGCATTATTCGGGACTTAAGGCGATCTTGGGTGGTTTACGGCGAAGGTCGGGCGATTAAAAGCGGAGCAAGAAAAATAAAAGTTTGAAAAAACATTTAAGTAAACAAATCAAACTATTTTCAATCGAAATCGCCGATAGCATCAAGAACCAACCGTGTGGCTCTGATACTATATAACAGCGGCGATAAGTTTTTAAAAGAAAACTTAGACAGAAAAAGAAAAGATTAAGAAGATGACCGGTGAACCGGTAAAGTAATCTCTTTCTTTTATTTATAAACATTTGAGGAAGGGATTACATTAATTCCTAAACTAAATGTTTAAGAGGGAAGAACGAAGTATTAAGGGCTTCGTCTTCATCTTCTAACTAAGAAGATCGAAGCTGAAAGCTTCGTCTCCGGCTAACTAGAGAGAAGGGAGAAAGGACCTCGGAAGAGCTTTCTCGAGAGAGAAAATCTGAGGCTACATTGAATTAAGCCTCAACAACTTTAAACACTTCGAGTTGTTTAAATAGAAAACTGAAAAGTAAATTACTATTTGATTCACGCAGGAATTACTATTACATTAACTAAAATAAAAGTAATTTACTAAAGTAAAAGTAAAACGTAAGAAACATTTTACATTTACTTTTACATTGGTAAATGTAAGAAACATTTAACTAAAGTTAAAAACATTTAACTTAAGTAAAAGCAAAAGTTATTCTTTTACTTTTACTTTTACATTTACTAAAGTAAAAGGCTTTTGCTTTATGGAAAGCAAAAGCTGAGATTGTAAGACCCCGAAAATTTTTTAAATAAAAAGGAATTTCCTTTATTTATTATTTTGAAATAGTAAGGGTTGATTTGATTAATGTGGATAGTTAAGGGTTAAATACGCAAATATTTCAAAATAAGCAAGTGGTTATAAAATATTCATTTTGTTGGGAATATTCGTTTGGTCAAGTGGAATATTAAACTGCTTTCGAGAATATTCGATGATTACTAGCAAGCAGCTATGTGTGGGCCCCATAACGGAAAGCGATTGGATGAGGAAAACGACAAAGTTTGGGTGGTTATAAATAACGGCGTAGTTGTTACCGTTAAGACTGTTGGAATACCCGGTGGTTAAAATACAGTAATACGCGTGGTTGTCGCACATGCAGAGTATTACCTGAGATTGCATGTATTGTTGAATTGTTGATCCTTACGTAAGAAGGCACTACTCAATAATTTTTACGATGAGTTCTTTATTCAATATTTTATTTTATTGATTCAATAATTGTTGCGTTGATATTTTATATTATTATTGTTTCAATAATTGTCGCATGCAATGATTTCTCATTATCGGATCAATAATTCATATTATTTGAATAATATTATTAGATAACATTATTGGCAATGTCTAGAAAGTTCTGCATCTAAGGAGAGGTTTGGTCACCTAATTGCGCCGCCAAGAAGGAGAGATCCTTATTGGAAAGCCCCTCTTTCTGAGGAGGAACACTGGTTGTCATAAATGTGATTTCGTAATATTATTTGTGAATAATTAATTATTGATTCATATGATAAGGAAATATTTATTTTATATGAATATAAATGATGGATTTATTTATGTGGTTATTAATGAAGGAATTAATCTTTGAGATGTTTTATTTGTATTTTGTCGGATTGGAGGTATTAAAAGATCAAATCGGTGTTATTCTGACTTTATTGTGTGAGTTATAATATTTAATCCAACCGTTGGATCGTTGTAATTTTTGGATATGTTATACATATATAAGTTGAGTATATGTCCACAAATTTTGAACCGTTAAAATGAACGAAGGATTTGTTATGAATTTTAAGAGGTGACTGATTAGGAAATTAGGGTTATAATTGATTTTGGTGGAAAATTCTAGAATCGAGTGAGCCCCACTTGTGGTTGGTGAAAAAATGTGCTGAATTTTATTTCAAATGTGGTGGGTGGCAATAGTAGCGAGGTAAAGCCATCGTGCTTGTGTCAAGTCTGCCTTGGTGGGCTAACATTTTCCTATAAATAGAGGGCTAAGTTAGAATTGAAAATCACACCGTAAACAAAGTTTTCTCTCTTTTCTCTCTATATTATCGAGGCGTATTTTGTGAGTATTTAGATACTTTGAGAGTTCTTTGTCAAAGACAAGTTTCATTCAAAGATCACTTGAGACCTTTCCTTCCAAATAATCGATTCTTTGAGGTAAGGGATATTATTTTTTTTCAGTAATGATATTATTTCTTCAATATCATTATCTTTGAAATGTTGATCTGAAGTTTTTATCAAATTTGGAACTTTTTCATGTCGGGGTTACTATTCATGAGTTACTATTCGAGTTACTATTTACTATTCATGAGTACTATTCATGAAGCGTGAAAATGTTTTTTTTGTGGAATTTCTATCTTTTGGTGTGTGAGTTACTATTCACGATATCGGCACTATTCACGATACAAAGCACTATTCATCGAAAAATAAAATTTCTTCTTTTCGTCCAAAATATCTATTCGGATACTAGCTTTGATTGTATCCATGTTTTGATCATTCTTGAATTTTACACCACTATGATTATTTTTGAGGTATTGTTGGACATGGATAAAACAAAGTACTGAATCCTTAATCCTTAATCCTTGTCATTTTGTTTCACCGATTCGTTCTTTAAAAATATTTTCATCATCCTCGCCTTAAATGATGATATTATTGAATATCTTTGGCCTGTAGTGCAAAAGATGAATGATTTCAAGAATATCTTTGGCACAGAGTGCAAAAAGATGAGCAGTGTGTTTAAATGAACATGACCGATCGATGAATATCTTTGGCCTGTAGTGCAAAGATGAGCAGTGTTTAAATGAACATGACCGATCGATGAATATCTTTGGCCTTTAGTGCAAAAGATGAGCAGTGTTGAGATGAACATGACCGATTGATGAATATCTTTGGCACAGTAGTGCAAAGATGAATATTTGATTTGAGATGAATATTGATTGATGTTCTGAGGATAAAATATTGATGATGGACTGTTAAATTCATAGATTATAGTAGATTTCATTCTCTACGTAACTCTTCTATGAATTATTATTTCCGCCGCGAATATTGATCCGAAACTTGTTGTCTATTATATTCTCATCGATTTTTCCTCGTTGAAGACTAACGATAATTTGTTGTATATTATCTTAGTCATAATATTCTTTATTGGGCTAGTTGAGCTCACCCTTTTCCTTGTTGTTCCATTTTCTTCTCGAGGAGGCTAGAATGTAAGCAGTACTAGTCGGGGTATGGAATGAAGGTTCTAGAGAGAGTTGTTTAGTAGTCCTCACCATTTTTGTAAAATAATGTATCAATAATTATGATGGGGATTTATTTGCGTGTGGATATTGTCTAGAAGACAATATTATATTTAAACTCATTAAGATATATTGTCGTATTTCACACGACATTTGTATTATTGAAGTTGTAGTTTGTTTCTTGTACCATGTATTTGGCGACTCAGAATGGGTGTTGTGTATACCTATTTTGGGGGCGTCACAGTTGGTATCAGAGCTTAGGGATATGATCTCTGGCGGAGATCGGGGAATAGAACTAGGAGGGGAGAGACGAGTAAATCCTTCGCTAGTGTGTCCTACCTAAGCTTATTTGTTAGTTGGTCAGTATATAGGGATATTATGTGATATATTGATTTCCTTAATTAACCCTTGTTTTATGACAGTATTTGAGAATGTCGAATGAGAATATTAACAGTGGAGTAAATGAGACCGTGGAGATGCCTGTACTTACCAACGAGGAGAACGCGGCAACAGCAGTGACAATGTACCTCCGTGAACAACACCACCGTGAGCAGGATGATGAACGAGGGATGTTTAGAAGCTTTTTGCAGTTCATGCAAAATCGGACAAGGGAGACTCGTGTTCAAAATACTGGAGGAAATGATAGCAAATCACACGGGTGGTCACAAACCAAGCAGTTCAAAGAGTTGGGACCACTGCAATTGGGAAAGCCGGATCCGATTAAAGTGAGAGCGTGGGTCAAGCAAATTACCAAGATATTCGATGTCTTGGGATGCACGGAGAAACGAAGGTTCCATTCGCCACCTTTATGTTCGTATGGCGAGGCAGACATCGGTGGGAATCGTGAAGCGCATCCATCCACCGCACTCAAAGATGTCATGGGAGACATTTGAAACAATTCAATGACAAGTACTTCCCCGAAAGTATTCGTCTATATGAAGGAAGTGGAGTTTATTAGATCGGAGCAGAATAACATGGCGGTGTCCCAGTACGAGGCGAAGTTCGCGGAGTTATCCAGGTTTGTACCTCATTTGGTGGAGAATGAGGAACGTATGACGCGGATGTTTCTTAGAGGTTTGAAACCCAGAGATACGCCAAGATATCTCATTTCTCATAAATTTTTCTCTATTCGAGATGTTGTCAACAGGCTCGGTTGTTAGAGCGAGATATCGAGTACGTTCAACCGAGGGACCATAACTGAGGATCATATCAAGATAGCGATCATCGTAATAACGATAACCACGGAGAAAGAAGAATACGGACAAAGGCGGTAACCACTCCGGTGGTAATCGTGGGCCATGAAAATAGAAGAAGCGAAAGTGGGAGGAGATTTTAAAAGAGGAGATTCAACAACGACCATTTGAAGACGCCGGCCGCAAAGAGCAACTAGTTTTAAGGGAGGAGAACGACCACCGGTCAGTATGTTACAAATGCGGAAAGAGGGACATATTAGCCCAAACCGCCCACAGCAGTTTAAGGTATGCTATAATTGTGGAAAAGAAGGACATATCACTCGAGATTAGACGATATCGAAACCCAAATCCAATGAGAATGGTGACTCAAAAGGATGTCCTGTAAAAGTCAAAGTCAACGGTTCTTGGAAGAGCGTTTGTCGTGACCGGTCAAATGCGAGAACCCGAACGAAGTTAGCACGCCAAGTTAGTTAATTATAAATTCTTCTTGAAGTTTATACCTTACTAGATACCGGTTCTACCCATTCTTTTATCTCTTCTTTGCGCTCAACGTTTGAACTGACTACGGAGAAATTAGACTTTGACTTATTTATGGAGATTCCGTTAGGAGAAACTTTCATTACATCCGTTGTTTAAAAATCTTGCTTGATTCAAGTTGGCACTATCACATTACCTGTTAACCTTATTTCTATAGAGATATTTGCTTTTGATGTGATTTTAAGGTTAACTACTCATCATGCCAAATTGATTGCTTTTGTAAGGTTGTTAGTTTTCATATTCCTAAGCAACCTGTTATTCGAACTCAAGCAATCAAACCATTGTAGTCAAACATTTTCATATCAAGCCATGAAGTCATTCGTTTATTACGGATGTCAAGTTTTCTTAGTCCATGTTATGGATTTGAATAAAGACACGCCGATTTGAATAATATTCTTGTTGTTATTGATTTTTCCCGACGTATTTCTGAAGAATTTCTTGGCTTACTCCCAAAGTTCGATATTAAATTTTGTATCGAATTTGAACCCCAGACAAAACTCATTTCTAAAATCTCATATCGAATGGCTCTATTGAACTTCGTGAGTTAAAATTCAACTATAGAATTTGGTACCGAGCCTTTATCTTGTGACTTCCTTTATGGAATTCACCTAAGCCGAACTCTCTGTAGGGGACGCCATATTCGATGCGATAGTAAATCGATAGGTGTCATTGTGACGTTATCCAAGATTGGGATATGAGTCACGATTGAGAGCAACCTAAGTCAAGAATCGAAATAACACGTAGCTTTCAGGCTTAGTTGGTTATTATCGGAGATTCGTTGAAGGATATTCTCGAATCGCTATTCCATTAACGTAAGTGACTCAGAGAGATACAAAATTCGAATGGAGCAAGGAATGTGGGAAGAGCTTTCAAGAACTCAAGAGGAAACTCATTTCAAAGACATGTGTTCGACCATGCCATCCGGAAAAGCGAACGCGTGGTAGGCGGCGTGTTGAGTAGAAGATCGTATCTGAAGTGCGTAATGCGATATTGTCAAAGACTAATTTCAGTATAATTTACAAATAATAGAGATGGAGATGAAAACTCTAGGTACCCACGTGATAATATACGAGTATAATCAACTTTAATCAATAAAGTTTAAGTCGCTCAAGCCCACCCAGGCCGGAGTCGATGCGTATGAAGAAGAAAGTACAAGAATGAGCTATTCCTAAGCGAGAATTGATGAAGAAGGAATACTTGAGTCCACTCTAGACTTTGTGTTCCTAACGACTGACGATTTGAAGTACAAGATTATGATGAAGGCACACAATACACCATTTGCAATCCATCCTCGAAGTACTAAAAATGTATCGTGATCTTCGACATACATTTTGGTGGAACAATATGAAGAGAGAGATTGCAAAGTTTATCTCGATGTGTTTAACTTGCCAACGTGTAAAGGCGGAGCATCTAGTACCTAAGGGTCCGTTGCAACCACTTGAGATTCCGGAATGGAAGTGGGAACACATTACCATGGATTTCGTTACGGGTCTTCCTACGGTTTCTCAAGGCATCAATGCTATTTGGGTTATTGTTGATAGATCAACCAAATCGCTCATTTTCGCCATTGATCACGGAGACTTATTTCCTTGAACGTCTTGCTAGTATGTGACGTAAATGAGATTGTGAGATTGCATGGCATGCCAAAGATCCATAGTTTTAGATCGTGACCCAAGATTCACTTCATGATTTTGGGTTAGTTTCAGAGAAAGCTATGGGCACGAATTTACGATTCAGTATGGCATACCATCCTCAAACGGATGGGCAATCAGAAAGGACTACTCAAACTCTTGAAGATATATTAAGACCCTGTGTCCTAGATTTCAAAGGAAGTTGGGATAAGTACTTGCCATTGGTGGAATTCTTATACAACAATAGTTATTAAACAAATATAGGCATGGTTCCATTCAAGCATTATATGGACGAAAAATGTCGTTCTCCAATATGTTGGGATGAGGTGGGTGAAGCAACATTGTTGGGACCCGAGTTAGTACGATATGACTCACCGAAAAGATCCAAATGATTCGACAACGATATACAAAGCAAGCACAAGATCGACAAAAGAGTTATGTGGATCTTCATCGAAAGGACGTGGAATTTAGTGTAGGGGATCATGTATTGTTGCGAGTTGCTCCATGGAAGGAGTTACAAGATTTGGGAAGAGAGGAAAGCTCAATCCACGATTTATTGGTCCATTTCAAATTCTTGACCGAGTAGGAAATGTAGCCTATAGATTTGCGTTACCTCCAAGTATGTCTCGTGTTCATAATGTGTTTCAAATATTTGTACTTAAGTAAATATGTGAAAAACCGAACCACGTTATAGAGTTAGAAACGGATTTGAGATAGCCAAGACTTAACGTATGAGGAGGTACTGCCAAGATTTTGGATAGGAAGGAGCATGTCATATGCGCAAGAAAGGTCATACCACAAGTTAAAGTTTTGTGGAGGAATCATGCTATAGAGGAAATGACCGGGAATTGGAAACGTAAATGAAAGCGAGGTAATCTCACCTTTCGAAACACCAGTATCGTACGTCAATTTCGAGGACGAAATTTCATAAGGAGGGAGGTTGTAAGACCCTAAAATTTTTTAAATAAAAAGGAATTTCCTTTATTTATTATTTTGAAATAGTAAGGGTTGATTTGATTAATGTGGATAGTTAAGGGTTAAATACGCAAATATTTCAAAATAAGCAAGTGGTTATAAAATATTCATTTTTGTTTGGGAATATTCGTTTGGTCGTGGAATATTTCGTATTGTCGGGAATATTCATATGACTACAGTAGCCATGTGTGGGGCCCATAACGGAAAGCGATTGGATGAGGAAAACGACAAAGTTTGGGTGGTTATAAATAACGGCGTAGTTATTCTGAATTAAGACCATTGGAATACCCGGTGGTTAAAATACTGATGTCTGGCGTGGTTGCACAAAGAGAGTATTACCGTATTATTGCACATGATTGTTGAATTATTGATCCTTACGTAAGAAGGCACTACTCAATAATTTTCACAAGTGAGTTCTTATTCAATATTTTATTTTATTGATTCAATAATTGTTGCGTTGATATTTTATATTATTATTGTTTCAATAATTGTCCATCCTGATATTTCTCATTATCGGATCAATAATTCATATTATTTGAATAATATTATTAGATAACATTATTGGCAATGTCTAGAAAGTTACATCTAAGGAGAGGTTTGGTCACCTAATTGCAGCGCCCAAGAAGGAGAGATCCTTATTGGAAAGCCCCTCTTTCCTAGAACAACTGGTTGTCATAAATGTGATTACGTAATATTATTTGTGAATAATTAATTATTGATTCATATGATAAGGAAATATTTATTTTATATGAATATAAATGATGGATTTATTTATGTGGTTATTAATGAAGGAATTAATCTTTGAGATGTTTTATTTGTATTTTGTCGGATTGGAGGTATTAAAAGATCAAATCGGTGTTATTACGACTTTATTGTGTGAGTTATAATATTTAATCCGATAGTTGGATCGTTGTAATTTTTGGATATGTTATACATATATAAGTTGAGTATATGTCCACAAATTTTGAACCGTTAAAAATGAACGAAGGATTTGTTATGAATTTTAAGAGGTGGTGATTCGGAAATTAGGGTTATAATTGATTTTGGTGGAAAATTCTAGAATTGAGTGGGCCCCACTTGTGGTTGGTGAAAAAATGTGCTGAATTTTATTTCAAATGTGGTGGGTGGCAATAGTAGCGTGTAAAGCCATCAGTAGCAGTCAAAATGCTTGGTGGGCTAACATTTTCCTATAAATAGAGGGCTAAGTTAGAATTGAAAATCACACGTAAACAAAGTTTTTCTCTTTCTCTCTCTATATTATTGAGCGTATTTTGTGAGTATTTAGATACTTTGAGAGTTCTTTATTTCAAGACAAGTTTCATTCAAACATCACTTCCAACCTTTCCTTCCAAATCTCGATTCTTTGAGGTAAGGGATATTTTTTTTTCGTAATGATATTATTTCTTCAATATCATTATCTTTGAAATGTTGATCTGAAGTTTTATCAAATTTGGAACTTTTTCATGTGGGGTTACTATTCATGAGTTACTATTCATGAGTTACTATTCACGAGTTACTATTCACGAGTTACTATTCACAGTACTATTCACGTAAGCGTGAAGAAGCGTGAAAATCTTTTTTGTGGAATTTCTATCTTTTGGTGTCTGAGTTACTATTACTATTCACATTATCACGTGACTATTCATTGAAAAAATAAAATTTCTTCTTTTCGTCAAAATATCTATTCGGATACTAGCTTTTGATTGTATCCATGTTTTGATCATTCTTGAATTTTACACCACTATGATTATTTTTGAGGTATTGTTGGACATGGATAAAACAAAGTACTAATCCTTAATCCTTAATCCTTGTCATTTTGTTTCCTTTGGATTCGTTCTTTAAAAATATTTTCATCATCCTCGGTCTTAAATGATGATATTATTGAATATCTTTGGCTTTGTAGTGAAAAGATGAATGATTTGAAGAATATCTTTGGCCTGTAGTGCAAAGATGAGCAGGTGTTTAAATGAACATGACCGACTGATGAATATCTTTGGCCTGTAGTGCAAAGATGAGCAGGTGTTTAAATGAACATGACCGACTGATGAATATCTTTGGCCTTTAGTGCAAAGATGAACAGGTGTTGAGATGAACATGACCGATTGATGAATATCTTTGGCCTGTAGTGCAAAGATGAATATTTGATTTGAGATGAATATTGATTGATGTTACAGGGATAAAATATTGATGATGGGCTGTTAAATTCATAGATTATAGTAGATTTCATTCTCTACGTAACTCTTCTATGAATTATTATTTCCGCTGCGAATATTGATCTGAAACTTGTTGTCTATTATATTCTATCAGATTTTTCCCTGTTGAAGACTAACGATAATTTGTTGTATATTATCTTAGTCATAATATTCTTTACTGGGCTAGTTGAGCTCACCCTTTTCCTTGTTGTTCCATTTTCTTCTCAGGAGGCGAGAATGTAGCGAGTACTAGTCGGGGTATGGAATGAAGGTTCTAGAGAGAGTTGTTTAGTAGTCCTCACCATTTTTGTAAAATAATGTATCAATAATTATGATGGGGATTTATTTGCGTGTGGATATTGTCTAGAAGACAATATTATATTTAAACTCACAGTATATATTGTCGTATTTCACACGACATTTGTATTATTGAAGTTGTAGTTTGTTTCTTGTACCATGTATTTGGCGACTCAGAATGGGTGTTGTGTATACCTATTTTGGGGGCGTCACAGTTGGTATCAGAGCTTAGAGATATGATCTCTAGCGGAGATCGGGGAATAGAACTAGGAGGGGAGAGACGAGTAAATCCTTCGCTAGTGTGTCCTACCTAAGCTTATTTGTTAGTTGGTCATTATATAGGGATATTATGTGATATATTGATTTCCTTAATTAACCCTTGTTTTATGGCGATGATTTGAGAATGTCGAATGAGAATATTAATGATGGAGTAAATGAGACCGTGGAGATGCTGTACTTACCAACGAGGAGAGAACGTGTAACACGGTGACAATGTACCTCCTGTGAACAACACTGAGCGAGCAGATGATGAACGAGGGATGTTTAGAAGCTTTTTTGCAGTTCATGCAAAATCGACAAGGAGACTCGTGTTCAAAATACTGAGGAGGAAATGATAGCAATTCACGGGTGGTCACAACCAAGCGATTCAAAGAGTTGGGACCAGTGAATTTGGGGAAAGCCGGATCCGATTAAAGGCGGAGACGTGGGTCAAACAAATTACCAAGATATTCGATGTCTTGGGATGCACGGGAGAACGAAGGTTCCATTCGCCACCTTTATGTTCCGTGGCGAGGCGATTCATTGGTGGGAATCGTGAAGCGTACCCATCCGGTACTTTTCGGCATATCATGGGAGACATTTTTGAGAAGCAGTTCAATGACAAGTACTTCCCGAAAGTATTTCGTCTATATGAAGGAAGTGGAGTTTATTAGACTGGAGCGAGAATAACATGGCGGTGTCAAAGACGAGGCGAAGTTCGCGGAGTTATCGAGTTTGTACCTCATTTGGTGGAGAATGAGGGCGTATGACGCGGATGTTTCTTAGAGGTTTGAAACCCGGCGATACGTCAAGATCTCATTTCTCATAAATTTTATCTCTATTCGGATGTTGTCAGCAGGCTCGGTTGTTAGAGCGAGATATCGAAAGCACGTTCAACCGAGGGACCATAACCGAGGATCATATAGAAGATAGCGATCATCGAATAACGATAACCACGGAGAAAGAAGAATACGGACAAAGGCGGTAACCACTCCGGTGGTAATCGTGGCCATGAAAATAGAAGAAGCGAGTCGGGAGGAGATTTTAAAAGAGGAGATTCAACAACGACCATTTGAAGACGTCGGCGCTTGAGAGCAACTAGTTTTAAGGGAGGAGAACGACCACCGGTCAGTATGTTACAAATGCGGAAAGAGGGACATATTAGCCCAAAGCGCCCTACAACAGTTTAAGGTATGCTATAATTGTGGAAAAGAAGGACATATCGCTCGAGATTATGCGATATCGAAACCCGATCCAATGAGAATGGTGACTCAAAAGGATGTCCCGAAAAGTCAAAGTCAGCGGTTCTTGGAAGAGCGTTTGTCGTGACCGGTCAAATCGAGGACCCGAACGAAGTTAGCACAGGTTAGTTAATTATAAATTCTTGCGAAGTTTATACCTTACTAGATCTGGGGTTCTACCCATTCTTTTATCTCTCTTGCTTGCGCCAACGTTTGAACTTGACTACGGAGAAATTAGACTTTGACTTATTTATGGAGATTCCGTTAGGAGAAACTTTCATTACATCCGTTGTTTAAAAATCTTGCTTGATTCAAGTTGGCACTATCACATTACACTGTTAACCTTATTTCTATAGAGATATTTGCTTTTGATGTGATTTTAAGGTTAACTACTCATCATGCCAAATTGATTGCTTTTGTAAGGTTGTTAGTTTTCATATTCCTAAGCAAACCCGTTATTCAACTCAAGCAATCAAACCATTGTAGTCAAACATTTTCATATCAAGCCATGAAGTCATTCGTTTATTACGGATGTCAAGTTTTCTTAGTCCATGTTATGGATTTGAATAAAGACACGTCGATTTGAATAATATTCTTGTTGTTATTGATTTTTTCCGACGTATTTCTGAAGAATTTCTTGGCTTACTCCCAAAGCACGATATTAAATTTTGTATCGAATTTGAACCCTGCAGTACAAAACTCATTTCTAAAATCTCATATCGAATGGCTCTATTGAACTTCGTGAGTTAAAAATTCAACTATAAATTTGGTACCGAGCCTTTATCTTGTGACTTCCTTTGTGGAATTCACCTAAGCCAGACTCTCTGTGGGGACGTCATATTAGATGCGATAGTAAAGCGATAGGTGTCATTGTGACGTCTTATCCAAGATTGGGATATGAGTCACAGTTGAGAGCAACCTAAGTCGATGTCGAAATACGTAGCTTTCTAAAGCTTAGTTGGTTATTATCGGAGATTCGTTGAAGGATATTCTCGAATCGCTATTCCATTAACGTGGTGACTTCGTAGAGATACAAAATTCGAATGGAGCAAGGAATGTGGGAAGAGCTTCGAAGAACTCAAGAGGAGACTCATTTCAGCACATGTTCTGACCATGCCATCCTGGAAAAGCGAACGTGGTAGCTGACGTGTTGAGTAGAAGATCGTATACAAGTGCGTGTACGATATTGTCAAAGACTAATTTCGTATAATTTACAAATAATAGAGATGGAGATGAAAACTCTAGGTACCCACGTGATAATATACGAGTATAATCAACTTTAATCAATAAAGTTAAAAATTTGCTCAGCCCACCAGGCAGGAGGCGATGCGTATGAAGAAGAAAGTACAAGAATGAGCTATTAGGGGCGAGAATTGATGAAGAAGGAATACTTGAGTCCACTCTAGACTTTGTGTTCTAACGACTACGATTTGAAGTACAAGATTATGATGAAGGCACACAATACACCATTTGCAATCCATCCGGAAGTACTAAAATGTATCGTGATCTTGACATACATTTTGGTGGAACAATATGAAGAGAGAGATTGCAAAGTTTATCTCGATGTGTTTAACTTGCCAGCGTGTAAAGGCGGAGCATCTAGTACCTAAGGGTCCGTTGCAACCACTTGAGATTCCGGAATGGAAGTGGGAACACATTACCATGGATTTCGTTCACGGGTCTTCCTACGGTTTCTCAAGGCATCAATGCTATTTGGGTTATTGTTGATAGATTAACCAAATCGCTCATTTCTTCTGCCGACACGGAGACTTATTTCCTTGAACGTCTTGCTAGTATATGCGTAAATGAGATTGTGATATTGCATGGCATGCCGGTATCCATAGTTTTAGATCGTGACCCAAGATTCACTTCATGATTTTGGGTTAGTTTGTAGAAAGCTATGGAGCGCAATTTACGATTAAGATGGCATACCATCCTCAAAGCGGATGGGCAATCGAAAGGACTACTCAAACTCTTGAAGATATATTAAGACCCTGTGTCCTAGATTTCAAAGGAAGTTGGGATAAGTACTTGCCATTGGTGGAATTCTTATACAACAATAGTTATTAAACACATATAGGCATGGTTCCATTCAAGCATTATATGGGACGAAAATGTCGTTCTCCAATATATTGGGATGAGGTGGGTGAAGCAACATTGTTGGGACCCGAGTTAATACGCGTATGACTACGAAAAGATCCAAATGATTCGACAACGTATACAAAAGCGGCACAAGATCGACAAAAGAGTTATGTGGATCTTCATTGAAAGGACGTGGAATTTAGTGTAGGGGATCATGTATTGTCATGAAGTTGCTCCATGGAAGGAGTTACAAGATTTGGGAAGAGGAAAGCTCAATCCACGATTTATTGGTCCATTTCAAATTCTTGACCGAGAGTAGGAAATGTAGCTATAGATTTGCGTTACCTCAAGTATGTCTCGTGTTCATAATGTGTTTCAAATATTTGTACTTCGTAAATATGTGAAAGAACCGAACCACATTATAGAGTTAGAACCAGGGACGAGATAGTAGAAGACTTAACGTATGAGGAGGTACTGTCAAGATTTTGGATAGGAAGGAGCATGTCATACGTATGAAAGGTCATACCACAAGTTAAAGTTTTGTGGAGGAATCATCTTTATAGAGGAAATGACACTGGGAATTGGAAGCGGAAATGAAAGCGAGGTAATCTCACCTTTTCAAACACACAGTACGTCACGTCAATTTCGAGGACGAAATTTCATAAGGAGGGAGGTTGTAAGAGACCCCGAAAATTTTTAAATAAAAAGGAATTTCCTTTATTTATTATTTTGAAATAGTAAGGGTTGATTTGATTAATGTGGATAGTTAAGGGTTAAATCATAAATATTTCAAAATAAGCAAGTGGTTATAAAATATTCATTTTGTGGGGAATATTCGTTTGGTCGTTGAATATTAAATCGCTTTGTCGGGGAATATTAATGCGACGAAAGTAGCGACCATGTGTGGGCCCCATAACTGAAAAGCGATTGGATGAGGAAAAGCGACAAAGTTTGGGTGGTTATAAATAACGGCGTAGTTATTCTGAATTAAGATTATTGGAATACCGGTGGTTAAAATCTGAATACGCGTGGTTGCACAAAAGATGCTACCGGTATTTGCAAAGATTGTTGAATTGTTGATCCTTACGTGAAGAAGGCACTACTCAATAATTTGCACGATGAATTCTTGTTCAATATTTTATTTTATTGATTCAATAATTGTTGCGTTGATATTTTATATTATTATTGTTTCAATAATTGTCACCGCACGATATTTCTCATTATCGGATCAATAATTCATATTATTTGAATAATATTATTAGATAACATTATTGGCAATGTCTAGAAAGTTACATCTAAGGAGAGGTTTGGTCACCTAATTGCGCGCCATGAAGGAGAGATCCTTATTGAAAGCCCCTCTTTCTGGGAACGACTGGTCATTATAAATGTGATTACGTAATATTATTTGTGAATAATTAATTATTGATTCATATGATAAGGAAATATTTATTTTATATGAATATAAATGATGGATTTATTTATGTGGTTATTAATGAAGGAATTAATCTTTGAGATGTTTTATTTGTATTTTGTCGGATTGGAGGTATTAAAAGATCAAATCGATTGTTATTACTGACTTTATTGTGTGAGTTATAATATTTAATCCGACCGTTGGATCGTTGTAATTTTTGGATATGTTATACATATATAAGTTGAGTATATGTCCACAAATTTTGAACCGTTAAAAATGAACGAAGGATTTGTTATGAATTTTAAGAGGTGGTGATTCGGAAATTAGGGTTATAATTGATTTTGGTGGAAAATTCTAGAATTGAGTGGGCCCCACTTGTGGTTGGTGAAAAAATGTGCTGAATTTTATTTCAAATGTGGTGGGTGGCAATAGTAGCAGGTAAAGCCATCGAAGTGCTTGGTCAAGTCCGCCTTGGTAGGCTAACATTTTCCTATAAATAGAGGGATAAGTTAGAATTGAAAATCACACCAGAAACAAAGTTTTCTCTCTTTCTCTCTCTATATTATTGAGCGTATTTTGTGAGTATTTAGATACTTTGAGAGTTGCTGTTCAGTACAAGTTTCATTCAGCATCACTTCCGACCTTTCCTTCAGAAGTACTGATTCTTTGAGGTAAGGGATATTATTTTTTTTTCGTAATGATATTATTTCTTCAATATCATTATCCTTGAAATGTTGATCTGAAGTTTTATCAAATTTGGAACTTTTTCATGTCGGGGTTACTATTCATGAGTTACTATTCATGAGTTACTATTCATGAGTTACTATTCACGAGTTACTATTCACGAGTACTATTCATGAAGCGTGAAAATGTTTTTTGTGGAATTTCTATCTTTTGGTGTCGGAGTTACTATTCACGATATCAAGACTATTCACGATATCTGACATTTATTCATCGAAAAATAAAATTTCTTCTTTTCGTCCAAAATATCTATTCGGATACTAGCTTTTGATTGTATCCATGTTTTGATCATTCTTGAATTTTACACCACTATGATTATTTTTGAGGTATTGTTGGACATGGATAAAACAAAGTCTGAATCCTTAATCCTTAATCCTTGTCATTTTGTTTCACTTTGGATTCGTTCTTTTAAAATATTTTTCATCATCCTCGGTCTTAAATGATGATATTATTGAATATCTTGATTCAGTAGTCAAAAGATGAATGATTCTGAAGAATATCTTTGGCACGTAGTGCAAAAGATGAGCAGTGTTTAAATGAACACGACCGATCGATGAATATCTTTGGCACTGTAGTGCAAAAGATGAGCAGTGTTTAAATGAACATGACCGGTGATGAATATCTTTGGCCCTTTAGTGCAAAGATGAGCAGTGTTGAGATGAACATGACCGATTGATGAATATCTTTGGCTGTAGTAAAAAGATGAATATTTGATTTGAGATGAATATTGATTGATGTTACTGAGGATAAAATATTGATGATGGATCGTTAAATTCATAGATTATAGTAGATTTCATTCTCACGTAACTCTTTCTATGAATTATTATTTCATTGCGAATATTGATCCGAAACTTGTTATCTATTATATTCTATCGATTTTTCCTGTTGAAGACTAACGATAATTTGTTGTATATTATCTTAGTCATAGTATTCTTTACTGGGCTAGTTGAGCTCACCCTTTTCCTTGTTGTTCCATTTTCTTCTCAGGAGGCGAGAATGTAGCGAGTACTAGTCGGGGTATGGAATGAAGGTTCTAGAGAGAGTTGTTTAGTAGTCCTCACCATTTTTGTAAAATAATGTATCAATAATTATGATGGGGATTTATTTACGTGTGGATAATGTCTAGAAGACAATATTATATTTAAACTCACAGTATATATTGTCGTATTTCACACGACATTTGTATTATTGAAGTTGTAGTTTGTTTCTTGTACCATGTATTTGGCGACTCAGAATGGGTGTTGTGTATACCTATTTTGGGGGCGTCACAGAGATGATGGCTGGGGCCATCACCTGTTGGTTGACTGAAGATGCCTCTAGCGTCTTCTTCCTTTACTGGTCCGTCTCCTGTCGGTGCCGGAAGGTGCTGTTGATCATCTTCTCAGATGAGTCACCATCCTCATACATTTCCACCTTAAAATTTTTATCCAGGAAGTAACCCTTTCCCCCCAAAAATTTAGTTTATAAAGAAGGAGGAAAAAAATTTCTACCGAAAATTGGTCAAAATCTTCAAAATTTCTTAGATTTTGTAAAAAAAAATTTGTTTAAAAACAAATCAGAATGAAATCTGAAACAAATGATCACTCGATTGGTCCTGAACTATCAGTGAAATCGATCTAAACAGAAGACATATTTGTTAACTATTTAAACAAAAATTCTTTTTCTAGAAGGTCCACTTAGACTCTGGCCTTACTTGCCTTGAACACATACCCGAAGATCTAAAGATTCCCTTTAGCCTTACACTGCTCCCAATTGAGACTTACAAACGGCATTATTCGGGACTTAAGGCGATCTTGGGTGGTTTACGGCGAAGGTCGAGCGATTAAAAGCGGAGCAAGAAAAATAAAAGTTTGAAAAAACATTTAAGTAAACAAATCAAACTATTTTTAATCGTAACCACCAATAGCATCAAGAACCAACCGTGTGGCTTTGATACCATATAACAGCGGGATAAGTTTTTATTCAGAAAACTTAGACAGATAAAGAAAAGTTTAAGAAGATGACCGGTGAATCGGTAAAGTAATCTCTTTATTTTATTTATAAACATTTGAGGAAGGGATTACATTAATTCCTAGTCTAAATGTTTAAGATGGAAGATCGAAGTATTAAGGACTTCTTCTTCATCTTTAACTAAGAAGATCGAAGCTGAAAGCTTCGTCTCTGGCTAACTAAGAGAGAAGGGAGAGGACCTCGGAAGAGCTTTCTAGAGAGAGAAGCTCTGAGGCTACATTGAATTAAGCCTAAAGAAACTCTAACACTTGAGTTTCTTTAAATAGAAAATAGAAAAGTAAATTACTAGTTGATTCACGCAGGAATCACTATTACATTCACTGAAGTAAAAGTAATTTACTAAAGTAAAAGTAATATCATCATTTAAGACTGAGGATGATTAAAAATATTTTTAAAGAAACGAATCCAGTGAAACAAAATGACAAGGATTAAGGATTAAGGATTCATACTTTGTTTTATCCATGTCCAAAAATACCTCAAAAATAATTATAGTGGTGTAAAATTCAAGAATGATCAAAACATGGATACAATCAAAGCTAGTATCCAGAATAGATATTTTGGACGAAAAGAAAAATTTTCATTTTTCGATGAATTGTGCCGTATTCGTGAATAGTACCGTATACGTGAATAGTGCCGTATACGTGAATAGTAACTCCGACACCAAAAGTTCCAAATTTCATAAAAATAATAAATAGAGAAAATTAAATTTCATTAATAATAAGTTGGGGTCTTACAGAAGACTCCTCTAGCGTCCTCTTGGCTGACTGGTCCGTCTCTTGTGGATGCCGGAAGCTGCTGTTGATCATCTTCTCAGATGAGTCACCATCCCCATACATTTCCACCTTAAAATTTTTATCCAAGAAATAACCATTTCACCCCCAAAAATGTGGTTTATAAAGAAGGAGGAAAAAAATTTTCTACCGAAAATTGGTCAAAATCTTCAAAATTTCTAAGATTTTGTAAAAAAATTTTGTTTAAAAACAAATCAGACTGAAATCTGAAACGAAGGATCACTCGATTGGTCTTGATCTATAAGTGAAATTGATCTAAACAGAAGACTAATTTGTTAACTGTTTAAACAAAAATTCTTTTTCGTGAAGGTCCACTTAGACTCTAGCCTTACTTGCCTTGAACACATACCCGTAGATCTAAAGATTCCCTTTAGCCTTACACTGCTCTCAATTCAGACTTACAAACGGCATTATTCGGGACTTAAGGCGATCTTGGGTGGTTTACGGCGAAGGTCGGGCGATTAAAAACGGAGCAAAAAAACTAAAAGTTTGAAAAAACATTTAAGTAAACAAATCAAAATGTTTTTAATCGAAACCACCGATAGCATCAAGAACCAACCGTGTGTCTTTGATACCATATAACAGCGGCGATTAGTTTTTAAAATGAAAAACTTAGACAGAAAAAAGAAAAGATTAAGAAGATGACCGGTGAATCGGTAAAGTAATCTCTTTCTTTTATTTATAAACATTTGAGGAAGGGATTACATTAATTCCTAGACTAAATGTTTAAGATGGAAGAACGAAGTATTAAGGACTTTGTCTTCATCTTTTAACTAAGAAGATCGAAGCTGAAAGCTTCGTCTCCGGCTAACTAGAGAGAAGGGATAACTAGAGATTACTTTACCGGCTCTGATACCATATAACAGCGGCTTTGATACCATATAACAGTGGGATAAGTTTTTATTCAGAAAACATAGACAGAAAAAAGAAAAGATAAAGAAGATGACCGGTGAATCGGTAAAGTAATCTCTTTCTTTTATTTATAAACATTTGAGTAAGGGATTACATTAATTCCTAGACTAAATGTTTAAGAGGAAAGATCGAAGTATTAAGGACTTCGTCTTCATCTTTAACTAAGAAAATCGAAGCTGAAAGCTTTGTCTTCGGCTAACTCTAGAGAGAAGGGAGAGCGGACCTCGGAAGAGCTTTCTAGAGAGAGAAGCTCTAAGGCTACATTGAATTAAGCCTAAAGAAACTCTAACACTTGAGTTTCTTTAAATAGAAAACTGAAAGTAAATTACTATTTGATTCACACAGGAATCACTATTACATTGACTAGATTAAAAGTAATTTACTAAAGTAAAAGTAAAACGTAAGAAACATTTTACATTTACTTTTACATTGGTAAATGTATGAAACATTTAACAAAAGTTAAAAACATTTAACTTAAGTAAAAGCAAAAGTTATTATTTTACTTTTACTTTTACATTTACTAAAGTAAAAGACTTTTGCTTTACGGAAAGAAAAAGCTGAGATGATGGATGGGCCATCACCTGTTGGTTGATTGAAGATGCCTCTGGCGTATTTTTCGTTTACTGGTCCGTCTCCTGTAGGTGCCAGAAGGTGCTCTTAATCATCTTCTCAGATGAGTCACATCCCCATACATTTTCACCTTAAAATTTTTATCCAGGAAATAACCCTTTCACCCCCAAAAATTTGGTTTATAAAGGAGGGAAAAAAATTTCTACCGAAAATTGGTCAAAATCTTCAATTTTTTTAAGATTTTGTAAAAAAAATTTGTTTAAAAACAAATCAGACTGAAATTTGAAACAAATGATCACTCGATTGGTCCATATCTATCAGTGAAATCGATCTAAACAGAAGACTTCTTTGTTAACTGTTTAAACAAAAATTCTTTTTGTTGAAGGTCCACTTAGACTCTAGCCTTACTTGCCTTGAACACATACCTGTAGATCTAAAGATTCCCTTTAGCCTTACACTGCTCCCAATTGAAACTTACAAACGGCATTATTTGGGGCTTAAGGCGATCTTGGGTGGTTTACGACGAAGGTCGGGCGATTGAAAGCGGAGCAAGAAAAATAAAAGTTTGAAAAAACATTTAAGTAAACAAATCAAACTGTTTTCAATCAAAATCACCGATAGCATCAAGAACCAACTGTGTGGCTCTGATACCATATAACAACGGGATAAGTTTTTATTCAGAAAACTTAGACAGAAAAAGAAAAGATTAAGAAGATGACCGGTGAATCGGTAAAGTAATCTCTTTCTTTTATTTATAAACATTTGAGGAAGGGATTACATTAATTCCTAGACTAAATGTTTATGAGGGAAGATCGAAGTATTAAGGACTTCGTCTTCATCTTTAACTAAGAAGATCGAGGCTGAAAGCTTCATCTCCGGCTAACTAAGAGAGAAGGGAGAGGACCTCAGAAGAGCTTTCTTGAGAGAGAAGCTCTGAGGCTACATTGAATTGAGCCTAAACAACTCTAAACACTTGAGTTGTTTAAATAGAAAACTGAAAAGTAAATTACTATTTGATTCATGCAGGAATCACTATTACATTAATTGAAGTAAAAGTAATTTACTAAAGTAACAGTAAAACGTAAGAAACATTTTACATTTACTTTTACATTGGTAAATGTAAAAAACATTTAACTAAAGTTAAAAACATTTAACTTAAGTAAAAGCAAAAGTTATTCTTTTACTTTTACTTTTACATTTACTAAAGTAAAAGAGATGATGGCGTGGGCCATCACCTGTCGGTGACTGAAGACTCCTCTGGCGTCTTCTTGGTTGACTGGTCCGTCTCCTGTGGATGCCAGAAGGTGCTGTTGATTATCTTCTCAGATGAGTCACAATCCTCATACATTTCCACCTTGAAAATTTTATCCAGGAAATAACCCTTTCACCCTCGAAAATTTGGTTTATAAAGAAGGAGGAAAAAAAATTTCTACTGAAAATTGGTCAAAATCTTCAAAATTTCTTAGATTTTGTAAAAAAAATTTGTTTAAAAACAAATCAGACTAAAATCTGAAACAAAGGATCACTTGATTGGTCCTGAACTATCAGTGAAATCTATCTAAACAGAAGACATATTTGTTAACTGTTTAAACAAAAATTCTTTCTCTAGAAGGTCCACTTAGACTCTAGCCTTACTTGCCTTAAACACATACCCGTAGATCTAAAGATTCCCTTTAGCCTTACACTGCTCCCAATTGAGACTTACAAACAGCATTATTCGGGACTTAAGGCGATCTTGGGTGGTTTACGGCGAAGGTCGGGCGATTAAAAGCGGAGCAAGAAAAATAAAAGTTTGAAAAATCATTTAAGTAAACAAATCATATGGGGATGGTGACTCATCTGAGAAGATGATCAACAACACCTTCCGGCATCCACAAGAGATGGACCAGTCAACTAAGAAGACGCCAGAGGCATCTTCAAGTCATAGACAGGTGATGGCCCATCCATCATCTCAGCTTTTGCTTTCCGTAAAGCAAAAGTCTTTTACTTTAGTAAATCTAACAGTAAAAGTAAAAGAATAACTTTTGGTTTTACTTAAGTTAAATGTTTTTAACTTTAGTTAAATGTTTCTTACATTTACCAATGTAAAAGTAAATGTAAAATGTTTCTTACGTTTTACTTTTACTTTAGTAAATTACTTTTACTTAAGTTAATGTAATAGTGATTCCTGCGTGAATCAAATAGTAATTTACTTTCAGTTTTCTATTTAAAGAAACTCAAGTGTTAGAGTTTCTTTAGGCTAAATTCAATGTAGCCTCAGAGCTTCTCTCTCTAGAAAGCTCTTTCGAGGTCCACTCTCCCTTCTCTCTAGAGTTAGCCGAAGAAGAAGCTTTCAGCTTCGATCATCTTAGTTAAAGATGAAGAAGAAGTCTTCAATACTTCCTTCTTCCCTTAAACATTTAGTCTAGGAATTAATGTAATCCCTTCCCAAATGTTTATAAATAAAAGAAAGAGATACATTAATCAAGTTTTACACAATTGGAACATACCTAGAGTATCTCCAAAAGATATTTATCAGTCAACCTTTTCAGATAAATTCAAAACTGACTATAATGTCAAAACAGTTGAAAGAGTTTATGCAATTAACAAGGAATATGAAAATTGTAGTCTTTTATCACCTGAAGTTATTAAAAAACTACAAAAAAGGGTTACAATTTTATTCATATAGGTCTTGTTTAAGTTGCAGTTAAACCACTCAACAGAAAAGGAATTAATTCATCTATCTACCTCTGCCTTAAAGATGCTAGATTTTTAAATTATTATCCAAGTATTATTGGTGCCATGGAAGCAAGTTTGCATAATGGACCTATCCATTTCAATTGCTTTCCTGATTTCACCTTGAGTCTTAGTGATCAAAACTTATTTAAAGCTTTATCATTAAACAATAAAACTGATGGAGAGATTACTCAAATGATTGAAGGATCTCAACCCATTGCTTTAATTTACTTGATTTATTATAAGACAATAAAATCAAACTTAAACGTTCATGCTCTTAATAAAAGTCCAAAAGATCAAACAGTTTTAATTCAAAGTTCAACTAGTGATGCTAATATCCAGATCCCAAGAACAATTCTTTGGAATGATATTACCTTACCTAATCAATGGACTTTACCGAATGAATTACCACAAAAGCCCATAGTTAACAATTTGTTAAATATTGAAAACATCCAACAGTTTTCTGATTGAACTGTTAAAATTAGTTTTGAACGTACTAGAACACCAGTTATCATAGAAGACATTTCCAGTTCTTCGGCCCCTTCAGTTATCCACACTAGAAGAGATACTGAAGTCCTTAGTAATCCTTCGGTTAGAGATATCAAACTTAAAGGTATCCTTAATCAAGGACAAGTTAGTCATCCTTGCTAAACTCAAAATGATACCGTAGAAGATGAAGGTTCTTCTTCTCGGGCATCCTTAGTATATCCCACACAGTCTGATATTAATACCCCAATTCATAATCAATTAAGAGTCATTAAAAAGAATTTTGTTTTAGATTGGGATAACTTAGTAAACGATTTTAATTCAAAATTTAATAAAGAAAAAAGACATCTATTCAGATCTAATCACCCAATTGAAAAGGAAAGAGATAAGATAGTAAATAGATGGATAAGATTTATTAAAAATGAAGAAATTAATATTACTTTTTACTCAATGGATTAAAGAAGATAGATCTAAAGTATCGTCTAGTCATCCTCCTTTAGAGACAATTCTAATTCTAGTTAAAAACACTTCAGTTATTGCTAGTCCCTTCAAGATTCCTGATGGAACTAATGATGATAAAAAAATAATTAAACAATTAAACTTTAGTAATCAATATCTATCAACAGTAGGAAAAAAGCTAGATAGGATTGAAGAAAAAATTGAAGAAAGTATATTAAAAAACCTGATTCAAAGATTGAACAGCCTCTAATTAACTTACCAGAGAACAGCTATAATTTTGGTTTACCTAATAAAGAAAGTGAATTGGTCCAATCTATTGAAAAATTATTTAAAAAACTTAAAAAAGAACCCGGTCCAAGTGGAAATATTATTGTTATCAATCAAGTGGAATCTGATGATGATAACGAAAGTTCTTCTGATCACTCTAATCACTCATCTATTTCAAACCTTAATGAGCGCACTAAATAAATTAAGCATCGATAACACAAGTATTACCAAAAATTGGTACTCTAGACCAACTCATGGGATCTACAGTTCAAGAGAGAAATCTAGATAAGCAGGTTTTCGTGTCCTCTAATAAAATTTTTGAATGGAATATAGATGGATTTAGTGAACAAGAAATTCTCAATAAACTTAATCATATGTCTATGGTAGCCAACAACTATATCACCAAATTCAACACTTTATCTCAACCAGATATAGTTGAATTATTAGCTAGTGGAGTTACTGGTATTCTCATGTCTTGGTGGGAAAAACATCTCACAGAAGACATTAGAATATCCATAGTTCATGTTATCCAAAGAGATAATGAAGGCAATCCCATCTTTGATGAAGATGCTGGTATTGGTCTTCCTGATGGAGTTAATACTTTAATATTTACTATAATTAAACATTTTGTTGGAACCCCTAGTAATATTATAGAAAGAATTCATGATCAATTAAGTAATCTTATGTGTCCCACTCTAAGTGATTTTAGATGGTACAAAGATGTATTTACTTCTGGAGTTATAATGAGAAATGACAGTAATAAACCATTTTGAAAAGAGAAATTAGTTAATGGTTTACCATCTTTATTTGCTCACAAAGTTAGAGAAGAATTAAGTAAAAATTTAGGATATATTGATTATGATAATTTAACATATGGTGATATTATTAGTTATATTCAAAAAATTGGATTAAAAATGTGTATTGATTTTAAATTAGCTAAACAAACTAGCAAAGATAGAAATAAAGCCAAATACGAGTTAGGAACATTTTGTGAACAGTATGGTTTACCGCCGGTTGCTCCGTCTAGACAAAAGCACAGGCATAAGAATAAACATATCGTGTCGCATAAAAGTCATAAACGTGTAAGAAAAGATATAATCAAGATAAAAGTAATAATAAAAGTCATAATCAAGATACTTATTAAAAGTCAAAATCAAAGAAATATGATAAAAGTAAAATTGTCTGTCACAATTGTGGGCAGAAAGGACATTATAAAAGTGAATGTAGAGTTAAACAAAAATTAGCTCAATTGAATATTTCAACTGAAGATATAGAACCAATATTAGAATTAATGAGAATTGATAATAACAGTAGTAGCAGTAATGAAGAAGTTTCTGATATCCCAGAATCTTCTAGTAATAACGCATCTAACGATGAATTTGATAGTGAAAATGAAGTCACCATATGTACAGAAAATTGCAATAAAAACTGTTGTAAAAGAGTTAATGTAATTACAAAAGAAGAAGAAGAAAATTCTTTATTAGTAGATTTAATCAGTAAAATCACAGACCCTGAATTAAAAGCTCAGTATTTGAAACAATTAAAAGATTTGTTAACTAAAAATAAGAAAGTCACTGATAAGGTTCTTAGAGCTAAAGAAAAACCCATTTTCAGTTTAAATAAAACCCTTGAAAGATTTAAGTCAGTGGTAAAAGAAATTACCCTCCCTGAGATAAATCAACTAGTTAATAAACTTAAGAAAGAGATTTCTAATTTAAAATTAGATTTTTCCAATCTAAGAAAACTTTCTCGGTACGGCTCCCTGCTTTGGTTGATACAGGTGCAGACTTGAACTGTATTCAAGAAGGTATTATCCCCACCAGATATTATAAGAAAACTAGTGGAAAACTAAATTCAGCTAACGGTAGTCAAATAGAAATAAAATATAAATTACCTAATATACATATTTGTCAAGACAGTATGTGTTTTAAGACCTCATTTGTCTTAGTTCGGAATCTTACTGACAAAATCATTTTAGGTTTACCATTTATATATTTATTATATCCATTTACCACTAGTAATAAAGGTCTAAGTTGTGAAAATTTAGGAAAGAAAATTACCTTTAAATTTCTTATTAAACCAAAAGAAAGAGATTTAAAATTTATTCAAGAAGAATCAATTTCTAAATCTTTGAATCAATTAAACTGTAAAGTTTTGAACATCGATCAGGAAAGTTCAGAAGTTTTGAACATCGACAAACTGATCAGGAATTGTTTTTGGCTCTTTCTGTCCCTGGACTAGTGCTGCCTTAATCAACCATAGGAATTTTGGATTATTTGTCAACTTTTTCTGAATTCCTGAGTTGTACAGTTCTGTCTCCTGTACTTGTCTTCATAATTTTTCCTACAACCAAAAAACATGAAATACTGATAAATAACCACAAAACATGAGACCATTAAAGAAACTATTTAGAAGCAAAACCCAGAGAGGGAAGAGAGGTTCAAAAATTTCAATTGATTCAAAGATTAAGTTCATATTTTCTATCAATTTGAAGGTAAAAAGAGTGTAGAAGTGCGTTGGAACTCAAGATATGTTAAAGGTGAAAAATTTAATACCGAGCAGTGATGGAACTCATAATAGTCCAATGCAGCAGCCACAGAAGAAATAATCACCAATTCAAAAGCATTAATAACAAAGATATTCATATGGGAAAATTGCATCCCCAACTCAATAGGCGTTCAGGTGAACATTTACCATTTCAAATGTTGCAGCAGCGACAACAACCAACAAACATCCCGAGTTGAACATCTAGCCCCCTAGCCCAAACATCTGTTGTGATCAGAACCCGAGTTGAGCCATCTCGAAACTCCACCATTATTTGAAGGCCTATCTTTGATATATCTACATCATCAATACTAATGTTACCCTCTCTGAGTTCTACAACCCGAAAGATGGCTTTTATGCGGGTTGATTTGCCGCTCCCAGTCCTTCCTACTACGCCAATTTTCTTCCTTCCAGGAAATGTGCAGATAATATTTTTCAACGCAGATGGGAGATGCTCAGCATAACGAATCTGCAAGTAAAAGCACATTCATACGTAAAGAAATGCAAGTAAGAAAACTTTTTAAACTATGATTTTCATTTTTCTTTATTCCTTTTATAAGTAGCATCACTTTAAATTATACTTGCAATATTTCTATAGGAATTTTCTACACAACTCTTTGATATGTAACACTAATCACAACATATATTTCATTATCTTTTACTTCTTAATACCTTGCTGCCAAGATTTACCTCCATGTTTTTAAAACAAATTGTTCAGGTTTCTGGCCAGTTTTATGATGGTCTGCAATTTTCAATCACCAAAAGTGCTTCACTGGTAAGTTTTGAGTACTGAAGAATTCTTTTAGCTGAAATCATTTTAATTTTTGCATTGCATATATTCCAAATAACTAATGCTTGCTGAACATTTAAATTGATTCCATATGTGACTGCTAACCCTGCAATGCCTGTAGAATATTCATCCATCCTGATTAGTTTTTTGTCCAAGACCATAGTTTTTTTGGATAAAGATTAAATTTGATATAATCTTAGGTGATTTTCAAGTAGGCTCCATGATCAAAACCACCAATCCATGTACTTTTCATACATACCCTTGAGCACCCCCTCCACAGAAAATAAAAATAATAATCAAAATCAAAACAAGGCAAGGCAAGTAATATTTCTTATTTGGATCGATAATTCCTTCTGGGAGAGTCACAAGCAAAACCTGCGAGAAGCCAAATAAAAATTGGATAAATGGTTCAGCCTGAAAGAAAGCCACTTCATTGCCACAACATTATGAAACCATGGCCTTAAGTAGTTGTCAATGAGGCAGAGGTTTGTTTTAGTGAAGCGGTCTTTTTGGCCAAAAGCACGAATTGTTGTTGCTCCTGATAGTGACTCTGCAAAGTGGTGTAGAATTGGAGCTATTTGTACCCCCGATAAGCGAGCCAATTCTCTTGCAGTTGGTGTATAATATTGCTGTGAGACCCCAGATTTTATGAATAAAGATTTAATTTTCTCGAAATATTTTTTTGAATATTATGGTGTGGATTTGATATAATGTTATAGTTGTGGGTAGTATTTATAAATTTTGAAAAGTATGCAAGTTGTTGTATAATATTTTATTGGTCGAGGAATATTCTTTTTATCGGGGTATATCCGTACGACGGTACAATCATTGGTGGACCCCACAATGAAATTATTGTCGGATTGAGAAAACGACAAAAATATTTTTATGAGAATAACGACGGAAGTTTTACCGTTAAAACTGTTGAACTACTCGGTAGTAAAAGTACAGTAATACGACGGATGTTTACGTGATATGTCACTCAGTTTTGTTTTATTAGTATTATTAATGTAATAAAACAGAAAAGCTTTTTATATAAAACAAAATACTTTTAAAAAGTTATTCTATAAATAGAATATATTATATTTTATTATGCATAGTGTTGCATAGTGCTTGTATAGTGTTTTGCGTAGTAAAATCTTTTTATATAAAATAGAATACTTTTATAAAGTTATTCGTTTTATTAGATTATAAATAGAATATATTATATTTTATTTAAAAGATTTTGCTTTAAATATGGACCGTCCGATTAAAAGTAAATTAATTTGGATCGTTCATGAATTAGTTACTATGCAGTCTATTCTTCTATAAATAGAAGCTCATTCCTTCATTATTTCTTACGAATTCATTGAAACTCTAGAGAGAGAAACTATAGAGAGAGTTATTCTTCTATAATCTTGAGCGTATTTCTTTAGAGTTTAAGAAAGCTTTAAGCATAGTGCAAGTTTTCTTCAAGTAAATCCTCGCCCTACCCGTCGGAGTACTCTTCTTTATAAGGTAAGGGATATTATTTGTTGTACTCGTAAGGGGTATCATTTCTATCATATTCATGAAGAGAACTTCTATTATTCCATTCTTATTATTATGTTGGAATAACCTGTTTATGCGAAGTACCGCATACATGGTGAAATTCTTCTAATATTCCGTTCTTTATTATTCTTTCGGAATATCCTGTCTGTGCATTTACACCGGACCAGGTTCCATTATTTATTATTCTGTCAGAATATCCTGTCTGTGCTTTTACGCCAGATCTGGTTCCATTATTTATTATTCTGTTGGAATATCCTGTTTGTGCATTTATGCCTGACCTGGTTCCATTATTTATTATTCTGCTGGGAATAACCTGTCTGTGCAATCTATCACACGCATGGTAAATCCTTCTGTTATTCCATTCTTTATTATTCTGTTGGAATAACATGTCTATGTGGATTGCCACATGCATGGTGAATGACCCGTCGTATTCATTTCTTATTAAATTATGGAAATGAGCTGTCTACGTGGATTACCGCATGGCGGGTGAAAATCCATTGCAGTTTCATACAGTCTATGATACTCTTTTGGTTAAAGTTTTGGCTTCTATACTCCATGAAATTAGTGGAATATCCTTTATATTTGCGATTCATCCAAAGATCTTTTCATGGAAATATTCTTACGAGCATTCTTGAATTTTTACTCCACAAAGCGAAGATCATGTTGACAATTTGGACGTTATTGGTTCTGGATAAATTAATTCTTGAACTTGTTTTATTGAATTATTATTTCATTGTCATCACTCTCATGTTTTATACTATGTTGAAAGTCATCGTGGCTCTGAAAGTGCATAGATTGACTTGGTATGACTATAATTGAGGATTATTCGGTATAATCATGACCGTAATGTTACAAATGATGTGGAAAAAGTCCTCATTGGCCCGTATTGCATTGATGGACAGTTTTAGGTATGATTATGGCTATGGATTCTCTTCGGTCAAGGGTGCAAAGATGAATTGTTTTATGGCATGATCAGGACTGTTGATGAAAACACGATTATCTTTGGCCCGTACTGCATGGATAATTTGTGGTCATGATACTAAATAATATCCTTGGCCTGTAGTGCAGGGATGATTTGATGATGTGGATTATTTATTGAGCTGAGTCTCAGTGATAAAAGTGATGAAAAACCTTTTAAATCATAGAAGATAATAGATTTTATTCTCTACTTGACTCTTCTAATGGATTGTTTGTTCCGCTGCAGTTAAACTTGTTGTCTATTATATTTTATCAGTTGTTATACTGTTGAAGGCTAATGATAATTTATTCTGCATTATCTTAGTCATAATATTTCTTACTGGGCTAGTTGAGCTCACCCTTTTTCTTTCATTGTTCTCTTTAGGAAATGAGAACGTAGCAAGGACTAGTCGGGGAACGGAGTGACGGTCCAGATGATAGCATTAGTAGTCCTCACCATTCTATGAAATAGTGTGATAATAAATGTAATGAGGACTTATTTTGAGTTTGAATCATCGCCCAGAAGACAATATTTGTATTAAAACTCACAGCTCATGTTGTATATTTAAGGTTGTATTTGTATTCTGTACCATGTATTTGGCGACTCAGAATAGGTGATGTATACCTATTTTGGGGGCGTCAAAGTTAGTATCAAAGCATAGGGATATGATCCCTAGCTGAGATGTGAGACAAGAACTATGAAGGGAGAGACGGGGAATTCCTTCGCTAGTATGACCTACCTAAGTTTATTTGGTATTTAATTGGTCGGTCAAAGTATAGGGATAATATGTGATATTTTATTAACCTTTGTTTTGTGGCAGTATTTGAAAATGGCATCCAAAAATGTTAAGATAAGCAATGAAGCACATGAAACCGTTGAGTCAGCTCAACCAAAAGGTAACGACCAACAACACGATAATAATCATACCGGTGGCAACGGCCATCGGAACAATGATAACCACCATGGGGGAAATTATCATGCCAAGAATGGTAACCACTTCGGTGGTAATCATGGCCAAGATAATAGAAGTAGAAATTTCAAGAAGAGGAGGTTCAATAATGATTGAAAGACATCAGCACCAGAACCTGTTGTTAAGGAAGGAGAACGACCGCCATTAGATGATACAGATACGGAGAGGAGGGACACATAAGTCCAGACTGTCCACAACCATCCAATTTTATTTTAGAATTATTGATTATTATAAATTATATTCTTATAATAATTAATTTTATAGTAAAAATATTTTTATTAATTATTTTCCATGAAAATATAATTATATATTATTTAAATAATATATGAAAAGGTTATTAGAATTATTATAATAATTATTTTATCTTATTATATGAATTTATTTCAGATTAATTAAGTTATTATTTTAACTTAATTATTAATGTTATATATGACAGATAAATCAGAAATGGAATCCAAACCCTAATTTTGGATTTTGATCAAGGAATGAGAATAATAATATTATATTATTATTTGCCAGTGTTAAAATTAGGTATGCTATGTGAGTAAGGTTAATGTGAGGATCAGTTTTGATGGAACAATTTTAATGTTACTGATAAACCCTAGTTTGAAGTCAAATGAGACTTTAAAATCTGTCTAGTAATTATGTTATGTGATTAATGATATTTATTATAATATTATTTTATTTTAGTGTCGTAAATATGTAATGTATGTGTGTGGATTGATAATGTCGGTCAAATTATGTGTATAATGTCAAAAGCCTAGTTTTAAGCGGTTAAACCCTAATTAAAAGTAGAATTCAGTTTAAAGGCATTACGTAATCATGTTAATGTGATTTATGATCTAATTGTTATAGATATTAAATCAAATTAGGGAAACCCTAATTTATATATATATATATATATATATATATAAACCCTAATTCCTATTTTTGAAACCCTAATTTTTAAATGGAAAACCCTAATTGCTAAATGGAAAATTAATTGCTAATTTAGTCATTTAATGCTAATTAGTAAGTCTTTAAACATAATATGTAAGTGTATATAATTAGAAACCTAAACTATTTCAAGAAACCCTAATTACAATTTTAGAAACTAAAAATTATTTATTTATTTATTTATTTTTGTACAAAACCTAAATTGGAAATCCTAGATTGTTGCTTTTAAAACCTAAAATGGTTCAAACCCTAACCCATGAACCCTAATGGTTTGACAAGATTACAAGTTACCCTTAAAATTGCAAGGCTATGGACCAAAATACCCTTATGTGCATTCTTTAATAGCTTGCTTGTAGAATTAGCTAAGACTTTAGTTGCTCAACAACTCTAGCAACTCCATTGACTTAAAAATGGTGAGATCAGCTACCCAAGCCAGCCAATTCATGTATCTAGACTTGTATAAATAAGATCAAAGAGAGAGAAAGCCACATTTTGTCCATTTTTGTTCAAACACACAACCTAACTCTCTAAAGCACAAGACCCACGAAATATAGTGCTAGATCAGTCCCTTAATACAACCCCACGATCACCAATAACAAATCAAGGAGTCAGAATCAAGAATTGCTCATGAGAGGTTTAGAACCCTAATTAAAAATTCGACCTTTGATCTTCTGTTAAAAGTTATGTTTATATGTTGTAATATGTTCTATGTAGTGTCTATAAGTGATCTGGGTTGGCACATGTTAGATCCATAACATCAAAGTGCTCGAAATTTAAGTTTTTCAAAATCTGGGAAATGTTTTTTTGGTGGTCTGACAACGAATGTGAGACCATGTAACTCTCATACTGTTTATGTGATTTGTTGTTTAAAGGTTGATACATGTAGTATGTCATGAGATCTGTCTTCTGCAACTCATAGAAGGGCCAGATCATGTATGAATTGATAAATATTGATGGTCAAAAGTCGTTGACCGACCATGACCGACTAGAATTCTGGGTAACCCAGAACGTATGAACAGCGTCTGACAACATGTTTCAAAGCCAATATTTGTCGGGTGTTATGTATTTTGTTATTTTTGTAGTAATATATGTGTAGCCTATTGTCTGGATTATAGTTACATGTCTTTATATACCTTATAACATCAACATATCGAACGTAATAGGTGGTCAAACTAGACTAATTGCACTTTTTTACATTTCTGGGAAAAACCCAGAAACTTGTTAGACAAAATTTCTAACAATGGTTGACCGTATCATATCTTACGAATCTAATGTTATTGGACTGAGATCATGATTTATAATTGTTCCTTGACACATGTAGTATACATTTAAACTTTAATAACATCATTTTGATTACCAGAACATAATGATAATCGAGCCTCAGAATGACACCATGAGACTGTCTGGATTTCTGGGTTACCTAGAAAACCAAGATCAGCTCTGACAGGTATTTTGGAGGCTTAGATCTCCTTAGTTCGTTGTTTTTTGATCTTGTTGATTATTGGAGCTTCTAGTATGGTACTATTACTACAAGTTATGACCAGAATCATTCCCAGAAACACAATACACACTGTTTTACACTTGGTCAAAGAAGGCAAGTCGAAACTGCCTTATGAATGCTCAAGAACACGAAGAACACCTATAGCGACGGTTCTGTCGCTATAAGCAGTCTTTAGCGATAGTTTATTTTTAAAATTAATTATTTTTATTAAATAAATAGAAAAATTAGTTTTTAATTATGCAAAAATTCAAAATAAATTCTTAAATATTATTTTAAAATCCGACAATTAATTTTTAATTATTTTGAATATATTTCATAAATATTTAATATTTTGGAATATTAAAAGTATTTAACTTATTTAATTATAATATTAAATAAATTATTCAAAAATTATTTTAATACATGAAAATTCATTTAAAATTATATTATCTTTATAAGAAAATAATTTAAGTTATTTTTGATAACTTTTAATATTTTGTGATGAATTTCATTAATTAAATAATAGTAATGATAATTATGTTATTTAATAAATGTATTAAATAAATGATGAAAAATAGAATTAATGATTTAAAAATTATATAAAGGTTATAAAAATATTTTAAGTTATAAAATATAACTTTTGATATTTTGTCATAAAAAAATATTATAATTTTAATATTAAATGATATTAGAATTATTTAATAATTATATTAAATAATTTAGTTTAAAAATGATTTTAATATTATAATAATCATTTTATGTGAATATAAAGTGTTTAAAGATATTTTAAGTTATAAAATATAACTTTTAATATTTAAAGGATAATTTCATTAATAATTTAATATTAATGATTATTAATTTAATATTAATGTTATTAAATTTATTTAATAATTATATTAAATAAATAGTTTAAAATGGTTTTATTTATTTTAAAATCATTTAAAAGGATATAAATAAATTAAAAATATTTTAAGTTATGATTAATGACTTTTAATATTTTGATAAATAATGCATTAATACTTTAATATTAATGATAATTAATTAAAATGATTTTAATTCTTTTACAAATTATTTAAGTGTAATATTAATACTTTAAAAAGTATTTTGAGTTATTATAAATAACTTTAAATGGTTTCATTAATAGTTTAATATTAATTAAATATTAATGATAATAGGATGGTTTAATATATAAATCATTTAATAATGATTCTGATGTTTGAAAATTCATGATAAATAATAATAAATGTTTAAAAATTATTATAAGTCATTTAAAAATAAAATAACTGATACATACAGATGTTGAACTACATGATAGAGTCTTAGACTCGATAATTACCCGATAAAGCTGTCGGTACACCGACATGTTTCAGAAATTGATCTGGACTTAGATATTTTGACTGTGTTTATGTTTGTTTGTGAGTCAATGACTGTTGAATATGTGTGACAATGTGATTAGGTTATGTGCTAACTGCAATAAGAAGTGCTATGTGTTATAGTATGTTATTCTAATCGATCAAATGATCTTATTACTGATAGGTGTTATATAAAAGATAGAACTAAGTTACGAACTTTAAGCGGTAGCATCGAAGTGAGTATCTTACCTTTGCATTTACTTTATGCAATGGACATGAGTAAGAAGTTTCAGAATTATATTATTATTATGCTATATTATTAACCCTTTTGTGATATATTCTATATCCTATCATTGTTTATCAACATGTTAGTATATGATAATTCAGATATATATTTTCTATTCGTTAATTTCTATATATGGTTATACGAGTGTCCCCACTTGGATAATCATTGTTTTTAATCACATGTTGATATATATATATATATATATATATATATATATATATATATAAGTCGTCTAAGCTACTTGATCAGCTAGACACAAATCTTGAAATGTCGTTGAATATGATAAAAACCTTTTTGTATCCAATCAAATTATTTTGGTTCGGATTCCAGTCTAAGTATGAACATCCCGATCATGGGAAAACTTTTATTCGCCCAAGGCGGACAAAGTGAACGATAATATCGTTCTTGTAATGTAGTATTGATCAATACAGGGTCCATGGGATGTACACCCTCGTGCCCGTAAGCTATGACGATTTGCAGATGAAGTTCTGTTAAACCTTATCAAAAATTTAAAACAATGTTCATAGTATGTCGACTACCCTATATATATAGTCTATACGTAGTTTCAAAAATTTGAGCTAGAATTGTTATGTTATTATTATTGGTCCAGTTTACTTCACAACTATAAATTCGTTGTCGAAGTGATGTACAAAGAAAACATTTATTTCTTTCAGCTAATTATATTTATAATTGTTGTTACTTGATGGGCACCAAAATGCTCATCCTTGCTTAAATCTAAATGTTTTCAGCTAGGCATGATCAACCTGAAGGTTCAAACGAGAACAAGTGAAAAGGAAAGCAAACCAAACATGTGTAATGGTGTATTTTGTAAGAGTTAAATTGTATTAAGGTAATGATATGTATTATATATCATGTAAAGAATATAGTAAAGGTTACGTACTTGGTATTAGACTCTGATAAATGTAAGATAAGTTTGATATTCATATTATTGTTATTATTATTAGTATTATTCCGCTCATAGAAATGGTATCGTAAAGCACCGAGTTTGGGTTTCAAGTACCTGAATTTGGGGGCGTTACATCGTGGTATCAGAGCTTAGGGTTAAAAACCTTAGGTGGGTTAGACCTTAGGGTATAACCTTGGAACAGAGGGAAACATTGAAAATTCAATTAACTCATTTAGAGTTTAAAAAGGAGATGAATTGAATTAGTTCATCGTCAAATCAAATAAAAGATAACTTGTATAAAGCCATTATTTGTTGTATGTATATATTAGTTGATAATTAGGATAACTTAGGTTTGTAGATGTCAGATAGAAAAGAATTAGAATACCCTTAGGTCTTAAAGAAAAAGTCAAACCCATACCCCCGAGCCAATATCAAAGCTAATAGCTAAAGCAACCTCGATGAGGTGGTTGATTTGAAAAGTGTAGTACCAGCCCCAGAAACGATAGTATAACTGATAGGTAAAGTATAGTTAAAGAATATGCTTAAATATGATTTACTATCTTAAAGTATAGGCCATATTCCACTTCGGTGATCCACCTTTCAATTTTGTCAATTAGATGATTGAACTATTAATTTTTTTTATATCATTCGATTAGATTACTTGGCGTCAGAAATTACGACGTGGCATCTAATAAACTAAATGAGTGATTATGTGTAAAAAGAATATATATTTTAATGAGATCAAAGGACAAAAAGGTAAAATAACAAGTAAAACAACTAAAAATTACTCAAATAATATAAATTAGTTGTATAATTATTTATTTATAGTTATATAAATAATATAAATTATTTATATAAGTATTATATAAATAATATAATAATTATTTTATTAAAAATCATGTTTTATTATTTTTTATTAAAAAAAGCGTATTTAATATTAATGATAATAAAAATAAAAATAAAATTAGTTTTTTGTAATAAAAAAGCGTAGTTTTTGTAATAATAAAAAATGCAATTTTTTTAATAAAAATAAAAAATATTTATTTTATTATTAAAAAAAGCTGCGTTTGGTTTTTTTAATAAAATAAAAAATATTATTAAGTATTAAAAAAAATAAGAGAAGCGTTGTTTTTTTTTTTTTTAATAAGAATAATTATTTTTTTATTTTATTAAAAAAAGCTCGCTTTTTTTGTATTATTACAAAAATTGCTTTTTTTAAATTTTATTACAAAAAATTGCATTTTTTAAATTTTTATTATCATTAATATTAAACATAATTTTTTTTAATAATAAATAATAATAAAACGCAGCTTTTTTCAAAAAAATTATTATTTTTATTAAAATAATTATTATATTATTTATATAATAATTATATAAATAATTTATATTATTTATATAATTATAAATAAATAATTATACAACTAATTTATATTATTTGTGTAATTTTTAGTTGTTTTATTTGTTATTTTACCTTTTTATCCTTTAATCTCATTAAAAATATATATTCTTTTTACACATAAGCACTCATTTAGACTATTAGGATGCCACGTCAGCAATTTCTGACGTATCAAGCCCAATTGAATGAAATCGAAAAAAATTAATAGTTCAATCATATAATTGACAAAATTGAAAGGTGGATCACCGTAGTGGAATATGACTTATAGTTTAGGATAGTAAATCATATTTAAGCCTAAAGAATATAAGGTCAAGCTCGAGTTCTTAAACTCATATGTTTGTGTTGAGTTCTTAAACTCATAACGTACGATAAGTTTGACGAACTAGGTATAATTAAATGTAAATGGATTATTGAGGATAATGGGACTTTATAGATTACTATGCAATTGATTATTAGTGAAGGCGTAAGAAATAAGTATTACTAGTATTACTTGAATATGTATAAGTCTTGTAGTGTATATGATAGGTATGTCTGTATAAGGTAATATTCTTAAATTTTGTATAAGTTGTGGCAGCGATTCCCGACTTTTGAGTCACAAAGGAATAACGGATGATTAAAGCAATATGTGCTATGATATGTCAGGTGATATGAGTATGAATTTATATGGGATTAATGAAATAAGTTGGTAAACAGATAGTAATTATTTATCTGAGTACTGGTTAATGGAGAAAACCAAATTTTCAAAATATAATATTTTGAGTACATGATTATTCAAATAGAAAGTTTTGTGTTATATGTTAAGCGTATACGATAAGTTTTAGAATATAAGTTAATAAGAATAATTTATGATAATGTCGCCAAGACAAAAACGAAACTAAAGGGCAAAAGAACCGGTCAACAAAGCTGGAAGACAACCAGACCCGATACAAAATTATGCGAATATGGACGATCAAGCTATGCAGAACGGAATACCAGTCGCGGGAAGATCAGTCAAATAATAGATCGACGAACGTCAAATACTTCAACGCGGTCGTATTGTCAGGATTTAGAGAATCAACTGACCCTGTAGCAACGTTTGTGATAGCCAAGATAATGGAGGGACAAAAGATAGTTTTGTCACCTATACGATAAAAGGAAAGAAGATAAAGGGAAAGTCTGGGTGTTTTAAGTGTGAATCAATGGAGTATAAGGTGGAAGACTGTCCAAGAAGGAGATGGGAGGCAAGGAATGCGAATACGGGAAAAGGTAGCAGGACATTGGCGACAACGGGATCAACATCAACAATCAAACCAACGAAATCAATTGCAAGCGTCTTCAACATAACCGTTCAAGATATCGTGACAGCCGGTGATGCAACTACATGTATTACTCAAACCAATTTTATTTCTTATATATTATTTTTTTTATAAATAGAAAATTATTTTATAAATTATTTTGAAGGAGGAATTTGAGTTCTTTTAGGAATCAAATTTCCGTTTAATCAGAAAGACAAGCTTTATGTGAATGGTTAAAGATCAGTTCGATCAGATTATGATCAAGATCTACTTGCAATAATTGTGTATGCTATGTACCCTGGTATGTATAGGTTTTTAAACGGTGATTCCGGGGACGGAATCTTTATAAGGGAGGGTGAATGTAATAACCAGATATTTTCTATACAATTAAATCAGAAATTTTGCGAATAAATTTTTTTTTATATATATATTTTAAGGATGAGGATTTTTACAAGATAATGTGTGTAAGACCCCGAAATTTTTAAATAAAAGGAATTTCCTTTATTTATTATTTTGAAATAGTAAGGGTTGATTTGATTAATGTGGATAGTTAAGGGTTAAATCTGTAAATATTTCAAAATAAACAAGTGGTTATAAAATATTCATTATTGTCGGGGAATATTCGTTTGGTCGTGGAATATTAAATCTTTGTCGGGGAATATTAAATGCGTGGTAGCGACCATGTGTGGGCCCCATGTGAAAGCGATTGGATGAAGAAAAGCGACAAATATAAGTTGTTTTTAAATAACGGCGTAGTTATTCACAGATTATCTTGTTGGAATACCGGTGGTTAAAACACACTAATCTGGCGTTGTTGAGCGATTACTGCAGTATTGCACCAATTATTGATTCTTACGTAAGAAGGCACTACTCGATAATGGTTACGATAATTCTTATCAAAGATATTTTATTGAGTTAATAATTCTTTGCGTTGATATTTTATATTCTTTGTTGTTTGATAATTGTCATTACGGTATTTTTCATTATCGAAGCAATAATTCATATTATATCGAATAATATTATTAGATAACATTATTGGCAATGTCTAGAAAGTTACATCTAAGGAGAGGTTTGGTCACCTAATTGCGCGCATGATGAAGAAGAAATTCTTATTGGAAAGCCCCCTCTTTCTGAGAAGCTGCTGGTTGTCAATATTGTGATTACGTAATATTATTTGTGAATAATTAATTATTGATTTATATGATGAGGAAAATATTGATTTTATGTGGATATAGATGGGAAAATTTTTAAAATGACAATTGTTAAAATTAATATTTTATCTTTTTTTACGATAAAATAATTCATTTAAATATATTATTTTAATAATATATTAACGGTGATATTTTATAACGAATGGGGATATATGAGTATAAGAGGAGGAAGAGTATTTTTGTTGCAATAAATGTTTAAAACATGTTAAACATGTAAATTGGACCCCATTTATTGGTGAAATTTGATTATAGCTTTTGTAAAATCGCCCGTTTGTGGATTTCGGTCAATTTCTATTTGGAATTTGAAAAACTTTCTTCTACGCAAAGTTGTAGAGAATTGAATTTCCTATAAAAACTCATGAGATTCGAATTTTCTGAAGAAAGGGCTATTTATTATGAATTATTGAAGTTAGGATTAATTGATTATCATTTTTTGGAGTTTTAAGTAACTTTTGCATGAAAAACGTTTTTGTCACTTATGGGACATGTGTTAGTGGTTGATTTTAGCTGATGGTGTGCGTAGGAAGATGTGGAAAAATAATATTATTAATATATTAAATTTTACGCTTTGGTGTTTAGCAATTTCCTATAAATAGGGTCTTAGGTTAGAATTGAAAATAACACGAAGCTGAAGTTTTCTCTCTCTATATTATCGAGCGTATTCTTGTGAGTATTTTGAGTATACTTTGAGTATGTTGATCTGAAGTTTTTATCAAATTTGGAACTTTTTCATATCGGGGTTCTTATTAAATGGGTTCTTATTCATGAAGTTACTATTCACGAGTTCTTATTCATGAGTTCTTATTCACGAGTTACTATTCACGAGTACTATTCATGAAGCGTGAAGATGTTTTTGTGGAATTTCTATCTTTTGGTGTCGGAGTTACTATTCACGTATCGGCCTTTATTCACGTATCTGAGACTTTATTCACGATACTGGTCTTATTCATAGAAAAATAAAATTTCTTCTTTTTCGTCCAAAACATCTATTACGGATACTAACTCGATTGTATCCATGTTTTGATCATTCTTGAATTTTACACCACTATGATTATTTTGAGGTATTTTTTGGGCGTGGATAAAACCAATCACGAATCCTTAATCCTTAATCCTTGTCATTTTGTTTCTTTGGATTCGTTTCTTTAAAAAAATATATTTTCATCATCCTCGGTCTTAAATGATGATATTATGGAATATCTTTGGCTTTTGTAGTGCAAAGATGAATGATTTCTTAAGAATATCTTTGGCTGTAGTGCAAAGATGAATGATTTCTGAAGAATATCTTTGGCCGTAGTGCAAAGATGAGCAGTGTTTAAATGAACATGACTTGGTGATGAATATCTTTGGCTGTAGTGCAAAGATGAATATTTGATTCGGATGTATATTGATTGATGTTCTGGGGATAAAAGATGAGCGATGAACTTTTAAATTCATACATAGAAGATAGTAGTTTGCATTCTCTACTTAACTCTTCTAATGAATTATTATTTCATTGCAAATATTGATTTAAAATTTGTTGTCTATTGTATTCTATTATATTTTTTCCTGTTGAAGACTAACGATAATTTGTTGTATATTATCTTAGTCATAATATTCTTTCTTGAGCTAGTTGAGCTCACCTTTTCCTTTTGTTCCATTTTTCTCGGGAGGCGAGAATATAGCGAATGCAGTCGGGGTATGGAATGAAGGTTTTAGAAAGGATTGTTTAGTAGTCCTCACCATTTTGTAAAATAATGTATCAATAAATGTGATGAGGATTTATTTGAGTATAGATATTATCAGAAGATAATATTTGTATTCAAACTCACGATTTCTTGTTGTAATAATAAAGTTGTAGTTGTTTACGTACCGTGTATTGACAACTCGAGAATAGGTGATGTATACCTATTTTGGGGGCGTCGCGGTTAGTATCGAGCTTAGGGATATGATCTCTGGCGGAGATCGGGGAATAGAACTAGGAGGGGAGGCGAGTAAATCCTTCGCTAGTGTGTCCTACCTAAGCTTATTTGTTAGTTGAAGTCGATATATAGGGATATTATGTGATATATTGATTTCCTTAATTAACCCTTGTTTTATGAAAGTATTTGAGAATGTCGTGAGAATATTAACAATGGAAATGAGGCCAGAGTGGAGATGCTGTACTCACCAGCGAGGGAAGCGTCACAGCAGTGGCAATGTTCCTCTGTGAACAACACCATTGAAGCGAGATGATGAGCGAGGGGATGTTTAGAAGTTTTTTGCGGTTCATACAAAATCGGACGAGGGGAGACTCGTGTTCAAAATCTGAGGAGGAAATGATAGCAATTCACGGGTTGTCACGCCAAGCAGTTCAAAGAGTTGAGACCACGAATTTAAGGAAAGCCAGATCCGATCATGGCGGAAACATGGGTCAAACAAATTACAAGATATTCGATGTCTTGGGATGCGGAGGAACGAAGGTTCCATTCGCCACCTTTATGTTAAAAGTGGCGAGGCGGACTCTTGGTGGGAGTGCGTGAAGCGTACCCATCGGTACTTTTCGGCATGTCTTGGGAGGCGTTTGAAGCTATTTAATGACAAATACTTTCACGAAAGTGTTCGTCATATGAAGGAAGTGGAGTTCATCAGATTGGAACAAAACAACGTGGCGGTGTCTCGATATATGAGGCAAAGTTTGCGAGTTATCGAGTTTGCACCTCATTTGGTGGAGAATGAGGAGCGATGTGCGGATGTTTCTTAGAGGTTTGAAACCGGCGTACGTCAATATCTCATTCTCATAAATTTTCTCTTTATTCGGATGTTGTAAGCAGGGCTCAATTGTTAGAAGCGAGATACTTGATGCGGTCAACTAAGGGACCATAACCGAGGATCGTACCGAGAGATAGCGATCAATAGAATAATGATAACGGCGGAGAAAAAAGCAGACGGACAAAATGGTTACCACTCTGGTGGTAATCATAGCCGTGAAAATAGAAGAAGCGAGTCGGGAGGAGATTTTAAAAGAGGAGATTTAACAACGACCGTATGAAGGCAGCGGTCTTGCGTGAGAAGCGGTTCTAAGGAAGAAAACGACCACCGGTCATATCTACAAATGCGGAAAAGAGGGACATATCGGTCCAAAGCGCCCCTGACAGTTCAAGGTATGCTATAGTTGTGGAAAGGAAGGACATATCGCTCGAGATTATGCGATGTGAAACCTAGTTTAAGCGGGGACGGTGACTCAAAAAACATGTCGGAAAAGTCGAAAGTCAGCGATTCCGGGAAAGGCGTTTGTTGTGGTCGGTCATAATCGAGGAACCTAAGCGAGGTGATCACGGGTAAGCTATTTATAAATTCTTGCGAAGTTTATACCTTACAATCACGGTGCTACCCATTCATTTATCTCTCTGCATGTGCTCAGCGTTTAAACTTGACTCGGAGAAATTAGACTTTGACCTATCTGTGGAAACTCAGTTAGGAGAAACTTTTATCACATCCCTTTGTTTATAAATCTTGTTTGATTCAAGTTGGCACCATTACCTTACACATTGACCTTATCTCTTTAAAGATACTTGCTTTTGATGTGATTTTAGGGATTGATTGGTTAACTACTCATCATGCCAAAATTGATTGTTTTCGTAAGGTTGTTAGTTTTCATATTCTAACCAACTGTTTGCAATTCAAGCAACTAAACCATTAAAATCGATCAACATCATATCTAATCATAAAGCTATTCGTTTATTAAAAAGCGGATGTCAAGCTTTCTTAGCCCATGTTATGGATTTGAATAAAGACACGTCAAATTTGAATAATATTCTGTTGTTATTGACTTTCACGATGTATTTCTAGAAGAACTTCCGATCTACACCCAGAGCGTGAAGTTGAATTCTTTATTGATCTTGAACTGGTACAAAGCCCATTTCTAAAACCCCATATCGAATGGCTCTATTGAACTTGAGGAGTTAAAGGTCCAACTACTAAGGAATTGTTGGACATCGGTTTCATTAAATCCTAGTACATCTCCTTGGGGTGCTCTGTTTTATTTGTAAAGAAGAAAGAGCGGGAGTATGCGACTTTGTATTGACTATCGGGGAATTGAACCATGTCACCATCAAGAATAGGTATCCTCTACCTCGTATTGATGACTTGTTTGACCCGATTGCAAGGGCACAATTCTTTTCAAAAATCGATCTTCGATTACGGATATCATCGGTGAAAGATTAGGCGAGGATATTCAAAGGCGCCTTGTAAGAACTTCGGTATGGGCATTATGAATTCTTAGTCATGTCTTTCGGACTAACTAATGCTCCTGCGGCTTTCATGGATATGATGAACCAAAGTATTCAAGGAATATTTGGATCGATTTTTGTTGTTGTCTTTATTGATGACATCCTTATATATTCCAAAAGTCGTGAAGATCATGAGCACCATTTGAAATTTGGTACTCAAAGGCCGTGAAAACAAACTATATGCCAAATTGAAGAAATGCGAGTTACGGCGAGGAAGTAGCATTCCTTGAGCGCGTGGTGTCGAAACATGGAGTATCTGTTGATCAAGCGAAGATTGAAGCAATCTGAAGTTGGGAGCAACCGAAGTCGGTGTTGAAGTCACGTAGCTTTTTGGGCTTATTTGGTTATTATCGGAGATTCGTGGAAGGGTTTTCTCGAATCGCTACTCCATTAACTCATTAACTTCGGAAGGATACAAAATTCGTTTGGAGCGAAGAATGCGAGAAAAGTTTCCAAGAGCTTAAGAGGAGACTTATTTGGCACTGTTCTAACAATACCATCGGTTCGGATGGATTTGTTATCTCTGACGATGCTTGAGGCAAAGGGTTAGGATGTGTTCTCATGCAAGCGTGGGAAAGTCATAGCCTATGCCTTGCGACAACAAAAGAGTATGAGAGGAATTATCCTACTCATGATCTAGAGTTAGCGGCCCGATCGTTTTAGCGCTAAAAATATGGAGGCACTATCTATATGGGGAGAAAGTGGAGATATATTCAGACCATAAAAAGCCTTAAATATTTCTTCACTCAAAAGAACTCAACATGCGGCGGTGACGTTGGCTCGAGCTATTGAAGACTACGACCACACTATTGATACCATCTGGTAAAAGCGAGCGTGGTAGGTGGCGCATTGAGTAGAAGATCGTATGCGAGGAGCGAGTGCGATGATGTCAAGTATCGCGTAGAGCTGACTTTAATAGAAAAAGTTAAGGTTTCTCAAGCCATGCAAGGCAGGAGGTGATGCGTATGAAGAAGAAAGTACAAGAAGGAGCTATTAGGGCGAGAATTGATGAAGAAGGAATACTTGAGTCCACTCTAGACTTTGTGTTCCTAACGACTACGATTTGAAGTACAAGATTATGATGGAGGCACACAATCGCCATTTGCAATCCATCTGGAAGTACTAAAATGTATCGTGATCTTGACATACATTTTGGTGGAACAATATGAAGAGAGAGATTGCAAAGTTTATCTCGATGTGTTTAACTTGTCGGCGTGTAAAGGCGGAGCATCTTGTACCTAAGGGTCCGTTGCAACCACTTGAGATTCCGGAATGGAAGTGGGAACACATTACTATGGATTTCGATACTGGTCTTCCTACGGTTTCTCAAGGCATCAATGCTATTTGGGTTATTGTTGATAGATTAACCAAGTCTGCTCATTTCTTGCCGTCGGAGACTTATTCCTTGAGCGTCTTGCTAGTATATGCGTGAATGAGATTGTGAGGTTGCATGGCATGCTGTATCCATAGTTTGGATCGTGACCCAAGATTCACTTCAAGATTTTGGGTTAGCTTGCAAAAAGCTATGGGCGCATTTGCGATTTAGTTCGACATACCATCCCCAAAGCAGACGGACAATCGAGAGAGGACTATTCAAACTCTTGAAGATCTATTAAGACTACGTGTCCTAGACTTCAAGGGTAGTTGGGATAAGTATTTACCATTGGTGGAATTCTCCTACTGACAATGATTATCGAGGCAAGTATAGGTGTGGCTCCATTTGAAGCATTATATGGGCCGAAAATGTCGTTCTCGATATGTTGGGATGAGGTGGGTGAAAGCAACATTGTTGGGACCCGAGTTAATACGTATGACTACCGAAAAGATCCAAATGATTCGACATAGCGTATACAAGCGGCACAAGATCGACAAAGAGTTATGCGGATCTTCATCGAAAGGGCGTGGAATTTAATGTGGGGATCATGTATTGTTGCGAGTTGTTCCATGGAAGGAGTTACAAGATTTGGGAAGAGAGGAAAGCTCAATCCACGATTTATTGGTCCATTTCAAATTCTTGGCCAAGTAGGAAATGTAGCCTATAGACTTGCGTTACCTCAAGTATGTCTCGTGTTCATAATGTGTTTCACATATCATGCTTCGTAAATATATGAAAGACCCGAACCACGTTATTGAGTTAGAAGCCAGGACGAGATAGCCAAAGACTTAACGTATGAGGAGGTACTGTCAAGATCTTGGATAGGAAGGAGCATGTCCTACTGTATGAAAAGGTCATACCACAAGTTAATGTTTTGTGGAGGAATCATGCTATAGAGGAAATGACACAGGAATTGGAAGCGGAAATGAAAGCGAGGTATCCTCAACTTTTGAAACACAGTCGTCGTCAATTTCGAGGACGAAATTTCATAAGGAGGGAGGTTGTAAGACCGAAATTTTTAAATAAAAGGAATTTCCTTTATTTATTATTTTGAAATAGTAAGGGTTGATTTGATTAATGTGGATAGTTAAGGGTTAAATCATGCAAATATTTCAAAATAGCAAGTGGTTATAAAATATTCATTATTGTCGGGGAATATTCGTTTGGTCGTGGAATATTACGTCTTGTCGGAGAATATTAAATGCGGACGGTAGTGACCCCATGTGGGCCCCATGTGAAGCGATTGGATGAAGAAAGCGACAAATATAAGTTGTTTTTAAATAGCGGCGTAGTTATTCACAGATTATCTTGTTGGAATACCGGTGGTTAAAACACATTAATCTGGCGTTGTTGGCGGTTGCTGCGGTATTGCACCAATTATTGATTCTTACGTAAGAAGGCACTACTCGATAATGGTTATAGTAATTCTTTATTCGATATTTTATTGAGTTAATAATTCTTTGCGTTGATATTTTATATTCTTTGTTGTTTGATAATTATCATTACACGCAGTATTTTCATTATCGAGCAATAATTCATATTATCTGAATAATATTATTAGATAACATTATTGGCAATATCTAGAAAGTTACATCTAAGGAGAGGTTTGGTCACCTAATTGCTTGCGCATGATGAAGAAATTCTTATTGGAAAGCCCCCTCTTTCTGAGGGCGCACGGTTGTCGATATTGTGATTCGTAATATTATTTGTGAATAATTAATTATTGATTTATATGATGAGGAAAATATTGATTTTATGTGGATATAGATGGAAAATTTTTAAAATGACAATTGTTTAAAATTAATATTTTATCTTTTTACGATAAAATAATTCATTTAAATATATTATTTTAATAATATATTAACGGTGATATTTTTATAACGAATGGGGGATATATGAGTATAAGAGGAGGAAGAGTATTTTTGTTGCAATAAATGTTTTAAAACATGTTAAACATGTAAATTGGACCCCATTTATTGGTGAAATTTGATTATAGCTTTGTAAAATCGCCTTGGTTTGTGGATTTCGGTCAATTTCTATTTGGAATTTGAAAAAACTTTCTTCTGCAAAGTTGTAGAGAATTGAATTTCCTATAAAAACTCATGAGATTGAATTTTCTGAAGAAAGGGCTATTTATTATGAATTATTGAAGTTAGGATTAATTGATTATCATTTTTTGGAGTTTTAAGTAACTTTTGCATGAAAAACGTTTTTGTCACTTATGGGACATGTGTTAGTGGTTGATTTCAGCTGATGGTGTGCGTAGGAAGATGTGGAAAAATAATATTATTAATATATTAAATTTTACGCTTTGGTGTCTAAGCGATTTCTATAAATAGGGTCTTGGGTTAGAATTGAAAATCACACGAAGCTGAAGTTTTCTCTCTCTATATTATCGGCGTATTCTTGTGAGTATTTTGAGTATACTTTGAGTATTGCTAGGCAGTGCAAGTTCCTTGACACTATACGGTATTCTAGCTAGAAATCTTGATCTTTCGAGGTAAGGGATATTATTTTTTTTCGTAATGATATTATTTCTTCAATATCATTATCTTTGAAATATTGATCTGAAGTTTTATCAAATTTGGAACTTTTTCATATGGGGGTTACTATTCATGGGTTCTTATTCATGAGTTACTATTCACGAGTTCTTATTCATGAGTTCTTATTCACGAGTTCTTATTCACGAGTACTATTAAATGAAGCGTGAAGATGTTTTGTGGAATTTCTATCTTTTGGTGTCGGAGTTACTATTCACGTATCGGCCTTTATTCACGTATCTGACACTATTCACGTATCTGACGGTATTATTCATAGAAAAATAAAATTTCTTCTTTTCGTCAAAACATCTATTACGGATACTAACTTCGATTGTATCCATGTTTTGATCATTCTTGAATTTTACACCACTATGATTATTTTTGAGGTATTTTTGGGCGTGGATAAAACCAAATACGAATCATTAATCCTTAATCCTTGTCATTTTGTTTCCTTTGGATTCGTTTCTTTAAAAAAATATTTTCATCATCCTCGGTCTTAAATGATGATATTATGGAATATCTTTGGCTGTAGTGCAAAGATGAATGATTTCTTAAGAATATCTTTGGCTTTGTAGTCAAAAAAGATGAATGATTTCTGAAGAATATCTTTGGCCGTAGTGCAAAGATGAGCAGTGTTTAAATGAACATGACCCAGTGATGAATATCTTTGGCACTGTAGTGCAAAGATGAATATTTGATTCGGATGTATATTGATTGATGTTCTGGGGATAAAAGATGAGCGATGAACTTTTAAATTCATACATAGAAGATAGTAGTTTGCATTCTCTACTTAACTCTTCTAATGAATTATTATTTCATTGCAAATATTGATTTAAAATTTGTTGTCTATTGTATTCTATTATATTTTTCCTGTTGAAGACTAACGATAATTTGTTGTATATTATCTTAGTCATAATATTCTTTCTTGAGCTAGTTGAGCTCACCCCTTTTCCTTTTGTTCCATTTTTCTCGGGAGGCGAGAATATAAGCGAGTACGAGTGGGGTATGGAATGAAGGTTTTAGAAAGGATTGTTTAGTAGTCCTCACCATTTTGTAAAATAATGTATCGATAAATGTGATGAGGATTTATTTGAGTATAGATATTATGCAGAAGATAATATTTGTATTCAAACTCACAGATTTCTTGTTGTAATAATAAAGTTGTAGTTGTTTACATACCATGTATTGACAACTCGGAATAGGTGATGTATACCTATTTTGGGGGCGCGTCATGATGTGTGTATGTAATTATGTAATAAATAAAAATATATTTATTACATGAATATTTACAAATAATTTTATTTTAGAATTATTGATTATTATAAATTATATTCTTATAATAATTAATTTTCTGATAAAAATATTTTTATTAATTATTTTCCATGAAAATATAATTATATATTATTTAAATAATATATGAAAAGGTTATTAAATTATTATAATAATTATTTTATCTTATTATATGAATTTATTTTGATTAATTAAGTTATTTATTTTAACTTAATTATTAATGTTATATATAATGAGATAAATCGGATATGGAATCAAACCCTAATTTTGATTTTGATCGAGGAATGAGAATAATAATATTATATTATTATTTGTCGATTGTTAAAATTAGGTATCTTTATGTGAGTAAGGTTAATGTGAGGATCGGTTTTGATGGAACAATTTTAATATTCTTGATAAACCTAGTTTGAAGTCAAATGAGACTTTAAAATCTATCTAGTAATTATGTTATGTGATTAATGATATTTATTATAATATTATTTTATTTTAGTGTCATAAATATGTAATGTATGTGTGTGGACTGATAATGTTTGTCAAATTATGTGTATAATGTCAAAAGCCTAGTTTTAAGCGGTTAAACCCTAATTTAAAAGTCGAATGCCAGTTTAAGACTGTTACGTAATCATGTTAATGTGATTTATTATCGGTGTTATAGATATTAAATCAAATTAGGGAAACCCTAAATTATATATATATATATATATATATATATATAAACCATAATTCCTATTTTTGAAACCCTAATTTTCAAATTGAAAACCCTAATTGCTAAATGGAAAAGTAAATTGCTAATTTAGTCATTTAATGCTAATTAGTAAGTCTTTTAACATAATATGTAAGTGTATATAATTAGAAACCTAAACTATTTCAAGAAACCATAATTACAATTTTAGAAACTAAAATTTATTTATTTATTTTTTTTGTACATAACCTAAATTGGAAATCCTAGATTGTTGCTTTTAAAACCTAAAATGGTTCAAACCCTAAACCCTAACCCAAACCCTAAACCCTAAGGGTTTGACAAGATTACAAGATTACCCTTAAAATTGCAAGGCTATGGACCAAAATACCCTTATGTGCATTCTTTATTAGCTTGCTTGTAGAATTAGCTAAGACTTTAGTTGCTCAACAACTCTAGCAACTCCATTAACTTAAAAACACTAAGATCAGCCACCCAAGCCAGCCAATTCATGTATCTAGACTTGTATAAATAAGATCAAAGAGAGAGAAAGCCACATTTTGTCCATTTTTGTTCAAACACCCAACCTAACTCTCTAAAGCACAAGACCCATGAAATATAGTGCTAGATCGTCCCCTAATACATTACGATCACGATAACAAATCAAGGAGTCAAAATCAAGAATTGCTCATGAGAGGTTTAGAACCCTAATCAAAAATTCGACCTTTGATCTTCTGTTAAAAGTTATGTTTATATGTTGTAATATGTTCTATGTAGTGTCTATAAGTGATCTGGATTGGCACATGTTAGATCCATAACATCAAAGTGCTCAAAATTTATGTTTTTCAAAATCTAGGAAATGTTTTTTTTGTGGTCTGACAACGAATGTGAGACCATGTAACTCTCGTACTGTTTATGTGATTTGTTGTTTAAAGGTTGATACATGTAGTATGTCATGAGATCTGTCTTTCGTAACTCATAGAAGGGCCAGATCATGTATGAATTGATATATATTGATGGTCAAAAGTCGTTGACCGACCATAACCGACTAGAATTCTGGGTAACCCAGATCGTATGAACAGCGTCTGACAACATGTTTCAAAGCCAATATTTGTCGGGTGTTATGTATTTTGTTGTTTTTGTAGTAATATATGTGTAGCCTATTGTCTGGATTATAGTTACATGTCTTTATATACCTTATAACATCAACATATCGAACGTAATAGGTGGTCAAACAAGACTACTTTCACTGTTTTACGTTTCAGGGAAAAACCCAGAAACTTGTTAGACAAAGTTTACATCGATGGTTCGATAAGTATCATATCTTCTGAATCGAGATGTTATTGAATTTGAGATCATGATTTATAATTGTTCATTGACACATGTAGTATACATTTAAACTTTAATAACATCATTTTGATTACCAGAACATAATGATAATCGAGCCTCAAAATGACACCATGAGACTGTCTGGGTTTCTGGGTTACCCAGACAACCCAGATCAACTCTGACATGTACTTTGGAGGCTTAGATCTCCTTAGTTCGTTGCTGTTTGATCTTGTTGATTGTTGGAGCTTGTAGTACGGTACTATTACTACAAGTTATGACCAGAATCTTTCCCAGAAACACAATACACACTGTTTTACACTTGGTCAAAGAAGGCAAGTCGAAACTGCCTTAAGAATGCTCAAGAACACGAAGAACACCTATAGCGACGGTTTTGTCGCTATAGGCAGCCTTTAGCGATAGTTTATTTTTAAAATTAATTATTTTTATTAAATAAATAGAAAAATTAGTTTTCAATTATGCAAAAATACAAAATAAATTCTTCAATATTATTTTAAAATCAGAAAATTTATTATTAATTATTTTCAATATATTTCATAAATATTTAATATTTTTGGAATATTAAAAGTATTTAATTTATTTAATTATAATATTAAATAAATTATTTAAAAATGATTTTAATACATGAAAATTCATTTAAAATTATATTATGTTATAAGAAAATAATTTAAGTTATTTTTGATAACATTTAATATTTTGTGATTAATTTCATTAATTAATTAATATTAATGATAATTATGTTATTTAATAAATGTATTAAATAAATGATGAAAAATAGAATTAATGATTTAAAAATTATATAAAGGTTATAAAAATATTTTAAGTTATAAAATATAACTTTTGATATTTTGTCATGAAAAATATTAATATTTTAATATTAAATGATATTAGAATTATTTAATAATTATATTAAATAAATTAGTTCAAAAATGATTTTAATATTATAATAATCATTTTAAGTGAAAATAAAGTGTTTAAAGATATTTTAAGTTATAAAATATAACTTTTAATATTTAAAGGATAATTTCATTAATAATTTAATATTAATGATTATTAATTTAATATTAATATTATTAAATTTATTTAAGAATTATATTAAATAAATACCTTTAAAATTGTTTTATTTATTTAAAATCATTTAAAAAGGATATAAATAAATTAAAAATATTTTAAGTTATGATTATTGACTTTTAATATTTTGATAAATAATGCATTAATACTTTAATATTAATGATAATTAATTAAAATGATTTTAATTCTTTTAAAAATCATTTAAGTGTAATATTAATACTTTAAAAGTATTTTGAGTTATTATAAATAACTTTAAATGGTTTCATTAATAGTTTAATATTAATTAAATATTAATGATAATAGGATGATTTAATATATAAATCATTTAATAATGATTACGATGTTTGAAAATTCATGATAAATAATAATAAATGTTTAAAAATTATTATAAGTCATTTAAAATAATATAGTGATACATCTGGATGTTGAACTACATGATAGAGTTTTAGACTCGATAATTACCGATAAAGCCGTAAATTTTGCAAGCATATTTTAAATTGATCCGGACTTAGATATTTTGGTTGTGTTTATGTTTGTTTGTGAGTCGATACGTATTATTGAATATGTGTGACAATGTGATTAGGTCGTATCTTTGTTGCGATAAGCGGTGCTATGTGTTATAGTATGTTATTCTAATCGATCAAATGATCTTATTACTGATAGGTGTTATATAAAAGATAGAACTAAGTTATGAAGCGTAAGCGGTAGCGTGCAAGATATCTTACCTTTGCATTTACTTTATCTGATGGACATGAGTAAGAAGTTTCAGAATTATATTATTATTATGCTATATTATTAACCCTTTTGTGATATATTCTATATCCTATCATTGTTTATCAACATGTTAGTATATGATAATTCAGATATATATATTCTATTCGTTAATTTCTATATATGGTTATACGAGTGTCCCCACTTGGATAATCAATGTATTTAATCACATGTTGATATATATATATATATATATATATATATATATATATATATATATATATATATATATATATATATATAAGCGTCTAAGCTACTTGATCAGCTAGAGACAAATTTCGAAATGTCGTTAAATATGATAAAAACCTTTTTGTATCCAATCAAGTTGTTTTGGTTCGGATTCCAGTCTAAGTATGAACATCCCGATCACGGGAAAACTTTTATGCGCCCAAGGCAGACAGAGTGAACGATAATATCATTCTTGTAATGTAGTATTTATCAATACAGGGTCCATGGGATGTACACAACCTTGTGCCCGTAAGCTATGACGGTTTGTAAATGAAGTTCTGTTAAACCTTATCAAAAATTTAAAACATTGTTCATAGTACGTCGACTACCCTATATATATAGTCTATACGTAGTTTCAAAAATTTGAGCTAGAATTGTTATGTTATTATTATTGGTTCAGTTTACTTCACAAATATAAATTCGTTGTAGAAGTGATGTACAAAGAAAATATTTATTTCTTTTAGCTAATTTAATTTATAATTGTTATTACTTGCTGGGCACCCAAATGCTCATCCTTGCTTAAATCTAAATGTTTTTAGCTAGACATGATCAACCCGAAGTTTCGGACAAGAACAAGTGAAAAGGAAAGAAAACCAAACATGTGTAATGGTGTATTTTGTAATAGTTAAATTGTATTAATATAATGATATGTATTATATATCATGTAAAGAATATAGTAAAGGTTACGTACTTGGGATTAGACTTTGATAAATGTAAGATAAGTTTGATATTCATATTATTGTTATTATTATTAGTATTATTCCGCTCCTAGAAATGGTATTGTAAAGCACCGAGTTCGGGTTTCAAGTACCTGAATTTGGGGGCGTTACAAACTCTAGAGAGAGTTCTTCTTCTATAATCTTGAGCGTATTTCTTTAGAGTTTAAGAAAGCTTTGAGCATAGTGCAAGTTTTCTTCAAGTAAATCCCCGCCCTACCCGTCGGAGTACTCTTCTTTATAAGGTAAGGAATATTATTTGTTGTACTCATAAGGGGTATCATTTCTTTCGTATTCATGAAGAGAACTTCTGTTATTCCATTCTTATTATTATGTTGGAATAACCTTTTTATGCGAAGTACAGCATACATGGTGAAATTCTTCTAATATTCCATTCTTTATTATTTTGTCGGAATATCCTATTTGTGCGTTTACTCTGGACCTGGTTCCATTATTTATTATTCTAACAGAATATCACAATACGTGCATTTCTGTGGGACTGGTTCCATTATTTATTATTACATTTGGAATATCGTATGCATGCGTTTATGTCGGACCTGGTTCCATTATTTATTATTCTGTTGGGAACTTCTGTTATTCCATTCTTTATTATTCTTTTGGAATAACCTGTCTATGTGGATTGCCACATGCATGGTGAATGACCCTTCGTATTTATTTCTTATTAAATTATAGAAATGAGCTGTCTACGTGGATTACCGCATGGCGGGTGAAAAACCATTGCAGTTTCATATATTCTATGAAGCTCTTTTGGTTAAAGTTTTGGCTTCTATACTCCATGAAATTAGTGGAATATCCTTGATATTTGTGCTTCATCCAGTATCTTTACATGGAAATACTCTTCTGATCATTCTTAAATTTTTACTCCACAAAGCAGTATCATGTTGACAATTTGGACGTTATTGGTTCCGGGATAAATTATTTCTTGAACTTGTTTTATTTAATTATTATGTCATTGTCATCACTCTCATGTTTATATTATGTTGAAAGTCATTTGTGGCCTATAGTGCATAGATGGACTTTGTATGATTATGACCAGGGATTATTCGGTATAATCATAACCATAATGTTACAAATGATGTGGAAAAAGTCCTCATTGGCCCGTAATGCATTGATGGACAGATTTTGGTATGATTATGGCTATGGATTCTTTTCGGCCAAGGGTGCAAAGATGAATTATTTTATGGCATGATCAGGACCGTTGATGAAAACACGATTATCTTTGGCTCGTAGTGCATGGATAATTCGTGGTCGTGATACTAAAGAATATCCTTGGCATGTAGTCCAAGGATGATTTGATGATGTGGATTATTTATTGAAATTTGAGTCTCGATTGATAAAAGTGATGAAAAACCTTTTAAATCATAGAAGATAGTAGATTTTATTCTCTACTGACTCTTCTAATGGATTGCTTGTTCATTGCAGATTAAACTTGATGTTTGTTATATTTTATCGGTTTAACATTGTTAAAGGCTAATGATAATTTATTCGCATTATCTTAGTCATAATATTTCTTCTTGGGCTAGTTGAGCTCATGCCTTTTGCTTTCATTGTTCTCTTCGTGAAATGAGAGCGTAGCGAGGGGACTAGTCGGGGAACGAAGTGATGGTCCAGATGAAAGCATTAGTAGTCCTCACTATTCTATGAAATAGTGTGATAATAAATGTAATGAGGACTTATTTTGAGTTTGAATACTGTCTAGAAGAAAATATTTGTATTAAAACTCACAGCTCATGTTGTATATTTAAGGTTGTATTTGTATTCTATACCATGTATTTGGCGACTCAGAATATGTGATGTATACCTATTTTGGGGGCGTCACAATTGTTGCCATCATTAACAAATATTAGATCAAGATTACAAAATGATAACACTTGCACATGTGTGAGTAGCATTTCCGTTGGTTCATGGACTTGGCAGTAAGTTTGTTTCTGAAAACTCAAAAAAGTAATATCCTTATCCTCTATATAAGTCTTATCTTATTGATATTGTCCTTGAGTCTTTTTTTCAAGATGAACTATAAAGTTCTAGTGCTTTTGATACCAGAAGCAAATCGTGTTGTTGGGAAATGTGTAATCAGTTTTGATAATAAAGACTGGAGGTAAAGGAGATGTCTTACTTGGTACCAGATGCAAATGGTTGTTACTGGAATGAAGATGATGAATACTTCTGAAGCCACCTGTGACATTACTGCAATGGTCCCAAGAATCTGGATTGTTGAGAAAGCACACCAACCTACTTTAAAAACTAATAATAAACAAAATCAAAAGTTGGACCTGAACAACCAAAAGTTTCAACCACCCATCTTCAACATATATACGTATATTATGAAATCTCATAATAAAAAGCATTTAACATAAACCAATTCATCTGGTGTACCAACAGTTATAGGATTCTAATTTGTCCAACCAACTTGCCTTGATACCCACCAAGGTATAATCTGACTTCTTTTAGTAATAACTCCCAGATTCTTCTCCCATATAAGATTTTTTCCCGGGCATCATGCAAACATGATGATCTAGTAAACAACATAATTATCACTTCTCCAATCTCATGAACCACAATATCCATCTACTGCTTGCCTGATTCAATTGTTTAGGCCCCATCATAGTAGTACAAACCTCATTCTATGAGTAGATCTTTACTCTCTTCCACAACATTAACCGATTCATACTCAACCAGTAAAAGATTGTGATCAGTGATTGATCAGATAGGGTATAAACTTAGTAATCCCTAATATCAGAACAAGGAGCCTTAACGCACACTTAGAAACCTTATTCAAATGTCGGGAAACCCTAATTTTAAATTCGAGAACCCTAAACCCTAATTAGGAAACCCTAATTGAGATTACCAAACCCTAATGGTGAGAATTAAGAGAAGTTATGTCAAATGACTAAAATACCCTTTAATTGTGAGGGAAATTACAAAAATACCATTTTAGGGGCGAAAAGACCAAAAAACCAATTTCCTTATAAATTAAGTAAAGAGATATTACAAATCTATGACTCACCAATGTTGGATAAGGCCATGTGCACTTAAACTCTCAGCAAATCTGATCCAAAGTGCCACCTAGTAAGTATGGATTCATTGAATCAAAGATATAAGTAATTTAAGAGAAAGAAAGTTCATAAACTTAAGCAATTTTCTTACAAGCTCTCAACCAAATTCTCTCTCATTCAAACCTCCGAAATTGTTAAGTATATCAGTCACTAGTTAAGCCTTTAGATCATCAAGATCATTAGAAGAGATTAAGGATCAAATATTGGACAAGAGAAGGTAAAACCCTAACTCATATTTTGATCATGTATGCTAAGATAGAGTTCATGTTTATGTGTTAATATACATGCTAGAAGATGTTTTATGATTATCTATGATGATATATCATAGATCTATAGCATCAAAAGGCCTTAAAATCAAGTTTTTCAAAACTATCCATGAACCCTAAAAAGTGATCTGACAAGCTAATGTCAGAGGCCACAGATCCTTCTCTGTTAATGACTTGTGGTGTTTTATGTTTTAGATTTGAAGTATGTTATAAGGACTGTGATCTGGAAGTGGAATCATAGCTATTCCATGTTCAGATCACAAGTTATTAATGGTCAAAGTCGGTTAACCGACCATGACCAAGTGATTTTTGGGTAACCTAGAAATCCATAAACAGAGTCTGACAACGTTTTGTAAGGCCAAGATTTTTCAGGTGTTAGGAGATTTGTTGTTTTTGTTGTAACCAGATTGTAGCATGTTATATGGAATATAGATCCATGCCTCTAGATCCCTTAAACAAACATGTTGGATGTAGTGTATGGTCAAAATAGGCCATCCGATCACAATTGCTATTTTCTGGAATTTCCAGAAAACGGATGAACAACCCTTCTGACAAGGTTTGACCGGACTAAATCTAGAGTGTGATGTACTCGAACTGATCTGTTGATGTTTATGTGTTCCTTGAGATTAGTACTACATGCTTGTACCTTAAGAACACATATTGGATGACCAAAACCTTAAGATTATTGAGCCACAAGATGGACACTCAAAGCTATCTGGGTTTCTGGGTAACCCAGAAAGCCCAGAAAGCTTTTGACAACAACTTTGAAGGCATAAAGCTTTATAGTGTGATTAGATATGACTCTGATGATGGTTGATAATGGTAGTATTACATATATACTACAAGATCAATGTTCAAGTTAGCCCATAAACACATTAGGGTAAGAATTATAAGTGGTCAAACTAAGCCCCTTGAGCACTGATTGCCAGTGTTCTTGAGCTCAAGAACACCAACTGCGACAAAAAGTGTCGCTATAGGCTACATCGACAGTTTTAATTAATTTAATTTTCCTAATTTTCAGAAAATGCTTAAGAATAGCATATAATTTCTAAAAACATTACAATAATGGTTTTAAAAATTATTTTAAGTTATGAAATATAACTTTTGATAATTTGGGATATTTTTCATTAATATTTATATTTATTTGAATATTAATGATATTTAATTTATTTAATTTGTATATTAAATAAATTAGAGAAAAATGATTTTAATATTATAAAAATCATTTTAAACAAGAATAAAGTGTTAGAAAATCAATATGGACCGCTTCGACTCAGCTTAATAAATAATCCACATCATCGAATCATCCATGCACTACGGCCAAGGATATTCTTTAGTATCACGACCATGAATTATCCATGCCCTACGGCTAAAGATAATTATGTTTTCATTAACGGTTCTGATCATGCCATAAAACAATTCATCTTTGCACGACGGCCAAAGAGAACCCATAGCCATAATCATATCAAAAATTGCCCATCAATGCACTACGGGCCAATGAGGACTTTTTCCACATCATTTGTAACATTACGGTCATGATTACACCGAATAATCCCTGGTCATAATCATACCAAGTCCATCTATGCACTACAGGCCACAGATGATTTTTAACAAAATATAAACATGAGGATGATGACAATGATATAAGAATTCAATAAAACAAGTTCAAGAATTAATTTATCTAGGAACTGATAACGTCCAAATTGTCAACGTGATACTGCTTTGTAGAGTAAAATTCAAAAATGCTCAGAAGAATATTTCCATAAAAAGATACTGGAAGAAGCGCAATATCAAGGATATTCCACTAATTTCATGGAGTATAGAAGTCAAAACTTTAACCAACTGAGTATAATAAAGAATGGAATAATAAAAAAAATCACCAGGCATGTGATAGATAATACAGGCAGGTTATTCCATCAGAATAGTAAATACAGAACCAGGTCCGACGTAAAATGCACAGACAGAATATTCCAACAGAATAATAATAAAGATTTAAAACCAGTCCGGCGTAAAACGCTTGCATGTGATATTCCAACAAAATAATAAAGAATGGAATAATGAAGGATTTCACAAAGTATAGGGAGTCCGCGTGATACAAAAGTTATTCCAACGAGAATAATAAAAAGCGGAACCAGTGTCTCATGAAAGCGCATGCAGACGGGATATTCAAATGAATAATAAAGAATGGAATAATGAAGGATTTCACCAAGTATAGGGTACTGAAAGTATACGAGTTATTCCAATGAGTAATAATAAATAATGGAATAGCGAAGTTCTCTTCATGAATACAAAAGAAATAATACCCCTTACGGTACAAATAATATTCCCTACCTTAGAAGAAACCTGGATATTGGAAAAGTGAAGTAACAAAAACTTTTCTTCTTTTCTTTCTATATTTTCTCTCTCAGAGTTTCAGTGAATTCATAAGAAATAATGAAGGAATGAGCTTCTATTTATAGGAGAATGGACTGAATAGTAACTAATTTATGAACGGTCCAGATTGATTTACTTTTAAACGGACAGTCCATATTGGTTTACTATTAAAACTTAAAGCAACGGTCTATATTGATTTACTATTAAAACTTTAAACTAGCGATCCATATTGATTTACTATTATACTTTCCACTAGTGGTCCATATTGATTTACTATTATATCTTCAACCAACGGTCTGAAAAATTAGCACATCTCCTCATGGACTAATATTGTACCCAAAAATAATTTGGACAGAAAAAAAATATATTTTACGGGTGAATAGTACCCCGTAAATAGTAACTCGTGAATAGTAACTCATGAATAGTAACTCATGAATAGTAACTCATGAATAGTAACTCATGAATAATAACTCGTGAATAGAAACTCGTGAATAGTACTTCGACACGAAAAAGTGTCCCGAATACCCGATTGAACAATATTGAGTGACTTCTCACATAAGCATCAATAATCAATACTGAGTGTACTACTATGCAACCACAGCATTATTCTTGTACTTTTAACACGGGTGTTTCAACAGTTAACGGTAAAACTTCCGCCGTTATTTTCATAAAGTATTTTTGTCGTTTTCTCAATCCGACAATAATTCCTTTGCGGGGTCCACCAATGATTATACCGTCGGACAGATAATCCCCGACAAAAAGAATATTTTCCGACCAATCGAATATTATATAACCACTTGCTTACTTTGCAAAATTTGTAAATATTACTCACAACTATAACATTACATCAAATCAACACCATAATAAAAAAAAATTTATTTCGAGAAAATTAAATCTTTATTAATAAAATATGGGGTCTCACAAGAGTTGTGTTTAACAGGAATAGAAACCCTAACCCTAAGTCCGGAGAGGGATTCAATAGAAAATACATTTATAATAATTGTATTGATAAGTACGTGTGTGTACTGTATAGAATTTGTGATCAGTGATTGATCAGATATGGTATAAACTTAGTAAACCCTAATAAGGGATTAAGAACCCTAATCTCAGAATAAGGAACCCTAACGCACAGTTAGAAACCCTAATCGAATGTTGGGAAACCCTAATTTTAAATTTTGGAACCCTAAACCCTAATTAGGAAACCGTAATTCAGATTACCAAACCCTAATGGTGAGAATTAAGAGAAGTTATGTCAAATGACTAGAATACCCATAAATTGTGAGGGAAATTATTAAAATACCCTTTTAGGGGCGAAAAGATCAAAATACCCTTTTAGGGGCGAAAAGATCAAAAAACCCTTTACTTATAAATTAAGTAAAGAGATATTGCAAATCTATGACTCACCAATGTTGGATAAGGCCATGTGCACTTAAACTCTCAGGAAATCTGATCCAAAGTGCCACCTAGCAAGTATGGATTCATTGAATCAAAGATATAAGTAATTTAGGAGAAAGAAAGCTCATAAACTTAAGCCATTTTCTTACAAGCTCTCAACCAAATTCTCTCTCATCCAAACCTCCGAAATTGTTATGTATATCAGTCACTAGTTTAGCCTTTAGATCATCAAGATCATTAGAAGAGATTAAGGATCAAATATTGGACAAGAGAAGGTAAAACCCTAACTCATATTTTCATCATGTATGCTAAGATAGAGTTCATATTTATGTGTTTATATACATGCTAGAAGATGTTTTATAATGATATATCATAGATCTATAGCATCAAAAGGCCTTAAAATCAAGTTTTTCAAAACTGTCCATGAACCCTAAAAAGTGATCTGATAAGCTAATGTCAGAGGCCACAGATCCTTCTATGTTAATGACTTGTGGTGTTTTATGTTTTAGATCTGAAGTATGTCATGAGGCCTGTGATCTGGAAATGGAATCATAGCTATTCCATGTTCAGATTACAAGTTATTAATGGTCAAAGTCGGTTGACCGATCATGACCAAGTGATTTCTGGGTAACCTAGAAATCCTTAAACATAGTCTGACAACGTTTTGCAAGGCCAAGATTTGTCCGGTGTTAGGAGATTTGTTGTTTTTGTTGTAACCGGATTGTAGTATGTTATATGGAATATAGATCCATGCCTCTAGATCCCATAAGAAACAAACATGTGTGATGCAGTGTATGGTCAAAGTAGGCCATCCGGTCACAATTGCTATTTTCTGGAATTTCCAGAAAACGAATGAACAACCCTTCTTACAAGGTTTGACCGGACTAAATCTGGAGAGTGTGATGTACTCGAACTAATCTGTTGATGAATATGTGTTCCTTGACATTAGTACTACATGCTTGTACCTTAAGAACACATATTGGATGACCAGAACCTTAAGATTATTGAGCCACAAGATGGAAACTCAAAGCTGTCTGGGTGTCTAGGTAACCTAAAAAGCCCAGAAAGCTTCTGACAGCAACTTTGAAGACATAGAGCTTTATAGTGTGATTAGATATGACTCTGATGATGGTTGATAATGGTAGTATTACATATATACTACAAGATCAATGTTCAAGTTAGCCCATAAACACATTAGGGTAAGAATTATAAGTGGTCAAACTAAGCCTCTTGAGCACTGACTGTCAGTGTTCTTGAGCTCAAGAACACCAACCGCGACAGAAAGTGTCGCTATAGGCTACAGCGACATTTTTAATTAATTTAATTTCCTAATTTTCAGAAAATGCTTTAAAATAGTAAATAATTTCTAAAAAATTACAAAAATAGTTTTAAAAATTATTTGAAGTTATGAAAAATAACTTTTGATAATTTGGGATATTTTTCATTAATATTTATATTTATTTGAATATTAATGATATTTAATTTATTTAATTTGTATATTAAATAAATTAGAGAAAATGATTTTAATATTATAAAAAAAAATTTAAATAAGAATAAAGTGTTCGAAAATATTTGAAGTTTTAAAATGTAACTTTTAGTGTTTTTGGAGAATTTTCATTAATAATTGAATATTAATGATATTAGATTTATTTAATTATTATATTAAATAAATGATGGAAAAATGGTTTTATTGATTTAAAAATCATTTCAAAATGAGAAAAGTGATTTAAAAATATTTGAATTTATTTTTTTGACGTCTAATATTTTGTGATTAATTTCATTAATTTCATTAATATTAATCGTAATTGATAAATGTATTAAATAAATTGTGGAAAATTAGTTTTAATGGTTTAAAAATGATTTAAGGATTATAAAAATATTTTAAGTTATAAAATATAATTTTGATATTTTTTTCATGAAATACATTAATATTTAATATTAATGGTAGTTAATTGATAATAGATTTAAATGTTTAAAAATCATTTAAATATGATTTTAAGGTATTACAAATATATTGTGATATTATAATATTATAACATGAATTTCATTAATATTTGACAATAATTAAATATTAATAATAAAGGAATTATTTGGTATTTAAATCATATATATATGATATTAATGATTGAAAAATCATGATAAATGATAATAATTACTTGAAAATTGTTATGAATCTTTGAAAAATATTTTGACTAAATAATAAATTATCTAAGATAATTGTGAAAAACAATAGGGTGAGGAGGACCCGACTGTGAAAGCGTAAAAAAATGCACCCCATTAGAATGAAGAGGACAGAATTGTACTAAGAGCTTTAATGGTGTGTTTCCTCTATCATACATGATGTCTGACCACATACAATCCCGTGTTATCATAAGATATGGTTGTGCACATCTACTTGCTGACTATATCTATGAGCATTATCTATATAATCGTGTAGTATGGTTGGAGTTTAATCACCGGTTTGAGACAATGGAGTTAATTATATGGCAAGAAGATACACACTAATGGAATGAACATGATAGTCTTCTCGTTCTTCTTTGGGGTCTATTGGGTCAACCAAGGGTAATGCTCAAGTCCTATGATATCTATTATAACTTAGATGCATGGTCTCCCATGTATGAAGGATTCCTTGAGTATTTTCCAAATAATTTAATTTCTAAACCAGTTATCGACTGTACCTTTATGTAAAGTATCATTGGTTTGGAGTGTGAGTACTGTTATTTCTATTGAAACTAACAGCTTATGTGTTTTCGTATTTTGCACGACATTTTAACAGTTATATAAATGATGTTTGTATTTGAATTCTGTAGTGTGCATCTGGCGACTCAGAATGGTTTGTGTGGACCTATTCTGGGGGTGTCACAATCAAGGTAGTTTCAAATGGATCAATATGCAACATTCTCACAAACTCATCATCCACAGCTCTCTCAATCACCTCCATTCAGTAACATTCCTCATCATCCTTAAGGAATTTCATAGCTTGAGATACATTAAATGTCACTTCTTGGTCTTGAACCCATATTGTCAGTTCCCCTTTCTGTACATCAATGAGCGTTCTACCAGTATCCCAAAATGGCCTTCCCAAAATGATATGAATATCCTTATCCTCCTTGTAGCCCAAAATGATAGAGTCTGCATGAAAGATGAACTTATCTACTTTCTGTGAGGATCCGAAAATTATACGAATAATTTTTTTTATTCAATATTGATTACCAGTATTGTGCTAAGTATCTATGATACAATTTAGAGAAGTGTTCAAATTGTGTATAGACTAAGAAATATGAGTAGAGTTGTGCTTAACAGAAATAGAAACCCTACCCCTAAGTCAGGATAGGGATTCAATAGACACTACGAAAAAATGGGCCTTTAGCAACGATTTTTTGGGCAACGACTTTATAAGTCGTTGCTAAAAGTATATGTTTAGCAACGAAATTTGTCCTTCGTTGCAGATTGTGTCAGACTTTCACTTTTTGCAACGAAATTCATAAGTCGTTGCAAAATTTCGCTGCTAATTCATTGGTGGGAAAAAATTTAGTTAGAAATTCATTGCAAAATTTTCGGCCACTTGTTTTCCCGTCATCGTGGACAACGAAAGTTTTTTTGTTGCTAAATATGAGGCTTTAGCAATGATTTTTCAGGCAACGACTTTATAAGTCGTTGCTAAAAGTGTATGTTTAGCAACGAAACTTGTCCTTCGTTGCAGATTGTGTTAAGTTTTCACTTTTTGCAACGAAATTCATAAGTAGTTGCAAAATTTGGAAATAAAATTTGTTAAAAATTCATTGCAAAATTCCTAACCACTTGATTTCTCCTCATCGTGGGCAACGAAAGTTTTTTTGTTGCAATATTTCGTTGCCTAATATAGACCACATTCATTGGCAACAATATTTTTTTTCCTTGCATATTTATACAACTTTTTGCAACGACTTTTGAAATGTTGCCTTAAAATAATAATAATAATAATAATAATAATAATAATAATAATAATAATAATAATAATAATAATAACAGTCATAATAATAATAGTACTAATAATAATAACAATAACAGTAATAATAATAATAATAATAATAATACTAATACTAATAATAATAATAATAATAATAATAATATTCGCACACTTATAATTTTGAAAAAAAATATTATTAATTTCTAAAATAATTTATATGAATTTTCTTGTAACTCATTATTTAAATATTACTTTTTGACAAAGGATGAGCAAGGAATCGAAATCGTTCCCCAAATTGCACCAAAATCAATTAAACCGCTTGGATTAAGTCGCTACCAATGGTTAAGCGTAGACCAATTAAGTTGCACTAATGGTGTGTAAGTTACTTTTTAACACCCCTTTTTTAAATTCTCTTTTTTCTTGATTTGTAAATTTTTTTTATAATCAAATATTATTTTCTCTTTATATCTTAAATTAGAGTGTGTTTGGCAATGACTTATAAGTTGGTCAAACTAAGTTATAAGTCATTTGTTATTATTTAGTGTTTGACAATAACTTAAATTTTAACTTTTTTTTACTTATAAGTCATTATTAAATTTTTGTCATGCTTCATGTGCTATATTTTTATGTATTAGATAAATTTTACTACCATATATATAAACACATACATATTCTTTTCAAACAAATAAAATACTAAACAAATCTCAACATTAAACTAAATATATATAAAGTAACTATATATATATATATATATATATATATATATAAACAAATATTGATATAAATATTTATAAATTTATCTCTAAATATTCATATAAATATTTATAAAAATATTCATATCTAAATTTTATAAATTTTAGATGAAATATTTATAAATAAATATTTGTTTATAAATTTTAAAGATAAATTTATATGAATATTTGTTTATATATATTTATATGAATATTTAGACATAAATTTATATATATATATATATATATATATATATATATATGGTAATAAATTTATCTAGTACACAAAAAATATAACATAAGAAGCAAAAATATCACAACTAGGTTTCGAACCTAAGACCTATGGGTTATTGGGCCATTAAGCTATCACTGAGCCATTCTAATTTATTAGTGATATTATATAAATATTTATAAATAATAAAAATATGACATTTAATACTAAGGATATTACACAATAATTATTGTAAAAAATAGATTATTTAATATAAGTAAATATTTAACTTGAGATTACATAAAATAATAAGAACTTTTATTCTTAGACGGAGGAGTAACTTAAATCATGAACATATTTTAAGTCCAAAAATAAAATATAAAGAGAAGAATAGTAATGGTAAAACATTATTTTCAAAAAAAAAAAAAAAAATATTTTTGTCAAAAAAAATAAGTAAAGTTTCATGAAATATTGATTCAAAAAAGTAAAACAAAAAAACATTATTTTTAGAAAAAAAAATAGAAATGTTTATTTTTTAAAAAAAAATGAGTAAATTTTCATAAAATATAAATTTTAAACAAGTATAAAATATAAAATTTTAAAATTTATTTTAGAAAAATAGAAATTTTTTTTTTTTTAAAAATGAGTAAAGTTTCATAAAATATAGATTCAAAAAAAAGTAAATAGAATTTTTTTATTTTTAAATAGATGTGTAGATTTATTTTATTAAACTTTACTCATTTAATTTAATTAATTTTTTACTCATTTACTTTAAATTTATTTTACTTTTATATTTTAAACTTTTTTGAATCTATATTTTATGAAATTTTACTAATTTTTTTTACAAATAAAAATTTTATATGTTGTATGAAAAATTAAGTTTTTTTTGTTTTATTTTTTTGAATCTATATTTTATGAAACTTTACTTATTTTTAAAAAATAAAAATAACTTTTTTTAAAATATAGTTTTATTTTCTTGTATTATTTTTTTTGAATATTTTATGAAGCTTGCTCACTTTTAAAAATTAGTTTAATGCGGTAATGACCCAATTTTAACGGAATGACCCAATTTTACTATTTTAATTAGTTTAATGCGGTAATTCAAAAAATTAAAAGTTCAATGGTGTATTAAGTAAAACTTGCCAAGTATAATGGTGAAAAACATAGTTTTGCCAATTGTAAATTAATGAAAGTGTCTTTGTGTGAATTAGAATGAAGATGTTAATTAAACTCATTATTTTAATATATTATAAATAAGTGTAATATATTTATGTAGTGGGTTGATATATTATATTATGTCAAATGAATATAAATTAAATTTGAAATGAAGTAATTAGTTCATTATTTAAAAATTGATGGGTTAATATAATTGTTTTGATTAATTGAATAAAGAAGGTTAGTTTCTTTTAATTAGTTGACAATGAGAATTATGTTATTATAAATGTAACATATAATGGTATAATATGTAATATTATACTAGATGGATGTGAATTAAGAATATGAGGTGATGGACCATATATATATATATATATATATATATATATATATATATATATATAAATGAATATTGGTGTCAAGAATTAATAAATTAAATTAATATTTAATTTACAGTTAAATGTATAGATTAAATAAATTTTTAAAATCAATTTATGGAAGGAAGTAGTAAAATGTAATTATAAAGTTTAAATCAACTATTTAAATAAAATAACATAAATTAAATAGTTGATTCGTTTCCATTTTCAGTGTTTATTTTAATTATAAATTTAATTTCATACTTAGTGAAATTTTTTTATTATACATTTTATAAATATATAATAATTTAATTTTTAATTGTAATGCATAAAGTGATTTATGTGTGTAATGGATATTTATATAATGTAATACTATATAGTTATGTATTACGTATATATGAGGGGTCATGTAAGTTAGTAATGTATTTAAGGCTGGAAATTAAGAAGCTGCAAGTGCTGAGTCATAGACTCTAAGCAGGAGGTGGACTTTTATTAAGCCATCAAATATTACACTAAGCAATTAAACTTCCCTGCCCATTCTTCTATTATGTTCCAAAAAGAGAAGCTTAGCCTAGAATATATCTGCGCCTCTCTCTATTCAACACAGATCTGTGCGGCTCTCTTTATATTAGGGATTCCCTCGACCTTAACTCCGACTCCTCTGAGAAACATTTTTGGCATCCCAATATCCAGATAAGTGGCGCATCTAAGCAATTGAGTTTTAGTTCTCTCTCTCCAAACGATTTTAACAATGACTTTATCAATTTGTAATTTCAGGTAATGATTTTGAACATGAGTAACTTTTCAATCTGCAATTTCAAATTTCTGGCCTTCTTAAAACTTATTGGGAATTCATTTTCGTGGTAGGATAAACATTTTAAATTTATAATTTCTCTTCAAGAGCTGATGAGTTTACTGCATATTAATTATACGTGATGTTAATATTAGAATGAAATTGCGACGTCGATGTTTGTGGAAGTTAGAAGTTAATATTTTTTTTTCTTATTCCAATTTATGCTCAAAAATTGTTTATCATGCTAAGCAAATAATGCTTTCAATCGCAATGTTTGGATGTTTTTAGTTTACTAGTTTCTTATTTTTTTTATGAAAATTGGAGGGTACTTGGATTCATGTTAATGTTCGATTAGTTGTTTTATTGGGATCTTATACAGGTTTAAAAGTGTACTTGATTCTTGTGAAAATGACAACATTCAAAATGATAATGTTAGCTTGAGGGCTGATTATTTTAGGCTTTAATGCATGTTCTTAAGCTTAACATAATTATAAAACTCTTAGCCTTCATCTCAGTAGTGGCAGTTTTACCAGCAGATTTGGCCAAGCTAGAAGGTTTTATGACACTTTTTGGGTCGAGTTCCTTTCTAATTTTGAAAATAGCCCATGAAATTCCTTTGGTTGTTTTTGTTTGTTTCAAGTTGTTTAGACTTAATTGCACATCCAATATTTATGTCTCAAGATTATGATAAGTCAGGATATCACATTAATTTGGATCTTTGTTTCTGTGCTAGGCACCTATTTATCAACACCATATTGTCAATTTAGTGTTAAGAGTACTTAAGTGTTTTGACATCAAATCCATAATGACATAGTCTGTAAATTAATATAGATACATGGGTATTTGGTTGATGTGTCTCCTCGCACTAAAAGTCGATATTCCTAGTATCAAACACAAATCTATTGTGAAAAAAAGATATATACCTCAATCTGCTCCTGTGATCTTTTTTGTACATCAAGTTGGGACATATCAAAGCCTCTCCTATAGAAATTTCTATGTTTTGTAGTAAACATCCATTAGCAACCAAATTAAAACATTAGATAAGCATATTTAAGTCATCATTTTCTTTTAAATTTTTTTGCTTTGAGGTAACCCTAACTTAGATATAGAAGTTAAGAATCAAGAGGATGTGGTTGAGATCTGCAGCTGTGTGACGCCCCCAAAATAGGTATACATCACCCATCTTGAGTCGCCAAATACATGGTACACAATACAAATAAAAACTTAATTATACAACATGAGCTGTGAGTTTTAATACAAATATTTTCTTCTAGATAGTATACAAACTCAATGGGGTCCTCATTACATTTATTATCACACTATTTCACAGAATATGAGGACTACTAATGCACCATTTAGGACCATCACTCTGTTCCCCGACTAGTCCCAGCTACGTTCTCATTTCCTGAAGAGAACAATGAAAGCAAAAGGGTGAGCTCAACTAGCCCAGAAAGAAATATTATGACTAAGATAATGCAGAATAAATTATTGTTAGCCTTCAACAGTGTTAAATTGATACAATATAACAAACATCAAGTTTAACTGCAGCGGAACAAGCAATCCATTAGAAGAGTCAAGTAGAGAATAAAATCTACTATCTTCTATGATTTAAAAGGTTTTTCATAACTTTTATCGCTGAGACTCACCTTAATAAATAATCCACATCATCAAATCATCCCCGCACTACTGTGCCGAGGATATTCTTTAAGTATTACGGTACGAATTATTCATGCACTACAGGCCAAAAATAATCGTGTTTTCATCAACCAGCCCTAATCATGCCATAAAATAATTCATCTGCACCCTTGGTCAAGAGAATTCATAGCCATAATCATACCAAAAAGCGCCCATCAATGCACTACAGGCCAATGAGGACTTTTTTTTTCCACATCATTTGTAACATTACGGTTATGATTATCTAGAATAATCCACAGTCATAATCATACCAAGTCTCATCCAAGTCTATCTATGCACTACTTCTACAGCCACATATGACTTTCAACATAATATAAACATGAGGATGATGATAATGACATAATAATTCAATAAAACAAGTTCATTTAATTAATTTATCCAGAACCAATAACGTCCAAATTGTCGACATGATCATCGCTTTGTGGATTAAAAATTCAAGAATGCTCGGAAGAATATTTCCATGAAAGGATCTTGGATGGATGAGCGCAAATATCAAGGATATTCCACTAATTTTGTGGAGTATGAAAGTCAAAACTTTAACCAATTTGAGTATAATAAAGAATGGAATAACAAAAGAAATCACCGGGCATGCGATAGCCTAGCACAAATAGGTTATTCCAATGGAATAATAAATAACGGAACCGAATGTCGTGCGTAGAACGCACATACAGGATATTCCAATGTAATAATAAACAACGGAACGGTCGTCACAGAACGCACGCAGGATATTCAAATGAATAATAAATAATGGAACCGGTCGAGCGTGTATACGCACGGCGATGGATATTCGAAACAGAATAATAAAGAATGGAAATAACGAAGAATTTCACCATGTGTATGCAGACTTGGCATAGATAGGTTATTCCAACATAATAATAAAGAATGGAATAATGAAGTTTCTCTACATGAAGACGAAAGAAATAATACCCCTTACGAGTCTGACAAATAATATCCCTTACTTTATAAAGAAGAGTACTGACGGCGGTTAGTAGGCGATGATATTCTTGAAGAAAACTTCAGACTACGCTTCAAAGCTTTCTTAAACTCTAAAGAAATACGCCAAGATTATAGAAGAAGAACTCTCTATAGTTTCTCTCTACAGAGTTTCGGTGAATTCGTAAGAAATAATGAAAGAATGAACTTCTATTTATAGAAGAATGAATTGCATAGTAACTAATTAATTACATGAACGATCCAGATTGATTTACTTTAAGCAGACGATCCGATTTAAAACAAAATCTTTTAAATAAAATATAATATATTCTATTTATAATCTAATAAAACAAATAACTTTATAAAAGTATTACATTTTATATATAAAAGATTTTACTACGCAAAATACTATCGCAGCCTTATGCAACACTAGGCATAATAAAATATAATATATTCTAATTATTGTCTAATAAAATAATTAATTTTATAAAAGTATTCTGTTTTATATAAAAAGATATTACTATGCAAAACACTATGCATAATAGAATATTATATATTCTATTTATAGTCTAATAAAACGAATAACTTTATAAATGTATTCTGTTTTATATAAAAAGCTTCTCTGTTTTATTTCATTAATAATAGTAATAAAACAAAACTGAGTGACTTATCACGTAAGCATTAATAATCAATACCGTGTGCTACTATGCAACCACACGTATTAATGTACTTTTAACACCGAGTGTTTCAACAGTTAACGGTAAAACTTTCGCCGTTATTTTCATAAAATATTTTTGTCGTTTTCTCCATCCGACAATAATTCCGTTGCGGGTTCCACCAAAGATTGTACCGTCGTACGGATATTCCCCGATAAAAAGAATATTCCCCGACCAATCGAATATTATACAACAACTTGCATACTTTTCAAAATTTATAAATACTACCCACAACTATAACACTATCTCCAATCCATACTATAATATTCAAAAAAATATTTCAAGAAAATTACATCTTCATTCATAAAATCTGGGGTCTCACAATCTCCCCTCCTTATGAAATTTCGCCCTTGAAATTTACGTACGTACCTGGTATGCCAAAGAGGTAAAGATACCTTGATTTCATTTCAGATTCTAACTCTTGAGGTATAACCTTTGAGTGTCGAATATAATCCTTCTTATCCAAGATTTTAACACGTATCTCCTCATACGTTAAATCTTCTACTATCTCGTCCGGTTCTAAATCAATAATGTGGTTCGGGTCGTCCACATATTTACGTAACATCGATACGAAAAAAACGTTATGAACACGCACATTATCGATTTATGCCTTGATTGAGCCTAGACTTCGATTTGGAGCGTTTACCTGCTTTTCTATATATATATATATATTTATATATATGAACTGTGTGTCGAACTTTGTTTGATGAGCCTAGACTTCGGTCTGGAGCTTTTATTGCTTTAATATATATATATATATATATATATATATATATATATATATATATATATATGTACATTTATATATAAGCTGACTGACATTCGATGAGCTTTGATTTTATATCCAAATGCGTTTACTCACTTATATATATATATATATATATATACTTATATATATGAGCGTAATGGTGAACTACATTACGATGAGCACAGATTTCACATCAAGTGCATTTATTGCTTTTATATTTATATATATATATATATATATATACATATTTTTTCCCACCTAGAGTTTACTTCGTTGTGGTTGATCGCTTTTCTGACTTTCTTTACATTTTGTCCCGCTGGAGTTTACTTCGTGGCGGTTAAAATATTCTGACTTTATTTACATTATGTCACTTTGAAGTTTCCTCCGTGGTGGTTGATAGCTTTTAACAGCTTTATTTACATTTTTGATCCTCCATGGAGGTGCTTCGTGGTTGGTGATCTTGTCTGTATATATATATTTACATCTTTTATATATATACCTGCTTACTACTTTCACATAAACTGCAGTATTTTGTGAGCCTAGGAATCATGTGAGCATAGATTCATCCCATTGAATCTAGATTCGGTTCCCGTGATGGACATTTTCAGCTGTAAGCAGCTTGTAAATTATTCTACGATGTCTGAATTTCTTCAGATGGTTTTCATACCCACGACTGTAACACCCCCTTTCCGAAATAGAAAGAGAGGTTACTCAAAACATAACAAAACTAATGAATTTAATAGCAAGGCTCAAAGCCACAAAAGAATATTCTTATAATAATTAAATCTCATAAGACAATCCATAATAAAAGCCATACTGGCTCAAACCACAATCTGAAATAATTATTACAACTCTAAATAGATCAACGCATCATAACCTAACTAAATATATATAAACCATTGGATAGAAGGGAGCTCTCATCACACTTTCCCTTGATCCCCTTGATTACCTGCCGGAAGAAAAACACAGCATGAGCCAAATGCCCAGTACGGATATAGAATACAATTAATGAACCGAAATAACTAACTCAATTAAATGAAATGAGATGAAATGAACTGAAACGAAATGAACAAAACTAACACAACAAAATAATAGGCTGAATCAAATGGCTGAGTGTTATTTCATACCGAGCTCAAAACAAATAGTAATATACCTTGCCACACAGGCAAGTCACATAATGCCACACAGGCAATCAAAATAATGCCACACAGGCAATCACACATCGGACTGCGCAATCCAGATGCGTGCAAAATTGGAAGGCGTGTTTGGCACAAACATCACCACTCCACAGAACAGAATAGAACAGAAAACTTGGGTCGACCCATACGCCTCCCACAACAAAACACCAAATGGCCAACTCCCATCGGAGCACAAAACGGAGACGCCGTGGACTGATCACACCACCACGGAAGGTGTCATGCCTCGGTGTTAAGAGGACATGCTCGTGGTACCCCCCACGGTGGTTATAGCTCAGGTATACCCTATGGTATTCTAACAAAATATAATGTCACAACACATGCGACACAACAAAGGGGTTCTAACATGTACATGTTAAACTGAAACGAGATATCAACACAAGTCTCCAAAAATATTAACATGCACATTACTACAAATATCAAAATAAATTTAGGCATGTTGTCTTTAGTCTACAGAGTACAAATATGAGTTCCACTATAAACGCATAAACGAAATTATCACAATGAATTTGACAAGAAATAATCATGAGAGGCAATACTAATTTTCAAAAGCAGCATGTGAAAAGAATAAATTAAAAATAAAAGAGTCTCGCTGAAAGAGTACGGAATCCGTACCTGGATTAAGCAACGTAATACCCAAAGTTATTATCCCAATATAGTTTGTTAAATTCCTTCCGCCCGATCTAATAAAATAAAATAAAAATTTTAATACAAATTTAACTATTACTAAGATAATATTATTTAATTTGTATACAAAATTTTCAATTTAATTTAAAAACATAACATCCGTAAGCTAAAATAATATATAAGTCGGCATTATTTTTGTATATTATTTTCGTACGGATGCCTCGCATCCGTCAAATAAAATCAATTCAGCCACTCACTTAATAAAAATGGGAGTGTAAAAGGTCTCAATTCCTATTGAGCATTAGGGTTTGAAAAACCTCTTTCATAAAACATCATTGACATATCTTGTTAAAACTGAATTTTCTACATAAATTCAAACCCTGAGTATATAGGTTCGAACGAGGCCTCGCACAACCTTCATATAACAGCACATCGACCCACACACACACACAAACACACACTCATATAATAGTTTCTTGAAAAGAGGCGGTCACCTTGGTAACACGGATGTCGGGGGGTGCCTAACACCTCCCCCCCGCATAACCAAGTCCTCGGACCCTAAACGAATCTCGGTTTCGCCAACCCGTATATCAGTGTCACATCACTGGGTCAATGTGCAAACCTTTTATCGGTTGTGTTGTTACAACCATTTAAAAAAAACCAACTGGCGACTCTTAATAGTCCATCGTCGACATTATACATGTCGAACCTTTTTCACTTGTTTTTTCAAACAAATCTCACCTAAAATGAGAACACCAAAGAACAAGTAACGGAAAGGGACAACCAAAAATCCCGACGTCGACAGGTGGCGACTCTGCTGGGGACTCCAGTAAGAGGACTTAAGCCGCTATTACAATCTTTTCATAACTGTTATCTTCTTATATGTTGATGTTGCATTTACATTGGATGAATGTGTACGAATGCATGCCTTAATTGAACTTAGTGCTTCGCTTCATATCTGCATGTGATGTTAGTGCTTCGCACTATAAACTGCTTATGATATTAGTGCTTCGCACATGTCATCATTTTATACGGTGAGACGCGATGTATGTGAATGTATGTTGTGTGGTCCCTCCACCAGGAGGCTATCGCATCTGTGTTTGATTACTGGACTTGTGAGAAGACTAATTCTCCGAGGCTCAGGAAAGGCACCACCCAAATTCGCTCCAGTTGAAAGATCGGATTAACTTCCCGTCAAGTAGATTGCAATGATTTGGGAACCTTCATGCCAAAAAGCCGCGAGAGTAACCTAAGATAGGCCAGCCTCTGATAAACCCAAAACAGAGGAAAGTCTCTTCATGCTCTCTCATTTCAATTACTTGTAAACACAATTACTTGTAATTTCATGCCATATATATCTCTATGTAATGAGAAATATGAAGCAGTGTGTCCACATACATGTTACAAATAGCTGACACCCGTTTTGTAGGATAAAATTCCTAAAACAAATGCATCACATAACATGTTATTATACACCTCCCATAAAGACTAAACTATACAAGTCTTTCGCAGGGAATCAATCAGACCTATCACCCGGTCAAAGTCTAAAAAGGCAACAGGCCCACGGTCAATCATGTTGTCATCCGACCAGACTGAACTTAATCCAGTTTCTCGCAAAGAATTCAACGGATTAAGTAAACAAATTACAGATTTAGCTGTTCTATTAAAAGAATTACACCAGTCTACACAGGGTTAAAAAATATCCGTACATGTTGAATCCTCCGCACAAGGAGGAATCCAGGTCATTACCATACCTGAACCATAGTTGGATACGACCAACAAAATTCATGATGCTGCCCATCCCACTGGAGATCCAGACACTGGTGACATCAAAAAGAAAGTCCTCCAAATAGAAGAGACCCTTCACACTATCAAAGGAATTGGAACACACGTGAGTGTTTCATATGCTGATCTGTGTATTTTTTTCCTGGTGTTCATTACCCAGAAAAATTTAAAACACCTTACTTTGAAAAATATGACGGGTTAGGGGATCCTTACACCCATCTAAAAGTATTTATTGGAGAACTTGGATCCTATGCAAAGGATGAAAAACTCAGAATGCAATTGTTCCAAAAGAGTCTAACTGGAGAAGCCCGTTCGTGGTACACAAGATTAGATAACTCCAAAATCCACAGCTGGGAAGAGCTAGCACATGCCTTCCTCACTCAATACAGTTTTCAAACTCAGATGGCTCCTGATCGGTATCAAATTACCAAGATCAAGAAATAGTCTAACGAGTCTTTAGAGAGTATGCTCAAAGGTGGAGACGCCTGGCTGCCCAAGTTAGTCCTACCATGACAGAATCAGAAATGTTCATGACATTCATAGACATACAAGAAGCTCCCTTCTATGAGAGAGTTTTAGCCGGCATCGGCAAACCGTTTTCTGAAATGGTTAAACATGGGGAGATGGCTGAGATGGGATTGAAGTCAGGAAAGATTCAAGACCTAGCCGCACTCAAAGCATTGCGGATCACATCCAATCTAGAAATTATGGGAACAACCCGGAGGGTCCATAAAAAGAAAGAAGAAGACGTTTCCTTGATACTATAGGGGAAAAAAGGCAATCAAAATATGCCCATTCAAAGGAGAAACTACACTCCCTTTCCAGCATAGTCTGCAAACCCTCCAGTACCAAAAGGAAGAGAAGTCAAACGCCAGCGAGTGTTTACACCCTTAGGGGATACCCTCGAGAACATTTTAAACCTTCTAACAACACAGAAGAAAATCACGCATCTTCTTCCACCAGCCAGCCCTCCCTAATGGACGGGGTTTCAATGCTGCTAGGAAATGTGCTTATCATGTTGAGGCACCTGGACATGATACTCAGGATTGTTGGGCCTTGAAACACAAGATCCAGGACCTGATAGTCAACGGGGAGATCGTAGTCACCAAACCCGATCAGCCTCATGTACAAGACAACCCTCTTCCTCAACACCAAGAAGAAGAGGTCAACATGATCAATTGGAGCAATGGACATAATTCCAACTTCAGCTGTGAATCTTCCCAGACTCTCAAAGACGGTGATGACAGATGGGATTATGCCAAGTTCCAATTCACAATGGAACAAAAGATGAAAGCTCTTGGCAAATAAATTGAGCAATTGGCGGAATTGGTAACTTATCAGCATCAAGTGACTCGTCAATTAATCAGCCAGAAGCATGCCAGTCTCCTACCTCTTGTCATGAATATTCCCTCGTCATTTTCAGAAAATGAAATGCTGGAAGACAAAGTGACGAAGAGAGCAAATGCCAAAGCCCATCGGGATTTCGCCAACAAACGGGAATTCACCTATCTGGGCCAACCTATGGAGGAAATTCTTCATATGTTGATCAATGAAGGAAGGATCAGTTCACTTCTACCTCCAATCAACCCCCGTTCGGGACGGTACAACTCTGATGGAGTATGTCAATATCACTCCCAGTCTCGTGGTCACAGCACAGAAGAATGTTGGGCACTCCGCCACCTTATTCAAAATCTAATCGATAGTGGTGTACTGCGCTTGGTAGATAACGACACTGTGTTACGAGCAAGTGAGAATGCAGGCCCTACTAAGTGGAAAGGTGTGTAGTAGCGTCATATATCCACCGAAACCGAGGGATTGATACCTTACTCACAACGCCGACAATTGACTCGAGGGAGGAAACAAATCCTTTGAAAGTGGCCGCTCCGAGCTAATCGACTTGCCATACGAGCACAATATCCTATTGTTAGCTTGCACAAGGTTCCGTGGAATTATGGAGAAGGTGAAGGATCCACCTCACATACAGCTCACCACTGAGTGTTGAAGGAAAATCCATTGTATATCCCCAACGGGTGATGAAACCCACCACCAAATCAAAGGGGAAAATACCCATGGAGAAGATTGAAAAATTCCCTCGTATTTATGGGTCATAATGAAGTTACGGTGGTTTCAAGCTTGAAAGAAGCTCCACAACAAATATCAATTTTGGACTTGGTCCTAACTTCCGAGAATCACCGGAAGGTCTTGTTAAAGGTTTTGGAAGAAGCCTATCTCCCGACATCAGTGGATACGGAAAAGTTTCAACATCTGGTTGATCACATTTTCAACAACAATGTGATATCCTTCACTGATGATGACATACCACCCGAAGGGACCGGTCATTGCAAGCCGTTGCACATCGCGATCTTGTCTTCCGGATATATGGTAGCTAGAGTCTTAATAGATGGAGGTTCCTCTCTGAATATCTCCCCCTACGCTACCTTGGTGAAGATGAACATCAATCTCAACTGAATTCGGAGTAGTCATACTTTCATCAAAGCTTTTGATGGAGCCCGCCGTAACTCGGTTGGAGTAATTGAGCTGCTAATCGAAATTGGTCCTCACACATTCTACGTATCTTTCCATGTGCTCAAGATAGATTCGGGATACAACCTGCTCTTGGGACAACCATGGATTCACATGGCAGGGGCAGTCCCCTCCACTCTTCATCAACAGTTGAAATACATCATCAACAATAGCCTGGTCACGGTCAACGCTGAACCAGAGTGTCCTCAACACGGGGACATGCCATTCATCAATGCCAATACAGACGTAGAACTAATCAGTTTTAATGCTTTGGAAATAAGCAACACCCAATATCACGCTATTGGAGCACCATTGCCCGAACCTAAGATCTCTGCCGAGGTGATGTCAGCCACTCAAGAAATGATGTCGTTAGGTCATAAACAGGGACAAGGGTTGGGTAAAGATTTCCAGGGTATCAAGTACCCCATTCGATTAACCAAGCAAGCTGGAACAGCTGGACTAGGCTATTTTGCCAGCTCTAGTCACAGGAATCCTCATAAGCATCAGCAGACTCCCTCAACTTCTACCATGTGGCATTTGGCTTTGCCTTCAAACTCTGAGTCCGCACAACCTCCCATAAAGGTGCCAGCCAATGTAATGGCTATGTTATGTCCCAAGCTGGTACCGGTGAAAGGAAAGGAAATCTTTGTTCCAAATTTCGTAGTGGAAGAAGATGAACGAAGAATCAAGCAAGACGTCATCTGGATGATGTCCGGTATATGCATCATCATTCATGATGAACATACCAACAAATACACCCCAGACGATGATTGCCCAGACGTAATGGCCATCATTCGGGACAAGGAGAATGATGACAATCCCTCCATCACTGCGGTCCACCTAGACTTTGCCCTTGCCAATTGGGACATCATTCCTTGCTTTGGTCGACGAGGGTAAAACGGGAAGAACTTTTTTTGCCCTGTAGATACAATAACTGCTTACTTTTCTGTACAGTATTAGCAGTTTATTTTGCTAGTACATGCTAACATTGTGTATGATCAACGCATTTCATATATACTAAGTGAAAGCATATTTTGTTTCAGGACTCTGAATTTAGATGTGCCTGTACTTACTGATACGGTGCCTCTTGTACACAGGGATTGTACCTTTGATGTAGAGATGAATTTAACCTTGATGGATATACAGGATGACATTGAGGTGCCTCCAGAAATTCAAGAATGGGTCAAAGACAAACCCAAACCCAACCTTGATCAAACCGCTTCTTTCAATCTCGGAACATTAGAAAGCCCTAAGTTAATCCTGATTGGTTCAGACCTTACCCCAAACCAATGGAATGACATGGTTATGCTATTAACCCAATTCCAGGATGTGTTTGCATGGTCTCATGAATACATGGAGGGTTTATCCACTGACATTGTCCTTTATCGCCTTCCCATTAAAGAGGGATTTAAGCCAGTCAAGAAGAAACTCAGGCGATTGAAACCAGAGTGGAGTTTAAAGGTGAAAGAAGAAATTGTGAAACAATTTCAAGCTGTCATCATCATGGTGTCTACATATCCTGAGTGGATATCAAACATCGTGCCCATACCTAAACCGGGAGGGAAGGTGCGAGTTTGCGTGGATTACCGGGACATGAATAAAGCTTACTTAAAAGACAGCTTTCCCGTGCCATTTATCCACATTGTCATTGACAATCTGCAGTGATACGACATGTACTCCTTTCTCGACCGCTTGCATGGGTACCATCGGATCATGGTTGCCGAGGAAGATCGCGAGAAGACTGCTTTTATCACTCCTTGGGGAACTTTTTGCTATACACGGTTATCATTCGGCCTCATCAATGCCAGAGCTACCTATCAACGAGCTATGATGTCTCTTTTCCACGACTTAATGCATAAAGAGATTGAGATCTACGTGGATAACATCATTGTCAAGTCCCGGAAGGAGGATGATCATATAGACCATCTCAGAAAGTTGTTCAATAGATTGCGTAAATACAACTTGAAGTTGAATCCAGCTAAGTGCGCCTTTGGCTTTAGATCATGCAAATTGCTAGGATTTCTAGTCAGCCACAAAGGATAGAAAGTGGATCCCGCCAAAATCCAAGCCATCACTGAAATGCCCATTCCTCAGACAGAGAAGGAAATACGGGGATTTTTGGGAAGAATTAACTTCATCAGTAGGTTTATCTCACAACTCACAACAACTTGTGAGCCAATCTTCAAGCTATTAAGGAAGAACTCCTCCCTGAAATGGAATGATGAGTGTCAGAACGCCATCCTTACAATCAAGAAACAACTAGACAAAGCTCCCGTCTTGGTACCACCCAGGGACGATATTCCCCTTTTCATGTATCTGTCCGTAAGTGACAATGCCATGGGCTGCATGCTGGGACAGAAAGACGATAGAGGCCAAAAACGAGCTATCTATTACCTCAGTAAAAGGTTCAGCAACAGTGAACACAAGTATACGCTGATCGAAAAGACGTGTTGTGCTTTAGCATGGGCTTCCATGAGGTTACAGCATTACCTCCATGGTCACACAACCCATCTCATATCCTGCGTGGATCTTCTCAAGTACGTGTCTAGCAAACCCATGTTAAATTGTCGGCTATCCAGATGGCAGTTGATCCTACAACAGTTTGACATCGTATATGTGACTCAAAAGTCCATCAAAGGTCAAGGAATCGCGGATCAACTAGCAGCCGCACCTTCAGGGGATTTCAAACCCTTGAAACATATTTCCACGATAAAGAGTAATAGCGGCAAAGAACACCATCAATACGATATATACGCCAATCATGGAAGATGTATTTTGATGGGTACATTAATATGGATGGGTTACGGGCTAGGCGATTCTAGTATCTCGATGCGGGAGAAGCGATATCCGTTGCCGTCAAATTACAGTTTGGCAGCACCAACAATACGACTGAGTATGAAGGCTGTCTTATGGGGCTAAAACTTGCCCGTTCAATGGGCATCAGGCATTTAACTGTCCTTGGGGATTCAGAGTTGGTAATCAGACAATCCACCAGAATCTATCAAACCAAGGAACTACATTTGCTGTCTTACCATCGCTAGGTTTTGAAGATGGTTTCGAAGTTTGAAGAAATCTCCTTTCTACACATTCCTCGTAATAGGAATGACTTTGCGGACGTGTTAGCAACTTTGGCCTCCATGATTCGAATATCAGATAAGGAACACTTGCCGAGCGTCGCGATCTCCCTGCACAAGGCCCCAGCCTATGGGAATTACATTGGAGAAGTATCAGATGAGCTACCTCCCATCCAACATCCTTGGTATCATCATATCAAGGAATATCTACGAGATGGATCTACACCCGCTGAGGCGAGCCTGACTGAGAGAAGGCGGATCCATCGACTTGCCATGAAATTCTACCTGAGTGGAGATGCTCTCTATAAAAGAGATGCAGGACTAGGTCTCATCAGGTGTCTAGACAAAGATCAAGCCCAAAGGCTTATTGATGAAATCCATGGCGGAGTCTGTGGCCCCCACATGAGTGGCCCCCTCCTTGTCAAGAAAGTCCTCAGTACATGACATTATTGGCTATCTCTCAAAGGTGATTGCAATGACCACGTCAAAAGATGCTATCAGTGTCAGATTCATGGGAATGCTATACACGCCCCTCCACGGGAACTCCACAACATGAGTTCGCCTTGGCCCTTCTCAATGTGGGGAATGGACGTTATCGGGCCCATTGAGCCTAAAGCTAGTAATGGTCATCAATTTATCTTCACCATGATCGACTACTTTACCAAGTGGGTAGAAGCAGCCTCCTTCCCTAGGGTTACTAAAGAAGTTATCATTACTTTCATCAGAAACAATGTCGTTTGTCGATATGGACAACCAGAGGTGATTTTGTCAGACAATGCCAAAAACCTCAACAACAGAATGATGGAGGAATTATGCAGTAAATTCCACATCAAACATCTTAACTCTGTCATCTAACATCCGAAGATGAACGGTGCTGTTGAAGCGGGTAACAAAAACATCAAGAAGATTATGCAAAAGATGTCCGCCAACCACAAAGATTGGCCTGACCTATTGCCTCTGACTCTGTTAGCCTACAGAACCTCGATGCGTACTTCAACTGGGGCAACCCCCTACACTTTACCCTATGGGATGGAAGTAGTGATCCTCACAGAATTTGAGATGGAATCTCTCAGAGTGTTAATCGACGCTCAGCTGGACGAAGACCAATGGGTACAAGACAGGTATCACCAATTGTCTCTAATAGATGAAATACGAACCGCAGCTATCTTCCATGGTCAGTTATATCAGTAGAGGATTGCCAGATACTACAACAAAAAAGTCCGGCTACGGCAGTTTAAACAACATGACTTGGTTTTAAAGAAGATCCTTAACAACCAAGATCAGGCTAAAGGAAAATTCGCTCCTAACTAGGAAGGCCCGTTTATTGTCAAGGAAGTATTAACAGGAGGCGCTCTCAGATTGCAAGAAATGGACGGCAATGAATTTCCACAACTCATCAACTTAGACACCGTGAAACGGTATTATGTCTGAAAAAGCCAGCAAACACCCTGGTGCATAATCATCAGGTCACCAGTCATTTCGGTTCTTTAACCCTTTACCACATACAACTTATCTACACTTTGCCCCTCAGGGAAATGTACTCTTCAAGCCAGCAGTCTGGCTTTCTCCTTTGCGTTCATACAACTTAGGTCATCCCACCGTGGATCGAACCTCTCGCACTTACAGTTTGGCTACCCATACATGGGATCAAACTTCTCATACCTACAGTTTATCCTCAACCTAGGATTAAACTTTTGCCTCCCCGCACTCTGACCTGCATATGGGATCACGCTTTTCTTCTCGCCCTGAGGAGCGAACTACGTCGACCTGATCTCCTCTTCAATAGGAGTACGTAGGAAACCATTTCATAAGGCCCGGTCGTAATAAAATAAAAACAACAAAAACATTTCTGCCCTTACATAAAACAAAAACAACCAAAAAATTCGTACACTATGTCAGCCATATACAATGTTGAACCTCTTACACCAGATTCGAACTACGCAGACCTGATCTCCTCTTCAATAGAGTACGTGGCGACCATTTATGGTTTGGTCTCACCCCTACCAAAAAACAAACCATTGTCAACTGGTACTGGGATCCTCTTTCAATCCACTACATTTCATTGGCTTCAAACCAAAGGGATGGAATTACCTGAACTCCTCCCAAATAAGAGATTTAGCGACCATCTAAGCTGTGGTCATACCTTGAAGAACAACACCAATCCATAAGAGGTGGAATTAACTAGGCTTCTCCTAAATAGAGGTACTGGCGACCATCTGTGGTGCGGTCAATCTCAGAGAGGAAAGCCACACTCCTCTCCACATTTCCATCCAGAAATAAGTCCCAAGTCACCAAAGATGGTAAGGATACATAGATCGATGATCCATTCTGAACTATCCAGAGACAACTCAATGTCAATCCACCCAGGAGGAATTCAGAATACATCAAGATCACAAGCTTTGGAGCAGCAGGCAAAATATCAAAGAAATAGCAAGGCATATCTAAAAGGGAAGTGATCCAAAAATATATTTCCCTGTTATATATAATGCTGTTTGATATATATACAATGTAAACTATACATGACAAAATGCTAGGCTAGTGCATGCGGAGGTAAATACAAGCTCATCTACAAATCGGGGTATATGCGTGCTTAACAAGCCTGACATACGGCGTCCCTCTCCGAAGATGGAGGTGTAGTTGTGGTCTCCTGTACGAGAATATCCACACGACCCAACAGATCTGTAGCCATCGCATGATGATATATGCTCATCAATATAAGTACTTATCTCTGCGATCATACCGGTGGTAGGGGACCTCCGCAAGATCTTATTTATGGATGACCACATCCCGGCGGATATGGCGATATCCCGCTCAACTACCATCTGCTTCTACGGGTGACTGGCCTCATCATCACTTCGCAATCCAGCAGGTGGAGTGACTGAGTCTGATGAAACCATTGCTCAGACAATGCCCTGAGGTAACCCCAAGGACAACAACGGGGAAGGATGGAGAAGAATGCCCCAAATCCCCACTCATGCACTACTGCTCTATAATCAGGATGAAGCGCCTGGTACATGGAGTGGATGCTAAACCAGTTCCTCGAGTACATGTAAAACACGGAACCTTCATGAAATGTAGATCAACATCAAAACCCTTTAATCATCATCAATAGGAAAGAAGGAAGATCAAAGTCTAACGTCATACCTCGTTAGCATGTAAGTACATCGATGGATGTCTGCCCAAATCACCCAGCAACTCTGGGTTCACCACCTGAATGCTCGGAAACTCCCTGCGTAGGACATGTGCAGCAGGAGCGGGATCCTCAATCAGAATATCCGCATCCTCGTCCTCAATGTTTGGCACATCAGCTTGGACAGGACGTATCACAGCCTCCACCAACCGACGAGGCTATCTAACGTAAGCAGGGGACGAGGCACTTGAATCCCTCCTCCAGATATACGAAGCGGTCCCTGTAAGAACCGCTTTCGGTGATCCGGGATCCATAATATCTGGACAACAAGTCTCCAAATCACCTCAGAAAGGGTGTGGTATTTTTTTACCTAGAGCTTTTAAATGCATTTATGACTATATGCATGCATGCATTTACTTTAAACATATAATAGAGTTAAAATGCATGACTACATAATGCCTACATTTGAAAAAAAATTTCCATAGTCCCCTTTGAAAATAGGACTATCCACATGCACATAGGCATGTCTAGGTGGCCATTCAGTACATAATATATGCATTAAAAATCAAAATCATCATGCATAAGGCCAACCTCAATGCTAGGAGTATTTTTCCTTTCTACCTTTTGCTCATTGGACCTCAAAGAGGACAAAAAATAGCAGAAAAAGGTGTCAATTTGACTGTCTGAAAAGTCAAATTTTTTCACATCATTATGTTAAGCATGGTTTAATACTAACATTTACTATGTTGATTATTTTTTAGTAAGTCATTTGTGCATACATAATCACTACTCTGTGTTTAGATGCATTTCGTACGATAACTCACAATCCAACGGACAGAAACTGGAAAAAAAATACATGCATACGTTACCAGGATAGTGTAGAACACTTGTACGGTGACAGAATTTGCAGAAAGCAACCCGAACTCAGCAGATTTGAATAAGGCTCGCGGTTTTTTCTAAGCGAAGTGAGTTAGAAATGAACTTGTGAAGGCAGGCTACTGGGATTTATCATCCACGCTGTGGCGAGAGCTCGCGACCGTAGCTGTGCAGTGCACTGCGACTCCTCTATGTGGGTCCCACCCCTCCGGCTCGGTCCAGTTTGAGTTGAAACAGAGTTCTTACGGACTAAAAAGGTCAAATCGAGAAGAAAAACGCCACGCGATTGAGCAAAACTGCATACAATCTTGGTCCTCTCAGATGAGACTTTGAATCTGTACATCATTCATTGGTAGTCGCCTGAACACAAGGAATACCCTGCCGATGACTTCTGTTGTCACAAATCAAATCCGGCAATACCTCGTACAGGTCCGATGCCGCCAACTCCGAGTCATTACCCTACGTAGGTCCCCGACGGGGGTTACAACGTAGGTCCCCGACGGGGGTTACAACGTAGATTCCCGATGGGGGTTACAACACGTTCATCCGTTGGCATATCTATAACGAAGGTTAAGCAGCCTTGGCGATATTCGGTAGATGGCAATTAAACCCATCGAAGCATTGAGAACTATTAGGGAGTTACGAACTTACTCATGCGTCCTCAGTAGATTCCCGATGGGGGTTACAACATATATCTCCGGCAGTAGTAGTAACACATGCTCAGCCGTTGACACACATGTCAACAAGGGTCAAGCAACCTTGACGTCATTTTAGTCGATAGTGATTAAACCTATCAGAGCTTTAGAGCTATTCGAGGTCTTCATACCCAACTGCTCATATTCCCCAGCGGACCCCCGGCGGGGGTCACAACGCAATGCTCCGTTGATCTACACGTCAGCGAAGGTCAAGCAACCTTGACGATCTCCTCACAGAGTCTCAGCTGTTGATTCACACGTCAGCAAAAGAAACCTTGACAGTATATCCCACGGGTTGTTTCAACCATTGATTCACACGTCAACGAAGGCCAGGCATCCCTGACAGCATTTGCTGTTGGCAGTAAATCCAACAAAATCGTGACATATCTTGGCGATACTAACTAGGAGAGGTCAACATTATCAAAGAGGATAGATGATGGAATATGTTATACACATCCTCAAACAGATCAAGCTGTATCCCCACAAATCTCTTGCACACAAGAGGTACCTCTTCAGGATCGAATCATTATCAAGTACACAGGAATTTGGTGATAACTCCAACATCAACATCCTAATAGATTCGTCTTACACATCAGATCTGGTCAGTATTGCCAATCCCCAGTTGAAGCAACAGGAGCCAAGAATCATCCCGGCGTGTTGGGCTACAACCCGCATATTACATGCATCATACATTTGCATCATGTTGCTATCCATAGTACCGTATGTTTATCTTGTTACGTTTCAAGTGTCTAGGATTCTTTATCATACCCATGCATCGCCATGCATGAGTATGATAAAGAGGGCATCTGTGAACACTCAAAATTTTCTCGTACTATTGTTATTAACATTGTAGAGGAGGACATTCATCTTTAAGAGAGAACCCTGAAAGACAATCCAAATCCATACTAGATACTACCGGGAGTTGAGCATCAACCCCAGATCACACTCTGGGAGCAACAGTTCCAACCTCAGATATAACCCCGAGACCTGCAGATACAATACCGGAACACACACTGGAGAAGACCGATTAATCTCAGAGATAACCCCGAGGTATCTAGTCTCAGTCCCAACCATGGGAATAGCCACCAACCTTGGTGATAACCCCAAGGAGTGCAATTTCGGAGATAAACCCAAAAATACTTGTTTCAAATGTCACCAGCCTCAATCTCGGCGCTCACAACGAGATGCACTGTACTAACCCGGCAATAACATCGGGAAAACAGGCACACCTCAAAGATGACAATGAGGACCTTAGACAGTTGCAGCAGTCTAATCTCAGCGAAGTCTGAGCAACATCTGCTTTATCAGCCCAATCCTGCGATAACACCGGTGAGGGGCAACATCGTCATCTCGTCCAACACGATGCCACATCACGTCTCTACGTAACGATGTCCCACAAGGCTAATCAATCCCGAGTGACTATTGTGCGGGGTAACAGATGAAAGGTGAAGTTTGAAGATCGGAGGGCATTGTCCTATTTTCAATGACTTCGCACAAACTCTAATCCCATGCCATCGTACAACTCTCGACAATGGCGGTCCGAAATAGGTCCTGTATACCTCAAACGGATGCCCGGATTGCACTTCTAAAAATTCGAATGGACATTACAGTGCCTGAGTGCACGTATTTTGAGACGACCCGACCAAACAAACCCGGGCCGACCCGACCCGCCTCTGGTACACCTGCGGCTTATATGCCTATAAATAGAGGGCTTGGGGTGCTGATTTTTAAGAGAAAAAAGATGGGGAAACCCTGCACAATTAACTCTGCACTCGACATACAATGTATTTTCCCACTTTCAAACACCTGTGAGCTCATATATAGCCTCTTTTGTACCCACAAAAGCCAGTGTTTACCCACTCTAAAGATATAGAAGCCTTTTTTATCAGTCAGCTGTAAGCCTTCTCACACACACTTTAGAATCTTTCTCTTCATCTTTGCACACACCCTTCTACACGTTGAGAGTCGTGTTGCTTGTTTTTGCAGGACTTGATCCATGGTTTTTTCATTCTATATATATATATATATATATATATATATATATATATATATATATATATATATATATATTGACTAACATTATCGAGTTATGCCTCGATTGAGCTTAGACTTTGATGCTGGAGCGTTTACATATGCTTATATATATATATATATATATATATATATATATATATATATATAAACTATGTGTCGAACTTTGTTCGATGAGCTGAACTTGATGGAGGCGTTTATTGCTTTAATATATATATGTACATTTATATATATTAAGCGTGTGTCGGACTACATTCGATGAGCACCGGATTTTATATCAGTGCGTTTACTCGCTTTTATATATATATACTTATATATATGAAGCGTGGTCGAACTTCATTCGATGAGCACTGGATTTCACATCCATTTATTGGTGAATTTATATATATATATATATATATATATACATATTTTGTCCCACCTGGAGTTTACTTCGTCGTGGTTGATCGCTTTTACAACTTTCTTTACATTTCGTCCTGCCTGGAGTTTACTTCGTGGCATTTGACCGTATATTCTGACTTTATTTACATTACATTCCACTTTGGAGTTTCCTCCGTGGTGGTTGATAGATTTAACAAACTTTATTTACATTTTGATCCCCATGGAGGTGCTTCATGGTTGGTGATCTTAATCTCATATATATATATTTACAACTTTTTATATATATACCGCCATCGCTTTCACCTAAACTATAATATTTTGTGAGCCTAGGAATCATGTGATCATAGATTCATCCCATTGAATCTAGATTCGGTTCCTGTGATGGACATTTTCAGCTGTAAGCAGCTTGTAAATTATTCTACGATGTCTGAATTTCCTAAGATGGTTTTCATACCCACGAGGAAGTCGGCATTATTTTTGTATATTATTTTCGTACGGATGCCTCGCATCCGTCAAATAAAATCAATTCAGCCACTCACTTAATAAAAATGGGAGTGTAAAAGGTCTTAATTCCTATTGAGCATCAGGGTTTGAAAAACCTCTTTCATAAAACATCACTGACATATCTTGTTAAAACTGAATTTTCTACATAAATTCAAACCCTGTGTATATAGGTTCGAACGAGGCCTCGAACAACTTTCATATAACAGACACATTGTTACACACACACACACACTCGGATAATAGTTTCTTGAAAAGAGGCGGTCATAGTGGTAACACGGATGTCGGGGTGCCTAACACCGGACCCCCCCCTGCATAACCAAGTCCCGGACCCTAAAAAATCTCTCCTTGGCGAATCTAACCCTTATATCAGTGTCACATCAATGGGTCAATGTGCAAACCTTTTATTGGTTGTGTTGGTACAACCATTTAAAAAAAACCAACTGGCGACTCTTAACAATTCATCGTCAACATTATACATGTCGGACCTTTTTCACTTGTTTTCTCAAACAAATCTCACCTAAAATGAGAACACCAAAGAACAAGTAATGGAAAAGGACATCCAAAAATCCCGACGTCGATAAGTAGTCCTCACTATTCTATGAAATAGTGTGATAATAAATGTAATGAGGACTCCATTAAGTGTGGATATTGTCTAGATGACAATATTTGTATTAAAACTCACAGCCTATATTTTGTCGTATTTTACACGACAATTGTATAATTAAGTTGTATTTGTATTCAGTACCCTGTATCTAGCGACCCAAGATGGGTGATATATACCTGTTTTGGGGGCGTCACAGCTAGCATCTTTGGGGTATATACTGAATGGAAATTTGTTATCTCATGAAAAGTTTTTCCACATTGACTAATAGCCTCAACTTTTCCACAATTGTTGTGTTTTCTATATAGAAATCTAAATATTGTTATTTAAGATTGTGTGATGGTATTTAAGATTGTGTGATGCTTGTGGTTGTTGAATGTGATTGAATTCCGACTTGAGGTCAACATATAATAATAATCTACAAGTTTTGAAACAAAAAATATGTTTACCACTATGCTTACTGAAATTAATTCATGAAATGGCCGATTAAGATTCCAAATTTTTCTTGTAACAGAGCAATCATAAAGTCGCACTGATGGTTCTTTTTCTATTTGTATTTGTAGCAAATGATATTGTGATTTTCTATTTGTCTTTTTCTGCTTATGAGCAATACGGTGTACATTAGTACCACGTAGCAACTCTATTCCAATTTGTTATCTCAAGAAAAGTTTTTCTACATTGACTAATAGCCTCAAGTTTTCCATAATTGTTGTGCTTTCTATATAGAAATCTAAACATTGTTATTTAAGATTGTGTGATGGTATTTAAGATTGTGTGATGCTTGTGGTTGTTGAATGTGACTGAATTCTGACTTGAGGTCAACATATAATAATAATCTACAAGTCTTGAAACAAAAAAAATATGTTTACCACTATGCTTACTGAAATTAATTCATGAAATGGCCGATTAAGATTCCAATTTTTTCTTGTAACAGAGCAATCATAAAGTCGCACTGAAAGTTCTTTTTCTATTTGGATTTGTAGCAAATTATATTGTGATTGTCTATTTGTCTTTTTCTGCTTATGAGCAATACGGTGTACATTAGTACCACGTAGCAACTCTATTGTCTTTGTGTATTGATTTTGGCACTAAGTGCCTCTGGTGACCTATTTGCTTCATTTTCCTCACTTGCTATTATTTTTAAATATGTGCAGGAAGAATGCTTCTACGACCTGCCTTAAAATACTGGGTATCAAATTTTCGTGCTACGTTTACGGAATTCAAGGGACGAAATTATGAACTGTACTCTCTCTATATATGTAGATATATACTTTGATTGAAGAACTGTGGTAGCTTTAGATGGTTAATTGTAAAGACAATGACTGATTATGTAGTGGTTTATTTTATTAAGTTAATAATATTTTAGTTTTTTATATTTTTGCCATTATTTGCTATGGGGACATTGAGCCAGTCAGGTACACAAAAAGAACGTCAAATTTTGATTTTGCAACAATATAATTCCTTACCAAAGCATTGAACAAGTTTTAATATAGCAACAATTTTTTATACATTTAGCAACAAATTTTCGTTGCTAATGGCATTAATAATATAATATTTGGCAACGAAAAATTAACCTAATAACAACAGAGAGGATATTGTTGGTAATAGTGAAATAAAAGGTAACATTTTTTATCGTTGCAAATCATATCAACTTTCGTTGCACATATAAATAAACGGCAACATATAATGTCGTTGCTAATCGACGACTTTCGTTGCTATTGAAAATTACAAGCTACAAACATTTTTGTTGCTGATTTAGCATAATGTCATTGCCAAATAATATAATCAGCAACGAAAATCGTTGCTAAAAAGTTTACATTCCGCAACGAAAGCAAGCTTAGGCAACAATTTTCATAATTTACTGCAACGAAAAATGTCGTTGCAAAATGGTGTCAATTGAAACGAAAATGCATGATCGTTGCAAAAAAAAGAGTTCATTTCGTTGCCAATTAGCAAGCTTTTGCAACGAAATAGGGTTTTTAGCAACAAAATTTTAAGTATTCTACAGCAATACATTTTGTTGCTAAAGGTGCCAAATTTCGTTGCAAAATGTATTAGTTTTGGCAACGAAAAAAATACGTTCGTTGCAGAACAATTAGCAATGCTCATTACGCAACGAAAGACGCAACGACAATAAAGTCGTTGCCAAAACCCTTTAGCAACGAAATTTGGCACCTTTAGCAACGAAAATCAGTTGTTGCTGAAACCCCATTTTTTTGTAGTGAGAAAATACAGTTATAATAATTGTATTAATAAGTACGTGTATGTACTGTATAGAATTTGTGATCAGTGATTGATCAGATATGGTCTAAACTTAGTAAACCCTAATAAGGGATTAGAAACCCTAATCTTAGAACAATGAACCCTAACGCACAGTTAGAAACCCTAATCGAATGCTGGGAAACCCTAATTTTAAATTCGGGAACCCTAAACTCTAATTAGGAAACCCTAATTGAGATTACCAAACCCTAATGGTGAGAATAAAGAGAAGTTATGTCAAATGGCTAGAATACCCTTAAATTTGTGAGGGAAATTATGAAAATACCCTTTTAGGGGCAAAAAAACCAAAATACCCTTTACTTATAAATTAAGTAAAGAGATATTGCAAATCTATGACTCACTAATGTTGGATAAGGCCATGTGCACTTAAAATCTCAGCAAATCTGATCCAAAGTTCCACCTAGCAAGTATTGATTCATTGAATCAAATATATAAGTAATTTAGGAGAAAGAAAGTTCATAAACTTAAGCCATTTTCTTACAAGCTCTCAACCAAATTCTCTCTCATCCAAACCTCAAAAACTGTTAAGTATATCAGTCACTAGTTAAGCCTTTAGATCATCAAGATCATTAGAAGAGATTAAGGATCAAATATTGGACAAGAGAAGGTAAAACCCTAACTCATATTTTGATCATTTATGCTAAGATAGAGTTCATGTTTATATGTTTATATAAATGCTAGAAGATGTTTTGTGATGATCTATGATGATATATCATAGATCTATAGCATCAAAAGGCCTTAAAATCAAGTTTTTCACCCTAAAAAGTGATCTGACAAGCTAATGTCAGAGGCCACATATCCTTCTCTGTTAATGATTTGTGGTGTTTTATGTTTTAGATCTGAAGTATGTCATAAGGACTGTGATCTGGAAGTGGAATCATAGCTATTCCATGTTCAGATTACAAGTTATTATTGGCCAAAGTCGGTTGACCGACCATGACCAAGTGATTTCTGGGTAACCTAGAAATCCTTAAACAGAGTCTGACAACGTTTTGCAAGGTCAAGATCTATCAGGTGTTAGGACATTTGTTGTTTTTGTTGTAACCAGATTGTAGTATGTTATATGGACTATAGATCTATGCCTCTAGATCCCTTAAACAAAAAAACATATTGGATGTAGTGTATGGTCAAAGTAGGCCATCCGGTCACGATTGTTATTTTCTAGAATTTCCAGAAAACGGATGAACAACCCTTCTGACAAGGTTTGACCGGACTAAATCTGGAGATTATGATGTACTCGAACTGATCTGTCGATGTATATGTGTTCCTTGACATTAGTACTACATGCTTGGACCTTAAGAACACATATTGGATGACCAGAACCTTAAGATTATTGAGCTACAAGATGGACACTCGAAGCTGTACGGGTTTCTGGGTAACCCAGAAAGCCCAAAAAGCTTCTGACAGCAACTTTGAAGGCATAGAGCTTTATAGTGTGACTTTGATGATGGTTGATAATGGTAGTATTACATATATACTACAAGATCAATGTTCAAGTTAGCCCAGAAACATATTAGGGTGAGAATTATAAGTGGTCAAACCAAGCCCCTTGAGCACTGACTGTCAGTGTTCTTGAGCTCAAGAACACCAACCGCGACAGAAAGTGTCGTTATAGGCTACAGCGACAGTTTTAATTAATTTAATTTTCCTAATTTTCAGAAAATGCTTAAAAATAGTAAATAATTTCTAAAAAATTACAAAAATGGTTTTAAAAATAATTTTATGTTATGAAAAATAACTTTTGATAATTTGGGATATTTTTCATTAATATTTATATTTATTTGAATATTAATGATATTTAATTTGTATATTAAATAAATTAGAGAAAAATAATTTTAATATTATAAAAATCATTTTAAATAAGAATAAAGTGTTAGAAAATATTTTAAGTTATAAAATGTAACTTTTAGTACTTTTGGAGAATTTTCATTAATAATTGAATATTAATGATATTAGATTTATATAATTATTATATTAAATAAATGATGAAAATGGTTTTATTGATTTAAAATCATTTAAAATGAGAAAATTGATTTAAAAATATTTGAAGTTATTTTTGATGACTTCTAATATTTTGTGATAAATTTCATTAATAAATTAATATTAATGATAATTGATAAATGTATTAAATAAATTGTGGAAAATTAGTTTTAATGGTTTTAAAATCATATAAAATGATTTAAGGATTATAAAAATATTTGAAGTTATAAAATATAACTTTTGATATTTTTGTAGAAATACATTAATATTTAATATTAACTAGTAGTTAATTGATAATAGATTTAAATGTTTAAAAATCATTTAAATATGATTTTAAGGTATTAAAAATACTTTGTGATATTATAATATTATAACATGAAATTCATTAATATTTGACAGTAATTAAATATTAATAATAAAGGAATTATGTTGTATTTAAATCATATATATATGATATTAATGATTAAAAAATAATGATAAATGATAATAATTACTTGAAAATTGTTATGAATCTTTGAAAAATATTTTGACTAAATAATAAATTATCTAAGATAATTGTGAACAACAATAGGATGAGGAGGACCCGACTGTGAAAACGTAAAAAAATGCACCCCATTAGAATGAGGAGGACAAAATTGTACTACGAGCTTTAAGGGTGTGTTTCCACTATCATACATGATGTCTGACCACATACAAACCCGTGTTATCAAAAGATATGCTTGTTCACATCTACTTGTTGACTATATCTATGAGCATTATCTATATAATCTTGTAGTACGGTTGGAGTTTAATCATCGATTGGAGACAATGGAGTTAATTATATGGCAAGAAGATGAAAGTAATATGCACACAAGCCAATCATGTTTGATGATAAAGCATATACTTTGTAACAATCTTATTCATTTATTAATAAAAAGTATTAATTTATTAAAGGCTTTTAATTATCTACATGATGCTGTTTTATAATATGTGATAAACCCATAGTTTTAAGCAATGCTTTTAGAATAATGATGATGATCATTCTAATGAGATCTAAATTCTTAGAAAGCTTAAAACTAAAATAGTTCTCAATCATTGGATTACTAAATTGGGGATTAGTGAATCCGGATAGATTGGTACATACGTTGCTTGCTTTCATTGGATGAGGATGATTAATCTCATGATCATTTGTGTGGAGACACTAAAGCAAGTATGTAGGTGCTTATTAGAGAATAAGTTCACTTTGAGCGTGGCTCGCTAAGGAATACCTAATGGAGTTTTATTTGTCATCAATAAGAATTTCTGTAGTGATAGTAGTACAAGTAATCCTTGGACTTGAGATCATCATAGTATCTTATGTATGATGAGTTATACTTTGACTTATTCCTTAAGACCCTTAGGGTATATCAAAGGGTATGCTTGGGTATAATAAGTTGTACATGGAGATAATGTATGATCAATAAAGAATCTATCACTTTAATAAAAGAAGAGAAATGTCTATGTGATTCGATAAATGACAACCCAAAGAGTCCTTGGCGGCGAATGAAATTAGAAAGGAGTTTCTAATTTGCATTATTTGGAGTTCATGCATTTAAGAGTCGAAATACATATAATTAAATAAAATAAGACTTGTGAGTAATTCCATGTCTTATATTTAATTGGGACATTGTATGGTGGAAGGATTGAATTATACGGTAACTATTTACTCAAAGGTTCTTTTATGATTAATGTTGAAATCAGTATTATCTCGGAAAGTCGTTGATCATTGGGAGGCTTATCCCTATTGTAGAATAAATATTATTTATTTAAATAAATTAATTATTTAATTTATTTGTTTAAATAAGATTAGAATTATTCTAATTGATTTATTCACAATAGGTTTAATATGGAGAACCTAAAGGGTCACACCATAAAAGGAAGAATAATTATTTAAGAAGTTAATGGCATAATCGTAATAATATGTTAGGTATATTTAATTTAATCTATGGTGATAGAATAAATTAAATAGCTTAATATATATTATTTAATATTTTAGAAATATTAAATATAAATTAATAAGAGGAGTCTTATTAATATTATTACAATTATTATTATTTTAATTTCTAAAAGAGTTTAGGAATTAATTTAATATAAGTACTCTCATTTATTCCTAATAGGATTAGGAGGAAAAATTAGTTAAAGGAGTTTAATTAATTATCCCTAATAAGATTAGGGAGCTTAATTAATTAAAAGAATTTAATTAATTAAATAAATCCCAATTCCTTAATTGTTAAGGTGGGTTGCCCACATCTATAAATAAGAGGAGTCTTATTATGGGTGGTGGTGGTGGTTGACTTTTAGAACTACGTAATAATTCCAATTTGTTGGAGAGTCGCCCTTTTTCTATCTGAGATAGGAAAAACTAGGGTTTGAGCAATACCCTTCTTCTTGAATCTTTATTTTTCCTTGGTGGATCACCTCAGAGGCCAAACATATGCGTGGCTAACGTTGATCAAAGGAAGGAACCAAACCCGGTGGATTCAACTTGAACGCGAAAGGATTTGGAGGTGAACTTGTACCTGAGGAAGCTCGATCTTTAAGGGTATGATTTTATTCTTTATCTTTTCGTTTAATTAATAATTATGCATAAAGGGTGATCCGGGTATATGGTTTGTAAATTTTTTAAACTCTGATTTTACACGTTTTCACACTTTTTATGCAATTTGATTGCGTTCAAGAATATTACAAACCTAACAGTGGCATCAGAGCCAAACCTTTATGCGAATTATTAATTATTTTAATTTGATATGTATATTGATATGTGTTTTGAACAATTTAATTGGGCATAATTTTATTGTATAAAATTTATTTAAAAAAAAAAAAAAAAAAAAAAAAATCGTCGCATTTTTTTTTGAAAACCGTGACCCAATTTCATGCCAATTCATGCCAAGCACGTGAAGCAATTCATGCCAAATAAAGCGTGGCCAAGGAAACATATGTTATTATATATATATATATATATATATATATATATATATATATATATATATATATATATATATATACGTTTTATGGTTATAAATTATATATATAATATATATTATATTACTAGTAATATTATATATATAATATATATATATAATATTTTAATAATTTTATAATTAAAATAAAAGTTTATTTTAATTTAAAATAATACGTTTATTTTAATTTTGAAATAATAGGTTTATTTTAATTTTAAAATTAGAATTTCATGTTAACTAATTAGAGTTGGAATTGGATTCCATGATAACTAATTGGAGTTGAAATTGGATTATATTTTTCCTTAAATAAAGGAGTTTATTTAGATATGAAATAAGATTTCATATTATTCAAAATAAAAGAGTTTATTTGTGAATAGAAATAGAATCCTAATTTCCTTAAATAAAGGAGTTTATTTAGATATGAAATAAGATTTCATATTATTCAAAATAAAGGAGTTTATTTGTGAATAGGAAAGAGAATCCGTGTTTCCTTTAATAAAGGAGTTTAATTTATTTTTTTTACATGGAATTGGATTCATAATTAATTAAAATAAAAGAGTTTATTTTAATTAAAGATTTTTTTATTATATGGAATTGGATTCCATAATTAATTAAAATAAAGGAGATTATTTTGATTAAAGATTTTGATTAAAATAAAATAGTTTATTTTATTCAAAATTGGATAAATTAAAATAAAATAGTTTTATTTTGATTTAAATTTGGATTAAAATAAAGGAGTTTATTTTGATTCAAAAATAGATTTTATACTAACTAAATTTGCCCATTAAATGATATCAATATATATATTAAATGTTTATTATTCATAAGATGAATGCTATTTATTGATGCATATGATGATGTGTATGATAATAAATGAGATTGATTATGGACTATTGACGATGTGATTGAATTTTATTTTTTGTTGGATGCATGAATGTATGAGTTTTATTAAATGGGGAATTCTGCGTACCTCGTCTTCTCTAATTTTTCTTAATGTAAATTCTATCTCCTCCTATGTACTTCCCTCGATCAGCGATCAAGGTTTCTATTTATTTTAAATAGTTTTGTAATAGGAATAGTTAGAATTAATTTTAAAGAATTAGAGATCAAGGAGCAAGGCGCTTGAAGACTTGGATTGTAATGGAGCCCCGGGTTTAAATGTAATAGTTATATTTAAATATTATTTCTTGCACCTCTAGGGTTTGACCTTTTGGTTCACTTGGTGGCTCTAGTGAACCAAACTAGAATAAAAGTCCATAATCAATCCGGGTAGAATATAGTTGTGACGCCCCCAAAATAGGTATACACAACACCCATTCTGAGTCGCCAAATACATGGTACAAGAAGCAAACTACAACTTCAATAATACAAATGTCGTGTGAAATATAATATTGTCTTCTAGACAATATCCACACGCAAATAAATCCCCATCATAATTATTGATACATTATTTTACAAAAATGGTGAGGACTACTAAACAACTCTCTCTAGAACCTTCACTCCATACCCCCGAGCTAGTACTTGCTACATTCTCGCCTCCGAGAAGAAAAATGGAACAACAAGGAAAAGGGTGAGCTCAACTAGCCCGATAAAGAATATTATGACTAAGATAATATACAACAAATTATCGTTAGTCTCCAACAGGGAAAAATCGATAGAATACAATGTACAACAAGTTTCGGATCAATATTCGCGGTGAAATAATAATTCATAGAAGAGTTACGTAGAGAATGAAATCTACTATAATCTATGAATTTAACAATCCATCATCAATATTTTATCCCCTGTAACATCAATCAATATTCATCTCAAATCAAATATTCATTTTTGCACTCTGAGCCAAAGATATTCATCAATCGGTCGTGTTCATCTCAACACTGTTCATCTTTGCACTAAAGGCCAAAGATATTCTTCTTGAAATCATTCATCTTTGCACTACGTGCCAAAGATATTCAATAATATCATCATTTAAGGCGAGGATGATGAAAAATATTTTAAAGAAACGAATCCAAAGTGAAACAAAATGACAAGGATTAAGGATTAAGGATTCATACTTGGTTTTATCCACGTCCAAAAATACCTCAAAAATAATCATAGTGATGTAAAATTCAAGAATGATCAAAACATGGATACAATCAAAGCTAGTATCCGAATAGATATTTTAGACGAAAAGAAGAAATTTTATTTTTAAATTGAATAGTGTCAGAGTATCGTGAATAGTCCGTATCGTGAATAGTAAACTCAGACACCAAAAGATAGAAATTCCACAAAAAAACATTTTCACGCTTCATGAATAGTACTCGTGAATAGTAACTCGTGAATAGTAACTCATGAATAGTAACTCGTGAATAGTAACTCATGAATAGTAACCTGACATGAAAAAGTTCCAAATTTGATAAAAACTTCAGATCAACATTTCAGCATAATGATATTGAAGAAATAATATCATTACGAAAAAAAATAATATCCCTTACCTCGAAAGACAGTACTTCTAGTTGAAACACCGGATATAGTGCTGAAGGAAACTTGCACCGTCTAACAATACTCAAAGTATACTCCAAATACTCACAAGAATACGCTCGATAATATAGAGAGAGAAAGAGAGAAAACTTGTTTCTGGTGTGATTTTCAATTCTAACTTAGCCCTCTATTTATAGGAAAATGTTAGCCCCGCAAAGCGAGACTTGACTGCCTACGATGGCTTTTACCGCTACTATTGCCACCCACCACATTTGAAATAAAATTCAGCACATTTCTTCACCAACCACAAGTGGGGCCCACTCAATTCTAGAATTTTCCACCAAAATCAATTATAAACCTAATTTAGAATCACCACCTCTTAAAATTCATAACAAATCATTCGTTCATTTTAACGGTTCAAAATTTGTGGACATATACTCAACTTATGTATGTATAACATATCCAAAAAATTACAACGATCCAACGGTCGGATTAAAAATTATAACTCACGCAATATATCGTAAAAATATCTTGATTTAATTTTTAATACCTCCATTCGATAAAATACTGATAAAACACCTCAACATTAAATCATTCAATTATAACCACATAAAATAAATAAATCCATCATTTATATCCGCATCAAATAAATATTTTCTTATCATATAAATCAATAATTAATTATTCACAAATAATATTACGTAATCACATTTATAATGACCAGTCAGTTCTCAGGAAAGAGGGGCTTTCAATAAGGATCTCTCTCCTTTGGTAGCGCAATTAGGTGACCAAACCTCTCCTTAGAGCGAACTTTCTAGACATTGCCAATAATGTTATCTAATAATATTATTCAAATAATATGAATTATTGATCCGATAATGGGAAATATTGTGTAGTGACAATTATTGAAAATATAATAATATAAAATACCAATGCAAAGAATTATTGAATCAATAAAATAAACTATTGAGCGGTAGAATTTGTGAAAATTATTGAAAGTAGTGCCATCTTACGCATGCGAATCAATAATTCAACAATCTTATCGCAATCTGGTGTGCTCTCATCATGCAACCACGCCGTAGACATCGTATTTTAACCACCGTATAAGATTATTCAATTTTAATCAGTAATAACTACGCCGTTATTTATAACCAACTTATATTTGTCGTTTTCTTCATCCAATCGCTTTCAGTTATGGGGCCCACACACACGGTTGCTGCTCGTCATTTATGCGAATATTCCAAAAAGATCTAATATTCCACGACCAAACGAATATTCCCAAACAAAAATGAATATTTTATAACCACTTGCTTATTTTGAAATATTTGCGTATTTAACCCTTAACTATCCACATTAATCAAATCAACCCTTACTATTTCAAAAAAAATAAATAAAGGAAATTCCTTTTATTTAAAAAATTTCGGTCTTCTGACCTCCCTCCTTATGAAATTTCGTCCTCGAAATTGACGTGACGATACTGGTGTTTGAAAAGGTGAGGATACCTCGCTTTCATTTCCGTTTCAATTCCCCGGTCATTTCCTCTATAAGATGATTCCTCCACAAAACTTTAACTTGTGGTTTGACCTTTCTTGGCGTGGGACATGCTCTTTCCTATCCAATATCTTGACAGTACCTCCTCGTATGTTAAATCTTGGCTATCTAAATGCGGTTTTAACTCAATAGCGTAGTTAAAGGTCGTAACATCGATACGTGAAAAACGTTATGAACACGCGTCATACTTGGCGGTAAAACAAGTCTATATAGGCCACAGTTCTATTCGATCGAGAATTTCAATTTGGATTAATAAATCGAAGGTTTGAGCTTTCCTCACCTCACCGATTCTCGCTTTTGAAATAACAACTTCTTGCACCTCCTTCTTCAAATTCATCAGCTCCGGTGTGTAGCTTGAACAGCTTTAACTTTATCGATTAAAGTCGATTATACTCGTATATCATCACGTACTCGTATATCATCACGTGGGTACCTAGAGTTTTCATCTCCATCTCTATTATTTGTATATTATACGAAATGAGTCTTTGACAATATCGTACTCGTACTTGTATACGATCTTCTACTCAACACGTCAGCTACCACGTTCGCTTTTCCAGGATGGCATGTCGAACATGTCTTTGAAATGAGTCTCCTCTTGAGTTCTTCAAGCTCTTCCCACATTCCTTGCTCCATTCGAATTTTGTATCTCTGAGTCATTTTGCGATAATGGAATAGCGATTCAAGAATATCCTTCAACGAATCTCCGATAATAACCAACTAAGCCTGAAAGCTACGTATTTCGATTACGACTTAGGTTGTTCTCAATCGTGACTCATATCCCAACCTTGGATAACACGTTACAATGACACCTATCGGTTTACTATCGCACGAATATGGCGTCCCCTACTGAGAGAGTCGGCTTAGGTGAATTCCACAAAGGAAGTCACAAGATAAAGGCTCAGTACCAAATTCTATAGTTGAATTTTAACTCCACGAAGTTCAATAGAGCCATTCGATATGAGATTTTAGAAATGAGTTTTGTCTAGGGTTCAAAGTCGATACAAAATTTAATATCGAGCTTTGGGAGTAAGCCAAGAAATTCTTCAGAAATACGTCGGGAAAAATCAATAACAACAGGAATATTATTCAAATCTGACGTGTCTTTATTCAAATCCAAAACATGGACTAAGAAAACTTGACATCCGTAATAAACGAATGACTTCATGGCTTGATATGAAAATATTTGACTTCAATGGTTTGATTGCCTGAATTCGAATAATAGGTTGCTTAGGAATATGAAAACTAACAACCTTACGAAAGCAATCAATTTTGGCATGATGAGTAGTTAACCTTGAAATCACATCAAAAGCAAATATCTCTATAAAAATAAGGTTAACAGGTAATGTGATAGTGCCAACCTGAATCAAGCAAGATTTCTAAACAACGGATGTAATGAAAGTTTCTCCTAACGGATTCTCCATAAATAGGTCAAAGTCTAATTTCTCCGTAGTCAAGTTCAAACGTTGGTATAAGCAAGAGAGATAAAAGAATGGGTAGAACCGGTATCTAGTAAGGTATAAACTTCAGAAGAATTTATAATTAACTAACCCGTGCTAACTTTCGGGTTCTCGCGATTTGATTGGGTCGCGACAAACGCTCTTCCAATGAATCGTTGACTTTGACTTTTACGGGACATCCTTTTGAGTCACCATTCACATTTGGATGGGTTTCGATATCGCATAATCTCGGCGATATGTCCTTCTTTTCCACAATTATAGCATACCTTAAAGCTGTTGTGGACGGTTTGATTTGATATGTCCCTCTTTCCCGCATTTATAGCATATGACCGATGGTCTTTCTCCTCCCTTGGAACTAGTTGCTACTGGCGCTGACGTCTTCACATGGTCGTTGTTGAATCTCCTCTTTTTAAAATCTCCTCCCGACTCGCTTCTTCTATTTTCATGGCCATGATTACCACCGAGTGGTTACCGCCTTTGTTCAGTATTCTTCTTTCTCCGTGGTTATCGTTATTCGATGGATTGTTATCTTCAGTATGATCTGTTTATGGTCCCTCGGTTGAACGTACTCGTTATCTCGCTCTAACAACCGAGCCCCGCTGACAACATCCGAATAGAGAGAAAATTTATGAGAAATGAGATCTCGGCGTATCTGCCGGGTTTCAAACCTCTAAGAAACATCCGCGTCATCACGTTCCTCATTCTCCACCAAATGAGGTGCAAACTCGATAACTCCGCATGAACTTCGCCTCGTCTTTGGGACACCGTCATGTTATTCTCGCTCGATCTAATAAACTCTACTTCCTTCATACGACGAATACTTTCGTGGAAGTACTTGTCATTGAAGTGTTTCAAACGTCTCCCACGACATGCCGAGTGCATTTGGATGGAGTACGCTTCATGATTTCACCGTAATCTGCCTCGCCACGGAACATAAAGGTAGCGAATGGAACCTTCGTTCCTCCGTACATCCCAAGACATCGAATATCTTGGTAATTTGCTTGACCCATGTTTCCGCCATGATCGATCGGCTTTCCTTTAAATTCGTGGTCCCAACTCTTTGAACTTCTTGGCGTGACCACCGTGAATTGCTATCATCTCCTCTGTATTTTGAACACGAGTCTCCTCGTCGATTTTGCATGAAGCGCAAAAAGCTTCTAAACATCCCGTCGTTCATCATTTGCTCGGTGGTGTTATTCATGGGAGGTAATTGCCGACTGTTGCACGTTCTCCTCGTTATTAAATCTGAGGCATCTCCACGGTCTCATTTACTCCTTTGTTAATATTCTCAGTCGACATTCTCAAAAACTATCATAAAACAAGGGTTAATTAAATAAATTAACAAATCACATAATACCTATATATCTTGACCAACTAGCAAATAAGCTTAGGTAGGACACACTAGCGAAGGATTTACTCGTCTCTCCCCTCTAGTTCTATTCCCGATCTCGCCGGAGATCATATCCCTAAGCTCGATACCAAGCTGTGGCGCCCCAAAATAGGTATACACAACACCCATTCTGAGTCGCCAAATACATGGTACAAGAAGCAAACTACAACTTCAATAATACAAATGTCGTGTGAAATATAATATTGTCTTCTAGACAATATCCACACGCAAATAAATCCCCATCATAATTATTGATACATTATTTTACAAAAATGGTGAGGACTACTAAACAACACTCTCTAGAACCTTCACTCCATACCCGACTAGTACTCGCTACATTCTCGCCTCCCGAGAAGAAAAATGGAACAACAAGGAAAAGGGTGAGCTCAACTAGCCCGATAAAGAATATTATGACTAAGATAATATACAACAAATTATCGTTAGTCTCCAACAGGAAAAATCGATAGAATACAATAGACAACAAGTTTCGGATCAATATTCATGATTTGAAATAATAATTCATAGTAAGAGTTACGTAGAGAATGAAATCTACTATAATCTATGAATTTAACGGTCCATCATCAATATTTTATCCCCGTAACATCAATCAATATTCATCTCAAATCAAATATTCATTTTTGCACTACAAAGCTAAAGATATTCATCAATCGGTCATATTTCATCTCAACACTGCTCATCTTTGCACTAAAGGCCAAAGATATTCTTCAGAAATCATTCATCTTTGCACTACAAGCCAAAGATATTCAATAATATCATCATTTAAGGTGAGGATGATGAAAATATTTTTAAAGAACGAATCCGGTGAAACAAAATGACAAGGATTAAGGATTAAGGATTCATACTTGGTTTTATCCACGTCAAAAATACCTCAAAAATAATCATAGTGATGTAAAATTCAAGAATGATCAAAACATGGATACAATCAAAGCTAGTATCCGAATAGATATTTTGGACGAAAAGAAGAAATTTTATTTTTCTATTGAATAGTGTCAGATATCGTGAATAGTGCCTTAGTATACGTAAATAGTAACTCCGACACCAAAAGATAGAAATTCCACAAAAAAAACATTTTCACGCTTAATGAATAGTACTCGTGAATAAGTAACTCGTGAATAGTAACTCATGAATAATAACTCGTGAATAGTAACTCATGAATAGTAACCCCGACATGAAAAAAGTTCCAAATTTGATAAAAACTTGGATCAACATTTTCAAAGATAATGATATTGAAGAAATAATATCATTACGAAAAAAATAATATCCCTTACCTCGAAAGACAAAGACTTCTAGTTGAAACACAGGATATAGTCTTTGAAGGAAACTTGCACCAAATCTAACAATACTCAAAGTATACTCCAAATACTCACAAGAATACGCTCGATAATATATAGAGAGAAAGAGAGAAAACTTGTTTCGGTGTGATTTTCAATTCTAACTTAGCCCTCTATTTATAGGAAAATGTTAGCCGTGAAAGCAGACTTGACTGCTACACGATGGCTTTACACGCTACTATTGCCACCCACCACATTTGAAATAAAATTCAGCACATTTCTTCACCAACCACAAGTGGGGCCCACTCAATTCTAGAATTTTCCACCAAAATCAATTATAAACCTAATTTCCGAATCGGTCACCTCTTAAAATTCATAACAAATCATTCGTTCATTTTTAACGGTTCAAAATATGTGGACATATACTCAACTTATGTATGTATAACATATCCAAAAATTACAACGATCCAACCATTCGGATTAAAAATTATAACTCTCATATAATATATCGTAAAAAAATCGATTTGATTTTTAATACCTCCATTCGATAAAATACCGATAAAACACCTCAACATTAAATCATTCAATTATAACCACATAAAATAAATAAATCCATCATTTATATCCGCATCAAATAAATATTTTCTTATCATATAAATCAATAATTAATTATTCACAAATAATATTACTGTAATCACATTTATAATGACAACCAACATTTCCCGAGAAAGGGGGCTTTCAATAAGGATCTCTCCTTCTTGGGCGCGCAATTAGGTGACCAAACCTCTCCTTGAGATGAACTTTCTAGACATTGCCAATAATGTTATCTAATAATATTATTCAAATAATATGAATTATTGATCTGATAATGGGAAATACTGTGCAGTGACAATTATTGAAACAGCAATAATATAAAATACCAACGCAGCAATTATTGAATCAATAAAATAAACTATTGAACAGTAACTACTGTGAAAATTATTGAGTAGTGCCATCTTACGTACGAATCAATAATTCAACAATACTGTGCAATACCGTGTCTTCTTGTGCAACCAACCACGCCAGACATTGTATTTTAACCACCAGTATTCCAATGATCTTAACGATAACAACTACTACCGTTATTTATAACCAACTTATATTTGTCGTTTTCTTCATCCAATCGCTTTCAGTTATGGGGCCCACACACGGTCGCTACTGCCGTCGCATACGAATATTTCCGACAAAGATTGAATATTCCACGACCAAACGAATATTCCCCGACAAAAATGAATATTTTATAACCACTTGCTTATTTTGAAATATTTGCGTATTTAACCCTTAACTATCCACATTAATCAAATCAACCCTTACTATTTCAAAATAATAAATAAAGGAAATTCCTTTTTATTTAAAAAAATTTCGGGGTCTTACAATAGTATTCTATATGTGAATGCTTATTCTATATATATTATATATTATGCAAACATGCTTCGTATGTTCATTAATATGACGCGTATTTTATATATATATGTGCATGCGCGCTAAACAAGATGAGATAATTAATAACAAACCCCTCAATTTTTTTATATTAAGTCCTAAGCGTTCAAAGATATTTGGAATATCGAACGTCACCTTCTAGCATGATTAAATTAATAGAGTATTAAATATTTAATATGAGTTTGTTGTGTCACCACAAGGCAAGTATTAAGTATTTAAGATGTTTATTTATCACATTTGATGCTTATAAAGAAAATTGAACAATATTGTTTTGTTGTGTCACCACAAGGATGATATTTTTCTTTTTTGAATATATGGAGTGCTAGGTCGGACTTAACTTGGATAATTTTTGATTCGGATGTGCCACCACTTGATCAAAATAATCTAAGAGGCAAAATACAAGGAGTTGCATAGTTGATGTAATTGACAAAAGTTGTCTACCTATTTATTTATATATAGTTTGTTGTGTCACCACAAGGCTATATACATTTGAAATGGGATCCTTATTCTCACTAGCAAATCTTTAATTAGATTTTGCCGAACTATATAAGTGAGGGTAATATAGTTTGAAGAAAATAGTGGGAGATACCAATTTAAAACAAGACCTAAATTATTTTGGTAATTAATAAAAGAATATATGTTAAAATGTTGTTAATTACAAATTCATTTACAGAATTTTACAATGTCTAAAATTACTATCACTGCGAAGCATATTAGATGTTAATCAGACCGAATTAAACGGATTGGTTAAGGAATTTGAGAATAGTTCTCATATTTGAAAAGCTATCTTATGTCATAATCGCCTATCCTCGCAATGGTTGCAGCATAATGCCTCTGTGGAAGAGATTGCTACTTTTAGAAAGTGGCAAGATGATGCACTGATTGGCTCAATACATCATGCTCGCATCCATGAGTACTTGAGCTTGGCGTCAAGATGAAACTATGGATGCTTCTACTATATTCCCGCACATCAAGTAGTTGATGGTGAGGAAAGTAGGACTGCTAGATATCAGATATCTAAGGAGCTCTTCCGATCTAGAATGGCCAATGGCACTACACTACAACAAAAAAGCTTATCAGCGACCGACTATCAGCGACCGTACTCGGTCGCAGATAGCTATCTGCGACCGCATGCGGTCGCTGATAGTCGTCGCATAAAATCTGGTCGCTGGGATGCACATCAGCGACCACTATTAGCGACCGCTATATCTGCGACCGCTATGAGCGACCGAAATGACAAACACGGCCGAAATGAAATCAACATGGTCCAGGGCCAAAGATGACGTGGTCCACGTGTCAGCGACCATTATCAGCGACCGCGTGCGGTCGCTGATTGCATGCCGTCGCTAATAACGTTCAGCGACCGCATGCGGTCGCTGATATGAAAAAACATTACAGCCAGATTTTTGCTGTTTTGCAGAATTCCCAAAAACCTGTACCTGTTTTCTACCTGCTTTATCCCAACACACATACACACCAAGATAAACAACATACAAAACAATATAAACATCCATCGTCCACCAACACATACACCAAACTAGTATATAAACCTTTAAAAACCAATATGATTTGAATAAATATAATAACATTTCAAAACTTGTTTAAGTAACATATATACAAACATCCAAATAATGAATATACAAGTACAAGGTTATGTCAAGCGTCATCCCCTCCTTGATCACCCTGTAATTAACAAAATAATAAAACAAGTTACAAATATAATAAATATGTTGATACTGGTATATATTACGACAATACATACAACAAATTGATTTTATACCTCGTCGCCATCCCCATGCTGTCCTGCTGCTGCTGCCGCTGCTGCTTCAGCTAACTCCTCAGGATCAAGAGCCCCTAGGTGCCCGCCCAGTATCTTCAGAAGATTTCGATCTTGACATATAGCTCTCACACATCGGTAGGAGTATGAACAATTGGATGACTCGATGATCGTGGAAGATGGTAGCAAAGTCGCTGAGCCACTGAAGGATGGGCGTCGTCGTTGTCCTTGACCTTTAATGTAGTTCTTCTTCACAACAGACGCCCTCTCCCACAACTCTTGATCAATAGGCGGACGTGGAGTGCCTTCAGGATAGCGCTCATTCAATAAACGTTTATAAGTATCCTGTCATCATGTTAACACTTAAATAGTTAAAAATAATATTTTGTAAGTATTAATAAACAAGATCAGGTTGTTAAAACTTATTACCGCTATCTGGATAGCCTCAGGCAGACCATCACGGGTGGCCACGTACACATCCAGCCAATGGATAGGCTGACCTTGAGACTGAGACTCTATACAAAAACAAAGACAATATTACTAAGTAAAAATGGGATATTTTCTACAATTCATGATTGTAAACATATTAAAACTTGTAAATACGTATCGAGCGATGATATCTTAGAATTGTGAAATCTACGCCGCCTTGTATGTTCCTTTAGCCTTTTCGCCATCGGATACACCCGAGGCTCTGTTGGTGGCGGCAGTCTTTCGTCTTTTCACCCAGCTCTCAGCTCTCCATTGGGCACACATCTCAGCCCATATGGACTGGGTGCACCACCAGGGGCTATGCTCGTGCATATAATCCTCTCCCTGGCCTGGATGGTCGATCTCGGCATTGTGAATGGCTTTTTGTCGTTCTTTATTCAAGTTGTCCTTGGTGCGGACCGCGCACTTTTGCCAGAATAATGTCTGAATCATCAAGCTCAGCGTCCTCCCATTTATACCGTTTACGCAAATAAAAAACAATAATAACATTACTAAATAATTATCCTTTGAATATTATATTAATATTATTTGTCAATTAAAAAAAATATACGAAATTACGCCTAAACAAAGATCCTTGTGGGCGATAGGGTGTCTTTCATACGTAATCACAGTGTGTAGGCCAATTTCAGTAAACACAATTTGTGATATGCACTTGACGATCTTATTATCCGAAAAATCACTATAATATACAACATCAATTAGCATATATTAAAGCAATTTATATCTAAGTTATAATATTTGTGAACATTTTTCAAACTTATACTTATAATACTTATAAAAATTTGCCATAGTCTCCCTATATATATAGACTAGCCACATGCACGACGGCATGCATATATGGACATTTCTAGGCACCCAAGACACAAACCAAGAGAAATATACAAATTTTCAATACAAACATTACCAATATACAATAAATGGAATCTTAAATGCTTTTATATAAATGATATATGCGGGACGTACGTGCTATTCGGAGGAGGGCGAATCTGAATAAGAATCCAGATCATCGGGATTAGTAGGGGCCTTGGGCACATTATTAGGCCCCCTACCCAAGCCGCGCTTTTCTCGCTACCGCCTTGAAGCCATCTGTATATTACAAATTTCAAGATGTTATTAGGAGTCATATTTGATTATATGTATATATGACAATAAACATGACAGTGATATAAACATGTATATATATGAATATAAAATGACAATAAACAAAAGTTGCATTTAAATAGTTTAGTACATAAACATGACAATGATATAAAAACATGTATTGCTAAACATACATTGCATGAGTTCAAGTGTCAATGTCCGATTCGTAATCATCTCTTGTATCACGTGTTGCAGATTCATAACCATCATCCGCCTTGATTCGCCATCGATTGATCAATAACTCTTCCTCCTCAGTATCAATGTTAACATATGACTTGAGCATACTTATAACCATATAACTTGAGCATACTTGTAAGCATGCATATGATTAACATTTAAGCATACTTCTAAGCATATGACTTAAGCATACTTGTAACCATATGACTTGAGCATACTTGTAAGCATATGATTAACAACCAAGCTTGGCTTGGCCCTGTGAGGCTTGGCTAAGCTTGGCGTAGCCTCGTGTGGCCTCGCGGCCCCAAGCCCAGCCCATCTGCTCTAACATCCCCTTAATAGGCTCTAGTGGATCACCAATAGGCTCGTTAATAGTATAAATGTTCGCAAATAACCCGACCAATAAAAAAAATTTAGCGAGTCTCCCCGTAATATGGACTAACCACACGCACGACGGCATGTATATAAGGTCATTTCTAGGAACACAAGACATAAACCAACAAATCCATATGAGATACCATAGGAATTGGATGGAAATTATGAACTTATCGAATCCCTATGCTCATAAAAAGAATTACTATCCATAAGCAGCTTTTTAATCTAGAGATTTACTACAAAAGAGTTTTGCGGTATCCACAAAGATGTGAGGATCAAACTTGTAAACTTTGAAACCCAATCATTTTTTCGTGGGAGCAATTATTCACGCTTTTGATTCACATTATGATGTCGATGTCAAGTTCTCAGTCTACAAATGATTTTTTCACAATGACCAATATAATTGGTTAAACTACAAACATAAACATGGGATTCACGAGTCTATATCATGTGCATGACTTCCTATAATAACCAAACTGTTACTACCTCTATTGCACAAAAAGAATCCCAAAATATAAATTTTATACTAACTACAATCTAATACATTCATCCTATTACCCAAATCAATTTACCCAAAATATAAATTTTATACTAACTCCATCCTATCACTAATCAAGTTACCCAAACTGACATAAATTAACAAAATCAAATTACCCGAAGTACTGCGTATTACCCAAATAAATTTTACTCTAATCAAAACTTATAAACCAATCATAATCATATTACCCAAAATATATAATTTAAGCATGATAGCCATATTCATTCATTCAACTCTTTGCAATAAATTAACTCTTAAAACACAAATTCGTAGCAAACATACTGATTTGGAGAAGAACGAACAAAAATAACAAACAACAAAAAAAATTAATGAAGAAGAACTTAAAAAGTAGCTCTTTACCTCTACAATTAGTCTCTAATTTGAAGAAGAATGAACTAAAAGCGCTTCTCCTTCTTCTCTTCTCCCCTTTCTCCCTCTTCTCTCTATTTTTGGCCACCTTCATTTTTTTTTTTCTCTTAGTGTTACGTTTAAGCGGTTAGTTCTTGAATTCATTTAGTTTGATCAATGACAGCTATCTGCGACCGCATCGATCGTGACTTTTAATGACATGGATTTATCGTGACCGCGTCGCGGTCGGCCGATTTCAAGTGGTCGCACAAAAATTGGCGCCAACATTTCCGTACCAAAATTTTGGAGGCAAATTTATATTTAGCGATTGATCGTGACCGCGTCGCGGTCGCCGATAAAGAATTAGTAACTAGATTACGTTTGATTCGAGATGATTTGTCGTTGTGACTAATATCGGTGACCAGATGGTGCGATCGGCCGATAATTGCTGGTCACGATAGACTTTTTTCTTGTAGTGCTATAATATGAGACAAAAAGTTCTTAACATAATCAATTTGATTGATCAATTAGGACAACTGGTTTTGTCATGGATGGAGAGTTGAGCCAAGATTTGATCTTGCACTCACTCCAGCACTCCTTTCACAATTGTTGTGAATTTTCATATAAACAAGCTAGATATCGTCGCCTCACCGATTTGCTTAACATATTTAAAATGTTGAGAGTCACTTTCCAACCAAGAAAGACCAAGTCTTACTTGGTAGGGGCCAAAGGATCTTCCAAAAGAAGAAAGATTCAAAGAAGGTAAATAGAAAGGCAAAATAAAGGATAATAAGAACAAAACTGATATGGATAGCAAAGGAGTTTGCTTCCACTGCAATAAGCCTGGACACTGGAAAGAAACTGCGAGAAGCATCTTGTAGAGGCTAACCAAAAGAAGCTTAGTGAAGTTTCGGTTACAAATACAATTTTGTTCATTATTTAAATAAATTTTTCTTTAAGTCAAGGTTCTACTTGGGTATTGGATACCGACTTTGGTTATCATAAATATAGATTTATGAAGGGACCAAGCAGAAGTGGAAAGCTGAACATAGATAAGTAATCCTATGTGTGGGAAATGAAGCAAAGGTTGTTGCATTAACCATAGAAACTTATAGTTTAGTAATGCCTACGGGCAAATCTATTAAGTCAATAAGTTGTTATTTTATTTCAGTTCTTGTTAGAAATATTATTTCTATTTTGTTGTTGGACAATAAAATTTTGGTATTATAATTAAGAACAATTGTTGTTCTATTTATAATAATAATGTTTTGTATAGAATGGAATATTACTTAATGGATTTTGTATACTTGACTTACGTGAAAAATATATTTTGCAAATTGAACAAACTAGTATAAGAAAAGAGATGATCATTCAAAGAGTTGAATGTATGTATTTGTTGAAATACAAGTGTGAATTATTTGAAAGGTTCAAAGAATTCAGAAGTGAAACAAATTGGCAAAGTATTAAGATTTTTTGATTAAATCAAGGAATAAATACTTGTGCAATAAGTTTCTAGATCATCTCAAAAGGATTTCTCATAATGGACACATCCTGATACGCAATAATTGATTGATGTATCTGAATGAAAAATCGTACCTTGTTGGACATGGTGCGGTCCATAATTATTTAACCGACATTCCAGTATCCTTCTGGGATAATGTCCTAGAAATGGCTGCATATCTACGAAAATGATAACCTCAAAATCCGGCCCCAAGACTCCATAAAAGTTATGGACAGGGAGGATTCCTAATCTTAAGTATGTTAAGATAAGGGGTTGTCCAACTTACGTGAAAAGGTTTCGAAGGATAAGCTTGGGACAAGATTTGACATGTACAGATTTGTGGGACATCCTAAAGTAAGTTTAGGGTATATGTTCTATAATTCTACTTAGCAAACGGTGTTTGTTACGAAACACGCTACCTTCTAAGATAAAGGTGTTTATCATTAAAAGGGCTAGTGGGAGGATAATAGATCTTGAAGAGTTCAAGAACCACAAAACACTATAAGTCAAATAAGAGGAACCTGTAGATAGACCTATTATACATGTTGAATCGTAAATCTGGATTAGTACCAAAGATACCTAGGAGGTATGGATTCATCATGGATGATGATGATGAGGTACGCATCATAGAAGATGATGATCCGATTACATACGATGAGGTAAGTGTTGTGAGACACTCGAGAGAAATGGATTGAAGCAAGTTTCTCAAATATGGAACATTCATTTTGATGAGGCAATCAAAAGAGTTTGATTTTATCAAAATAAGAATGAACCTAGTGTGTACAAAGGGTCGATTGGGAGCATCGTGACATTCCTAGTACTATATGTTGATATACTACGGATAAGGAATGACATACCAATGCTACAATCAATAAAGATAAAGTTGTCAAACATTCCTCCATGAATGATTTGGAAGAGTATCTTAATTGGGGATATAAATCTATATAGATAGATTTAAGAGGATGCTCGACTTAACCCAAGGAACGTATATTCATTTGATGCTAAAGTCGTTTAGCATGGCAAACTCAAGAGATGTCTCATGTTGATGAGCTATGGAGTGTATCTCTCTTAATAGTCCCCACAGACTCACGAAAAGAGAGGTCGCATGAGTGACAATCATGTATGCAATGAAATGTACGAGACCATTGTTGATCGGTCATATTATGGAGAAGTTCACTATGAGTCCGTGAAAACATCTTAAAGTGCTTGACCCAAGCACTAAGGATGTGATCATATTCATGGTGGGTCTTAATTAAAACTAGAGGGCTTAATGAGACTCAAGTTTTTCGAGCACAAGACCAAGGCGACGAGAAAAATCCACTTTAAGGTAAAAGCGTTATCTTGAGCAATAAAGGGTGCGTTGAATTGGAAAGGTTCCAAATAGCAAAGAGTTGCTGGTTTAGTGATAAAGACAAAGTATATAGCTATAAATGAAGCTGCAAGTTGATTGTTTGGATTAAAAGTTCATTAAAGAACTAGGAATAGTTCCTAAGTCTCATCTTGGATCTAAACATGTGTTGTGGCACTTTCATTTGATTATTAGAATCATTGAAAGATGGGAAATCACTATAGAGATGGTGGACTCTCAAGAACAACATTACATATCCATTAACTAAAGCTTATCAACAACGGCGGGATAATCGTCACTTGTAGAAGAAGAGTATAAGATATAATGGCGATTGGCTTTAGTGCAAGTGGGAGATTGAAAGTAATATGCACACAAGTCAATCATGTTTGATGATAAAGCATATACTTTGTAACAATCTTATTCATTTATTAATAAAAAGTATTAATTTATTAAAGGCTTTTAATTATCTACATGATGCTGTTTTATAATATGTGATAAACCCATAGTTTTAAGCAATGCTTTTAGAATAATGATGATGATCATTCTAATGAGATCTAAATTCTTAGAAAGCTTAAAACTAAAATAGTTCCCAATCATTGGATTACTAAATTGGGGATTAGTGAATCCGGATAGATTGGTACATACGTTGCTTGCTCATTGGATGAGGATGATTAATCTCATGATCATTTGTGTGGAGACATAAAAGCAAGTATGTAGGTGCTTATTAGAGAATAAGTTCACTGAACGTGGCTCGCTAAGGAATACCTAATGGAGTTTTATTTGCCTGTCAATAAGAATTCCTGTAGTGATAGTAGTACAAGTAATCCTTGGACTTGAGATCATCATAGTATCTTATGTATAATGAGTTATACTTTGACTTATTCCTTAAGACCCTTAGGGTATATCAAAGGGTATGCTTGGGTATAATAAGTTGTACATGGAGATAATGTATGATCAATAAAGAATCTACCACTTCTAATAAAAGAAGAGAAATGTCCTATGTGATTCGATAAATGACAACCCAAAGAGTCCTTGGCAGGTAGAATGAAATTAGAAAGGAGTTTCTAATTTGCATTATTTGAGTTGTGCATTTAAGAGTCGAAATACATATAATTAAATAAAATAAGACTTGACAAGTAATTCCATGTCTTATATTTAATTGGGACATTGTATGGTGGAAGGATTGAATTGTACTAAGAACTATTTACTCAAAGGTTCTTTTATGATTAATGTTGAAATCAGTATTATTTGGAAAGTCGTTGATCGCTAGGGAGGCTTATCCCTATTGTAGAATAAATATTATTTATTTAAATAAATTAATTGTTTAATTTATTTGTTTAAATAAGATTAGAATTGTTCTAATTGATTTATTCACAACGGCTTTAATATGGAGAACCTAAAGGGTCACACCATAAAAGGAAGAATAATTATTTAAGAAGTTAATGGCATAATCGTAATAATATGTTAAGTATATTTAATTTAATCTATGGTGATAGAATAAATTAAATAGCTTAATATATATTATTTAATATTTTAGAAATATTAAATATAAATTAATAAGAGGAGTCTTATTAATATTATTACAATTATTATTATTTTAATTTCTAAAAGAGTTTAGGAATTAATTTAATATAAGTACTCTCATTTATTCCTAATAGGATTAGGAGGAAAAATTAGTTAAATGAGTTTAATTAATTATCCCTAATAAGATTAGGGAGCTTAATTAATTAAAAGAATTTAATTAAATAAATAAATCCCAATTCCTTAATTGTTAAGGTGGGTTGCCCACATCTATAAATAAGAGGAGTCTTATTATGGGTGGTGGTGGTGGTTGACTTTTAGAACTACGTAATAATTCCAATTTGTTGGAGAGTACGCCCTTTTTCTATACAGATAGGAAAAACTAGGGTTTGAGCCAATACCCCTTCTTCTTGAATCTTTATTTTTCCTTGGTGGATCACCTCTAGAGGCCAAACATATGCGTGGCTAACGTTGATCAAAGGAAGGAACCAAACCCGGTGGATTCAAGTTGAACGCGAAAGGATTTGGAGGTGAACTTGTACCTGAGGAAGCTCGATCTTCAAGGGTATGATTTTATTCTTTATCTTTTCGTTTAATTAATAATTATGCATAAAGGGTGATCCGGGTATATGGTTTGTAAATTTTTTAAACTTTGATTTTACACATTTTCGCACTTTTTATGCAATTTGATTGCGTTCAAGAATATTACAAACCTAACAGAAGATACACACCATTGGAATGAACATGATAGTCTTCTCATTCTTCTTTGGGATCTTTTGGGTCAACCAAGGGTAATGCTCAAGTCCTATGATATTTATTACAACTTAGATGCATTGCTTCCCATGTATGAAGCATTCCTTGAGCATTTTCCAAAGAATTTAATTTCTAAAAAAGTTATCCATTGTACCTTTATGTAAAGTAGCATTGGTTTGGAGTGTGAGTACTGTTATTTATATTCAAACTAACAGCTTATGTGTTTTTGTGTTTTGCACGACAGTTTAACAGTTGTATAAATGAAGTTTGTATTTGAATTCTGTAGTGTGCATCTGGCGACTCAGAATGGGTTGTGTGGACCTACTCTGGGGGCATCACAATCAAGGTAGTTTCCAATGGAACAATATGCAACATTCTCACAAACTCATCATCCACAGCTCTCTCAATTACCTCCATCCGGTAACATTCCTAATCATCCTTAAGGAATTTCATTGCTTGAAATACATTAAATGTCACTTCTTGGTCTTGAACCCATATTGTCAGTTCCCCTTTCTGTACATCAATGTGCGTTCTACTAGTAGCCCAAAATGGCCTTCCCAAGATAATAGGAATATCCTTATCCTCCTTGTAGTCCAAAATGATAGAGTCTGCATGAAAGATGAACTTATCTACTTTCTGTGAGGATCCGAGAATTTTACGAATAAATTTTTTTTATATTTAATATTGATTACCAATATTGTGCTAAGTATCTACGATACAAGTTTGGAGAAGTGGTCAAATTGTGTATAGACTAAGAAATATGAGTAGAGTTGTGCATAACAGGAGTAGAAATCCTAACCCTAAGTCCGGATAGGGATTCAATAGAAAATACAGTTATAATAATTGTATTAATAAGTACGTGTGTGTATTGTATAGAATTTGTGATCAGTGATTGATCTGATATGGTATAAACTTTGTAAACCCTAATAAGGGATTAGAAACCCTAATCTCAGAATAAGGAACCCTAACACACAGTTAGAAACCCTAATCGAATGCTGAGAAACCCTAATTTTAAATTCGAGAACCCTAAATCCTAATTAGGAAACCCTAATTGAGATTACCAAACCCTAATGGTGAGAATTAAGAGAAGTTATGTCAAATGACTAGAATACCCTTAAATTGTGAGGGAAATTAAGAAAATACTCTTTTAGGGGCGAAAAGATCAAAAACCCCTTTACTTATAAATTAAGTAAAGGAATATTGCAAATCTATGACTCGCCAAAGTTGGATAAGGTCATGCACACTTAAAAACTCAGCAAATCTTATCCAAAGTGCCACCTAGCAAGTATGGATTCATTGAATCTAGGATATAAGTAATTTAGGAGAAAGAAAGTTCATAAACTTTAGCCATTTTCTTACAAGCTCTCAACCAAATTCTCTCTCATCCAAACCTCTGAAATTGTTAAGCCTTTAGATCATCAAGAAGAGATTAAGGATCAAATATTGGACAAGAGAAGGTAAAACCCTAACTCATATTTTGATCATGTATGCTAAGATAGAGTTCATGTTTATGTGTTTATATACATGCTAGAAGATGTTTTATGATAATCTATGATGATATATCATAGATATATAGCATCAAAAGGCCTTAAAATCAAGTTTTTCAAAACTGTACATGAACCCTAAAAAGTGACCTGACAAGCTAATGTCAGAGGCCACATATCCTTCTATATTAATGATTTGTGGTGTTTTATGTTTTAGATCTGAAGTATGTCATGAGGACTGTGATCCGGAAGTGGAATCATATATATTCCATGTTCAGATTATAATTTATTAATGGTCAAAGTCGGTTGACCAACCATGACCAAGTGATTTCTGGGTAACCTAGAAATCCTTGAACAGAGTCTGACAACGTTTTGCAAGGCCAAGATCAGTCAGGTGTTAGGAGATTTGTTGTTTTTGTTGTAACCAGATTGTAGTATGTAAATGGACTATAGATCCATGCCTCCAGATCCCTTTAACAACAAACATGTTGGATGTAGTGTATGGTCAAAGTAGGCCATTCGGTCACGATTGCTATTTTCTGGAATTTCCAGAAAACGGATGAACAACTCTTCTGACAAAATTTGACTGGACTAAATCTGGAGATTGTGATGTACTCGAACTAATCTGTTGATGTATATGTGTTCCTTGACATTAGAACTACATACTTGGACCTTAAGAACACATATTGGATGACTAGAACCTTAAGATTATTGAGCCACAAGATTGACACTCGAAGCTGTATGGGTTTCTGGGTAACCCAGAAAGCCCAAAAAGCCCAAAAAGCTTCTGACAGCAACTTTGAAGGCATAGAGCTTTATTGTGTGATTAGATATGACTCTGATGATGGTTGATAATGGTAGTATTACATATATACTACAAGATCAATGTTCAAGTTAGCCCAGAAACACATTAGGGTGAGAAGTATAAGTGGTCAAACTAAGCCCCTTGAGCACTGACTGTTAGTGTTCTTGAGCTCAAGAACACCAACCGCGACAGGAAGTGTCGCTATAGGCTACAACGACAGTTTTAATTAATTTAATTTTCCTAATTTTAAGAAAATGCTTTAAAAGAGTAAATAATTTCTAAAAAATTACAAAAATGTTTTTAAAAATTATTTTAAGTTGTGAAAAATAACTTTTGATAATTTGGGATATTTTTCATTAATATTTATATTTATTTGAATATTAATGATATTTAATTTATTTAATTTGTATATTAAATAAATTAGAGAAAATGATTTTAATATTATAAAAATTATTTTAAAGAAGAATAAAGTGTTAGAAAATATTTTAAGTTATAAAATATAACTTTTAGTATTTTTGGAGAATTTTCATTAATAATTGAATATTAATGATATTAGATTTATTTAATTATTATATTAAATAAATGATGGAAAATGGTTTTATTGACTTAAAAATCATTTAAAAATGAGAAAAGTGATTTAAAAATATTTGAAGTTATTTTTGATCACTTCTAATATTTTGTTATAAATTTCATTAATAAATTAATATTAATGATAATTGATAAATGTATTAAATAAATTGTGGAAAATTAGTTTTAATGGTTTAAAAATCATATAAAATGATTTAAGGATTATAAAATATTTTAAGTTATAAAATATAACTTTTGATATTTTGTCATGAAATACATTAATATTTAATATTAATGGCGGTTAATTTATAATACATTTAAATGTTTAAAATCATTTAAATATGATTTTAAGGTATTAAAATACTTTGTGATATTATAATATTATAATATGAATTTCATTAATATTTGACAGTAATTAAATATTAATAATAAAGGAATTATGTGGTATTTAAATCATATATATATAAGGTATTAATGATTGAAAAATAATGATAAATGATAATAACTACTTGAAAATTGTTATCAATCTTTGAAAAATATTTTGACTAAATAATAAATTATCTAAGATAATTGTGAACAATAATAGGGTGAGGAGGACCCGACTGTGAAAACGTAAAAAAAGCACCCCATTAGAAAGAGGATGACAGAATAATACTAAGAGCTTTAAGGGTGTGTTTCCACTATCGTACATGATGTCTGACCACATACAAACCCGTGTTATCATAAGATATGCTTGTGCACATTTACTTGCTGACTATATCTATGAGCATTATCTATATAATCTTGTAGTACGGTTGGAGTTTAATCATCGGTTGGAGACAATGGAGTTAATTATATGGCAAGAAGATACACACCATTGGAATGACCATAATAGTCTTCTCGTTCTTCTTTGAGGTCTATTAGGTCAACCAAGGGTAATGTTCAAGTCCTATTATATCTATTATAACTTAGATGCATGGCCTCCCATGTATGAAAAATTCCTTGAGCATTTTCCAAAGAATTTAATTTCTAAAAAAGTTATCGATTGTACCTTTATGTAAAGTAGCATTGGTTTGGAGTGTGAGTACTGTTATTTATATTCAAACTAACAGCTTATGTGTTTTCGTGTTTTGCACGATAGTTTAACAGTTGTATAAATGAAGTTTGTATTTGAATTCTGTAGTGTGCATCTGGCGACTCGGAATGGGTTGTGTGGACCTATTCTGGGGGCGTCACAATCAAGGTAGTTTCTAATGGATCAATATGCAACATTCTCACAAACTCATCATCCACAGCTCTCCCAATCACCTCCATCCGGTAACATTCCTCATCATCCTTAGGGAATATCATAGCTTTAAATACATTAAATGTCACTTCTTGGTCTTGAACCCATATTGTCAATTCCCCTTTCTGAACATCAATGAGCATTCTACCATTAGCCAAAAATGGTCTTCCCAAGACGATAGGAATATCCTTATCCTCCTCGTAGTCCAAAATGATAGATTCTGGATGAAAGATGAACTTATCTACTTTCTATGAGGATCCAAAAATTTTACGAATAAATTTTTTATTTATTTATTTAATATTGATTACCAATATTATGTTAAGTATCTATGATACAAGTTTAGAGAAGTGGTCAAATTGTGTATTGACTAAGAAATATGAGTAGAGTTGTGCTTAACAGGAATAAAAACCCTGACCCTAAGTCCGGATAGGGATTCAGTAGAAAAAATAGTTATAATAATTTAATTGATAAGTACGTGTGTGTACTGTATAGAATTAGTGATCAGTGATTGATTAGATAGGGTATAAACTTAGTAAACCCTAATAAGGGATTAGAAACCCTAATCTCAGAATAAGGAACCCTAACGCATAGTTAAAAACCCTAATCGAATGCTGGGAAACCCTAATTTTAAATTTAGGAACCTTAAACCCTAATTAGGAAACCCTAATTGAGATTACCAAACCCTAAATGGTGAGAATTAAGAGAAGTTATGTCAAATGACTAGAATACCCTTAAATTGTGAGGGAAATTACGAAAAATACCTTTTTAGGGACGAAAAGACCAAAAAACCCTTTACTTATAAATTAAGTAAAGAGATATTGCAAATCTATGACTCACCAATGTTGGATAAGGCCATGTGCACTTAAACTCTCAGCAAATCTGATCCAAAGTGCCACCTGGAAAGTATGGATTCATTGAATCAAAGATATAAGTAATTTAGGGGAAAGAAAGTTCATAAACTTAAGCCATTTTCTTACAAGCTCTCAACCAAATTCTCTCTCATCCAAACCTCCGAAATTATTAAGTATATCAATCACTAGTTAAGCCTTTAGATCATCAAGATCATTAGAAGAGATTAAGGATCAAATATTGGACAAGAGAAGGTAAAATCCTAACTCATATTTTGATCATGTATGCTAAGGTAGAGTTCATGTTTATGTGTTTCTATACACGCTGGAAGATGTTTTATGATGATATATCATAGATCTATAGCATCAAAAGGCCTTAAAATCAAGTTTTTCAAAACAGTCCATGAACCCTAAAAAGTGATCTGACAAGCTAATGTAAGAGGCCACAGATCCTTCTCTGTTAATGATTTGTGGTGATTTATGTTTTAGATCCGAAGTATGTCATGAGGACTGTGATCAGGAAGTGGAATCATAGTTATTCCATGTTCAGATTACAAGTTATAAATGGTCAAAGTCGGTTGACCGACCATGACCAAGTGATTTCTGGCCGGTAACCTAGAAATCCTTAAACATAGTCTAACAACGTTTTACAAGGCCAGGATCTGTCAGGTGTTAGGAGATTTTTTGTTTTTGTTGTAACCAGATTGTAGTATGTTATATGGACTATAGATCCATGCCTCTAGATCCCATAAACAACAAACATGTTGGATATAGTGTATGGTCAAAGTAGGTCATCCGGTCACGATTGCTATTTTCTGGAATTTCCAGAAAACGGATGAACAACCCTTCTTGCAAGGTTTGACCGGACTAAATCTGGAGAGTGTGATGTACTCGAACTAATCTGTTGATGTATATGTGTTTCTTAACATTAGTACTACATGCTTGGACCTTAAGAACACATATTGGATGACCAGAACCTTAAGATTATTGAGCCACAAGATGGACACTCGAAGTTGTCTGGGTTTTTGGGTAACCCAGAAAGCCTAGAAAGCTTCTGACAGCAACTTTGAAGGCATAGAGCTTTATAGTGTGATTAGATATGACTCTGATGATGGTTGATAATGGTAGTATTACATATATACTACAAGATCAATTTTCAAGTTTGCCCAGAAACACATTAGGGTGAGAATTATAAGTGGTCAAACCAAGTCCCTTGAGCACTGACTGTCAGTGTTCTTGAGCTCAAGAACACCAATCGCGACAGAAAGTATCGCTATAGGCTACATCGACAGTTTTAATTAATTTAATTTTCCTAAATTTTCGAAAATGCTTAAAAATAGTAAATAATTTCTAAAAAATTACAAAAAATGGTTTTAAAAATTATTTTAAGTTATGAAAAATAACTTTTGATAATGTGGAATATTTTTCATTAATATTTATATTTATTTGAATATTAATGATATTTAATTTGTATATTAAATAAATTAGAGAAAAATCATTTTAATATTATAAAAATCATTTTAAATAAGAATAAAGTGTTATAAAATATTTTAAGTTATAAAATGTAACTTTTAGTATTTTTGGAGAATTTTCATTAATAATTGAATATTAATGATATTAGATTTATTTAATTATTATATTAAATAAATGATGGAAAAATGGTTTTATTGAGTTAAAATCATTTAAAATGAGAAAAGTGATTTAAAAATATTTTATGTTATTTTTGATGACTTCTAATATATTGTGATAAATTTTATTAATAAATTAATATTAATGATAATTGATAAATGTATTAAATAAATTGTGGAAAATTAGTTTTAATGGTTTAAAAATCATATAAAATAATTTAAGGATTATAAAAATATTTTAAGTTATAAAATATAACTTTTGATATTTTATCATGAAATACATTAATATTTAATATTAATGGCAAGTTAATTGATAATAGATTTAAATGTTTAAAATCATTTAAATGTGATTTTAAGTTATTAAAAATACTTTGTGATATTATAATATTATAACATGAATTTCATTAATATTTGACAGTAATTAAATATTAATAATAAAGGAATTATATGATATTTAAATCATATGTATGTGATATTAATGATTGAAAAATTATGATAAATGATAATAATTACTTGAAAATTGTTATGAATCTTTGACAAATATTTTGACTAAATAATAAATTATCTAAGATAATTGTGAACCAGTTTAAGCACAGTCTTAAGGATAATAGGCTCGATAATTATCTGACTAGTTCGTCAGGATGTCGAAATAGTACTAAACTCAACTCACACTGTAATAGTTTGACTTGAGGTTAGGTTTTATGTGTTTTATAGACTGATAGGATTATGTGGTAATATGTCTAAGTTATTTCATAGCTGTATTTAACCGTGTTATATTGTGATGATATTATTCTAACTTGGAGATCAATATTATTAATATTAGGTCTTCAAATGAAGTTAAATAGATTGTGTAGTAGTAGTCAACATTACATGCAAGTTTTTCAGCACTTTGTGCGAACATCATATTTCAAATTCCAGCTTCATTTAAATTATTTTATTAAATGAAAATTTGATATTTATCAATTATGATCTGGTGATATACAGTGTTCAGGATTTCTGTTATTCAAAGGTTATGATTTCTTGTTCAAACATAACCAAGTCATATGAGCTATTGTTGTGGAAAAATGTGTTTGATTTGATATCAAAGCATAGTTTGTGAGAAACTAATTTTATTTGATATCGATATATATACTGACACTATTATGACCGACAGTAATAGGCTGACTGGGGGTTTTGTACCGACATTTATAGCAATGATCGGACAAAAGGAAGTAACAGACTATCACCGACATTTATAGCAATGATCGGATAATATTTGGATAGGATGATATGCATACTCCTAGTTTTGTTTGGTTGAGCGGATCAACCCGGATTTCTAAGTCTATAGGACTGATAGAAATTCGAAATGGGCGGGGTTTGGCTGACAATCCTCAGTATATATATATATATGTCACTACTCTAAACTTTATGTTCATTCAATTTAGATTTAGTGTGTGTGGAAAAACTCTAAACTTTATGTTCATTTAATTCAGATTTCGTATATGTATAACTTCGTTAATTGTTCAAAACATGTTGAGCTTTCGGTAGCTCATCCCTGCAAATATTTTCTTCATTTGCAGATAGAAAGAATATATTCCAACAAATCTGGTATTGTGGATAGAAAGGCTTAAGACATGGCTAACAAACCTTTCGAATTGATGTAATGGTATATTATTTGTATAATGTATTATTAGTTTCCAGTGCTTAGTTTTCATTCTAATGAAATTATAAAAGAGTATAGTATATATGAACTATACATTTGAATGATAGTCTCACTACCAAAAAGCTGGGCATCTGAGACGGACAAAATCCGTCTCAAATATAGCAAAATCCGTTTCAAAATCTATTTTGAGACGGATTTTGAGACGACTGTTGGCCGTGTCAGTTGGTCGTGTCGCTAATTATGCTCGTCTCAAAATTCTTCTCAAAATAGGAAATTAGATACGGAAAATTTCCGTCTCATATCCATCTCAAACCATCTGAGACGGACATAGTCCGTCTCAAATCCGGTTCAGAGCTATCCCATGGAGAGCTTACTTTTGAAACCGATTTTGCCGATTTCAGATTTGGCGGGCAGATTTGGCGTTTTATTTTAGTTCACGTAAGTTGAGACGGGAAAAGGCATTTCAAATCCGTCTCAAAATAGGCAGCAACTATTTAAATTACACATATTAGGAGACGGATACCATCCGTCTCAATCCCGTTTCAACTTTGGCGCCAATATCTTTTTAGTGCGCATATATTTAAGACATGTTGTCTCAAAATTCGTGTCAAATTTGACGCCAACATCGTAAATTCTTTGAGATGGAAAGAAGCCGTCTCAATATATTTATTAATAACAAATTATAAATATTTTCATAATTTAATTTCAAAATCTAAAAATAAATATGTTCAAAATAATAATGATAATTACTAAACTGTTATTTATAGATAATACTAGATAAGACATCTATCGATGAGTACTATTACAAATATCAGCGTACTACAAGTCTCACCAAATATAAAAAAAGTAACTTCTAAAAACTACTGCTTTAAAGCTCAAAAATATGCATAATCACACCATCATATCCCATCCTCGATGGTAAACAAAAGTAACTTCTAAAAAATACTTCCAAAAAGATCAACATGCATATGTAATCACGAGTCTCCATCCTCGTTACTATCGCTTGAATCTTCATCATGCTCATCCTCGACATCAACATCCTACAAGTAGTACATGGGATGCATGTCAAATATATGAAATGAATGCATGCATTCTAAACATAAGACTAAGAAAACTGATTACATACTATGGTCTATGAACAAACATGACCAACTTGCAGATTGCACCTATTTTAAGCAATAATCTCAGCACAAGTTTATACATAAGGTGCATCAAATAGTACTACACCAACGAAATGAGAAACCATATATTTGTAGGTAATAAAACCTAAAGCATGTAACACGTCATGCTAGTGAGAGAGAAAAAATATGTATAAAAAAAGGGTATTGTGTGGTTCCCCTATATGCAAATAACTGAGCTGAACATATAGTTTTTATAAATACAATCATACATTATGACAATATGATGTCAGTTACTTTTACACTACATTTAATGTTTTCAAATGTCCATTTACTTGGCAGCTGATGATCACTTAGCTACAAGTGTTGAATACGTTGAATACTTGGCAGTAAATATGTTGAATATATTGAGATGGAATGCATAGATAAAGAATGAAAGAAAAAAGACAGAATGTTGCTCATCGCTATGAATACATGGTGTCAAGTGTGTCAAGAAATGCAGCAAGTATCTTTTTTTCATTAATCTAAAGCACTAGACATTTTTCAGGAGCATTAAGCTTTACCAAGGACTAGTACTGGTATGTGGTACCAAGGACAGAATGTAATGATGCATTGGAAATGAGATAGCTATATCACCTTTAGCTCCTCAAAGAATTATACCTTGATTTTTGTTCTTGTATAACATACAATATCAATATATTTTCCAAAAAAAAGAGAGTTGATACAATCCACATGCACACACAGTACATGTAAATCAATCATAGAGGTTAAAGTCAAGCAATAAAATCTATTTCTCGTCTTTCTAACATATTTTCATAAGAAAAAATCAGCAAGACACAAGAAAATAATTGATTCATAATTATTTTTTTATTTAAAAATATACTTGTATTCTAGCTAACTCTTAAAAATAAATAGTTTCCACTATACACCCTCCATCCCCCAAAGATTAGTCTCATTAGAGATTTAGAGATCAATTTTTGACAAAATGATAGTATTTGCATCCGCAAACGATTGTATTTCCATCCACATGTGCAGGAAATAGTTACAATCATTTTGCAGAACAAAATTAAAATCATTCCAAGATGAAACAAAAACTCAAAAGAGAGAAATTATTGCAGGACACGGATTAGTAACCAGGGTTTTAAAAAATAATATAAAAAGTTAGATAAGTGCAAGTCAAATGCAGAGAATGGATTTACCTACTATACCCTCTCCAGCATGCACTCAGCTTTATAAATTTTAGACATTTCCCTGCCTCTCTAGTGGATTTAGAGAAATGCAAAATCACTAATATTGATAACTGTCCAACTACACAACTCTTTTAGCATGTAACGATCTTTTATGGATCTTCAGCTATGTATTTAGCATATAAAGGAGATGTGATAAGTGGTGACAAAGAAGTAAAAGTTCATACCAGCTGATTTAGTACTATTCGGTGTAGAAGATGGCTCTTTAGTCCATGTAGGGTAAAGCAATTGTTGACGAAGTGTTCCTAAATGTATTTCATTGTGTTCCTTCTCTTTCCCATATTTGACCCCTACTTTGTCCAACCTCTCATGCATATATCATTAAGTTATTATAGAGTGTTCAGATACATTATTAGAATGATTTTATAAACATAATTAGGTTGATCATAAAGCCAAGGAAATTCCTTAATCTTGCCCCCAAAATGGTGGTTCCTTTCGCGCCATTAGGCAAGCAAACCCTACCCCGCCCTATTTCCAAGTTATCACTCTTAATATGCTACCTCTTAAAAAAACTATTTTCTTAATAACTGAAGCTAATCAGAAAACCAAAAAGTCCCAAAAAATAGACATTAGGCAGCAGCCCTGCCTCCTCTATCCTATTTTCTAAAAGAGAGTAGTTCAAAAAGTTATAAGACTTTTGAACAAAAGCTTGGTTTTTATACGAATTCAGATAGATTATGTCTAGCACATACAAGTATGTTTAAAATTTATAATACCATCATGATTGTCTTAATAAACTGCCCAAAACAGTGCTTAACATTCTAATTTTACTAATTCTTCATTTTAACTTGAAACTGAATTTTATTTCATTTTAAGAGGCTTAACTTGATAATTATCAATACATGTAATACATGAGTAAGTTTCTAGCCTTGTTTGTGCCTACTACTTGACTTTTAATTAAGGTAGTCCACTTGGGACTTTCGTCGAAAGTGTGGTGTGCACAATCCATAATCATCGGTGTCATGGCTATTTGCTTGCTCTATAACTACATTAGATCACCTTATAACACCACACAATTAACCTATCTTCTTGTGCCTAAGCCAAGCATTCACAAAACTTAACAAGAGTCAAGGAGACGGTCATCATAATAATAATCATAGCACAAATGATCACTTATAGCAAAAGAGCATGGCTAAAAAATAGAAAACAGTCCTTCAAATTCTTAACACAAGTGCTATTACATAATGTACTTGCAATATACTATACGTTCATGATAAAAAAAAACTGGAATACCAAGATATTTTATTTTCATGTGTTTGAAATATCTTTTCCTAAGGTTCAGAAACCATATCACTCCTATTAATAGCATTCAACGAAATGAGAAACCATATATATGCCTAGACTTGACTTGCAATTGAATTCTAAATTATTGAAGAATGAAGATAATACTAGAAATCTTTGGGCAAGAAAAAACACTTACATCGCTATTTGGAAGATTCAACGACTTTTCTCTCAGTTTCCTCATCCCTTCTTGAACATAAGCAATAAAAGATTACATACAATTGAACAAGCATGTGGAAACTTAAAAATCAAATTCCATTTCCTCGCCACTAGAAGAAGATTCGAATTCTAATTCATCTTCGATGTCATCATCCTCATCGTCTATAAAGTCTTCTTCGTTTATCGTAGTGTAAAGATCATTGGGATCGACTTCTTCCCCTAATCATGTGGCTGCAAGTAGACCATCCTCCAAATCGATAGTTAATAAAATTGGCTCATATTCCTCTTCATCTTCTTGGTAAAAATCTTCCATCACACTTGGTTGTTGGTCAACAAATCTCCTAGACTTTTTCTTGATGACATTCCACCAATCGCTTCTTTCTCTCTTTCGAGACGGGGTGGTTGGATAGTAAACTTGTTTAGCTTGTGCTGCCAATACAAAGGGATCATTTGTCTGAAGATATTTTTTATGTAAAATCTCTACAAGCCCGTGATTGTCTACTCTAATACCTTTTCCCTCGGTATCATACCACTCGTATTTAAACATAATACCTCTGTTACCTTTTCCAAAGTATGTCAATTCTATGACATCTACCAAGCGACCATAAAAGTCATGCTCATCCTCATCATAGCAACTACCATTGATACAAACTCTACTATTAACTGTTTTTTTATTTTGTCCATATGCATGTGTATGGAATTTAAATCCATTAACATAGTAACCTTTATAACACTTTACACGTCTTTTTGGGCCAAATGATATTTGGCGTATACGATAATCTATCGTTGAGTCATTTGATGTCTATTGAAAAAAAATATTAATACGATAGTATACTATGTAGAGAGCATACTAGAAGATGACATGATCAAATTAGCTAAACCTAAAGTGTTACCCACATGTACTTGAAGCCAAGTTGCAAAGTCCCTTTCCCGTAATGTGGCAATTTGTTCTTTGGTGATGTGGGGATGTTCAAGCCTTACGCTTTCATCAAATTTTCTGTATAAATTATGATTGCATAACTTAAATTAGAAGTAGATTAATTAATATCTTAAGCATTGTGCACAAACATTTATTACACACTTACTCGAGGAATGACGCGATTTCATCACAATTCAAAAGTAAATATATGTGGATAGCTTTCACCTCATCATCATTTAATGACCTATGAGTAGCTTCACCTAGCACACGACCTGGACTAGTAAAAATTGAAAGGCGACCATCCGGATCCACGTCACCTCCATCGTCATTCCTTGGGACTTGATTTAACCTTGTTTGGATTGTGGATTCAAAATAATGTCAGCATAACAACGATATCTCGTGCATGTTATAAGCCTCACAAATTGAAGCTTCCACACGTGCTTTATTTTTAACCTTCTTCTTTAAATGAAACATACACCTAAAAAGTAAATGTCAGATTTATCACTAAACTAAATTTGTTGCAAAGAATGAAAAAAAAGTTTTAAAAACATTACCTCTCAAAAGGATACATCCATCGATATTGTACGGGTCCACCCATGTTAACTTCATAAGCTAAGTGAATTGGTAAATGTTCCATAGAATCAAAAAAAGCTGGAGGAAATATTTTCTCAAGGTTGCACAATATTGTCACAATATTTGTCTCAAGCAACTCCATATGCTCCTTTCACAACCTTGTTGAGCATAAATCCCTACAGAAATGACATAAGTCGGTCAATGCATCCCATATCGACTTGGGCAACAAGTCTCGAAATGCAATTGGCAATAACCTCTCAAAAAACATATGACAATCATGGCTCTTTAGCCCAGTGAACTTGCTATCTTCTACATTAACACATCTCAAAATATTAGAAGCATAGCCGTCAGAGAGCTTCAATTGTTTAACCCACTTGCAAACATCCTGAATTTGGGGTTTGGTTAGTGTATAAGTTGCTTTGGGCTTTATGATCTTTTGGTTAATATTTTGTAATTTTAGTTCCGGACGCTTGCAATGGGTCTTTAGATCCTTCCTTGCATTTGGATTATCCTTTGTTCTACCCTTGACATCCAATATTGTATAAAACAGGTTTTCAAACACGTTTTTCTCAACATGCATCACATCAAGATTGTGTCGAATTAGAAGTGAACGCCAATAGGGTAACTCCCAAAAGATTGAACATTTCAGCCAATTATGTTCCTTTCCATAACCATCTATTTTATGTTTATTCATAACCTTTCCAAATGTAATAGGTGGCAATTTTGACACACGCTCAAATACCTCTTCGATTGATAACCGAGGTGGTGGAAAGTCGCATTCAATTTTATTCATCTTTAATTTGTCCTTTTGATATCGATAAGAATGATCAATAGGCAAAAATTGACGATGACAATCAAAGAAAGAAGGTTTTCTACCATTCTCAAGGGTAAAAGCCTTGCTACCCTCTATACAATAAAGGCAAGCCATCTTACCATGAGTACTCCAAGCTGACAACATTCCATAAGCTGGAAAATCGCTAATAGTCCACATAAGTACAACTTTCATCTGAAAATTTTGTTTCGCATATGCATCATAGGTGTTAATTCCGTCATTCCACAACATTTTTAATTCATCAATCAGTGGTCTCAAGTATACATCTAAATCCTTACCAGGACTCTTTGGACCGGGAATGATTAATGTCAAGAACATGTAGGGTTGCTTCATACACATTTTAGGTGGAAAATTATATGGAGTGACTATAACTGGCCAACAGGAGTACGAATTTGCAAAGTTTCCAAACGGATTGAACCCATCAGTGGAGAGTCATTCCGAGATTCTGCAGAAAAAGATGGATAAGTGCGATCAACGTGTTTCCATGCCTCACTATCTGATGGGTGAACAACTACACCATCGGGACTGGGATTCTTTTTATGCCATGTCATGTGTTTTACTATGACATTGGACATATACAATCTTTGAAGTCTAGGTGTAATTGGAAAATATCACAAAACCTTAAAAGGTATATCTTTTTGCTTCTTATTTCCCTGTGGCTTAGGTATAAATCGAGGATGACCACATACGGAACAATTCGTCTTATTTTCATTTTCATTGTAATACAACACACAATCATTTTCACATGCATATATCTTCTGATAACCAAGTCCCAACATTTTTACCATTTGCTTCGCCCTATAATAATTCTCAGGAAGCTTCTCATCTTTAGGCAATGCACTCTTCCTTAATGAGATCATGCAATTAAAGTGAACTTGGCTCATGTTTTACTCATCCTTGAGGTTCAACAATTGTGCTACAATAGATAATTTTGTTGACTTCTCACAACCTGGCCATAGGGGATCATCAACATCTTTTAAAAGTTGAAAAAACTTGGCTGCATCAGAATTTGGTTCGTCTAATCTAGATGTCTCGCTACTCCAATCAAAACTTTGCCCAGCAACATCACGCACGAGATCTATATACGGATTTGTATCAAGCGGGACCTCAACATTATCACCATGATTTGAACTTTCTTCGGATAAATATTCGCCATGCACAAACCATTTTTTGTAATTATTTTTGAATCCATTTCTATGAAGATGTATTTCAACATCTTCTCGAAGTTGGAAGAACCTCAATTTATAAGTTGAGCAAGGACACTTAATTTTCTGCTCACTAACATTCCCAGGAATAGAGTAAGCAAAATTGAGGAATTCCTTTACTCCATCTCTAAATTCTTCAGTAATTGTTCTTCCATTTTCAGCAACTCGCCTATCAATCCAACTTCGATCAAGAAGCATCCTTTCTGAACAGAACATTACTAAAATTTGTCAAATTATTATTATTATTATCTATTAAACTTATATCCTTAGAAAAGTTAACTTCACCTATAAATTAGTTGTGTAAACCCCATTCCCATAGTTTACCATAGAGCTTTGAAGAAACCAAAACTTTAGCTTTCCAATCTAGTACTAATAATACCCTTAAATAAACCTTCTAGCAATCTATCTTTCCACAAGATGAACTGATTGACTAACAGGTAAGATTAAGCTTAATAAAAACACTCTGCAATCCAACACTTTCATAAGATAAGCCAGGAAATTAGAATATTCAGCAAAGATAGTCTGAAAAATGAAGAAGAACAAGAAAAGAAAGATTACCATCGGGAGGGATGACCAAGCTGCTAAGGTGGTGCGTGATTGTTTTCGTCTTCAGCTAGTAGTCGCTTGAGTTTTCCTTTAGCCCTAAACTAAGATAAGCAAGACGCATAGTTGATTGAGAAGCAAAATCGGGAATTCATGGTTGCATTTGAGAAGAGATGGGCTTTGGGATGAAAATTGAGAAGCAAAATCGGGAGCTATGGTTGCAATTGAGAAGATGGATTTTGGGGATTTTCAATCTGATAGAAGAACGAACACAGGGATGGAACGATTTTGGGGATGGAACGTATTCTGGGTCTGGGGATGGAACGATCAATTAGTCTTATTTCGTTTCTTCTTCTTCTTTTTTTTTTGATACAGTTGAAGGGAATTTTTAGTGGGAAACTAAAATAATGAGACGGACTATATCCGTCTCGAATCCGTCTCTAACAATAAGGAGGGAATTGGAGACTATTTTTTGGAGGGAAAATAAAAGTCAGAGACGGACATTTCGGTCTCTAATCCGTTTCAAACATAAATATTTAATTCTTTTTTTAATTATTAATCTGAGACGAGCACAGTTGGTCTCAAATCTGTTTCAAAAACGAGTTTATAATTTTCAAAAAAATTCTTACTTTTTGAGACGGTTAAATCCGTCTTTAATCCTGTTTCTAAAATTTGAGACGATGCTTGTAGTTTCAGAATCCGTCTCGGTCTTTTACTTCCAAATCATGTTGAGACATTACAAAATTTCGGTTTCTAAGTCCGTCTCAAATTACTAGAATTAGAGACGAAACTTAGTCCGTCTCTAAAAATTGGTTTTAGTTGCCCAGTATTCTAGTAGTGTCTTAACAGACATTGGGCTTCTCTAATGCACTGAGGTAGCGCTTCTCAGTTCCAAGAACCCTACCATTAATACTATGGAGGTCAGATAGATAGGAATTATTGATATGGAAGAAATATCTATAAGATACTAAACCTGTACATTCAAGTGAGGGTACTTAGTTACGATAAATGTTCTGACGAGAACTACTATTTGTTATGAGTACTGTGAATCTTGGATTTATAGGAATTATTATCTTATAGAATATTTACTCGAGCACCAAACTGGCTATAGTGACGTAGAGAATTTGGTGGCATCACAATTTGGTATGAAAGCAGTAGATTATAGAGCTAGGGTAGTAATACCTTAGGATATGACCTGAGAGATTGTAGTGAAAGCAATAAGGATAAACTTAGAGATAGGGAATGAGTTTAGAAACTCATTGCAGGAAAATATTTCGGAGATGTCTAGAATAGAAAAAAGGGAAGTTGTAAGAAATGAGGATATTATAAATGTTTTCAAACATACATAAACAATTAAGGTTATAAGAAAGGAGATGGTAATGGATCTAGGAAGTGACTTGGGAAGATGAGATTTGAGGTTGAATACGGTAAGTAGTTTATGACCTATTGTGAAGGAAATGAGAGACTTGGTATTAAGAATAGAGCAGTAATAAAGAGATAAACTAAAGTTAAGTTTGTAAGAGATGAATTAAGAAAATTCATCAGCCAAAGTTAGAGAGAAAGAGAAATAGATTGTTCACATAAGTTTGTTATATCAAATGGATATTCTGATAAGTGAAGGAGTTAAGTGTATTCATATACTGAGTGAAAAGCTGATTGTTTTTGTAAGACCCCAACTTTTTTATAAATAAAATCGAATTTCCTCTATTTATTATTGTGAATAATAATGTGTTAATTTGATATAATGATTTGGTTATGGGTGAAATGTGCAAATTTTGCAAAATAAGCAAGTGGTAATAAAATATTCATTGTTGTCGGGGAATATTCGTTTGGTCGTGGAATATTCTTGATGTCGGGGAATATTAGTACGACGGCGCAACCATTTGTGGGCCCCATAACAAAAAACGGTCGGATAAAGATAACGACAAGTTGAGTTTTTATAAATAACGGTGTAATTGTTACTGAATTAACATCGTTGGAATACCCTTGGTTAAAATACGATGAATGGCGTGTGGTTGCATAAAGAGTTACACCAGACGCACAATATTGTTGAATTATTGATTCTTACGTAAGAAGGCACTACTCAATAATTGTTACAGTAATTACATTTCAATATTTTATTTATTCAATAATTGCTACGTTGATATTTTATATTATTGTTGTTTCAATAATTGTCACTGCACAGCATCTCCATTATCAGATCAATAATTCATATTATTTGAATAATATTATTAGATAGCATTATTGGCAAAGTCTAAGGAAGTTCTGTCTAGGAAAGGGGTTTGGTCACCTAATTGTGTGCCAATAAAGAGAAATCCTTATCGGAAAACCCCCTCTTTCCTGGGAACGACCTGGTTGTCATAATTGTGATTCTGTAATATTATTTGTGAATAATTAATTATTGATTTATATGATAAAGAAATATTTATTTTATGTGGATATAAATGATGGATATATTTATTATGGTTATAAATGAATGAATTAATGCTGATGTGTTTTATTAGTATTTTTTTGTCGGAATAGAGGTGTTGAAAATCGTCCGTATGTGGATTTCGAGAATTTTCTGTTTGGAATTTGGAAAAACGTTCTTCTGCAAAGTTGTAGAGAATTCGATTTCTTATAGAATGGACATACAATTCGTATTTTTCTGATAAAGGGATATTAATTATAAATTATTGAAGTTTCGAAAAATAAATATTTTTATTAAAAGCATGGTGGACCCCACTTTTGGTTGGTGAGTATTGAAATATGCTGAAATTTTATTTCAAAAGTGTTGGGCTTGAATAGTAGAAGGTAAAGCCATCATGTAGCAGGTTAGTCTGCTATGGTGTTCTAAGCATTATCCTATAAATAAGTTGCTTAGATATAATGGAAAATCACACCAGAAATAAGTTTTCTCTCTCTGTATATATATATTATCGAGAGTATTTTGTGAGTATTTAGATACTTTGAGAGTTGTTATTCAGTGCAAGTTTCCTTCGGCTTTACATCTGATATTTCGATCAGAAATACTGTTATTTTGAGGTAACGGATGTTATTTTCTTCATAATGATGTTATTATTTCAATATCATTATACCAAAATATTGGTATAGATTTTATTGTGGAATTTTTACCTTTTTGTGTCAGGGTTACTATTCACGTATACGGTGCTATTTACGAATACGACACTATTCACTGAAAAATGAAATTTTATAATTTTTGTCCAAGATGTCTATTATGGTTACTATCTTTGATTGTATCCATGTTTTGATCTTTATTTTTTAATTTTGCTTCACAATTGGTTATTATGGAGTATTATTGAACTTAGATAAACTGTAATACGAACCCCTAATATTTGTCCTTTTGTCTCACTAGATTCATTTTCTTTAAGATATTTTTCATCATCCTCAGTCCTAAATGATGATCTCACTGAATATCTTTGGCCTGTAGTGCAAAGATGAATGATTAACTGATGAATATCTTTGGCCCATAGGGCAAAGATGAACATGTGTTGAGATGAACATGACCAACTGGTGATACAAATGAATATCTTTGGCATGTAGTACGAAGATGAATATTTGATTCAAGATGTATATTGATTGATGTTACAGGGATGAAATATTAATGATGAACTTTTAAATCTTAGAAGATAGTAGAATTCATTCTCTACTTGACTCTTCTAATGGATTGTTGTTTCCGCTGCATTTGTTGATCTAAAACGTGTTGTCTATTATGTTCTATCATATTTTTCACTGTTGAAGACTAGTGATAATTTATTGTATATTATCTTAAGTCATAATATTCTTTACTGGGCTAGTTTAGCTCACCCTTTTCCTTTTTGTTCCATTTTTCTTCTCAGGAGGTGAGAACATAGCAGGAACTAGCCGGGGTATGGAGTGATGGTTCAAGATAGTTGTTTTAGTAGTCCTCACTATTTTGTAAAATAATGTATCAATAATTGTAATGAGAACTCTTTTTGAGTTTGTATACTGCCTATTAAACAATATTTGTATTCAAACTCACAGTATATGTGTTGTCGTATTTTGCACGACAATTGTATTACTGAAGTTGTATTTGTTTCTGTACCATGTATTTGGTGACTCAAAATGGGTGATGTATACCTATTTTGGGGGCGTCACAGTTTTACTTGAGATAGTACTTAAACCATAATAGGCCGTAGTAAAGAAGAATGATCTGAAGGATAGAATAGATGAAGTGTCAATGGAAGTAGTTTACAACTAAATAGTTGAATCTATAAAAGGTAAACCTATGGTAAATTCAGAGAGTGCTCATGAAGAGTACCCAAGTTAGAGTTAAGTGAAGAGTGGGTGGAAGTTTCTATGAGACTCATATAGAGTCAGAAGGAGGAACTGTGATAACCCAAATTTTTGGATAATTTTAAAATAAGAATTAAATAAAGAAAATTCTTATTAGATGATATGTTATGTAATATTGTAGTAGAGAAAGAATTATGTGCCGTGTAATATCTGATGTTGTGTATAATAAATATATTAGAATTATATATTTATTATATATAAGTAAAGTGTAGAAGTAAATTGTTAAAGAAAATTAGATGGGTAAAAATTAAAATAAGTTATAATATTAAATTATTTTAATGTGGTAAATTGGTGGCATTTAATATACCTCATGTATAGCCACTATTTTATTGAAGAAATCATATATTACCTTATTGAGTGTAATGTATGCATGTATCTAATGGGGTGAATATATTAATATATTTACTACAGCTTAAATAAATTGTGAAGACAATTTATAGAAATGAAAGAAAATAATTGGATATATGATATTAGGTTATATGGATAATGGTATAATATTTAATATTATACCAAAGAATGTAAAGTAAAAATATGAGATGAGATCCAATATGTAAATATGTATATTGGTATCAACTAGGTAGTAAATTAAATTCATATTTGAATAAATGATTGAATATATTAAATTATATATTTAATATATAAATAAATTGTTTGAAAATAATTTATGAAGGGAGGAGGTAATTAAATTTAATTATACAATATAAATTGTATAACTTGAATAAGTCATTTAAATTAGACATGAGAATTAAATAACCTAAATGGTTATCGTTATTTAGTGGTCCTAATATTTTATTTATATACTAGTGGCCTAATCTAAGAGACTTGTGGAGCATGTCACAATTTATTTAATTATTTTATATGATTATGTGAGTAAGTGAATATGAATATTATGTGATGGTTTATATTTGGTTATTATATAAACAAATAAAAGAAGCTAGTGTGATCCTAATTATATATTAGGAATGAAGAATTGAATAACTTAATGGTTATGGGATGAGAGAATTATGGTATTTAGAATATATACTAATTCTATGAGATTTATTTTATACATCTCAATTAGTTAATTTTATAACCTAATTATAGCAAGTCTAATTGGGTTAAGGAAATAAATGTGCATGAGTAAGGATTTATGTTATAATTAAGGAAATAAAAACTCTAATTAAATAATTAGATAATGGTAATATTAAGAGTGTTCGAATATGTTATTTGTTATGGCCCATGGAAACTAAATTTGTAAGCCCAAAATATAAAAAGAATGGCCCAACTTTTAGCCCAAGTGAGAGAGGACTTTTTGGACTTTTAGTAAATTAAATAAAGCATAAAAGGAAATCAATTTTGGGTAAGAGAATGGCCACATGGCCGGCTACCTAAGGAAAAAAAGAGAGCATGTGAGGAAAATAATGGTTACTTATTTTGGTTGTCTAAGTAATTACCTACTCCCAACAACTTTTTATTAGGTGTCATTTCCCCATTTAGCTAGCACTTTGATCATGCTTCCAAACAAAGCTTTAGTGGTTTAGTAAGAGAGAAAAAGAACAAGGAATATGTGAGAAATTAAATAGATATACATAATATATCTATACACATTTTACTAACAATAATTAAAATCTATTGTTTTCTCTCTCTTCTGTTTTATTTTATTTCCATATTTGCTAGTAAAATAAACTAAAGAGAGGGAGGGGAGAGGCTCGGCAACCATAGAAGAAGAAAGAAAGAGAGTTTTGTGTGTTCAAAGCTCCATAATCAACCATAGAAGAAGGAGAGCAAGGTGATTAAAGGTATAAATACCTTTTGGATATGTTTTTTTAGTCATGTTCAATCCAAACTTGGATTGATGATTTCAAGCTTCAAAACTCTAGATCTACATGATCTAGAGGGTGTTATGTGTGGATCTATCCATCTTGTGTGTTAAAGTTTAGATCTAAAGTATGAAATGGAAACTAGATTTTTCAAAATGTAGAAAACCTAATTTTTCTTAGTCTTGATTGTGTTTAACCTTGTGTTTGATGATTGATTGATGAAATAGATAATGTATTATGGTAGATTCATGGGTATATGAAGTATTAGTAAGTGTTATGATGAGATATATTGGTTGTTATGTGAAAATATGAAAGTTTTCTTAGAAGACACCAAGAGTTAAAAATCAGATTTTTGTGAAAATGAAACATCAAATTCAAATGACCATATCTCCTATTATATTTTGATTTTTTGAGTGTGGTCAAGTCCTACAGTTAGATCTATGATTTTTCTAACCTCTCCAAGTGGAATCACTGAAAAATGTGTTTTATATTTGTGACTAGAATGAGTTTAGCAAAGGAGTCAAAAACAGAAAAATGACAAAAGTAAACTGTCCAAACTTTTGCAAGGCCTGTTTCGGCCACTTAATTTGTGATAAACATTCCGGCATTTTGGGACATGAAAATATATGGTATTAAGTACCTCCTGTCCAAAAATGAGCTCATTCCGACTTAAAACGACCAAGTTATGGCCATTTCAATTTGTGTGATTTTTCGACAAAAACGGCTATAACCGAAGTTCTATAACTCCGATGGCCATAAAATTTAAACTGGAGGCTCATGTTAACACATATAAGATTGTGTCAAGAGATGGGAATTTTTAGAGTTGAGCATGATGGGGCTAAATTCTTAAGCTACACAATAAAACTGATTTTTGAAAAATACTAAAGGAAGTTGAAAAATTATGGAAAAACACTTTTTGTGTATGAAATATATGTATATGTGTTTGGACAAAGGATAGAAAAATAATAAGCTGATTTGGTATTTTCTTGAAAAAGGATATGGAATCCAGCTTGCTGGATTGAGTAAATTATGAATCCAGTTTGCTGGATTGACAATCTAGATGTTGGATTTGGAATCTAGGTTGTTGGTTTGATATTTGACTTAGTAGAGTTTAAAGAATAACTTATAATATATAAGATTAGAGTGTTAAATCATAATGTATATGATATAGTGATTAAAGAATTATCAAAGGACGATAATAATACTGATGTGTTAAGATGTTATCTAATATTTGATTAAGTGTTAGATAATATATGAATAAAGTAATAGTATTATGAGCTAACAGGTATGTTATGCTGACTGAAAGATCAATCTTATAATTGATAGGTCTTTCATAAGAGATTACATTAGATTGCTTAGCGGTAATCAGTAGTACATGCAAGTTTCCCTAACTCAAACTTGAGTTATATGTTCAAAGCATGTTAGTGAATTAATGTTGTTAACTATTCACGTCTATACTGATTATTGATTCGCACTTAGTGCATGTTACATATGTTCATCAAGTATGAAAGGCTGATCACATTCATTACCATAAGGTTCAGTTAAATTGTTTATGGTTATTGTTGACCTTCAAACATTATTGAATCAGTCATCCAATTATTGAAACTTGATTCATGTTATTTCACAATTATTATATTGTTGAAAATTTGAAAGTTTATCCATTCTTTTCAATCATGATATATCTTCATTGTATTTAAAATTTGCAGGGAAAATTTGTTGCTCACCCTTGCTATATCATGATAAAAAATTTCAGATTAAGATGAAAGCTTGAGTAAAGACAGAAGCAAAGACAAAGTGCAAGATAAAATTATGGTGCAGTTATATCTATTAAATTTTCTGACGAAAATAGCATTGTAAACCTTTTTAGATATTGAAGGTATGTATTTAGTTAAGGTTGTAGACCTTGGGAATGATGTGAAAAAGTTTAATGTATAAAAAATTTATGTTTATAACTTCCATAATAGCTACAGAAATGATGTACCAGATCTGAGGTAAAAAGTACCCGGATGTGGGGGCATCACAGTTGGTATCAAAGCTATAAACATGAATTTAAGAAGAGCCCCGAGCCTTTTGATAGTTACATCCCTTTAAGGGAAGGCACCGAAGCCAGACTTTCCGTAGGGGACGCCGAGCCAGTCGGTAGTAAGTTGATAGGTATCACTGTGGGGTGCTATGGTTGGAAGTACCATGAGTGTCATAGGTTGGTATCAAAGCCGCAGGTTCTAAACCTTAGGTAGGTGTACCTTAGGCTATAACCGCGGAGATGATGATAAGTAATAAACTCGAATAGAGTTTAAGTGATAAGAGACGAATTTTTGGAAATTCATTATTAAGTAAAGATGAAGATAAATAAGATTCAAAGAAGAATCTTGAAGAGATATAAAGATAAGAATCTGGAGTTTACTAACTCCAGTAATAAAGATGAAAAGTGAAAATAAATAGACTATGTCTGTAAGATGAAAAGTGTAAATAAAATTATAATATAATATGATTAACGAGAAGAATAAGAAGATCGTAGTATAAAACGCTCGTGAGTATAAGGAGAAATGATTACAAAATAAGATCACGACGTGATCAGATTAAATCGTTGAATAACATATGACATGTTAAGTGATTGGAATGATATAGCTTGACGCTATAAAGAGAAGGTACTATGAAAAGGTACGATGTAAACTCAGAAAAGAGTGGTAAATGTTAAGATGCGGAGTAAAGAAAATTCGTATTAAGAAAAGAGAAAGTAAAAAATGGTGTGGGATTTTAATTGAGGACTCATGTCAGCAGCTGAGTTGAATGATTCCTTGTATGGACGAGGAATTTGTACATGGTTTTTGAATCACTTAGCTTCATGGTCGGTATAGTGGTTAGGTTGACCAATTCTTTGTATGGGCGGGAAATTGTCCGCTTAGCTTCCTATATTAATTAGTGGCCCAGTTTGATTTGACAACCGCTTAGTTTTTTACATTGATAATCATTGGAACTTGATGTCGCATTATTTTCTATATGCATGTTGATAAGGTAATTCTTTTCACATGTGTATACCGAATATATAGAGAATATAAGGTTAGTTGCGAATTCTTATAACTCATACTTATGGTAAGTTCATGAATAATCATATGGTATATTTTGAACCCCCCAGCGAATGGATGCCTATGGTCTGACTAGGATAAGTTCTTAAACCCATATGATTGCGGCAAGTTACAGAACTCGTAATGTGTGGAAAGTTTGATGAACTGGGTATAGGAAAGTTGTGAATGGAGCATTGAGGATTATATGAATAGATAAATTTATTAAGCAATGGATCATTAGAGAAAGTGAAGTTGATGATGGAAGTATAGGTATTCCAAATCTTCTAGCTATGCTAGACTTTGAAGTTTTTGACATCAAGCTCAATTCGCACTGATGTGCCTTTAAAAATGAATTTTTATTATCCTCAACACATGGTGACAAGTGTGTAGGTGTGGATTTCAGGCCACTAACACATCGTTACCTGTTGTGGCATGATGACACCAAAGATGATTTTCAAAGGTTTTTGAATAGTTTAAAGAAGAGTCTATGCTAATTGATTCGGCTAGACAAAAATGATTTGAATTATCAAAATATATTTTTATGTCATTAATGCATCATGCAACCTGGTGCAAAGATGATAAAAATGACGGAGTTATTAATAGAGAATTACTTAGTGTCAGATGTGATCTAAAGATCGCCAGGCCACTATAGCATGATGTAGTATGATAAAGTCAGAGAATGACGGAATCCTCAAACGGACTGTAAATAAAGTGCCGTATTATGATGTCATAAAATGATTTTAAGAATTTTAAAGGTAAATTATTTCTAACTAAATTTGGCCAGCAATGTTTCGATTGAAATTAGAATTATTGATATGTGTCTAAGCTATTTGATTCAGCTAGACAAATGTTTATGAAATTTAAAGTATTATTTGAAAGCTTATGCCGAACCAAATTATTTTGGTGTAGAATCTTATGATAAGTCTGAGGTGAACAACCCTAAAAATGGGGATATACTAATTGGATAACATATTCTAATCTAAGAACGCATATAGTCATTTCGATTACTAAGGTATAATAGACTGATCATCTAAAGTACCCGCACCGATAGTTTATCTTCTTCGTGATTGTAAATATACCAAATATAAAATATTTCAGAGGTAGAATACCTTTTTTTCGTAATTGAAAGAGGTAGCATGTAGAAATACCTTAAACCTCAAAGTTCATAGTTTTTATGATTCCTTAGACAGATATTATTTTTTTTAAACTCTTTAAAGTAATGTTGTTATGAGAGCCCTGAATCACCGCAGATCTGGTACAATCAATTCTATAACTATTATTATTTACGAAAGATATAAACATAAATTGTTTATACAATAAACTTTACACACTATTCCCCAAGGTCGAGTAACCTTAACTTATACACAATTCATAACATGTCTAACATATAACATTATTATCATACTATACTATTACAATTTAGATGCGCATATTATCCCAAGCTGAACTTGGCTTATCCTTTCATGTATCCGAACGTATTCGCCTTATCTTTAATGTTTATCATGATATAGCAAGGGTGAGCAATAAGTTTGCCCAACAAGTATAAGTTTATTTGATGATATATCATGATTGAAAGAATTTGAATAATAGATGGCTAACATTCAACAATATAATTGTGAACTAAGCATGAACAAACTTTCATATCTGAACGAACATTGAACATAAACAAATATATTTGAACCAGATGGTAATGAACGTGATCAGCCTTTCATACCTGATGAGTACATGCAATATGCACAGAGTGCGATTAAACAATTTGAATATATCATCATAATATTTAAAATAATATTAACAAAATCCAATCAAATAAAACATAAGCAATCAAAAAAGCTAAGTCCGTCAAAAATTCTAAAGTCGTGTAAAATCGAGTTTAAGTTTAAAAAAAAATTTACAAACCATATACCCGGATCACCCATTTTATGCATAAATTAATTAATTAAACGAAAAAGATAAAGAATAAAATCATACCTCAAGATCGAGCTTCCTCTGTACAAGTTCACCTCCAAATCTTTTTCGCTCAATTAAACGAAAAGATAAAGAATCCATCAGGTTTGGTTCCTTCCTTCGATCAACGTTTCCTTTAATCCACCCAAATGTTGGGCCTCAGAGGTGATCCACCAAGGAAGAATAAAAATTCAAGAAGATGGGTGTTATGCTCAAACCCTAGTTTTCTATCTCTATAGAAAAAAGGCATACTCCCAACAATTGGAATTTATTACGTATTTTTTAAAGTCAACAACCCATACCACCCATAATAAGACTCCTCTTATTTATAGATGTGGGCAACCCACCTTAACAATTAAGGAATTGGGTTTTAATTAATTAATTAAATTCTTTTAATTAATTAAGCTCCCTAATCTTATTAGGGATAATTAATTAAACTCCTTTAACTAATTTTCCTTCCTAATCCAATTAGGAATAAATGAGAGTACTTATATTAAATTAATTCCTAAACTCCTTTAGAAATTAAAATAATAATAATTGTAATAATATTAATAAGACTCTCTTATTAATTTATATTTAATATTTCTAAAATATTAAATAATAATATTAAGCTATTTAATTTATTCTATCACCATAGATTAAATTAAATATACTTAATATATTATTACGATTATGCCATTAACTTCTTAAATAATTATTCTTCCTTTTATGGTGTGACCCTTTAGGTTCTCCATATTAAACCCGGTTGTGAATAAATCAATTAGAACAATTCTAATCTTATTTAAATAAATAAATTAAACAATTAATTTATTTAAATAAATAATATTTATTCTACAATAGGATAAGCCTCCCCAATGATCAACGACTTTCCAGATAATATAGATTTCAACATTAATCATAAAAGAACCTTCGAGTAAATAGTTACCGCACAATTCAATCCTTCCACCATACAATGTCCCAATTAAATATAAGACATGGAATTATCACAAGTCTTATTTTATTTAATTATATGTATTTCGATCCTTAAATGCACAACTCAAATAATGCAAATTAGAAACTCCTTTCTAATTTCATTCGCTTGCCGCCAAGGACTACTGGGTTGTCATTTATCGAATCACATAGACATTTTCTTTTATTAGAAGTGGTAGATTCTTTATCGATCATACATTATCTCCATGTACAACTTATTATACCCAAGCATACCCTTTGATATACCCTAAGGGTCTTAAGGAATAAGTCAAAGTATAACTCATCATACACAAGATACTATGATGATCTCAAGTCCAAGGATCACTAGACTACTATCACTACAGAATTCCTATCGACAGCAAATAAAACTCCATTAGGTATTCCTTAGCGAGCCACGCTCAAGTGAACTTATTCTCTAATAAGCACCTACATACTTGCTTTTAGTGTGTTCCACACAAATGATCATGAGATCAATCATCCTCATCCAATGAGCAAGCAACGATGTACCAATCTATCCGGATTCACTAATCCCCAATTTAGTAATCCAACGATTGGGAACTATTTTAGTTTTAAGCTTTCTAAGAATTTAGATCTCATTAGAATGATCATCATCATTATTCTAAAAGCATTGCTTAAAACTATGGGTTTATCACATATTATAAAACAAAGATCATGTAGATAATTAAAAGCCTTTAATAAATTAATACTTTTTATTAATAAATGAATAAGATTGTTACAAAGTATATGCTTTATCATCAAACATGATTGGCTTGTGTGCATACTACTTTCAATCTCCCACTGCACTAAAGCCAATCGTCATGGTATCTTATACTCTTCTTCTCTAAGTGACGATTATCCCGCCGTTGGATAAGCTTTAGTTAATGGATATGTAATGTTGTTCATGAGAGTCCACTATCTCTATAGTGATTTCCCATCTTTCAATGATTCTAATAATCAAATGAAAGTGCCACAACACATGTTTAGATCCAAGATGAGACTTAGAACTATTCCTAGTTCAGAATGAACTTTTAATCCAAACAATCAACTTGCAGCCTTCATTTATAGCTATATACTTTGTCTTTTTATCACTAAACCAAAGAACTCTTTTGTTGCTTGGAACCTTTCCAATTCATCGCACCATCGCTCAAGGTAACACTTTACCTTAAAGTGGATTTTTTCGTCATCTTGGTCCTATTCGAAAAACTTGAGTCCGTTAAGCCCTCTAGTTTTAATTTAGACCCACCATGAATATGATCACATCCTTAGTGCTTTGGTTAAGAACTTTAAGATGTTTTTCACCGACTCATAGTGAACTTCTCCATAATACGACCGATCAACATCGTGTCTCAGATATTTCATTGCATACATGATTGTCACTCATGCGATCTCTCTTCTTTGGAGTCTATGGGGACTATTAAGAGAGATACACCCATGGCTCATCAACATGAGACATCTCTTGAGTTTGCCATGCTAAACGACTTTAGCATCAAATGAATATACGCTCCTCGGGTTAAGTCGAGCATCCTTTAAATCTATCTATATAGATTTATATCCCCAATTAAGATACTCTTCCAAATCATTCATGGAGGAATGTTTAGACAACTTTATCTTTACCGATTGTAGCATTGGTATGTCATTCCTCATCCGTAGTATATCAACATATAATACTAGAAATGTCACGACGCTCCCAATCGACTTTTTTTGTACACACTAGGTTCATTCTTATTTTTGATAAAATCAAACTCTTTTGATTGATCATTTCATCAAAACGAATGTTCCATATTTGAGAAACTTGCTTCAATCCATTTCTCCGAAAGTGTCTATAACACTTACCATCATCGATGTAATCGGATCATCATCTTCTATGATGTGTACCTCATCATCATCATCCATGATGAATCCATACCTCCTAGGTATCTTCTGCAGACTATTCCGCATTTACGATTCATCTATTGTGGTACAATAGGTCTATCTATGTGTTCCTCTTATTCGACTTATAAGTGTTTTGTGGTTCTTGAACTCTTCAAGATCTATTATCCTCCCACTAGCCCCTTCAATGATAAACACCTTTATCTTAGAAGGCAAAGCGTGTTTCGTAACAAACACCTTTTGCTAAGTAGAGATTATAGAACATATACCCTAAACTTACTTTTAGGATGTCCCACAAATCGACACTTGTCAAATCTTGTCCCAAGCTTATCCTTTGAAACCTTTTCACATAAGTTCGACAACCCCTTATCTTAACATACTTAAGATTAGAATCCTCCCTATCCATAACTTTTATGGAGTCTCAATGGATTTTGAGGTTACCATTTTTCAGAGATATGCGTACCATTTCTAGGACATGATCCTGTAAGGATATTGGAATGTCCAGAAATCATTATGGACCGCACCATGTCCAACAAGGTACGATTTTTCCTTTCAGATACATCAATCAATTATTATTACGTATCGATGTGTCCATTATGAGAAAACCATTTGAGATGATCTAGAAACTTATTGCACAAGTATTTATTCCTCGATCTAATCAAAGAATCTTAATACTTTGTCAATTTGTTTCACTTTTGAATTTTTTGAACCTTTCAAATAATTCACACTTGTATTTCAAGCAAATACACACATTCAACTCTTTGAATGATCATCTCTCTTTTTTCTTATACTAGTTTGTTCAATTTGCAAAATTATTTTCACGTAAGTCAAGTATACAAAATTTATTAAGTAATATTCCATTTATATAAAACATTATTATTATAAATAGAACAACAATTGTTCTTAATTATAATACCAAAGATTTCATTGTTCAACAATAAAATGGAAATAATATTTTTAACAAAGAACCGGAATACAATAACAACTTATCGACTTAATAGATTTGCCCAGTAAGCATTGCTAAACTATAAGTTTCTATAGCTAATGCAAAGCAACCTTTGCTTCATTTCCCACACATAGGATTACTTATATTTGTTTAGCTTTCTACTCGCTTGGTCCCTTCATAAATCTATATTTATGATAACCAAAGCTCAGATCCAATACCCAAGTAGAACCTCGACTTAAAGAAAAATTTATTTCAATCATGAACAAAATCAGATTGTAACCAAAACTTCACTAAGCTTCTTTGGTTAGCCTCTCGCAAGATGCTTCTCGCAGCTTTCTTTCCAAAGGTCCGTGCTTATTGCAAAGGGAAGCAAACTCCTTTGCTATCCGTGACGCTTTTGTTCTTATTATCCTTTGTTTATGCCTTTCTATTTACCTTCTTTGAATCGTTCTTCTTTTCAAGAAGATCCTTTGGCCCCTACCAAGAAGACTTGGTCTTTCTTGGTTGAAAGTGACTCTCAACATTTTTCAACATGTTAAGCAAATCAACGAAAGTCGATATCTAGCTTGTTCATATGAAAAATTCACAACAATTGTGAAAGGAGTCCGGAGTGAGTGCAAGATCAAATCTTCGCTCAACTCTCCATCCATGACAAAACCCGTTGTCCTAATCGATCAATCAAATTGATTATGTTAAGAACTTTTTTTGTCTGCATTTATAGTGCCATGGCCATTCTAGATCGGAAGAGCTCCTTAGATATCTCGATATCTATCGGCCCTATTTTCCTCACCATCAACTACTTGATGTGCAGTGAATATAGTAGAGCATCCATAGTTTCATGCCGACGACGTCAAGCTCAGCATACTCATGGATGGATGCAGCATGATGCATCGAGCTAATCGTGCATCATCATCTGCCACTTTCTAAAAGTAGCAATCTCTTCCTCAGAGGCATTGTCTCGCAACCATGCAGGATAGCGATATGACATAAGATAGCTTTTCAAACTATGAGAACTATTCTCAAATTCCTTAACCAATCTCATTTAATACTTGGTCCCGTTAATTTAGCATCTAATATGTTTCGCAGTTGATAGTAATTTTAGACATTGTAAAAAATTTTGTAAATGAATTTGTAATTAACAACATTTTAACATACATTCTTTTATTAATTACCAAAATAAATTAGGTCTTGTTTTAAATTGGTATCTCCCACTATTTTCTTCAAACTATATTACCTCACTTATATAGTTCTAAGAAAATCTAATTAAAGATTTGCTAGTGAGAATAAGGATCCCATTTCAAATGTATATAGCCTTGTGGTGACACAACAAACTATATATAAATAAATAGGTAGACAACTTTTGTCAATTACATCAACTATGCAACTCCTTTTTTTTTGCCTCTTAGATTATTTTGATTGAGTGGTGGCACATCCGAATCAAAATTATCCAAGTTAAGTCCAACCTAGCACTCCATATATCAAAAAAAGAAAAATATCATCCTTGTGGTGACACAACAAAACAATATTGTTCAATTTTCTTTATAAGCATCAAATGTGATAAATTAACATCTTAAATACTTAATACTTGCCTTGTGGTGACACAACAAACTCATATTAAATATTTAATACTCTATTAATTTTATCATGCTAGAAGGCTTAACGCTCGATATTCCAAATATCTTTGAACGCTAGACTTAATATAAAAAATTGAGGGGTTTGTTATTAATTTGTCTCATCTTGTTTTTTAGCATTTATTATATATATATAAAATACGCTATTATATTAATGAACATGCAAGCATGTTTGCATATATATATATATATATATATAGTATAAGCACGCACATATAGAATACTATATTCTACCCGGATTGATTATGGACTTTTATTCTAGTTTCGTTCACTAGAGCCACCAAGTGAACCAAAAGGTCAAACCCTAGGGGTGCAAGAAATAATATTTAAATATAACTATTACATTTAAACCTGCTCCATTAAAACGGGTCTTCAAGCGCTCCTTGCTTTCCTCGATCTCTAATTTTTCAAAATTAATTCTAACTATTCCTATTACAAAACTATTTAAAATAAATAGAAACCTTGATCAAAGCAGCCAAGGGAAGTACACATAGAGGGAGATAGAATTTACATTAAGAAAAAAATTAAGAAGACGAGGTACGCAGTAATCCCATTTAATAAAACCCATACATTCATGCATCCAACTAAAATAAAATCCAATCGCATCGGTCAATAATCCATAATCAATCCCATTTATTATCATACACATCACCATACGCATCAATAAATAACATTCATCTCATTTAATAATAAACATTTAATATATATATTGATATCATTTAATGGGCAAATTTAGTTAGTATAAAATCTATTTTTGAATCAAAATAAACTCCTTTATTTTAATCCAAATTTAAATCAAAATAAAACTATTTTATTTTAATTTATCCAATTTTGAATAAAATAAACTATTTTATTTTAATCAAAATTTTAATCAAAATAAACTCCTTTATTTTAATTAATTATGGAATCCAATCCATGTATATATATATAAAAAATCTTTAATTAAAATAAACTCTTTTATTTTAATTAATTATGGAATCCAATTCCATGTAAAAAAAAAAATCTTTAATTAAAATAAACTCTTTTATTTTAATTAATATGAAATCCAATTCATATATAAAAAAAACTTTTATTAAAGGAAACACGGATATTCTTTTCCTATTCACAAATAAACTCCTTTATTTTGAATAATATGAAATCTTATTTCATATTTAAATAAACTCCTTTATTTAAGGAAATAGGATTTTCTTTCCTATTCACAAATAAACTCTTTTATTTTGAATAATATGAAATCTTATTTCATATCTAAATAAACTCCTTTATTTAAGGAAAGATGGATTTACTTTCCTATTCACAAATAAACTCCTTTATTTTTAGAAAAATAAAATCCAATTTCAACTCCAATTAGTTAATGGAATCCAATTCCAACTCTAATTAGTTAGCATGAAATTTAATTTTAAAATTAAAATAAATCTTTTATTTTAATATTAAAATAAACCTTTTATTTTAAAATTAAAATAAATTTTATTTTAATTATAAAATTATTAAAATAATATATATATATATATATATATATATATATATATATATATATATATATATATATATATATATATATATATATAATATATATATATAATATATATATATATATATATATAATATATATATTGATATTTTGTATAAATTCCGTGAAATCCGTTATTTTCCTGTTAATTTATATATATATATATATATATTATATATATATATATATATATTTTATGCTTATTTGATCCGTGAATTCAGTTATCACGTGGAGTTGGTTTCATGATTGCCATTTAAAAAAAAAAAAACCTATATTCCTTTTTTTTTTTTTTTTTTTTTTAAAAAAACGTGCTCATGTTTGTTTACATTAGACTTGGTCATATTGCAGCAATGATTTCCGTAGCTTTGGAACTTTTGAAAAAAAAAAAAATATTCCTTTTTTTTTTTTTTTTTTTTTTTTTTTTTTTTTTTTTTTTTAAATAAATTTTATACAATAAAATTATGCCCAATTAAATTGTTCTAAACACATATCAATATACATATCAAATTAAAACAATTAATAATTCGCATAAAGGTTTGGGCTCGATGCCATCGTTAGGTTTTGTAATATTCATAACGCAATCAAATTGCATAAAAGTAAGCTAAGCGTGGTAAAATCGAGTTTAAAAAAATTTACAAACCATATACCCGGATCACCCTTTATGCATAATTATTAATTAAACGAAAAGATAAAGAATAAAATCATACCTCAAGATCGAGCTTCCTCGTGTACAAGTTCACCTCCAAATCTTTTTCGCTCATCTTGAATCCACCGGGTTTGGTTCCTTCCTTCGATCAACGTTAGCCACCCAAATGTTGGCCCTCAGAGGTGATCCACCAAGGAAGAATAAAATTCAAGAAGATGGGTGTTATGGCTAAACCCTAGTTTTTCTATCTCTATAGAAAGGGCATACTCCAACAAATTGGAATTATTACGTACTTTTTAAAGTCAACAACCCATACCACCCATAATAAGACTCCTCTTATTTATAGATATGGGCAACCCACCTTAACAATTAAGGAATTGGGTTTTATTTAATTAATTAAATTCTTTTAATTAATTAAGCTCCCTAATCTTATTAGGATAATTAATTAAACTCCTTTAACTAATTTTCCTTCCTAATCCAATTAGGAATAAATGAGAGTACTTATATTAAATTAATTCCTAAACTCTTTAGAAATTAAAATAATAATAATTGTAATAATATTAATAAGACTCCTCTTATTAATTTATATTTAATATTTCTAAAATATTAAATAATAATATTAAGCTATTTAATTTATTCTATCACCATAGATTAAATTAAATATACATAACATATTATTACGATTATGCCATTAACTTCTTAAATAATTATTCTTCCTTTTATGGTGTGACCCTTTAGGTTCTCCATATTAAACCCGGTTGTGAATAAATCAATTAGAACAATTCTAATCTTATTTAAATAAATAAATTAAACAATTAATTTATTTAAATAAATAATATTTATTCTACAATAGGATAAGCCTCTCCTAATGATCAACGACTTTCCAGATAATATAGATTTCAACATTAATCATAAAAGAACCTTTGAGTAAATAGTTACCGTGACAATTCAATCCTTCCACCATACAATGTCCCAATTAAATATAAGATATGGAATTATCACAAGTCTTATTTTATTTAATTATATGTATTTCGACCTTAAATGCACAACTCCAAATAATGCAAATTAGAAACTCCTTTCTAATTTCATTCTCGCCGCCAAGGACTCACCGGGTTGTCATTTATCGAATCACATAGACATTTCTCTTCTTTATTAGAAGTGGTAGATTCTTTATCGATCATACATTATCTCCATGTACAACTTATTATACCCAAGCATACCCTTTGATATACCCTAAGGGTCTTAAGGAATAAGTCAAAGTATAACTCATCATACACAAGATACTATGATGATCTCAAGTCCAAGGATCACTCAGACTACTATCACTACAGAATTCCTATCGACAGCAAATAAAACTCCATTAGGTATTCCTTAATGAGCCAATGCTCAAATGAACTTATTCTCTAATAAGCACCTACATACTTGCTTTTAGTGTTCCACACAAATGATCATGAGATCAATCATCCTCATCCAACGAAAGCAAGCAACGATGTACCAATCTATCCGGATTCACTAATCCCCAATTTAGTAATCCAACGATTGGGGAACTATTTTAGTTTTAAGCTTTCTAAGAATTTAGATCTCATTAGAATGATCATCATCATTATTCTAAAAGCATTGCTTAAAACTACGGGTTTATCACATATTATAAAACAAAGATCACGTAGATAATTAAAAGCCTTTAATAAATTAATACTTTTTATTAATAAATGAATAAGATTGTTATAAAGTATATGCTTTATCATCAAACATGATTGGCTTGTGTGCATACTACTTAAATGAGATGTTCTTGAGCTTGCCCAGAAACGCATGTCAGTGAATAAGGTGCTACGTTTGACCAGGACTAAAACCTAGATCCTGTTGGTAGCTGTGCTGGAAAAAGTGTTAATGTTGTAGTATAAGTGTAATACTACAACCACAAACTAAATTTATGTCCAAAACATATCAACTTTGTAAGATCTAAGCTCTAGAAATTGATGTCAAAGTTGTTCTTCATTTCTGGGTTTTCCAGAAATGAAGAACAGTACGAGTGTGCTACTTTGGATCCTTATATATTAAGTTCTGGGTACTCATTGTGTGATGTAGGAGTTCACACATGAAGTAGAGGTGTCAAAGAACATATATATATCATCAGATCGTCATAACAACAACAAATCTAAGAGAACATGACCGGTCAAAGTAGTGGTCTAGAACTGCCTTTGAAGATTTCTGGGTTACCCAGAAACTTCATCCGGCAGTTTCGTCAACACAACTTTGACCACTGATTTCTTTGATTCTGTGAAGGATATAAAGATTCTAGAGGCATGGATCGATAGTATATATATTAGTCTACACAAGTCAAACACTAACATGTCATAAAAACTTAAACACATCTAGATATGTGGCATGCAAAAACGTTGTCAGATTTTCTAGACAAATCTAGGTTGCCCAGAACTTCTAGTCAATGCCGGTCAACACACTTTGACCCTTAATAACTTTAAATCTGTACATGATCTGGACTTGATTCAAGTTCCTGATCCAAGCCCTTACAACATACTACTAGTTTAAACATTTAAACAGCCAAAAATATAAACATGTAAAGTTCTAAGAGGTCTGACATATGACTGACTGGCAGGCCATATTTTCAAACTTTTCCAAGTTCTTGAAAACTGAAATTTTGTGTATCTAGATGTTATGGATCCTTGATGTAACATCTTGGATCACTAAATAACACCCCATTATACAACTTAAAATAATAAATCATAACATCTAACAAGATTTAGCAATGTTAGGGTTTATACCTTATAGGCTTAGATCTTTGAATCTGATCTCATGATCTGTTCTTGGATGGCTAAAGATCAATCCAGGGACTGAAATACTTTAGTATTTCATAAGTTTACAGAGAGAAGGAGTTGTTGGAGAGTTAGAACATAAACGAGCTCTTTTTAGACTTTCCGCTCTCTTTAATCTATATACAATATATGATGCAATGTGTTTAGCTGATCTAGATGGTTGATTGCTGGATATATCAATCACATGCTAGTTCTAGGGTTTGTCACCAACTCTAATAGGGCAAGATCTATACTCCACCTTATAAAAATATAAAAAGGGCAAAATGGTCATTTGATAACCAATTTTAATGGCATACTTGTGAATTATCCAAACCCTTAGGGTTTAGGGTTTAACCCTTAAATCTTTGCAATTTAATTTCTAAGCTTTCCAAATTTCAGTTTTCAAAATAAAAAATTAATATTTCTAAATTATAATTAGGATTCTCTAATTATATTAAAATTTCCTAATCATAATTCAAGCTTGCTAATTAGGATTAATATTTCCTAACTAAAATTGCTAATTTAGCAATTTGGGTTATAATTGTACATTTGTGTTTCTAATGGAGCAATTAGGGTTTCAAAATTTAAAATTAGGATTTTCTAATTAATTGTTAAAGTTTCCCAAATTAAGTCTATAATCACAAATACGCACCTTTAAATTCCTAGTTTAGGGTTTTCAAATTCCGAATTAGGGTTTCAGATTCTCAAAACTGAAATTAGGGTTTCCAGAACCGGTTTTAGGGTTCCTTATAAATCGTAAGAATTTTCTAACTGAACATTGACGTTCTTAATATAATATTAGGACTTGCCACTGATATAGGCTATCTGGCAACCCTTGACCCTTAACTACATATTGTACACATATTATACCATATACACAGAACATATTCACTTATATACTTAATCCTGAATAATTCACCAAAAGATTTTAAACCTACCAAAATGCATCACCAAATTTTGAAATCCTTTACATTTCTTCACAGAAATATCAAATTCATTCACTTATTTTATGTCTAGATTTATTATTTAACCTTAATTTAATATTTTAAGATTTTATAAATATCCAAATTCTCGGGTTGTCACATTCACCCCTTCTTATAAAAATTTCTTCCTCGAAATTTACCTTACACCTTACACCTTACACCATGCACCATACACCATTCATACACAGCATCATATGCTACCCAATACATTCCTCACAAGAGTAAAAATTTTCAAATACTGCTAAGGAGTTATATAGACTATTGTCTGTCATTTTCGTAAAGGTTTTATGGAAATTCATCCACAAATCACACTAGCCTTATGAACATAGTTGGTAATTAGCCCGTTCTGCCATGTACTGGCCAAGTAATACTAGTTTGATCTATTTCTCATCTCTGCCATAGGCACAAAAATTTTACCTTAGTCTTATCATAGAATTCCGTACCAAAACAATTTGGTTCGGGGAAATTTTCAAAGAACGTCTAGAGTGTTCATAAAAGTTGGTCTAGCCGAATCGAATAGCTTAGACTCATATCAATAATCAACTTCAATCAAAATACGAATGTGTGTAGCCAAAGCCCCGTTGGTAAATTAAAATTTGGAAAATTGTTTGAAAATGACGCCATGATGTCGTACTGTATTAACAACCCGTTTGAGGATGTCGTCATCGAGTGACTTTGTCATAACACGTCATACAATAGTGGAATAACAATTTTAGATCAAATTCAACACTAAGTATTTTGATATTTACAACTCCATCAACTTTTTTATCATCTCTGCACTAGGTTACATAGTATATAAGTGATAAATATAAAAAAAATATTTTGATATTTCAAATTAGTATCATCTAGCCAAAATAAGTAGCATAGACTATACTTTAAACCGTTCAAAAATCATTGCAAATCTGTTTTATCATCTCAACAGGTAACGAGGTGTAGGTGGCCCGAAGTCTATCCATACACAATAGTCACCAAGAGTTGAGAATAAACTTCATTTTTCAAAAAAGCACATAGTGCGTATTTAGCTTGATGTCAAAATTTTGAGTCTAGCGTAGCTAGAAGATTTTGAAAAACCTATGTCTCCACTAATAATCATTTACTTAAATAATCTATCTATTCCTATTATCCTCAATACTCCATTCACACATATCTACCCAGTTCGTCAAACCACACTCATGAGTTCAGGAACTTTTCACAATCATATGAGTTTAAGAACTTGTCCTAGTCAGACCTTTGGCGTCCATTCGCTGAGGGGTTCATAAACATCTCATATAATCATGAGTCACGAACGTACCACAAGTATGAATTTTAAGAACTCATACTTAACCTGATATTCTCCACCTATAACCTATCTATCTGTTATACACATGAGAAAAGAATCACCTTCTCAACACACATATAGCAAATAGCGTGACACAAACATTCAATAATTATCCTAACTCCCTTCACAATATGAATTTTGTGTAATCCGTATCCATAATCCTTTCCTGAATCTGTACCAATTTATAGTACAACTGACACACAACATTCTTGCCATAAACTTTTTAATCATTCACTTGATATTTCTCCATACTATAACCTTATCAGATCACGAGGTGATCTCATCGTATATATTACGATTCATTTCTATACTATGATCGTTTTATTTTACAATCTCCTATCCCTGTACTTTTAGTCTTTTAGACTCTATCTATTTATCACCACTGTTCACCGTTATTATAACTGTTAGGTAACTCCGATTCTTTATAATTCGCCGAGATTTGTCTTTGAATCTTACCGACTCACTAACTCTATTTGAGTTAGTCATTATCCTAATCACTGCAGTTATTAGTCTCAGGTATTCCTACCAAAGGTTCATAACTTACAGCTTTGATACAAACTGTGAGAGCCCCGAATCCGAGTCCCGAATCACCGTAGATCAGATACAATCAATTCTATAACTATTACTATTTGCGGAAGATATAAACATAAATTGTTTATATAATAAATTTTACACACTATTTCCAAAGGTCGCGTAACCTAAACTTATAAAAAATTCATAACATGTCTAACATATAACATTATTATCATACTACACTACTACAATTTAGCTGCACGTATTATCCCAAGCTGAACTTGGCTTATCATTTCCTGTATCCGAGCGTATTCGTCTTATCTGCAATGTTTATCATGATATAGTAAGGGTGAGCAATAAGTTTGCCCAACAAGTATAAGTTTATTTGAGGATATATCATGACTGAAAATTTTTGAATAATAGCTGGCTAACATTCAACAATATAATTGTGAACTAGCATGAATAAACTTTCATAGCTGAACGAACATTGAACATAAACAAATATATCTGAACCAGATGGTAATGAAGGTGATCAGCCTTTCATACCTGATGAGTACATGCAATATGCACATAGTGCGATTAAATAATTCATGGACATGGCAATCAGCATTGATTAACCACAAGTATATTTGAATGAAACAACTCGAGGTCGAATCAAGGAAAACTTGCCTGATCGGTTGATTACTGTTACGCAATTTAATAAGCTTTCCCTGAATACCTAATATAAATAATATTGATCTATAAATTAGAATAATATCATCACAATATTTAAAATAACTTAAACACATTATCACATAATCCTATCAGTCTATAAAACACATAAAATCTAACCTCAAGTCCAACTTCTATAGTCTGAGTTGAGTCCGACAAAATTCTAACATCCTGACGGTCTAGTCGGACAATTATCGAGTTTAAATTCAATTAAACATTGCCTAAACACTTAACAATTAGCTTTGATAATTTTATTATCAGTCAGAATATTTTTCTTAAGCTCGTAATAAATTTCAGATAATTATTATCATTTATCATGAATTTTCAATCATTAATATCATATTTATATGAATTAAATACTACAATATTCCATTATCATTAATATTTATTTAATACCCAATATTAATTAAATTCATACTGTGACGCCCCCAAAATAGGTCCAATCCACCCAACCCATTCTGAGTCGCCAAATACATGGTAAAGAAAATAACTACAACTTTATTATTACAATTGTCGTACAAAATATAACAACACATATGTTGTGAGTTTTGATACAAATATATATCAATTGTGACTCTCATCCCAACCTTGGATAACACGTCATAAAGGCACCTTACATAAAGGTACAATCAATAACTGTTTTAGAAATTAAAATCTTTGGAAAATGCTCAAGAAAACCTTCGTACATGGGAGGCCATGCATCTAAGTTATAATAAATATCATATGACTGGAGAATTATCATTGGTTGACCCAATAGACCCCAAAAAAAATGAGAAGATTGCTATCATGTTCTTTCCAATGGTGAGTCTTCTCTTGACATATAATTATCTCCATTGTCTCTAATTGAGAATTATATTTCATCCAAACTCCAAGATTATATAGGTAGTGCTCGTAGATATACTCAGCAAGTGGATGTGCACAACCTTGTCTTATGATAACACGAAGTCGTAGGTAATTAGACATCTTGTATGATAGTGTCAAAACACCATTCCAAAGTTGGGTTCACCTCACCCTATTCGATTCACCAAAATCAACGGTTAAATGACGTATAAAATACTACACACTTATCTCAAATTCTTAATAAAATTATTTCCATAATGTTTGGGGAGAACCTCAATAGCTATAGACCACCGTTCTATTCCCCTGTTACCCTCGCTCGACCCAGCTACACTCTTATTACCTTAAATAAATTGTGAAACAAAAGGGTGAGCACAACTAGCCCAGTAAAGAATATCATGACTAAAGTTAATTAAATTATTAATAGCCTTCATCAGTAATAAATCAGAGATTTAGAACATATGATAGATAATAAAACTTTTCAACCATAGTTGCAGCGAAACGAGCAATCCACTAGAAGAGTCAAATAGGCCATAAGGTTTATTATCTTCTCCATGTTAAATAAAAGTCCACCAACAATGTTTTATCCCTGTAACATCAATCAACAATTTCTGTCCACAATCACGTGTATAACTCATAATCATAATTATAGTTCTAAATTCCTCTTCTCATCTAGGATGAAGATAATTTTCATCACATGTCTTTACCTGAAACATCAAAGATCATGGTTATACCAAATCACAGTTCCTGTTCATAATCATACTAATAAATTCATCTTTGCACTACGGGCCAAAGATATTCATCAACAGTTCATCTTTGCACTATATGCCAAAGATATTCAATAACAGGACATCTTTGCACTACGGGCCAAAGATATTCATCAACAGTTCATCTTTGCACTACAGGCCAAAGATATTCAATAATAGGTCATCTTTGCACTACGGGCCAAAAATATTCAACAACAGGTCATCTTTGCACTACAAGCCAAAGATATTAATATCTCAAAGAAATATATAATCATTTCAGAATTTATATAAATAATAATTATAACCATATTGATCAATTCACCTTTGCACTTAAACTAAAAATAATCGTTTATAAATTCAATGGTCATGATTATACCAGTCAACAATTCATCTTTGCACTATTGGCCAAAGATATTAATATCTCAAAGAAATATATAATCATTTCAGAATTTATATAAACAATAATTATAACCAAGTTGATCATTCACCTTTGCACTTAAACTAAAAATAATCGTTTATAAATTCAATGGTCATGATCATACCAGTCAAAAATTCATCTTTGGACTACTGGCCAAAGATATTAATATCTCAAAGAAATATATAATAATTTCAGAATTTATATAAACAATAATTATAACCATGTTGATTAATTCACCTTTGCACTTAAACTAAAAATAATCGTTTATAAATTCAATGGTCATGATCATATCAGTCAACAATTCATCTTTGCACTACTGGCCATAGAGAACCCATAATTACGATCATGCCAATAATCTACCCATCTTTACACTTAAGTGAAAGAGAAATTCAATCACTAGGGTTATAAAAATGTTATATATTATAATTAAAACAATATGATCAAAACATGGATTTAATTTCAAGAGCAATATTCATAAATCAACGATAATTTGGTCAGAAAAAGAAACCAAGTTTGTCGTGAATAGTACCCCCATGAATAGTAACTCGTGAATAGTACTCCGTATTCGTACATAGTAACATATGCGTAAATAATGTAATATACGTAAATAGTGTCATATACAAAAATAGTGTCGTATACATGAATAGTGTCGTATACGTGAATAGTAACCCCAACACGAAAAAGTAAAAATTCACAATAAAATTTATATCAATATTTCGGTATAATGATATCAAAAGAAATAATATCATTTACGAAGAAAATAACATCCCTTACTATCCCTTACCTCAAAAGAATAGTACTTCTGACTGGAATTTCGGATGTAATGCCGAAGGAAACTTGCACTGAATAACAACTCTCAAAGTATCTAAATACTCACAAAATACGCTCGATAATATAAAGAGAGAAAGCTTATGATTCTGATGTGATTTTCAATTCTAACTAAGCACCCTATTTATAGGAAAATGCTAGTACGCCAAAGGAGACTAAATTAATAAAATATTGATAAAAGTATTTTTTTCTACGCACACCTCTTTGAATAAAACTCAGCCACCAAAAATCAGCCAACTTCCACAACAACAAAAAGTGGGTCCCACCCATATTTTAAATAAAAATATTTATTTCTAAAACTTTAATAATTCATAATAAATAGTCCTTTATCAGAAAAATTCGAATCTGATGTCTATTCCATAGGAAATTTAATTCTCTACAACTTTGTAGAAGAAATTTTTTTCCAAATTTCGCCTCTAACATAGAGAGAAAAGCTTTCAAAATTTCTGCTACAACGATTTTTGAATCAGTCGCCTCTTAAAATTCATAACAAATCATACATTAATCTTTAACGGTTCAAAATTTGTGGACATATACTCAACTTATATTTTATAACATATCCAAAAATTACAACGATCCAATGGTAGAATTATAACACACGCAATATAGCTTAAGAACACTAATTATTCGGACTATGAGTCCTTTGGACCAGTTTCATTCAAACAGTCACCACGAAATATCCACAAAGAATTTTTGGGTGATTCAAATTTCTGCGTTTAGCTTACTTTCAGGGCTTTCTTTTGATATATGACTCATCTCCTAACTCATTATACACAAAGAGTTATGGATTTTACAAAATAAAGTAATAAACTAATTTTCTAAAAATTTCTAAATTTTGTTCTTCTTTTGATTTTTAGATTTCTCTCATTTGATTCATGCACCGTGAATTTAGTGTAAAAATATCACAAATATTATATTATTATATAACCACATTATACATTTATAATGTAATATAATAATATATTTGAATAAATTATTTTATTAGAAAAGATAAAATATCAATTTTCAACATTTGTCACTTTTCTAAAAATTCCTCCATTTATATCCCCATTAAAATAAATATTTCCTTATCATATAAATCAATAATTAATTATTCATAAATAATATTATAGAATCACATTTATGACAATCATGTCGTTCCTAGGAAAGAAGGGGTTTTCTAATAAAGATTTTTCCTTATTGGCGAACAATTAGATGACCAAACCCCTTTTTTAGACATAAATTCCTTAGTCATTTCCAATAATGTTATCTAACAGTATTATTCAAATAATATGAATTATTGATCTGATAATGGAAATATTGTGCAGTGACAATTATTTAAATAACAATATTATAAAATATTCACGTAGCAATTATTGAATCAATAAAATAAAATATTGAACAATAATTACGGTAACAATTATTGAGTAGTGCCTTTTTACGTAAGAATCAATAATCCAAAAATAATGTGTAATACCGTGTGTAATTGTGCAACAACGCGTATTAATTTACTTTATCCACCGGATATTCCAACAGTTTTAATTGTAAAAAGTACGCCGTTATTTATAAAAAAACTCATACTTGTCGTTTTCTTCATTCGACAGTTATTCTGTTATGGGGCCCACAAATGGGTGCACCGTTTTACGAATATTATCCAATAATAAGAATATTCCACGACCAAACGAATATTCCCCGACAACAATGAGTATTTTATAACCACTTGCTTATTTAAAATATTTACATATATCATCCTTAACTTTAACCTTTTATTAATTTAACTATTTACTTTGAATAGTAATTATAAGAAAAATTGAATACTTTTATTTCATAAAATTAGTGGTCTCTTACATACCATAATATTATAATATATAAAAGTATTTTGAATAACTTAAAATCATATTTATATGATTTTTAAACCTTTAAATTCATTATCCGATAATTTCTTTTAATATTAAAATATTAATATTTTCATGAAAAAATATCAAAAGTTATATTTTATAACTTCAAATATTTTTATAACACTTAAATCATTTTTATATGATTTTAAATCATTAATTCTATTTTTCATAATTTATTTAATATATTTTTAAATAAAATAATCACCATTAATATTAATTAGCTTATGAAATTCATCACAAAATATTAAAAGTCATCAAAAATAACTTCAAATATTTTCTTATACCATAATATAATTTTTCATGACTTTTCATGTATTAAAATCATTTTTAAATAATTTATTTAATATTATAATTAAATAAATTAAATACCATTATTATTCCAAAAATATTAAATATTTATGAAATATATTCAGAATAATTAAAAACTAATTTTTAGGCCTTAAAATAATTTTTAGGAATTTACTTTGTATTTTTAATAATTAAAAACTATTTTTTCTATTTATTTAATAAAATAATTATTTTTCCGAAATTAAATGTCGCTAAATATCCCTATAGCGACTAAAATGTCTTTATAGGTGTTCTTGAGCCTGCCCAGAAACGCATGTCAGTGAATAAGGTGCTACGTTTGACCAAGACTAAAACCTAGATCATGTTGGTAGCTGGGCTGGAAAAAGTGTTAATGTTGTAGTATAAGTGTAATACTACAACCACAAACTAAATTTATGTCCAAAACATATCAACTTTGTAAGATCTAAGCTCCAGAAACTGATGTCAGAGATGTTCTTCATTTCTAGGTTTTCCAGAAATGAAGAACAGTACGAGTGTGCTACTTTGGATCCTTATATCTTGAGTTCTGGGTACTCATTATGTGATGTAAGAGTTCACACATGAAGTAGAGGTGTCAAAGAACAACTATATATCCTTAGATCGTCATAACAACAACAAATCTTAGAGAACTTGACCGGTCAAAGTAGTGCTCCAGAACTGCCTTTTAAAATTTCTGGGTTACCTAGAAACTTCATCCGGCAGTTTCGTTAACACAACTTTTGTAACGACCGAGAAATTCGGATCCTTTGTAAAAGACTTGAAAGAATTAAATAATGAATAAAATAATATTATTTGTTATTATATGTGTTAAAAAGATGTTTGTCATTCTATAACCTAGAAACGCCGGAAGATCGAAGTATTTGAACCATGTGAATGAATTAAAGTGTTTAAATTTCCAAGACAAAAAATAAATGTTTTCCGAGAAAGTTTACGAAAAACACTATTCACCGTTTATCGCTCGGAAATTATTTTTGAACTTTCGAGAAATACGTAACGTTAGAATATCGAGGCGAGATGGATTATGTAATAACAATCTAAGTATGGAAAACGCAATAATTCGCATGCGAACTTAAATTGAGAATGTATGTATTAAAAATCTAATGAAATGGAATGGTGGATATTGTATAAAGAACAAGTTCAATATGTATGAGATGCAAACCTATGTGAATTTATTATCAAGCCCAAGTATTTAGTTAATGAAGCCCATTAAGTAATTAGCTAGATTAATTAACAAGCCCATTGATTTGGACATGATCCATGAGGCAATCCAAGTGTAATGTGGGTAGTCTTGGTGGGCAAGAACTTTATGTAATAGCCAAGTAAGAGATAAGTGTTGTGGTTAGCAAGTAAACTTAGGGATTAAACAAGTGAATAGTAAGGAGGTTACTTAAGGAGGTGGAAGGTCTTAATGACCATACTACCCTAACTTTGTGTTGCCTATAAATACCAAGCTCCAAGTCATTTGTTGCTTGTTCAAATTTCATCCAACTTCTCTTGAGATAAAAAACTGAAGTGTTAGAGAGAATAAGTCACATAAGCACTTATAAGTCATCTCAACTTTTGGCTAGATTTTCCAAAGTGAAGTGAAGTAATAATTCATCAAAGGTAAATTATCTTGTCTCTTCCATCTCTATCATAATAGGATTGATAGAGAAGTGGGATAGTTTAATGATAACATGTCATAAGTCATTGATGAATGACCTTAAGCCAAATAAGTTGAATAAGTAACTTGAACTTAAATAAGTTGATGAACTTATGAAGAATTTGCCATTTGTTGTCATAAGCATGAGAATTGTAGTTAATGAGTTAAACAAGTCATTAACTTATAAGAATAAGTCAAAACCTACTTTGATAATAAGTTGGTATAATAAGTAACTTGAAATGTCTATATGTTGATTAAAATCCACCTAGAATGATTAGTAATGAGGATTCGCCGCAATTTACACGATTGGACGATATTGTCGAATTCGTGAAATTCTCGGAATGGAAGTTGTATTTTGTGCTTGAAGTCGTAAACGTTGGTTTTCGATGGAGACAAATCATATTTTTCATTATAGAGTTGCGGACTAGAAAATGGCCGGATTCCGACTCAGAACGAAGAAACGAGCGTTGAACGTTCGCGAACGTTTATCGTTTTCGTTAAAATGAACTAATAGGTGAAATTTTAGCGAACGAAGTAAAATAGTAAAATTCTTGCATGATCGCATAGAGCACGTAATTTGTGACCCGTAGGCTCTTAAACGAGCCAATTCGGACTTATAACGAAGAAGTTACGAGTTCGAAAGTTTCACAAAATTTCTAAAAATGTCCAAGTTTACGGTGCATGTGAGTCGGGCGCCATGGCACAAGATACAAGGCAAATTATCCCGTCGTGTATTTAAAGTGGCCATCGATACTGAAGAGTCACTCCACAGCGCGGCATTTAATGTAGAGACTCGTGCTGTGGCCGAAGTCCGAATTTTTGAGCGATGAGTGGTGATGATGCAATTGCACTTGGCATCTCTGTAATAGCCGTATATGCAATACTAGCTTCATAACCTAGATAGTGAAGAATGTTTACAAACTGAACATGAAGAGTAATGGTTAAGCAATTAAATAAAGATCTTAATGAAACATTGTTATGACATATTAAAACGTAAGTATGCCCACTTAAGGTTAAGATTAAGTCAATTACTTATGAACGTAAGAGTGATTTAATGGAAAGCCGGAACCAATAATAAAAAATCTAATACGTAATTAGATTGAGAAGAAGGGTAAGATTCTTTAAGAACCATGTATGATCATTCATGACCTAATGTTCTATGTTATGCTATCGTCTAATGTAGAGACCTTAAAGACGTAACGTGCACGTGTTATATCTGTAAGCAGACGCTAAAGGCAAGTACTCTAACCCTTGTTCTAGTTCGATTTGGACAAGTCTTTATGATTCATGTATTCTTCGCATGAGTTAGTATCTGACGAAGTCAAAGCCAATTCTTTCGGCTAAACGTATGTTATATTATTTTATCAAGTGTTGATAAGAATTTACCAAACTAATATTGTTGTGGTTTTTAAAAGTAGATTGTGTATGCTAAAATTGTTTTTTCGTCAAACGACAGGCACATGAGGTTGCCACAACTTAAACGTATACTCATTTAATGAATGTAGTGTTGATCAACATAGATTACTATAAGCTGATCACCTAGACGTGCTCGTAAGTTATGTCGGACTTACGGACTTAGTGTCGGGACGTCCTTTTCAAAGTACTTATGAAATGCTTACGGTCTTGAACCGGAATTGATGTTTTACTGAATATTGTTGTTGTAAAACGTTTTGAATGAAAAGAAGTGCTATTTTGAATTCTCAATAGTACTTCATAACTCTTGTCCAGTTATTGAAGATATACGATTCCTATGTTTCAAGCATGCTATTTCCCTAGAATTTTTGTACTTGCTTAGCTAGTTATGCTCATTCTTGCTTGAACCATATGAATGCAGTTAAGACCAAACGGACCGATGGATCCGGCAAGGATAAAGGGAAGGCAAAGGCGAACCCGTAGATTACATATGTAATAGTATAGGTTTTATAAGAAATATTATTTATATTATAACGAAGACAATGTATTGGTTATAAAGAACCTGGGGAATATAAATATTCTTTTAATATATTTATAAGACATATACGTTCTTTTGAGGCATTTCAATTGAATGTTTATTTGAACTGTAGCACCGTGTAGCACCATCTGTCGGGTTGGAAGATACCCGGATTTGGGGGCGTCACAACTTTGACCACTTATTTCTTTAATTCTGTGAAGGATATAAAGATTCTAGAGGCATGGATCGGTATATATATCAGTCTACACAAGTCAAACACTAACATGTCATAAAAACTTAAACACAGCAAGATACGTGGCCTGCAAAAACGTTGTCAGATTTTCTGGGCAAATCTGGGTTACCCAGAACATCTAGTCAATGCCGGTCAATGCACCTTGACCCTAATAACATTAAATATGTACATGATCTGGACTTGATTCAAGTTCCTGATCCAAGCCCTTACAACATATTATTAGTTCAAACATTTAAACAACCAAAAATATAAACATGTAAAGATCTAAGAGGTCTGACGTATGGTTGTCAGGCCATATTTGTAAGACCCCGAAATTTTTAAATAAAAAGGAATTTTCTTTATTTATTATTTTGAAATAGTAAGGGTTGATTTGATTAATGTGGATAGTTAAGGGTTAAATACGCAAATATTTTAAAATAAGCAAGTGGTTATAAAATATTCATTATCGCTTCGGGAATATTCGTTTGGTCGTGGAATATTCAGATTGTCGGGAATATTAAATGCGACGACGGCCATGACCATGTGTGGGCCCCATAACTAAAAAGCGATTGGATGAAGAAAACGACAAATATAAGTTGTTTTTAAATAACTGGCGTAGTTATTCACAATTATCTTGTTGGAATACCCGGTGGTTAAAACACACTAATACGCGTTGTTGAGCAAGTAGCACTACACGGTATTGCACCAATTATTGATTCTTACGTGAAGGCACTACTCAATAATGGTTACATGTAATTCTGCTCAAAGATATTTTATTGAGTTAATAATTCTTTGCGTTGATATTTTATATTCTTTGTTGTTTCAATAATTGTCATTACGGTATTTTTCATTATCGAAGCAATAATTCATATTATCTGAATAATATTATTAGATAACATTATTGGCAATGTCTAGAAAGTTACGCCTAAGGAGAGGTTTGGTCACCTAATTGCGCGCAAGAAGAAGAAATTCTTATTGGAAAGCCCCTCTTTCTGAACCGCCTGGTTGTCAATATTGTGATTACGTAATATTATTTGTGAATAATTAATTATTGATTTATATGATGAGGAAAATATTGATTTTATGTGGATATAGATGAGAAAATTTTTAAAATGACAATTGTTGAAAATTAATATTTTATCTTTTTACGATAAAATAATTCATTTAAATATATTATTTTAATAATATATTAACGGTGATATTTTTACAACGAATGGGGATATATGAGTATAAGAGGAGGAAGAGTATTTTTGTTGCAATAAATGTTTAAAACATGTTAAACATGTCGGTGGACCCCATTTATTGATCGAAATTTGATTATACTTTGTAAAATCGCTTGTTTATGGATTTCGGTCAATTTCTATTTGGAATTTGAAAAACTTTCTTCTGCAAAGTTGTAGATAATTGAATTTCCTATAAAAACTCGAGAGATCGAATTTTCTGATGAAAGGGCTATTTATTATGAATTATTGAAGTTCCGGATTAATTGATTATCATTTTTTGGAGTTTTAAGTAACTTTTGCATGAAAAACGTTTTTGTCACTTATGGGACATGTGTTAGTGGTTGATTTCAGCTGATGGTGTGCGTAGGAAGATGTGGAAAAATAATATTATTAATATATTAAATTTTACGCTTTGGTGTTCTAAGCAATTTCTATAAATAGGGTGCTTGGGTTAGAATTGAAAATCACACTGTAAATCGAAGTTTTTTCTCTCTATATTATCGAGCGTATTCTTGTGAGTATTTTGAGTATACTTTGAGTATTGCTAGGATTCGCAAGTTCCTTCAAAGACTATATACCATTATTCTAGCTAGAAGTCTTGATCTTTCGAGGTAAGGGATATTATTTTTTTTCAGAATGATATTATTTCTTCAATATCATTATCTTTGAAATGTTGATCCGAAGTTTTTATCAAATTTGGAACTTTTTCATGTCGGGGTTACTATTCATGGGTTACTATTCATGAGTTACTATTCACGAGTTACTATTCATGAGTTCTTATTCACGAGTTACTATTCACGAGTACTATTCATGAAGCGTGAAGATGTTTTTGTGGAATTTCTATCTTTTAGTGTCTGAGTTACTATTCACGATATCGGCACTATTCACGTATCTGACACTATTCACGATACGGTATTATTCATAGAAAAATAAAATTTCTTCTTTTCGTCCAAAACATCTATTCCGGATACTAACTCTGATTGTATCCATGTTTTGATCATTCTTGAATTTTACACCACTATGATTATTTTTGAGGTATTTTTGGACGTGGATAAAACCAAGTACGAATCCTTAATCCTTAATCCTTGTCATTTTGTTTCACTGGATTCGTTTCTTTAAAAAAAATATTTTTCATCATCCTCAGTCTTAAATGATGATATTATGGAATATCTTTGGCCTGTAGTGCAAAGATGAATGATTTCTTAAGAATATCTTTGGCCTGTAGTGCAAAGATGAATGATTTTGAAGAATATCTTTGCCCGTAGTGCAAAGATGAGCAGTGTTTAAATGAACATGACTAATCGATGAATATCTTTGGCTCTGTAGTGCAAAGATGAATATTTGATTCGGATGTATATTGATTGATGTTACAGGATAAAAGATAGGCGATGAACTTTTAAATTCATACATAAAAGATAGTAGTTTGCATTCTCTACTTAACTCTTCTAATGAATTATTATTTCATTGCGAATATTGATTTAAAATTTGTTGTCTATTGTATTCTATTATATTTTTCCTGTTGAAGACTAACGATAATTTGTTGTATATTATCTTAGTCATAATATTCTTTCTTGAGCTAGTTGAGCTCACCCTTTTCCTTTTTGTTCCATTTTTCTCGGGGCGAGAATATAAGCGAGTACGCAGTGGGGGTATGGAATGAAGGTTTTAGAAAGGATTGTTTAGTAGTCCTCACCATTTTGTAAAATAATGTATCAATAAATGTGATGAGGATTTATTTGAGTATAGATATTATCTAGAAGATAATATTTGTATTCAAACTCACGCTTTTCTTGTTGTAATAATAAAGTTGTAGTTGTTTACGTACCATGTATTGACAACTCGAATAGGTGATGTATACCTATTTTGGGGGCGTCACAGTTGGTATCGAGCTTAGGATATGATCTCTGGCGGAGATCGGGGAATAGAACTAGGAGGGGAGAGGCGAGTAAATCCTTAAGCTAGTGTGTCCTACCTAAGATTATTTGTTAGTTGGTCAAGATATAGGGATATTATGTGATATATTGATTTCCTTAATTAACCCTTGTTTTATGACGTGATTTGAGAATGTCGATTGAGAATATTAACAATGGAAATGAGACCAGTGGAGATGCTGTACTCACCAACGAGGAGAACGTGCAACAGTGGCAATGTTCCTCCTGTGAACAACACCATTGAAAGCGAGATGATGAAGCGAGGGGATGTTTAGAAGTTTTTGCGATTCATGCAAAATCGAGGCGAGGAGACTCGTGTTCAAAATACTGAGGAGGAAATGATAGCAATTCACGGGTTGTCACAAAGCAAGATTCAAAGAGTTGGGACCACCGAATTTAAGGAAAGCCAGATCCGATCATAGCGGAAACATGGGTCAAACAAATTATCAAGATATTCGATGTCTTGGGATGCACGGAGAACAGAAGGTTCCATTCGCCACCTTTATGTTAAAGTGGCGGAGACTCATGGTGGGAAATCATGAAGCGTACCCATCCACCGCTTTTCAAAGCATGTCTTGGGAGGCGTTTGAGAAGCTATTTAATGACAAATACTTTCACGAAAGTGTTCGTATATATGAAGGAAGTGGAGTTCATCGATTGGAACAAAACAACATGACGGTGTCTCGAAGACGAGGCAAAGTTTGCGAGTTATCTAGGTTTGCACCTCATTTGGTGGAGAATGAGGAACGTATGACGGATGTTTCTTAGAGGTTTGAAACCCAAGATACGTCAAGTATCTCATTTCTCATAAATTTTCTCTTTATTCAGATGTTGTAAAAGCAGGCTCAATTGTTAGAAGCGAGATAACGAAGTACGGCCAATTGAGGGACCATAACGAGGATCGTATCAGAGATAGCGATCAAGCAGAATAATGATAACGGGCGGAGAAAGAAAGCAGACGGACAAAAATGGTTACCACTCTGGTGGTAATCATGGCCATGAAAACAGAAAAAGCGAGTCGGGAAGAGATTTTAAAAGAGGAGATTTAACAACGACTATGTGAAGGCGAGCAGTCTTAAGAAGAATCGGTTCTAAGGGAGGAGAACGACCACCGGTCATATGCTACAAATGCGGAAAAGAGGGACATATCACCAAAGCGCCCACAACAGATTCAAGGTATGCTATAATTATGGAAAGGAAGGACATATCGCTCGAGATTATACGAGAGCGAAACCTAGTTTAGCGGGGACGGTGACTCAAAAGATCGTCCCCAAAAAGTCAAAGTCAACGATTCAGGGAAGAGCGTTTGTTGTGACTGGTCATAATGCGAGGAACCCAAACGAGGTTATCACGGGTAAGCTATTTATAAATTCTTGCGAGGTTTATACCTTACTTGATACCGGTGCTACCCATTCATTTATCTCTCCTGTATGTGCTCAACGTTTAAACTTGACTCCGGAGAAATTAGACTTTGACCTATCTGTGGAAACTCCGTTAGGAGAAACTTTCATCACATCCACTATTTATAAATCTTGTTTGATTCAAGTTGGCACCATTACCTTACCTGTTGACCTTATCTCTTTAAAAATACTTGCTTTTGATGTGATTTTAGGGATTGATTGGTTAACTACTCATCATGCCAAAATTGATTGTTTTCGTAAGGTTGTTAGTTTTCATATTCCTAACCAACCCGCTGTTATGCAATTCAAGCAACTAAACCATTAAAATCAATCACTATCATATCTAATCATAAAGCTATTCGTTTATTGAAAAACGGATGTCAAGCTTTCTTAGCCCATGTTATGGATTTGAATAAAGACACGTCAAATTTGAATAATATTCCTGTTGTTATTGACTTTCACGATGTATTTCTAGAAGAACTTCCCGGTCCACCCCGTAACGTGAAGTTGAATTCTTTATTGATCTTGAACTTGGTACAAAGCCCATTTCTAAAACCCCATATCGAATGGCTCCTATTGAACTTCAGAGTTAAAGGTCAACTACTGAGAATTGTTGGACATCGGTTTCATTCGTCCTAGTACATCTCCTTGGGGTGCTCTGTTTTATTTGTAAAGAAGAAAGAGGCGGGAGTATGCGACTTTTTGTATTGACTATCGGGAATTGAACCATGTCACCATCAAGAATAGGTATCCTCTACCTCGTATTGATGACTTATTTGACCCGATTGCAAGGGCACAATTCTTTTCAAAAATCGATCTTCGATTCGGATATCATCATTTGAAGATTAGAACCGAGGATATTCAAAGGCGCCTTTAGAACTCCGATGCGGGCATTATGAATTCTTAGTCATGTCTTTCGGATTGACTAATGCTCCTGCGGCTTTCATGGATATGATGAACCGAGTATTCAAGGAATATTTGGATCGGTTTGTTGTTGTCTTTATTGATGACATCCTTATATATTCCAAAAGTCGTGAAGATCATGAGCACCATTTGAAATTTGGTACTCCAAAGGCTTCGTGAAAACAAACTATATGCCAAATTGAAGAAATGCGAGTTACGGCTTGAGGAAGTAGCATTCCTTGGGCACGTGGTGTCGAAACATGGAGTATCTGTTGATCCGTGAAGATTGAAGCAATACAAAGTTGGGAGCAACCAAGTCGATTGATCAAGTACGTAGCTTTTGGGCTTATTTGGTTATTATCGGAGATTCGTGGAAGGGTTTTCTCGAATCGCTACTCCATTAACTCGGCTAACTCGGAAGGATACAAAATTCGTTTGGAGCGAAGAATGCGAGAAAAGTTTCCAAGAGCTTAAGAGGAGACTTATTTTAAGACTGTTCTAACAATACCATCCGGTTCGGATGGATTTGTTATCTCTGACGATGCTTCGTGCAAAGGGTTAGGATGTGTTCTCATGCAACGTGGGAAAGTCATAGCCTATGCCTCGCGATAACTTAAAAAGAGTATGAGAGGAATTATCCTACTCATGATCTAGAGTTAGCGGGCAAGTGATCGTTTTCGGCGCTAAAAATATGGAGGCACTATCTATATGGGGAGAAAGTGGAGATATATTCGGACCATAAAAGCCTTAAATATTTCTTCACTCAAAAAGAACTCAACATGCGGCAAATGACGTTGGCTCGAGCTATTGAAAGACTACGACCACACTATTCAATACCATCCGGTAAAGCGAACGTGGTAGGCCGACGCATTGAGTAGAAGATCATATCTTGAAGGAGCGAGTGCGATGATGTCAAGTATACGATAGAGCCAACTTTAATAGAAAAAGTTAAGGTTGCTCAAGCCACCGAATCCGGTGATCGATGCGTATGAAGAAGAAAGTACAAGAAGGAGCTATTAGGGCGAGAATTGATGAAGAAGGAATACTTGAGTCCACTCTAGACTTTGTGTTCTAACGACTACGATTTGAAGTACAAGATTATGATGGAGGCACACAATACGCCATTTGCAATCCATCTCGGAAGTACTAAAATGTATCGTGATCTTGACATACATTTTGGTGGAACAATATGAAGAGAGAGATTGCAAAGTTTATCTCGATGTGTTTAACTTGTCAACGTGTAAAGGCGAGCATCTTGTACCTAAGGGTCCGTTGCAACCACTTGAGATTTAGGAATGGAAGTGGGAACACATTACTATGGATTTCGATTACGGGTCTTCCTACGGTTTCTCAAGGCATCAATGCTATTTGGGTTATTGTTGATAGATTAACCAAGTACGCTCATTTCTTGCCGTCACGGAGACTTATTCCTTGAGCGTCTTGCTAGTATATGCGTGAATGAGATTGTGAGGTTGCATGGCATGCCTGTATCCATAGTTTGGATCGTGACCCAAGATTCACTTCAAGATTTTGGGTTAGCTTGCAAAAAGCTATGGGCGCAGTTTGCGATTTAGTTCGGCATACCCAAAGCAGACGGACAATCGAGAGAGGACTATTCAAACTCTTGAAGATCTATTAAGACTCGTGTCCTAGACTTCAAGGGTAGTTGGGATAAGTATTTACCATTGGTGGAATTCTCCTACAACAACAACGATTATCGAGCAAGTATAGGTGTGGCTCCATTTGAAGCATTATATATGGACGAAAATGTCGTTCTCCAATATGTTGGGATGAGGTGGGTGAAGCAACATTGTTGGGACCCGAAGTTAGTACGTATGACTCACCGAAAAGATCCAAATGATTCGACAACGTATACAAATGGCACAAGATCGACAAAAGAGTTATCGCGGATCTTCATCGAAAGGAGGTGGAATTTAATGTAGGGGATCATGTATTGTTGCGAAGTTGCTCCATGGAAGGGAGTTACAAGATTTGGGAAGAGAGGAAAGCTCAATCCACGATTTATTGGTCCATTTCAAATTCTTGACCGAGTAGGAAATGTAGCCTATAGACTTGCGTTACCTCAAAGTATGTCTCGTGTTCATAATGTGTTTCACATATCCGTACTTTCGTAAATATGTGAAAGACCCGAACCACGTTATTGAGTTAGAAGCCGGACGAGATAGTAGAAGACTTAACGTATGAGGAGGTACTGTCAAGATCTTGGATAGGAAGGAGCATGTCCTACGCAAGAAAGGTCATACCACAAGTTAAAGTTTTGTGGAGGAATCATTATAGAGGAAATGATTTTGGGGAATTGGAAAGCGGAAATGAAAGCGAGGTATCCTCACCTTTTGAAACACAGTACGTCACGTCAATTTCGAGGACGAAATTTCATAAGGAGGGAGGTTGTAAGACCGAAATTTTTAAATAAAAAGGAATTTCCTTTATTTATTATTTTGAAATAGTAAGGGTTGATTTGATTAATGTGGATAGTTAAGGGTTAAATACGCAAATATTTCAAAATAAGCAAGTGGTTATAAAATATTCATTATCGTCGGGGAATATTCGTTTGGTCGTGGAATATTAAGATCTTTGTTGGGAATATTAAATGCTGACACAAGCAGACCATGTGTGGGCCCCATAACGGAAAGCGATTGGATGAAGAAAAGCGACAAATATAAGTTGTTTTTAAATAGCAGGCGTAGTTATTACCAGATTATCTTTGTTGGAATACCCGATGGTTAAAACACACTGTCTGGCGTTGTTGAACAAGTAGCACTGCAGTATTGCACCAATTATTGATTCTTATTACGAAGAAGGCACTACTCAATAATGGTTACGATAATTCTTATTCGATATTTTATTGAGTTAATAATTCTTTGCGTTGATATTTTATATTCTTTGTTGTTTCAATAATTGTCATTTACGGTATTTTCATTATCGAAGCAATAATTCATATTATCTCGAATAATATTATTAGATAACATTATTGGCAATGTCTAGAAAGTTACATCTAAGGAGAGGTTTGGTCACCTAATTGCGGCGCCAAGAAGAAGAAATTCTTATTGGAAAGCCCCTCTCTCCAGGAAGCTGCACGGTTGTCAATATTGTGATTACGTAATATTATTTGTGAATAATTAATTATTGATTTATATGATGAGGAAAATATTGATTTTATGTGGATATAGATGAGAAAATTTTTAAAATGACAATTGTTGAAAATTAATATTTTATCTTTTTCTGATAAAATAATTCATTTAAATATATTATTTTAATAATATATTAACGGTGATATTTTTACAACGAATGGGGGTATTTGAGTATAAGAGGAGGAAGAGTATTTTTTGTTGCAATAAATGTTTAAAACATGTTAAACATGTCGGTGGACCCCATTTATTGACTGAAATTTGATTATAGCATGTAAAATCGCCCGTTTGTGGATTTCGGTCAATTTCTATTTGGAATTTGAAAAACTTTCTTCTGCAAAGTTGTAGATAATTGAATTTCCTATAAAAACTCATGAGATTCAATTTTCTGATGAAAGGGCTATTTATTATGAATTATTGAAGTTAGGATTAATTGATTATCATTTTTTGGAGTTTTAAGTAACTTTTGCATGAAAAACGTTTTTGTCACTTATGGGACATGTGTTAGTGGTTGATTTCAGCTGATGGTGTGCGAGGAAGATGTGGAAAAATAATATTATTAATATATTAAATTTTTTTACGCTTTGGTGTTCTAAGCAATTTCTATAAATAGGGTCTTGGGTTAGAATTGAAAATCACACCGAAAGCTCAAGTTTTCTCTCTATATTATCGAAGCGTATTCTTGTGAGTATTTTGAGTATACTTTGAGTATTGCTAGACGGTGCAAGTTCCCTTCAGGACTATACCCGGTATTCTAGCTAGAAGTACTGATCTTTCGAGGTAAGGGATATTATTTTTTTTTCGTAATGATATTATTTCTTCAATATCATTATATTGAAATGTTGATCTGAAGTTTTATCAAATTTGGAACTTTTTCATGTCGGGGTTACTATTCATGGGTTACTATTCATGAGTTACTATTCACGAGTTACTATTCATGAGTTACTATTCACGAGTTACTATTCACGAGTACTTTTCATGAAGCGTGAAGATGTTTTTGTGGAATTTCTATCTTTTGGTGTAGAGTTACTATTCACGATATACGGCACTATTCACGATATCTGACACTATTCACGATATCACATATTATTCAATAGAAAAATAAAATTTCTTCTTTTCGTCAAAACATCTATTACGGATACTAACTCGATTGTATCCATGTTTTGATCATTCTTGAATTTTACACCACTATGATTATTTTTGAGGTATTTTGGGCGTGGATAAAACCAAGTACGAATCCTTAATCCTTAATCCTTGTCATTTTGTTTCTTTGGATTCGTTTCTTTAAAAAAAAAATATTTTCATCATCCTCGGTCTTAAATGATGATATTATGGAATATCTTGGCCCGTAGTGCAAAGATGAATGATTTCTTAAGAATATCTTTGGCTGTAGTGCAAAGATGAATGATTTTGAAGAATATCTTTGGCCCGTAGTGCAAAAGATGAGCAGTGTTTAAATGAACATGACCAAGTGATGAATATCTTTGGCACTGTAGTGCAAAGATGAATATTTGATTCAGATGTATATTGATTGATGTTCTGAGATAAAAGATAGAGCGATGAACTTTTAAATTCATACATAGAAGATAGTAGTTTGCATTCTCTACTTAACTCTTCTAATGAATTATTATTTCACTGCGAATATTGATTTAAAATTTGTTGTCTATTGTATTCTATTATATTTTTCCTGTTGAAGACTAACGATAATTTGTTGTATATTATCTTAGTCATAATATTCTTTCTTGAGCTAGTTGAGCTCACCCTTTTCCTTTTTTTTTTGTTCCATTTTTCTCGGGAGGCGAGAGAATATAGCGAGTACGAGTGGGGTATGGAATGAAGGTTTTAGAAAGGATTGTTTAGTAGTCCTCACCATTTTTGTAAAATAATGTATCGATAAATGTGATGAGGATTTATTTGAGTATAGATATTGTCTAGAAGATAATATTTGTATTCAAACTCACAGTTTTACTATTGTAATAATAAAGTTGTAGTTGTTTCTGTACCATGTATTGACAACTCAGAATAGGTGATGTATACCTATTTTGGGGGCGTCACAATATTTTCAAACTTTTCTAGATTCTTTAAAACTGAAATTTCGTGTATCTAGATGTTATGGATCCTTGATGTAACATCTTGGATCACTAAATACCACCCCATTATACAACTTAAAACAATAAATCATAACATCTAACAAGATTTAGCAATTTTAGGGTTTATACCTTCTAGGCTTAGATCTTTGAATCTGATCTCATGATTTGTTCTTGGCTGGCTAAGGATCAATCTAGGGACTGAAATACTTTAGTATTTCGTAAGTTTAGAGAGAGAAGGAGTTGGTTGAGAGTTAGAACATAAATGAGCTCACTTTTTAGACTTTCCTCTCTCTTTAATCTATATACAATATGACACAATGTGTTTAGCTGATCTAGATGTTTGATTGCTGGATATATCAATCACATGCTAGAGCTAGGGTTGGTCACCAACTCCAATAGGGCAAGATCTATACTCCACCTTATAAAAATATAAAAAGGGAAAAATGGTCATTTGATTTCCAATTTTAATGGCATACTTGTCAATTGTCCAAACCCTTAGGGTTTAGGGTTTAACCCGTAGGGTTTAGGGTTTAGCCCTTAAGCACATATTGTACACATATAATACCATATACACAGAACATATTCACTTATATACTTAATCCCGAATAATTCACCAAAAGATTTTAAACCTACTAAAATGCATCGCAAAATTTTGAAATCCTTAAAATTTCTTCACAGAAATATCATATCCATTCACTTATTTTCTGTCTAGGTTTATTATTTAACCTTAATTCAATATTTTAAGATTTTATAAATATCCAAATTCTCGGGTTGTCACAATTGTGGTAGTATGTGATGATAGATATGAAATAGTGTGAACTCGTTGCGTACGAGTAGAATCTGAGATGATTGAATAAAGGTTATTATGACAACCTAGTTTTGGTGAATGTTTGTAAACTCCTAGTGAGTAGTTATGGTGAAATGTAATAATACATGAGAAATCCTCAAAGGAGAAAATTGTAAAGGTTGAGTTAAAAACCTAGTTTTGATCAAGAGAATAAGCAGAGATTAGTATGCTTTAATTTCGAGGACAAAATTCTTAGAAGAATGGGTGAATGTGATAACCCAAATTTTTGGATAATATTAAAATAAGAATTAAATAAAGAAAATTCTTATTAGATGATATGTTATGTGATATTGTAGTACACAAAGAATTATGCTTGTAGTCTGATATGTGATGTTGTGTATAATAAATATATAAAATTATATATTTATTATATGTAAGTAAAGTGTAGGAGTAAATTGTTAAAGAAAATTAAATGGTAAAAATTAAAATAAGTTATAATATTAAATTATTTTAATGTGATAAATTGGTGGCATTTAATATACTTCAAAGATAACCACTATTTTATTGAAGAAATCATATATTACCTTATTGAGTGTAATGTATGCATGTATCTAATGGGGTGAATATATTAATATACTTACTACGATTAATTAAATTGTGAAGATAATTTATAGAAAGGAAAGAAAATATATGGATATATGATATTAGGTTATATGGATAATGGTATAATATTTAATTTTATACCAAAGGATGTAAAGTTAAAAATGAGATGAGATCCAATATGTAAATATGTATATTGGTATCAACTAGGTAGTAAATTAAATTCATATTTGAATAAATGATTGAATATATTAAATTATATAATTAATATATAAATAAATTGTTTGAAAACAATTTATGGAGAGGAGGAGGAAATTAAATTTAATTATACAATATAAATTGTATAACTTGAATAAGTCATTTAAATTAGACATGAGAATTAAACAACCTAAATGGTTATCGTTATTTAGTGGTCCTAATATTTTATTTATATACTAGTGGTCTAACCTAAGAGAATTGTGGAGCATGTCACAATTTATTTAACTGCATTTTATATGATTATGTGAGTAAGTGAATATGAATATTATGTGATTGTTTATATTTATTTATTATATAAAGAAATAAAAGAAGCTAGTGTGATCCTAATTATATATTAGAATTAAGAATTGAATAACTTAATGGTTATAAGATTGAGAATTATGATATTTAGAATATATACTAATTCTAAGAGATTTATTTTATACATCTCAATTAATTAATTTTATAACCTAATTATAGCAAGTCTAATTAGGTTAAAGAAATAAATGTGCATCATGAGTAAGTATTTATGTTATAATTGAGAAATTGAAAACCCTAATTAAATAATTAGAGAATGGTAATATTAAGAGTGTTGGAATATGTTATTTGTTATGGCCCAAAGAAACTAATTTTGTAAGCCCAAAACATTAAAAGAATGGCCCAATTTTTAGCCCAAGTGGGAGAGGACTTTTTGGACTTTTAATAAATTAAATAAGGATTAATTACATGTTTTAGTATATTTTTAGAAATAATTACAATAATAGTGCATAGATAAAATAATTACAAAAGTAATTATTTTTCTATATTTATTTACAAAGTTAATACATTTGGGTCTCCCTTATCTCTTCCCGTTAATTATTATCTCCCTTATATCTGTTTCTCTCTTTTTTCCCATATAATACGGACACGAAAAATTCTTCCATGTCCTTCTATTCTCTGCAATATTACCTCTCCTGCTCTCCAAGCTTTCCTTCAAATATCTTCTACAAGGTTTATACTCTTCTAGTTCTACTTCCATTTCCACAAACACATCCTACATGGGCTCTCTATTCACTAATCCCAAGGTATTTCTCTTCCCCCACAGGTTCATAATGCAGAAGCCTTTTCTGGAGAATGAGAGCAGCCATGGAGAAGAAAGCAGCAGCAACCAAAAAGCTAAAGTTTCAGTATGATCCCTCAAGTTATGCCCTCAATTTTGATGATGAGTTTGGAGAGATAAATAGAACATTTCAACCGCCCAGGTTTTTGGAGGATGAGGAGTATTGTTTAAACACAACTACTACTTGGGTTTATGTCGTATGGGTTGGGTTGGTTGAATCTTAGATATAGATATAAGGATGTTGAAATTTTTATTATGTGTATAACGTTGGGATTTGTTAATTTTTGATTTGTTCACTGTGAATCTATGCACTGTTTCATATGCAGGTAGGGTAGAGAATTGATAATATATTATGGGGATATTTTTTTATTTTGTTGGATAATCTTTTAGTAACCAATCCACATCGACACCTGCAGTTTTTTCATAGTGCAGTTGGTAGCCAAACATTCATACCAAGGTAACCAATTCAGTGTTATTAGGTTACCAATTTATTTTGAATGTGATGCAGTTGGTAACAAAAACCTTCATACAATGGGTAGCCAAACCTTCATACCAAGGTAACCAATTCAGTTTTATTAAGTTACCAATTTATTTTGAATGTGATGCAGTTGGTAGCCAAAACTACATGCAGTTGGTTGCCAAAGTTTCAGACCAATGTAACCAATTCATACTGTAGGTGTGGAGGTAGATTGGTTACCTTGGTATAAATGTTTGGTTACCTTGGTATAAAAGTTTAATTACTTTGGTATGAAGGTTTGATTATTCTCTCCTTTATTTTATTTCTTCTCTGTTAATCTCTTTTTTCCATTTCGTTCTGTAGATCCAAACGTAACATAGTAATTTTTTCAAAGAAATTGCTTGAAATCAAGCTCCTACATGTTTTAACCATTGATCTGCTTGATATTTCAAATCTTCTCCATTTATTATCACTAATTTTTCTTAATCCATCGAAATTTTGATTCGCTGAATTAGATGTACCATATATTATACCTTTTCTTCAAATGTGAACTTTATTTTTTAAATTAGTTTCTCTATGATCATTCCAGATCAGGTAATTTACTCGTGTACAATTAATCTGGTTCATTTAGCTCACGAACTTAAAAGATTTTGTTTTGGAATATATTGTTCCACTTTTGTGGACTGCTATTAAGTGAATTTTGGCGATAATGTGTATTGCACTATTCTTGATATTATTGTATATTATTGCACTATTCTTGATATTATTGTATATTATTTCACTATTATTGTAATTATTTTATTGACGCACTATTCTTGTAATTATTTAATATTTGTTGTATATTATTGTAAAGAACCCATTAAATAAAGCATAAAAGTAAATCAATTTTTGGTAAGAGAATGGCCACATGGCCGGCTACCTAAGGAGAAAAAGAGAGCATGTGAGGAAAATAATGGCTACTTGTTTTGGTTGTCTAAGTAATTACCTACTCCCAACAACTTTTCATTAGGTGTCATTTCCCCATTTAGCCAACACTTTGACCATGCTTCCAAGCAAAGCTTTAGTGATTTAGTAAGAGAGAGAAAGAGCAAGGAATATGGGAGAAATTAAATAGATATACATAATATATCTATACACATTTTACTAACAATAATTAAAATCTACTGTTTTCTCTCTCTTCTCTTTTATTTCATTTCCATATTTGCTAGTAAAATAAACTAGAGAGGGAGGAGAGAGGCTCAGCAATCATAGAAGAAGAAAGAAAGAGAGTTTTGTTTGTTCAAAGCTCCATAATCAACCATAGAAGAAGGAGAGCAAGGAGATCAAATGTATACATACCTTTTGAATATGTTATTTTTAGTTGTGTTCAATCAAAACTTGGATTGATGATTTCAAGATTCGAAACTCTAGATCTACATGATCTAGAGTGTGTTATGTGTGGATTTATCCATCTTGTGTGTTAAAGGTTAGATCTAAAGTATGAAATGGAAACTAGGTTTTTCAAAATGTAGAAAACCTAATTTTTCTTAGTCTTGATTGTGTTTACCCTTGTGTTTGATGATTGATTGATAAAATAGATAATGTATTATGGTAGATTCATGGGTATATGAAGTATTAGTAAGTGTTATGATGAGATATGTTGGTTGTTATGTGAAAACATGAAAGTTTTCTTAGAAGACACCAAGAGTTAAAAATTAGATTTTTGTGAAAACGAAACACGAAATTCAAATGACCATATCTCCTATTATATTTTGAATTTTGTAGTGTGGTCAAGTCCTAGAGTTATATCTATGAGTTTTATAACATCTCCAAGTGGAATCACTGGAAAATGTGTTGTATATTTTCGACTGGACTGATTTTAGCAAAGGAGTCAAAAATAGAAAAATGACAAAAGTAAACTGTCCAAATTTTGCAAGGGCTGTATCGGCCACTTTATTTCTTAAAAACATTTTGGCCTTTTGGGACATGACAATATATGGTATTAAGTACCTCCTGTCTAAAAATAAGCTCATTCTGACTTAAAACGACCAAGTTATGACCATTTCAATTTTTGTGATTCTCCGACAAAAACGGCTATAACCGGAGTTCTATAACTCCGATGACCACAAAATTTAAACTGGAGGCTCACGTTAACATGTATAAGATTGTTCCAAGAGATGGGAATTTTTGGAGTTGAGCATGATGGGGCAAAATTCTTAAGCTACACACTAAAAATGATTTTTGAAAAATACTAAAGAAAGTTGGAAAATTATGGAAAAATACTTTTTGTGTATGAATTATATGTATATGTGTTTGAACATAGGATAGAAAAATAATAAGCTGATTTGGTATTTTCGTGAAAAAGGATATGGAATCCAGCTTGCTGGATTGAGTAAATTATGAATTCAGTTTGCTGGATTGAAAAATCTGATGAATCCAGTTTGCTTGATTGAAAAGAAGTTTACTGAATTGAAAATATGTTGAATCCAGCTTGCTGGATTGCTCTCTAGTTACTGGATTTGGAATCCAGTTTGCTGGATTGCAGTTTGATTTGCTGGATTGACCATCTAGATGCTGGATTTGGAATCCAAGTTGCTGGTTTGGTATTTGACTTATTAGAGTTTAAAGAAGAACTTATAATATATAATATTAGAGTGCTAAATCATAATGTATATGATATAGTGATTAAAGAATTATCAAAGGACGATAATAATACTGATGTGTTAAGATGTTATCTAATATTTGATTAAGTGTTAGATAATCTATGGATAAAGTAATAGTATTATGAGCTAACATGTATGTTATGCTGACTGAAAGATCAATCTTATAATTGATAGGTCTTTCATAAGATATTACATTAGATTGCTTAGCGGTAATCAGCAGTACATGCAAGTTTTCCTAACTCAAACTTGAGTTGTATGTTCAAAGCATGTTAGTGAATAATTGCTGTTGACTATTCACGTCTATGCTGATTATTGATTCGCACTTAGTGCATGTTACACATGTTCATCAAGTATGAAAGGTTGATCACCTTCATTACCATAAGGTTCAGTTAAATTATTTATGGTCATTGTTGACCTTCAAACATTATTGATTTAGTCATGCAATTATTGAAACTTGATTCATGTTATTTCCCAATTATTATATTGTTGAAAACTTGAAAGCTTATTCATTCTTTTCAATCATGATATATCTTCATTGTATTTAAAACTTTCTGGACAAATTTGTTGCTCACCCTTACTATATCATGATAAAAAATTTCAGATTAAGATGAAAGCTCGAGTAAAGACAGAACCAAAGACAAAGTGTAAGATTAAATTATGGTGCAGTTATATCTATTAAATGTTCTTACAAAAATAACATTGTAAAACTTTTTAGATATTGAAGGTATGTATTTAGTTAAGGTTGTAGACCTTGGGAATGATGTGTAAAAGTTTAATGTATAAACAATTTATGTTTATATCTTTCACAATAGTTATAGAAATGATGTACCATATCTGAGGTAAAAAATACCCGAATTTGGGGGCGTTAGATGGACAACTGAAGAAGAAGTTAAAGAAGTTGGAGTAACATTAAAAAGAGAAGAAATTGTATAGATTATTAATAGTCGCTGGAGAAATTATGGATATCCGCAAGAGGGCTGATCAATAGTATCAAGGTTAAGTTGAGAGAATGGAATAAAAAGTATGAAAGGCTAGGGAAATAGATGGTAGTAGTAGATGAGCTGTAGTTTGTAATAATATAATGTTATTTCTGACATAGGAATTGTTAGGGAGAATTAGTGATAATATAGAAAGTAATAAGAGGTCATTTTTATTAAAGTATATAGAATTGAATATATATATATATATATATATATATATAGGTAAGTTCAAAAACACAAGTCTTAAGTAGCATAATTATGTTAAAGAGCATAACTATTTAAATAGTGTTTTTTTTAAAACCCAAAACATGGTTCCGTGTTTTTTTAGAACACCCAAATCGGCTCCATGGTTCTCTCATGGTTGCTCTCTTCTCTCCATAGCTTCTCTCTATTCTCTCCAAATCGAACGCAAGCAGAGCCAAATCGGTTTCTTTCTTCTCTCCTCTCAAAATCGGACGCAAGCAAAGCCAAATCGGCACTAGGAACCCTAGCTTCTCTCCAAATCAGGTTATGTGTATGTAAGTTCCTCTGTTTATACGAAGTGCAGTTACTGATCTGCAAACCCAAATCCTATTGCTCGAGGTACTTCATCATTAGTCCGAACTGTGTTCATCCTCTCTATTTATGGTGCTTGAAAACAGAACCACCAAATTCTTGATAAATCACCATTTATAAATAAATTCCCTGAATAGGCAAGCTTAACCGTTATCTATATTACAAATAAATAAATAAATAAAAACAACATAAAATCCTAATGTTTATAAAAGTATGGAAACACACTCCAACTACAGAGCCCTAAAATTTAATTAAGTATATACATCAATAGGGAAATGTGGAAGATAAAACTGTACCAATTGAATTTGGGATCATGAGGAACGAAATTGTCATCCGAGTGAGTTGTGATAATTGACAGCGTAGATGACACCATGGACCCAGGACAGATTGATATATACAGATGGAGAGAGAAACTAAAATCCCAATTATGTTATTTTAATTGTATTTATATTTCTAATTTTGCAGTTTTTATTTTTTAACATTTCTTCGTATTGATGCAATTTTGAATTTTTATGTTATTTTATTTTGCAAACTGTGTAAGAAGTTTAGTGAATTTGATTTGAAAAAAAGTAAGCCAGTGAATTTAATTGTCTAAGGAACCCTATCAGTTCAACCAAAATTAAAGGCATGGATCTTATCATATATAATTATTTCAATTCTAGTTTAACTTTTCTGAATTGTACTGAATTAGTCATTTCTTATCCTATCCAGTTCTAGGAGTGGGATAAGACTTGTACAAAGTTCAAACCTTTAACTTGGTTTCAGTTCTATTGTTAACAGTGTTCATCATATATAGGAGTGGGATAACTGATCTCAGTGTTCATTTTAAGGTATGTTTGTTTTTGATTTGATCTTTAAGCTCTGATTTGGTCCTATGTCGCATCATTTGCAATAATTGTTGTTACTGCTGCAGGCTTAATAAAACAGTTTGGTTATTATCAAGTTCATTTAGTGACTTCTGCATACTTGAGGCTTAAAATTATTGGATTGTGTAAACATAAAATGAACTTGATTCTTTTTCAAATAGTTTTTGGGACAGTTGATGTATCAAAAGCATTGATCTGTTACCTTTTGTGAGCTTGTCTCTCGTTAACTTCAGGAAAATCATTTGCATTATTATTGGGTGAACCGCCGTATGCCTTATTAGTGCCAGAAGGTTATGCAAACATTTGAAAATCCACTTTCTCATGTAAACCTTATACTTAGAATTATGTTCAGCTTCCTTTAGCAATCTTTGAATAATATTTCAGATTTTAGAAATGCAAAGTTTTAGGTGGTTGTATATGATTACACTGAATTAACCTCAACTAGTGTTGGTGTTGACATTTTCACTTCTCTTCGCAGTACTCATCTTTTACATGTTTTTGTTTGATCTAGTGTTTTCACTTGTATATAGAATACTAGAGAGACTGCACATGCTATTCGAGTTGCCTTTGACGAAGGCTAAAAGGTACTTGGAGGATGTTCTTGCCCACAAACAAGCCATCCCATTCACAAAGCTATCGTCGATTTCAAAGATTAATGGAAGAATTTTTGTTCAGGAACTCTAAAAGAATGTAATAGTTTAGTCAGATGTTTTTTTTTTGTTTTAGCTTCTGCCTCTTAACATTATATTATCTATTAATAGTACCATAATGTTTTGGGACATGGCATTAATCATGGATCGAGTATAATTTATATTCGTTAAAATATCATGCTTTTCAACTATTTATTTAAAGAGAATTTGTTAACACCAAGTGCCTAAACACTTTTCTGGTGTCAGTTATCAAGTGAGATTAACTGGAAAAAGTAGCGACTCATTTTAGTCACTACCACGAAATTTAATCATGTACAAAGCAATTAATGCAAGAGAAAGATTGAGAGAGGTGAACATATCAAAACATAATTCGGCGTACTAACAATAGGCAGAAGCTATTCGGCGTACTACCAATAGGCAATCATGTACAAAGCAATTAATGTAGATCTATTCTTCTTTTACCACCCTCTGTTTTATTTGGGTACCTGAATTTCAAAGGCCCTTTTGGTTCAAGCACAGCTGAACATGAACTATTACCATCTCTTCTAGTTAATGATGATCTTCTGCATAAAGTGTTATATTAATTTTGGTGTTTGATTAGTTATATGACTGAAGAAGCATAAAAGTATAAACACACCAACTAAGCATATTATAACCAAAGGTTGCAGAGACATGAACAAGAAGCATATTATAATCCTCCCCCATAAACCAGCCAACTAAGTTTAGCATAATTCTTAAGCCAAAATAAAACTAGAAAGAGAAACAAGAAACACCAAACAAAATCAGCTTCTTGGAGTCCATTCTTCGATTTTCCTCATTCATTAATCCATCCATCTTTCTTGTTTTTTTAACTCCTTCTCTTCTAAGCTAAATCATTCATTCACTAATTTTTATCACTTATAAGTTAAGAAGGTACGAGTGAATTGTCTACTCAGCGTCCTTTCCTTGTGGGGTGGGATGGGGACATCAACATCCACTACTACTACTACTCTATACTCCCACCAACAATTTTCATGTGTAATCAAATAAGAATGAATACTCACCTACAATGTCAAGTATTAATAATTGGATTCAAACAAATGGCTTTTTGGTGGCCTCCAAACAATCTTCAATCACAAATAAAATAAATAAACTATTGTATACACCACAAGTCCACAAGAAAATCAAAGAAAAAAGAAAGGGGATTTTTTTTATTCAAGTCCAACACAGAAGAATCCCATTGAACAGACTCAAAGATTGTAGAAATCCTAATTTTTAAGGTCGAAAATGGCATTTAAAATTTTAGAAAAGAATACTGCTAAATGAGGATTGTATTAGTACACACAGAATCATGAATGGGCACTGCTGTGTTAATGCTTTACCCTCTAACAATGGCTACACTTTGCATACTTTCTACTCTAGATGGCTTCAAGAGGATATCCTAAACTAAACTAATGAATCGTGTTGTTTCTTACTAAGGCAAGTACATCTCTAACATATACAGTTACTACTGTGAGGATGTGCTTGACTTCTGATCAGCATCTGTTGTAGCCTGGACTTGGGCTGCATACTGCAAGTTCCAAAGAACATCCTCCAACGAGGGACGGTTTGAGGATTCAGGAGATATACATTTGTTCGTGATCGATATCATAGTTGATAACGACTCATGCGAGCAACTGGTTAACACTACTGGATCCACAATCCATTTTCGACCATCCTGGCTACCAAAGGATGCCTATGAGATCCATAAAACTAAATCGCGAAATAGGTTGCGATTCTCAGTTGCAGTTGCCTAAATCGCGAATCTTAGAGAAGCATTTGGAGAGAATAGAGAAACTACGGCTTGGGGGAATGGTAGACACGAACAATGAAGGCTAGGTTTTTATGTTTTTAAATAGTTATGTTAGTTAAGGAATTATGTTGCTTAAGAATTATGGCATGAAAGTAGTATGCACACAAGCCAATCATGTTTGATGATAAAGCATATACTTTGTAACAATCTTATTCATTTATTAATAAAAATTATTAATTTATTAAAGGCTTTTAATTATCTACATGATGTTGTTTTATAATATGTGATAAACCCATAGTTTTAAGCAATGCTTTTAGAATAATGATGATGATCATTCTAATGAGATCTAAATTCTTAGAAAGCTTAAAACTAAAATAGTTCCCAATCATTGGATTACTAAATTGGGGATTAGTGAATCAAGGGTAGATTGGTATATCGTTAACTTACTCATTGGATGAGGATGATTGATCTCGTGATCATTTATTGTGGAGACACTAAAAGCAAGTATGTAGGTGCTTATTAGAGAATAAGTTCATTGAGCGTGGCTCGCTAAGGAATACCTAATGGAGTTTTACTTGCCTGTCAATAGGAATTCCTGTAGTGATAGTAGTACAAGTAATCCTTGGACTTGAGATCATCATAGTATCTTGTGTATGATGAGTTATATTTTGACTTATTCCTTAAGACCCTTAGGGTATATCAAAAGGTATGCTTGGGTATAATAAGTTGTACATGGAGATAATGTATGATCAATTAAGAATCTACCACTTCTAATAAAAAAGAGAAATGTCCTATGTGATTCGATAAATGACAACCCAAGTAGTCCTTGGTTATGAGAATGAAATTAGAAAGGAGTTTCTAATTTGCATTATTTGGAGTTGTGCATTTAAGAGTCGAAATACATATAATTAAATAAAATAAGACTTGACAAAGTAATTCCATGTCTTATATTTAATTGGGACATTGTATGGTGGAAGGATTGAATTGTCTACGGTAACTATTTACTCAAAGGTTCTTTTATGATTAATGTTGAAATCTATATTATTTGGAAAGTCGTTGATCGCTAGGGAGGCTTATCCTATTGTAGAATAAATATTATTTATTTAAATAAATTAATTGTTTAATTTATTTATTTAAATAAGATTAGAATTATTCTAATTGATTTATTCACAATAGGTTTAATATGGAGAACTAAAGGCTCACACCATAAAAGGAAGAATAATTATTTAAGAAGTTAATGGCATAATCGTAATAATATGTTATGTATATTTAATTTAATCTATGGTGATAGAATAAATTAAATAGCTTAATATTTATTATTTAATATTTTAGAAATATTAAATATAAATTAATAAAGAGAGTCTTATTAATATTATTACAATTATTATTATTTTAATTTCTAAAAGAGTTTAGGAATTAATTTAATATAAGTACTCTCATTTATTCCTAATTGGATTAGGAAGGAAAATTAGTTAAATGAGTTTAATTAATTATCCCTAATAAGATTAGGGAGCTTAATTAATTAAAAGAATTTAATTAATTAAAACCCAATTCCTTAATTGTTAAGGTGGGTTGCCCACATCTATAAATAAGAGGAGTCTTATTATGGGTGAGGGGGTAGTTGACTTTTACAACTACGTAATAATTCTAATAGTTGGGAGAGTACGTCCTTTTCTATAGAGATAGAAAAAATAGGGTTTAGCCAACCACTATCTTCTTGAATCTTTATTTTTCCTTGGTGGATCACCTCTAGAGGCCATACACTTGGGTGGCTAACGTTGATCAAAGGAAGGAACCAAACCCGGTGGATTCAAGTTGAACGCGAAAAGGATTGGAGGTGAACTTGTACCTGAGGAAGCTCGATCTTCGAGGGTATGATTTTATTCTTTATCTTTTCGTTTAATTAATAATTGTGCATAAAGGGTGATCCGGGTATATGGTTTGTAAATTTTTTAAACTCTGATTTTATCTCGCTTCTGCTAAATTTTGCAATTTGATTGCATTCTTGAATATTACAAACCTAACAGTGGCATTAGAGCCAAACCCTTATGTAAATTATTAATTGTTCAGATTTGATATGTATATTGATATGTGTTTAGAACAATTTAATTGGGCATAATTTGTTTGTATAAAATTTAAAAAAAAAAAAAAAAAAAACGCAGCATTAATGGTGAATACCAACGTCATAACAAGTGAATACCAATTAGGGTGGTGGTAGTATGATTGGCTAAGTAGCGTAGGTCTCCTAGAGTAATCCACGAGGTCCAGATTTGAGCCTCTCTCACACGGCATTAATTTTTTTTTTATTATAATAAGTCACGATTTACGGAAATCAAGGGATTCTCATATTGCAATGATGCTCAATGATTGCTCCAAAATTTATTAAAATAACCAACCACGTGAAGGAACAAAGGGAAGTTAGATTACATATATATATATATATAATATATATGTATTAACGTATATATATATACATACATATATATATATATATAATATGTTCTTAATTATTTTATAATTAAAATAAAAGTTTATTTTAATTTAAAAATAAAAGATTTATTTTAATATTAAAATAAAAGGTTTATTTTAATTTTAAAATTAAATTTCATTCTAACTAATTAGAGTTGGAATTGGATTCCATGCTAACTAATTGGAGTTGAAATTGATCTTTCCTTAAATAAAGGAGTTTATTTAGATATGAAATAAGATTTCATATTATTCAAAATAAAGGAGTTTATTTGTGAATAGGAAAGAAAATCCGTGTTTCCTTAAATAAAGGAGTTTATTTAAATATGAAATAAGATTTCATATTATTCAAAATAAAAGAGTTTATTTGTGAATAGGAAAGAGAATCCATGTTTCCTTAAATAAATGAGTTTATTTAAATATGAAATAAGATTTCATATTATTCAAAATAAAGGAGTTTATTTGTGAATAGGAAAGAGAATCCTAATTTCCTTAAATAAAGGAGTTTATTTAAATATGAAATAAGATTTTATATTATTCAAAATAAAAGAGTTTATTTGTGAATAGGAAAGAAAATCCGTGTTTCCTTTAATAATTTTTTTTATTACATGGAATTGGATTCCATAATTAATTAAAATAAAGGAGTTTATTTTGATTAAAGATTTTGATTAAAATAAAATAGTTTATTTTATTCAAAATAGGATAAATTAAAATAAAATAGTTTTATTTTGATTTAAATTTGGATTAAAATAAAGGAGTTTATTTTGATTCAAAATAGATTTTATACTAACTAAATTTGCCCATTAAATGATATCAATATATATATTAAATGTTTATTATTCATAAGATGAATGTTATTTATTGATGCATATGGTGATGTGTATGATAATAAATGGGATTGATTATGGACTATTGACCAATGCGATTGGATTTTATTTTAGTTGGATGCATGAATGTATGGGTTTTATTAAATGGGGTCTGCGTACCTCGTCTTCTCTAATTTTTCTTAATGTAAATTCTATCTCCTCCTATGTACTTCCTCGATCACTGCTGATCAAGGTTTCTATTTATTTTAAAATAGTTATGTAATAGGAATAGTTAGAATTAATTTTGAAGAATTAGAGATCAAGGAAAGGAGCGCTTGAAGACCCGTTTGTAATGGAGCCCTAGGGTTTAAATGTAATAGTTATATTTAAATATTATTTCTTGCACCCTAGGGTTTGACCTTTTGGTTCACTTGGTGGCTCTAGTGAACCAAACTAGAATAAAAGTCCATAATCAATTCGGGTAGAATATAGTATTCTATATGTGCATGCTTATACTATATATATTATATATTATGCAAACATGCTTCGCATGTTCATTAATACGACGCGTATTTTTATATATATATGTGCATGCGCTAAACAAGATGAGACAAATTAATAACAAACCCCTCAATTTTTATATTAAGTCCTAAGCGTTCAAAGATATTTGGAATATCGAACGCATTAAGCCTTCAGCATGATAAAATTAATAGAGTATTAAATATTTAATATGAGTTTGTTGTGTCACCACAAGGAAAGTATTAAGTATTTAAGATGTTAATTTATCACATTTGATGCTTATAAAGAAAATTGAACAATATTGTTTTGTTGTGTCACCACAAGGATGATATTTTTCTTTTTGAATATATGGAGTGCTAGGTCGGACTTAACTTGGATAATTTTGATTCGGATGTGCCACCACTTGATCAAAATAATCTAAGAGGCAAAATACAATGAGTTGCATAGTTGATGTAATTGACAAAAGTTGTCTACCTATTTATTTATATATAGTTTGTTGTGTCACCACAAGGCTATATACATTTGAAATGGGATCCTTATTCTCACTAGCAAATCTTTAATTAGATTTTGCGAACTATATAAGTGAGGGTAATATAGTTTGAAAAAATAGTGGGAGATACCAATTTAAAACAAGACCTAATTTATTTTGGTAATTAATAAAATAATGTATGTTAAAATGTTGTTAATTACAAATTCATTTACGAATTTTACAATGTCTAAATTACTATCACTTTGCGAAGCATATTAGATGTTAAATAACTTAGGACCTAATTAAATGGATTGGTTAAGGAATTTGAGAATAGTTCTCATATTTGAAAAGCTATCTTATGTCCTTAATCGCCTATCCCCGCAATGGTTTGCGACAATGCCTCTGAGGAAAAGATTGCTACTTTTAGAAAGTGGCAAGATGATCTGTGATTGGCTCAATGCATCTTGCTTTCGCATCTATGAGAGTAGCGAGCTTGACGTCGACGTGAAACTATGGATGCTCCTACTATATTCCCGCACATCAAGTAGTTGATGGTGAGGAAAGTAGGACCGATAGATATCGAGATATCTAAGGAGCTCTCCGATCTAGAATGACTAATGACACTCTGATGATGGATAAAAGTCCTTAACATAATCAATTTGATTGATCAATTAGGACAATGGGTTTTGTCATGGATGGAGAGTTGAGCCAAGATTTGATCTTGCACTCACTCACGGACTCCTTTCACAATTGTTGTGAATTTTTCATATAAACAAGCTAGATATCACCTCATTGATTTGCTTAACATATTGAAAATGTTGAGAGTCACTTTCAACCAAGAAAGATCAAGTCTTCTTGGTAGGGGCCAAAGGATCTTACGAAAAGAAGAAGCGATTCAAAGAAGGTAAATAGAAAGGCGTAAACAAAGGATAATAAAAGCAAAAGCGATCACGGATAGCAAAGGAGTTTGCTTCACCGTAATAAGCACCGACAACTGAAAGAAACTGCGAGAAGCATCTTGCAGAGGCTAACCAAAGAAGCTTAGTGAAATTTTGGTTACAAATACAAATTTGTTCATAATTGAAATAAATTTTTCTTTAAGTCAAGGTTCTACTTGGGTATTGGATACCGACTTTGGTTATCATAAATATAGATTTATGAAGGGACCAAGCAGAAGTAGAAAGTTAAACAAGGTAAGTAATCCTATGTATGAAATGTAACAAATGTTGCCATATTAGCCATAGAAACTTATTGTTTAAGATCGCTTACTGAAGCAAATCTATTAAGTCAATAAGTTGTTATTGTATTCCAATTCTTGTTTGAAACATTATTTCCATTTTATTGTTGGACAATAAGATTTTTGGTATTATAATAAAGAACAATCGTTGTTCTATTTATAATAATAATGTTTTGTATAGAACTGGAATATTACTTAATAAATTTTGTATACTTGACTTACATGAAAAATATATTTTGCAAATTGAACAAACTAGTATAAGAAAAGGAAATGATCATTCAAAGAGTTGAATGTGTGTATTTGCTGAAATACAAGTGTGAATTATTTGAAAGGTTCAAAGAATTCAAAAGTGAAACAAATTGGCAAAGTATTAGGATTCTTTGATCGAATCAAGGAAGGAATACTTGTGCAATAACTTTCTTGATCATCTCAAATGGTTTTCTCATAATGGACGCCTCTCGATATATAATAATTGATTGATGTATCTGAAAGGAAAAATTGTACCTATTTGAACATGGTGCGATCTATAATGATTTTATCGACATTCCAGTATCCTTCTAGGGTCATGTCCTAGAAATGGCTGCATACCTACGAAAAGGTAACCTCAAAATCCCCAAGACTCCATAAAAGTTATGGGACGGGGAGGATTCCTAATCTTAAGTATGTTAAGATAAGGGGTTGTCCAACTTATGTGAAAAGGTTTCAAAGGATAATCTTGGGACAAGATTTGACAAATACAGATTTGTGGGACATCCTAAAGTAAGTTTAGGGTAAATGTTCTATGATCCTACTTAGCAAAAGGGTGTTTTTGCGAAACACGCTTCCTTCTAAGATAAAGGTGTTTATCATTGAAAGGGCTAGTGGGAGGATAATAGATCTTGAAGAGTTCAAGAACCACAAAATACTATAAGTCAAATAAGAGGAACCTATAGATAGACCTATTATACCACTATTTAGAATCGTAAATCGGAATAATACAAGAAGATACGGGAGGTATGGATTCATCATAGATGATGATGATGAGGTACACATCATAGAAGATGTTGATCCAGTTACATACGATGAGGTAAGTGTTGTAGACACTCAGAGAAATGGATTGAAGCAAGTTTCTCAAATATGGAACATTCGTTTTGATGAGGCAATCAAAAGAGTTTGATTTTATCAAAAATAAAAATGAACCTAGTGTGTACAAAAGGGTCAGTGGGAGCATCGTGACATTCCTAGTACTATATGTTGATATACTACGGATAAGGAATGACATATTAATGCTACAATCAGTAAAGATAAAGTTGTTTAAACATTCCTCCATGAATGATTTGGGAAGAGTATCTTAATTGGGGATATAAATCTATATAGATAGATATAAGATGATGCTCGACTTAACCCAAGGAACGTATATTCATTTGATGCTAAAGTCGTTTAGCATGGCAAACTCCAAGAGATGTCTCATGTCGATGAGCTATGGAGTATATCTTTCTTAATAGTCCCCAAAGACTCATAAAAGAGAGATCGCATGAGTGACTATCATGTATGCAATGAAATGTACGAGACCTGATGTTGATCAGTAATATTCTGGAGAAGATCACTGTAAGACAGTGAAAAACATCTTAAAGTGCTTAACCGGCACTAAGGATGTGATCATATTCATGGTGGGTCTAAATTAAAACTAGAGGGCTTAACAGACTTAAGTTTTTTTCGAATGCACCAAGATGATGAAAAAATCCACTTTAAGGTAAAGCGTTATCTTGAAGCAATTGGTGCGTTGAATTGGAAAGGTTCCAAACAATGAAAGAGTTCTTTGGTTTAGTGATAAAGACAAAGTATATAGCTATAAATGAAGTCGCAAGTTGATTGTTTGGATTAAAAGTTCATTACGTAACTAGGAATAGTTCCTAAGTCTCATCTTGGATCTAAACATGTGTTGTGGCACTTTCATTTGATTATTAGAATCATTGAAAGATGGGAAATCACTATAGAGATAGTGGACTCTCATGAACAACATTACATATCCATTAACTAAAGCTTATCCAACGGCCAGGATAATCGTCACTTAGAAGAAGAAGAGTATGAGATACCATGGCGATTGGCTTTAGTGCAAGTGGGAGATTGAAAGTAGTATGCACACAAGCCAATCATGTTTGATGATAAAGCATATACTTTGTAACAATCTTATTCATTTATTAATAAAAATTATTAATTTATTAAAGGCTTTTAATTATCTACATGATGCTATTTTATAATATATGATAAACCCATAGTTTTAAGCAATGCTTTTAGAATAATGATGATGATCATTCTAATGAGATCTAAATTCTTAGAAGCTTAAAACTAAAATAGTTCCCAATCATTGGATTACTAAATTGGGGATTAGTGAATCCGGGTAGATTGGTACATACGTTGCTTGCTCATTGGATGAGGATGATTGATCTCATGATCATTTGTGTGGAGACACTAAAGTAAGTATGTAGGTGCTTATTAGAGAATAAGTTCTTTGAAGCGTGGCTCGCTAAGGAATACCTAATGGAGTTTTACTTTGCTGTCGATAAGAATTCTGTAGTGATAGTAGTACAAGTAATCCTTGGACTTGAGATCATCAAAGTATCTTGTGTATGATGAGTTATACTTTGACTTATTCCTTAAGACCCTTAGGGTATATCAAAGGGTATGCTTGGGTATAATAAGTTGTACATGGAGATAATGTATGATCAATAAAGAATCTACCACTTCTAATAAAAGAAGAGAAATGTCCTATGTGATTCGATAAATGACAACCCAGTAGTCCTTGGCCAAGGCAGAATGAAATTAGAAAGGAGTTTCTAATTTGCATTATTTGAGTTGTGCATTTAAGAGTCGAAATACATATAATTAAATAAAATTAGACTTGATAGTAATTCCATGTCTTATATTTAATTGGGACATTGTATGGTGGAAGGATTGAATTATACGGTAACTATTTACTCAAAGGTTCTTTTATGATTAATGTTGAAATCTATATTATCCGGAAAGTCGTTGATCGCTAGGGAGGCTTATCCTATTGTAGAATAAATATTATTTATTTAAATAAATTAATTGTTTAATTTATTTATTTAAATAAGATTAGAATTATTCTAATTGATTTATTCACAATAGGTTTAATATGGAGAACCTAAAGGGTCACACCATAAAAGGAAGAATAATTATTTAAGAAGTTAATGGCATAATCGTAATAATATGTTATGTATATTTAATTTAATCTATGGTGATAGAATAAATTAAATAGCTTAATATTATTATTTAATATTTTAGAAATATTAAATATAAATTAATAAGAGGAGTCTTATTAATATTATTACAATTATTATTATTTTAATTTCTAAAAGAGTTTAGGAATTAATTTAATATAAGTACTCTCATTTATTCCTAATTGGATTAGGAAGAAAAATTAGTTAAAGGAGTTTAATTAATTATCTCTAATAAGATTAGGGAGCTTAATTAATTAAAAGAATTTAATTAATTAAAACCCAATTCCTTAATTGTTAAGGTGGGTTGCCCACATCTATAAATAAGAGGAGTCTTATTATGGGTGAGGGGGTAGTTGACTTTTACAACTACGTAATAATTCCAATAGTTGGGAGAGTACGTCCTTTTCTATAGAGATAGAAAAACTAGGGTTTAGCCAACCACCATCTTCTTGAATCTTTATTTTTCCTTGGTGGATCACCTCTAGAGGCCATACACTTGGGTGGCTAACGTTGATCAAAGGAAGGAACCAAACCCGGTGGATTCAAGTTGAACGCGAAAAGGATTGGAGGTGAACTTGTACCTGAGGAAGCTCGATCTTCGAGGGTATGATTTTATTCTTTATCTTTTCGTTTAATTAATAATTGTGCATAAAGGGTGATCCGGGTATATGGTTTGTAAATTTTTTAAACTCTGATTTTATCTCGCTTCCGCTAAATTTTGAAATTTGATTGCGTTCTTGAATATTACAAACCTAACATGGCAGACACGAACAATTATGCTTATATTTAGTTATTTGCTATTTTTAGATAAATGGCATATCACAAGGGAAATCACCAGTAGAGATTGACAGGAACTAGTTAGAGACAAATCCAACTCAACAGTTGGTAAACGTGTTACTAGACGCTTCACGATGGAGGTCAGGGAATCCACCAGAAGTTGAACCCAATACTGTAAGGATTACCTTAGACTTTAAATTAGCAGGACCGTCAGAATTGAAGGGGGCCGATGAATCAGGAGATGAAGCAGTAAGACAATGTCAAACGAAGGGAGATCATAAAAGGAAGATGGATGTTAATTCTTCAAATAACTCTGGGAAAAAGGGAAATAATAGCACCAGTCAAAGGAGTGAAGGTTGTCGTATCTGTGGGAAGAAGCACAGAGGAGTATGTATTTTTAGTGAAACTCAATGTTTTACTTTTGGAAACTTTAGACACTATTCGATTAGATGCCCACAGCAGAAGCATAGTAGGAACAATAAGATTATCGTGATTAAGTGTTTCAACTGCAAGATGGAGGAACACATTGCAAATTTTTTTCCAGAACCCAATAAATTTAACCTAAGGGGAAACAAAGCCTCAAATCCAAACCAGTAGGTGAAGGAAACGGAAATGTCTAAGATGCAAGTTAGATTTTGAAATCTTTGTAATAGTAAGAATGATAGGATAATATCTTGAATAGTATATGTACAGTAGAAGTTACAGCTTTTGTATAATTTTGATGAAGATAATGGAATTCATCATTTGGCTTATGATTAAGGGATATGTACATTATATTGTAATAATGATCAGATAAATTAAAATGTAATCTGTTAAACTTGTAGATACATAATAAATGGAAAAAGGGTCAAAAAAGCCCCTGATGTTTACCCCAATGTCCCACTTGCACACTAAACTATTTTTTTTTTCCAAAAGTACCCTTAACGTTACATTTTTGGATTTTGTTAACGGCAGGGGCACGGATGACCCAAAAATATAACGTTAAGGGTACTTTTGGAAAAAAAATTAGTTTAGGGTGCAAGTGGGACATTGCGGTAAACATCAGGGGCTTTTTTGACCCTTTGCCCCATAATAAATATAATCTATATTGGGAAGGTATTTGTAAAGTGTGAATTTTGTTAAGGAAAAAGAAATAATTATGCATTAAATAGGTTTTATTATGGTAGAACATGAGTTACCGATAAGTCTAAAAAGTATTTTGGGAGATACTATTAAAGATTGAATAAAATTTTATTTTTTAATAATGAAAGAAGATGTTGGTGATCGTATTTCTCCTGGTCAAGTAGAAATTTTTGAAGGAAGAAAAGACAATTAGGGAAAGAAGTAAAGGTAATTAAGGTTACATTATATCAGAAGTATTAGATTAGTAGTGGATTAGACAACCATAGTGAAATTGTTTAAATAAACAACTAGGAGCAATAATCTGAAGTGAAGAAAGTTAAAGATAAATTTGAGAAGTAAAGAAATGATTGAAAAACATCATTATTACTCGTCATGATAAAGTAATTCAAGCGGAGAAATAAATTAGATGTATTCGGAAATAAGTATAATGAAGAGGTATAATTGATTTCCATAAGTGTAGATAGTATCTAGAGTTAAGACATATGAAGGAGGAAACATTTAACAATAATATTAAAAGTTAAATGAAATAACAAGGTACTGATAAAAGATTTTAATAAATTTAAAATTGAGATAAGAGTTTCAGTTAACTCTATCCAGAAGCGTTAGTTATAGGAAAAGGTCACGAGAAGGATGATAAATCTTGAATAAGATAATAGATAGAGAATTCGAGATAAATTAATAAGAGGGAAGGCACCGAAACCAGATTTTACGTAGGGACGTCGAGTTGTTCAGTTGCAAACCAATAAGTACTATTGTGAGATGTTGTGCTTGAACCATGGAGGTCACATTTTGGTTAAAATACCAAGGGTATAAAATATTAGACAATACGTCAAAGAATGCTTCAGATAAAGAGGGACAAAATTAGAATTAATATTGAAGGAGAAATTTGAGTTCAAATAAGTTAAGATAAGGATAAATAGATATTGAGTTTTAACTTGAAAAATAGTCGGGGTAAACGATAAATAAGGACATGGAAAAATAAATGTTCTGTGTGTTTAGTGATTAAATTTAAATCCAATAGTTAAGTGTGTTGATTCATTTTTATAAACATTCGAATAAAGAATGGATCAAGATTCGTAATATAGAATCTTATAAGGAGGGAAAGATATACAAATTCAAATTTTAATGATTTTTATTTTGTGTTAAATGTGTGAATATGGAACTAGGTTCCCTAAGGAAACTATGAGCTAAGATAAGTTAAATAAAACTTAGGCTGAGCCCATGAATTATTTTATTCCTAAAGTGAATTAATGGTGGAATAAAGGTCAATAGACCAAAATTAAGTATACATGGATGATGATTTCGTGGACGGAATTCTTATAAGGAGGGGAGAATGTGAGGATCCGAAAATTTTACGAATACTTTTTTTATATTTAATATTGATTACCAATACTGTGCTATGTATCTGTGATACAAGTTCAGAGAAGTGGTCAAATTGTGTATTGACTAAGAAATATAAGTAGAGTTGTGCTTAACAGAGAATAGAAACCCTAACCCTAAGTCCGAATATGGATTTGGTAGAAAATACAGTTACAATAATTGTATTGATAACTACGCGTACTGTATAGAATTTGTGATCAGTGATTGATCAGATAGTGTATAAACTTAGTAAACCCTAATAAGGGATTAAAAACCCTAATCTCAGAACAAGGAACCCTAAAGCAGAGTTAGAAACCCTAATCGAATGCCGGGAAACCCTAATTTTAAATTCGGGAAGCCTAAACCCTAATTAGGAAACCCTAATTGAGATTACCAAACCCTAATGGTGAGAATTAAGAGAAGTTATGTCAAATGGCTAGATTACCCTTAAATTTGTGAGGGAAATTATGAAAATACCCTTTTAGGGGCTAAAAAACCAAAATACCCATTACTTATAAATTAAGTAAAGAGATATTGCAAATCTTTGACTCACTAATGTTGGATAAGGCCATGTTCACTTAAAATCTCAATAAATCTGATCCAAAGTTCCACCTAGCAAGTATTAATTCATTGAATCAAAGATATAAGTAATTTAGGAGAGAGAAAGTTCACAAACTTAAGCCATTTGCTTACAAGCTCTCAACCAACTTGTTTTTCATCCAAATCTCCAAAATTGTTAATTATATCAGTCACTAGTTAAGCCTTCAGATCATCAAGATCATGGATCAAATATTGGACAAGAGAAGGTAAAACCCTAACTCATATTTTGATCATGTATGCTAAGATAAAATTCATGTTTATGTGTTTATATACATGCTAGAAGATGTTTTATGATGATCTATGATGATATATCATAGATCTATAGCATCAAAAGGCCTTCAAATCAAGTTTTTCAAAACTATCAATGAACCTTAAAAAGTGATCTGACAAGCTAATGTCAGAGGCCACAAATCCTTCTCTGTTAATGATTTGTGGTGTTTTTTTGTTTTAGATCTGTAGTACGTCATGAGGACTGTGATCTGGAAGTGGAATCATAGCTATTCCACGTTCAGATTACAAGTTATTAATGGTCAAAGTCGATTTACCGACCATGACCAAGTGATTTCTAGGTAACCTAGAAGTCCTTAAACAGAGTCTGACAATGTTTTGCAAGGCCAAGATCTGTCAGGTGTTAGGAGATTTGTTGTTTTTATTGTAACCAGATTATAGTATGTTATATGGAGTATAGATCCATACCTCTAGATCCCTTAAACAACAAACATGTTAGATGTAGTGTATGGTCAAAGTAGGCCATCCGGTCATGATTGCTATTTTCTGGAATTTTCAAAAAACGGATGAACAAACCTTCTAACAAGGTTTGACCAGACTAAATATGGAGAGTGTGATGTACTCGAACTGATCTATTGATGTATATGTGTTCCTTGACATTAGTACCACATGCTTGGACCTTAAGAACACCTTTTGGATGACCAAAACCTTAAGATTATTGAGCCACAAGATGGACACTCGAAGCTGTCTGGGTTTCTAGGAAACCTAGAAAGCCCAGAAAGCTTCTGACAGCAACTTTGAAGGCATAGAGCTTTATAGTGTGATTAAATATGACTCTGATGATGGTTGATAATGGTAGTATTACATATATACTACAAGAACAATGTTCAAGTTAGCACAGAAACACATTAGGCTGAGAATTATAAGTGGTCAAACAAGCCCCTTGAGCACTGACTGTCAGTGTTCTTGAGCTCAAGAACACCGACCGCGAAAGAAAGTGTCGGTATAGGCTACATCGACAGTTTTAATTAATTTAATTTTTCTAATTTTTGGAAAATGCTTAAAAATAGTAAATAATTTCTAAAAAATTACAAAACTGGTTTTAAAAATTATTTTAAGTTATGAAAAATAACTTTTGATAATTTGGGATATTTTTCATTAATATTTATATTTATTTGAATATTAATGATATTTAATTTATTTAATTAGTATATTAAATAAATTATAGAAAAATGATTTTAATATTATTAAAATCATTTTAAATAAGAATAAAGTGTTAGAAAATATTTGAAGTTAGAAAATGTAACTTTTAGTATTTTTGGAGAATTTTCATTAATAATTTAATATTAATGATATTAGATTTATTTAATTATTATATTAAATAAATGATGGAAAATGGTTTTTTGATTTAAAAATCATTTAAAAATGAGAAAAGTGATTTAAAATATTTTAAGTTATTTTGATGACTTCTAATATTTTGTGATAAATTTCATTAATAAATTATTATTAATGATAATTGATAAATGTATTAAATAAATTATGGAAAATTAGTTTTAATGGTTTAAAAATCATATAAAATGATTTAAGGATCATAAAAATATTTTATGTTATAAAATATAAATTTTGATATTTTGTCATGAAATACATTAATATTTAATATTAATGGAAGTTAATTGATAATAGATTTAAATGTTTAAAAATCATTTAAATATAATTTTAAGGTATTAAAAATACTTTGGGATATTATAATATTATAACATGAATTTCATTAATATTTGTGGTAATTAAATATTAATAATAAATAAATTATGTGGTATTTAAATCATATATATATATATATATATATATATATATATATGATATTAGTGATTGAAAATCATGATAAATGATAATAATTACTTGAAAATTGTTATGAATCTTTGAAAAATATTTTGACTAAATAATAAATTATCTAAGATAATTGTGAACCAATGTAAGCAGAGTCTTAAGGATAATAGGCTCGGTAATTATCCGACTAGTCCGTCATGATGTCGAAATAGTACCAAACTCAACTCACACTGTAATAGTTTGACTTGAGGTTAGGTTTTATATGTTTTATAGACCGATAGAATTATGTGGTAATATGTCTAGGTTATTTCATAAGTGTATTTAACAGTGTTATATTGTGATGATATTATTCTAACTTGGGGATCAATATTATTAATATTAGGTCTTCAGATGAAGTTAAATAGACTGTGTAGCAGTAGTCAACATTACAGGCAAGTTTTTGTGCACTTTGTACGAACCTCATATTTCAAATGCCAGCTTCATTTAAATTATTTTATTAAATGAAAATTTTATATTTATCAGTTATGATCTGGTGATATACAGTGTTCATGATTTCTGTTATTCAAAGGTTATGATTTCTTGTTCAAACATAACCAAGTCATATGAGCTATTGTTGTGGAAAAATGCATTTGATGTGATATCAAAGAATAGTTTGTGAGAAACCAATTTTGTTTGATACCGATATATATACTGGCACAATTATGACAGATAGTAACAGACTGATCGGGGGTTTTGTACCGACATTAATAGCAATGATCGGACAAAAAGCAGCAACAGATTATCACCGACATTTATAATAATGATCGGATAATATGTGGATAGGATGATATGCATACTCCTAGTTTTGTTTTGTTAAGCGGATCAGAAATACGAAATGGGCGGGGTTTGGCTGACAAACCTCAATGTATATATGTGGCACTACTCTGAACTTTATGTTCATTCAATCCAGATTTGATGTGTGTGGAAAAACTCTGAACTTTATGTTCATTTAATTTAGATTTGGTATATGTATAACTTCGTTTATTGTTCAAAACTTGTTGAGCTTTCTGTAGCTCATCTCTGCAAATATTTACTTCATTTGCAGATATAAAGAATATATTTAAGCAGTTCTGGTATTGTGGATAGAAAGGCTTAAGACATGGATATCTTATTGAGGACTATAATGTATTAGCTAAGAAACCTTTCGAATTAATGTAATGGTATAATATTTGTATAATGTATTATTAGTTTTCAGTGCTTAGTTTTCATTCTAATGAAACTAGAAAAGAGTACAGTATCTATATGAACTATACATCTGAATGATAGTGTTAACAGACATTGGGCTTCTCTGATGCACTGAGGTAGCCCTTCTTGGTTCCAATAACCCTACCATTAATACTATGGAGGTCAGATAGATAGGAATTATTGATATGGAAGAAATATCTGTAAGATACTAACATCTATATTAAAGTGAGGGTACTCATTTACGATAAATGTTCTGACGAGAACTACTATTTGCTATGAGTACTGGGAATCTTGGATTTATAGGAATTATTATCTTATAGAATATTTACGTGAGCACCAAATTGGCTACAGTGAATGTAGAGAATTTGGGGGCGTCACACTTTCACTAAGACGTATTCCACTATTCCCTTAGGATATGTTACTGACCTGTCCGCTAGTTATAGAGAAATATTTGTTGGTCTTAGTGCTGGAAATCCAAACTAAGCATAGATACACAATGACATCAAATTAATGCTCGTACCAAGATCACATAAACATATGTTGAATGACAAGTTGCCTATCCAGCATAGAATGGTAAAACTGCACGGAGCCTTTAACTTTGGAGGAAGCTTCTTTTGTAATATAACGCTACACTCTTCAGTTAGAGCCACTGTCTCAAAATCCCCTAACTTCTTTTTCCAGGATAAGATCTCCTTCATAAACTTGGCGTAGCTAGGCAACTGCTCTAGAGCTTCCGCAAACGAAATATTGATCTGCAATTTCTTGAACACCTCCAGAAACTTGGTAAACTACTTTTCTACTTTTTGTTTTTGGATTCGTTCTTGAAAAGGTGGGGGTGGAAAAGCCATTGATGCAGCAACTGTATGTTCCTTAACCACTTGTTCTTCTCCTACCTTGTTCCCCTCAACTATTTCCTTTATTTTTTTCCTAAACATCTGTTTCCTTCATTGAATTTTCTGACCTTTTCTCATTCAATTGCTTTCCAATCTGAAGCGTAATAGCTTGGCACTACTCATGAACACCCCTAAGATTCTTCTCGGTATCACTCGGGAGAGCCCCTTGATGTCTGATAAGTGGGTTTTATACCCACGAATTGGTTCCTAATTCAAGATTAATCGGTGTTAATTCCTTATTTTTAATTTTGTTTTTATTTGTTTAGTGTTATTATGTGTGTAGGTTTGGTGGTGTTGCAATTGATCAAAAAGGGTGGAGTTAAGGTGTATTGTGGCAAACAAATGAGCAAAACAGGATAGAAGTCAGAAGCCACCCCCGCCGGGGCGGGCTATTTCCCATACAAAACCCCCGTCGGGTCGAGGGGTCTTAAACTCTGAAGTCAGAAAGCATGCTCGCCAAGGCGGGTTTTTTAAGCTAACACTTCCGAAGTCGAGAAAATGCATGCAAGAACACGTTTTTGATGCGTTTTGGGTCGAATTTTGATACCTTTTTTACTCTAAATTGGATTGGTTTTGCTCCTAAGCTAAACATTAGACTTGTAACCTATAAATACATGATGAGAGGCATAAAAGAGATGATATAGATTTGATTAAAGAGACGATTCCATTAGATTAGATTAGAGTAGATTAGATCAAAACCCTAGTTCTTATTAGATTTGGAGATTGAAACAACTTGGAGACCAATGAAGATTCAAAGTAGGAGCAAGGCGGGAGCTTCAAATCTATAGACAATAGATTCTATCTTCTTATCTTCTTCTATCTTTATCTTTTAATGATTATTCAATTGTGGATTCTTAGTTTTAATTCAACAATCATGAACTAATTCTTTGTTTAAAATTACAATGGATCTTATTGTGTAGTTTCTTTTAACATGCTTCGCTATCATTTATTATGTTCTATTGTGAAGATTATCTATTGTGATTTGGACTTAATTGTTTAATTGCTTGGCCATCAATTACCGTGATAATCTATATGAACTCGAGAGATGAAGTATAGATTTAGATCTGATCATGATAACACGTGTTTATGATTTTTGCATAGATGGAAATCATGATTCGTGTTTAGGATAGAGATATGTCTTTATGCCATATATAATCTTATAGAGAACTTGTGTTTTAAATCCTTTTTAATTATAATTCACATAGAGATATAGTGGATTAGTTAATTAGGATGTCTTGCTTAATTCTATCATCTGTGGATTTAAGTGAGTATGAGTATTATGCATCGAGAGGTGGTTTTATCTGCTTTAGTGTTCTTGATTAACAATTTAGGATAGAAAATAATTGATGAAAAGTGTGTTAACTTAAAGGAAGTAATAAGTGAAGTTGTTATCTTAATTCTCCATAATCTAATTTTTAATTAGTGGTAATTAGAATTAGTTTAGTTAAATAATTTAATTTAGAATATTAAATTGATTGTTTAAATAAAATTGGTTTGGTTAAGAGTTAGTATTTGGTAATTTGTATTAATAATTCCTTATGGGAACGATACTTTACTATAAATTTATTACTTGTTAACCACGTATACTTACGTGTTGTGCGTAATTAGATTTTACCCAATAAGTTTTTGGTGCCGTTGTCGGGGAATTAATTTAATAATTATTTACCAATATTAATTTCAATCAAATTAGTCTTAATTTAAACATTTTTATTTTTATTTTTAATTATCTTTCTATATTTCTCTCTTTTTAGGTACCATGGATGACTTTGCGTATCAAAAGCCATAGACGAACATGACTCAACCAAGGGAAACCTGGATTGATGGACTTAATACATTTTCTATAGAGTCAATACAAATTGAGGCAAATTCGAAGACGTTGGAGGTTATCGCAGCCCAACGGAGTCGAAGGATGGCAAACATGACTCAACCAAGGGAAACATGGATTGATGGACTTAATGCATTTTTTGCAATATTAGCACATATTGAAGAACTTTTGAGGACGTTGGACGTTATTGCAGTCAAAAAGAGTCGAAGGATGGCAGTTACGTGTGACTATTGTGCTGGCAACCATCAAAGTCATCAATGCACCATCAGTTTTGAACCGATACAATATAGTGGTGATAACCTCAACAACTTTGTTGACCCTAACTATCACCAAGATTGGGGGTATCACCCGGATTTATCATGGAGCTACAATTATGATGACCAATATTACACTCTAAATCCATTATACACACCAGAATTTTCCTGTCCACCTCCATTGCCACAAGACGAAAAGCCAAATCCGATGGATGTAATATTAAAGGGCATAACAGACCCATAGGAGATGAGGATTAGCCAAGAGTTGTCAACCCAAAATTTTAATAATCAGATGGAACAACTCGTCACTACCTCAACAATGGTCCTCAATACATGGCTTCCGAGAATGAAACAGAAAATTTAAGGCTGGGGGAATTATTGTCCAAGTTTATAGCAAATGAGGAGAATATGAGTAATCAAGCGAGGTCAATTCAGAATTTTACGAATCAGATAAAGCAAATGACCAAAGCCATAAGCAACCTTCATCCAAACAATTGGCTTTATGACATGGATGATGAAACTGACAGAGAACCCGAATCAAATCTGCGACTGGATGAGCCACAAGATATCAAAAGTGTGGAGACAATTGAGGATAATGAAATAGAGGTCGAAGAAGATCTAAATGGGTCTCCACCATTGATCAAAGAGTGGGTCAGATTTGCAAAACCATGCCCACTTGGTAGTCATGTCGTTGGCGAAGCTCTTGGTGACATAAGAGCAAGTACAATTTTGAATCCATGGTGGGACGAGAAAGAGAAGATAGACAAAGATCCAATTGTGTGTGACAATCTTCCATGTCCCAAAGTGATCACATACATAATGGAGAAAACACCTAGTTGTGGCACGTTCTTGATTGAGATCATACCAAATAAGAGCATGCTAGGTGACTTTCATTCGCTAGACATCACAATTGGGAACTTCCCAAAAGTTACATTATTTCCGATGGATGGAGGGTTCCTCAAGTATCGAAGAGGAATTGGATAGTGTTGACCAGATAAAGTCAAGCTGAAAGACTGTAATTCAAGCGCTAACTGGGAGGTAACCCATGAATTTTTATATTTATATGCTTTATTAGTTTATTTAGTAGATAAGAATTAATTTGCTTATTAAGTTCTCTTACCAATCCAAGAGCTATTCTAATCCATGATGTTTCTCTTAATTGCAGGTATTAGAGGTTCAATGGACAGGCAAAAGATTATGAAAAGGTAACTCAAGTCAAATTCAAGTGTGGTGCCCAATTTATTCCATGTGCCTAACCTATTCTCCAAACTTAGCGGACAAGGAGGAGGATTGCTATATTTTTAGGAAAGTCCTTTGCTTTACCTTTTTCTGTTTCAGCCATTGAGGACAATGTCTAGTTTGAGTTTGGGGGCATTTTAGTGTCGTATTGGATATAGTTAGTTATTTACATTGTAGTTCGTATAGTTAATTTTAGTTTTTGCATTCAGTTTCTTGAAATAAAAAAAAAGTTGAAAAATTGAAAAATTAGTAGTTAGTTTACTATGTTTATATAACATTTAGTACATCTTTCATGAGTCCATCTATTTGATATTTACAGTTTATTTTGGCCAATGATGAGATTGGAATCGGGTAGACAAGTATAGTACTGACTATTGGAGCTTTGATGTGATTTCTTGTTCTGAATTAAGTCTTTTTCTGTTTGAAACTGGTATAATAAGAATATCATAGTAAAAACAACTTGTTGATTGATTGAGTTTAAATTGATACATAAAGGGATTTTAAAGGATAATGCTAGTTTGAGTGAAAGAATGATAAAAATAAGTAGTGATGGCTAAAGTTAGACAAGAACCTAAGTTTGGGGGAATATTAGGGGTATATAAGCTAAAAAGAAAAAAAAAGTATGAATAAACACCGTGGCGTTCTTGTCTAGTTTTGTGGCCTTTGTTACTTGAGCAAGTAAGCCCGAGGGGATTGTCTTTAAACCTAGCGCCCTAAGGTCTTAATGGTCTGGGAGTCGTTGGTCGAAAGCTCTTTAAGGTAGCATTGAAAAGCCTAAGGGAATAAGACATTGCATAGCTATGTGTACATAAACCAAAAGAAAAAAATTAATAAAATGGGAAATAAGAGCAAAAAGCCCCCGTAGATGAAAGTAAAGCATAAATATCCCATGTTGACCCTCGATATTGGTAATTGTTTGATTTTAGTTGGATCTAGCTTGTTTTTGGATTTCTTGAGTTTACACTGTATGATGCCTTTGAAGTTATGTGTTAAATTTGATTTCATATCAGTTAACATTATTGTGGAGAACACACACACTATATTAGTGATAATAGTCTAAGATTTGATGATTAATTAGGAAGTTAATGATTTGTTTTGATATGATGTATTATTGTGTTTACTTGATTTTTTAAGGCCGGTTGAATAGACTTGTTTTTGTCATTACTGCTGGATTCGTAGGCATGTAGATTAGATGCATTACATATCATTGCATTGTATTGTATAACATGTTAGTTTTGTTTTGTGCTCAAGGACTAGCATGGTATAAGTTTGGGAGATTTTGATAAGTAGGTTTTAGACCCACGAATCGGTTCCTAATTCAAGCTTAATCGGTGTTAATTCCATGTTTTTATGTTTGTTTTTATTTGTTTAGTGTTATTTTGTGTTTAGGTTTAGTGGTGTTCTAATTGATCAAAAAGGGTGGAGTTAAGGTGCATTGTGGCAAACAAATGAGCAAAACAGGATAGATGTTAGAAGCCACCCCTGCTGGGCGGGCTATTTCCCATACAAAACCCCGGTCGGGGCAGGTTATTTTTAAGCTAACACCCCCGCCGAGGCGGGGGTATGGGCTAGAACACGTTTTTGATGCGTTTTTGGTCGAATTTTGATACATTTTTGACTCCAAATTGGATTGGGTTTGCTCCTAAGTTAAAAATTAGACTTGTAACCTATAAATACATGATGAGAGGTATAAAAGAGATGATATAGATTAGATTAGAGAGAGGATTTTATTAGATTAGATTAGAGTATATTAGATCAAAACCCTAGTTCTTATTAGATTTGGAGATTGAAGCAACTTGGAGACCATTGAAGCTTCAAAGTAGGAGCAAGGAGGGAACTTCAAATCTATAGATAACAGATTCTATCTTCTTATCTTCTTCTATCTTTTTCTTTTAATGATTATTGAATTGTGGATTCTTAGTTTTCATTCAATAATCATGAACTAATTCTTTGTTTGAGATTACAATGGATCTTATTTTGTAGTTTATTTTAATATGCTTTGCTATCAATTATTATGTTATATTGTGAGGATTGTCTATTGTGATTTGGAATTAAGTGTTTAATTGATGGGCCATCAATTACCGTGATAATCTATATAAACTCGAGAGATGAAGTATAGATTTAGATCTGATCATGATAACATGTGTTTGTGATTTCTGTATAGATGGAATTCATGATTCGTGTTTAGGATAGAGATATGCCTTTACGCCATATGTAGTCTTATAGAGAACTTGTGGTTTAAATCCTTTTTAACTGTAATTCACATAGAGATATAGTGGATTAGTTAATTTGGGTGTCTTACTTAATTCTATCATATGTGAATTTAAGTGAGTATGGATATTATGCATCGAGATGTGGTTTTATCTGCTTTAGTGTTCTTGATTAACAATTCAGGATATAAAATAATTGATGAGAAGTGTGTTAACTTAAATGAAGTAATAAGTGAAGTTGTGATCTTAATTCTCCATAATCTGATTTTTAATTAATGGTAATTAGAATTAGTTTAGTTAAATAATTTAATTTATAACATTAAATTGATTGTTTAAATAAAATTGGTTTGGTTAAGAGTTAGTATTTGGTAATTTGTATTAATAATTCCTCGGGGGAACGATACTCTACTTTCAATTTATTACTTGTTGACCACGTATACTTGCGTATTGTGCGTAATTAGATTTTACCCAACAATGTCTATTGTTCAAAGCACTTGCAAGCTATCCCACTTGATTTTCCAGATTCTTTATTGAAGTCACTTAAGTTTTCTTTGTCGCCTCATTACCCGTTACGTATTTTATAAATAACTCCTCCAAATCTGTTTTATTTTCGGGTTGCGGAACTAACAGATGTTGCTGATTTTGAAATTCGGGAGGGTATGATGGTCGTGGAGCCTGTTGATGATTCTAAATATTGCTCCATGAAAAGTTTGGGTGGTTCCTTGCCCCCGGATTGTAAGTGTTCTGATACAGATTTGGTGGCCAAGTGAAACTACCCACAAACTGTACTGCTGCCGAATTTATTACACATTGATCCGTCAGATGTTCCCCTGAACATAACTCACATACATAATCTACCTGCTGAACCTGTACTCCCGTAATGGCATCTATTTTCTTTGACAATGTAGATATCTGAGCTGCTAAAGCGATTATGAAATCCACTTCTAAAACTCTAGCTGCCTTAGACTGAATTATCCTTACAGTTGGCCACTAGTAGTTATTAGCTGCCATAGTCTCTATCAAGTCGTATGCCTCTCAAACTTCTTATCCATAAATGCTCCTCCCGACGTTTCTTCTATGCTTGTCCGAAGATTACTATTTAAACCATTATAAAATGTGTTCATCTGCAACCACTTGCATAATCCATGATGTGGAAATCTTCTCAATATTTCTTTATACCTCTCCCAAGCTTCATATAGTGACTCCCCATGCTGTTGTTCAAAAGTAGTAATCTCATTCCTCTTTTTTGTTGTTTTTGCCGGTGAGAAGAATTTCGCTAAGAACTTCTGAGCCAAGTCATCCCAAGTAGTAATAGAGCCTGATGGTAGTAAATGAAGCCAACTTTTAGCCTTATCTCTCAATGTGAATGGAAATAACCGAAGCCTCACTATATCATCCAATACCCCATTGTACTTGAAGGTATTAAATATTTCTAAAAAGCTCACTAGATGTTCATTCGAATTGTCGTTAGCCAAACTCGCAAAATGCACCAATTTTTGAATCATCTATATTGTACGAGGCTTAATCCCAAAGTTATTGGCAGTAATAGCAGGTATGGTAATACTCGACTGAATTTCAGTAACCCGCGGTGTGGAATAATCCCGTAATGCTTTTTGATCGTCTGCAACCACTTTATCTTGTTGTTCTAAGTTCTCTAAGATCTACTTTATCCACTTACTCAACCACTGAAACCTTTTATCGATATCGTCCTCGTAAGGCACTAATTTTGGCTTCTTTGATCGAGTTTGCATGCATTATTTAAGAGAACCAGAAACATGAAGTAAAACAAAAACAAAAAGAAAAGTGTTTAACTAAAACTGATATAATTAAACTGATATTGAAAGTAATAAACACAATTATAGTTCCCCAAAAACGGCGCCTGTGACGCCCCCAAATCCAGGTACTTTCAACCCATATATATGGTGCTACATAGTACTACTAACTATACATTCATTCCAATGAAAACATCAAAATGAGTTTATTTACTACATTTTTATTACAATAATAATAATAAATCATTTCCCAAGTTTTGTTAACCAATACATTCTTTATTGTCATAGTATAAGTTCATACAAATTTACTAGTCTATTACAGGATAATTTATTTATCCATCTTGGCTTTGCCTCTATCCTTATCGAAACCCTCGGTTCGCTCGGTCTCAGTTGCAATCATATAATTTAAGCAAGAAGTGAGCATAACTATCTCTGCAAGTCTAACAATATATAATATAACCACCACATCAAGAATCATATGATAAATCTCCATTAACCAAATAAATAGGTATGAAGTATTATGAATCATTAAAATAACACTTTTCATTCTCATAAAACAATTCTAGAGTACATACAGTAACTTAGGAATTCTGAACAGGTCAAAATACCAGGAGCATTCTCTTTGATTTTCATTCATGAAAAGGACAACGCGGTGCTAAGTTCGTAAGTTCGATATATCTTACGAGAACTTCTAGGTGATCAGCTTATAGTACTCTATGTTGATTAACACTCATCCGTTAAACATATTTATGTTTAAGTTTTGGCAACCTCGTGTGCCCGGCAAATAATCGACGTAAAACACTTTCGTTTATCCATACTCAGGCTTACCTTTGAATCTGTACCAAACAATTGGCATATGATAGTGTTATCAATACTATATCAAAAGACTTGTAAACAAATCAATCAAATTCTTAAGGTTTGTCTAGCCAAGTTAAAGCTAGCATCGACACTTTCGTCAAACAATTCAGGCATGTTATAACACAAATCACAGAAACTTGACTAACACAAAGGTCAAACAAGCGTTAAGAAAACTTACCTTCAAGCGTCTTTGATTAAAGTTCAACCGTTCTCGGTCTTTATAGTTTTTTATTGATATATTCACATAGCACACTAAAATTAGCTACCAAACAATCTAACCACATTTTTTACCAACTTCTTTATCTTCTATAACTTAATTGAAATTATTTCATTAACAATATTCATTTCAAGTCATTTATCATTCATTACGGCTTATTAACATTCATATGTCATAACCTGACACTCAACAATCATCGTTTAAGTACAACGACAGTTGAAACCCTACTTGGTTCCCTACCTCAAACACACTTTCCTTGGATAACCGATATCGGACTCCGTATAGTAAGTACATAAGTTTTATTTTCATTTCTTATCATTCACGTACCACGCACATCTATTACATAATGTATAACCTTAGGACGCATGTTAAATTCGAATATGATTCACATTTTACATTTTCGTATTTTATGTTCTTCGTTTAAATACATTTAACCAACGTTTAATTCCTAAAATCATCGTTATACATATTATTTAGGAATTTTCTCTTCATATATATTAAGTATATATATGCCCCATAGTTACCATACAAAAGGTTGGGTTAACAAAAGTCTGCGTCAGAAATTTTTCACTTAATGGCGCTGCGGCACCATTCATAGCTATATAAGTCTCGCTGCAGCGCCAAAAAGCAGTAGCTAACCTCCCGCCCAAGCACTGCAGCGGAACATTATTAGGCTTGGGCGGCGCTTGGGCGGCGCTGTGGCACCGGTCCTGAGCCCTTGAATTTATTTTACGTTTTTCAATTCGATTTTTTTCGGGCTTGTAACTCGATCGTTATAAGTCAGAATTGGCTCATTCAAAAGCCGTTATTTCATATATCTCATATACTTTGAGTTCATCCCGACATAATATGTTTCTGAATCTGTTAACAATAAATTTACCGTTTAAATTTCTATTACGCGTTCGTTAAATGTTCGTGAATTTTCATAGTTTGTTTCTCCATTCTAAGTCAAAATTCGACCATTCTTGATTCCACGACTCTTAAATATGATATTCTAAGATACACCATCGAAAACCAAGGTCTCTGAGTTAAAAAGGCGATTTTTGACTACAATTTCAGAAATCCTACGATTTCAATGACCATCGTCTAATCCCGCAAATTTCACCATAACTTCGTTACTCGAGATTTTTACGCCAAACTAAATGGAATCCATCCATTGGTCAGTTATCTATATCCTAACGAAGCAATTTACATCCAACTTATACCCAATGGTTTTCAATTTGTCCATCAATAACCAATTCATTATTTTAATGGTTTTCTTCAATTAAGGCTTATTTAGTCGATTATGATTCTCGTTTATACATGGCTTATTAATTTTTTTGTTCACTAATAGCCATTATTATTCCTCTGGAAGAGACGTGCTCCACCAATTTCATACTCTTTATAAAACTCAATCAAAAAATAAAATCGAAAGTTGAGTTTGCAGATTTTTACCTTTGTGTTGTTCGTGTTCTTGCTTAAAGCTTGAGTAATTAGCTTCTTTGCTTCTTGATTCTTTGTTATTCCTCTTCTCTCTCTCTCTCTCAATATAAGTAAGTTTAATGTTGGTAAACAAACAAACGAACCAACCTAAGCTTCTATTTATAGAAAATTAAATGGAGGGCATTTTGGTCAAAAGTGCCACCTCTTTACTATTCATAGCTTGCAAGGAAAGGTTCCCTCCTTCCTTGGCCACCAAGTAGCGTACCCACATACCCCATGGGTTGCCCTATGGGTTTTATCCATTCGGTGATCCATCGATTCAACCCACGGGTTCGCTTCTTGGTTCGGGCTTAGAATCAATTCATATAGAGCCTATCTTTGGGCTTGATTTAATTTAACATTGGGTCTTGATATAATTCATCAGTGGGCCTCATTCATCATCAAATTGGGCTTGACAAAGTCTAGGTCCAATAGCTAAAGTCCATTAAGAACTAGTCGTATTCTTATCGTATAATCCAAGCATTCTCTTCGTATATACCTCGTACGATATTCGTATTATACGTAGTAATAATCTTCATACTATACTCGTATAATAACTAGTATTATACTCGTATTCCTCGCATATAATAACAATTTTTATTATACATAATCAATTAGTTCTTAAATTTCACATTCCTTAACCCTTAGGGTTTTAAGTCCGTAGGCGAAAACTTCGTTTGCCATAATTGAAATATTATTGGATATTCCACCTCGTCTTAGAATTATATCATTACGCGTTTCTCGGAAATTCAAAATTAATTCGCGAGCATAAATGGATGAATAGTATTTTTAAATAAATTTCTCGAAAAACTTTTATTTTCGTTTTGGAAATTCAAATAGTTTAATTCAAACACATAGCCAGAATCCTAACCACATTCACACATTCTAGGACATAGAACAACCTTTAAACATCTTACTCACTTAAATAAACAATTACATTCATTTATTTCAAATAATCAAATGAAAATTTAATTCAAATAATAATCTGATTTTTCTTGGGCGTTATAGTGCCAAAAACTTGTTGGGTATAATCTAATTATGCACAACACGCAAGTATACGTGGTCAACAAGTAATAAAGTGATGAGTAGAGTATCGTCCCCACAGAAAAAATAACTGAAGTTTAATCTAACAACTATCAATTTTACATTATCTCAAATTTATTAAACGAATAATTTATTGTATAATTTTTTTGAAACTATTAATTAACTAAAACTCACTAATTACCATAAGATTTAATCAAGAATTAGAGATTTAAGCCTACAACTTCACTTAATGCTTCACTCATATCAACACACTTTCTTTTAATTCAAATTAACTATTCCATATTGTTTATGAAGAACACAATATTAGATATAACCATCTCTCAATTCATTATACACATATCAACATAAATCCACAATTGATAGAATTAAGAAGAACACCATAATTAACTAATCCATTATATCTCTATGTGAATTATAATTAAAGAGGGTTTAAGCACAATTTCTCATCCGATTATATGCGATGCATAGGTATATCTCTATCCTAAGCATAAATTATGAATTTCGCAATCAAGAAAAAATCACAATCACATTCTACTATAATTAGGTCTTAACCTATATTCCATCTCTCAATTTTATATAAATTATCAGATAATTATTGATCAGACAATTATATAATTTAAGTATAGAATATAGTAGACAACCATGAAAATAGTCTCAATGAATTACAATAGAAGCATGTCAATCCTCGTTACACAATAAGATCCATTGTGAACTTAAATAGGAAAATTAGTTCATCGTCAATGAAGTAACACCCAAAATCCACAAAGAATTAAGCATACTAAATTAAAAGATAGAAGATGAAGAAAGAGAATTAAAACTGATAAGTATTATGATGCTCTTCTCCACGTTCATCTTCAATTCTTCGTGTTAATCTCCTTACTTCAATTCTCTAATACGTGACTAAAACTAAGGTTTGATTAATTATGTTCATGTCTCTTTTCTGCCCTTCAAGTTGCCTTTTATATGCTCTTAATCGCGATTCAAAACTTCCCCCAAAAGATCTGCAACATCCTAACAGCAAACAAGAAACTCCAACTTAAAATCCGACACCCCCGCCTTGGCAGCATATTAAGGCCTGGGAACTGCCACCCCAGCGGCATGCCTGTCATTCAAAATTACCATTTTGCCATTTAAGCTCCTATTTCCTACTTTGCAATCCCACTCATCATGTATCAGTAAGTTTTGTAAATTCTTTAATGATGATGTGATGTTCAATGACTTGAAATAGAATAATCAAACTTGTTAGGTTAATCCTTTGTGTTGATGTATAAGTAATATGATCAATCGATTGTATAGTATTATTAAACGATCGTTGAGTCACTCTTCCTTTTCGTAGTGTCATCGTGGATCATAGAGTAAACTCATCCTTTGTAGTACATCAGATGTTCAATCGCAGAGCTCTTACTTTCATCGTAAAGTGAAAAGAGAATCGCAGAGCTAAGTAAAGAACATATTATGAAGACTGAACGAAGAATATACTCCTAAGTCGATATGTAAAGTCCAAATCGTAATGAGACTCAATGATCATTCAGTGGAAACTAGTTAGTAGTTTTACTCTGCCTGATAGTAATGATAGTTCTGTTTGTGACATCTTGAATCTGGGTCTACCTTCAAACCTGAGTTTGATGCGTTACGGTGCTACTAATTCTATAATCACATCCATTTATCCTTAAGATATAATTAAATTCCCCAAAATATTACAATATATTTTATTTCTAATCCCAAAATCTAATACCTTAAAATCTTCAAAATATACAAATAATGAACATTACATCATTTATGTACTTCTACCTTACACATGTGACTTTTATCTGCCACAACAGATACAAATAAAGTTTATCTAATTAGACTTCAAGTCGATGACTTGATCTTTTCCTTAATCTCCACTAGATTCTTTAGTTCGTCCTAGCTTCGCTGAAAACATTTTCATTTTAAGCAACGCATTAAATTGCTTAGCAAGTTATAATAGTTGCATAGAAACTTTGACGCCCCTAAATTCGAGTACCTTTAAACTCCGGATATGGTGCTTCACGGTACTAACTCTGTCATATATTTAACCATTCATTCATTCTAATAGAAAAATAATTACTAGCTATTACAGTTCTATTATTACATTCCCAAGTTCTATGACCTTTAAAATCTTCTTAACATGTTATATATGTCAGGTTTGTATATAGCGTGAAGATACAATCAAATTGCATAAATTGTATGAAAGCGCGATAAAATTGGATTTTAAAATTTTTCAAACAAACCATCACCATGATCATCCTTGTGCTCAATTATCAATTAAACGAAAGAGATGAAGATTTAGAATCATACCCTTGTAGATCATAGCTTCCTCAAGTACAAGTTCACCTCTAATTCCTTCGCGTTCTCCTTGAATTCCATCACTGTGATTTCTTCTTTTAATCAATACAAGTCACCCAAGTGTTTGGACTCTAGAGGTGATCCACTAAGGAATAATACATATTCAAGAAGATGGATGTTTGACAAAACTCTAGTTTTCTATCTCCATAGAATATGTCAGTATTCTCCCAACTATTGGAAGTTTGTCTAACCCCAACCCATAATAAGACTCCTCTTATTTCTAGATGTAGGCAACCCTACTAAACTATTTAGGAATATGATTTTATTTAAATAAACTCTTTTAATTAATTAAACTCCTAATCCAATTAGGAATTTATGAGAGTACCTTTATTAATTAATTCCTAAATGTTAGGTTTGTAATATTCATTAACGCAATCAAATTGCACAAAGTAAGCGAAAATGTGATAAAATAGAGTTTTAAAATTTTACAAACCATATACCCGGATCATCCTTTATGCATAATTATTAATTAAACAAAAAGATATAGAATAAGAATCATACCCTTGAAGATTCGAGCTTCCTCAGGTACAACATCACCTTCAAAAATCATTTTCGCGTTCAACTTGAATCCATTAAGTTTGGTTCCTTCCTTTGATCAATGTTAGCCACCCAAATGCTTGACCTCTAGAGGTGATCCACCAAGGAAGAAGAAAGATTCAAGAAGATGGGTATTTGGTAAAATCCTAGTTTTTCTATCTCTCATAGAAAATGGTGTACTCTCCCAACTATTGGAATTACATATTCACGTGTTTTGTGAAAGTGTCAACCACCCTCACCCATATATGAGAGTACTTTTATTAATTAATTTCCAAACTCCTTTAGGAATTAAATAATAATTATAGTAGTAGTAATAATAAAACTCCTCTTATTAATTTATATTTAATATTTCCAAAATATTAAATAACAAATATTAAGCTATTTAATTTATTCTATCACCATAGATTAAATTAAATATACTTAACTTATTATGATGATTATGCCATTGCTTCATAAATAATTATTCTTCCTTTTATGGTGGGACCCTTTAGGTTCTCCATATTAAACCGGTTGTGAATAAATCAATTAGAACAATTCTAATCTTATTTAAATAAATAAATTAAACTATTAATTTATTTAAATAAATAATATTTATTCTATTATAGGGATAAGCCTCCCTAGTGATTAACGACTTTCCAGATAATATAGATTTCACTATTAATCATAAAAGAACCTTTGAGTAAATAGTTGCCGTACAATACAATCCTTCCACCATACAATGTTCCAATTAAATATAAGACATGTAATTACTGGCAAGTCTTATTTTATTTAATTATATGTTTTTCGATTCTTAAATGCATAACACCAAATAATGTAAATTAAAAACTCCTTTCTAATTTTATTCTGCCTTGGACAAGGACTATTGGGTTGTCATTTATCGAATCACTAATGACATTTCTCTTCTTTTACTAGCGCGGCAGATTCTTTATTGATCATACATTATCTCCATGTACAACTTATTATACCCAATCATTCCCTTTGATATACCCTAAGGGTCTTAAGGAATAAGTTAAATTATAATTCATCATACACAAGATACTATGATGATCTCAAGTCTAAGGATCCCTTGTACAACTATAGGAATTCCAATTGACATGCAAGTAAAACTCGATTAGGTATTCCTTAGCGAGTCACGTTCAGTGAACTTATTCTCTAATAAGCACCTACATACTTGCTTTAGTGTCTCCACACAAATGATCATGAGATCAATCATCCTCATCCAATGAGCAAACAACATATGTACCAATTTGTCCGGATTCACTAATCCCCAATTTACTAATCCAACGATTGGGAACTATTTTAGTTTTAAGCTTTCTAAGAATTTAGATCTCATTAGAATTATCATCATCATTATTCTAAAAGTATTTCTTAAAACTATGGGTTTATCACATTATTATAAAGCAACATCATGTAGATAATTAAAAGCCTTTAATAAATTAATACTTTTTATTAATAAATGAATAAGATTGTTATAAAGTATATGCTTTATCATCAAACATGATTGGATTGTGTGCATACTACTTTTAATCTCCCACTTGTACTAAAGCCAATCGCAATGGTATCTCATACCCTTCTTCTCTAAGTGACGATTATCCTGCTGTTGGATAAGCTTTAGTTAATTGATATGTAATGTTGTTCCTTAGAGTCCACTATCTCTATAGTGATTTCCCATCTTTCAATGATTCTTATAATCAAGTGAAAGTCCCACAACACATGTTTAGATCCAAGATGAGACTTAGGAACTATTCATAGTTCTGTAATAAAATTTTCATCCAAACAATTAACTTGCAGCTTCATTTACAGCTATATACTTTGTTTTATCACTAAACAAACAACTCTTTGTTGTTTGAAAAATTGATAATTCACTACACCACTATTCAAGGTAACCTTTTACCTTAAAGTGGATTTTCTGTTGTCTTGGTCTGTTTGAAAAACTTGAGTCTGTTAAGCCCTCTAGTTTTAGTTTAGACCCACCATAAATTTTAATCACATCCTTAGTGCCGGTTAAGTACTTTAAGATATTTTTCACTATCTTATAGTGATCTTTTTCAGAATATGATCGATCAACCTCATGTCTCGTATATATCATTGCATACATGATTGTCACTCATGTGATCTCTCTTTTTAGGAGTCTATGGGGACTATTAAGAGAGATTCACTCCATGACTCATCAACATGAGACATCTCTTGGAGTTTGCCATGCTAAACGACTTTAGCATCAAATTAATATACGTTCCTTGGGTTAAGTTGAGCATCCTCTTAAATCTATCTATATAGATTTGTATCTCCAATTAAGATACTCTTCCCAAATAATTCATGGAGGAATGTTTAGACAACTTTATCTTTACTAATTGTAGCATTGGTATGTTATTCCTTATCCGCAGTATATCAACATATAATTCTAGGAATATCACGACGCTCCCACTGACCCTTTTGTACACACTAGGTTCATTCTTATTTTTGATAAAATCAAACTCTTTTGATTGTCTCATCAAAACGAATGTTCCATATTTTAGAAGCTTGCTTCAATCCATTTATCTGAGTGTCTACAACTCTTACCTCATCGCATATAACTGGATCATCATCTTCTATGATGCGTACCTCATCATCATCATCTATGATGAATCCATACCTCTTAGGTATCTTTGGTACTATTCCAGATTTACGATTCGGTTGTGGTACAATAGGTCTATCTACAAGTTCCTCTTATTTGACTTATAGTGTTTTGTGGTTCTTGATCTCTTCAAGATTCTATTATCCTCCCACCAACCACTTTAATGATAAACACATTTATCTTAGAAGGTAGCGTGTTTCGCAACAAACACCTTTTGCTAATTAGGATTATAGAACATATATCCTAAACTTACTTTAGGATGTCCCACAAATCTGTACTTGTCAAATCTTATCCCAAGCTTATCCTTTGAAACCTTTTTCACATAAGCTGAACAACCCCTTATCTTAACATACTTAAAATTAGGAATCCTTCCTGTCCATAACTTTTATGGAGTCTTGTGGCCGGATTTTGAGGTTACCTTTTCGAAGATATGGAACCATTTCTAGGACATTACCCTAGAATGATACTGAAATGTAGGTAAAATCATTATGGACCGCACCATGTCCAACAAGGTATGATTTTTCCTTTCAGATACATCAATCAATTATTGAGTATCAGGAGGCGTCCATTGTGAAAAAACCATTTAAGATAATCTAGAAACTTATTGCACAAGATTCCTTCCTCGATTTAATCAAAGAATCTTAATACTTTTCAAATTAGTTTCACTTTTGAATTATTTGAACCTTTCAAATAATTCATACTTGTATTTCATCAAATACAAACATTCAACTCTTTGAATGATCATCTCGTTTTCTTATACTAGTTTGTTCAATTGCAAAATATATTTTCACGTAAGTCAAGTACACAAAATCCATTAAGTAATATTTCAGTTCTAATCAAAACATTATTATTATAAATAGAACAACAATTGTTCTTAATTATAATACCAAAGATTTCATTGTCCAACAATAAAATAGAAATAATGTTTTCAATGAGAACTGGAATACAATAACAACTTATTGACTTAAGAGACTTCCCCGTAGACAATACTAAACAATAAGTTCATATGGCTAATGTAGCAACCTTTGCTTCATTTCCATACATAGGACTACTTATCCTTGTTTAACTTTGTACTTCTGCTTAGTCCTTTCATAAATCTATATTTATGATAACAAAAGCCGGTATCCTATACCCAAGTAGAACCTTGACTTTAAAAAAAAATTAATTTCAATCATGAATAAAAAATATATGTGTAACCGAAACTTCACTAAGCCTCTTATGGTTAGCCTCTACAAGATGCTTCTCGCAGTTTCTTTTCCAGTGTCCAGGCTTATTGCAGTGGAAGAAAACTCCTTTGCTATCCGTATCAGATTTGTTCTTATTATACTTTATTTTTGCTTTTCGAATTACCTTCTTTGAATCGTTCTTCTTTTCAGAAGATCATTTAGCCCCTACTAGTAAGACTTGGTCTTTCTTGGTTGGAAAGTGACTCAACATTTTTAACATGTTAAGCAAATCAGCGAGGCTGATATCTAGCTTATTCATATGAAAAATTCATAAAACATTGTGAAAGGAGTCCAGGAGTGAGTGCAAGATCAAATCTTAGCACAACTCCCCATCCATGACAAAACCCGTTGTCCTACTTATTCAATCAAATTGATAATAGACTTTTGTCTGTATTATAGTGTCATCGGTATTCTAGATCGGAAGAGCTCCTTAGATATCTGATATCTATCAGTCCTACTTTCCTCACCATCAACTACTTGATGTGCAGGAATATAGTAAGAATATCCATAGTTTCATATTGACGCTGAAGCTCATTACTCACGGATGCGAGCATGATGCATTGAGCCAACTGTGCATCATCTTGTCACTTTCTAAAAGTAGCAATCTCTTCCTCAAAGGCATTGTTTGCAACCATTGCAGGGATAGGCATATTAAGGACATAAGATAACTTTTCAGCTATGAGAACTATTCTCAAATTCCTTAACCAATCCGTTTAATTCGGTCTGGTTAATTTAATATCTAATAAGCTACGCAATGATAGTAGTTTTAGACATTGTAAAATTCTGTAAATGAATTTGTAGTTAACAACATTTTAGCATACATTCTTTTATTAATTACCAAAATAATTTAGGTCTTGTTTTAAATTGGTATCTTCCACTATTTTCATCAAACTATATTAACCTTACTTATATAGTTCGGTAAAATCTAATTAAATATTTGCTAGTGAGAATAAGGATCCCATTTCAAATGTATATAGCCTTGTGGAGACACAACAAACTATATATAAATAAATAGGTATACAACTCTTGTCAATTACATCAACTATGTAACTCATTGTATTTTGCCTCTTAGATCATAATGGCCAAGTGTGTGCAAATCCGAATTAAAATAATTTAAGTTAAGTCCAACCTAGCACTCTATATATTTAAAAAAGAAAAATATTGTCTTTGTGGTGACACAACAAAACAACATTATTCAATTTTCTTTATAAGCATCAAATGTGATAAAATGAACATCTCAAAGAATTACGACAAGCCTTGTAAACTTATAATAATTAATTGATACTCTATTATTTTTATCATGCTAGAAGGTGACGTTCGATATTCCAAATATCGTTGAACACGTAGGACTTAATATAAAATATTTGAGGGTTTTGTTATTAATTTGTCTCATCTTGTTTAGCGCGCATGCACACACACATATATATAAAATATGCATCATATTAAATAACATGCGAAGCATGTTTGCATAAAATATAATATATACACACACACACACACACACACACATATATATATATATATATATATATAGTATAAGAATGCACATATAGAATACTATATTCTACCCGGATTGATTATGAACTTTTATTCTAGTTTGGTTCATTAGAGCCACCAAGTGAACCAAAAGGTCAAACCCTAGGGGTGCAAGAATTATTATTTAAATATAACTATTACATTTAAACCCGGGCTCCATTACAAACGGGTCTTCAAGCGCTCTTTGCTCCTTGATCTCCAATTCTTCAAAATAATTTTAACTATTCCTATTACAAAACTATTTCAAATAAATAGAAACCTTGATCAGTAGTCAAAAGGGAAGTACATAGGAGGGAGATAGAATTTAATTACATTAAGAAAAAATTAGAGAAGACGAGGTACACAGACCCCATTTAATAAAACACATACATTCATGCATCCAACTAAAATAAAATCCAATGACATTGGTCAATAGTCCATAATCAATCTCATTTATTGTCATACACATCACCATATGCATCAATAAATAACATTCATTTCATGAATAATAAACATTCAATATATATATATATATATATATATTGATATCATTTAATTGGCAAATTTAGTTAGCATAAAATCTAATTTTGAATCAAAATAAACTTCTTTATTTTAATCCAAATTTAAATCAAAATAAACTTCTTTTATTTTAATTTATCCAATTTTAAATAAAATAAACTAATTTATTTTAATCAAATTCTTTAATCAAAATAAACTCATTTATTTTAATTAATAATGGAATTCAATTCAAGTAAAAAAACTCATTTATTAAAGGAAACACGGATTATCTTTCTTATTCACAAATAAACTCATTTATGTTGAATAATATGAAATCTTATTTCATATCTAAATAAACTCCTTTATTTAAGGAAACACGGATTCTCTTTCTTATTCACAAATAAACTCCTTTATTTTGAATAATATGAAATCTTATTTCATATCTAAATAAACTCCTTTATTTAAGGAAACACGGATTCTCTTTCCTATTCACAAATAAACTCTTTTATTTTGAATAATATGAAATCTTATTCCATATCTAAATAAACTCCTTTATTTAAGAAAATATGGAATTCAATTTCAACTCTAATTAGTTAGTATGAAATCTAATTTTAAAATTAAAATAAACTTTTTTTATTCTAAAAATAAAATAAACTTTTTATTTTAAGATTAAAATAATTAAAAATATTATATATATATATATATATATATATATATATATATATATATATATATATATCCATGATTCACATTCTCCTTTAACTATATAAAATAGAGTCATTCTACGCAGACATCTTTATTGGACAGGAAAATGGGACATTTTCAAATTGTTGGAATAAATACTATACATTTTTTGCGAGTCATAATCACAATTTTTTTTTTAAAAATGTCCCATTTTTTCCGTCAATTCACCTATTCATTTGCACTTATTCTATAAAATATCTTATAAGATATGATTAAAGTGATCCACGTCTTTGAGGCAATCCAAAGCGTATGATATATATATATATATATATATATATATATATATATATATATATATATATATATATATATACTGTAAGGATCAAGAGCATTCTCCTTAAATAGCATTACGCCTTAAAAACATTCTTTTATCAAAACTACGTCGTTTTGGATCGGCGATGGTGGCATTTTTGTAAATACAATGCCACCACGTATTTACAAAAATGCCACGCGTCCCTCCGAAACGCATATAGTTATATATATATATATATATATATATATATATATATATATATATATATATATATAACATCCATATCACGGAAATTACAGGATTCAGCAGGTTTCGCCGATTCTGTTTTTTTTATTAAACAAATTTTATACAACAAATTATGCCCAATTAAATTGTTCTAAACACATATCAATATACATATCAAACTAAAACAATTAATAATTTGCGTAAAGGTTTGGCTCTAATACCACTATTAGGTTAATTTGTAATATTCATGAACACAATCAAATTGTACAAAGTAAGCGAAAACGTGATAAAATAGAGTTTTAAAAATTTACAAACCATATATTCGGATCATCCTTTATGCACAATTATTAATTAAACGAAAAGATAAAGAACAAGAATCATACCCTTGACGATTCGAGCTTCCTCAGGTACAAGTTCACTTCCAAAAATCCTTTTCGCGTTCAACTTGAATCCACTGAGTTTGGTTCCTTCCTTTGATCAATGTTAGCCACCCAAATGTTTGACCTCTAGAGGTGATCCACCAAGGAAGAAGAAAGATTCAAAAAGATGAGTATTTGACAAAATCCTAGTTTTTCTATCTCTCATAGAAAAAGGTATACTCTCCCAACTATTAGAATTACGTATTCACGTGTTTTGTGAAAGTGTCAACCACCCTCACCCATATATAGTACTTTTATTAATTAATTCCCAAACTCCTTTAGAAATTAAATAATAATAATAGTAATAATATTAATAATAATAATAATAATAATAATAATAATAATAATAATAATAATAATAATAATAATAATAATGGTAAGACTTTTCTTATTAATTTATTTTTAATATTTCTAAAATATTAAATAACAAATATTAAGTTATTTAATTTATTCTATCACCATAGATTAAAATAAATATACTTAACTTATTATTACGATTATGCCATTTTCTTCAGTAAATAATTATTTTTCTTTTTTTATAGTGTGACCCTTTTAGGTTCTCCATATTAAACCGGTTGTGAATAAATCAATTAGAACAATTCTAATCTTATTCAAATAAATAAATTAAACTACTAATTTATTTAAATAAATAATATTTATTTTACAATAGGGATAAGCCTCCCTAGCAATTAACGACTTTCCAGATAATATAGATTTCAACATTAATCATAAAAGAACCTTTGAGTAAATAGTTACCATATAAGACAATCCTTTCACCATACAATGTCCCAATTAAATATAAGACATGAAATTACTGTCAACTCTTATTCTATTTAATTATATGTTTTTCGATTCTTAAATGCACAACACCAAATAATGGAAATTAAAAACTCATTTCTAATTTCATTCTGCCTTGGCCAAGGGCTACTAGGTTGTCATTTATCGAATCACATATGACAATTCTTTTCTTTTACTAGAAGCGGTAGATTTTTTATTGATCATACATTATCTCCATGTACACCTTATTATACCCAATCATACCCTTTGATATACCCTAAGGGTCTTAAGGAATAAGTCAAAGTATAATTCATCATACACAAGATAATATGATGATCTCAAGTCCAAGGATCACTTGTACTACTATCACTATAGGAATTCCTATTGACAGGCAAGTAAAACTCCATTAGGTATTCCTTAGCGAGCCACGTTCAATGAACTTATTCTCTAATAAGCACCAACATACTTGCTTTAGTGTCTCCACACAAATGATCATGAGATCAATCATCCTCATCCAATGAGCAAACAACGTATGTACCAATCTATCCGGATTCACTAATCCCTAATTTAGTAATCCAATGATTGGGAACTATTTTAGTCTTAAGCTTTCTAAGAATTTAAATCTCATTAGAATGATCATCATCATTATTCTAAAAGCATTTCTTAAAACTATGGGTTTATCACAATATTGTAGAGCAACATCACGTAGATAATTAAAAGCCTTTAATAAATTAATACTATTTATTAATAAATGAATAAGATTGTTATAAAATATATGTTTTATCATCAAACATGATTGGCTTGTGTGCATACTACTTTCACTAAACCATTTAGAAATTAAATAATAATAGTTATAATATTAATAAGACTCCTCTTATGAATTTATATTTAATATTTTCAAAATAATAAATAATAATATAAAATATTTAATTTAATCTATCACCATAGATTAAATTAAATATATACTTAATATATTATAACGATTATGCCATTTACTTCTTAAATAAATATTTACTTTTTTTGCTTGTGTGACCCTTTAGGTTCTCCATATTAAACCGGTTGTGAATAAATAAATTAAAACAATTATAATCTTTTTTAAATAAATAAATAAAGATATTTAATTTATTTAAATAAATAATATTTATTCTACAATAAGGGTAAGCCCCCTTAGCGATTAACGACTTTCTAGATAATATAGATTTCAACATTAATCATAAAAGAATCTTTCAGTGAATAGTTACCGTACAATTTTATCCTTCTATCATACAATGTCCCAATCAAATATAAGACATGAAATAACTGTCAAATCTTATTTTATTTGATTACATGCATTTTGATTCTCAAATGCACAACTCTAAATAATGCAAATTAGAAACACCTTTCTAATTTCATTATGCTTTGGCCAAAGACTATTGAGTTGTCATTCATCGAATCACATATGACATTCTCTCCTTTTACTAGAAGTGGTAGATTCTTTGTTGATCATTCATTATCTCAATGTACAACTTATTACACCCAAGCATATCCTTTGATATACCCTAAGGGTCTTAAGGGAAATGTCAAAGTATAACTCATCATACACAAGAGACTGTGATGATCTCAAGTCTAAGGATTACATGTACTACTATCATTTAAGGAATTCCTATTGACAAGCAACTAAAACTCCATTAGGTATTCCTTTAGCGAGCCACATTCAGTGAACTTTTTCTCCAATAAGCACCTACATACTTGCTTTAGTGTCTCCACACAAATGATTATGAGATCAATCATCTTCTTCCTAAGAGCAAACAAAGTATGTACCAATCTATCTGGATTCACTAATCCCCTTTTTAGTAATCCAACATTTGGGAACAATTTTAATTTGTGAGCTATCTAGAATTTAGATCTCATTAGCATGATCATCATCATGATTCTAAAAGAAATGCTCAAAACTATGAGTTTATCACATTTTAATATAACAACATCATGTAGAAAATAAAAATGTCTTTAATAAATTATTATTTTTTGTTAATAAACGAGTAAGATTACAAAGTATATGTTATATCATATCAAATATGATTTAACTTACGTGCATACTACTTTTAATCTTCCACTTGCACTATAGCCAATCACCATGGTATCTAATTCCCTTCTTCTCTAAGTGACAATCATCCTGCCGTTGGATAAAGCTTCGATAAATGGATATGTAATGTTGTTCTTGATAGTCCACTATAGCATCTCAAAATTCGAGTACCTTTTACCACAAACCTAGTATATCATTTCTATAACTATTGCGGAAGATATAAACATAAATTGTTTATACAATAACTTTTACAACATAATTCCCAAGGTCTGTAACCTTAACTTAATACCTGTATTCAATAACCTACTCGACATACAATGTCATTAGCACCGAATACTATTATAAGTTTTAATTGCACAATAATCCCATTCTAGAATTTGTCTTTGCTTGTATCCAAAGTTTCGTCTTAATCTGAAAATTTTATCATGATATAACAAGGGTGAGCAACAAGTTTGTCCAGCAAGTTTTAAATACAATGAAGATATATCATGATTGAAAAGAATAATAAGCTAACAAAATTTCATCAATATACCAATTGCGAAAGAATACGTATTATATTACGATTCTTTTCTATGTTATGATTTTTTTGTTTTAAGATCTCGTTTCCCTTTAAAATTTTAGACTCTATCTATTCATTACTAATGTTCATCTTTATTATCATAGTTAGGTAACTCTGTATCTTAATAACTTGCCAAGATTTTTCTTTGAATCTTATTTAATACCTTTCCCAAATTTATCGCTTAAATTTTAAACTATATTTTAGTTTATTCCTTATCCTCACCCCTTCGGTTATAGCCTAAGATAACCCTACCTAAGGTTTATAAACTACATCTTTGATACCAACTATAACGTTCCCAAATTCAGGTACCTTTTACCACGAACATGGTACATCATTTCTATAACTATTGTGGAAGATATAAACATAAATTGTTTATACAATAACTTTTACAACATAATTCCCACTGTCTGTAACCTAAACTTAATACATGTTTTCAATATCCTACTCGGCATACAATGTCATTAGCATCCAATACTATTAAAACTTTTAACTGCACAATAATCCCATTTTGGAATTTGTCTTTTCCTTTGCCTGTATACGAAGTTTCGTCTTAATTTGAAAATTTTATCATGATATAGCAAGGGTGAGCAACAAGTTTGCCCAACAAGTTTTAAATACAATGAAGATATATCATGATTGAAGAAAAGAATATTAAGCTAACAAACTTTCAATAATATAACAATTGCGAAAGAATACGAATCAATTTTCATAACTGAATGACTGAATCAATAATGTTGAATAGAAAATAATGAACATGAATAAATTCAAATGAACCATATGGTAATGAAGGTGATTAGCCTTTCATACCTGATGAGCATATACAACATGCACAACCTACGAATAAATAATTCATAGACGTGGTGTAATCAATAATGATTAACCACTAACATGCTCGAAAAATCATAACTCAAGTTTGAGTTATGAAACTTGCATGTTTGTCGGTTACTGCTATGCAATCTAATTTTAGCTTCAGTTGAAAGACCTATTAATAATAACATCGATCTCTCAATTAGAATAATATCATAACATATACTACTATTAATTACAGTCATAATATAACTTAAACACATTACCATATATCCCTAATAGTCGCTAAACACATAAAACTCGGTATCAAGTCAAACTATTTCAGTTTGGTTTGATTTCGGTACTATTTCGACGTCCTGATTGCCTTATCGGATAACTATCGAGTTTGTTTTAGATAAAACTCTACTTAACTGCTTCAATATTACTTTAGATAATTTAATTATTAGTCCTAACATTTTTCGAAAGCTCAAAATAATTTTCAAGTAATTATTATCATTTATAATGATTTTTCAATCATTAATATCAGTTTTAAATGATTTAAATACCAAATAATTCCATAATCATTAATATTTAATTAATTTCAAATATTAATGAAATCCATGTCACAATATTAAAAGTTATTTATTATAACTCATAATATTTTTAATACATTAATATTACCTTGAAATGATTTTTAAAATAGTTAAAATCATTCTTAAATAACTTCCATTAATATTAAAATATTAAGGTATTTCATGTCAAAATATTAAAAGTTATATTTTATAACGTAAAATATTTTTAAAACCTTTAAATCATTTTTAAATAATTTTAAAACATTAAATACATTTTACATAATTTATTATCTTTAATATTTAATTATTAATTAAATCCATACCAAAATATTAAAAGTTATTCAATATAACTTCAAATATTTTCTAACACTTCAATATCATTTTAAATGATTTTTAAATATTAAAATCCTTTTTAAGTAATTTATTTAATTTTTATAACTTAATTATGAATTCTTCATAATTATTTTCTATTTATTTTAATTAAATAATTTAATTTTTATTTTAACTGTCGCTAAAGGTGTTCTTGAAAACTGTCACTATAGGTGTTCTTGAGTCTTGAAGAACATTCAAAGTCAGAGTTTTGGTACCTACTTTGACCATCTTTAATTTCTTGTTCATGATGTTTCTGGGCATGAGGGTGTATTAGTTATGTAGTATTGATGTAATATTATATGTACTAATCAATTTCAGGGTCAAACTACACGATATCATGAAGATATAAGTGTTCAAAAGTGATGTCAAAGCTGTTCTTGAGTTTTTGGGTTACATAGAAACTCAGATAGTTTCAAGGGTCCATTTTCTAGCCTTAATAACTTGGATTATGGGCTTTGTTAAAGTGTTAAAGTGTCACACTTATGTAGTATGTATGTCAAGGTACAAAAGTAATACACTTAGATAGCTTAACAACATCATAGAAACAAGATCTGGCTTGGTCAAAGTACCTGCCATAACTTGTTCTTGAAGAATCTAGAATTTCCAGAAAGTTCTTCATGCTAATTGGTCAACCTAGTTTTGACCATTAATGTGACGCCCCCCCAGAATAGGTCCACACGACCCATCATGGGTCGCCAGATACACGCTACTGAATTCAAATACAAACTTCATTTATACAACTGTTAAATTGTCGTGCAAAATACGATAACACATAAGATGTGAGTTTCAATAGATATAACAGTACTCACACTCCAAACCAATGATACTCTATATAAAGGTACAGTCGATAACTGGTTTAGGAATTAAAATCTTTTGAAAATTCTCAAGGAATCCTTCATACATGGGAGGCCATGCATCTAAGTTATAATAGATAGTATAGGACTTGAGCATTACCCTTGGTTGACCCAATAGACTCCAAAGAAGAACGATAAGATTATTATCCTGTTCATTCCAATGGTGTGTATCTTCTTGCCATATAGTTACCTCCATTGTCTCAAACCGATGATTATACTCCAACCGTACTCCAAGATTATATAGATAATGCTCATAGATATAGTCAGCAAATGGATGTGCACAACCATATCTTATGATAACAAAGGGTTTGTATGTGGTCAGACATCATGTATGATAGTGTTAACACACCCTTAAAGCTCTTAGTACACTTATGTCCTCCTCATTCTAATGGGGTGTATTTTTTACGCTTTCACAGTCGGGTCCTCCACACCCTATTGTTGTTTGCCAAAATCAATTATTAAATGACGTATAAAATACGTTAACACATATCTTAAGTCCTCAATACAATTATATATTGTCATACTCTTTTATAATGTATTGAGAAACTTCCACAGTCTCGGACCATCACATTATTCCCCTGTTATCCCCGCTCGACCCAGCTACACTCTTACTACCAGAAAGGAATTGTGAAGCAAAAGGGTGAGCTCAACTAGTCCAGTAAATAATATTATGACTAAGATAATATAGAACAAATTATCCTTAGTCCTCAACAGGGAAAAATCTGATAGAATACAATAGACAACAATTTTTAGATCAACAACTGTAGCGGAACCAGCAATCCATTAGAAGAGTCAAGTAGAACATAATGTCTGCTATCTCTTCCAAATTAAAAGCCTATCTTTAATATTTCATCCATGTAATACCCATCAATAATTCTTTGTTGTGCCTAAGACAAAGAGAACTTTCATCACTTGTCTTCACCTGAACCACAAAAGTGTCGACGTCGGGATTTTTATTTGTCCCTTTTCGTTACTTGTTCTTTGGTGTTCTCATGTTAGGTGAGATTTGTTTGAAAAAACAAGTGAAAAAGGTTCGACATTTATAATGTCGACGATGGACTGTTAAGAGTCGCCAGTTGGTTTTTTATATGGTTGTACCAACACAACCGAGAAAAGGTTTGCATATTGACCCAGTGATGTAACACTGCTAAACGGGTCTGTGAAACCGAGATAAATTTAGGGTCCGGGGGCTTGATTATGCTGAGGGAAGGTGTTAGGCACCCCCCCGACATCCGTGTTACCACGGTGACAGCCAATTTTAAAGAAACTGTTATATGAATGTGTGTGTGTGGGTCAATGTACTATTTATATGGAAGTAGTGCGAGGCCTCGTTCGCACCTATATGCACAGGGTTTAAATTTGTGTAAAAAATCAGTTTTAAACAAGATATGGCAGTGATGTTTTATAAAAGAGGTTTTTCAAACCTTTGTGCTCAATAGTAATTGAGACGCTTTACACTCCCATTTTTATCAAGTGTTCGGCTGGATTGCTTTTAATTTTTGAGATGCGAAGCATCTTCGAGAAAATAATGTACAAAGCAGTGTCGAACTCCTCGTGGGCATGAAAACCATTTGAGGAAATCTAAAGACTGTGAATAAATTTACAAGTTGCTTACAGCTGAAAATGTCAATCACAGGAACCGAATCTAGATCCAATAGACTGAATCTGTGATCACATGATTCCTAGGCTCACATGATGCCGCAATTGATATGAAAGCAGTAAGCAGTTATATATATAAAAGCTGTAAATATATATATATATATATATATAGACATGATCTTCCACCACGAAGCACCTCCACGGGGGATCAGAAATGTAAATAAAGTTGTAAAAGCAATCAACCGCCACGAAGTAAACTCCAAGCAGGACGAAAAGTAAAGAAAGCTGTAAAGACGGTGAACCGCCACGAAGTAAACTCCAGGCGGGACTAAACGTAAATATATATATATATATATATATATATATATATATATTAAAGAAGTAAACGCTCTGGATGTAAAACCCAGGTTCATCGAACAAAGTTCGACACACAGTTCATATATATGTATATATATACGAAAGCAAATAAACGCCCCAGACCGAAGTCTAGGCTCAATCGAGGCATAACTCGATATTGTTAGTCCATATATATATATATATATATATATATATATATATAACCACAGACCGAAGTCCGGGCAAACACACATAACACGACTCTCAATGTGAAGAATGGTGTGTGAAGAGATGAAGAGAGGCTTTAAAGTGTGTAAGAAGGCTTATAGTGGACTGCCAAAGAAGACTTCAATAAATTTAAATGGATGAACAATAGGCTTCCGCCGGTAAAAATATGACAGAATATAAGCTCAAAAGTGTTTGAAATAAGAAAGCAATTAGTGTATAGTGTGTACAAAGCAAATTGGACAGGGTTTCCTCGCTATTTCTCTTACAAATAAGGCCACCCCAAGCCCCATATATATAGAGGGGGGTGTCGTAGGTCTACCTGCGGCTACTCATGATTCCCAAGATTCCCATCAATGTGGGTCCCGCTGTGTCGAAGTACGTACACTCGGACAACTCATTATTCGCTCAGAGCTTTATAAATTTCAATCCGGGAGTCCGATGGAAGCGTGCCATATCATTATGGAAATATCATTCCGAGAGATACACAATGACATATGATTTGTCCTTTTTTGAATCCGAGAATATGGGTCCATGACCGAAATAGCATTTCCATGTCTCCGTTAGGCAATCTGGTGAGCTGTTTTGCGTAGTTTGCACTCCAAAGTTAAGATATGGTTCTTGTGGGACTTCTTTTGAAGCAATTTGAGTTAACATGAGTTTATTTGATTTGAAGTGAAGTCGAGTTGGCAAAATAACCATTTTCCCCTCTCGGGGTTATCTCTAGTTCTCACGCATTTTTTGCAGTCTTTTCTAAGGGTTATCTCTGAGGTTGTCATGCTATTAACTCTGAATATCCTCAGGGTTATCTTTGAGGTTGGAATTGATGTTGTGGTCCTCTAGGGTTACCTCTAGAGTGTGAAAAAGGCAATTTTTCCCTCTTGCATAGTTAGTAACAGGAAAAGAAAATTTCGAGTGTCTACAGATGCCCCTCTTTATCATGTTCATACAATGTAATGGAATGGACATGATAAAGATTAGTAGATACTTGAAATATGACAAATTATTCTTAATGATGTAAATCATAATGTAATGAATGTTAAAATGTTTTCGCAAATCGCAGTTCGCAAATCGCACATCGCACATCGCATTTTGCACTTCGCACGTCGCTTTTCGCATTTGGTGAATCGCACTTTGCAACTAGCACATCGCATTTCGCAAATCGTAAATCGCAATGTAATGAATGTTATGATAAATGTTATGATGAATGTTAAAATGTTTTTGCAGATCGCTTTACCTTTACCGTGCCTATGCTGGTGTTGACTTTAACAGTTTAGGTTTTTTTCGGTGTCGCTAATGCTTGTTTGATGAAGAGAAATTGAGATATTTTCTACATCTCTATTGGGGATGACGTTCTAAAATTACCGGACCTTCCCGATATATACGTTTGGTAGTTTACAATGGTGCCTACCTTGATGGTAGTTTGCCAATGGATCCTACCCTGCTGGTAGTTGAATACGCTGATATCGTCAAACTGTTTCGGTTCCCACTCGAACAGTGGTATACAAAGCTTTCATCGCTGAACTGTCTTGATGTTGCGCAGAATTAATGCCAATGGTTTATAATACCAGATCCTCTGATACCTTCGCTGAAGTAATATTCAAAGGTTTGCTTCACCAGACTCTGCCTTGATAGAGATGTATGTTGATGTAGTGCCTCACAATTTTTGAGGTGATTTGGAGTCTCCTTTCGCTGTTGGGTACTTGTGCCCCATTTTCTTGAGCATTTAATTCTCAACCCAGCTGAACTGATGACCTGAATGCTGCTAACATCCGTGGAGGGTGCATCTTATTCTTTCGTTGCCCAGATTTGAACTTTGGTGTTGAGGTCTCGACTTGAGAGATATTGACCCCGGTTGACACATTTGATGATGAGGATTTCATTCGTTAGACCTTTTGTCATTGGGCACCTCCTTTTGAGTTAATGATTTTCTTGAGAATTTTCCCCTTCTTTTGTAGGGGTAAGCTAAAGTCGCCATGATTCTTTCAGGAGTTCTCCCCTTTCTTTTGCTGAGAGGCTCTATCCCGCCTTAAGCTCCGTCCATTTCTTGGAAGTGGACAATGCCCCAGTCCTTTCGCATGTTGATGCCGAGGGTTCATATGAGAAACTCTCTTTGTTGATGAAGTCGCAATTGAGTAATATCTGAATCGCCAGTGAAATGATGTGAGGGAAACTCTAATGATGATGTACCATGGTGATGATGCTGACTGGCACATTTTCCTTTTTAGGATGGTTGATAAATGCCCCAATGTTGAGTTGTCATTGTTCCTGAGATTTCCCCAGTCTTGTTGTACGAGTTCCAATATTGGGTTGTCGCCAATTTTGAAATTGCCCCAGCCTTACTTGTAGTCCAAGATAGTTGCTTTGACAGATGAGCTGATAAGATGCCGAGATCACAAGAGGTTTTTACTTATGTACCTGATGGTTAACATGTAGTGGATTTTGGCTTTGATGCCCTCAATTATTGTTATTGACTTATTCTCGCAATCGAAGTTGATGGTTTTCTTCTGATTTGATGAAGACTTGTGATTGAGGGTGTCGACTCTTTGAAGGTCCTTGTTGCTGGTTGTCTTAGTGTATCGTTGTTTATTCCTTTTTGGAATTTTTGCCAGATTCGATGGAATGACATTGAAGTGTTGGTAGGTCTTCTCGACATGGGTCGCTGACTTGGAGGGTTGTTCTTGGGCGTAGACTTGGGATTGATGTTTGGGTTTGGACGTTTCTTTTGAGGATCAGACCGCACCAATGACGGCTGCCTACGTACTCTTGTGTATGTGGGAGATCAGGTCGATGTAGTTCCTGCTTGATAAGATAAATGGTTTTAGAAGTGTTTGTTTGGGTTTTTGTTTGGTTTGACCGCACCATAAATGTCTGCCTACGTACTCCCATTGATGAGGGGAGATTAGGTCTTTCGTAGTTCAGGCTTGATAAGCTGAAACCTGACTTATTTGATTTTTGATTTTTTGATTTGATTTGATTTGATTTGATTTGATTTTTCTTTCTTTCTTTCTTTTTCTTTTTCTTTTTTTTCTTCTTCCTTTCTTTTTATTTTTCTTTTATTTTTTTTTCAATATTTACACGCATGAAAAATAAAAGGCATACTACGAAGAAAGTGATACCGTCCCAACATCTTCTGGAACTCGCAACTTTATCCCTTGGATCTACATCTTCTTGGCTAGTTGAGGCCTGATAGTCCAGTTGTTAGTGGTTATGTTGCCTTCAAGGCTCGCGATATAGGTTACTTCTTTGTTCTGAATTTCTTCACTTATAGCCATAACTTGATCGCTTCCTGATTCAATACATTCCTTAATGCCGCTTGAGCTGGACCCCTCGCAAAAAGGGATGAACTCTGAATTTTTTGATGAGTTGGTTTCCCCGATATCCTCACAACCTTGTCCTTCATTTGTTCCTTTACCTTTTTCTTAGGCTTGAGAGGATTTAATCATGAAATCTCCCTCGAACTGTTGTCGCATTTCTTGCAAGGAACTTTCCTTTTTAGCTTTTTCTTCCTTGGAAAGGATTAGTATTTCCTCCGCATCATCCAAGGTGATAAAATCTGGAATGTGGTTGTTATCTTTGGACCTTAGGATGTTTGATGTTTACCGAGGAAACTCCTTTGGGGATTCCCTTGTCTCCTCTGTCATTCCTTTCATTGGGATTAGCCCACCTTGTGTTCTGCCAGAATTGGTTCTTATAGCCTTCACCTCCTCTAAACCGCTTGTCTTGAGTGGACATATTTCCTTTTCACCTTTTTAGGTTATGTGAAATTCTATCTCTAGCTCCCCATTTTCAATGAGATTCTGGATTTTATGTCGCAAAGACCAACATTTCTCAGTCGTATGTCCAAGTGAGTTAGAATTGTAGAGAAATATCTTGGTGGAATCATAACTCTTTATCTTGTGATCTATAGGAGGCATCAATTCAGTAATCTTTCCTTCGCTCATCAGAACGCGTAGCATTTCATTATTTGATTTGTTCAGAGGGGTAATTTTCATACTCTTGTGGAGGCTGTTTGATCTTTCTTCTTTGAGAATTCGCATTCCTCAAGCGATTTTTCCATTGGCGAGATCTTCTAGTAATTTTATCATCCCCCTTTTCTTGGCCTTCGGATAGTTGAGTGAAAAACTGCCTCGTATTCTGATGTTGGCGCACTACCAGCTTAGCTAGCAGATTTACTTGATTCTGGATTGTCTCTAATTTTTGCATTACTATCATACCCTCCTCCGAGTTTTCCCACTTTAGGACATTTGATCTGTGCCTTTGGGGGTATTCTTCTATCCTTCGTATGCACTTACAAATTGGATATATTTTAGTGCTTCTTGACCCGATCATGTTTACTTCCTCCGTATCATGCTGTACTGGAATGTTTGTGTTGACATTTTGTTGGTCAGGTTGTTGGACCACAATACTGCCACTTTCAATTAGATTTTGAATTTATACTTTAAAGACAGACAATCTTGTGTATCGTGTCTTGGAGACCCTGAGTGGTAAGCACATCTTTGGCTTGGATTGTATCTTTTGCTCCCTGGTTCCAGACTTGGGGACAATTCGGTAATTTTCTTATGATTCATTAATATCGCCAATACATGTTCAAGGGAATCGCCTAGTGGAGTGAATACCCAATTTTCCATTCTTTGAAATTTTCTTTTCCTGTCTGGGCATTGGATGAATGCAGCCTGTTGTTGAGATGGCAGATTATCTTGCATTTTCCAAATGGGGGGACTAAAGGTTGGTCTCCTAGCTTGCCCATGTACAACAAGGGATACATCTTCATTTCCTTTATCGGATACTCCCTTGGGATCGCTCGCATACTTGTCAGTTTGTATATGTTTGGCGACTGCTTCCAAGGCAGTGAAGTCTTTAATCTTGCCTGCCTTCAGGCCCATCTTTGCCATTTTTCCATGTTTGATTATTTCTGAGAATGACTTTCCTATGCCTGCTAGGATCTTTTCGTAGTATGGAGCCTCTTGAATATCAATAAACGTCATTACCATCTCAGTTTCTATCATTGATGGAATGACTTGCGCCGCTAGATGTCTCCACCTTTGGGCATATTCTCGGAAAGATTCAGTACTTTGCTTTTTGACTTTACTCACATGGTATCGATCCGGTGCCATTTGTGACTGAAAACTATACTGATTTAGAAAGGTGTGGGCCAATTCTTCCCAGTTGTGGATTTCGGCATTGTCAAGTCAGGCATACAAGGCTTTAGCCTCTCCAGTGAGACTCTTTTGAAAAAGTTGCATTCTGAGGCTTTCATCTTCAGCATAAGACCCTAGTTCAACAATGTACACTTTTAGGTGTATAGGGATTGCCTTCCCCACTCTACTTTTCAAACTCTGGGACTTTGAATTTGGTAGGGTATCGATTCGCTAGGAATTTGCAGAGATCTGAATAGTTGACACTCCCATAATTTCCAGTCCCTTTGTTTATCCTGATGGTTCCCTCCATTTGTTGGACTTTCTTTCTTATATCCCCAGTTTCTCGATCATCCCTGAGATTTGTGATTTCTTTATTGGAATGAGGTTTAGATATCTGAGTTTCCATCTTTTTGCCAATACCCTGATTGCCCCCTGGTGTGGATGACTCTGGTTGAGTAGGCATTGTTTGGCCCCATATTTCTCCATGTGCAAAGGATTTTGTGTGGAGGGGTATTTGTGGACCCCTAGTAGATTGGTGTAGTTCCTTGAACATAACAACTAACTATATAATTTGATAGCTTAATCTTTTGAACTCCTCGCGAGAGACAGGAGTAGGATCAGGCTGGGCACTTTTATCCATGTCTGACTGTGGGCTTAATGCCCCTTTGGACTTTAAACGGGTAACGGGATCGATTGCTTCCCTATAAAAAGACTTACGTATTTTAGTCTTAGGGAATGTGGAAATGTTATATTATATGTGATGTGTCCGTTTTAGGAGTAATATCCTGCAAAACGGATGTCAGTTGTTTGTATGGCAAGATAGCATGCTAGATAAAAGGGAATGCATGTACACATTCATTCATATTTTTCTATTACATTGAGATTGACATTGAAATTAAATTACAAGTAATTATAATTACAAGTAATTGAAATGGGAAAGTGAAGAGACTTTTCTCCACGTTTGGTTTATCAAAGGCTGACCTATCTTAGGTTACTCTCGCAGCTTTTTGGCATGAAGGTTCCCAAATCATCGCAATTTACTCAACGGGAAGTTAATCCGGTCTTTCAACTGGAGCGAATTTGGGTGGTGCCTTTCCCGAGCCTCGTTGGAATTAGTCTTCCTACGAGTCCAGTAATCAATCACCGACAGGATAACCTCCTGATGGAGGAACAACACATCAAACATTCACATACAACGTCTCCCTGTTTATGAAAATGATGACATGTACGAAGCACTAATATCACAAACAAATATAGTGTAAGGCATTAAGCGCAGTAAAATATATGCATTCATACACATTCATCATAAATGTAAATGCAACATCCACACACAAGCATATAACAGTTTTGAAAAGATTGTAATAGCGGCTTAAGCCCTCTTATTGGAGTCCCTAGCAAAGTCGACACCTGTCGACGTCAGGAGTTTTATTTGTCCCTTTTCGTTACCTGTTCTTTGGTGTTCTCATGTTAGGTGAGATTTTTTTGAAAAAACAAGTGAATAAGGTCTGACATGTATAATGTCGACGATGGACTATTAAGAGTCGCCTGTTGGTTTTTTAAATGGTTGTACCAACACAACCGAGAAAAGGTTTGCACATTGACCCAGTGATGTGACACTTCTAAACTGGTCTGTGAAACCAAGATTCATTTAGGGTTTGGGGGCTTGATTATGCGGAGGGAAGGTGTTGGGCACCCCCCGACATCCGTGTTACCATGGTGACCGTCACTTTTCATGAAATTATTATATGAATGTGTGTGTGTGTGGGTCAATGTGCTATTTATATTAAAGTTGTGAGGGCCCCAAATTTGGGTCCTAAATCACCACAGATCTGATACAATCATTCTATAACTATTGCGAAAGATATAAACATAAATTGTTTATACAATAAACTTTACACACTATTCCCCAAGGTCGAGTAACCTTAACTTATACACAATTCATAACTTATTTGACTTACAGTAACATTAATATACAATACTGTTACAAATTTAACTGCACACGTATACTAAAGTTGGAACTGTCTTTGACATTTCCTTGTTTCCGACGTATTCGTCTTAATCTACACTGTTTATCATGATATAGCAAGGGTGAGCATAAGTTTTCCCATCAAGTATAAGTTCATTTAAGGATATATCATGATTAAAAGAATTTGAATAATAAGCTGGCTATAATTCAATAATATAGTTGTGAATTAGCATGAACAAATTTTCTGACTAAACAAGCATTTAACATGAACAAATATATCTGGACCGAATGGTAATGAAGGTGATAAGCCTTTCATACCTAATGAACACATGCAATACGCACAGAGTGCAATTTAATAATTCTTAGACATGGCAATCATAAATGATTAACCACAAGTATATATGAATAAATAACTCGAGGTCGAGTTAAGAAAAACTTGCTTGAACCGTTGATTACCGTTACATAATTTAATAAGCTTTGTCTGAACCTAATATATAAATAATATCGATATACAAATTAGAATAATATCATCACAATATTTAAAATAACCTTAACACAATATCATATAACCTTATCCATCTATAACACACATAAGACTTAACCTCAAGTCAAACTTTTATAGTCTGAGTCGAGTTCGGCAAAATTCTAAAATCCCCACGGTCTAGTTAGACAAAATTTTGAGTTAAAGTTCAATTAAACTCTGCCTAACACTTAACAATTATCTCAGATAATTTTAATATCAGTCAAAATAATTTTCCAAGTCTCAAAATAATTTTCAAATAATAATAATTATTTATCGTGAATTTTCAATCATTAAAAACGTATTTATACGAATTAAATACCACGTAATTCCTCTATCATTAATATTTATTTAATATCAAATATTAATGAAAATCATTACATAAATTTATAATATATTTATAATATATCAAAGTATTTTTAATACCTTAAAATCATAATTATATAATTTTAAACACTTAAATCCATTATTCGATAATTCCTTTTAATATTAAAATATTAATATTTTCATGACAAAATATAAAAAGTTATATTTTATAACTTAAAATATTTTATAACACTTAAATCATTTTATATGATTTTTAAATCATTAATTCTATTTCCGTAATTTATTTAATATATTCATTCAATAAATAAATTACCATTAATATTAATTTATTAATGAAATTCATCACAAAATATCAAAAGTTATTAAAATAATGAAAATATTTTCTAACACCATAAAATAATTTTTCATGATTTTCAAGTATTAAAATCATTTTTAACTAATTTATTTAATATTATTATTAAATAAATTAAATACTATTTATATTCCAAAAATATTAAATATTTATGAAATATACTTTAAATAATTAAAAACTAATTTACAGGCTTTAAAATAAATTTTCTTAATTTATTATGTATTTTTAATAATTTAAAACTATTTTTTTTATTTATTTAATAAAAATAATTAATTTTCTAATTAAACTGTCGCTAAAGGGCCCTATAGCGACGAAACTGTCGCTATAGGTGTTCTTGAGGAAAATCTAGAACTCATGTTAGACTTCGAGAGGCTTGGTTTGACCAGTGATAAATCTTTGATCAATAGGTTTTTGGACTTTTAATTTGATTAGAATTGTAATACTAATGTAGTACTACAATCAACAACTTGTTTCCTAGTAATCCTATCACACCACAGAAAGTTATTGGCCTTCGAAATTCTTGTCAGTCCTGTTCTTCATTTTCTGGGTTTCCCAGAAATGAAGAACAACCAAGGTATCAAGTTGGAAGCCTTGAATCTAGCGTTCTGGAATTTGTCGGTGTAATATTAAGGTTCAATCGTGTAGTAGTCATGTCAGGGTACGATAATATATCACCAATCTAGTCTAACACCAATCCTGTCAGGTACGTGTTCATGAACAATCTGTGTTTTCCAGATTGTTCTTCAGGCAGATCGGCCAACTTAGTTTGACCATGAGTATGTACTATTCTGTTCAGGATCTAGGTGATCTAAAGCCTTTAACATGTAGTCTTCATGTCAGGCTACAACAACAACACAATAACTTGGCCAAAACATTAACATACAACAAGATCGGGGGCTTCGAAAATCTTGTCAGACCACCTGCAAATATTCTGGGTTGCCCAGATTCAAATTTTCGTGCTCGGTCAACGGACTTTGACCGATCATATCTTGCAATCTAAACATGATCTAAGGTTGATTCAAGTCTTAGATCAAAGCCTAACATCAAAGAACAGATTTATAACATAACATACGCCAAAAATCAAACACACAGAGATCTAAGGCCTCTGACATTTGACTGTCAGGCCATTTTTTAAACTTTTCCCAAATTTCTAAAAACTCCAATTTCGAGCACTTTTATGTTATAGATCTGGGATTTAATAACCCAGATCACTTAAAGACACCTTAATACATAACTTTAAACAACCAATTACAACAAATAACATGGATCACAAGATTTAAGGCTTATACCTTTAAAACTTTGATTATTAAACTTTTGATCCCTGATCTGTTCTTGGAAGGCTAGGAGATGATAATGGTTTTTGTTTCTCACTCCTTCTCACTCTAGATTTTGAAATATATAGAGAGAAAAGGCTTGGCAAGTTTGCTAAGTAAAGTAAGTGATTTTACTTACTTAAATATTATAAAATTTTGATTCAATGAATCCCATATTGCTTGGTGGCACCAAAGATTAGATTTGGCTGAGATATATGCACATTGCTAGGGTTAGGTTTTAGTGAACAACTCACATAAAGTCAAAACCTACACACCAACTTTATAAAAAATACAAAAAGGGCATCATGGTCATTTGCTTTGTAAATTTAATGGAATAATTATAACATGTGCAAACCCTTAGGGTTTAACCCTAAGGTTTTACAAATTAATTTTCTAGAATTTTCTAATTAGATTTTAAATTAGAAAATTAATATTTCTAAATTATAAATAGGGCTTCCTAATTATATTATAATTTCCAAATCACACTAGGACTAAAAAAAATTAGGATTAATATTTCCTAATTACAATTTACTAATTTAGCAATTTAGGTCATAATTGTACCTTAGGGTTTATAACCCAAGAATTAGGGTTTTAAATAGAAAAATAATCTTTCTAATTTAAAAATTAGGTTTCCTAATTAGATTAGGGTTTTCTAATTACTTATAACTTGAAAATTAGGATTGATATTTCCTAATGAACATTAAAATTATTACACTATCAATTAGGTTTTCCCTAATTATAAATTAGGGTTTCTAAACCAGAAATTATGATTTTCTAAATCAATTAGGGTTATCCCCAATTAGGTTATCATTAATAACGTTTAAACCTTATACCAGCATTTGCATTTCCAAACTAGGGTTTTCAATTTCTGAATTAGGGTTTCGAATTCCCGGAACTAAAATTAGGGTTTCCAGAACCGGTTTCTAGGGTTTCTTATCAGACGTTAGAATTTTCTAACTGAACGTTAACGTTCTTAATATAATATTATGGTTTGCCACTAATATATCTTATCTGGTTAACCCTTGACCCTTAACCACATACTGTACACATATACAACCATATACATAGAACATATTCACGTATATCCTTAATCCTGAATAATTCTCCAAAAGATTTGTAAATCACTAGAATTCCTTCTCGAAAATCTCAAATCCATTCACTTATTTTCTGGCTAGGTTTATTATTTAACCTTAAATCAATATTTTAAGATTGTATAAAATATCCAAATTCTCGGGTTGTCACATTCACCCCTTCTTCTAAAAATTTCATCCCCGAAATTTACCTTACACCCTACACCATACACCATACACCATACATTCACATCATCACATACTACCCAATACACCACTCAGAAGATTAAAAATTTACAAATTGTGCTGAGGAGTCATATAGACTATTTGTCTGTCATTTTCGCAAACCGTCATAACTTATGGACATAGTGGGTAATTAATCCAGTATGCCCTGTACTTATTAAGTACTGCTGGTCTGATCTGTTTCTCATCACTGCCATAGGCACAAAATTTTTACCTCAGTCTTATCGGATTCCGCACTAAAACAATTTGGTTTGGGAAATTTCTTTTAATGAACACTTGGAGTTTTCATAACATTAGTCTAGCTGGATCGAATAGAGTAGACTTATATCAATAATTTAATTCAATCGAATTATTTAGGTGTAGCCAAACCCCGTTGGCAGATTAAAATTTTGAAAAATATTTTTGAGAATGACGTCATGATGCCGTATTGTATTAACAGTCCGTTTGAGGATGCCGTCATTATATGACTTTGTCATAACACATCATACAATAGTGGAACAATAATTTTTATATCGAATTCACACTAAGTATTCCTGTATTTACAACTCTATCAACTTTTTATCATCTTTGCACTAGGTTACATGGTACATGAGTGATAAATAAAATATATTTTGATATTTCAAATCATTTGCGTCTAGCCGAAATAAGTAGCATAAACTATACTTTAAACCGTTCCAAAAATGATTACGAGTCTATATTTTTTTTTTCAAAAGCACATAGTGCGTATTTTTGGAAAACTTATGTCTCCACTAATGATCAATTTCTTTGAAATCTATATGTCCCTATAATCCTCAATATTTCGTTTACACATTGTTCTACCTAGTTCGTCAAACCACACTCATGAGTTCAAGAACTTCACAATCATATGAGTTTATGAACTTGTCCTAGTCAGACCTTTGGCGTCCATTCGTTGAGGGGTTCATAAACATTTCATATAACCATGACTCACGAACGTACCATAAGTATGAGTTTTAAGAACTCGTACGTAACTTGATATTCTCTACTTATAATCTATCTATCTGATATACGCATGAGAAAAGAATCACCCTCTAAACATGTATATAGTAAATAGTGCGACACAGACATTTCACTGATTTTCAGTGCCAGAAACTAAGTGGTTGTTACACCAAGTACAATTCAGCTCCCATACAAAGAATCATACAACTTAGCTGCTGACCTGAATCCTCAATTGAAATCCTCACTTAATTCTAACTCCCTTCTCAATATGAATTTTATTCAACTTGTATTCATAATCCTTTCCTGAATTCGTACTCATTCATAGACACACAACAATCTTGTGCTAAATTGTTCAATCTTTCACTTGATCCTTCTCCAAACTATAACCTTATCCGATCACGGGGTGATCTCATCATATGCATTACGATTCATGTCTATGTCTTGATCATTTTGTTTTACGATATCCTACCACTGTACTTTTAGTCTTTTAGACTCTATCTATTCACCACTACTGTTCAACTTTATTATCAGAGTTAGGGAACTATATATCTTTTGTAACCAGCCGAGATTCGTCTTTGAATCTTACCGACACACTAACTCTATTTGAGTTAGTACTTATCCTAATCACCGCGGTTATTAGTCTCATGTATTCCAACCTAAGGTTCATAACCTACAGCTTTGATACCAACTGTGAGGGCCCCAAATTCGGATCCCAAATCACCACGGATCTGGTACAATCATTCTATAACTATTGCGGAAGATATAAACATAAATTGTTTATACAATAAACTTTACACATTATTCCCCAAGGTCGAGTAACCTTAACTTATACACAATTCATAACTTATTTGAGTTACAGTAACATTAATATACAATAATGTTACAAATTTAACTGCACACGTATACTAAAGCTAGAACTGTCTTTGACATTTCCTTGTATCTGACGTATTCGTCTTAATCTGCAATGTTTATCGTGATATAGCAAGCGTGAGCATAAGTTTGCCCATCAAGTATAAGTTCAGTTAAGGATATATCATGATTGAAAGAATTTGAATAATAAGCTGGCTATAATTCAACAATATAGTTGTGAATTAGCATGAACAAATTTTCTGACTGAACAAGCATTTAACATGAACAAATATATCTGGACCAAATGGTAATCAAGGTGGCTTTTCATACCTAATGAACACATGCAATACGCACAGAGTGCAATTTAATAATTCTTAGACATGGCAATCATAAATGATTAACCACAAGTATATATGAATAAATAACTAGAGATCGTGTTAAGAAAAACTTGCCTGAACCGTTGATTACCGTTATGCAATTTAATAAGCTTTGTCTGAAACTAATATATAAATAATATCAATATAAAAATTAGAATAATATCATCACAGTATTTAAAATAACCTAAACACATTATCACATAACCCTATCCATCTATAACACACATAAGTTGTAAGACCCCAACTTATTATAAATGAAATTGAATTTCTCTATTTATTATTTTGAAATAGTAAGTGTTGAATTGATTAATGTGATTAGTTATGGGTAAAATGCGTAAATATTTCAAATAAGCAAGTGGTTATAAAATATTCATTATTATCGGGGAATATTCGTTTGGTCGTGGAATATTCTTACTGTCGGGGAATATTCATACGACGGCGCAGCCTTGTGTGCGCTCCATAACGGAAAGCAATTGGATGAAGAAAATGACAAGTATAAGTTGTTTATAAATAACGGCGTAGTTGTTACCGTTAATAATGTTGGAATACCCGGTGGTTAAAACACGAATCTGGCGTTGTTACACGGTAGAGACTTGCGGTATTGCACCAATTATTGATTCTTACGTAACAAGGCATTACTCAATAATTTTTACAGTAATTACTGTTCAATATTTTATTTTATTGATTCAATAATTGCTACACTGATATTTTATATTATTGGTGTTTCAATAATTGTCACTACACAGTATTTTCCATTATCAAATCAATAATTCATATTATTTGAATAATATTATTAGATTACATTATTGGCAATGTTTAGAAAGTTATGTCTAAGGAGAGGTTTGGTCACCTAATTGCGGGCCAGTAAGGAGAAATCCTTATTGGAAAGCCCCCTCTTTCCTAGGAACGGCCTGGTTGTCAGTATTGTGATTCTGTAATATTATTTGTATATAATTAATTATTGATTTATATGATACGGAAAATATTCATTTTATGTGGATATAGATGGAGAAAATTTTTAATGTGAAAATTGTTGAAAATTGATATTTTATCTTTTCTGATAAAATAATTCAATTAAATATATTATTATATTATAATAATATAATAATGGTGATATTTTTACAATGAATGTGGGATATACGAGTAAATGAGGAGGAAGAGTATTTTTGTTACTAGAAATATTTAAAACGTGTTTTTCATGTTTGTGGACCCCATTTCTTGACTGAATTTTAATTATAGCTTTGTAAAATCGTCTGTGTATGTGGATTTGATACCAATTTCTCATTTGGAATTTGGAAAAACTTAAAACTACAAAGTTGTAGAGAATTGAATTTCCTATGGAATGGACATAAGATTTGATTTTTTTTTTTGATAAAAAGGCTATTAATTATGAATTATTAAAGTTCCAGAATAATTGATTTTTGAAGTTTTAAATAATTTTTTAAAAGAAAAATGCTTTTAACAAGTTGGTGGGCCCCACTAGTATGTAAAATGAGCTGAAATTAGTTGTTCAAAGTGGGCGTAGGAATTTAAAATAATAATATTATTTTATTAAATTTTCTTCTTTGGTTTTCTAAGCATTTTTCTATAAATAGAGTACTTAGGTTAGAATTGAAAATAACACCAGAAACTAAAGTTTTCTCTCTCTATAATATCGAGCGTATTTTTGTGAGTATTTTGGTACTTTCAGCACTATATCCAGTATTTCAGTCAGAAGTTCTGTCTTTTTGAGGTAAGGGATATTTTTTTTTTTATAAATGATTATGCCGGAATATTGGTAAGATTTTTCTTGTGAAATTTTTATCTTTTAGTGTCGGGGATACTATTCACGTATACGGCATAATTCACGAATATGACACTATTCACAGAGAAATTAAATTTTTATTTTTTGTCCAAGATATCTATTATGGATACTAGCTTTGATTGTATCTATGTTTTGATCTTCATTCTTGAATTTTACTCCACTATGGTTATTTATGAAGTATTTTTGAACTTGGATTGTTTAAAGTACGATTCCTTAATAATTGTTCTTTTGTTTCACTAGATTCGTTTTCTTTAAAATATTTTTTATCATCTTCAGTCCTAAATGATGATATAATTGAATATCTTTGGCATGTAATGCAAAGATGAATGATTTTCTGATGAATATCTTTGGCCCGTAGTGCAAAGATGAACATTTGTTTAGATGAACATGACCAACTGATGAATATCTTTGGCCTGTAGTGCAAAGATGAATATTTGATTCAAGCTATATTTATTGATTGATGTTACATGGATAAAATATTGACGATGAACTTTTAAATTCATATATATAGAAGATAGTAGATTTCATTCTCTACTTAACTCTTCTAATGAATTGTTATTTCCGCTGCGATTATTGATTTAAAACTGGTTGTCTATTGTATTCTATTAGATTTTTCCCTATTGAGGACTAACGATAATCTGTTCTATATTGTGAGACCCCGAATTTTATGAATAAGATTTAATTTTTCTCGAAATATTTTTTTTAATATTATGGTGTGAATTTGATATAATGTTAAAGTTGTGGGTAGTATTTATAAATTTTGCAAAGTATGTAAGTTGTCATAAAATATTCGATTGGTCGGGAAATATTCTTTTTGTCGGAGAATATCCGTACGACGGCACAATCATTGGTGGACCCCACAACGAAAGTATTGTCGTATTTAGAAAATGACAGAATTATCATTTTCTAAAAATAACAGAGAAAGTGTTACCGTTAAAACTGTTGAACTACTCTGTAATAAAAGTACAGTAATACACGTGGTTGCATAGTAGCACACGGTATTGATTATTGATGTTTACGTGATAAGTCACTCAGTTATACTCAATTATTGCTATAATAATTGCTGCATCACATCTCTCATATTATTGATTCAATTATTGTTACAGTATTATCTGCATAATATGATATATTATTAAATCAATAATTGAGACGACAAAGTTATTCATATTATTATTTGCAATATTGATAATGTCTAGAAGTTTGGCTAATGAGAGGTTTGGTCACCTAATTGCGCGCCAATAAGGAGAAATCCTTATCGGAAAGCCCCCTCTTTCCTGGGAACGATCTGGTTGTTAAATATTGAGCGTTATAATATGAATAAGTTCCTGTTGATTAAAGATGAAATTGATAGTTCCATTGTGTGGGAATTATTAGTGTTAGTAGAAATCAATATTTATTTCGATAATAATTGATGTCCGGAGGTTATATTGAACAATCGGGTATTCGGGGTACTATTCATGCAAGAGTTACTATTCACGAGTTACTATTCATGAGTTACTATTTACGAGTTACTATTCACCCGTAAAATATATTTCTCTTCGGTCCAAATCATTTTTGGGTACAATATTATTCCATGAGGAGATGTGCTAATTTTTCAGACCATTGGTTGAAGATATAATAGTAAATCAATATGGACTGCTGGTGGAAAGTTATAATAATAAATCAATATGGATCGCTGGTTTAAAGTTTTAATAGTAAATCAGTGTGGACCGTTACTTTAAGTTTAATAGTAAATCAGTATGGATCGTTGCTTTAAGTTTTAATAGTAAATCAATATGGACCGTCCGTTTAAAAGTAAATCAATCTGGACCGTTCATGAATTAGTTACTATCCATTCCATTCTCATATAAATAGAAGCTCATTCCTTCATTATTTTTTATGAATTCACTAAAACTCTAGAGAGAGAAACTATAGAGAGAAAGAAGAAAAGTATTCTGCTGCTTCACTACTCCAATATCCAGTTTCTTCTAAGGTAGAGGATATTATTTGTTGTACTCGTAAGGGGTATTATTTCTTTCGTATTCATGAAGAGAACTTCTGTTATTCCATTCTTTATTATTATGTTGGAATAACTTTGTTTATGCAAATACCGCATACATGGTGAAATTCTTACGTTATTCCATTCTTTATTATTCTATTGGAATAACTCATCATGCGATCTATCGCATGCCCAGTGAATTCGTTGTTATTCAATTCTTATTATTCATTGGAATAAACTGCTTATAATGGCAATCGCATACATGGTGAAATTCTTCTAATATTCCATTCTTTATTATTACATTGGATTATCCGCATCTATGCGTTACTTTGGGACACTGGTTCCATTATTTATTATTCGTAAATAATATCATGTCTATGCGTTTACTGGGACTGGTTCCATTATTTATTATTACATTGGGAATAACATATCGCTTTGATTACGCACGCATGGTGAATCCTTCTATTATTCCATTCTTTATTATTACATTGGAATAAACATGCCTATGTGGATTACCACATGCATGGTGAATGATCCTTTGTATTCATTCCTTATTAAATTATGGAAATGATCTGTTCTACGCGGATTATCGCATGGCGGGTAAAAATCCATTTACAGTTTCATATATTCTATTATACTCACTTGGTTAAAGCTTTGGCTTCTATACTCCATGAAATTAGTGGAATATCCTTTATATTTGCGCTTCATCCAATATCTTTTCATGGAAATATTCTTCTGAGCATTCTTAAATTTTACTCTACAAAGCAGTATCATGTTGATAATTTGGACATTATTGGTTCCTGGATAAATTAATTTATAAATCTTTAAAATTTATTCTTGAACTTGTTTTATTGAATTATTATGTCATTGTCATCATCCTCATACTTATATTGTGATAAAAGTCATCTTTGGCTTACGTGCGTAGATGGACTTGGTATGATTATGACCAGGGATTATTCGGTATAATCATGACCGTAATGTGACGAATGATGTGGTAAAAGTCCTTATTGGCCTGTAGTTCATTGGTGGACAGTTGTTGGTATGATTATGACCAGGGATTATTTGGTATAGTCATGACCATTGATGATTACATGAATATCCTTGGTCATGGAGCATGGATGATTCGATGATGTGGTTTATTTATTAAGCTGAGTCTCAGCGATAAAGTTGATGAAAAACTTTTTAAATCATAGAAGATAGTAGATTTTATACCTTACCAGACTCTTCTAATGGATTGCTTGATCCGCTACAGTTAAACTTGTTTTCTATTATATTCTATCAGTTTAACATTGTTGAAGGCTAATGATAATTTATTCTGCATTATCTTAGTCATAATATTTTTTACTGGGCTAGTTGAGCTCACCCTTTCTTTCACTGTTCTATTCTGGAAATGAGAACGTAGCTGGGACTAATCGGGGAACAGAGTGATGGTCCTAGATGGTGCATTAGTAGTCCTCATTATTCTGTGAAATAGTGTGATAATAAATGTAATGAGGACTCCATTGAGTGCGGATATTGTCTAGATGACAATATTTGTATTAAAACTCACAGCCTATGTTTTGTCGTATTTTACACGACTATTGTATAATTAAGTTGTATTTGTATTCAGTACCTTGTATCTGGCGACCCAAGATGGGTGATGTATACATGTTTTGGGGGCGTCACAATTGGTATCAAATCTTAGGGATATGATCCCTGGCTGAGATGTGAGACAATAACTAGAAGGGGAGAGACGGGGAATTCCTTCGCTAGTATGACCTATGTTTATTTGGTATTTAATTGGTCGGTCAGAGTATAGGGATAATATGTGATATGTCAATTAACCCTTATTTTGTGATATGTGATATTTGTGTATAATCAAGTCCAGCTGGGACGGTGGCACCAAAGGCGGATACGGACAAAACAAAGTCGGTGGTTTCAGGGAGAGCGTTTTTCGTGACTTCTCAAAAAGTGAGTAACCCGAACGAAGTTTAATATGGGTTAGTTAATTATAAATTCTTGCGAAGTCTATACCTTATTAAATACTGGTTCTACCCATTCTTTTATCTCTCTTGCTTGCGATCAATGTTTAAATTTGACTCCGGAGAAATTAGACTTTGACTTATCGGTTGAAACTCCGTTAGGAGAAACCTTCATTACATGTGTTATCCAAGTCTTGGAGAAGAGTCACAGTTTTGAATGATATTTCTATTAATTTTCTGGCGTATTCTTGAAGACTTCTTAGCCTACCCCTAGAGCGTGAAATAGAATTTTGTATTGACCCTAGTACAAAACCAATTTCTAAAACCCTCAAATATTTCTTTACCTAAAACGATCGTATAATGTGCCAAAGACGTTGGCTCGAACTGTTGAAGATTACGATCATACCATTCAATACCATCGTGGGAAAAACGAACGTGGTAGCTGACGCATTGAGTAGAAGATCGTATGCGTTTACGAGTGCGATGTTGTTAACACAAAGACCCATCTCGTATAACTTACAAATGATGAAGATAGAGTTAAAAACTCTAAGGACCCACATGAAGATAACAAATATACGAGTAGGATAGACTTTAATCGATAAAGTTAAAGCCGCTCAAACTACACACCCGAATCTAATGAAATTGTAAAAAAGATTCAAGAGGGCGTTATTCTAGAAGCAAGAATCGATGAAGAGAGGAAATTTTAACCATCAATTTTATTGGTCTATTTGAAATCCTCGATGAAGTAGGAACTGTGGCCTATAGACTCGTTTTACCGTTAAGTATGTCGCGTGTTCATAACTTGTTAACGTATCGATGTTACATAAATATGTGAACGACCCGAACCACATTATTAAATTAGAACTAAACGATATAGCAGAAGATTTAATGTATGAAAAGCTACGTGTTAAAATCTTGGATAAGAAGGATCATATTCAGCACTCAAAGGTTATACCCCAAGAGTTAGAATTTGAAGTGAAGTCACGGTATCCTCACCTATCGGCATACCAGGTAAGTACGTAAATTTCGAGGGCGAAATTTCATAAGGAGGGGAGATTGTGAGACCCCGAATTTTATGAATAAGATTTAATTTTTCTCGAAATATTTTTTTTAATATTATGGTGTGGATTTGATATAATTTTATAGTTGTGGGTAGTATTTATAAATTTTGCAAAGTATGTAATTTGTCATAAAATATTCGATTGGTCGGGAAATATTCTTTTTATCGGGGAATATTCGCACGACGGCACAATCATTGGTGGACCCCACAACGAAAGTATTGTCGTATTTAGAAAATGACAAAATTATCATTTTATAAAAATAACGGCGAAAGTGTTACCATTAAAACTGTTGAACTACTCGGTAGTAAAAGTACGCGAATGTCTGGCGTGGTTTAAGTAGTAGCACACGATATTGATTATTGATGCGTACGTGATAAGTCAATCAGTTATACTCAATTATTACTATAGTAATTTCTGCATCATATCTCTCATATTATTGATTCAATTATTGTTACAGTATCATCTGCATAATATGATATATTATTAAATCAATAATTTAGCGGACAAAGTTATTCATATTATTATTTACAATATTGACAATGTCTAGAAGTTCTGTTAAGGAGAGGTTTGGTCACCTAATTGCGCGCCAATAAGGAGAAATCCTTATCGGAAAGCCCCCTCTTTCCTGGGAATAACCTGGTTGTTAAATATTGTGCGTTATAATATTAATGATGAATAAGTTCGTGTTGATTAAAGATGAAATTGATAGTTCCATTGTGTGGGAATTATTAGTGTTAGTAGAAATCGATATTTATTTCGATAATAATTGATGTCTAGAGGTTATATAGACCAATCGGGTATTCGGGGCACTATTCATGCTAGAGTTACTATTCACAATTTACTATTTACGGGGTACTATTCACCCGTAAAATATATTTCTTTTCGGTCCAAATCATTTTTGGGTACAATATTATTCCATGAGGAGATGTGCTAATTTTTCAGACCGTTGGTTGAAGATATAATAGTAAATCAATATGGACCGCTGGTGGAAAGTTATAATAGTAAATCAATATGGATCGCTGGTATAAAGTTTTAATAGTAAATCTGTATGGACCGTTACTTTAAGTTTTAATAGTAAATCAGTATGGACCGTTGCTTTAAGTTTTAATAGTAAATCAATATGGACCGTCCGTTTAAAAGTAAATCAATCTGGACCGTTCATGAATTAGTTACTATTCAGTCCATTCTCCTATAAATAGAAGCTCATTCCTTCATTATTTTTTATGAATTCACTGAAACTCTAGAGAGAGAAACTATAGAGAGAAAGAAGAAAAGTATTATGCTACTTCACTACTCCAATATCCAGTTTCTTCTAAGGTAGGGATATTATTTGTTGTACTCGTAAGGGACATTATTTCTTTTGTATTCATGAAGAGAACTTCTGTTATTCCATTCTTTATTATTATGTTGGAATAACCTATTTATGCGAAGTACCGCATACATGGTGAAATTCTTCTGTTATTCCATTCTTTATTATTCTGGTGGAATAACCTGTCTGTGCGGTCTATCGCATGCCTGGTGAATTATGTTGTTATTCTATTCTTATTATTCTGTTGGAATAACCTGTTTATGCGAAGTACCGCATACATGGTGAAATTCTTCTAATATTCCATTCTTTATTATTCTGTCGAAATATCCTGTGTGCGTTTACGCCGGGCTTGGTTCCATTATTTATTATTCTGTCAGAATATCCTGTCTGTGTGTATACGCCGGACCTAGTTCCATTATTTATTATTCTGTTGGGAATAACCTGTCTGTGCGGATTACGCACGCATGGTGAATCCTTCTATTATTCCATTCTTTATTATTCTGTTGGAATAACCTGTCTATGTGGATTACCACATGCATGGTGAATGATCCTTTGTATTCATTCCTTATTAAATTATGGAAATGATCTGTCTACGCGGATTATCGCATGGCGGGTAAAAATCCATTTACAGTTTCATATATTCTATTATACTCACTTGGTTAAAGCTTTGGCTTCTATACTCCATGAAATTAGTGGAATATCATAGATATTTGCGCTTCATCCAGTTTCTTTTCATGGAAATATTCTTCTGAGCATTCTTAAATTTTACTCTACAAAGCAGTATAATGTTGACAATGTGGACGTTATTGGTTTCTGGATAAATTAATTTATAAATCTTTAAAATTTATTCTTGAACTTGTTTTATTGAATTATTATGTCATTGTCATCATCCTCATGCTTATATTGTGTTGAAAGTCATCTTTGGCTTACGTGCATAGATGGACTTGGTATGATTATAACCAGGGATTATTCGGTATAATAATGACCGTAATGTGACGAATGATGTGGTAAAAGTCCTCATTGGCCTGTAGTTCATTGGTGGACAGTTGTTGGTATGATTATGACCAAGGATTATTCGCTATAGTCATGACCATTGATGATTACATGAATATCCTTAGCCGTGGAGCAGGGATGATTCGATGATGTGGTTCATTTATTAAGCTGAGTCTCAACAATAAAGCTGATGAAAAACTTTTTAAATCATAGAAGATAGTAGATTTTATACCTTACTTGACTCTTCTAATGGATTGCTTGATCCGCTATAGTTAAACTTGTTGTCAATTATATTCTATCAGTTTAACATTGTTGAAGGCTAATGATAATTTATTCTGCATTATCTTAGTCATAATATTTCTTACTAGGCTAGTTGAGCTCACCCTTTCTTTCACTGTTCTCTTCAGGAAATGAGAACGTAGCTGGGACTAGTCGGGGAACAGAGTGATAGTCCTAGATGGTGCATTAGTAGTCCTCACTATTCAATGAAATAGTGTAATAATAAATGTAATGAGGACTCCATTGAGTGTGGATATTGTCTAGATGACAATATTTGTATTAAAACTCACAGCCTATGTTTTGTCGTATTTTACACGACTGTTGTATAATTAAGTTGTATTTGTATTCAGTACCTTGTATCTGGCAACCCAAGATGGGTGATGTATACCTGTTTTGGGGGCGTCACATATATTATCTTAGTCATAATATTCTTTACTGGGCTAGTTGAGCTCACCCTTTTCCTTTTTGTTCCATTTTTCTTCTCAGGAGGCAAGAATGTAACGAGTACTAGTCGGGGTGTAGAATGATGGTTCTAGAAGTTGTTTTATTAGTCCTCACAATTTTGTAAAATAGTGTATCGATAATTATAATGAGGACTTATTTGAGTATGGATATTGTCTAGATGACAATATTTGTATTTAACTCACAGTTTAAGTGTTGTCGTATTTTGCACGACAATTGTATTAATAAAGTTGTAGTTGTTTCTGTACCATGTATTTGGCGACTCAGAATGGGTGTTGTATACCTATTTTGGGGGCGTCACAGTTGGTATCAGAGCTTAGGGATATGATCTTTGGCGGAGATCGGGGAATAGAACTAGGAGGGGAGAGACGAGTAAATTCTTCGCTAGTGTGTCCTACCTAAGCTTATTTGTTGGTCGGTCATAATAAGGATATTATGTGGCATGTTAATTTCTTTAATTAACCCTTGTTTTATGGCAGTATTTGAGAATGGCAGCTGAGAATATTAACAGTGGAGTGAATGAGACCGTGGAGGCACCTTTAATCACCACCTAGGGGAACGTGCAATAGGAAGGCAATATTCCTCCTGTAAACAACACTACCGAACAAATGATGAATGATGGGATGTTTAGAAGCTTTTTGCAGTTCATGCAAAATGAGACGAGGGAGACTCGTGCACAAAATACTGGTGGAAATGATAACAATGTGTGACTTGTCACAGACAAGTAGTTTAAAGAGTTGGGACCACCAGAATTTGCGGGAAAGCCAGATCCGATCAAGGAGGAAACGTGGGTTAAATAAATTACCAAGATATTCGATGTCTTGGGATGCACGGAAGAACAAAAGGTTCCATTCGCCACCTTTATATTCCGTGGCGAGGTAGACTACTGGTGGGAGTCTGTGAAGCGTACCCAGCCTGCCGCACTCAGTATGTCTTGGGAAAAGTTTCAGAAACTTTTCAATAACAAGTACTTCTTGAAAGTATTCGTCATATGAAGGAGGTAGAGTTTATCAGACTGGAACAAAACAATATGATTGTGTCCCAGCACGAGGCAAAGTTCGCGGAGTTATCCAGGTTTGCACCTCATTTGGTGGAGAATGAGGAACGTATGACGCGGATGTTTTCGAGAGGTTTGAAACCCGACATATGTCAGTATCTCATTTCTCATAAATTTTCTCTATATTCAGATATTTTTCAACAGGGCTCAATTATTAGAGCGAGATAACGAGTACATTCAACCGAGGGACCACAACCAAGGTCATACGGTGACAGCAGTCATCGGAGCAACGATAACCAACAGGGAAAAAAATACGGACAAAAGCGATAACCACTCTGGTGGTAATCGTGGCCATGAAAATAGAAGAAGCGAGTCGGGGGGAGATTTTAAAAAGAGGAGATTCAACAATGACAATGTGAAGACGTCAACACCATCAGCAACTGGTTTTAAGGGAGGAGAACGACCACCGGTCGTATGCTATAAATGTGGAAAAGAGGGACACATCAGCCCAAACAATCCACAACAGTTCAAGGTATGTTATAATTGTGGAAAGGAAGGACATATCGCTTCGAGATCAGATCAGAGCGAAACCAAGTCCAACGGGGATGGTGACTCAAAAGGCTGTCCCAGAAAAGTCAAAGTCAACAGTTCCTGGAAGAGCGTTTGTCGTGACTGGTCAAAATGCGAAGACCAAAATGAGGTGATCACGGGTAAGCTAATCATAAATTCTTGCGAAGTTTATACCTTATTAGATACTGGTGCTACCCATTCATTTATCTCTACTGCTTGTGCTCAACGTTTAAACTTAACTCCGGAGAAATTAGAGTTTGACTTATCTGTGGAGACTCCATTAGGAGAAACTTTTATTACATCTACTGTTTATAAATCTTGCTTGATTCAAGTTGGTACCATCACATTACCTGCCGATCTTATTTCGTTGAAAATACTTGCATTTGATGTGATTTTAGTGATTGATTGGTTAACCACTCATCATGCTAAAATTGATTGTTTTCGTAAGGTTGTTAGTTTTCATATTCCTAACCAACTTGTTATGCGAATTCAAACAACCAAACCACTAAAGTTAATCACTTTCATATCAAGCCATAAAGCTATTCGTTTATTGAAAAATGGATGTCAAGCTTTCTTAGCCCATGTCACGGACTTGAACAGAAACACGTTAGATTTGAATAAAATTTCTGTTGTTAGTGAATTTCCTGACGTATTTTCTGAAGAACTTCCCGATCTACCCCTAGAACGTGAAATTGAATTATTTATTGACCTTGAACCTGGTACAAAGCCCATATCTAAAACCCCATATCGAATGGCTCCTATTGAACTTCAGGAGTTAAATGTCCAACTACAGGAGTTGTTGGACATCAGTTTCATTCGTCCTAGTACATCTCCTTTGGGTGCTCCTGTTTTATTTGTAAAGAAGAAAGACAGGAGTATACGACTTTGTATTGACTATCGAGAATTGAACCATGTCACCATCAAGAATAGGTATCCGCTACCTCAAATTGATGACCTATTTGACCAGTTGCAAGGAGCACAATTCTTTTCAAAGATCGATCTTAGATTACGGATATCATCAAATTTGAAGATTAGAACTAAGAATATTCCAAAGACTGCCTTCAGAACTCGGTACGGGCATTATGAATTCTTAGTCATGTCATTTGGATTGACTAATGCTCCTGCGACCTTCATGGATATGATGAACTGAGTATTCAAGGAATATTTGGATCAGTTCGTTGTTGTCTTTATTGATGACATCCCCATCTATTCCAAAAACCGTGAAGATCATGAGCACTATTTGAAGCTGGTACTGCAAAGGCTTCGTGAAAATAAGCTATATGCCAAGTTGAAGAAATGCGAGTTCTGGCTTGAGGAAGTAGCATTCCTTGGGCACATGGTGTCAAAACATAGAGTATCTGTTGACCCTATGAAGATTGAATCAATTCAAAGTTGGGAGAAACCGAAGTCGATGACCGAAGTACGTAGCTTTTTGGGCTTAGCTGGTTATTATCAAAGATTTGTGGAAGGATTCTCTCGAATCGCTACTCCGTTAACTCAGCTGACTCGTAAAGATACAAAATTCGTATGGAGCGAGGAATGCGAGAAGAGTTTCCAAGATCTCAAGAGGAGACTCATTTCGACCTGCTCGACAATACCATCCGGTTCGGTGGATTTGTTATCTCAAATGATGCTTCAGCAAAGGGTTAGGATGTGTTCTCATGTAACATGGGAAAGTCATAGCCTATGCCTCGCGACAACTCAAAGAATATGAGAGGAATTATCCTACTCATGATCTGGAGTTGGCAGCAATCGTTTTCGAGTTGAAGATCTGGAGACACTACCTGTATGGGGAGAAAGTGGATATTTATACGGATCATAAAAGCTTCAAATATTTCTTCACCAAAAAAGAACTCAATATGCGGCACCGACGTTGGCTCGAGTTGTTGAAAGACTATGACCATACCATTCAATACCATCCTGGAAAAGCGAACGTGGTAGCTGACGCATTAAGTAGAGGATCATATGCGGGAATGAGTGCGATGTTGTCAACACAAAGGCCCATTTTGTGTGATTTACAAAAGTTGAAGATAGAATTCAAGACTCCGGAGACCCATGCGATGATGTCAAGTATACGCGTAGAACCAACTTTAATCAAAAAAGTTAGTTGCTCAAGCCACAAACTTGGAGCTAATGCGTATAAAGAAGAAAGTACAAGAAGGTGCTATTCCAGAAGCAAGAATCGATGAAGAAGGAATACTTCGAGTCCACTCCAGACTTTGTGTTCCTAATGACTCTGATTTGAAATACAAGATCATGATGGAGGCACATAATATACCATTTGCAATCCATTCTGGAAGTACCAAAATGTATCGTGATCTTCGATATACATTTTGGTGGAATAATATGAAGAGAGAGATCGCGAAGTTTATCTCGAGGTGTTTAACTTGTCAACATGTAAAGGCAGAGCATCAAGTGCCAAAGGGTCCATTGCAACCACTTGAGATTCCAAAATGGAAGTGGGAACACATTACCATGGATTTCGTTACGGGTCTTCCCATGATTTCTCAAGGCATAGATGTGATTTGGGTTATTGTTGATAGATTAAAAAAGTCTACTCATTTCTTGCCAATATGGGAGACTTATTCCCTTAAACGTCTTGCTCGTATGTACGTAAATGAGATTGTGAGATTGCATGACATGCCAGTATCTATAGTTTCGGATCGTGACCCAAGATTTATTTCACGATTTTGGGTTAGCTTGCAAAAAGCTATAGGCACAGATTTACGATTCAGTTCGGCATACCATCCTCAAACGGACGGACAATCAGAGAGGACTATTCAAACTCTTGAAGATCTATTAAGACTTTGTGTCTTAGACTTCAAAGGGAGTTGGGATAAGTATTTACAATTGGTGGAATTCTCCTACAACAACAGTTATCAGGCAAGTATAGGTGTGGCTCCATTCGAAACATTATATGCACGAAAGTGTCGCTCTCCAATATGTTGGGATGAGGTGGGTGAAGCAACATTGTTGGGACTTGAGTTGGTACGTATGACTACGAAAAAGATCCAAATGATTCGACAACGTATACAAATGGCACAGGATCGACAAAAGAGTTACGCGGATCTTCATCCAAAGGACGTGGAATTTAGTATTGGGGATCATGTATTGTTGTGAGTTGCTCCATGGAAGGGAGTTACAAGATTTGGGAAGAGAGAAAAGCTCAATCTACGATTTATTGGTCCATTTCAGATTCTTGATCGAGTAGGAAATGTGGCCTATAGACACGCATTACCTCCTAGTATGTCTCGTGTTCATAATGGTTTTTCACATATATGTGCTTCGTAAATATGTGAAAGACCCGAACCACGTTATTGAGTTTGAACCAGACGAGATAGCCGAAGACTTAACGTATGAGGAGGTACCTGTCAAGATCTTGGATAAAAAGGAGCATGTCCTACGCACAAAGGTCATACCACAAGTTAAAGTTTTGTGGAGGAACCATGCTATTGAGGAAATGACCTGGGAATTAGAAATGGAAATGAAAGCGAGGTATCCTCACCTTTTTGAAACACCAAGTACGTAAGACAAAATTTCGAGGACAAAATTTCATAAGGAGGGGAGGTTGTAAGACCCCAACTTATTATAAATGAAATTGAATTTCTCTATTTATTATTTTGAAATAGTAAGGGTTGAATTGATTAATGTGGTTAGTTATGGGTAAAATGCGAAAATATTTCAAATAAGCAAGTGGTTATAAAATATTCATTATTGTCGGGGAATATTCGTTTGGTCGTGGAATATTCTTACTATCGGGGAATATTCGTACGACGGCGCGGCCTTGTGTGGGCCCCATAACGGAAAGTGATTGGATGAAAAGGTTTCAAAGGATAAGCTTGGGACAAGATTTGACAAGTACAATTTGTGGGACATCCTAAAGTAAGTTTAGGGTATATGTTCTATAATCCTACTTAGCAAAAGGTGTTTGTTGCGAAACACGCTGCCTTCTAAGATAAATGTGTTTATTATTGAAGGGGCTAGTGGGAGGATAATAGATCTTGAAAGTTCAAGAACCACAAAACACTATAAGTCAAATAAGAGGAACCTATAGATAGACCTATTGTACCACAAACCAAGAATCGTAATCGGAATAGTCATCAAGATACCTAGGAGGTATGGATTCATCATGGATGATGATGATGAGGTACACATCATAGAAGATGATGATCCGATTACATACGATGAGGTAAGTGTTATGAACACTCGGAGAAATGGATTGAAGCAAGTTTCTCAAATATGGAACATTCGTTTTGATGAGGCAATCAAAAGAGTTTGATTTTATCAAAAATAAGAATGAACCTAGTGTGTACAAAAGGGTCAGTGGGGGCATCGTGACATTCCTAGTACTATATGATGATATACTACGGATAAGGAATGATATACCAATGCTACAATCAGTAAAGATAAAGTTGTCTAAACATTCCTCCACGAATGATTGGGAAGAGTATCATTATTGGGGATGCAAATCTATATAGATAGATTTAAGAGGATGCTCGACTTAACCCAAGGAACGTATATTCATTTGATGCTAAAGTCGTTTAGTATGGCAAACTCCAAGAGATGTCTCATAATGATGAGCCATGGAGTGTATCTCTCTTAATAGTCCCCATAGACTTCAAAGAAGAGAGATTGCATGAGTGACAATCATGTATGCAATGAAATGTACGAGACCTGATGTTGATCAGTCATATTCTGGAGAAGATCACTACGAGTCTGTGAAAAACATCTTAAAGTGCTTGACCGGCACTAAGGATGTGAGCATATTCATGATGGGTCTAAATTAAAACTAGAGGGCTTAACAGACTCAAGTTTTTCAGACAGACCAAGACGACAGAAAATCCACGTTAAGGTAAAGTGTTACCTTGAACAGTGGTGCAGTGAATGGGAAAGGTTCCAAACAAAGAAAGAGTTCTTTGGTTTAGTGATAAAGACAAAGTATATAGCTATAAATGAAGCTACAAGTTGATTGTTTGGATTAAAAGTTCATTACAGAACTAGGAATAGTTCCTAAGTCTCGTCTTGGATCTAAACATGTGTTGTGGCACTTTCATTTGATTATTAGAATCATTGAAAGATGGGAAATCACTATAGAGATAGTGGACTCTCATGAACAATATTACATATCCATTAACTAAAGCTTATCTAACAGCAGGATAATCGTCACTTAGAGAAGAAGAGTATGAGATACCATGACGATTGGCTTTAGTGCAAGTGGGAGATTGAAAGTAGTATGCACACAAGCCAATCATGTTTGATGATAAAGCATATACTTTGTAACAATCTTATTCATTTATTAATAAAAAGTATTAATTTATTAAAGGCTTTTAATTATCTACATGATCTTTGTTTTATAATATGTGATAAACCCATAGTTTTAAGCAATGCTTTTAGAATAATGATGATGATCATTTTAATGAGATCTAAATTCTTAGAAAGCTTAAAACTAAAATAGTTCCCAATCATTGGATTACTAAATTGGGGATTAGTGAATACGGATAGATTGGTACATACGTTGCTTGCTCATTGGATGGGGATGATTGATCTCATGATAATTTGTGTGGAGACACTAAAGAAAGTATGTAGGTGCTTATTAGAGAATAAGTTCACTGAACGTGGCTCGCTAAGGAATACCTAATGGAGTTTTATTTACTGTCAATAGGAATTCTGTAGTGATAGTAGTACAAGTAATCCTTGGACTTGAGATCATCATAGTATCTTGTGTATGATGAGTTATACTTTGACTTATTCCTTAAGACCCTTAGGGTATATCAAAGGGTATGCTTGGGTATAATAAGTTGTGCATGGAGATAATGTATGATCAATAAAGAATCTACCACTTCTAATAAAAGAAGAGAAATGTCCTATGTGATTCGATAAATGACAACCCAAGAGTCCTTGGCGGCGAGAATGAAATTAGAAAGGAGTTTCTAATTTGCATTATTTGGAGTTGTGCATTTAAGGATCGAAATACATATAATTAAATAAAATAAGACTTGATAAAGTAATTCCATGTCTTATATTTAATTGGGACATTGTATGGTGGAAGGATTGAATTGTCACAGTAACTATTTACACAAAGGTTCTTTAATGATTAATGTTGAAATCTATATTATCCGGAAAGTCGTTGATCGCTAGGGAGGCTTATCCCTATTGTAGAATAAATATTATTTAAATAAATTAATTGTTTAATTTATTTATTTAAATAAGATTAGAATTGTTCTAATTGATTTATTCACAACCTGGGTTTAATATGGAGAACCTAAAGGGTCACACCATAAAAGGAAGAATAATTATTTAAGAAGTTAATGGCATAATCGTAATAATATGTTAAGTATATTTAATTTAATCTATGGTGATAGAATAAATTAAATAGCTTAATATTTATTATTTAATATTTTAGAAATATTAAATATAAATTAATAAGAGGAGTCTTATTAATATTATTACAATTATTATTATTTTAATTTCTATAAGAGTTTAGGAATTAATTTAATATAAGTACTCTCATTTATTCCTAATTGGATTAGAAAGGAAAATTAGTTAAAGGAGTTTAATTAATTATCCCTAATAAGATTAAGGAGCTTAATTAATTAAAGGAATTTAATTAATTAAATAAAACCCAATTCCTTAATTGTTAAGGTGGGTTGCCCACATCTATAAATAAGAGGAGTCTTATTATGGGTGGAATGTGTTGTTGATTTTTCAACATACGTAATAATTCCAATTTGTTGGGAGAGTACACCCTTTCTATAGAGATAGAAAAACTAGGGTTTAGCCAACCACCATTCTTCTTGAATTTTCTTCTTCCTTGGTGGATCACCTCTAGAGGCCAAACATATGGGTGGCTAACGTTGATCAAAGGAAGGAACAAAACCCCGGTGGATTCAAGTTGAACGCAAAAGGATTTGGAGGTGAACTTGTACCTGAGGAAGCTCGATCTTCAAGGGTATGATTTTATTCTTTATCTTTTCGTTTAATTAATAATTGTGCATAAAGGGTGATCCGGGTATATGGTTTGTAAATTTTTTAAACTCTGATTTTTACTCGCTTCCGCTAATTTATGCAATTTGATTGCGCACATGAATATTACAAACCTGACAATATGCACATGGCTAGGGTTAGGTTTTGGTGAACAACTCACCTAAAGTTACCTACACACAAATTTTATAAAAAAAATACAAAAAGGGCATTATGGTCATTTGCTTTCTAAATTTAATGGCATAATTGTAACATGTGCAAACCCTTGGGGTTTGACCCTTAGGGTTAAAACCTAAGGTTTTACAAATTAATTTTCTAGAGTTTTCTAATTAGATTTTAAATTAGAAAATTATGATTTCTAAATTATAATTGGGGCTTCCTAATTATATTATAATTTCCAAATCACACTAGGACTAAAAAAATTTAGGATTCATATTTCCTAATTACAATTTGCTAATTTAGCAATTTAGGTCATAATTGTACCTTAGGGTTTACAACCCAAGAATTAGGATTTTAAATAGAAAAATAATCTTTCTAATTTAGAAAATAGGTTTCCTAATTAGATTAGGGTTTTCTAATTACTTATAACTTGAAAATTAGGATTAATGTTTCCTAATTAACATTAAAATTAGTACACTATCAATCAGGTTTTCCCTAATTATAAATTAGGGTTTCTAAACTAGAAATTAGGGTTTTCTAAATCAATTAGCTAGGGTTATCCCTAATTAGGTTATCATTAATAACATTTAAACCTTATACCAGCATTTGCATTTCCAAACTAGGGTTTTCAATTTCTGAATTAGGGTTTCGAATTCCTGGAACTGAAATTAGGGTTTCCAGAACCGGTTTCTAGGGTTTTTTTTATCAGACTTTAGAATTTTCTAACTGAACGTTGACGTTCTTAATATAATATTAGGGTTTGCCACTAATATATCTTATCTGGTTAACCCTTGACCCTTAACCATATATTGTACACATATACAACCATATACACAGAACATATTCACGTATATCCTTAATCCTGAATAATTCACCAAAAGATTTCTAAATCCATAGAATTCCATCTCGGAAATCTCAAATCCATTCACTTATTTTCTGGCTAGGTTTATTATTTAACCTTAAATCAATATTTTAATATTTTATAAAATATCCAAATTCTCGGGTTGTCACAGAAGTAGTGTGAGGCCTCATTCGAACATATATACACATGGTTTGAATTTCTGTAAAAATTCAGTTATAAACAAGATATGGTAGTGCTGTTTTATAAAAGAGGTTTTTTAAACCCTTGTGCTTAATAGTAATTGAGACCTTTTACACTCCCATTTTTATCAAGTGTTCGGCTGGATTGCTTTTAATTTTCGAGATGCAAAGCATCTTCGAGAAAATAATATACAAATCAGCGTCGAACTCCTCGTGGGCATGAAAACCATATGAGGAAATCCAAACACTGTGAATAAATTTACAAGTTGCTTATAGCTGAAAATGTCCATCACGAGAACCGAATCTAGATCTAGTAGACTAAATCTGTGATCACATGATTCCTAGGCTCACATGATGCCGCAATTGATATGAAAGCAGTAAGCAGTTATATATATGTAAAAGCTGTAAATATATATATATATATATATATATATATATATATATATATATATATATATATATATATATATGACATGACCACCACCACGTAAGTACCTCCACGGGGGATCAAAATGTAAATAAAGTTGTAAAACAATCAACCGCCACAAAGTAAACTCCAAAGGACTAAGCGTATATATATATATATATATATATATATATATATATATATATATATATATATATATATATATATATATATATATATATATATAAGCCGAGAAACGCATTGGATGTAAAATTAGGGCTCATCGAACAAAGTTTGACACATAGTTGATATATATAAATATATATATATATATATATATATATATATATATATATATATTAAAGTAGTAAACGCTTTGGATGTAAAATCAAGGCTCATCGATCAAATTTCGACATACGGTTCATATATATATATATATATATACGAAAGAGAATAAACGCTCCAAACCGAAGTCTAGGCTCAATCGAGGCATAATGTTAATATATATATATATATATATATATATATATATATATATATATATATATATATATATATAAACCAAATGAAACCACGAAATGAAGTGCAGGTATACACACGCAACACGACTCTCAACGTGACGAATTGTGTGTGAAGAGATGAAGAGAAAGGCTTTAAAGTGTGTAAGAAGGCTTACAATGGGCTGCCAAAGAAGACTTCAATAACTTTAAATGGATGAGCACTAGGATTTCGCCGATAAAAATATGACAGAATATAAGCTCAAAAGTGTTTGAAATAGAAAGCACTTAGTGTATTGTGTGTACAAAGAAAATTGGACAGGGTTTCCTCGCTATTTCTCTTGCAAATATGGCCACCTCAAGCCCTCTATATATAGAGGGGGGTGCCACAGGTCTACCTGCGACTGCCTGTGATGCCCAGCAATGTGGGTCCCGCCGTGTCTAAGTACGTACACTCGGACAACACAATGTTCGTTCGGACCTTCATAACTTTTAATCCGGGAGTCCGAGGGAAGAGTACCATACCATTCCTGAAAGCTCTTTCCGAGAGCTACACAATGACATAGGATTTGACCTTTTTTGATTTTGGGAATATGGGTCCATGACTGAAATAGCATTTCTAGGTTTTTGTTAGGTAAACTGGTGAGCTGTTTTGCGTAGTTTGCACTCCAAAGTTAAGATATGGTTGTTGTAGGACTTCTTTTGAAGGAATTTGAGTTGACATTAATGTATTTGATTTGAAGTGAAGTCAAGTTGGCAAAATGACCATTTTGCCCCTCTCGAGGTTATCTCTGGTTTTCGCGTAGTTGTAGCAGTCTTTTCTCAGGGTTATCTCTAAGGTTGGAATTAATGTTGTGGTCCTCCAGGGTTACCTATGGAGTGTGAAAAAGACACTTTTGCCCTCCTGCATAGTTAGTAACTTGAAAAAAAAATTCGAGTGTCTACACAAAGATTATAGTTAAATTAACAACTCATATTTATAATCATGTAAATCAACAGTCCATTTTTGCACTACGGGCCAAAGACATACAACTATAAAACCGATAATCAACTGTCCATCTATGCACATAAGCCAAAGATATACAACTGTAAAACCAATAATCAACATTCCATCTTTGCACGTAAGCCAAAGATATACAACTGTAAAACTAATAATCAATAGTCCATCTTTGCACGTAAGCCAAATATATAAAACTGTAAAACCAATAATCAACAGTTCGTCTTTGCACGTAAGCCAAAGATGACTTTTACCACATCATTTGTCTGTAACATTATAGGTCATGATTATATCAATACACAATTCTTGGTCATAATCATACCAATCAACAGTCCATATATGCACTACGGGCCAAAGATGACTTTTACTACATCATTTATATGTAACATTACAGGTCATGATTATACCAATATACAATTCTTGGTCATAATCATACCAATCAACAGTCCATGTATGCACTACGGGCTAAAGATGACTTTTACCACAATATAAACATGAGAATGATGACAATGCTATAGAGAATAAATCAAGTAAGATCCAAGATAAACATTAGAGATTTATAATTCAATTTATCCAGAGTTCAAGAATATCCAAATTGGCAACATGATAATTTATTTGTGGAGTAAAATTCAAGAATGATATTCATGTATCAAAAAAAATTTGGACAGAAAAGAAATCACTTTTGTCGTGAATAGTTCCCAGATGAATAATGCGAAATGAATAGTACCTCGTCATGAAAAGTACCCCAAATAAATGTTACCCAGAGTGAATAGTAATAAATGAATAGTAACCCATCATGCAAAGTACCCCAAATAAATATTACCCCGAGGGAATAGTACATGAGTGAATAGTAATAAATGAATAGTAACCCATCATGCAAAGTACCTTGAATAAATAGATATTCATGTATCAAAAATAAATTGGTCAAAAAAGAAATCATTGTTGTCGTGAATAGTATCCCGTGAATAGTACCCCATAAATAGTACCCCGAGTTAATTTTACCCTCGAGTGAATAGTACCCCCGAGTGAATAATACCCGAGTGAAAATATTAAAATTTAATAAGAAAGTTTAAACCAATATTCCAATGAAACGATACTAGATGAAGCGCAAAACTCAAGAATATTATACTAATTTCAGGAATTATAGAAATAATACTTACCATAGTAAGTTTAGATTTAAGAATATGAGAAGAAATAATACCCCTTACCATACGAAAATAACATCCCTTACCTTAGTAGAAGAGTGGATACTACAATAGTGAAGTAGCAGAATACTCTTCTTCTTTCTCTCTATACATTTTTTCTTGTGAGTCTTAGAGAATTGGTGAGAATGAAAGAAGAATTAAGCTTCTATTTATAGGAGAATGGACTAAATAGTAACTGATTCACGAGCGGTCAGGATTGATTTACTATTAAAACGGACGGTCCATATTAATTTATTATTAAAACCACAACTGATGGTTCATATTGATTTACTATTAAAACCATCACCGACATTCCAGATTGATTTACTATTAAAACCACCAACTACAGTCCATATTGATTTACTATTAAAACCACCATCGACGATCCAGATTGATTTACTACTAAAACAACCACCGATGGTCTAGATTAATTTACTATTAAAACCACCACATGCGGTTCATATTGATTTACTATTAAAACCACCACCTGTGGTCCAGATTGATTTACTATTAAAACCACCACCGACGGTCGAGATTGATAAACTTATTACACTTTGGTACCCCTAAAGGTTTCCAAGTGTGCATTATTACCCTTTAACTTTTGTAATTCACTTATCTTCAATAAACACATTTTTAATATTTCAAAAATTATTCATCATTAATATTATAACTTACAATATTGACAACCACATCATTCCCATGAAAGAAGGGCTTTCCGATAAAGATTTCTCTTTATTGGCACGCAATTAGATGGCCTAACCCCTTTCCTTGACAAAACTTTCTAGACATTGTCAATAATGCAAATAATAATATGAATAATTGTGTTGTCTCAAATATTGATTTAATAATATAAAATATTATAAATGATACTGTAAAAATAATTGAATCAATAATATAAGATACTATGCAGTCAATATTGTGGCAATTATTGAATAAAATTGAGTGACTTCTTACGTAAGCATCAATAATTAAAGATATTGCGCAATATCGTGTGCTATTGTGCAACAACGCGTATTACTGTACTTTTATCATCAGATATTTCAAAAGTTTACTGGTAAAAGTTTTTCCATTATTTTTATAAAAGGTTATTTCTGTCGCTTTCTATATCCGACAGTTATTCCTTCGTGGGGTCCACCAATAATTGTGTCGTCGTATAGATATTCCCCGATAAAAAGAATATTCCCCGACCAAAAGAATATTTTACGACCACTTACTTACTTTGTAAAATTTTCAAATGTCACCCTTAACTTTAACATTTTATCAATTTAACCATTTACTGAATAAAAAAATTGAATATTTTCTATTCATAAAATTCGGGGTCTTACAATTAATAACTTTGATCATGTTGATGATTTAGGCGTTCTAGTTTCATGGTTCTATAGTCTATATTTCAGAATATAAAAGATATACACTTTCATGGCTTAACAACTAAAAAACTGCAAGATTAAAGCCCTGCAAAAACTTGCCAGACAGTTTCGTGGTTTTCTGGGTTCTCCAGAATCCAGTTTCTGTGACTGGTCAACCAGGTTTAACCATTAATAACTTAAAATCTAAACATGATATGGAATTGATTCTACTTCCAGTGTACTCTCCTCATGGCATACTATATCAATGATACAATTACAACCTCTAACAATTAACAAGTTAAGATCTATGGCCTCTGACATTTGATAGTCAGGCCATATTTCCAGGGTTCATATCAATTTCTAAAATTACTATTTTAATTTACTTATATGTTATGGATCCATGATGTATCATCATAGATCACTAAATAACATCACATAACACTTATTTAAACATTAAAACACATAATCTATTGAAATTATAAGGATCTAGCATGAATTAGGGTTTATACCCTTTTTTGCTCAAATCTTTGATTTCTGCTCTTTAAATCTGATCTTGGATAGCTAGAAGGTGTTTTTGGATTAACTTAGGACTTAGTTTCTCTCAATATTTCGAGAGTTATTGAGAGAGAAATGGTCTTGGCTAAAGAAAACATATATAAAAGTAAGATTTTTCTTACTTTAATTTCTTATCTTTTGATTCCATGGTTGCCAATGATGCTAAGTGGCAAGATTTGGCTGATCCAAGTTACTTAAAACACATGTGATATCTTCCTTGATGACTCACCAAGATTTGGTAATATCTTTAACTTAGAAGTTAAGTAAAAGGGCATTTTCGTAATTTCACACCTACTAAGGGTATTTTGGTCATTTCCCAACAATTCGAAGGATAATTTGGTCATTTATACTTAGCATTTGACTCCCTAAATTAGGGTTTAGAAATTCCCAATTAGGGTTTAGGATTTCTAAAACTAAAATTAGGGTTTCTAACCAATAGTTATGGTTTCTTAATTGAACATTAATTAGGGTCCTTAATATAAAATTATGATTTACCAATTTTATAACTTATGGTCCATTATATAACATTTTGATTCCGAGAATATGGGTCCATGACTGAAATAGCATTTCTAGGTTTCCGTCAGGTAATCTAGTGAGCTATTTTGCATAGTTTGCGCTCCAAAGTTGTGATATGGTTCTTGTAGGACTTCTTTTGAAGCAATTTGAGTTGACATGAGTGTATTTGATTTGAGGAGAAGTTGAGTTGGCAAAATGACCATTTTGCCCCTCTCGGGGTTATCTCTGGTTTTCGCGTAGTTATAGCAGTCTTTTCTAAGGGTTATCTCTGAGGTTGTCATGCTATTGACTCTGAATATCCTCAGGGTTATCTCCGAGGTTGGAATTGATGTTGTGGTCCTCCAGGGTTACCTATGGAGTGTGAAAAAGACACTTTTGCCTTCCTGCATAGTTAATAACAGGAAAAAAAAATTCGAGTGTCTACACAAAGATTATAGTTAAATTAACAACTCATATTTATAATCATGTAAATCAACAGTCCATCTTTGCACTACGAGCAAAAGACATACAACTATAAAACCAAGAATCAACTGTCCATCTTTGCACGTAAGCCAAAGATATACAACTGTAAAACCAATAATCAACATTCTATCTTTGTACGTATGCCAAAGATATACAACTGTAAAACCAATAATCAACAGTCTATCTTTGCACGTAAGCCAAATATATACAACTGTAAAACCAATAATCAACAGTTCGTCTTTGCACGTAAGTCAAAGATGACTTTTACCACATCATTTGTCAGTAACATTATAGGTTATGATTATATCAATACACAATTCTTGGTCATAATCATACCAATCAACAGTCCATATATGCACTACACGGCCAGAAGATGACTTTTACCACATCATTTATATGTAACATTACAGGTCATGATTATACCAATATACAATTCTTGGTCATAATCATACCAATCAACAGTCCATGTATGCACTACGGGCTAAAGATGACTTTTACCACAATATAAACATGAGAATGATGACAATGCTATAGAGAATAAATCAAGTAAGATCCAAGATAAACATTAGAGATTTATAATTCAATTTATCCAGAGTTCAAGAATATCCAAATTGTCAACATGATAATTTATTTGTGGAGTAAAATTCAAGAATGATATTCATGTATCAAAAAAAATTTGGACAGAAAAGAAATCACTTTTGTCGTGAATAGTTCCCAGATGAATAATGCGAAATGAATAGTACCTCGTCATGAAAAGTACCCCAAATAAATGTTACCCCGAGTGAATAGTAATAAATGAATAGTAACCCATCATGCAAAGTACCCCAAATAAATATTACCCCGAGGGAATAGTACATGAGTGAATAGTAATAAATGAATAGTAACCAATCATGCAAAGTACCCTGAATAAATAGATATTCATGTATCAAAAATAAATTGGTCAAAAAAGAAATCATTGTTGTCGTGAATAGTACCACGTGAATAGTACCCCATAAATAGTACCCCGGAGTTAATTTTACCCTCGAGTGAATAGTACCCCCGAGTAAATAATACCCGAGTGAAAATATTAAAATTTGATAAGAAAGTTTAAACCAATATTCCAATGAAACGATACTAGATGAAGCGCAAAACTCAAGAATATTATACTAATTTCAGGAATTATAGAAATAATACTTACCATAGTAAGTTTAGATTTAAGAATATGAGAAGAAATAATACCCCTTACCATACGAAAATAACATCCCTTACCTTAGTAGAAGACTGGATACTGCAATAGTGAAGTAGCAGAATACTCTTCTTCTTTCTCTCTATAGTTTCTCTCTCTACATTTTCTCTTGTGAGTCTTAGTGAATTGGTGAGAATGAATGAAAAATTAAGCTTCTATTTATAGGAGAATGGACTAAATAATGGCGATTCACGAGCGGTCGGGATTGATTTCTTTGTTAAAAGCAGACGATCCATATTAATTTATTATTAAAACCACAACTGACGGTTCATATTGATTTACTATTAAAACCACAATCGATGGTCCCGATTGTTTTACTATTAAAATAATCACCGACTTTCCAGATTGATTTACTATTAAAACCACTAACTACGGTACATATTGATTTACTATTAAAACCACCATCGACGATCTAGATTGATTTACTATTAAAACCACCACCGATTGTCCAGATTAATTTACTATTAAAACCACCACCTGCGGTCCAGATTGATTTACTATTAAAACCACCACCGACGGTCGAGATTGATAAACTTATTACACTTTGGTACCCCTAAAGGTTTCCAAGTGTGCATTATTACCTTTTAACTTTTGTAATTCACTTATCTTCAATAAACACATTTTTAATATTTCAACAAATATTCATCATTAATATTATAACTTACAATATTGACAACCAGATCATTCCCATGAAAGAAGGGGCTTTCCGATAAAGATTTCTCTTTATTGGCACGCAATTAGGTGGCTTAACCCCTTTCCTTAACAAAACTTTCTAGACATTGTCAATATTGCAAATAATAATATGAATAATTGTGTTGTTTCAAATATTGATTTAATAATATAAAATATTATAGATGATACTGTAAAAATAATTGAATCAATAATATAAGATATTATGCAGTAAATATTGTGCCAATTATTGAATAAAATTGAGTGACTTCTTAAGTAAGCATCAATAATTAAAGATATTGCGCAATATCGTGTGCTATTGTGCAACAACGCGTATTACTGTACTTTTATCATTAGATATTTCAAAATTTAATGGTAAAAGTTTTTTCGTTATTTTTATAAAAAGGTTATTTCTGTCGCTTTCTATATCCGACAGTTATTCCTTTGTGGGGTCCACCAATGATTGTGTCGTCGTACAGATATTCCCCGACCAAACCAATATTTTACGACCACTTGCTTACTTTGTAAAATGTTCAAATGTCACCCTTAACTTTAACATTTTATCAATTTAACCATTTACTGAATAAAAGAATTGAATACTTTCTATTCATAAAATTCGGGGTCTTACAATTAATAACTTTGATCCTGTTGATGATTTAGGTGTTCTAGTGTCATGGTTCTATAGTCCATATGTCAGAATATAAAAGATATACACTTTTATGGCTTAACAACTAAAAAACTACAAGATCAAAGCCCTGCAAAAACGTGCCAGACAGTTTCTTGGTTTTCTGGGTTCTCCAGAATCCAGTTTTTGTGACTGTTCAACCAGGTTTAACCATTAATAACTTAAAATCTAAACATGATATGGACTTGATTTTACTTCCAGTGTACTCTCCTCATGGCATAATATATCAATGATACAATTACAACCTCTAACAATTAACAAGTTAAGATCTATGGCCTCTGACATTTGATAATCAGGCCATATTTCTAAGGTTCATATCAATTTCTAAAATTCCTATTTTTTTATACTTATATGTTATGGATCCATGATGTATCATTGTAGATCACTAAATAACATCACATAACACTTATTGAAACATCAAAACACATAATCTTTTGAAATCATAAGGATCTATAATGAATTCGAGTTTATTCCCTTTTTTGCTCAAATCTTTGATTTCTGCTCTTTGAATCTGATCTTGGATAGCTAGGAGGTGTTATTGGATTAACTTAGGACTTAGTTTCTCTCAATATTTCTAGAGTTATTGAGAGAGAAAGGGTCTTGGCTAATGAAAACATAAAAGTAAGATTTTTCTTACTTTAATTTCTTATCTTTTGATTCCGTGGTTGCCAATGATGCTAAGTGGCTAGGTTTGGCTGATCCAAGTTACTTAAAACACATGTGATATCTTCCTTGACGACTCACCAAGATTTGGTAATATCTTTAACTTAGAAGTTAAGTAAAAGGGCATTTTGGTAATTTTAAACCTACTAAGGGTATTTTAGTCATTTTCCCAACAATTTGAAGGATAATTTGGTCATTTTACATATATCACATAACTATTAACTCTTAGGGTTTTATACTTAGCATTTGACTTCCTAAATTAGGGTTTAGAAATTCCCAATTAGGGTTTAGGATTTCCAAAACTTAAATTAGGGTTTCTAACCAATCGTTAGGGTTTCTTAATTGAACATTAATTAGGGTCCTTAATATAACATTATGGTTTACCAATGTTATAACTTATGGTCCATTATATAATATTTTGATTCCGGGAATATGGGTCCATGACTGAAATAGCATTTCTAGGTTTCCGTCAGGTAATCTGGTGAGCTATTTTGCGTAGTTTGCGCTCCAAAGTTGTGATATGGTTCTTGTAGGACTTCTTTTGAAGCAATTTGAGTTGACATGAGTGTATTTGATTTGAGGAGAAGTTGAGTTGGCAAAATGACCATTTTGCCCCTCTCGGGGTTATCTCTGGTTTTCGCGTAGTTATAGCAGTCTTTTCTAAGGGTTATCTCTGAGGTTGTTATGCTATTGACTCTGAATATCCTCAGGGTTATCTCCGAGGTTGGAATTGATGTTGTGGTCCTCCAGGGTTACCTATGGAGTGTGAAAAAGACACTTTTGCCTTCCTGCATAGTTAATAACAGGAAAAAAAATTCGAGTGTCTACACAAAGATTATAGTTAAATTAACAACATATATTTATAATCATATAAATCAACAGTCCATCTTTGCACTACGAGCCAAAGACATACAACTATAAAACCAATAATCAACTGTCCATCTTTGCACGTAAGCCAAAGATATACAACTGTAAAACCAATAATCAACATTCTATCTTTGTACGTAAGCCAAAGATATACAACTGTAAAACCAATAATCAACAGTCCATCTTTGCACGTAAGCCAAATATATACAACTGTAAAACCAATAATCAACAGTCCGTCTCTGCACGTAAGTCAAAGATGACTTTTACCACATCATTTGTCAGTAACATTATAGGTTATGATTATATCAATACACAATTCTTGGTCATAATCATACCAATCAACAGTCCATATATGCACTACGGGCCAAAGATGACTTTTACCACATCATTTATATGTAACATTACAGGTCATGATTATACCAATATACAATTCTTGGTCATAATCATACCAATCAACAGTCCATGTATGCACTACGGGCTAAAGATGACTTTTACCACAATATAAACATGAGAATGATGGCAATGCTATAGAGAATAAATCAAGTAAGATCCAAGATAAACATTAGAGATTTATAATTCAATTTATCCAGAGTTCAAGAATATCCAAATTGTCAACATGATAATTTATTTGTGGAGTAAAATTCAAGAATGATATTCATGTATCAAAAAAAATTTGGACAGAAAAGAAATCACTTTTGTCGTGAATAGTTCCCAGATGAATAATGCGAAATGAATAGTACCTCGTCATGAAAAGTACCCCAAATAAATGTTACCCGAGTGAATAGTAATAAATGAATAGTAACCCATCATGCAAAGTACCCCAAATAAATATTACCCAGGGAATAGTACATGAGTGAATAGTAATAAATGAATAGTAACTTGATCATGCAAAGTACCACGAATAAATAGATATTCATGTATCCAAATTTAATTGGTCAAAAAAGAAATCATTGTTGTCGTGAATAGTACCACGTGAATAGTACCCATAAATAGTACCGGGTTAATTTTACCCTCGAGTGAATAGTACCCAAAGTGAATAATACCCCTAAGTGAAAATATTAAAATTTGATAAGAAAGTTTAAACCAATATTCCAATGAAAGCGATACTAGATGAAGCGCAAAAACTCAAGAATATTATACTAATTTCGTGAATTATAGAAATAATACTTACCATAGTAAGTTTAGATTTAAGAATATGAGAAGAAATAATACCCCTTACCATACGAAAATAACATCCCTTACCTTAGTAGAAGACTGGATACTGCAATAGTGAAGTAGCAGAATACTCTTCTTCTTTCTCTCTATAGTTTCTCTCTCTACATTTTCTCTTGTGAGTCTTAGTGAATTGGTGAGAATGAATGAAAAATTAAGCTTCTATTTATAGGAGAATGGACTAAATAGTAACTGATTCACGAACGGTCAGGATTGATTTACTGTTAAAATGGATAGTCCATATTAATTTATTATTAAAACCACAACTGACGGTTCATATTGATTTACTATTAAAACCACAATCGATGGTCCCGATTGTTTTACTATTAAAACAATCACCGACTTTCCAGATTGATTTACTATTAAAACCACCAACTACGGTACATATTGATTTACTATTAAAACCACCATCGACGATCTAGATTGATTTACTATTAAAACCACCACCGATTGTCCAGATTAATTTACTATTAAAACCACCACCTGCGGTCCAGATTGATTTACTATTAAAACCACCACCGACGGTCAGATTGATAAACTTATTACACTTTGGTACCCCTAAAGGTTTCCAAGTGTGCATTATTACCTTTTAACTTTTGTAATTCACTTATCTTCAATAAACACATTTTTAATATTTCAACAAATATTCATCATTAATATTATAACTTACAATATTGACAACCAGATCATTCCCATGAAAGAAGGGGCTTTCCGATAAAGATTTCTCTTTATTGGCACGCAATTAGGTGGCTTAACCCCTTTCCTTAACAAAACTTTCTAGACATTGTCAATAATGCAAATAATAATATGAATAATTGTGTTGTTTCAAATATTGATTTAATAATATAAAATATTATAGATGATACTGTAAAAATAATTGAATCAATAATATAAGATATTATGCAGTAAATATTGTGCCAATTATTGAATAAAATTGAGTGACTTCTTAAGTAAGCATCAATAATTAAAGATATTGCGCAATATCGTGTGCTATTGTGCAACAACGCGTATTACTGTATTTTTATCATTAGATATTTCAAAATTTAATGGTAAAAGTTTTTCCGTTATTTTTATAAAAAGGTTATTTCTGTCGCTTTCTATATCCGACAGTTATTCCTTTGTGGGGTCCACCAATGATTGTGTCGTCGTACAGATATTCCCCGACCAAACCAATATTTTACGACCACTTGCTTACTTTGTAAAATGTTCAAATGTCACCCTTAACTTTAACATTTTATCAATTTAACCATTTACTGAATAAAAAAATTGAATACTTTCTATTCATAAAATTCGGGGTCTTACAATTAATAACTTTGATCCTGTTGATGATTTAGGTGTTCTAGTGTCATGGTTCTATAGTCCATATGTCATAATATAAAAGATATACACTTTTATGGCTTAACAACTAAAAAACTGCAAGATCAAAGCCCTGCAAAAACGTGCCAGACAGTTTCTTGGTTTTCTGGGTTCTCCAGAATCCAGTTTTTGTGACTGGTCAACCAGGTTTAACCATTAATAACTTAAAATCTAAACATGATATGGACTTGATTTTACTTCCAGTGTACTCTCCTCATGGCATAATATATCAATGATACAATTACAACCTCTAACAATTAACAAGTTAAGATCTATGGCCTCTGACATTTGATAGTCAGGCCATATTTCTAGGGTTCATATCAATTTCTAAAATTCCTATTTTTTTATACTTATATGTTATGGATCCATGATGTATCATTGTAGATCACTAAATAACATCACATAACACTTATTGAAACATCAAAACACATAATCTTTTGAAATCATAAGGATCTATAATGAATTCGGGTTTATACCCTTTTTTGCTCAAATCTTTGATTTCTGCTCTTTGAATCTGATCTTGGATAGCTAGGAGGTGTTATTGGATTAACTTAGGACTTAGTTTCTCTCAATATTTCGAGAGTTATTGAGAGAGAAAGGGTCTTGGCTAATGAAAACATAAAAATAAGATTTTTCTTACTTTAATTTCTTATCTTTTGATTCCGTGGTTGCCAATGATGCTAAGTGGCTAGGTTTGGCTGATCCAAGTTACTTAAAACACATGTGATATCTTCCTTGATGACTCACCAAGATTTGGTAATATCTTTAACTTAGAAGTTAAGTAAAAGGGCATTTTGGTAATTTTACACCTACTAAGGGTATTTTGGTCATTTTCCCAACAATTCGAAGGATAATTTGGTCATTTTACATATATCACATAACTATTAACTCTTAGGGTTTTATACTTAGCATTTGACTTCCTAAATTAGGGTTTAGAAATTCCCAATTAGGGTTTAGGATTTCCAAAACTGAAATTAGGGTTTCTAACCAATCGTTAGGGTTTCTTAATTGAACATTAATTAGGGTCCTTAATATAACATTATGGTTTACCAATGTTATAACTTATGGTCCATTATATAACATTTTGATTCCGGGAATATGGGTCCATGACTGAAATAGCATTTCTAGGTTTCCGTCAGGTAATCTGGTGAGCTATTTTGCATAGTTTGTGCTCCAAAGTTGAGATATGGTTCTTGTAGGACTTCTTGAAAGTAGTATGCACACAAGCCAATCATGTTTGATGATAAAGCATATACTTTGTAACAATCTTATTCATTTATTAATAAAAAGTATTAATTTATTAAAGGCTTTTAATTATCTACATGATGCTGTTTTATAATATGTGATAAACCCATAGTTTTAAGCAATGCTTTTAGAATAATGATGATGATCATTCTAATGAGATCTAAATTCTTAGAAAGCTTAAAACTAAAATAGTTCCCAATCGTTGGATTACTAAATTGGGGATTAGTGAATCCGGATAGATGGGTACATCGTTAACTTGCTTTCGTTGGATGAGGATGATTGATCTCATGATCATTTGTGTGGAGACACTAAAGCAAGTATGTAGGTGCTTATTAGAGAATAAGTTCATTGAGCGTGGCTCGCTAAGGAATACCTAATGGAGTTTTATTTGCACTGTCAATAGGAATTTCTGTAGTGATAGTAGTACAAGTAATCCTTGGACTTGAGATCATCATAGTATCTTGTGTATGATGAGTTATACTTTGACTTATTCCTTAAGACCCTTAGGGTATATCAAAGGGTATGCTTGGGTATAATAAGTTGTACATGGAGATAATGTATGATCAATAAAGAATCTACCACTTCTAATAAAAGAAGAGAAATGTCCTATGTGATTCGATAAATGACAACCCAAAGAGTCCTTGGTAAAGGCGCGAATGAAATTAGAAAGGAGTTTCTAATTTGCATTATTTGGAGTTGTGCATTTAAGGATCGAAATACATATAATTAAATAAAATAAGACTTGACGGTAATTCCATGTCTTATATTTAATTGGGACATTGTATGGTGGAAGGATTGAATTATACGGTAACTATTTACTCAAAGGTTCTTTAATGATTAATGTTGAAATCTATATTATACGGAAAGTCGTTGATCGCTAGGGGAGGCTTATCCCTATGTAGAATAAATATTATTTATTTAAATAAATTAATTGTTTAATTTATTTATTTAAATAAGATTAGAATTATTCTAATTGATTTATTCACAACCTTAGGTTTAATATGGAGAACCTAAAGGGTCACACCATAAAATGAAGAATAATTATTTAAGAAGTTAATGGCATAATCGTAATAATATGTTAAGTATATTTAATTTAATCTATGGTGATAGAATAAATTAAATAGCTTAATATTTATTATTTAATATTTTAGAAATATTAAATATAAATTAATAAGAGGAGTCTTATTAATATTATTACAATTATTATTATTTTAATTTCTAAAGAGTTTAGGAATTAATTTAATATAAGTACTCTCATTTATTCTTAATTAGATTAGGAAGGAAAATTAATTAAAGGAGTTTAATTAATTATCCCTAATAAGATTAGGGAGCTTAATTAATTAAAAGAATTTAATTAATTAAATAAAACCCAATTCCTTAATTGTTAAGGTGGGTTGCCCACATCTATTAATAAGAGGAGTCTTATTATGGGTGATGGGGTTGTTGACTTTGACAACTACGTAATAATTCCAATTTGTTGGAGAGTACGCCCTTTTTCTATAGAGATAGGAAAAACTAGGGTTTGAGCCAATACCCCTTCTTCTTGAATTTTCTTCTTCCTTGGTGGATCACCTCTAGAGGCCAAACATATGGGTGGCTAACGTTGATCAAAGGAAGGAACAAAACCCCGGTGGATTCAAGTTGAACGCGAAAGGATTTGGAGGTGAACTTGTACCTGAGGAAGCTCGATCTTCAAGGGTATGATTTTATTCTTTATCTTTTCGTTTAATTAATAATTGTTCATAAAGGGTGATCCGGGTATATGGTTTGTAAATTTTTTAAACTCTGATTTTTTACACGCTTCCGTACTTTTATGCAATTTGATTGCGTTCTAGAATATTACAAACCTAACACTTCTTTTGAAGCAATTTGAGTTGACATGAGTCTATTTGATTTGAAGTGAAGTTGTGTTGGAAAAATTACCATTTTTCCACTCTCGGGGTTATCTCTGGTTTTCGCGTAGTTGTAGTAGTCTTTTCTTAGGGTTATCTTTGAGGTTGTCATGCTATTGACTCTGAATATCCTCATGGTTATCTCTGAGGTTGGAATTGATGTTGTGGTCCTCCAGGGTTACCTATGGAGTGTGAAAAAGTCAGTTTTGCCCTCCTGCATAGTTAGTAACAGGAAAAAAAAATTCGAGTGTCTACACAAAGATTATAGTTAAATTAACAACTCATATTTATATTCATGTAAATCAACACTCCATCTTTGCACTACGGGCCAAAGACATACAACTATAAAATCAATAATCAACTGTCCATCTTTGCACGTAAGCCAAAGATATACAACTGTAAAACCAATAATCAACATTCCATCTTTGCACGTAAGCCAAAGATATACAACTATAAAACTAATAATCAATAGTTCATCTTTGCACGTAAGCCAAATATATACAACTGTAAAACCAATAATCAACAGTTCGTCTTTGCACGTAAGCCAAAGATGACTTTTACCACATCTTTTGTTTGTAACATTATAGGTCATGATTATATCAATACACAATTCTTGGTCATAATCATACCAATCAACAGTCCATATATGCACCACGGGCCAAAGATGACTTTTACCACATCATTTATATGTAACATTACAGGTCATGATTATACCAATATACAACTCTTGGTCATAATTATACCAATCAACAGTCCATGTATGCACTACGGGCTAAAGATGACTTTTACCACAATATAAACATGAGAATGATGACAATGCTATAGAGAATAAATCAAGTGAGATCTAAGATAAACATTAGAGATTTATAATTCAATTTATCCAGAGTTCAAGAATATCCAAATTGTCAACATGATAATTTATTTGTGGAGTAAAATTCAAGAATGATATTCATGTATCAAAAAAAAATTTGGACTGAAAAGAAATCACTTTTGTCGTGAATAGTACCCCATGAATAATACCTAGATGAATAATGCCAAATGAATAGTACCTCGTCATGCAAAGTACCCCAAATAAATGTTACCCCGAGTGAATAGTAATAAATGAATAGTAACCCGTCATGCAAAGTACCCCAAATAAATATTACCCCGAGTGAATAGTAATAAATGAATAGTAACTCATCATGCAAAATACCCTGAATAAATAGATATTCATGTATCAAAAATAAATTGGACAAAAAAGAAATCATTGTTGTCGTGAATAGTTCCCCATAAATAGTACCCAGAGTTAATATTACCTAGAGTGAATAATGAGGAGTGAATAGTATTCGATGAATAGTACTTTTGAGTGAATAATGCAGGTGAAAATATTAAAATTTAATAAAAAAATTCAGACCAATATTCCAATGAAACGATACTAGATGAAGCACAAAACTTAAGGATATTCAATTAATTTCAGGAATTATAGAAATAATACTTACCATAGTAAGTTTAGATTTAAGAATATGAGAAGAAATAATACCCTTATCATACAAAAATAACATCCCTTACCTTAGTAGAAGATGGATCTTTTTAATAGTGAAGTAGCGAATACTCTTCTTCCTCTCTATAGTTTCTCTCTGTTTCTCTTGAAGTCTTAGTGAATTGGTGAGAATGAAAGAAGAATTAATCTTCTATTTATAGGAGAATGGACCAAATAGTAACTGATTCACGAACGGTCAGGATTGATTTACTATTAAAACGGACGGTCCATATTGATTTATTATTAAAACCACAACCGACGGTTCATATTGATTTACTGTTAAAACCACAATCGATGGTCTCGATTGATTTACTATTAAAACCATCACCGACATTCCAGATTGATCTACTATTAAAACCACCTACTATGGTCCATATTGATTTACTATTAAAACCACCATCGACGATCCAGATTGATTTAATATTAAAACCACCACCGATGGTCCAGATTAATTTACTATTAAAACCACCACCTGCGATTCATATTGATTTACTATTAAAACCACCACCTGCGGTCCAGATTGATTTACTATTAAAACCACCACCGACGGTTCAGATTGATAAACTTATTACACTTTAGTACCCCTAAAGGTTTCCAAGTGTGCATTATTACCCTTTAACTTTTGTAATTCACTTATCTTCAATAAACACATTTTTAATATTTCAACAATTATTCATCATTAATATTATAACTTACAATATTGACAATCAGATCATTCCCACGAAAGAAGGGACTTTCTGATAAAGATTTCTCTTTATTGGCATGCAATTAGATGGCCTAACCCCTTTCCTTGACAAAACTTTTTAGACATTGTTAATAATGCAAATAATAATATAAATAATTATGTTATCTGAAATATTGATTTAATAATATAAAATATTATAAATGATACTGTAAAAATAATTGAATCAATAATATATGATAATATGCAGTAAATATTGTGGCAATTATTGAATAAAATTGAGTGACTTCTTACGTAAGCATCAATAATCAGAGATATTGCACAATATCGTGTTCTATTATGCAACAACGCGTATTACTGTACTTTTATCATCAGATATTTCAAAAGTTTACTGGTAAAAGTTTTGCCATTATTTTTATAAAAAGGTTATTTCTGTCACTTTCTATATCCGACAGTTATTCCTTTGTGGGGTCCACCAATAATTGTGTCGTCGTATAGATATTCCCCGATAAAAAGAATATTCCCCGACCAAAAGAATATTTTACGATCACTTGCTTACTTTGTAAAATTTTCAAATGTCACCCTTAACTTTAACATTTTATCAATTTAACCATTTACTGAATAAAAAAATTGAATACTTTCTATTCATAAAATTCGGGGTCTTACAATTAATAACTTTGATCCTGTTGATGATTTAGGTGTTCCAGTGTCATGGTTCTATAGTCTGTATGTCAGAATATAAAAGCTATACACTCTCATGGCTTAACAACTAAAAAACTGCAAGATCAAAGCCCTGTAAAAACTTACCAGACAGTTTCTTGGTTTTCTGGGTTCTCCAGAATCCAGTTTCTGTGACTGGTCAAACAGGTTTGACCATTAATAACTTAAAATCTAAACATGATATCGGCTTGATTCTACTTCCAATGTACTCTCCTCATGGCATACTATATCAATGATACAATTACAAACTCTAACAATTAACAAGTTAAGATCTATGGCCTCTAACATTTGACAGTCAGGACATATTTCTAGGGTTCATATCAATTTCTAAAATTCCTATTTTAATATAGTTATATGTTATGGGTCCATAATGTATCATCATAGATCACTAAATAACAACACATAACACTTATTTAAACATCAAAACACATAATCTAATGAAATCATAAGGATCTAACATGAATTAGGGTTTATACCCTTTTTTGCTCAAATCTTTGATTTCTGCTCTTTGAATCTGATCTTGGATAGCTAGAAGGTGTTATTGGATTAACTTAGGACTTAGTTTTTCTCAATATTTCGACATTTATTGAGAGAGAAAGGGTCTTGGCTAATGAAAACCTAAAAGTAAGATTTTTCTTACTTTAATTTCTTTTCTTTTATTTCCATGGTTGCCAATGATGCTAAGCGGCAAGATTTGGCTGATCCAAGTTACTTAAAACACATGTGATATCTTGCTTGACGACTCACCAAGATTTGGTAATATCTTTAACTTAGAAGTTAAGTAAAAGGGCATTTTGGTAATTTCACACGTACTAAGGGTATTTTGGTCATTTCCCAATAATTCGAAGGATAGTTTGGTCATTTTACATATATCACATAACTATTAACTCTTAGGGTTTTATACTTAGCATTTGACTTCCTAAATTAGGGTTTAGAAATTCCCAATTAGGGTTTAGGATTTCCAAAACTGAAATTAGGGTTTCTAACCAATCGTTAGGGTTTCTTAATTGAACCTTAATTAAGGTCCTTAATATAACATTATGGTTTACCAATGTTATAACTTATCTGCTCAATACTTAACCCTTAACCACATGCTACAAATACACATAATCACAATTGTGACGCCCCCAAAATAGGTATACATCACTCATTCTGAGTCGACAAATACATAGTACAGAAACAAATACAACTTCAGTAATACAATTGTAAGGCAAAATACGACAACACATATACTATGAGTTTGAATACAAATATTGTCTAATAGACAATATACAAACTCAAAAGGAGTCCTCATTACAATTATTGATACACTATTTTACAAAATAGTGAGGACTACTAAAACACTTATCTTGAATCGTCACTCCATACCCCGACTAGTTCCTGCTAAATTCTCTCCTCCTGAGAAGAACAATGGAACAAAAAGGAAAAAGGGTGAGCTCAACTAGCCCAGTAAAGAATATTATGACTAAGATAATATACAACAAATTATCATTTGTCTTCAACAGGGAATAATATGATAAAATATGTAACATTACAGGTCATGATTATACCAATATACAACTCTTGGTCATAATCATACCAATCAACAGTCCATGTATGCACTACGGGCTAAAGATGACTTTTACCACAATATAAACATGAGAATGATGATAATGCTATAGATAATAAATCAAGTGAGATCCAGGATAAACATTAGAGATTTATAATTCAATTTATCCAGAGTTCAAGAATATCCAAATTGTCAACATGATAATTTATTTGTGGAGTAAAATTCAAGAATTATATTCATGTATCAAAAAAAAATTTGGACAGAAAAGAAATCACTTTTGTCGTGAATAGTACCCCATGAATAATACCCAGATGAATAATGCCAAATGAATAGTACCTCATCATGCAAAGTACCCCAAATAAATGTTACCCCGAGTGAATAGTAATAAATGAATAGTAACCCGTCATGCAAAGTACCCCAAATAAATATTACCCCGAGTGAATAATACATGAGTGAATAGTAATAAATGAATAGTAACTCATCATGCAAAGTACCCTGAATAAATAGATATTCATGTAACAAAAATAAATTGGACAAAAAAGAAATCATTGTTGTCGTGAATAGTTCCCCATAAATAGTACCCCGAGTTAATATTACCCTAGAGTGAATAATACCCGAGTGAATAGTACCCGGTGAATAGTACCCCCGAGTGAATAATACCCGAGTGAAAATATTAAAATTTAATAAAATAATTCAGACCAATATTCCAATGAAACGATACTAGATGAAGCGCAAAACTTAAGGATATTCTATTAATTTCAGGAATTATAGAAATAATACTTACCATAGTAAGTTTAGATTTAAGAATATGAGAAGAAATAATACCCCTTATCATACAAAAATAACATCCCTTACCTTAGTAGAAGACTGGATACTGCAATAGTGAAGTAGCAGAATACTCTTCTTCCTCTCTATAGTTTCTCTTGTGAATCTTAGTGAATTGGTGAGAATGAAAGAAGAATTAATCTTCTATTTATAGGAGAATGGACCAAATAGTAACTGATTCACGAACGGTCAGGATTGATTTACTATTAAAACGGACGGTCCATATTAATTTATTATTAAAACCACAACCAACGGTTCATATTGATTTACTGTTAAAACCACAATCGATGGTCTCGATTGATTTACTATTAAAACCATCACCGACATTCCAGATTGATCTACTATTAAAACAACCTACTATGGTCCATATTGATTTACTATTAAAACCACCATAGACGATCCAGATTGATTTACTATTAAAACCACCACCGATGGTCCAGATTAATTTACTATTAAAACCACCACCTGCGATTCATATTGATTTACTATTAAAACCACCACCTGCGGTCCAGATTGATTTACTATTAAAACCACCACCGACGGTTCAGATTGATAAACTTATTACACTTTAGTACCCCTAAAGGTTTCCAAGTGTGCATTATTACCCTTTAACTTTTGTAATTCACTTATCTTCAATAAACACATTTTTAATATTTCAACAATTATTCATCATTAATATTATAACTTACAATATTGACAATCAGATCATTCCCACGAAAGAAGGGGCTTTCTGATAAAGATTTCTCTTTATTGGCATGCAATTAGATGGCCTAACCCCTTTCCTTGACAAAACTTTTTAGACATTGTCAATAATGCAAATAATAATATAAATAATTGTGTTATCTCAAATATTGATTTAATAATATAAAATATTATAAATGATACTGTAAAAATAATTGAATCAATAATATATGATAATATGCAGTAAATATTGTGGCAATTATTTAATAAAATTGAGTGACTTCTTACGTAAGCATCAATAATCAGAGATATTGCGCAATATCGTGTTCTATTATGCAACAACGCGTATTACTGTACTTTTATCATCAGATATTTCAAAAGTTTACTGGTAAAAGTTTTGCCATTATTTTTATAAAAAGGTTATTTCTGTCGCTTTCTATATCCGACAGTTATTCCTTTGTGGGGTCCACCAATAATTGTGTCATCGTATAGATATTCCCCGATAAAAAGAATATTCCCCGACCAAAAGAATATTTTACGATCACTTGCTTACTTTGTAAAATTTTCAAATGTCACCCTTAACTTTAACATTTTATCAATTTAACCATTTACTGAATAAAAAATTTGAATACTTTCTATTCATAAAATTCGGGGTCTTACAATTAATAACTTTTATCCTGTTGATGATTTAGGTGTTCCAGTGTCATGGTTCTATAGTCTGTATGTCAGAATATAAAAGCTATACACTCTCATGGCTTAACAACTAAAAAACTGCAAGATCAAAGCCCTGTAAAAACTTTCCAAACAGTTTCTTGGTTTTCTGGGTTCTCCAGAATCCAGTTTCTGTGACTGGTCAAACAGGTTTGACCATTAATAACTTAAAATCTAAACATGATATCGACTTGATTCCACTTCCAATGTACTCTCCTCATGGCATACTATATCAATGATACAATTACAAACTCTAACAATTAACAAGTTAAGATCTATGGCCTCTAACATTTGACAGTCAGGACATATTTCTAGGGTTCATATCAATTTCTAAAATTCCTATTTTAATATACTTATATGTTATGGATCCATAATGTATCATCATAGATCACTAAATAACAACACATAACACTTATTTAAACATCAAAACACATAATCTAATGAAATCATAAGGATCTAGCATGAATTAGGGTTTATACCCTTTTTTGCTCAAATCTTTGATTTCTGCTCTTTGAATCTGATCTTGGATAGCTAGAAGGTGTTATTGGATTAACTTAGGACTTAGTTTTTCTCAATATTTCGACATTTATTGAGAGAGAAAGGGTCTTAGCTAATGAAAACCTAAAAGTAAAGATTTTCTTACTTTAATTTCTTATCTTTTATTTCCATGGTTGCTTGATGATGCTAATGGCAAGATTTGGGTCGATCCAAGTTACTTAAAACACATGTGATATCTTGCTTGACGACTCACCAAGATTTGGTAATATCTTTAACTTAGAAGTTAAGTAAAAGGGCATTTTGGTAATTTCACACGTCTTTAAGGGTATTTTGGTCATTTCCCAATAATTCGAAGGATAGTTTGGTCATTTTACATATATCACATAACTATTAACTCTTAGGGTTTTATACTTAGCATTTGACTTCCTAAATTAGGGTTTAGAAATTCCCAATTAGGGTTTAGGATTTCCAAAACTGAAATTAGGGTTTCTAACCAATCGTTAGGGTTTCTTAATTGAACCTTAATTAAGGTCCTTAATATAACATTATGGTTTACCAATGTTATAACTTATCTGCTCAATACTTAACCCTTAACCACATGCTACACATACACATAATCACAATTGTGACGCCCCCAAAATAGGTATACATCACTCATTCTGAGTCGACAAATACATAGTACAGAAACAAATACAACTTCAGTAATACAATTGTCGTGCAAAATACGACAACACATATACTATGAGTTTGAATACAAATATTGTCTAATAGACAATATACAAACTCAAAAGGAGTCCTCATTACAATTATTGATACACTACTTTACAAAATAGTGAGGAGTACTAAAACACTTATCTTGAATCGTCACTCCATACCCCGACTAGTTCCTGCTAAATTCTCTCCTCCTGAGAAGAACAATGGAACAAAAAGGAAAAAGGGTGAGCTCAACTAGCCCAGTAAAGAATATTATGACTAAGATAATATACAACAAATTATCATTTGTCTTCAACAGGGAATAATATGATAAAATATGTAACATTACAGGTCATGATTATACCAATATACAACTCTTGGTCATAATCATACCAATCAACAGTCCATGTATGCACTACGGGCTAAAGATGACTTTTACCACAATATAAACATGAGAATGATGACAATGCTATAGAGAATAAATCAAGTGAGATCCAGGATAAACATTAGAGATTTATAATTCAATTTATCCAGAGTTCAAGAATATCCAAATTGTCAACATGATAATTTATTTGTGGAGTAAAATTCAAGAATTATATTCATGTATCAAAAAAAAAATTTGGATGAAAAGAAATCACTTTTGTCGTGAATAGTACCCATGAATAATACCCGGATGAATAATGCCAAATGAATAGTACCTCATCATGCAAAGTACCCCAAATAAATGTTACCCCGAGTGAATAGTAATAAATGAATAGTAACTTCCGTCATGCAAAGTACCCCAAATAAATATTACCCCGAGTGAATAATACATGAGTGAATAGTAATAAATGAATAGTAACTCATCATGCAAAGTACCACTGAATAAATAGATATTCATGTAACAAAAATAAATTAGACAAAAAAAGAAATCATTGTTGTCGTGAATAGTTCCCCATAAATAGTACCCGAAAGTTAATATTACCTAGAGTGAATAGTACAGGTGAATATAGTACCAGGAGTGAATAATGCAGAGTGAAAATATTAAAATTTAATAAAAAATTCAGACCAATATTCCAATGAAACGATACTAGATGAAGCGCAAAACTTAAGGATATTCTATTAATTTCAGGAATTATAGAAATAATACTTACCATAGTAAGTTTAGATTTAAGAATATGAGAAGAAATAATACCCCTTATCATACAAAAATAACATCCCTTACCTTAGTAGAAGACTGGATACTGCAATAGTGAAGTAGCAGAATACTCTTCTTCCTCTCTATAGTTTCTCTCTCTACAGTTTCTCTTGTGAGTCTTAGTGAATTGGTGAGAATGAAAGAAGAATTAATCTTCTATTTATAGGAGAATGTACCAAATAGTAACTGATTCACGAACGGTCAGGATTGATTTACTATTAAAATGGACGGTCCATATTGATTTATTATTAAAACCACAACCGACGGTTCATATTGATTTACTGTTAAAACCACAATCGATGGTCTCGATTGATTTACTATTAAAACCATCACCGACATTCCAGATTGATCTACTATTAAAACCACCTACTATGCTCCATATTGATTTACTATTAAAACCACCATCGACGATCTAGATTGATTTACTATTAAAACCACCACCGATGGTCCAGATTAATTTACTATTAAAACCACCACCTGCGATTCATATTGATTTACTATTAAAACCACCACCTGCGGTCCAGATTGATTTACTATTAAAACCAGCACCGACGGTTCAGATTGATAAACTTATTACACTTTAGTACCCCTAAAGGTTTCCAAGTGTGCATTATTACCCTTTAACTTTTGTAATTCACTTATCTTCAATAAACACATTTTTAATATTTCAACAATTATTCATCATTAATATTATAACTTACAATATTGACAATCAGATCATTCCCACGAAAGAAGGGGCTTTCTGATAAAGATTTCTCTTTATTGGCATGCAATTAGATGGCCTAACCCCTTTCCTTGACAAAATTTTTTAGACATTGTCAATAATGCAAATAATAATATAAATAATTGTGTTATCTCAAATATTGATTTAATAATATAAAATATTATAAATGATACTGTAAAAATAATTGAATCAATAATATATGATAATATGCAGTAAATATTGTGGCAATTATTGAATAAAATTGATTGACTTCTTACGTAAGCATCAATAATCAGAGATATTGCGCAATATCGTGTTCTATTATGCAACAACGCGTATTACTGTACTTTTATCATCAGATATTTCAAAAGTTTACTGGTAAAAGTTTTGCCATTATTTTTATAAAGGTTATTTACATACGCTTTTATATCAAGCGGTTATTCCTTATAGGGTCCACCAATAATTGTGTCGTCATCGTATAGATATTCCCCGATAAAAGAATATTCCCGACCAAAAGAATATTTTACGACCACTTGCTTACTTTGTAAAATTTTCAAATGTCACCCTTAACTTTAACATTTTATCAATTTAACCATTTCTTTGAATAAAAATTTGAATACTTTCTATTCATAAAATTGAGGGTCTTACAATTAATAACTTTGATCCCTGTTGATGATTTAGGTGTTCCGATTGTCATGGTTCTATAGTCGTATGTCGAATATAAAAGCTATACACTCTCATGGCTTAACAACTAAAAAACTGCAAGATCAAAGCCCTGTAAAAACTTTCCAGACAGTTTCTTGGTTTTCTGGGTTCTCCAGAATCCAGTTTCTGTGACTGGTCAAACAGGTTTGACCATTAATAACTTAAAATCTAAACACGATATCGACTTGATTCCACTTCCAATGTACTCTCCTCATGGCATACTATATCAATGATACAATTACAAACTCTAACAATTAACAAGTTAAGATCTATGGCCTCTAACATTTGTGACATGGGACATATTTCTAGGGTTCATATCAATTTCTAAAATTCCTATTTTAATATACTTATATGTTATGGATCCATAATGTATCATTATAGATCACTAAATAACAACACATAACACTTATTTAAACATCAAAACACATAATCTAATGAAATCATAAGGATCTAGCATGAATTAGGGTTTATACCCTTTTTTGCTCAAATCTTTGATTTCTGCTCTTTGAATCTGATCTTGGATAGCTAGAAGGTGTTATTGGATTAACTTAGGACTTAGTTTTTCTCAATATTTCGACATTTATTGAGAGAGAAAGGGTCTTGGCTAATGAAAACCTAAAAGTAAGATTTTTCATACTTTAATTTCTTATCTTTTAATTCCATGGTTGCCAATGATGCTAAGCGGCAAGATTTGGCAGATCCAAGTTACTTAAAACATATGTGATATCTTCCTTGATGACTCACCAAGATTTGGTAATATCTTTAACTTAGAAGTTAAGTAAAAGGGCATTTTGGTAATTTCACATGTACTAAGGGTATTTTGGTCATTTCCCAACAATTCGAAGGATAGTTTGGTCATTTTACATATATCACATAACTATTAACTCTTAGGGTTTTATACTTAGCATTTGACTTCCTAAATTAGGGTTTAGAAATTCCCAATTAGGGTTTAGGATTTCCAAAACTGAAATTAGGGTTTCTAACCAATCGTTAGGGTTTCTTAATTGAACATTAATTAAGGTCCTTAATATAACATTATGGTTTACCAATGTTATAACTTATCTGCTCAATACTTAACCCTTAACCACATGCTGCACATACACATAATCACAATTGTGACGCCCCCAAAATAGGTATACATCACTCATTACGAAGTCGACAAATACATAAGATGTAAACAAATACAACTTCAGTAATACAATTGTCGTGCAAAATACGACAACACATATACTATGAGTTTGAATACAAATATTGTCTAATAGACAATATACAAACTCAAAAGGAGTCCTCATTACAATTATTGATACACTATTTTACAAAATAGTGAGGACTACTAAAACACTTATCTTGAATCGTCACTCCATACCCCGACTAGTTCCTGCTAAATTCTCTCCTCCTGAGAAGAACAATGGAACAAAAAGGAAAAAGGGTGAGCTCAACTAGCCCAGTAAAGAATATTATGACTAAGATAATATACAACAAATTATCATTTGTCTTCAATAGGGAATAATATGATAAAATATAATAGCCAACAAGTTTTAGATCAACAACTGCAGCAGAAAAAATAATCCATTAGAAGAGTCAAGTAGAGAAAGAATTCTACTATCTTCTACGATTTAAAAGTCCATCATCAATATTTTATCCCTGTAACATCAATCAATATACATCTTCAATCAAATATTCATCTTTGCACTACAGGCCAAAGATATTCATTTGTATCACCAGTTGGTCATGTTCATCTCAACACCTGTTCATCTTTGCACTACAGGCAAAAGATATTCATTAGGTAATCATTCATCTTTGCACTACATGCCAAATATATTCATTAGGTAATCATTCATCTTTGCACTACATGCCAAAGATAATCAGTAATATCATTATTTAGGACTGAGGATGATGAAAAATATCTTAAAGAAAACGAATCCAGTGAGACAAAAGGACAAATGTGATGCCCCCAAAATTAGGTATACATCACCCATTATGAGTCGCCAGATACATGGTACAAAATTCAAATATAACTTCATTTATACAACTGTTGAATTGTCGTATAGAATACGACCATAGTTAACTGTGAGTTTTAATACAAATATATGTAACTCTCATGGTGCCTCGACCACAACCTTACAATGGTACTTTACATAAAAGTATAGTAAAAAACTGTTTTAGAAATTAAAATCTTTGGGAAGTGCTCAAGGAAACCTTCGTACATGGGAGGCCATGCGTCTAGGTTATAATAGATATCATATATCCACATAATTATCCTTGGTTGAACCAATAGACCCCAAAGAAAAACGAGAAGATTACTATCATCTTCTTTCCAATGGTGAGTCTTCTCTTGACATATAACTATCTCCACTGTCTCCAAATGAATATTATATTTCAAATAAACTCCAAGATCATATAGGTAGTGCCCGTAGATATACTCAAAGCAAGTGGATGCGCACAACCCTGTCTTATGATAACACAAGGTTATATGTCATTAGACATCTTGTATGATAGTGGCAAAACATCCTTCCAAATTTGGGTTCGCCTCACCCTATTTGATTCACCAAATATAACTACTAAATGATGTATAGAATACAACACACTTTTCTATACTGTTTAGGGAGAACCTCCACAGCTAGAGACCACCATTCTATTCCCTTGTTATCCCTGCTCGAACTGGCAAACTCTTATTATCTAAAAGGAATTGTGAAGCAGAAAGGGTGAACACAACTAGCCCAGTAAAGAATATCATGACTAAAGATAATTAAATGATCAATAACTTTCATCAATAATAAATCAGTTCCTGTCCACAACCATATGAATAACTCATAATCATAATTGTGGTTCTAAATTCCTCTTTGCAACCAGGATGAAGATAATTTTCATCACCTATCTTCACCAAAAACATCAAAAATCATGGTTATACCAAATCAAAATTCCTGCTCATAATCATACTAATAAATTCATCTTTGCACTACAGCCAAAGATATTCATTAACAATTCATCTTTGCACTACATGCCAAAGACATACAAATGTATTTTAGAAGAGTCAAGTAGAGCATGATATCTACTATCTTCTACGAATTAAAAGTGTATAATAAATATTTTATCACGAGACTCGACAATAAATAATCCACATCATCGAATCACCCCTGCACTACGGCCAAGGATATTCGTTAATATCACGATAATCAATCCATATCACTGAATTATCTATGCACTACGACTAAGGATATTCGTTAATATCACGACCACGAATTATCCATGCACTACGGGCTAAAGATAATCTTGTTTTCATCAACGGTCATGATCATGCCATAAAACAATTCATCTTTGCACCCTTGGCCGAAGAGAATCCATAGCCATAATCATACCAAAAACTGTCCATCAATGCACTACGGGCCAATGAGGATTTTTTCCACATCATTTGTAACATTATGGTCATGATTATACCGAATAATCCTCGGTCATAATCATACCAAGTCCATCTATGCACTATGGTCAAAGATGACTTTCAACACAATATGAACATGAGGATGATGACAATGATATAAGAATCAATCAAACGAGATAAAGGATAAATATTAAACATTTATAATACAATTTATCCAACGTTCAATAATAAACAAATGTTATCAATCACTTAATAATCTCATAATCTAATATCATTAATATTATAACAATATTTTAATCATTTCTTAAACTTATAAACAATTTATTTCAATTATTTACACTTTATCAAATAATGCATTTAATCATTCAAAATGCCATACTCATAAGATTTCATCATCAATGATCAAATCCTCATCAAAATCTGCAGATATAACCTATATAGGATTCTCAAGCCATAAAATCCTATTTTCCAATTTTATTACTTCACATAACATATTTAATTCATTTACTCATAACTAGTTCATTTTTATGAAAAATACCAAATCAGTCTCAAAAATATTTCTTTTCTGGGATTTAGCATAATATAGTCCCATCTTGAACATATATTTTTCTCAGAATTTTTAAAATTCATTTACTATTTTTCTTATGGCTAAAACTGCCGAATATTTTGACATTTATCATAAATTGTACTTTTGTCCAAAAATTCTAAAATTTACAAGGTATACTCCTGTTATATACATGTACTCCTGTGACACCCCTAAATCCGGGTACTTCGATTCCACGGGATTTGGTGTTCACTGTACAAATATCATTTATCTATCTACCCATAATAAATGCAAACCATGCAATAGATAGAAATAAAATCTTCCCCTTAAGGGTTACAACATCCGAATAATAATATAATCCCAGGTTGAACTAACCTTAAACATCTGTGCGGAATTATAAACAATAAGTCTTAAACAACATCAATTCTAATTATCATTACATAACCACATAAATAATCAATCTTCATTACTTGCTAAGCTTGCCCTTGCCTTTACTAGTGGAAGGTTCGTCTGCTCTTTCGTTCTTAACTACAATGTTATTAATACGCAAGAGTGAGCATGATTACCACAAGTATAACAATATAATAATGAATAATAACATGCGAGAGAAATAATAACTTCTGAAATAAAAGCTCAACTTTTGAATCAAGAATGAATAGCAAGAATCAAAAGATTTCTGAGGGTCATAAGACCTTGAACTATGTCCTAGGTTATCAAGGGTTATACTTGAAACCTTTAACAGTCATAAGACTATGGACCTTCTACTCGTACTTAGGGGGATCAGCCCTTAGTACCATACTGTGCACAATATCTTAACGCTAGCGCATAAGTAAATCCATTTGCAGGGTTGTTGATCTCAGTTTGACATTCGAGTCCGCACCAAAGGAAGTTTGGTTTGGATAATTCAATAAGGGTTCTGAAATTTAGAACGTTCATCAACTGTGGACTTGTTGAATCAATAAGGATTCGCTAGTCTAACAAGGTTCAACAATAATGATATTCAAATTGAATAATAATCTCAAGAAGTATACAATAGAACAAATATTGTATAACAAATTCATACTTTGAAAGGATAGCCAATCTTTAATATAATAATTCGAACTTGAATAATAGTAATGAGAATTTACTCAAGGTAAATAATAAACTTGAACAATGATAACAAGTAGGGGTAGGAAACTTGTCTCGTGCGTAGATTACACTTTAATAAACATGTTCCTTGAATTAAATCCTACATACCATTTACATTCACAATACCAGTTAATTATAACTTAACTAATCATCAAACGTTCATTCTTTTTGTCTAACTCGAATTATGACTATACTTAGGCAAATTATCACATTCATTGTCACATACATTACACTTCACAAATAACAAGTTAATTATGTATTCAATAATTCAATCCACATGCAATTATGTTTTTTAAATGTTAAACTTCTATTTTATCATCTCATTATACTTTTAACATATCTCTATGTTCTTTAAATCAAGTTGCTATCACATTGCTAGACTTGAACATTAAAAATATCTCATTTCGGACATTTACATATAGTGGCATGCTTATTTCACTTTTTTACTGGTATTCGTTATTGTATTTTGGTGATGGTACTGCTGACTTGAGACACGGCTCTGCGGCGCGGGCCATAAGGCATGAGACTGGTGTCGCGGCGCCGCGAACTAGAAACTGTTCTGCAATTCACGAAAATTGCAGAACACAGCCAAAAAAACTCCAATTAAATTTTACTACACGAATTTAATCATACCCATATTTAGAATTCGTATATAAACATTACTCAACATCTATAGAATGATTTTAACCCATTAAAACACATAATTACAGAATTAAAATATATAAATTTCAATGTTCTTTGTGTTCTTGAAGGTTTTGAACAAAAACCATGAAAATTAATACTACGGATTCGTTATAAGGCCAAATCCAACCATTCAAGTTTCATTTTGTTCGTTTTAGCATGCCTAATCATATACAAGTGGAAATTTTACAGAAAATTTATGTTTGACATATTAAAGTTACGTATAAGGGCCATATGGCCAAAACCCAAACTCTGTAAATTTTGAAATAACAAGTCATCATATTCTGAAACTTATGATATGGAATCATATAAAATATATATTAAACATGCTACTATGACATAAAATCACGTATACAACACATAGTCAATACACTTTCCAACCACAAAGAATTTTACAGAAATTGGAGAGCTATATTTTATAACATTAAGTGACATAGAAAAGAATTGGGTTAAAGGGATTACCCAAACGTAGAATTAAAAGAAGATGAATTCCTTCTCAGATAACTCTCATAATCCTTTTAAAAATCTCTAAATTCTCAACATTTTCTCTGTATCTCTCTCTGTTATGCTTTCTAAACTTAGGAAAATAATGAAGAAGAAGAAGAAAGAAGACGTATGATATATTAGGAGAACTGACGCACTGAGTGGTCAGTTAACCCAATGAGGAGAATTATTATAAGTTTATGAAATGTCCTGTGTGACACAATGACGGAATTTAGTAAGGAATAAATTAAAGAAGGAATGCATTGCTATGTAAAAGATGACAATATGAGAGGTGGTACATAATTAATTTATTTAACTATACCAGAGTAATAATAAATCATTGAATTGGTTTGAAAGCTTATTTGGATGGACTAAATCTTTTTATTATTATTCAAGTGAGTAACTTAAATTATGTGAAATAACCCAACTTATTAATAATTATTAAGGTGGTGTATAATTTAGTGTTATTTGGGTAAATTAAATTAATTAGTCTACTGCCATAATAATTAAGTATTTACATGATTATAGTCCAAATAATAGAACCTAGCCATGGAAGATTTTCCACCCATTAAATTCTAAATGACCATGTGACATTTTATTTACCCATGTTATTTTTGGTAGCCATGAATTTTTTGTCTACCCATTTAGTTAATTTAATGACCTCATGTTATTTTTCTACCCAATTATTTTTGGCGACCATGTTATTATTTCCACTTAATTTCAAGAAATTTTATGAAGTTTTTTTTTTTTTTATCTCCTTCTCACTCATTTTGGCAGCCTCAAGACTTTTCACCCAATTAATCTTTTTGCAACCATGTAAAGTATTAGTCACTCACTTTTGACAAGCCAAGTTCTAGTAGCTTGTTAATAAATAACCCAATTCCAACCAAAGTAGTTATATCATTGGGTATTACCATGATTTAGGCCAACATCTAGAACCTTGTATCTATGAAAAGGGGCTGGCGTGTGTCATGTGGGTGGTTGGTAGTACTTGACAAGTGATGGATATATTAGAGTTTTAGGCTGCTAAAAAGTTGTGTAGGGAATGGCCTTGAGCACTTTAATTAATGTATACACTTTTCTTTAGTATATATATATACCCCATACTCTAGTGTTCCTTTAAAAAAAGAAAAAAGAAAGAGAAGAAGCAAGAACCAAATAGAGAGGTGGTGTTTGGCAGCAGTAGTGTTTCTTGGCAACCAAATCTTTTTTTTCAAGCTAAGGTATATAGATTAATTAGTTGAATAAAATTCTTTCCATTTAAATTCTAGCATACATTTCTTCTTTTTGATGTAATGTGGATGTATTGTGTTGCTTGTAAATTAGTATGCTAAATTAGATGTGTGCATGCTAAATTAATTTTTACCATGTGTTTCAAAATAAATAAATTATATTGCATGAATGCATAATGATTTTCGTAGAGAAAAAAAAACATAAGGGGGAAACCCAAGCATGTATAGAAAAAAAAGGACTCAAAGTGTGTTTACAGAATGATGATTTCGTGTGTCATCTTTTTTTTGATGCTTCATGATTTTTGTTGGCTTTGTGGTTACTACCTTACATGAACAAAAACAAAAAGGGAAGAAAAGCTAGTAATTAAGTATGTCAATGATGAGAAGGTAGGGCGTTGGGTGTACCTAGTAAAGGGGTGGATCTTTTAAAGGTGATATATGTGATTTGTTTCTTGTGTACAGATACTACTAAGTATAAAAAAAAACATCAAGCATGTATTGGAGCATGGTGGGGCCGGTTAGTGTATCTAACAAAGAGATGATATATGTGAGATTATTGTGTATATAGGTACTACTGGATTATTTTCCTTGCTAGTTCGGCTGCTAGAGTGTACATGTTAATTTATTTTGTTTTGTGCAATAAAAGGCGCTGCTATATTGTCAAGACATGTTGCTACATGTTAATCTCTTTTTATGCAATAAGGTAGTGCTATACTTTTAGGCTAATTTCGGCTGCAATTATGCATGAAAATTTTGGTACATACTTAATACTTTGGTGAGCTGCTATGTAAAAAAATAAAATAAAATAAAAATAAATAAATAATAAATAATAATAATAAAATGAAATAAAATAAATTGTTACTCCATAATGGTCATGGAGGATAAATAGAGTAATATTTAAATGCAATAAGAAGAGTGTTTCTATAAAGAGGGATGTTTATGTTTAATGTCATTTAAAACTCCAAATTAATGAAATTAGTTCAGATAACTAATTGAGCAACAGTTTAATAAATAAATGTTATGTGCTTAGTTTTCTTATTTGTGAGCATAAATGTGTAGCAAGTAAGGAATGTAGTATTTTTATTTTATGAGAGACTTGTACCTTAAACTAGGATGACATGCGATTAATAGCTAAAGTGAGTTGGATTCAACAATCACTAATTTGTACGGCTATATTATTATATTATAGGCAATATACGTGACAAGGTGTCAAAGGTAAACATAATCGATGAACGTGGCAAGTTCATTACTTCTTACACCGTATACCTTCGAATTATTGTCTCAAGCAAATATCTGTTTTATTCAAAAATCATTTATATACCTTGATGTTGTTGCAAGCATTAGACTTATCGTTCTTAAATGCATTATACAAATTTGTCTAAGCCTTTGATTCGACTAGACTATTATTTTGTGTTAAAAGCTATCCAAACCAATTGACTTGGTGCGGACTATCTTAAATCTCTTGAGATGAACAACCCTCATTGAAGGGAAATTATATATGGTGGGAAACCGATATGCAGCACCTAGTATGATTAAATGTTATGCATAACGTAAGGTACTTTTAGGTACGATCACTGTTGTACTCTTTTATCTTTGGATTACGATTAGTAATACGTTAATTCTAGTAAGAGTTCTTAGTCCTTAGTATTTCGCTTTCGGTACTCATTCATGTTGAACCTCGAAATGAATAAATCCTAAAATTTTCTTTGATATCCTCCGATTCTATAGCGACACTTATTGAATACTCTTGATATTCTTGATATCCTTGAACTACTTATTATTATTATACCCTTGAAAGATTTAAATGCTATAAGCGCTTGTCCTTACGGCTATAATACTTCTTTGGGCAAACTTGTTGCTCATTCTTGCTTCCTAAAACATTTAGATTAAAGGCGAGAAAGGCGGTGATTTCGTGACGAGGACAAGGGAAAGGGCAAGGCTGACGTAATAACTTAGTCCTTAAGACTGGAAGTATTATTATTATTATGCTTGTTATGATGTATTCAAGAATGATTAAGTTATGTTTAAGTTAATCACTGAATTGTCGTTGTAATGGTTACGGTACCTTGGGACGCGAATATTTATATTATATTAATGTAAATTATTCTATTATTTTTTGTTGTTAATGATTTAGTAAGATATTCGTAGTTGCACGTGATGCACCGAATTCGAGATATGGGTGTCCGAATTTCGGGGGCGTCACAACTTTCCAATAAGGATTTATCCCCATTGGCGCGCAATTAGGTGACCAAACCTCTCCTTGATAGAACTTCTAGACATCGTTAATATTGCAAATAAAAATATTAATAACTTTGTCATCTCAATTATTGATTATAAAATATTGACAATAAATAAATCAAATAACGTGAGATACTATGCAACAATTACTGTAACAATAATTGAACAAAACTGAGTGACTTCTCACGTAAGCATCAATAATCAATACCGTGTGCTATTGTGAAACTACGTGTATTACTGTACTTTTAAAATCGGGTATTTCAACAGTTAATGGTAAAACTTCCATCGTTATTTTTATAAAGTATTTTTGTTGTTTTCTCAATCCGACAATAATTCTGTTGTGGGGTCCACCAATGATTGTGCCGTTGTACGAATATTCCTTGTTAAAACGAATATTCCCCGACCAATCGAATATTATATAACAACTTGCGTACTTTGCAAAAAAAAAAAATTCAAATATTACCCTTAATTTTAAACTTTTATCAATTTAACTATTTACCAAAATAGTAAAAAATTTGAATACTTTTATTTCATAAAATTTGGGTTTCACAACAAATATTAGGGATTCGAATTACAGTTTATCCAAGTTCAATAATACTCCAAAATAACTAATTGTGAAGTAGAATTCAAAAATAAAGATCAAAACATGGATACAATCAAAGATAGTAACCATAATAGACATCTTAGACAAAAAGGTGAAAGTTTCATTTTTCGATGAATAATGTCGTATTCGTAAATTATGTCGTATACGTGAATAGTAACCCCAACACAAAAAGGTAGAAATTCCATAATAAAATCCATACCAATATTTCGGTATAATGATATTGAAAGAATAACATCATTAGAAAGGAAATAACATCCCTTACCTCAAAATATCAGTACTTCTGATCGGAATATCGGTATAAGGCTGAAGGAAACTTGCACTGATGAATAGCAACTCACAAATTATCTAAATACTCACAAAATACGCCGATAATATAGAGAGAAAGAGAGAAAACTTGTTTACGGTGTGATTTTCAATTCTAACTAAGCACCTATTTATAGGAAAATGCTTAGAAACGCCATAAGCAGAGACTAACTTTCGCTACACGATGGCTTTTTACTGTTACTATTCATTCAAGCCGCCACTTTTGAAAATAAATTCAGTGATTTCATTACTCACCAACAAAAGTGGGGCCCACCATATTTTTAATAAAAACATTTTATTTTTTGAAACTTCAACAATTCATAATAAATAGCCATTTTATCAGAAAAATTTGAATCACATGTGTTTTCCATAGGAAATTTAATTCTCTACAACTTTGTAAGTTTAAGTTTTTTCAAATTCCAAACGAAAAATGACCGAAATCCACATACGGACGATTTTCAAAACCTCCATTCCGACAAAATACTGATAAAACACCTCAGCATTAATTCCTATATTTATAACCACATAAAATAAATATATCCATCATTTATATCCACATAAAATAAATATTTCCTTATCATATAAATCAATAAATAATTATTCACAAATAATATTACAGAATCACAATTATGACAACCAGGTCGTTCCAGGAAAGAGGGGGCTTTCCGATAAGGATTTTTCCTTATTGGCGCGCAATTAGGTAACCAAACCCCTTTCCTAGACATAACTTCCTTAGACATTGCCAATAATGCTATCTAATAATATTATTCAAATAATATGAATTATTGATCTGATAATGGAGATACTATGAAGTGACAATTATTGAAACAACAATAATATAAAATATCAACGCAGCAATTATTGTACTAATAAAATAAAATATTGAACAGTAATTACTGTAACAATTATTGAGTAGTGACTTCTTATGTAAGAATTAATAATTTCAAAAATAATGTGCAATACCGTGTGCTACTGTGCAACCACGCGTATTACTGTATTTTAACCACAAGGTATTCCAATAGTGGTAACGGTAACCATTACGCTGTTATTTATGAAAAATCAAACTTGTTGTTTTCTTCATCCGACAGTTATCTGTTATGGGGCCCACAAATGGCTGCGCCGTCGTACGAATATACCCCGACAGAAAGAATATTTCACGACCAAACGAATATTCCCTGACAAAATGAATACTTTATAACCACTTGCTTATTTTGCAAAATTTTCACATTTCACCCATAACCAAAGTATTATATCAAATTACCACTTTATTATTCAAAATAATAAATAGAGGAAATTTGATTTTATTCATTAAAAAGTTAGGGTCTTACAACCTTACCTTCTTATGAAATTTCGTCCTCGAAATTGACGTACGTACCTGGTGTTTTGAAAAGGTGAGGATACATCGCTTTCATTTCTAATTCTAACTCCCAGGTCATTTCTTTAATAGCATAGTTTCTCCACAAAACCTTAACTTGTGGTATAACCTTGATGCGTAGGACATGCTCTTTCCTATCCAAGATCTTAACAGGTACCTCCTCGTACGTTAAATCTTCGGCTATCTCGTCCAGATCTAACTCAATAATGTGGTTTAGGTCTTTCACATATTTACAAAGCATAGATATGTGAAAAACATTATGAACACGAGACATGCTTGGAGGTAATGCGAGTTTATAGGCCACATTTCCTATTCGGTCAAGAATCTCAAATGGACCAACAAATCTTGGATTGAGCTTTCCTCTCTTCCCAAATATTGTAACTCCCTTCCATGGAGCAATACGTAACAATACATGATCCCCAATATTAAATTCTACGTCCTTTCGATGAAGATCAAATAACTCTTTTGTCAATTTTGTGCCGTTTGTAAACGTTCTCGAATCGTTTGGATCTTTTCTGTAGTTATGCGTACAAATTCTTGTACTAATAATGTTGCTACTCCCACATCATCCCAGCATACTAGAGAGCGACACTTTTGTCCATACAATGCTTCAAATGGAGCCATGCTTATACTTGCCTGATAACTGTTGTTGTAGGAGAATTCCACCAATGGTAGGTACTTATCCCAACTCCCTTTGAAATCTAGGACACATAGTCTTAATAGATCTTCAAGATTTTTAATAGTCCTCTTTGATTACCCGTCCGTTTGAGGATGGTATGCCGAACTGAATCGTAAATCTGTGCCCATAGCTTTCTGCAAGCTAACCCAAAATTGTGAAGTGAATCTTGGATCACGATCCGAAATTATGGATACTGGCATGCCATGTAATCTCATAATCTTATTTACGTATATACTAACAAGACGTTCAAAGGAATAAGTATCCCGTGTAGGCAAGAAATGGGCTGGCTTGGTTAATCTATCAACAATAACTCAAATCGCATCTATGCCTTGAGAAACCTTGGGAAGACCCATAACAAAATCCATAGTAATGTGTTCCCACTTCCATTTCAGAATCTCAAGTGGTTGCAATGGACCCTTTGGCACTTGATGCTCTGCCGTTACACATTGACAAGTTAAACACCTTGGGATAAACTCCGCGATCTCTCTCTTCATATTGTTCCACCAAAATATATGTCGAAGATCATGGTACATTTTGATACTCCCAGGATGGATTGAAAACTGTGTGTTGTGTGCCTCCATCATGATTCTATGCTTCAAGTCAGAATCGTTAGGAACACAAAGTTTGGAGTTGACTCGAAGTATTCCTTCTTCATCAATTCTTCCATCTGGAATACCACCTTCTTGCACTTTCTTCTTCATACACATCAGCTCCATATCTGTAGCTTGAGCAGCTTTATTTTTATCAATTAAATTTGGTTCTACTCATATATTTGATATCATCACGTGGGTACTTGGAGCCATTACCTCTATCTCCATCCTTTGTAAGTCATACAAAATGGACCTTTGTGTTAACAACATTGCACTCGTACCCGCATATGATCTTCTACATAATGCGTCAACTACCACGTTTGCTTTTCCAAGATGATATTGGATGGTGTGATCGTAATCTTTCAACATCTCGAGTCAACGTCGTTGCCACATATTGAGTTCCTTTTGGGTGAAGAGATATTTGAGGCTTTTATGATCAGTATAGATTTCCACTTTCTCCCCATACAGGTAGTGTCTCCAGATCTTTAATGCGAAAACGACTGCTGCCAACTCCAAATCATGAGTAGGATAATTCCTCTCATATTCTTTGAGTTGGCGTGAGGCATAGGCTATGACTTTCCCATGTTGCATGAGAACACATCCTAACCCTTTGCCTAAAGCATCACTGTAGATAACAAATCCATCCGAACCAGATGGTATTGTCAAAACAAGTGCTGAAATGAGTCTCCTCTTGATCTCTTGAAAAATCTTCTCACAATCTTCGCTCCAACTGAATTTTGTATCTTTACGAGTCAGCTGAGTTAACGGAGTAGCGATTCGAGAAAATCCTTCCATGAATGTCCGATAATAACCAGCTAAGCCAAGAAAGCAACGTACTTCGGTCACCGACTTTGGTTGCTCCCAACTTTGTATTGCTTTAATTTTTGCCGGGTCGACAGATACTGTGAGACCCCAGATTTTATTAATAAAGATTTAAATTTTGTCGAAATAATTTTTTAATATTATGGTGTGAATTTGAGATAATATTATAGTTGTGGGTAGTATTTATAAATTTTGCAAAGTATGCAAGTGGTTATATTATATTCGATTGGTGGGGAATATTAGGTTTAGCGAGGGAATATTCGCATAACAACGGCTCAATCATTGGTGGACCTAGCAATGTAAATTATTATCGGATTGAAAAGCGACAAAAATACTTTTTATTGAAATAACGGCAGAAGTTTTACCGTAGTTCTTTGTTGAACTACTCGATAGTAAAAAAATGTACGATGAATACGTGTGGTTGCATAGTAACCGCGGTATTGATTATTGATGCTTATGTGAGAAGTCACTCGGTTTGATTCCATTATTGTCGATTAATAATATGAATTATTATAGCGATAATGACGTTTTGTTTTATTCGTATTATTAACGTAATAAAAGCGAAACATCTTTTATATAAAATAGAATACTTTATTAAAGTTATTCTATAAATAGAATATATTATATTTTATTATGCATAGTGTTGCATAGTGTTTTGCATAGTGTTTTGCATAGTATTGCATAGTGTTTGCATAGTAAAATGTTTTTATATAAATAGAATATATTATATTTTATTTAAAAGATTTTTCTTTAAATATGGACCGTCGATTAAAGTAAATCAATCTGGATAGTTCATGGATTAATTACTTATGCATTCCATTTTCCTATAAATAGAAGCTCATTCCTTCATTATTTTCTTTAATTCATTGAAACTACAGAGAGAAAAATTATAGAGAGAAGCTATATAGAGAAAATTATAGAAAGAAGAAGAGTATTCGCTACTTCACTACTTCTATATTAGGTTCTTTTACGGTAAGGGTGTTATTCTTTCTTCTTGAAGAGAACTTACATTATTCCATTCATTATTATTACATTGGAATAACTTTTGTAAAAGTGGCATACCCTATACATAACTTTGTATCTGTGGCATACCCTATACTTGGTGAAATCCTTATGTTATTCCATTGCTTATTATTACATTGGAATAACTTTTGTATCTGTGATTTACCTATACTTGGTGACATTCTTCTATTATTACATTGGAACATCACATGCATGTGTTTTACAGGACACGGTTGCTTTTTATTATTACATTGGAACATCACATCATGTGTTTTACAGGACTGGTTAAAATCTTTATCATTCTGTTGGAATATCCTATCGTGTGTTTTACACCGGATCCGGGTTCCATCTTTATTATTACATTGGAACATCACGCTTGCCGTGAATTTCACACGACTGGTTCCGTTATTATTATTACATTGGAATAACTGTCATGCAAATACCGCATGCATGGTGATTTCTTTTGTTATTCCATTCTTTATTATACCCAGTTGGTTAAAACTTTGACTTCTATACTCTATGAAATTAGTAGAATATCCTTGATATTTGCGTTTCATCCAGTATCTTTTCATAGAAATATTCTTCTGATCATTCTTGAATTTTACTCTACAAAGCAGTATCATGTTGACAGTTTGGATGTTATTAGTTCCTGAATAACTTAATTCTTGAACTTGTTTTATTGAATTATTATGTCATTGTCATCATCCTCATGTTATATTATGTTATCTTTGGCTTACGTGCATAGATGAACTTAGTATGATTATGACCAGGGATCATTCGGTATAATCATGACTTGATATAAATGATGTGACAAAAGTCCTCAGTGGCCTGTAATGCAGTGATGGATAGTTTTTGGTATGATTATGACCAGGGGTGATTCGGTATAGTCATGACCATTGATAATTTGATGAAAATCCTTGACCGTGGTACAGGGATGATTAGATGTGGTGGTTTATTATTATTGTCGAGTCTCGTGATAAAAAATGATGAAAACCTTTTAAAACCTAAAAGATAGTAGACTTTATTCTCTACTTGACTCTTTTAATGGATTGCTTATTCACTGCTGCAGTTAAACTAGTTGTCTATTGTATTTTATCGGTTTAACCTTTGTTGAAGGCTAATGATAATTTATTACGCATTATCTTAGTCATAATATTTCTTCTTGGGCTAGTTGAGCTCACCCTTTCTTTCCTGTTCTCTTTGAAATGAGAACATATTTGGGACGAGTCTGGGAGCGGAGTAATGGTCCGGAGGATAGCATTAGTAGTCCTCACTATTACGTGAAATAGTGTGATAATAGTTGTAATGAGGACTCCTTTTGAGTTTGTATAATATCTAGTAGACAATATTTGTATTCAAACTCACGGTTTATGTCGTATTGTACCACTACAGATTATATTAGTAAGTTGTATTTGAATTTATGTACCATGTAAGTGGCGACCCAAGATGGGTGGCGTATATACCTAATTTTGGGGGTCACGCGGTTGGTATCGAGCTTAGGATATGATCCTGGCTAAGATGCGAGATAAGAACTAGGAGGGAGAGCGGGGAATTCCTTCGCTAGTATGACCTACTTAAATTTATATGGTATTTAATTGGTCGGTCGAGTATAGGGATAATATGTGATATGTTAATTAACCCTTGTTTTGTGTGAGTGTTTGAGAATGGCATCCGAAAATCTTTGAGATAAGCAATGAAGCACATGAGAGTGTTGATTGACTCAAACAAAAGGTAACGACCAACAACACGATAATAATCATAATGGTGGCAACGGCTATCGAATAATGATAACCATCGGGGAAATTATCATGCTAAGAATGGTAACCACTTGATTGGTAATCATGGCAAAGATAATAGAAGTGGAAATTGCAAGAAGAGAATGTCATTTAGCTCAATTTTGTTGTGCACCAAAGTAAAGTCTAGGTTGGGACGGTGGCACCAAAGGTGGATATGGACAAAATAAAGTCGTTGGTTTTAGGAAGTGCATTTTCATGACTTCTCAAAAGCGAGTAAACCGAACGAAGTTAGCACGGGTTAGTTAATTATAAATCACGAAGTCTATACCTTATAAGATCTGGGTTCTACCCATTATTTTATCTCTCTTGCTTGCGTTCAACGTTTAAATTTGACTCAGGAGAAGTTAGACTTTGACTTATTGGTTGAAACTTCGTTAGTAGGAGCCTTCGTTACCTCCAACGCTTTTTTTTAAATCTTGTTTGATTCAAATAAACACTTTCCGTTACTGTCGATCTTATCTTTTTGAAAATATTTGCCTTTGATGTGATTTTGGAATCAATTGGTTAGCTACTCATCATGCTTTTCGTAAGGTTGTTAGCTTTTATATTTATAACAACCTGCATTACCTAATTCAAAGTAACCAAACTACTAAAGTCAATTATTGTCATATCAAGCCATAAGTAAAGAGCCCCGATCCTTTCGTTGTTGACTTCCTTGTGTGGAATGCACCGAAGCCGGATTTTACGTAGGCGACGTCGCCGGATGAAGATGGCAAGTTGATAGGTATCATTGTGTGAGTCTTATCGAGGTTAAGGGATAGAAGTCACAGTTGGTATCAATGTAACGTACTTATCCAAGTCTTGGGCGAGTAATATGATTTTGAATGATATTTCTATCATTAATAAATTTCTTGGCGTATTCTTGAAGACTTCCTAGCCTACCCTAGAACATGAAATCGAATTTTGTATTGATCCCAGTACAAAAACCCATTTCTTAAACCCTCAAATATTTCTTCAACTAAAAGGATTTGTTTACGAGGATTATGATGAAAGTCATAATAAAAGCATTGGACTAATAAAAATCATGGGTATACGTGGTATTTGTAAGTGTTATGATGAGTTATGTTGGTTAGTATGTGAAAATATGAAAGTTTCTTAAAAAATCACAAGGAGTTAAAAATCAGATTTTGGTGAAAAACGTAACATAAAATTCAATTGACCATATCTCCTATTATATTTTGAATTTTTGAATGTGGTCAAGTCCTAGAGTTAGATCTATGAGTTACCTAATTAATCCAACTGGAATTACTGGAAAAGGTGTTGTAGATTTTTGTGTGGACTGATTTTAGCAAAGGAGTGCAAAGCTGCAAAAACCAAAAAAGCTGCTGCCATGATTTTAGAGGGGCTGTTTCGGCCACTTAAATTATGAGAAAAATTCTGGCCTTTTGGGACATGAAGGTATATGGTATAAAGTACCTCCTGTCCAAAAATGAGCTCATTCTGACTTAAAATGAGCAAGTTATGACTATTTCAATATTTAGGTTTTTCAGACAAAAAGCGCTATAACTAGGAGTTCTATAACTCAGATGACCATGAAATTTAAACTAGAAGCTCACGTTAACATGTGTAAGATTCTGCCAAGATTTGGGAATTTTTGGAGTTAAACTTGAGGTAGCTAATTTCTTAAGGAATTAAGTGGAAATTGATTTTTGAAAAATAGTAAATGAATTTTAAAAATTCGAGAAAAATATATTTTCATTATGGAACTATATTATGCTAAATCCCAGAAAAGAAATATTTTGGGTCTGATTTGGTATTTTTCATGAAAATAGTTTAATTCACGAACATATGAGTTAAATATGTTATGTGAAGTAACAAAGTTGAAAATAGGATTTTATGGCTAAAGAATCCTATATAGAGTATATGCATATTTTTTGATGAGGATTTGATAATTGGTGATGATATTTTATGAGTATGGCATTTTGAATGATTAAATGCATTATATGGTAAAGCGTAAACAATTGAGATAAATTGTTTATAAATTTAAGAAGTGATTAAAATATTATTATAATATTAATGTTATTAGATTATGAGATTATTAAGTGATTGATAACATGGGGATATTCTTGAATCTGGATAAATTATATTATAAATGTTTAATATTTATCCTTTATCTCATTTGATTGATTCTTTATATCATTATCCTCATGCTTATATTATGTTGAAAGTCATCGTGGTTTGTAGTGCATAGATGGACTTGGTATAATTATGACCGAGGATTGTTCGGTATAATCATAGCAGTAAATGAATACACGATTATCTTTGGTAGTAGTGCATGGATAATTGTGATCGTGATACTAATGAATACACGATTATCTTTGGTAGTAGTGCATGGATAATTGTGGTCGTGATACTAATGAATACACAATTATCTTTGGTAGTAGTGCATGGATAATTGTGGTCGTGATACTAATGAATACACAATTATCTTTGGTCGTAGTGCATGGATAATTTGTGGTCGTGATCTTAATGAATACACAATTATCTTTGGTAGTAGTGCATGGATAATTTGTGGTCGTGATACTTAATGAATACACGATTATCTTTGGTAGTAGTGCATGGATAATTCGTGGTCGTGATACTAATGAATACACGATTATCTTTGGTAGTAGTGCATGGATAATTTGTGGTCGTGATACTAATGAATACACGATTATCTTTGGTAGTAGTGCATGGATAATTGTGGTCGTGATACTAATGAATACACGATTATCTTTGGTAGTAGTGCATGGATAATTTGTGGTCGTGATACTAATGAATACACGATTATCTTTGGTAGTAGTGCATGGATAATTTGTGGTCGTGATCTTAATGAATACACAATTATCTTTGGTAGTAGTGCTTGGATAATTTGTGGTCGTGATCTTAATGAATACACAATTATCTTTGGTAGTAGTGCATGGATAATTTGTGGTCGTGATACTAATGAATATCCTTGGCACGTAGTGCGGGGATGATTCGATGATATGGATTAATTATTGAAATTGAGTCTCGAATGAAATATTAATTCTGGATGTGGTAAAAGTCATCTTTGGTAGTAGTGCATTGATAGACTTGGTATGATTATGACCAAGGATTATTCGGTATAATCATGGGTAGTAGATTGAAAACACGAATATCCTTGGCGATTGGTGCATGGATAATTCGTGGTCGTGATACTATTAAGTGCGTCTCGGCATTATTGGTTTTATTGTTGTATATCTTTGCTTTGTAGTGCAAAGATGAATTGTTAATGAATAGCTTTGGCAAGATTTCAAAGATGAATTTAATATTTTAAAGCGATAAAGGTATTCAAGGTATCCTCATCTCTTTATCATACAGTGTCGTTACTAAATTCGAGGGAGAAATTCCATAAGGAGGGAGATTGTGAGACCCCAGATTTTATTAATAAAGATTTAAATTTTGTCGAAATAATTTTTTAATATTATGGTGTGAATTTGAGATAATATTATAGTTGTGGGTAGTATTTATAAATTTTGCAAAGTATGCAAGTGGTTATATTATATTCGATTGGTGGGGAATATTCGGTTTAGCGAGGGAATATTGCATACAACGGCTCAATCATTGGTGGACCCCACAATGTAATTATTTGTCGGATTGAGAAAGCGACAAAAATATTTTATTGAAATAACGGCGGAAGTTTTACTGGTAGGTTCTTGTTGAACTACTCGGTAGTAAAAATACGATGTCGTGTGGTTGCATAGTAGTATATACACGGTATTGATTATTGATGCTTATGTGAGAAGTCACTCGGTTTGATTCCATTATTGTCGATTAATAATATGAATTATTACAGCGATAATGACGTTTTGTTTTATTCGTATTATTAACGTAATAAAAGCGAAACATCTTTTATATAAAATAGAATACTTTATTAAAGTTATTCTATAAATAGAATATATTATATTTTATTATGCATAGTGTTGCATAGTGTTTTGCATAGTATTGCATAGTGTTTGCATAGTAAAATGTTTTTATATAAATAGAATATATTATATTTTATTTAAAAGATTTTTCTTTAAATATGGACCGTCGATTAAAGTAAATCAATACAGATAGTTTCATGGATTAGTTCTTATGCATTCCATTTTCCTATAAATAGAAGCTCATTCCTTCATTATTTTCTTACGAATTCATTGAAACTCTAGAGAGAGAAATTATAGAGAGAAGCTATATAGAGAGAAAATTATAGAAAGAAGAAGAGTATCCTGCCGCTACTTCTACTACTTATATTAGGTTCTTTTTACGGTAAGGGTGTTATTCTTTCTTCTTGAAGAGAACTTACATTATTCCATTCATTATTATTACATTGGAATAACTTTTGTAAAAGTGGCATACCCTATACATAACTCGTATCTGTGGCATACCCTATACTTGGTGAAATCCTTATGTTATTCCATTGCTTATTATTACGTTGGAATAACTTTGTATCTGTGAGTTTACCCTATACTTGGTGACATTCTTCTATTATTACATTGGAACATCACATGCGTGTGTTTTACAGGACTGGTTACATTTTATTATTACATTGGAACATCACATGCGTGTTTTTTTACGGACTGGTTAAAATCTTTATCATTCTGTTGGAATATCCTATCGTGTGTTTTACCGGATGCGGTTCCATCTTTATTATTACATTGGAACATCCCGCTTCGGTGTGAATTTCACGACTGGTTCCGTTATTATTATTCTGTTAGAATAACACCGTCATGCAATACCGCATGCATGGTGATTTCTTTTGTTATTCCATTCTTTATTATACCCGGTTGGTTAAAACTTTGACTTCTATACTCTATGAAATTAGTAGAATATCCTTGATATTTGCGTTTCATCCGATATCTTTTCATAGAAATATTCTTACGATCATTCTTGAATTTTTTTACTCTACAAAGCGATATCATGTTGACAATTTGGATGTTATTAGTTCTGAATAACTTAATTCTTGAACTTGTTTTATTGAATTATTATGTCATTGTCATCATCCTCATGTTATATTATGTTATCTTTGGCTTACGTGTATAGATGAACTTAGTATGATTATGACCGAGGATCATTCGGTATAATCATGACTTGATATAAATGATGTGACAAAAGTCCTCGATTGGCTGTAATGCGGTGATGGATAGTTTTTGGTATGATTATGACCGGGGTGATTCGGTATAGTCATGACCATTGATAATTTGATGAAAATCCTTGGTAGTGAATACGAGGATGATTAGATGTGGTGGTTTATTATTAAGGTCGAGTCTCAAATGATAAAAAAATGATGAAAACCTTTTAAAACCTAAAAGATAGTAGACTTTATTCTCTACTTGACTCTTTTAATGGATTGCTTATTCAATTGCAGATTAAACTAGTTGTCTATTGTATTTTATCGGTTTAACATTGTTGAAGGCTAATGATAATTTTATACGCATTATCTTAGTCATAATATTTCTTCTTTTGGGCTAGTTGAGCTCACCCTTTCTTTCCCCTGTTCTCTTGAAATGAGAACATATTTGGGATGAGTCGGGGAGCGGAGTAATGGTCCGAGAGGATAGCATTAGTAGTCCTCACTATTACGTGAAATAGTGTGATAATAGTTGTAATGAGGACTCCTTTTGAGTTTGTATAATATCTAGTAGACAATATTTGTATTCAAACTCACGGTTTATGTCGTATTATACCACACAGTTATATTAGTAAGTTGTATTTGAATTTATGTACCATGTAAGTGGCGACCCAAGATGGGTGACGTATACCTAATTTTGGGGGCGTCATAGATACTCCATGTTTTGACACCACGTCCCCAAGGAATACTACTTCCTCAAGCCAGAACTCACATTTCTTCAGCTTGGCATATAGCTTGTTATCACGAAGCCTTTCCAGTACCATCTTCAAATGGTGCTCATGATCTTCATGGCTTTTGGAATAGATGAGAATGTCATCAATAAAGACAACAACGAACTGATCCAAATATTCTTTGAACACACGATTCATCATATCCATGAAAGTAGCAGGAGCATTAGTCAATCCAAAAGACATGACTAAGAATTCATATTACCCATACCGAGTTCTGAAGGCAGTCTTTGGAATATCCTCAGTTTTAATCTTCAGCTGATGATATCCAGAACGAAGATCGATCTTTGTAAAGAATTATTCTTCTTGCAACTGGTTGACCAAGTCATCAATGCGAGGTAGCGGATACCTATTCTTAATGGTGACATGGTTCAATTCTCGGTAGTCAATACAAAGTCGCATATTCCCGTTTTTCTTCTTTACGAATAACATAGGAGCACCCCAAGGAGATGTACTAGGACGAATGAAACCAATGTCCAACAACTCCTGTAGTTGGACCTTTAACTCCTGAAGTTCAATAGGAGCCATTCGATATGGGGTTTTAGAAATGGGCTTTGTACCAGGTTCAAGATCAATAAAGAATTCAACTTCACGTTCTTGGGGTAGACCGGGAAGTTCTTTAGGAAATACATCAGGAAATTCACTAACAACATAAATATTATTTAAATTTGACGTGTTTTTGTTCAAGTCCGTGGCATGGGCTAAGAAAGCTTGACATCCGTTTTTAAATAAACGAATAGCTTTATGGCTTGATATGACAGTGATTGACTTTAATGGTTTGGTTGTTTGAATTCGCATAATAGGTTGGTTAGGAATATGAAAACTAACAACCTTACGAAAATAATCAATTTTAGCATGATGCGTGGTTAACCAATCAATCCCTAAAATCACATCAAATGCAAGAATTTTCAACGAAATAAGATCGACATGTAATGTTATGGTTCCAACTTGAATCAAGCAAGATTTATAAATAGTGGATGTAATGAAAGTTTCTCCTAACGGAGTCTCAACAGATAAGTCAAGGTCTAATTTCTCCGGAGTCAAGTTTAAACGTTGAGCACAAGCAGGAGAGATAAAAGAATGGCTAGAACCGGTATCTAATAAGGTATAAACTTCGCAAGAGTTTATGATTAGCTTACCCATGATCACCTCATTCGGGTTTCTTGCATTTTGGCCAGTCACGACAAACACCCTCCCTTGAACCACCGACTTTGTTTTGTTCGTAGTCGCCTTTGGTGTCGTAGTCCAATTTGGACTTGACTTCGCCATTCTAGGACAAAAGCGGGCTATATGATGATCTTTTCCACAACTAAAACACACCTTGGAAGGCTGTGAACAGTTTGGACTTATGTGTTCCTCCTCTCCGCATCTATAACATCTAACTGGTGGTCATCCTCCTCCCCTAGAATTTGTTGTTGGTGCTGGTGCTACTGCTAATGTCTTCCTGTCATTATTGACTCTCCTCTTTCTAAAATTTTCACTTGACTCACCTCTCCTATTATCATGGCCATGATTACCACCCGAGTTGTTACCAGTTTTGTTTGTATTCTTTCCTCCCTAGTGGTTATCATCGCTCCGATGACTGATGTCACTGGTATGACCCTGATTGTGGTCCCTCGGTTGGGCATACTCATTATCTCGCTCTAATAATTGAGCCCTGTTAACAACATCTGAATATAAAGAAAATTTATGAGAGATAAGATATTGTCGAATCTCGGGTTTTAGACCTCTCAGAAACATCCTTGTCATTCGTTCCTCATTCTAGACCAAATTAGGTGGAAACCTGGATAACTCTGCAAACTTTGCCTCGTACTGGGACACTGTCATGTTATTTTGTTCCAATATGATAAACTCCACCTCCTTCATATGACGAATACTTTCAGGATAATACTCGTCATTAAACAGTTTCTGAAATGTTTCCCATGATATGTTGAGTGCGGCAAGCTGGGTAGGCTTCACAGATTCCCACCAGTAATCTGCCTCACCGCGAAAAATAAAGGTTGCGAATGGAACCTTCTGTTCCTCCGTGTATCACAAGACATCGAATATCTTGGTAATTTGATTGACCCACATTTCCGCCTTAATCGGATCCGGCTTTCCTTCAAATTCTGGTGGTCCCAACTCCTTGAACTGCTTGAATGTGACAAGCCGTGCATTGCTATCACATCCACCCGTATTTTGTGCACGAGTCTCCCACGTCTGATTTTGCATGAACTGTAAAAAGCTTCTAAACATTCCATCATTCATCATTTGTGTGACGCCCCTAGAATAGGTATACAACACCCATTCTGAGTTGTCAAAATACATGGTACAGAAACAACTACAACTTTATTAATACAACATAAAACTGTGAGTTTAAATACAAATATTGTCATCTAGACAATATCCACACTCTAATAAGTCCTCAGTACATTTATTGATACATTATTTTACAAAAATGGTGAGGACTGCTAAAATGACTTTCTAAAATCTTCATTCCATACCCCGACTAGTACTCGCTACATTCTCGCCGCCTGAGAAGAAAAATGAAACAAAAAGGAAAAGGGTGAGCTCAACTAGCCCAGTAAAGAATATTATGACCAAGATAATATATAACAAATTATCATTAGTCTTCAACAGGAAAAAATCTAATAGAATACAATAGACAACAAGTTTTAAATCAATATTCGCAGCGGAAATAATAATTCATTAGAAGAGTTAAGTAGAGAATAAAATCTACTATCTTCTATATATGAATTTAAAAGTTCATCGTCAATATTTTATCCCTGTAACATCATTCAATATATATCTGGAATCAAATATTCATCTTTGCACTATAGGCCAAAGATATTCATCAGTTGGTCATGTTCATCTAAACACCTATTCATCTTTGCACTACGGGCCAAAGATATTCATCAGAAATCATTCATCTTTGCACTACAGGCCAAAGATATTCAGTTATATCATCATTTAGGACTGAGGATGATGAAAAATATTTTAAAGAAAAGCGAATCCGATTGAAACAAAAGAATAAATATTAAGGATTCGTATTTAAATTTATGCCATGTCCAAAAATACCTCATAAATAATCATAGTGGAGTAAAATTCAAGAATGATCAAAACATGGATACAATCAAAGCTAGTATCCATAATAGATATTTTGGACAAAAAAATGAAAATTTAATTTTTATGTGAATAGTGTCGTATTCGTGAATAGTGTCGTATACGTGAATAGTGACTCCGACACTAAAAGATAGAAATTTCACAAAAAAAATCATCATGTTTCATGAATAGTAATTCATGAATAGTAACTCGTGAATAGTAACTCATGAATAGTAACTCATGAATAGTAACACCGACATGAAAAAGTTCCAAATTTGATAAAAAGTTCCAACCAATATTTCGGCATAATGATATTGAAGAAATAATATCATTTTTTTAAAAAATAATATCCCTTACCTCAAAAGGATAGTACTTACATTTGGAATCTTTGGATATAGTCTTTGAAAGAACTTTTGAGTAGTATAGCAATACTCAAAGTACTAAAATACTCACAAAATACTCTCGATATTATAGAGAGAGAAAGAGAGAGAAATCTTTAGTTTCTGGTGTGATTTTCAATTCTAACCTAAGCACCCTATTTATAGGAAATTGCTTAAAACACTAAAGCAGAAAATTTAATATAATAATAATATATTATAAAAATTTTCAAGCCCACTATAGAAATTCTGAAATCAGCCCATTCAACACTCATGTGGAACACACCATAATGTAAAAAAACGTTTTTATTAAATAAAATAATTAAAACTTCCAAAAATCAATTATTTCGGGACTTCAAAACTTCAATAATTCATAATAAATAGCCCTTTTATCAGAAAAATTGATTCTTGCGACATTTTATAGGAAATTCAATTCTCTACAACTTTGCAGAAGAAAGTTTTTCCAAATTCGAAACAGAAATTGACCGAAATCAATAAACGGATAATTTTACAAGCTATAATCAAAGTTTAGTCAAGAAATGGGCCCATAGACATGTTTCACATGTTTTAAACAACTTTTGCAACAAAAAATACTCTTCCTACTCATTTACTCATATATCCCACATTCATTGTAAAAATATTATCATTATTATATTATAATAATATAATAAAATATTATTTTATCAGAAAAGATAAAATATCGATTTTCAACAATTGTCACTTTAAAAATTTTCTCCATCTATATCCACATAAAATGAATATTTTCCTCATTATATAAATCAATAATTAATTATTCACAAATAATATTACAGAATCACAATACTGACAACTAGGCAGTTCCCAGGAAAGATGGGGCTTTCCAATAAGGATTTCTCCTTACTAGCGCGCAATTAGGTGACCAAACCTCTCCTTAGACAGAACTTTCTAGACATTGCCAATAATGTTTTCTAATAATATTATTCAGATAATATGAATTATTGATTCGATAATGGAAAATCTTGTGTAGTGACAATTATTGAAACAACGATAATATAAAATATCGTATGACAATTATTGAATCAATAAAATAAAATCTTTGAACAATAACTCTCGTAACAATTATTGAGTAGTGCCTTCTTACGTAAGAATCAATAATTGGTGCAATACCGTATCTTCTTGTGCAACTTGACAATAGCGTATTCTTGTGTTTTAACCACGGGTATTCCAACGGTGTTAAGCGGTAACAACTACGTAGATTATTTATAAACAACTTATACTTGTCGTTTTTTTCATCCAATCGCTTTTCATTATGGGGCCCACAAAAGACTGCGCCGTCGTACGAATATTCCCCGACAGCAAGAATATTCCACGACCAAACGAATATTCCCCGACAACAATGAATATTTTATAACCACCTGCTTATTTCAAAATATTTGCGCATTTTACCTATAACTAACCATATTAATCAATTCAACCCTTACTATTTCAAAATAATAAATAGAGGAAATTAAATTTCATTTATAAAAAGTTGGGGTCTTACAACCTTCCCTTCTTATGAAATTTCGTCCTCGAAATTGATGTACGTACCTGGTGTTTCGAAAAGGTGAGGATACCTCTTTTTCATTTCTGATTCTAACTCCCAGGTCATTTCTTCAATAGCATGGTTTCTCCACAAAACCTTAACTTGTGGTATAACCTTTGTGCGTAAGACATGCTCTTTCCTCTCCAAGATCTTGATAGGTACCTCCTCGTATGTTAAATCTTCGGCTATCTCATCTGGTTCTAACTCAATAATGTGGTTCGGGTCCTTCACATATTTACGAAGCACAGATATATGAAAAGCGTTATGAACATGAGACATGCTTGGAGGTAACGCGAGTCTATAGGCCACATTTCCTACTCATTCAAGAATCTGAAATGGACCAATAAATCGTGGATTGAGCTTTCCTCTCTTCCCAAATCTTGTAACTCCCTTCCATGGAGCAACACGCAACAATACATGATCCCCAATACTAAATTCCATGTCTTTTCGATGAAGATCCGCATAACTCTTTTATCGATCTGTCTTGGTTTGTATACGTTGTCGAATCATTTGGATCTTTTCCGTAGTCATACGTACCAACTCGGGTCCCAACAATGTTGCTTCACCTACCTCATCCCAACATATTGGAGAGCGACACTTTCGTCCATACAATAATTCAAATGTAGCCACACCTATACTTGCCTGATAATTGTTGTTGTAGAAAAATTCCACCAATGGTAAATACTTATCCCAACTCACTTTAAAATTGAGGACACAAAGTCTTAATAGATATTCAAGAGTTTGAATAGTCCTCTCTGATTGTCCGTCCATTTGATGATGGTATGCCAAACTAAATCATAAATCCGTGCTCATAGCTTTTTGCAAGCTAACCCAAAATCTTGAAGTGAATCTTGGGTCACGATCCGAAACTATGGAGACTGGCATGTCATGGAATCTTACAATCTCATTTACGTACATTCTAGTAAGACGTTCAAGGGAATAAGTCTCATGTGTAGGCAAGAAATGGGCTGACTTGGTTAATCTATCAACAATAACCCAAATCGCATTTATTCCTTGAGAAACCTTGGGAAGACCCGTAACAAAATCCATAGTAATGTGTTCCCACTTCCATTTCGGAATCTTAAGTGGTTGCAATGGACCCTTTGATACGTGATGCTCTGCCTTTACACATTGACAAGTTAAACACATCGAGATAAACTTTGCAATCTCTCTCTTCATATTGTTCCACCAAAATGTATGTCAAAGATCACGATACATTTTGGTACTTCCAGATGGATTGCAAATGGTGTATTGTGTGCCTCCATCATGATCTTGTTACTTTAAATCAGAATCATTAGGAACACAAAGTCTGGAATGGACTCGAAGTATTCATTCTTCATCGATTCTTGCTTCTGGAATATCACCTTCTTGTACTTTCTTCTTCATAATCATCAGCTTTGGGTCTGTGGCTTGAGCAACTTTAACTTTCTCGATTAAAGTTGGTTGTATACGTATACTTGATATCATTGCATGGGTCCCCGGATTCTTGAATTCTATCTTCATCTTTTGTAAATCACACAAAACGGGCCTTTGTTTTAACAACATCGCATTTGTTCTCGCGTATGATCTTCTACTCAATGCGTTAGCTACCACGTTCGCTTTTCCAGGATAGTATTGAATAGTGTGGTTGTAATCTTTCAATAGCTCGAGTCAACGTCATTGCCGCATGTTAAGTTCCTTTTGGGTGAAGAAATATTTGAGGCTTTTATGGTCTGAATATATCTCCACTTTTTCCCCATATAGATAGGGTCTCCAGATCTTTAAGCTTGAAAACATTGCGCATTACTTGACTCTAGATCATGAGTAGGATAATTCCTCTCATATTCTTTAAGTTGTCGCGAGGCATAGGCTATGGCTTTACCACGTTGCATGAGAACACATCCTAACCCTTTGCCTGAAGCATCGCTATAGATAACAAATCCATCCGAACCAGATGGTATTGTCAAAATAGGTGCCGAAATGAGTCTCCTCTTGAGATCTTGGAAACTCTTCTCGCATTCCTCGCTCCATACAATTTTGTTTCTTTACTGAGTCGGTGAGCTAGCAGATAGCGATTCTAGAAAATCCTTCCACAAATCTCCGATAATAACCAACTAAGCCCAAAAGCTACGTGATTTTGGTCCACCGTCTTTGGTTGCTCCCAACTTTGTATTGCTTGATCTTGGCCGGGTCATGAGACACTCCATATTTTGACACCATGTGCCCAAGGAATGCTACTTCCTCAAGCCAGAACTCGAATTTCTTCAGCTTGGCATATAGCTTGTTATCACAAAGCCTTTGTAGTACCAGCTTTAAATGGCGCTCATGATCTTCACGACTTTTGGAATAGATGAGGATGTCATCAATAAAGACAACAATGAACTGATTCAAATATTCCTTGAATACTCGGTTCATCATATCCATGAAAGCCGCATGAGCATTAGTCAATCCAAAGGATATGACTAGGAATTCATAATGCCCATACCGAGTTCTGAAGGAAGTCTTCGGAATATCCTCAGTTTTAACCTTCAGCTGATGATATCCAGAACGAAGATCGATTTTTGAAAAGAATTGTGCTCCTTGCAACTGGTCAAACAGGTCATCAATTTGAGGTAGCAGATACTTATTCTTGATAGTGACATGGTTTAATTCCCGGTAATCGATACAAACTCGCATACTCCCATCTTTCTTCTTTAAAAATAAAATAGGAGCATCCCAAGGAGATGTACTAGGACGAATGAAACCGATGTCCAACAACTCCTGTAGTTGGACCTTTAACTCCTAAAGTTCAATAGGAGCCATTCGATATGGGGTTTTAGAAATGAGCTTTGTACCAGGTTCAAGGTCAATAAAGAATTCAACTTCACGTTTTGGGGGTAGACCAGGAAGTTCTTCAGGAAATACATCAGGAAAGTCAATAACAACAGGAATATTATTCAAATCTGACATGTCTTTATTCAAATCCATAACATGGGCTAAGAAAGCTTGACATCTGTTTTTTAATAAACGAATAGCTTTATGACTTGATATAACAGTGATTGATTTTAATTGCTTAGTTGCTTGAATTCACACAAAAGGTTGGTTAGGAATATGAAAACTAACAACCTTACGAAAATAATCAATTTTGGCATGATGAGTAGTTAACCAATCAATCCCTAAAATCACATCAAATGCAAGTATCTATAAAGAGATAAGGTCAACAGGTAATGTGATGGTGCCAACTTGGATCAAACAAGATTTATAAACAGTGGATGTGATGAAAGTTTCTCCTAACGGAGTTTTCACAGATATGTCAAAGTCTAATTTCTCCGGAGTCAAGTTTAAACGTTGAGCACAAGCAGGAGAGATAAATGAATGGGTAGCACCGGTATCTACTAATGTATAAACTTTGCATGAATTTATGATTAGCTTACCCATGATCACCTCATTTGGGTTCCTCACATGTTGACCAGTCACGACAAACGCTCTTCCAGGAACCGTTGACTTTGACTTTTCTAGGACAGCCTTTTGAGTCACCATCCCCACTGGACTTGGTTTCGCTACAGTGCAATGTCGAGCGATATGCCCTTCCTTTCTACAGTTATAATATACCTTAAACTGTTGTGGGCAGTTTGGGTTGATATGTCCTTCTTTTCCGCACTTATAGCATATAACCGGTAGTCGTTCTCCTCCCTTGGAACCAGTTGATGCTTGTGCTGACGTCTTCACATTGTCATTGTTGAATCTCCTCTTTTTAAAATCTACCCCCGACTCGCTTCTTCTATTTTCATGGCCACGATTACCACCAGAGTGGTTATCGCTTTTGTCTAAATGTTTTCCTCCTCATTTGGTTTTCATTGCTCAGATGGATTGCGCCCTTAGGTATGACCACAGTTGCGGTTCCTTGGTTGAACGTACTTTCATTATCTCGCTCTAATAATTGAGCCTGTTGAAAACATCTCGAATATAAAGAAAATTTATGAGAGATAAGATATTCTTGAGAATCTCTGGGATTTAAACCTCTCGAAACATCTTCGTCATTCGTTCCTCATTCTCTACCAAATGAGGTGCAAACCCTGGATAACTCTGTGAACTTCGCCTCGTATTGGGACACCGTCATGTTGTTTTGTTCTAGTCTAATAAACTCTACCTCCTTCATATGGCGAATACTTTCAGGAAAGTATTTTTTGTTGAAAAGTTTTTGAAACGTTTCCCAAGACATGCGGAGTGTGGCAGGCTGGGTACGTTTCACAGACTCATACTAGTAATCTGCCTCGCCACGGAACATAAAGTTGGTGAATGGAACCTTCTGTTCCTCCGTGCATCCAAAGACATCGAATATCTTGGTAATTTGCTTGACCCACGTTTCCGCCATGATCGGATTCGGCTTTCCCTTAAATTCTGGTGGTCCCAACTCTTTGAAGCGCTTGGTGCGTGACAAGGCAGCGTTCTTATCATTTCACACCGTAATGCGTACACGAGTCTCCCTCGTTTGGTTTTGCATGAACTGCAAAAAGCTCCTGAACATCCCGTCATTCATCGTCTGCTCAGTGGTGTTGCTTATAGGAGGAATATTGCCTTCCTGTTACACGTTCCCCTGGGTGGTGATTAAAGGTGTTTCCACGGTCTCATTAACTCCACCGTTAATATTCTCAGCTTCCATTCTTAAATACAGTCATAAAACAAGGGTTAATTAAACAAATTAACATATCACATATTAACCATATACTTCAACTGACAACCAAATAAGCTTAGGTATTACACACTAGCGAAGGATTACTCGTCTCTCCCCTCCTAGTACTATTCCCCGATCTCTGCCAGAGACCATATCCCTAAGCTCTGATACCAACTGTGACACCCCCAAAATAGGTATACAACACCCATTCGAGTCGTCAAAAAATACATGGTGTGAAACAACTACAACTTTATTAATCTGACATAAAAGCGTGAGTTTAAATACAAATATAGTCATCTAGACAATATCCACACTCAAATAAGTCCTCAGTACAATTATTGATACATTATTTTACAAAAATGGTGAGGACTACTAAAATGACTTTCTAAAATAATCATTCCATACCCCGACTAGTACTCGCTACATTCTCGCCGCCTGAGAAGAAAAATGGAACAAAAAGGAAAAGGATGAGCTCAACTAGCCCAGTAAAGAATATTATGACCAAGATAATATAGAACAAATTATCCTTAGTCTTCAACAGGGAAAAATCTAATAGAATACAATAGATAACAAGTTTTAAATCAATATTCGCAGCGGAAATAATAATTCATTAGAAGAGTTAAGTAGAGAATAAAATATCCTATCTTCTATATATGAATTTAAAAGTTCATCGTCAACATTTTATCCCTGTAACATCAATCAATATATATCTGGAATCAAATATTCATCTTTGCACTACAGGCCAAAGATATTCATTAGTTGGTCATGTTCATCTAAACACCTGTTCATCTTTGCACTACGGGCCAAAGATATTCATCAGAAATCATTCATCTTTGCACTACAGGCCAAAGATATTCAGTTATATCATCATTTAGGACTGATGATGATGAAAAATATTTTAAAGAAAACAAATCCAGTGAAACAAAAGTATAAATATTAAGGATTCGTATTTCAGCTATGCCATGTCCAAAAATACATCATAAATAATCATAGTGGAGTAAAATTCAAGAATAATCAAAACATGGATACAATCAAAGCTAGTATCCATAATAGATATTTTAGACGAAAAAATGAAAATTTAATTTTTCTATGAATAGTGTTGTATTCGTGAATAGTACCGTATACGTGAATAGTGCCGTATATGTGTATAGTGACTCCGACACTAAAAGATAGAAATTCAACAAAAAAAAAATCATCATGCTTCGTGAATAGTACTCGTGAATAGTAACTCATGAATAGTAACTCGTGAATAGTAACTCATGAATAGTAACCCCGACATGAAAAAGATCCAAATTTGATAAAAAATTCCAAACAATATTTCGGCATAATGATATTGAAGAAATAATATCATTTTTTAAAAAAATAATATCCCTTACCTCAAAAGGATAGTACTTACATTTGGAATCTTTGGATATAGTCTTTGAAAGAACTTGCACCGTATAACAATACTCAAAGTACTAAAATACTCACAAAATACGTTCGATATTATAGAGAGAGAAATCTTTAGTTTCTTGTGTGATTTTCAATTCTAACCTAAGCACCCTATTTATAGGAAATTGCTTAGAACACCAAAGCAGAAAATTTAATATAATAATAATATATTATAAAAAATTTCAAGCTCACCGTAGAAAATCTAAAATCAGCCCATTCAACACACATATGGAACACACCATAATGTACAAAACGTATTTATTAAAAAAAATAATTAAAACTTCTAAAAATTAATTATTTCGAAACTTTGAATCTTCAATATATCATACTAAATAGCCCTTTTATCAGAAAATTTGAATCTTGCGACATTTTATAGGAAATTCAATTCTCTACAACTTTGCAGAAGAAAGTTTTTCCAAATTCCAAACAGAAATTGACTGAAATCAATAAACGGGCGATTTTACAAGCTATAATTAAATTTCAGTCAAGAAATGGGCCCATAGATATGTTTAACATGTTTTAAACAACTTTTACAACAAAAAATACTCTTCCTACTCATATACTCATATATCCCACATTCATTGTAAAAATATCATCATTATTATATTATAATAATATAATAAAATATTATTTTATCGAGAAAAGATAAAATATCGATTTTCAACAATTGTCACTTTAAAAATTTTCTCCATCTATATCCACATAAAATGAATATTTTCCTCATTATATAAATCAATAATTAATTATTCACAAATAATATTACGAGAATCCGCAATCACGACAACGAGGCGGTTCCGGGAAAGAGGGGCTTTCAATAAGGATTTCTCCTTCTTGGCGTATGATTAGGTGACCAAACCTCTCCTTAGGCGAACTTTCTAGACATTGCCAATAATGTTTTCTAATAATATTATTCAGATAATATGAAATATTGCTTCGATAATGGAAAATACTGTGTAGTGATAATTGTTGAAATAACAGTAATTAAAAATATCAACGCAGCAATTATTGAATCAATAAAATAAAATACTGAATAGTAACTACTGTAGCAATTATTGAGTAGTGCCTTCTTACGTAAGAATCAATAATTGGTGCAATACCGTAATGTCTTCTTGCAACAACAGCAGATTCGTGTGTTTTAACCACCGGGTATTCCAATAGTGTTAACGGTAACAACTACGCCATTACTTATAAACAACTTATACTTGTCATTTTCTTCATCCAATCGCTTTCCGTTATAGGGCCCACAAAAGACTGCGCCGTCGTACGAATATTCCCCGACAGCAAGAATATTCCACGACCAAACGAATATTCCCCGACAATAATGAATATTTTATAACCACTTGCTTATTTTAAAATATTTGCGCATTTTACCTATAACTAACCACATTAATCAATTCAACCCTTACTATTTCAAAATAATAAATAGAGGAAATTAAATTTTATTTATGAAAAGTTGTGGTCTTACAATTTGTTCGATAGTGATTAAAGGTGTCTCCACGGTTGCACGTTCCTGTTGCACGTTCCCCTGGGTGGTGATTAAAGGTGTCTCCACGGTTTGATTAACTTCATTATTAATATTTGCAGCTGCCATTCTCAAATACTGCCACAAAACAAGGGTTAATTAACATTTCATATATTATCCCTATACTCTAGTTAGGTCATACTAGCGAAAGATTTCCCCGTCTCTCCCCTCCTAGTTCTTGTCTCATATCTCAGCCAGGGATCATATCCCTAAGCTCTGATACCAACTGTGACGCCCCAAAAATAGGTATTCATCACCCATTCTGAGTCGCCAAATACATGGATGCGAAATAAATACAACTTGAAGAATACAATTATCGTCGCAAAATACGATAACGCATTATACTATGAGTTTGCATACAAATATTGTTTAATAGACAGTATACAAACTCAAAAGGAGTCCTCATTACAATTATTGATACACTATTTTACAAAATAGTGAGGACTACTAATACAATTATCTTGAATTATCATTCCATACCCCGGCTAGTTCCTGATAATTTCTCTCATCCTGAGAAGAATAATGGAACAAAAGGGAAAAGGGTGAGTTCTACTAGCCCAGTAAAGAATATTATGACTAAGATAATATACAACAAATTAGCATTAGTCTTCAACAGGGAAAAATCTGATAAAATATAATAGACAACAAGTTTTAGATCAATAACTGCAGCGAAAACATCAATCAATTAGAAGAGTCAAGTAGAGAAAGAATTCTACTATCTTCTAAGATTTAAAAGTCCATCATCAATATTTTATCCCTGTAACATCAATCAATATACATCTTGAATCAAATATTCATCTTTGCACTAGAGGCCGAAGATATTCATTTGTATCACCAATTGGTCATGTTCATCTCAACACCTGTCCATCTTTGCACTACGGGCCAAAGATATTCATTAGGTAATCATTCATCTTTACACTATAGGCCAAATATATTCATTAGGTAATCATTCATCTTTGCACTACAAGCCAAAGATATTAAGTAATGTCATTATTTAAGACTGAGGATGTGAAAAATATTTTAAAGAAAACGAATCCAGTGAGACAAAAGGACAAATATTAGGGATTCGTATTACAGTTTATCCAAGATCAATAATACTCCAAATTAACCAATTGTGAAGCAGAATTCAAAAATAAAGATCAAAACATAGATACAAATCAAATATAGTAACCATAATAAATATCTTGGACAAAAAGGAGAAAATTTTATTTTTCGGTGAATAGTGTCGTATTCGTGAATAGTGCCATATACGTGAATAGTAACCCCGACATAAAAAGGTAGAAATTCCACAATAAAATTCATACCAATATTTCGGTATAATGATATTGAAAGAATAACATCATTAGAAAGGAAATAACATCCCTTACCTCAAAATATCAGTACTTCTGATCGGAATTTCGGTATAAGGCTGAAGGAAACTTTCTCTGATGAATAGCCACTCCAAATATCTAAATACTCATAAAATACGCTTGATAATATAGAGAGAGAAAGAGAGAAAACTTGTTTTTGGTGTGATTTTCAATTCTAACTAAGCACCCTATTTATGGGAAAATGCTTAGAACGCCATAGCAGACTAATCTGCTATCTGATGGCTTTACTTACTACTGTACAAGCCCACCACTATTGAAAGTTAATTCTAGAACATTTCATTACTCACCAACCAAAAGTAGGGACCACCATATGTTTAATAAAAAAAAATTATTTTCCGAAACTTCAACAATTCATAATAAATAGCCTTTTTATCAGAAAAATTCGAATCTCATGTGGTTTCCATGGAAAATTTAATTCTCTACAACTTTGTAAGTTTAAGTTTTTTCAAATTCCAAATGAAAAATAACCGAAATCCACATACGGACGATTTTCAAAACCTCTATTCCGACAAAATACTGATAAAACAGTTCAACATTAATTCCTTCATTTATAACCACATAAAATAAATATATCCATCATTTATATCCACATAAAATAAATATTTCCTTATCATATAAATCAATAACTAATTTTTCACAAATAATATTACAAAATCATAATTATGACAACCAGATCGTTCCCAGGAAAGAGGGGGCTTTCCGATAAGGATTTCTCCTTATTGGCGTGCAATTAGGTGACCAAACCCCTTTCCTAGACAGAACTTCCTTAGAAAGTGCCAATAATGCTATCTAATAATATTATTCAAATAATATGAATTATTAATCTGATAATGGAGATAATGTGTAGTGACAATTATTGAAACAACAATAATATAAAATATCAACGCAATAATTATTGAACCAATAAAATAAAATATTGAACAGTAATTACTGTAACAATTATTAAGTAGTGTCTTCTTACGTAAGAATCAATAATTTCGAAAACTTGTGCAATACTGGTATGCTCTTTGTGCAACCACGCGTACATCGTATTTTAACCATCGAAGTATTTCTAACGATGTTACTTCAGTAACCATTACGTAGATTATTTATAAAAACTCAAACTTGTCATTTTCTTCATCCGACAGTTATCCATTATGGGTCCCACAAATGGTTGCGCCGTCGTACGAATATTCCCCGATAGAAAGAATATTCCACGACCAAATGAATATTCCCCGACAAAATGAATACTTTATAACTACTTGCTTATTTTGCAAAATTTTGACATTTCACCCATAACCAAAGTAATATATCAAATTAACACTTTATTATTCAAAATAAGAAATAGAGGAAATTTGATTTTATTCATTAAAAAGTTGGGGTATTACAACAATACCTAAAACCATATACCTTGATATCAGATAATCACTTACAGTTTGTAATTCATACAAATCTTCCTACAAACTTTTAATCAATGCTCTATTTCCTAGTCTAGGTTATATTATTTAACTTTATTTAATTATTTAAGATTTTTTTTAATCTTATAAATTTTCTGGTTGTCACATTCACCCTTTCTTCTAAGAATTTCGTCCTTGAAATTGTAACTTACTACACTCTACTCCTTCCATTCACCACAAATAGGTTTTTATTATAACCTTTATTCAATCATATTTGATTCTACCCATACATAGTGAGTCCATACTATTTCATATCCATCATCACATCCAACCACGACGTCACCCTAAAGAGTAAAAATTTTGATATCATGCTGAGCGTTCATATAGACCATGAACTTTCATTTTTTTGAAAAGGTTTGTACATAAATTCATCTACAAACTATCATGACTTACGAACACGGAGGGTGATCAACCCGTTATGGCCTGCATTGATCAATACTACATGCTAGAACGATATTTACGTTCATCATAACCGCATTTGGCGCATAAAAGTTTCCCAATTTTGGGATGTTCACTTCAGACTTATCATAAGATTCTGCACCAAAACAATTTGGTTCGGCACAAGATTTCAAATAATACTTTGAATTTCACAAACATTTGTCTAGATGAATCAAATAGATTAGGCTCATACTAATAATTCGAATTTCAATCGAAACATTTCTAGCAAAATCTAGTTGGCAATAATTTATCTTTAAAATTCTAAAAATTATTTTATGACGTCATGATACCGCACTGTATTTATAGTCCGTTTGAGGATTCTGTCATTTTGTGACTTTGTCATATTACATCATTCCATAGTGGGCTGACGATCTTTATATCACATCCAACACAATGTAAATCTGCATTTATAACTCTATCATTTTTATCATCTTTGCACTAGGTTACATGATGCATTAAGGATATTTAAAATATATTTTGATATTTCAAATTATTTTCGTCTAGCCAAAACAATTAGCATAGAATTTTCTTTTAAACGGTTCAAAACCATTGCAAATCATTTTTAGTGTTATCATGTTGTAATAGATAACGAGATTTTAGTGGCTCATAGTCCACATACACACCTTTGTCACTGTATGTTACTGATAACAAAAATTCATTTATATTTTTAAAGGCACATCATTACGTATTTAGCTTGATGTCAAAAATTTCGAAGTCTAGCATAGCTAGAAGATTTGGAATACCTATGCTTCCACCATCAACTCCACTTTCAATAATGATCCATTTCTTAATAATTCTATCAATTTCTATCATCCTTAATTCTCCATTCACAACTTTTTTTATACCCGAGTATAGTTCATCAAACTTACCACATGTTATGAATTCAGGAACTTTCCATAATAATATGAATTTAGGAACTTATCCTAGTAATACGTAGTTTAAGAACCTATCAGGAACTGTCCATATGGTTAGGGGTTCAAAAATATACTATACGATTATGAGTCACGAACGTACCATAATTATGAGTTTTAAGAACTTGCACTTAACCTTATATTCTCTACCTATTCGTTATACACATGAGAAAAGAATCACCTTCTCAACATGTATATAGAAAATAGCGCGACACAAAAATTTCAATGATTATCATTTCAAGAAGCTAAGTGGTTGTCGAACCAAACACAATCCCTTTCCCATACAAGGAATTGGTCAACTCAACCACTAATCACTATAGGAAGATAAGCGGTTGTTAAACCAAGGACGAATTGCCTGCCCATACAAAGAATTGTTCAACTCAACCACTATCGATATAGGAAGCTAAGCGGTTCTCAAACTAAGTACAAATTCCCCATCCATACAAGTAATCCTAGCTCCATCCATACTCAATACGAATTGTATTTAATCCGTATCTCATCATCCACAACTCTTTTCTGAGTTTGCATAGTACCATTTTATAGTAGAACTAAAATACAATAATTATGCTATGAAGTTTTCAATCATTTGATTGATCCTCTTTCCTGCTATGACCTTATGAGATCACGTTGTGATCTCTTATGAGAATCATATTATATTACGATTATTTTCTATGTTATGATTGTTTTGTTTTACGATCTCCTTTCCCTTTATACTTTTAGTCTTTCTGACTCTATCTATTCATTACTAATGTTCATCTTTATTATCAGAGTTAGGTAACTCTGTATCTTTATAACTTGCCAAGATTCTTCTTTGAATCTTATTTAATACCTTTCCCAAATTTATCCCTTAAATTTTAAACTTTATTTTAGTTTATTCCTTATCCTCACCCCTGCGGTTATAGCCTAAGATAACCCTTCCTAAGGTTTATAACCTACATCTTTGATACCAACTATAACGTCCCCAAATCTGGGTACCTTTTACCACGAACCTGGTACATCATTTCTATAACTATTGCATAAGATATAAACATAAATTATTTATATAATAACTTTTACAACATAATTTCCATGGTCTGTAACCTTACCTTAATACATATATTCAATATCCTACTCGACATACAGTGTCATTAGCATCCAATACTATTAAAACTTTTAACTGCACAATAATCCCATTCTGGAATTTGTTTTTGTCTTTGCCTTTCGAAGTTTCGTCTTAATCTGAAAATTTTATCATGATATAGCAAGGGTGAGCAATAAGTTTTCCCAACAAGTTTTAAATATAATGAAGATATATCATGATTGAAGAAAAGAATAATAAGAAAACAAACTTTCAATAATATAACAATTGCGAAAGAATACGAATCAATTTTCATAACTAAATGATTGAATCAATAATATTGAATAGTCAACAATGAACATGAACAAATTCAACTGAACCATATGGTAATGAAGGTGATCTGCCATTCATACGTGATGAACATATACAACATGCACAATGTTCGAATCAATAATTCATAGACTCGGTGTAATCAACAATGATTAACCACTAACATGCTCAAAAAATCATAACTCAAGTTTGAGTTAGGAAACTTGCATGTATCGTCAGTTACTGCTACGCAATCTAATTTTAGCTTCAGTTGAAACACCTATTATTGATAATATTGATCTCTCAATTAGAATAATATCATAACGTATACTACTATTAATTATAGTCATAATATAACTTATACACATTACCACATATCCCTAACAACCGCTAAAACACATAAGACTCGGTATCAAGTCAAACTATTTCAGTCTGGTTTGATTTCGGTACTATTTCAACGTCTCGATTACCTTATTGGATAACTATCGAGTTTATTTTAGATAATAATCTACTTAACTGCTTCAATATTACTTTAGATAATTTAATTATTATTCATAACATTTTTCGAAAGCTCATATTAATTTTCAAGTAATTATAATCATTTATAATTATTTTTCAATTATTAATATCATTTTAAATGATTTAAATACCAAATAATTCCATCAACATTAATATTTAATTAATTTCAAATATTAATGAAATTCATATCACAATTTAAAAATTATTTATTATAACTCGAATATTTTTAATACATTAATATTACCTTGAAATGATTTTTAAAACATTTAAAATCATTCTTAAATAATCGCCATTAATATTAAAATATTAATGTATTTCATGTCAAAATATTAAAAGTTATATTTTATAACTTAAAACATTTTTAAAACCTTTAAATTCTTTTTTAAATGATTTTTAAAACATTAAAACTATTTTTACATAATTTATTTAATACAATTATTAAATAAATTTATTATCATTAATATTTAATTATTAATGAAATCAAACCAAAAATATTAAAAGTTATTTAATATAACTTAAAATATTTTCTAAAACTTCAATATAATTTTAAATGATTTTTAAAATATTAAAATCATTTTTAAGTAATTTATTTAATATAATTAAATAAATTTAATATCATTAATATTTAAATAAATTAAAATGCTAATGAAATTTATCTCAAATTATCAAAAGTTAATTTTTATAACTTAAAATTATTTTTAAAACTTAATTATGAATTTTTCATAATTATTTTCTATTTATTTTAATTAAATAATTTAATTTTCATTTAAAACGTCGCTAAAGGCCTATCGGAACGAAAACTGTCGCTATAGGTGTTCTTGAGCCTTGAAGAACATTCAAAGTCAGAGTTTTGGTACCTACTTTAACCATCTTTAATTTCTTGTTCATGATGTTTATGGGCTTGAGAGTGTATTAGTTATGTAGTATTGATGTAATACTATATGTACTAATCAATTTTAGGGTCAAACTACACCATATCATGAAGATATAAGTGTTCAAAAGTGATGTCAGAGCTATTCTTGAGTTTCAGGGTTACCCAGAAACTAAGACAATTTCAAGGGTCCATTTTCTACCCTTAATAACTTGGATTCTGGGCTTTGTTAACGTGTTAAAGTGTCACACTTATGTAGTATGTATGTCAAGGTACAAAAGTAATACACTTAGATAGCTTAACAACATCACAGAAGCAAGATCTGGCTTGGTCAAAGTACCTTCCAGAACTTGTTTTTGAAGAATCTGGAATTTCCAGAAAGTTCTTCATGCCAGTTAGTCAACCCAGTTTTGACCATTAATAACTTTGATATTGTTGATGATTTAGGTGTTCTAGTATCATCGTTCTATAGTTCATATGTCAGAGAATAAAAGCTATACACTCTCATGGCCTAACAACTTAACAACTGCAAGATCAAAGCCCTGCAAAAACATGTCAAATAGTTTCTGGGTTTTCTGAGTTTTCCAGAATCTAGTTTCTGTGACTGGTTAGCCACGCTTGACCATTAATAACTTAGAATCTAAACATGATATGTATTTGATTCCACTTCCACTATACTCTTCTCATGGCATACTATATCAATGATACATTTACAACCTCTAACAATTAACATGTTAAGATCTATGGCCTCTGACATTTGATTGTCATGCCATATTTCTAGGGTTCATATTAGTTTCTAAAATTCCTATTTTCATATACTTAGATGTTATGGATCCATGATGTATCATCATAGAACACTAAATAACATCACATACCACTTATTTAAACATCAAAACACATAATCTACTAAAATTATAAGGATCTAGCATGAATTAGGGTTTATACCTTTTTTTGCTTAAAATTTTAATTTTTGTTCCTTGAATTTGATCTTGGATAGCTAAGAGGTGTTATTGGATTAAATTAGGACTTAGTTTCTCTCAATATTTTGAGAGTTAGAGAGAGAGAAAGGGTCTTGGCTAATGAGAACATAAAAGTAAGATTTTTCTTACTTTAATTTCTTATCTTTTGATTCCATGGTTGCCAATGATGCTAAGTGGTAAGATTTGGCTGATCCATGTTGCTTAAAACACATAGGATATCTTCTTTGATGACTCACCAAGATTTGGTAATATCTTTAACTTAAAAGTTAAGTAAAAGGGCATTTTGGTAATTTTGCACATACTAAGGGTATTTTGGTTATTTCCCTAACAATTCGAAGGGTAATTTGGTCATTTCGCATATATCACATAACTCTTAACCCTTAGGGTTATATACTTAGCATTTGAGTTCCCAAATTAGGGCTAAGAAATTCCTTATTAGGGTTTAGGATTTCCAAAACTAAAATTAGGGTTTCTAACCAATCGTTAGGGTTTCTTAACTGAACATTAGGGTTCTTAATATAACATTAGGGTTTATCTATGTTATAACTTATTTGCTCAATACTTAACCCTTAACCACATACTACACATACACGTAATCACAATACCTAAAACTATATACCTCAATATTAGATAATTACTTAAAGTTTGTAATTCATACAAATCCTCCTCAAAACTTTTAATCAATACTCTATTTCCCAGTCTAGGTTTTATTATCTAACCTTTATTTAATCATTTAAGATTTTTATTAATCTTATAAATTCTCAGGTTGTCACATCCATTATCTCTATACTGACTTCTCTTGTAACGCACCCAAATCCGGTACTTTTTACCTCAGATCTGGTACATCATTTCTATAACTACTGCGGAAGATATAAACATAAATTGTTTATACATTAAACTTTTACACATCATTCCCAAGGTCTACAACATTAACTTAATACATACCTTCAAGATCTAAAACAGTTTACAATGCTATTTTCGTCAGAAAATTTAATATATCTAGCTGCACCATAATTTAATCTTGCACTTTGCCTTTGCTTCTGTCTTTACTCTAGCTTTCATCTTAATCTTAATTTTTTTATCATGATATAGCAAGGGTGAGCAACAAAATTGCCCAGCAAGTTTTAAATACAATGAAGATATATCATGATTGAAAAGAATGAATAAGCTTTCAAACTTTTAACAATATAATGATTGTGAAATAGCATGAATTAAATTCAATGATTGAATGACTGAACCAATAATATTGGATGTCAATAATGGACATGAACAAGTTTAACTTAAACATATAGTAATGAAGGTGATCACCCTTTCATACCTGATGAACATATGTAACATGCACTAAGTGTGAATCAATAATCAGTATAGACGTGAATAATCAACAACAATTATTCACTAACATGCCTTGAATATACAACTCAAGTTTGAGTTAGGAAAACTTGCATGTACCGCTGATTATCGCTAAGCAATCTAATTTTATCTCTCATGAAAGACCTATCAGTATAAGATTGATCTTTCAGTCATCATAACATACCTGTTAGCTCATAATACTATTTCTTTATCCATAAATTATCTAACACTTAATCACAAAAATCAAATATTAGATAACATCTTAACACATCAGTATTATTATCGTCCTTTGATAATTCTTCAATCACTGTATCATATATATTATGATTTAATACTTTAATCTTTCATAGTATAAGTTTTTTTCTATAATCCAGTAGGCCAAATACTAATATTATAATATGGATTATTTAAACATATCAATCCAGCAACCCAGATTACAATCTAGCAAACTGGATTCCAAATCCAGCGACCTGGATTCAACAGATTTCCAATCCAGCAAGCCTGGATTCACCAATCCTTCAATCCAGCAAGCTGGATTCTAAATCCAAATATTAAATAACATTAAATTCATTCACTAATTTTATTAATCATTAAATAATATTTTAAATCAATGATTTAATATCACTTTAATCCAAATATTATCAATCACTTAATAATATCATAATCTAATAGTAAGAATATTTTAATCATTTTTTAATCATTTTTTAAACTTATAAACAATTTATTTTAATTGTTTATACTTTACTAATTAATGCATTTAATTATTCTAAATTGTCATACTTATAAAATTTCATCCCCAATGATCAGAACCTTTATCAAAAATCTGCATATTCCCTATATAGGATTTCCAAACCATAAAATCATAATTTCCAATTTTTTAATTTCACATAACATATTTAATTCATATGTTAGTAACTAAACCATTTCTATGAAAAATACCAAACCAGTTCCAAAAAGTTTTCTTTTCTGGAATTTGGCAGAATATGATATTGAACATATATTTTTCCCTGAATGTTTAAAATTCATTTACTAATTTTTAAATGGCCAAAACTGCCGAATCTTGAAACATTTATCATAAATTGTGCGCTTGTCCAAAAATTTCGAAACTTACAGGGTATACTCCTGTTATATACATGTACTCCCAATACAAATTTCATAAATTTTGGAGTTAACCACAAGAAGTTATAAGGGTTTACTTTTAAAATAGCCTTTTTCCAGTAAAATTCATAACTCGTAATATATACATCTAAAAATTGCCATTTTTGGACACAATCTGAACAACTCATCAAATTATCATCTCAAATTTGTCCAGAATTTTTGAGATTCGAAAATATTACAAAAATGCCCCTTCCAAAAACTGTCCCAAAACAGTTCCTATTTCTTTTACAAAAATGGGATTGTTTTGGCTTCCACAGCCACAACGGCTTGTAAACTCATCCTTTTTGAGTGCTACCACTTGGATTTACTACATAACTTACATATCTAGCACCCCTCTTTGATGGATCGCAAAAATGAGTTATAGATTTAAAACGGTAGATTTACAAAGTACAAAGAAATTTGGATTTCTAAACTGGAAATTTTATTTTTATTTTTCTTTTGATTCGAACCAAATCAACACCCAATATGGGTAGATCCATACTTGAATTCATATAAATCACATATATTAAAGTGTTTTATACATTCATATTATAAACCCCTTTCATCAAATCTATAAAATAAATTAGAGGAATTATACCTTTGTTTTTCTTCTTCTTCATGGAGAATTTTTCTCATCCTTCCTTCTTTCTAGGCTTGCTGCTCCTCTTCTCTCTCTCTACCTCTCGGTTTTTCCGTTTTCTTCTTTCCCTTTCACGGTTTTCTCTCTTTTTGTTAGCTAATAAGGAAAATAAGAATGAAGAGATGAGAGAATAAGATATAAGATATGTAAAAAACATATCTACATATCTCTCCTTTTCCTCCACTAATATTTTCGGTCATGTGGCCTCTTCTCCTCCCACATATTTTATTTTTATTTTTTATTATTACTTTATTAAATGTCCAAAATGCCCTTCACTAATTTGGGCTTAAAACTTATTTCTTTTGGGCTTTCAATTAATCATTTGAGCTATGTAATATTTGCATAGTCCAATCTATTCCATCTTATATCACCATAAATATTTAATTAGGGTATCCATTCAAAACATTTAGAATTTAAATCATCACTCTTGTACATTAAGTTTTATAACCAAATTAAACTTACTTTAATTAAGTTATAAAATTAATAAACTTTAGATCATAAAGATATATCTCTTGACTTAATATAATTTTTAATATTATTATTCTCCCACATGCTCCTTAACAAAGACTTTAGCTTGGCCCACTTAAATTTAGTGCTTAGGCTTATTGGGCCACTTTAATAAAGGCTGGGGCTTATTGGGCCTTGAAAATAGATTAGATCCAATATTTTTAAATTCTTATACAGCTTTAATCATTTAATTATAGTTTCCATGTACTTAAATTGAAATAATAATTCTTACCCAAGTACATTTAACTTCTTAACCCTAATTAAAGTTACCTATATTAGGTTATAAAATTAAATAATTGAGATATATAAAATAAATCTCTTTGAATTAGTATATATTTTAAATATCATAATTCTCTTAGATTATGTCACTATTATATAATTAAAATACTAGGACCACTAAATAACGACACCCATTTAGGTTATTATAAATTATTTTAATTTTACCCATCTAATTTTCTTTAGTAATTTACTCATACACTTTACTTACATATAATAAATATATAATTCTAATATATTTATTATACACAACATCACATATTGCATGGCACATATTCGTTTGTGCACTACAATATCACATAAAGTATCATATAATAAAAATTTATTTATTTAATTCTTATTTTAAAATTTCTGAAAATTTGGGTTATCACATTCAATTCTTCTTCTAAGAATTTCGTCCTCAAAATTATAGCATACTAATGTATGTTTATTCTCTTGATCAAAACTAGGTTTTAACTTAACCTTTACTGTGACGCCCCCTAAACAGGTATACATCACCCATCTTGAGTCGCCAAATACATGGTACATAATACAAATACAAACTTAATTATACAACTGACGTGTAATATACAACAAAACATAGATGAGAGTTTAAACAGGAATATTGCCTTCTAGACAATATCCACTCTCAAATGGAGTCCTCATTACATTTATTATCACACTATTTTACAGAATAGTGAGGACTACTAATACTCCATCTCGTACCATCACTCCGTTTCCCGACTAGTCCCGGTTACGTTCTCATTTCCTGAAGAGAACAGTGAAAGAAAGGGTGAGCTCAACTAGTCCAGTAAAAAATATTATGACTAAGATAATGCAGAATAAATTATCATTAGTCTTTAACAATGTTAAACTGATAAAATACAATAGACATCAAGTTTAACTGCAGCGGAATAAGCAATCCATTAGAAGAGTCAAGTAGAGAATTATGTCTACTATCTTCTATGATTTAAAATGTTTTCATTAATTTTTATCGCTGAGACTCAGCTTCATAAACAAACCACTTCATCTAATCATCCATGCACTACGGGCCAAGGATATTCATTAAATCATCAATGGTCATGACTATACAGAATAATCTTTGGTCATAATCATATCAAAAACTGTCATGGTTTTTGTTTTCCTACTGCTACTGCTTGCTCTGTTATGCTTTATTTCCTTGCACTAATGCACCTTCATGCCACACATATCCCATCCTTTTACCTCGTTTCAAGCATCCATTTGCTTTATGCTCCAAATCACCACCAAAACAGGCCGATTCCTGCACGTATTCACCAAAAGGAGTTTTAAGAACGTGCAATGCAAATTAACATGAAATGTAGCTAAACTAGACTAAAATGTACTTGAGATGGGCGTAATTCGCATGAATTGGTGCTCCATAAGTAGGTAAAAATCCTACTTATCAAATACCCCCAAACTTGATCCATTGCTTGCCCTCAAGCAATGCATACTAATGAATAAAGAAAGATGCAACTACATTACTATGCACTTAAGTCTCACATTGTTCCAACCATTATAGGCATTTAGTCCAATTTTCCTCAGCGAAGTTTTTCTAGATTTGAGAATACAAATTCAACTCAAACTGCAAGCATAATGTCATATACACAAATAATTCACCAATACTATACAGATGCTGTGTGTGTGTGTTGTGTTCGTCCAATACTTGATTTAGGTGTAGAATGCTCATGCTATCTTGCTCAAACCAGAAAAATTATAGCATAAATCAAGATATATGTTTATATATGCGACATGAACTATTACAACATCTTAAAATAAACTAAGGTTCAACAATGAGTTTATCTGCTTTATTCTACTCACGAGGACGACTTTCGCTCTTTCTCGCGGTGTTTATTGCTAGTTTTCTTTTCTTTTCTTTTCTTTTTCTACATGACTGTGAAATGTCTTACTCCATTAGGCACACTGCTACCCTTTAGCAAGCTTTCGACCAACGACTCCCAGACCATGAAAGACCTTAGGGCGCTAGGTGTAGAGATAATCCCCTTGGACGTACTTACTCAAGTAGTCAGGGCCCCGAAATAAGACTAGCCATGCTATTGCTACTTTTCTTTTCTTTTCTTTTCTTTTTTTATACACAGATACCCATGTTTTCCCAGAGTTTAAAACTCGATGTTTTATACAGTCTCACAGCCACTTTTCACATATTTCTCTTTCTAACACTACATTTTTCTGTCGAGCAAAAGACACGTGTTTCTTATACCTACAAGCACTTGCGAACCCATTTGTACAAACCGAGAGCATATATACAACATTATGAATTTCATTGTATAAAACCTTATAACTCAGCTCAAGTTATCCAAAATATTCAGAATTCATTTAAAAACTTCACTTTCATCATTGGCTTTCGAAGCGGTAAGAACTGTGAGGTAAGCAACATGCAGATATGTGCTACAATGTGAAACTAAACATGCACATAAAATTAATCTAATCATGCAACTATATGATTTAAGTAAAACTAATCATGCAAAACTACTAATAAAAAAAAAACTAACTACAACCTAATACCCCCAAACTTAAAATATTCAATGTCCTAATTGAATGAAGGTAAAATGTATGAAAACTCCCCTAGTTATTGGTGGTGCCACCCTCCTCGGGTGGTGAGTCCAGTGGTGGATATGGTGATGCGGTTCTAAACTGAGGCCATTCTTGTGTTGTTCCTTGTTGTGCAAATGCTTCGGCTAGAGCCCTTGTGAGTCCAGTCGCAAATGTGCCCAAATTGTCATACATGGCATCGACCTTGCGCTCCAACCTTCGGAGCTGTCGATCGCCATAGGTGGCATGCACGTGCTTGGATGGGCCCGCTTCATCTATTTGCGGGGGTTGTTGTTCTGGAAAAATAGGATGAATGATGAATCCTAGTCCTCGTGGATGCGGTACTCCGCCTGCCTAGTCTTTGAACTTTTCGACCATGGCATGAGTAATGTCCTGGCTTGGGTATTACAGCTGCTCGTTTCCCTAGTTGCATCCCTGATTAGCACAAAGAATGGCTACCATGGATGCGTATGGAATGCTCCAACCGTTGTTCCCCGTAAATAGAGCAACATATTCTCATGAATGAGATGACCAATGTCGATGTATTTTACGGTGATTATGCCCCACAGAAGACGTGCCCTCTCGCTAATATTTCGTACTGATGGGCTGAAGGCAAGAGCATGGCATATATGAACAAGTTCCACGCTTTTGCATAGCGATTTAGTGCTGCGACTTGGAATAACCGCGACTGTGTTGTGCCAACTTTATACATCCATTTTGTACCCGACACGCATAACTCTGCAATGATCACTCCGTATCGGTCTCAAATGGTAGCGGTTATCTAATTAGAATTTCCATGGCGGTGCATGCATCTGTAATTTTGAAAATCGATCGAATAGCACGGGGCCTGTAATCTACCTCGTTATCCCGAACCAGAGATATTCCGCTCATAGTCACCTTGGCATTGGCATAGAATTCACAAACAATGCTCATAGGACTGGGTATTGGAGTCGCCGTCAGTCCACCCCAACCTCTCTCTCGAATCATGGCGCACAACTGACCATCCTGACTTGCCGGCTTGAATCCTCGCTCCTTGACGAATGTTTTTGCCACAATGCGGTAGTACTCTTGTTGAGCTTCCAAATTAAGGAATTTTTCATGATCTACAATGTCAGCCTCTTGACTGCCCGCAGAGGATGAAGAAGACGACGCGATAGATCGTGTTCGCTTAGGCCCCATTTGTATTTGCTAGTAATTGCACAGATTATATGATTGGGTAGGAAGAAAAGCTTGAAATTGATAGCTCTCACTCTTGATTCTGCAATCCCACATAGAAACCCTAGCTTTATAGCACTGTTGGAGAAGTTGAGGAGAGATGGACTTTGAATGAGGAGAGGATCGTGGCTGATTGATTGTGAGATGTACGGTACGAAATTGTAACTGTCGAAGAGATAACGACGTGAGTTATGGAAAGGGAGAGAATTTCGCTTCTACTGATATCCCAAATGAGAGTCCTAATGGTCTCCAACTCTATTTTAAATTAGCCAAATCTGTCTTAACACGGTGTCGCATACGGCCATGTGTGAAAGCTTGATTGATTATTCGGTGGTGGTGGCGCCAGAATCTGCAGAAACATTGGGTGGATTTCTTATTTGATGCAATGGTCATGAGATTTTCTCCTTCCGTGGTCGTAGTGCATGAGCTTGAAGACTATTAACTCTATCGGCTTGGCCTTAGGTGGTATATGATTTACGCCACTTGTGACTCGTGGTCGCTGTTGCGTTGTTCGATTCTACACTTTGTCGGTGATCTTTGTCGGTGATGATTCCTGCATAGATATTAATGTACCATGTTAAGGCATGCTTAGTGATTTCATATTATTAACAGCGTGCGAACAATCTCTTAGCCATTCTTGTCACAATCTTATGCACGAATAATGGTATCCAATTAAATAGGAGTTTGATATAAATACTGAAATAACTCAAAATGAAATATTAAAAACTAAGCAAGGGCGAGAATAATAATGGGTTGCCTCCCATTCAGCGCTAAGTTATAGTCAATTAGCTTGACTATCTCTGACTTTATTTCACCGTTAGAATTGTGGTGCTTTCCTTCGTATTCTTTGCACTCTGAAATTTCTTGACCTTATCTTCCGGTAATGGCTTTTCCTTCAAATCTGCATTTTTACCCATTGCATATATCAATGGTCCATAATCCCTAGATTTCTGTACTTCATCATGTAGGCACCAGTTCACCACGTCAACTAGAAAGCACTCTTCTTCATCCGTTGGTACACTGATTGCTTTAAAAACGTTGAAAGTAATCTCTTGATCCTGGACACGCATAGTAAGTTCACCTTTCTACACATCTATTGACGTCTTGCCTGTGGCCAAAAAGGGCCTTCCCAATATTATTGGTATGCTTTTGTCCTCCTCGTAGTCTAAAATGATGAAATCAGCTGGGAAAATAAACTTATCCACCTTAACCAACACATCCTCAACAATTCCACGTGGATATGTGATCGATCTGTCAGCTAGCTGCACATCAATGTTTGTGGGTTTTAGATTCGGCAATCCTAACTGATTAAACACTGACAAGGGCATCAAATTTATGCTTGCCCCAAGATCACATAAACACTTACTGAAGTTCAACTTTCCTATAGTACATGGAATTATGAAACTTCCTGGATCCTTCAACTTTGGAGGTAATTTCTGTTGAAGCACTACACTGCATTCCTCTGGCAAGGCTACTGTCTCAAAATCATCTAATCTCCTCTTCTTTGATAATATACCCTTCATAAACTTGGCATAGCTGGGCATTTGTTCCAATGCCTCGGCGAAGGGTATGTTGATCTGCAGCTTTTTGAACACCTCCAAGAATTTGCTGAACTGTTTATCATCCCTTTTCTTTATTAGTCTCTGCGGATATAGAACCTGAATGTTTATTGGTGGTACTGGACTCTTAACTGTCTCCTCCGAGCCTGCTTTGCCTTTCTCTTCCTGACGATCCTCAGATTTCTCCAACTTTTCCTGTTCATTATCTGGTTTCTCTGCCTCGCGTGGCCGTGCACTCTCCTCAGTACATTCTCGCGTGGGCGCGCGACTTACAGTAGCTGACAAGTTCCTTTCCTTCTCTTCTTGGATTCGTCTTATTGTTACTTGGCAATAAACCCTGGGGCCTGTTAGTAATCATGTTTTCCATCTGCCCCATTTGAGTTTCCAGGTTCTTTATAGCCACTGCTTGGCTCTTGATCATAACTTCTGTGTTTGCCATGTATTTCATCATCATCTCCTCTACTTGTGATTTCTTTTCTTGTTGAGGTGCAACTAGAGTGTGATGTTGCTGTTGCTATTGAGAAAATCCTGGCGGAAAGGGTGGTCTAGGATTAAATTACGGCTGCGCTGTCTGCGCCTAAAATTGGTTGTTAGGTTGAAACTGAGCTTGCTGATTCCCTTGATTATTCGACCAAATAAAATTTGGATGATTTCTGTTGTTGGGGTGGTATGTGTTCTGAAATTGGCCTTGGTCTTTTCTGTAGTTGCTCACATACTGTACTGATTCTGAGCTGATAGCACATTGGTCCGTCGAGTGTGACCTCGCACAAATCTCACATATGTAGGCAACCGTCTTTACCTTTCCTTCAACCAAAGTATCTATCTTCTTTGCCATGGTTGCCATTTATGCTGATAGCTGAGTAATGGCATCAACTTCCAACACACTTGCAACTTTGGTTTGTGGCATGCGGGATGTAGGATTCTGAAAGTCATTAGATGCCATTGTCTCGATAAGATCATAGGCTTCCTCATAGTTCTTTGCCCATAATGCACCTCCTGCAGCTGCATCTACAATCGGTCTTGACTGCCATCCCAATCCATTATAAAATGTGTTAATTACCATCCAATCTGGCATACCGTGATGTGGGCACTTTCTCACCATTTCTTTATATCTCTCCAATGCTTCATGTAACGATTCGCCCTGTTGTTGCTCAAATTGAGAGATAGTTGTCCTCATCTTTGCAGTCTTAGCCATTGGAAAAAACTTAGCTAAGAATTTTTGTGCTAAATCTTCCCATGTAGTTATAGATCCTGCTGGCAGAGAATGAAGCCAACTTTTTGCTTTATCCCTCAATGAAAATGGGAACAACCTTAGTCGAATAGCATCCTCCGTCACACCGTTGTATCTGAATGTATCATAAATTTCAATGAAACTCAATAGATGTTCATTCGAATCATCCGTAGCAGCACCCCCAAACTGAACTGTGTTCTGCACCATTTGAATAGTGCCAGTCTTGATCTCAAAAATATTGGCTGCTATCGCTGGTCTGACTATGTTGGACTGTAGTCCGTTGATATTAGGCATGGAATACTCTTTTAGAGCCCGATGCTCCCCTCTTTGATGTGCCTCGGCTGCCATGTTAGCTGTCGTGTTTTCCAACTGTTCCTATAAATTTCTACGTACACTAGCTTTCCAACCTCTCCCGTTTATATTATCCTGAATAGGTATTAACTCGGGGTTGGTTGACCGTGTGCGCATAAAAATTTATCCAACTTCCTGAAACAAAAACAAAAATTGAAATGAGATAAGACTAGAATTTTCTAAGTCATACAATATAGCTTAAAACTAATGATAATAATACTAAATTAAAAGCCTTTCCCCGGCAACGGCGCCTAAAACTTGTTGCCTCTTTTTTACTACTAACAAAAGAGCTCTAACTCCTGCAAGCATACATGCGTCAACAAGTGTCTGAGCAAGTAAAGTATCGATCCCCACGAGAAAGTTGTTTAACTTAAACTACTATTCATTAATTAAATCACTATATTTATATGCTCACACTAAAGACTAAACTTGGTTGATTCTTGAATTACAAATAACAACTAAAATAATATAAACGATATAATAAATGATATTGGAACTAATGGGATTCTAACTTCATTTACTATTTCATTCAATCGCCACTATCATGCCTGACTTGTTCACATATCTTAGGAAAGTAGTCTAGAGCACTAAGAGAGTATTAGCCATTTTTCAATGCACTAATACCTACTTACACAACATCCACAGATGATAGACTCTATGTAATCATCAATATAACCAACATCACTATATGTCTATTTGAAATTGCAACTATATTGATTTTAAGTTCTAGCTCTTATCTTAACTTATACGGTGAAACAGTATATGTCTATCTGGTTCATGAAATACATAAGCCATATAACACAGCCCTATATACGTATATTATCATGATTACAGTCCATATTTGCATGTTCATTGTCAATTCCATACAAATACTGAAACGAATGGTGATCAAGCATTCATGTATGCAAAATAATCATGACAGACATCCCATATAATATGCAAAACAACCCAACATTTAAGTATGCAATCAAACTATATAATAAAATCCATTAGAATCCCATAATGGAGTTTAGTTCATAACTGAACCAAAAGCCATCATGGGATCAAAGTTAAACATGATCAATAAGCAACAATTGAAAGAGGAAAGATGAAACTATCAAACCCAATTGCTGAATACACATCAATATCCAATCCCCATAAGATTCTAGCAAAAACTAATATTAATAATTCGCTCTCGTAGAGAGATCCCAATAAGGAATATAAAAGTAGAGATATGGCTTCCCTCTACGTTGGAATCCTCTTTTGAGAGTAAAAACCCTAATTACGATGTAAAGTTACGTGAAAAACTATTAAAATGTCGAATGATACCCCTGACACCAGTCAGGAATCATTTTTAAATCAATTACAACCTTTCAAATTCGAAAATAAAATAAAACACATCAGCAGCATCAGACATCGCGCGCGGCCGCGTGCTCTTCCAGCATAATAGTCTCGCGGCCGCGAGACTTGCGATAAAGTTCATATGTTAATTGCTCTCTGCGGCGTGGTAGCGCCCTCCACTGAGCTTATGCATCTCGCGGTCATGAGACTTGCGATAACATCCAAGATATGGGTGAGTTATCGGCGGTATGCCTAGCAAGCTCCTAAAGGTATTTTTTTGCTGCTTGAAATCTGCAGAGTCTGGTTTACATTTTCCCTCGCTATCGCTTGCTTCCATTATGCTTTATTTCCTTGCACCAATGCACCTTCATGCCACGCATATCCCATCCTTTTACCTCGTTTCAAGCATCCATTTGCTTTATGCTCTAAATCACCACCAAAACAGGCCGATCCCTAAACTTATTCACCAAAGGAGTTTTAAGAATGTGCAATGCAAATTAACATGAAATGCAGCTAAACTAGACTAAAATGTACTTGAGATGGGCATAGTTCACATGAATTGGTGCTCCATAAGTACGTAAAAATCCTACTTATCAACTATATCGAATAATCCCTAGTCATAATCATACCAAAAAATGTCCATCAATGCACTACAGGCCACTGAGGACTTTTACCACATCATTTGTCACATTACGGTCATGATTATACCGAATAATCTCTTGTCATAATCATACCAAGTCCATCTATGCACGTAAGCCAAAGATGACTTTCAACATAATATAAACATGAGGATGATGATAATTACATAATAATTCAATAAAACAAGTTCAAGAATTAATTTATCCAAGAACCAACAACGTCCAAATTGTCAACATGATACTACTTTGTGGAAAAAAATTTAAGAATGCTCAGAAGAATATTTTCATGAACAGATACTAGATGAAGCGCAAATATCCAGGATATTCTACTAATTTCATGGAGTATAGGAGTTAAAACTTTAATCAACTAAGTATAATAGAATATATGAAGCTGCAAATGGATTTTCACCCGCCGTGCGGTAATCCACGTAGATATATCATTTCCACAATTTAATAAGGAGTGAATACAAAGGATCATTCACCATGCATGTGGTAATCCACATAGACAGGTTATTCCAACAGAATAATAAAGAATGGAATAACAGAAGGATTCACCATGCGTGTGATAGACTGCACAGACATGTTATTCCCAACAGAATAATAAATAAGGTCATGCGTAAACGCACAGAAAGGATATTCCGACAGAATAATAAATAATGGAACCAGGTCATGCGTAAACGCACAGACATGATATTCCGACAGAATAATAAAGAATGGAATAATAGAAGAATTTCACCATGTATGTGGTACTTTGCATATACAGTTTATTCCAACATAATAATAAAGAATGGAATAACAGAAGAATTTCACCATGTATGCGGCACTTCGCATATGATGGTTATTCCAACAGAATAATAAGGAATGGAATAACAATAGCTCTCTTCATGAATACGAAAGAAATAATGCCCCGTACCTTAGAATAAAGTTGGATACTTGAATAGAGAGGTAACAAACTTCTCTTCTTCTTTCTCTCTATAATTCTCTCTATAATAAATGCTCTATAGCTTTAGTGAATTGGTGAAAAATGAAAGAAGAATGAGCTTCTATTTATAGGAAAATATAGTTTCGATAATTGCACGTTTTGGGGCTCGAAATATTACAGTATAATACCTCCAACTTTTCTTTCATTTTTAATTTAGTCCTGCAAGTATTATCAAACTTGCACCACCTCCCCTAATAGTAAATATTTTGAATCAACAGTTCAATCATGTGAATCAATAGTATAATCATGTGAAAAATATGAATTATAGTATAGTACCTTCATCTATACCTCCATTTTTAACATAGTCATGCAAGTATTATCAATCTTGCACCAACTCCCATAATAGTACATTAATGTGATTCAATAGTACACACATGTGAACAAATAGTTATATAAGCATATGAATTAGTAACAATTAATTGCTCATTTATCTGATAAATTACCCGATTTATCAATATAACCCCCATACATCAATTATCATTGGAATAGATGTCGATTTCCACTAACACTAATAATCCCAACACAATGGAACTATCAAATTCATCTTTAATCAACATGAACTTATTCATCATTAATATTATAACTCATAATATTTAACAACCAGGTCGTTCCCAGGAAAGAAGGGGCTTTCCGATAAGGATTTCTCCTTATCATGCCGCAATTAGGTGACCAAACCTCTCCTCGATGTAACTTCTAGACATTATAAATATTGTAATTTAATAATATGAATAACTTTGTCGTCTCAATTATTGATTTAATAATATATCATATAATGCAGATGATACTATGACAATAATCGAATCAATAATATGAGAGACATGATGCAACAATTACTATAGCAATAATTGAGTATAACTGAGTGACTTCTCACATAAGCATCAATAACCAATACCGTGTGCTACTATGCAACCACACATATTACTGTACTTTTACTACCGGGTAGTTCAACAATTTTAACGGTAACATTTCTGCCGTCATTTTTATAAAAAGATAATTCTGTCGTTTTCTTACTACTAAAATACTTCTGTTGTGGGGTCCACCAATGATTGTGCCATCGTACGAATATTCCTTGTTAAAACGAATATTCCTCGACCAATCGAATATTATATAACCACTTGCTTACTTTTGCAAAATTTGTAAATATTACCCACAACTATAATATTATATCATATCCACACCATAATATTCAAAATATATATTTTGAGAAAAATTAATCCTTATTCATAAAAGTTGGGGTCTTACATTTACAATTTCCTCCTTTGAGGATTTCACATCTATTATCAAATTTCACCATAACTACTCACTAGGAGTTTACATCTTCTAAACATTCACCAAAACTAGGTTGTCATAATAACCTTTATTCAATCATATCAGATTTTACTCGTACACAACGAGTTCACAATATTTCATATCCATCATTACATACTACCACAACATTACTCTAAAGAGTAAAAAAAATTCATATATGTTTAAGGGATAATAAAAACTATAAATTTTGAGGTTTAGGGGTATTTCTACCTACTACCTCTTTTAATTACGAAAGAAAGGTACTCTACCTCTGAAAATATTTTATATTTGTTATGTTTACAGTCACAAAGAAGGTAAACTACCAATATGGATACTTTAGATGATCAGTCTATTGTACCATAGTAATCGGAACGACTATATACGTTCTTAGATTGGAATATTTTATCCAATAAGTATATCCCCATTTTCAGGGTTGTTCACCTCAGACTCATCATAAGATTCCGTACCAAAATAATTTGGTTCGGCATGAGCTTTCAAAGAATACTTTGAATTCCATAAACATTTGTCTAGCTGAATCAAATAGCTTAGACTCATACCAAATAATTCAAATTTCAACCGAAACATTGCTAGCCAAATTCGGTTGGTAATAATTTACCTTTAAAATTCTTAAAATCATTTTATGATGTTATGATACCGCACTGTATTTACAGTCCGTTTGAGGATTTCGTCATTTTGTGACTATGTCATACTATATCATACTATAGTGGGCTGACGATCATTGTAAGACCCCAACTTTTATGAATAAAGATTATTTTTCTTGAAATATATTTTTTAATATTATAGTGTGGATTTGATATAATGTTATAGTTGTGGATAATATTTACAAATTTTGCAAAGTAAGTAAGTGGTTATATAATATTCGAGTCGGTGAATATTCGTTTTAACATGGAATATTCGTACGACGACGCAATCATTGGTGGACCCCACAATAAAAGTATTGTCGTATTTAGAAAATGACAGAATTAACTTTTTATAAAAATAACGACGAAAGTTTTACCGTTAAACTACTCAACTACCCAGTGGTAAAAAAACGAAGATATCTGGCGTGGTTGCGTAAGTAGCAATACGATATTGATTATTGATACTTACGTGAGAAGTCACTCAGTTATACTCAATTATTGCTATAACAATTGCTGTACAATATCTCTCATATTGTTGATTCAATTATTGTCACAATATCATCTGCATAATATTTATTATTATTAAATCAATAATTGAGACGACAAAGTTTTTCATATTATTAATTGCAATATTGACAATATTTATAAAGTTTTGTCAAGGAGAGGTTTGGTTACCTAATTGTGCGCCAATAGGGAGAAATCCTTATCGGAAAGCCCCACCTTTCATGGGAATGATCTGGTTGTTAAATATTTTGAGTTATAATATTAATAATGAATACGTTCGTGTTGATTAAAGATGAAATTGATAGTTCCATTGTGTTGGGATTATTAGTGTTAGTGGAAATCGACAGTTATGTCGATAATAATTGATGTTTGGAGGTTATATTGACCAATCGGGTAATTAATCGGATAAATGAGCAATTAATTGCTATCAATTCACATGCTTATAACTATTTGTTCACATGTGTGTACTATTGATTCACATATATGTACTATTAGGGAAGGTGGTGCAAGATTGATAATACTTGCATGACTAAATTAAAAATGGAGGTATAGATGAAGGTACTATACTGTAATTATTTTTTTCACATGTATAGAACTACTGATTGACATGATTGTAATATTGATTCACATGATGTACTATTAGGGGAGGTGGTGCAAGTTTGATAATACTTGCAGGACTAAATTAAAAATGAAGGAAAAGATGAAGGTATTATATTGTAATATTTCGAGCCCCAAAACATGCTTCCTATAAATAAAAGTTCATTCTTCTTTCATTCTCACCAATTTACTAAGACTCACAAAAGCAATTATAGAGAGAGAACCTTTAGAGAGAAAGTAGAAGAGAAGTCTGCTACCTCACGATTCCAGTATCCAGTCTTCTTCTGAGGTAAGGGATATTATTTTGTTCAGTATTCATAGGAATAATATTTTCTTCCATACTCTGTAGTATGTGAGTAATATTATTTCGTCTCGTATTCCTGATTATACCCTCATTCTGTTAAAGTATTGCTTTTATACTCTATGAAATTAGTAGAATATCCTTGAAATTTGCGCTTCATCTAGTATCGTTTCACAAGGATATTTTCGGCACATTCTTTTTAAATTTTAAGCTTTTCATGATGGAGTACTGTCCATGAGTAGTATTCATATTCATGGGGTACTATTCATAAAGTACTATCCACGGGTACTATTCATAAAGTACTATTCACGAGTACTATTTATAAAGTACTATTCACGAGTACTATTCACAAAGTACTATTCACGAGTACTATTCACAAAGTACTATTCACGGGACTGGCTGGTAATTAATTCATTTTACAGTTGCTTGGGATGGCAGTCCAGACCGATTGTAGATGCAGCCGCAGGAGGGGCATTATGGGCAAAAAGCTATGATGAGGCCTATACGCTTATCGAGATAATGGCCACGAATGACTATCAGAATCCTACAACTCGGATGTCTCAACCCAAAGTTACAGGTATGTTGGAGGTGGATGCGATTACACAGCTATCGGCACAAATGGCAGCCATGGCTAAGAAAATAGAGACGTTGGCAGAGAGTAAAGTGAAGACGGTTGCTTTTGTTTGTGAGATTTGTGTGGGGTCAAACTCCACAGACCAATGTGCTATCAGCTCATAACCAGTTCAGTATGTAAACTCCTACAGAAAGGAACAAGCCAATTCCAGAACACATACCACCCCAACAACCGCAATCATCCAAACTTCAGTTGGTCTAACAACCAAGGACAACAACAAAATCAGTTCCAGCCGAATCAACAGTTTCAACAATAGTCAAGATGACCACGGTTTATATACCGAAACCACCATTTCCATCGGGATTTACTCAACAGCAACAACACCACACTCCAACTGCATCACATCCAGAGAAGAAATCGGAAGTGGAGGAGATGATGTTGAAATACATGGCAAACACCGAGGTCATGATCAAAAGCTAAGCAGTGACTATGAAGAATTTAGAGACGCAAATGGGGCAAATGGCGACCTGCTTACTAATAGGCCCCAAGGTACTTTTCCAAGTAACACAGAGGAAAATCCTAGAAGAGACGGGAAGGAGCAGTGTCAAGCAATAACATTGCGATCTGGGAAAGAATTAACAAGATGTCAGAACTCTCGCGCTGCCAAGATGATACCACTAAGGAGGCCATGCGGCCGCTCGATGCAGAGAAAGAAACCGAGGAGAATAAAAATATGGAAAATTATGAGGTTCAGCTAAACGAAACGAATAAAGCAGGTTCAGAAGAGAAGATCAAGAGTCCACTACAACCACTGCACCCTCGAATACCATATCCGCAAAGGTTAGCAAAGCAGAAAGATGACAAACAGTTCAGCAAGTTTTTAGAGGTCTTCAAAAAGCTGCAATTGGAACAAATGCCAAGCTACGCAAAGTTCATGAAAGGTATACTGTCAAGGAAGAGGAAATTAGATGAGTTTGAAACGGTAGCTTTAACAGAAGAATGTAGTGCAGTGCTTCAACGTAAGTTACCTCCAAAGCTGAAAGATCTGGGTAGCTTCACAATTCCGTGCACTATTGAGAAGATGGAGTTTAACAAGTGTTTATGTGATTTGGGAGCAAGTATAAATTTGATGCCATTGTCAATATTCAACTAGTTGGGATTACCGGACCCACAACCAACGAACATATCATTACAGTTAGCAGACCGGTCCATCGTATATCCACGGGGAATTGTTGAAGATGTATTGGTTAAAGTGGATAAGTTCATCTTTCCGGCTGATTTTATCATTTTAGATTTCAAAGAGGACAAGAATATACCGATCATACTAGGAAGACCATTCTTGGCCACGGGCAGGACTTCCATAGATGTTCAGAAAGGGGAATTAACTATGCGTGTACAAGATCAAGAGGTTACATTCAACGTCTTCAATGCAATAAAGCTCCCAGCTGATGAAGAAGAGTGTTTTCTAGTTGATCTGGTAGATGGAACCCATAAGGATTGGATACACGACCCGAGAATAGATGACTCTCAGAGATATGTAACGGATAAAAATGAAGAAGTTGAAGGTGGAGCCGTTGATGAAAGCCGAAGTGATCAAATTTCAGGGTGCCAAGGACAGCAAGGAAGGCACCACACTTATTGATATGACGTGAGAAGTTCGAGACAGTCAAGCTAATTGGCTATAACTTATTGCTGGATGGGAGGCAACCCATCAATTCTTCACCCAAGAATTTAATTATTGTCATTATTTCCTTTTGATTATTTTAGTTAGTAGTTCAAATTCAGTGATAACGAGTTATGGGATAAGCGATCGTATACACATGATATAAATGTCGCATAACACCACCACTATTATATGTCTTATTCGTGTGAATTAACATCTGTGCATGTACAATGATTAAAGAGCATCACCGATGGAAGAGTAAATCAAAGCAGATTGGCTGTACTTGGACTCTCGCACCGCAAGCGTCCAAATAAAGATCAACTAATCACGCGATCGCGCGTCAAATTTAGTTAATCCACGAGCTTTTCATAAGTCTCGCTGCCAAGGCTACCAAGGAAGCTTATCATCGCGCGATGCATGCATGCGTCGGTCAAATTTGGATAAAAATAGAAGTTGGAATCAGTTGGACTCTAATGTACGATACTAACAGAAGTGGAAATCTCTCACTCTCCCCAACTCACGTCACAATCTCTCTATCAGTTACAGATTGAGGCGTATTTCTCTCCCTCAAATCTCCACGATTCCGTGCTCATCCCCATCTCTTTCATGATATAAAGCTAGGGCTCTCCATTGGGATAGCACAAGCAAGAGTGAATTTCATCAGTTTGCAAATATATTCGTTCCTTCAGTAAACTCATTTGTGATCTCTAACTCTAATGGGTTAAAAAAGAATAAGGGCATCTTCATCCTCTTCATCTTCCTCCGACGGTAATGAGGAGGATATTGTCGATCATAGCAAATTTCTGTGTTTGGAGGCCCAGCAGGAGTACTATCACATTATCGCAAAGACATTCATCAAGGAAAGAGGATTTAGGCCAGAAGGTCAGGATGGGGAACTATGTGCCACGATTCACGAATGAGGTTGGGCTGGACTGACTGCTGCACCCACGCCGATTCCCATGAGCATAGTTCGAGAGTTCTATGCTAATGCAAAAGCCACCATGAATGATACCACTATGGTTCATTGTACAGAGGTAAACTACCAACCCTCCGCCATTAGAAACGTGCTGAGGCTCCCCGCTAGAGCACCAGCAGGGGCGGCCAATTGGATCACGGGAGCTCATTAGGAAACAGACTTGGAGCAGGTCCTCGCAGAATTGTGCATTCCCGGATCCCGATGGACTTACAAAGTCAGTACGACTCAACCTCGCATTTTTCTAGCAGCCGCACTGAATTGGTACGCCAAGGCATGGAATCTGTTCATTTACGCTAAATTATTACCATCATCGCATCAACATGAAATCACAGCAGAGAGAGCCATAATTATGTGGGGCATCATCACTGGCGAATATATTGACGTCGGGTATTTCATCCATCAAAACATTGTAAAGTATCTGAAGGGATTTACCACTGGCAGCATCCCACGCGCTTCAGTGATAGCCATGTTATGTGCACAGCAAGGGGTTAGTTGGGGCAATGAGCAAATGCAGTACCCAAGCCAAGATATCATGCACTCCACAATTGCCAAATTTGAGGACTGGGCAGGTGGCGATCCACATCCGTGCGGACGCGGATTCATTCTCTGACCCACCATTTTCGAGCCCACCTAGCCACCCCCATAGCCCGATGAAGCAGGTCCATCTACCCATGAGCAGCCTAATTCTAGCGATCGACACCTTCGAAGGTTGGAGCATAAAGTCGACGCATTGTATGACAATCTTGGAACTTTTGCTACAGGACTCACCAGGGCTTTGGCCGAAGCATTCGCGTAGCAAGGAACCATGCTTGAATGGCCCCAGTTCGGGACCATCGTGCCGTTTCCACCACCAGATTCACCACCCGAGGAGGGTGGTCATGCCAATAATTAGGGGAGTTTTTCTCGTACCTTTTACCTTCATTCAACGAGGACATTGAACATTTCAAGTTTGGGGGTATTGGAGTACTTGCTTAGTAGTAATTTAGACTGCATTTTATGTTAGCATGTTTAGTTTAATTTTGCATGAATATGTGTTAGTTAAATTTTAGCATAAATTTTTTATTTTTTATTCATTGATAGTATGTTTAGTTTAATGTCTCACACAAATTCTTGGGTATAAATAAAATTTTTTGCCTAAGCCAATGATGATAGTGAATTGTGAACGATTTCAGATTATGTGCATAACACAACTTGGATATAATGTTTTACACAATGCGATTCATGTTGCTGTTTATATGCTTTCGGTTTGCACAATTGTGTTCACATTCACTTGTAAGTCTAAGATGTGTGTCTTGCATTGAACAATAGAACATGTAGTTTTAAAAAGACAAACATGAGGAAAATGTTGTAGATTGTAAGTCATTGAAGTGCAAATTTTGGGGAAACATGGGCATGCGGTGTATAAAAAAAACATATTAGTAATAACATGATTAGTCTTAATTCGGGGCCCTAGCTACTTGAGTAAGTACGCCCGAGGGGATTGTCTCTACACCTAGCGCCCTAAGGTCTTTCATGGTCTAGGAGTCGTTGGTTAAAAACTCGCTAAGGGGTAGCAGTGTGCCTAATGGATTAAGACATTGCACAGTCATGTAAAAAAATATAATAGCAATAAACACCGCGGGAAAGTGCGAAATCGCCCTCGTGAGTAGTAATAAAGCAATAAACCCATTGTTGAGCCTTAGTTTGCGGTGATATGTTTAAACAGTCTATGTTGCATGAATATACATAAATCTTGATTTAGACTATAATTTTCTGTTTGGAGCAGTGTAGGATATATAATCTTTGCTTGAATCAAGTTTCCGTGAACAACACACACACACACAGCATCTCTATAGCAGTCATAAATTATCTGAGTGTATGATGTTATATCTATAGTTTAGTTTGAAACTATGTTCTGGGATCTGGATAGTTCACTGAGGTAATTTGGGCTAAAATTCTGTTATGGCTAAGATTATGTGAGACAAGGTTGTATCATAGAGTAGTTGTATAGTTTAGTAGTTTCATTTTCATTGTTCATTCATATGCATTGCTTGAGGGCAAGCAACCGTTCAAGTTTGGGGGTATTTGATAAGTGATCTTTTTAATCACTTATTGTATATTAATCCATGCGAATTGTGCCAACCTCGAGTACATTTCATTTTGTTTTAGTTGTATTTCATGTTATTTTGCATTGCATATACTTAAAACTCCTTTTGGTGAATAAGTGCAGGAATCAGCTTCATTTTGGTGGAATTCAAGGTATCGGTGAGCGGATGCGTGAAGGCTAGTTGAAAGGCGAGGATGTGCATGGCATGGGGGTACAATGAGGCATGGAAATCAAGCAAGCATGAGGATGAAAGCAAGTAGCAGCAGCAGCAGCAAGCAGGAAACCAGACTCAGGAATTGCAGGACAAAGGGCGCGCGACAGTACAAAGGCAGACTCGCGCGCCCGCGCGAGTATAGAGCTTTTCATGGGAACCTTCTACAAGTCAAACTCCCATGAAGGCAAGGGACGCATGATCATGAGAGACTCGGCCGCATGCATGCGAGGCATGAGTCTTGTGACCGCACGAGAGGACGTCTGGTTTGGTCTGAGCCTACTGTGAGTCTCACGGCCGCGAGCCAGAAACACTAGGGACGCGTGCGGCCGCGCGCGATGCTAATGTTGTAATTTGTTTTATTTTTATTTCTCAACTTAATAATGTGTAATGCGGTATAAAACGATTCTGACGTGTGTCAGAGAATGGGACCAGACTTTTATTACGTAACTTTCGTAGTAGCAATTAGAGTTTACACCTTGGGAGAGATTCCAATGTAGGAGAAAGCCATAACGTCTATTTTTCTCTACTTCTTCTTGGAGATCTCTGTCATCGTGGATGTGACGCCCCCAAAATTAGGTATACGTCACCCATCTTGGGTCGCCACTTACATGGTACATAAATTCAAATACGACTTACTAAATATACTGCTGTAGGTACAATACGACATAAAGCGTGAGTTTGAATACAAATATTGTCTACTAGATATTATACAAACTCAAAAGGAGTCCTCATTACAACTATTATCACACTATTTCACGGAATAGTGAGGACTACTAATGCTATCCTCCGGACCATTACTTCGTTCCCGACTCGTCCCATATATGTTCTCATTTCTCAAGAGAAACGGTGAAAGAAAAGGTGAGCTCAACTAGCCCAAGAAGAAATATTATGACTAAGATAATGCGAGAATAAATTATCATTAGCCTTCAACGTTGTGTTAAAGCGATAAAATACAATAGACAACCGGTTTTAGCTGCAGCGTGAATAAGCAATCCATTAAAAGAGTCAAGTAGAGAATAAAGTCTACTATCTTTTAGGTTTTAAAAGGTTTTCATCAATTTTTATCATTTGAGACTCGACAATAAATAAACCACCACATCTAATCATCCCTCTACCACACGGGCCAAGGATTTTCATCAAATTATCAATGGTCATGACTATACCGAATCACCCCTGGTCATAATCATACCAAAAACTATCCATCAACGCATTCTGTGCCAATCGAGGACTTTTGTCACATCATTTATATCAAGTCATGATTATACCGAATGATCCTCGGTCATAATCATACTAAGTTCATCTATGCACGTAAGCCAAAGATAACATAATATAACATGAGGATGATGACAATGACATAGTAATTCAATAAAACAAGTTCAAGAATTATTTAATCCATGAATTATTAACGCCCAAATTGTCAACATGATCTTTTGTTTCAGTAGAGTAAAATTCAAGAATGATCGGAAGAATATTTCCATGAAAAGATATTGGATGAAACGCAAATATCAAGGATATTCTACTAATTTCATGGAGTATAGAAGTCAAAGTTTTAACCATTTGGGTATAATAAAGAATGGAATAACAAAAGAAATCACCATGCATGCGGTATCAGATAGACAAAAGTTATTCCAATGAGAATAATAATAACGGAACCAGTCGTGTGAAATTCACAACCGGATGTGATGTTCCAACAGAATAATAAAGATGGAACCCGATCCGGTGTAAAACACATGATAGGATATTCCAAATGAATGATAAAAGGCGGAACCAGTCCGGTGTAAAACACATGCGAGGATGTTCCAATGCAGAATAATAAAAGCGGAACCGGTCCGGTGTAAAAACACATGCATGTGATGTTCCAACAGAATAATAGAAGAATGTCACCAAGTATAGGTAAACTGTATATATAGGTTATTCCAATGTAATAATAAGCAACGAGAATAACATAAGGATTTCACCAAGTATAGGGTATGCAGCCAGATACGAGGTTATGTATAGGGTATGCCACTTTTTTACAAAAGTTATTCCAATGTAATAATAATGAATGGAATAATGAAGTTCTCTTCAAGAAGAAAGAATAACACCCCTTACTTAGTAAAAGAACCTGAATATAGAAGTAGTGAAGTAGCAGAATACTCTTCTTCTTTCTATAATTTTTCTCTATAGCTTCTTTCTATAATTTCTCTCTAGAGTTTCAATGAATTAAGTAAGAAAATAATGAAGGAATGAGCTTATTTATAGGAAAATGGAATGCATAATAACTAATCCATGAACGGTCCAGATTGATTTACTTTAATCGACGGTCCATATTTAAAGAAAAATCATTTAAATAAAATATAATATATTCTATTTATATAAAACATTTTACTATGCAAATACTATGCAATACTATGCAAAACACTATGCAAAAATACTATGCAACACTATGCATAATAAAATATAATATATTCTATTTATAGAATAACTTTAATAAAGTATTCTATTTTATATAAAAGATGTTTCGCTTTTTTATTACGTTAATAATACTGAATAAAACAAAACGTCATTATCATTATAATAATTCATATTATTAATCGACAATAATGGAATCAAACTGAGTGACTTCTCACATAAGCATTAATAATCAATACCGTGTGTGCTACTATGCAACCACACTTATTATTGTATTTTTTACTACCGAAAGTAGTTCAACAAGAACTACCACGGTAAAACTTCCGCCGTTATTTCAATAAAATATTTTTGTCGCTTTTCTCAATCCGACAATAATTACATTGTGGGGTCCACCAATGATTGAGTAGTTGTATTTAATATTCCCCGCTAAACCGAATATTCCCAGACCAATCGAATATAATATAACCACTTGCATACTTTGCAAAATTTATAAATACTACCCACAACTATAATATTATCTTCAATTCACACCATAATATTAAAAAATTATTTCAACAAAATTTAAATCTTTATTGATAAAATCTGGGGTCTCACAGTGGATATTAATTATTGTTTATTGGAATTCTTTGTGGATTCAATAGTTAATCATTGGTTTCTATTCAACGATTGGGTTTGATCATTCTAACTTTCTTCCATTCGTTTGTTTATTGATCATGTTTAGCCTTGATCCCATAATGGTTTTTGGTTCCGCTATGAACTAACTCCATTATAGGATCCTAACGGATTTTAATATGTAATTTGGTTACACATCTAAGTGTTAGATTTGTTTTGTATATCATTGGATTATCTATCATGGTTGGTTTGTATGTATGAATGACTGATAATCTTCATTTAGTATTTGTATGGAATTGGAAATGAACATATGAATATGGATGAAATCATGATAGCATGCGAATATGGGGATTGCATATTTTGTGAAACAGATAGGAATATATTGTTTTGCAGTATGAGCTAGAATAAGGGTTGTGCTTAAAATTAATAGGATTGCAATTGCGCATAGGAATATGGTAATTGTGATGGTATTGGTGATCATATAGATTCTATCATCTGTAGATGATATGTGAGTTGGTTATAGTGCATTGGAAAATGGTTATAACTCGCTTTTATGCCCTTGGCTATTATCCTGTGATATGTGAACACTTCTTGCATGACATATGGCGATTGAATGAAATATTGAATGAAGTTAGGATCCCATTGTTTCCACATTATATTTAGTCCATTTATACTCTTATTTTTAGTTGGTATCATAATTAGTTTAAACCAACAATTAAGTCCATAGTCTTAGCATATAAATATAGTGAGTTAATTAATGCATAGTAGTCTAAAGTTAACACTTTCTCTGTGGGATCGATACTTTACTTACTCTGTATTACTTGTTGACCCGTGTATACTTGCATGAGTTAGAGCTCTTTTATAAGAACTATAAAAGAGGCAACACATTCGCTCCTCATTATCGACCAAATGGGATGCAAACCGGGATAACTCCGCAAATTTAGCCTCATATTGCGACACGGTCATATTGTTTTGTTCCAACTTGATAAACTCCACCTCTTTCATGTGACGAATACTCTTGGGAAAGTACTTGTCGTTGAATAGCTCTTGAAACTTCTCCCAAGACATCTTGAGAAAGGCCAGTCGAGTACGCTTTACGTTTCTGATTCCAACCAAGAATCCGCCTCTTCACGCAATATGAAGGTGGCGAAAGGAACCTTTTGCTCCTCGGAGCATCCCAAGACATCAAATATCTTGGTGATCTGCTTTATCCATGCTTCCGCCTTAAGTGGTTTTGGCTCTCCAATAAACTCCGGTGGTCCCAGCTCCTTGAACTGTTTAGCGGTGACCGTCCGAGAGTTTCCAGTGTTTCCACCTACATTTTGGACAGGAACCGTTCTCGCCTGATGTTGCATGAATTGCATAAAGCCTCTGAAAAATCCATCATTCATCATTTGGTCAGTGTTGTTGTTTGCGTGAGGATTGTCGCCTTCCTGATGCACATTATCCTGATTATTGATACGTGGAGACTCAATGGTCTCCTGTGGTCCATTGCCATTCTCAACATTCTCGGATGTCATTTTCAGATACTGCCACAAAACAAAGGTTAATTAACATATAACATATTATCCCTATACTTTGACCGACCAATTAAATACCAAATAAACTTAGGTAGGTCATACTAGCGAAGGAATTCCCCGTCTCTCCCCTCCTAGTTCTAGTCTCACATCTTAGCCAGGGATCATATCCCTAAGCTTTGATACCAACTGTGATGCTCCCAAAATTAGGTATACATCATCCATCTTGAGTCGCCAGATACATGGTACAGAATTCAAATACAACTTAATAATACAACTGTCGTGTACAAAACGACAAAACATAAACTATGAGTTTGAATATAAATATTGTCTACTAGAGAGTATACAAACTCAAAAGGAGTTCTCATTACAATTATTATCACACTATTTCACATAATAGTGAGGACTACTAATGCACCATCTAGGACCATCACTCCATTCCCCGACTCGTTCCAGCTATATTCTCATTTCCTGAAGAGAATAGTGAAAGAAAGGGTGAGCTCAACTAGCCCAGTAAGAAATATTATGACTAAGATAATGCAGAATAAATTATCATTAGCCTTAAACAAAGTGTTAAACTAATACAATATAACAAACATCAAGTTTAACTCATAAATGAACAAGCAATCCATTAAAAGAGTCAAGTAGAGAATAAAATCTACCATCTTTTATGATTTAAAAGGTTTTCATCACTTTTATCATTTGGGACTCAAATTTTAATAAATAATCCACATCATTGAATCACCCCTCACATACTACGACCAAGGATATTCTTTAGTATCACGACCACAATTATCCATGCACTACTGGGCCAAGAATATTTGTGTATTCATTAATGGTCATGATCATGCCAACAACTGTCCATCAATGTACTACGGGCTAATGAGGACTTTTACGACATCATTTTTAATATTACGGTCATGATTACACCGAATAATCCCTGATCATAATCATACAAAGTCCATCTATGCACTACAGGCCACAAATGACTTTCAAAAAAAATATAAATATGAGGATGATGACAATGATATAAGAATTCAATAAAACAAGTTATAAAATTAATTTGTCCAAGAACCAATAACGTCCAAATTGTCAACATGATACTGCTTTGTAGAGTAAAATTCAAGAATGCTCAGAAGAATATTTTCATGAAAAGATACTGGATGAAGCGCAATTATCAAGGAATTTTTCACTAATTTCATGGAGTATAGAACTCAAAGTTTTAACCACTGAGTATAATAGAGAATGGAATAACAAAAGAAATCATCAGGTATGCGATAGACCGCACAGGCAGGTTATTCCAACAGAATAACAATTAATGGAACAAGGTTCGACGTAAAACGCACAGACAAGATATTCCAAGAAAATAATAAAGACGGAATAAGGTCTGGCGTAAAACGCATAGACAGGATATTCCAACAGAATAATAATAAAGAATTTAATCGTCCGCCAGAAATGCATGCAGCATGTGATATTCCAATGTAAAAATAAAGATAGAATCAAAAGTCCGCCAGAAAACGCGCATGCATGTGATATTCCAAATGTAATAATAACAAATGGAATAATGAAGAATTTCACCAAGTATAGGGTAGTGGCATGAGACAAAAGTTATTCCAATGTAATAATAAATAATGGAATAATGAAGTTCTCTTCATGAATACAAAAGAAATAATACCCCTTACCGTAAAAGAAACTGGATATAGGAAAAGAAAGTTAACAGACTTCTCTTCTTCTTTCTCTCTCTTGAGTTTCAGTGAATTCATAAGAAATAATGAAGGAATGAGCTTCTATTTATAGGAGAATGGAAAGCATACTATGCAATAAAATATTCTAATAAAATAAAACTTTTAAATAAAATATTATATATATTATACATATATATATCACATGCTTCTTTCTTAAATTAGTGGATTCAATCGTGATATTACTTGCTTCATCGGATAAATGTTACATAATATATAAATATATATATATATATATATATATATATATATATATATATATATATATATATAATACACGCCATTTACTAAGAATGAGGATATGGCATATTACCAAGTTTAGATTCCATATAACATAAGTCAAGTTTATCATATACAATTAAACCAACTTTTACAAGAAATAAGCAACCAAGTCATTATACCATTAATATAATATATACTTATATAACACAATTAGTGAATCCCCCACTAAAACCCACTTGAAAGCTTCAAAGATTATATATATATATATATATATATATATATATATATATATATATATATATATATATATATATATATATATATATATTATATTTATAACACACTATTTTAAAAAATAAGTAGGTGGGGGTCCAAAATAAGCAAAATTGAGTGACTTCTCACGTAAGCATCAATAATCAATACCGTGTGTGCTACTATGTAACCATGCCAGATTCTCGCATTTTTAACACCGGTGTTTCAACAGTTAACTGTAAAACTTCCGCCGTTATTTTCATAAAGTATTTTTGTCGTTTTCTCAATCCGATAATAATTCCGTTGTAGGGTCCATCGATGATCGTCGTGTCGTTGTATTTAATATTCTCGTTAAAACGAATATTCCCCACCAATCGAATATTATATAACAACTTCATGTATTTTGCAAAATTTATAAATATTACCCACAACTATAACATTATATCAAATTTACTCCATAATATTCAAAAATAATATTTATAGAAAATTTATCTTTATTCAAAAAGTTGGGGTCTTATAGTGAATATAATGAAAGCATAAGCTCAAATAGAGTTTGAACAATAAGAAGTAATTTAAGTAACGTATAGAGAAGGGATTAAAAACATGCGTGAGAGGATTCAAATAAGAATCTCGCAGAGTTATGGGGTTACCCAACTCCAATAATATGGATGTAAGGTGATAATAAATAGACAGTGTCTATAAGAAAAGAATGATAAAGAAGTTAAGAATAAAAGTTATAGTTAAGTATGGTACAGTTGTACTCTTTAGTAGTTGATGTATGGTATCTGGGCTAAACAACTCCTTCATAGAGCGGAGGTATATATGAACTAGCAACTCGGAACCTAGTTTGTTGGTTGTTTGTGGGAAACCACTCAGCGTACCATATTGAAACTATTAGAGACTCGATGTGTACCAATTTAGAAAATGGATACGTATGATGAAAATGTTGAACTCGATTGGAATGTTGAACAATGTAAATGAAGTTGGAAATTCTTAAAGCAGGAATTGTTATATAAACAAGAAGATTCAAAGAAGAATCTTAAAGAGATATGTAGATAAGAAATGGGAGTTACCTAACTCCAATAGCCAAGATAATGAATAATGTCGTAAATGAAAGGAAAGAAAGGGGATCGTAAAACAAAACTATCACAAGTTAACAAAAGAATTTTACGAGAGATGATTATATAATAAGATCACGACGTGATCAGTTTAAGTTATAAAAGAAAGATGGTCTATAATGTTTGAATAATTATAGCTTAATGCTATGAAGATGGTGTATTATGAAAAAGTACAAGATAACTCATGAGGAGTTATAGATAATGTGATACGAGGAATTTGTATCGAGCAAATAGCAAGTTAAGAGTAAGATAGAGTTAGGTGGGATTTCAATTGAGGACTCATGTGATGGCTAAGTTGTACAAATCTTTGTATGGGCGAGGGTTTTGTGCTTGCACTCAGTTTATCATATTGATAATCATTGGAATGTTGGTGTGGCGCTATCTATGTATATGTGGCAAAAAGATGATTCTTTTCTCATGTGTATGTTTGATAGTTCGAAACTATTAAGATTAGACAGATATTATTAGGATTAGGCGTGGTTCTTAAAACTAATGCATATGGTAAGTTCATGACTCATAATAATATGTTATGTTTTGAACCCCTCAGCGAATGGACGCCTATGGTCTGATAAGGATAAGTTATTAAACTCATATTATTGTGGCAAGTCCTGAACTTCCAATGTGCGGTAAGTTTGATGAACTTGGGTATAATTAAGTTATGAATGGAGTATTGAGGATGATAGGAATAGATAGATCTTTTAAGCAATGGATCATTACAGAAAGTAGAGTTGATGGTGGAAGCATATGTATTCTAAATCTACTAGCTATGCTAGACTTTCGAAATTTATTGACTTCATGCTGAAGTTTACACTTCTATTTCTTGAAAAATATTGGATCAAATGATGGAACCAATGAGTTTTAACAACAATACTGTTATTCGTATGTCTATGCTAATTGTTTCGGCTAGACAAAAATGATTTGCAATATATCAAAATGTATTTTATATCATTAATGCATCATGTAACCTGGTGCAAAGATGATAAAAATGATGGAGTCATCAATGCAATATTACCTAGTGTTGGATGTGATCTAAGGATCGTCATCCCACTATGGTATGATGTAGTATGATAAAATCACCAAATGACGGAATCCTCAACGGACTGTAAATACAGTGCACTATCATGACGTCATAAAAAGATTTTTGAGATATGAGAATACATATGTATGTATGTATGTATATGTATATTTTGGTTGATGTCCGAATTGTTGTATAGGTCTATGTTATTTGATTCAGCTAGACAAATATTGAAAGATGTTCATGAAATTTAAGAGTTTCTTGAGAAGTTATGCCAAACCAAATTGTTTTGGTGCGGATTCAGATGTTGAAAAGATGAGATGAACAACCCTATTATTAGGGGTTGCGCTTAGTTTTATACTTTGCACTGAAATGTTTGTATACAATACATGTACAATAGGTTGATCACCTAGAGTTCTTGCGGAGGGTGTTTTCAGTCTTTGTAATTGATAAACATTCTGCCAAAGAGGGTTTAAAGTGTGAAAAACCGAGGGTGAAGCACTATTAAACCTAGATAATAGAGTTCATGGTCTTGTGACCCTCAGCATGATTTAGAATCTTTTAAATTCCTGAGTTATTCATACTATTTCCCAATTATTGAACAATTGTGGAGGATTCTTGTTATTCTGCAAGATGGAAGTGAAAAAGGAAAGTATTCCTTAGAAAGAAGTAAGTCGTAAAATACGACACTGAATGATGGATATGTTGAATAAGTGAGAAAAGAAATTTTGAAGTGGAAAGGATGTGAGTTATCAAAGAATAATGTGAAACTTTTAATAGAAAAGTTTAATAATTGTATTGATATTTGTGGAAAGAAAGTGGTTATAGAAACCATTGAATGAATGAAGTAGTGACGTAAAAAATCTACTTTGATAGATTGAATGAATAAAGATTAATAAATAAATAAATAAAAAATTTCGAGGACAAAATTCTTAGAAGAAGGGGTGAATGTAATTTCCTGAGAGTTTGATCATATAATATATGATAATGATCCTTAGAGAAAGATAATGAACGGGTCAAAGAATATGTAATACTCAAATATAATTGAGTCTAAGTAAATATTATGAAATAAAACTTATAAGAATTTATTATCAAGAATGGTGAGAGTAGAAAATATAAAACCTATATTAAGGTAATGTGTTGAAGTTATTCAATGAATAGATTTGAGGAAAACCCGAGTAAGGTAGGGTTTTGATGATTAGATGACGGAATCCTTATAAGGAGGGAAGGATGTGACATCCTGCATTTTTAGAAATTATAAATGAGAATTTTATAAATAAAAGCATTATTTATGAGATATGTTGGTGTGTGAGTATGTGTATGTCATATATTGTAGAATATGTGAATTGAGGTGAAGAGAATGTTATATATTAATTTTAATATATATAAATATTTAATTGAATTATTTATTGAGTTAAATAAATAAATTTTGTTTTGATTATAGAGTAATGTAATTAAGTGTAAAGTGATTAATTAAATGAATATTTAGTATTTAATTTAATTAATATAATAATTTTTATGTTATAGTTCTAATTTAATTGAGATAATTAAATTAGATGAGTTATGTGATGATTGTTACACAAAATTATAATTAACAAGTAAATATAATTATGTGACAATTTGATGAGATTGATTGATGTTAAGCTATTGATTAATTAAAATAATGAGTATTTGCCAAACATGGTCTTAGGCTTTTCAAGTTCAAATTGGTGTAACCTATGTATTAACTAGTAATTAGTACATCTAATAATTACTAGGAGTTACATATATTATATATTACTAGTATTGTATATTATATGTATATACTACAAGTTAGCATGTTAGTTTTAGAAAACAAACCAAAGAAAGAAGAAGAGAGTTAGAGAGAGTTGTAGGAGGAGAAGAAGAAAAAGGAAAGCTTTGAGAAGACAAAACAAGCCCAATCATCATCATCTCCATCTCTCTTAAATTCATACTAATAAAGTTATAATCTAAATTCCTTGTTTTAATTATATTTTTATGTTCTTCATAATGTAGATAATTGTTATGTAGAAGTTGTATTAAGAAATTGAGAGAGATAGAGAGAAATAGTGGAATTGAGCTGAGCTAAAAGAAGAAGAAGAAGAAGAAGAAAAGAAGAAGCTAGAAGAAGGTAACTTCTAAACTCTTATTTAATCCTTGATTTTTTTGGTAGATTTATGTTCTAGGGTAGTAGATCATGTAATATCTGAGATTTCTGTGTAATCTAACAATTTCAATAAACAAACTTAAGTGAAATTCTTATGTGACAGTTATTCATAAATGAATTATTTAATTTCATTATATGTTATGTGATAAGATGTATTGGAATGGTTGATACAGTTGAGTCAACTATTCAATTTGGATAAGTATGAAATTAATTCTAATTAATTTTGTGGGATGACTTTAAAACATGACTTTGAGTTCGGAGCGGAATTTAGTGATGCGGACAACGTATTTGAGTCCGCAACGTCGAAATTAGTCAGGATAGACTGTAACCACGAAAATGCATCACGGTTGACTTTTTGGTCAAGTCAACCGGTTGACTTTTTTGGGGGGAAAGTCAACTATGAATTTTGAAGTGGAGTTTGACAAAACGGATAGTTCCATGATGTCCGGGACATCGACTTTAGTAGGAATCGATATAAGTATCGAACACGTTTTGCTACGAGGGGTAAAATGGTCAAAATGATTATTAATTGATTAAATGATTAAAATAATGTTTTTATTTACATAAAGTTCAGTTGCTGGGAGTCCTTGTGACAATCTATATGGGACAAGGGAGGGAGTATACGTACTATAAGGATTATTGAGGGAGAGGGGGTTACTCTTGTGTTATTAAACAAAAACCTTTCATTTTCTTAACTCCTACCCATATAGCCTAATGAATTGTGAGTGTAATGATATCTGATCATGGGAGAGTTGTAATGGGTTGGAGATTTCAGTTTTATTACACTATATATGAGGTATATACATTCCATCTAAGCCTCTTCTTCCTTTCACAACAACTTTCTAACTAGAGAACAAAAATAAAGAAAAGAGAAGAAAATATTGAGGGTTTTAGAGTGGTTAAAGGTGGGCTACAAATTTTAGAGAATCTTGCAAGCAAGGAAGGTGGTTATCAAGCTCCAATCAAGAAGAATTTGCAACCAAGGTAAGCTATGAGACCCACTTGTATGTTCTTGAGGAAAAATAGTGAAAAATGAATGTATAGCTATGATAAATGTTTTGTTTTAGCTTGGTGATGCCATGATTTCGTGTATTACTGCTATGTGGATGATAAAAATGAAAATTCTGGTATATAACATGCTACTATTACATAAAGAATCATAGAATTCATGTATGCATGCTAACTATTTGATAAAATGCCTCTTAGTTGCTAATTTGATCAAAACATGAAAAGTTAGAGGGTTTGATTGTTGTAACATGTGTATATATGTTAGTAAATGTGGTCTGGACAGTAGGAATCAAATCCATGTATGCTAGAATCAAAATCATGATTTTCTCAAAAGTTGGGTTAAACTAGTTTGCATGAGTTTTCAGAATTTTCGGTCGCTTGAAATCATGTCTTCGGTAATCCGTTTGGTACATGTAGTAAATTTGTAAAATAGTAAGTAGCATGAAGTATAATCTGTCCAAATTTCATTCGGATTGAAGCTATATTGAGTGAGATATAAAAATCGTAAGCAAGCATGTTCACAACAAAAATCTGCTGAAATCTGGAATTTCCAGAATTTTTCTAAGTATGAAACTGTTGGGCATGCTTTTCAAGGCGATCTGCTCGTGGTCTTAACTTGTCATTTTTTCGGGATGTGATATTTTTGTAAAATACTACGCTATATGGAGTACATTGTGTCAAAATTTCGAGTCATGTCATGTATGATTGATAGGAATAAAATTGCAAAGTAAATTTGCTTTCGAATCTAGAAAAAATTTTAAAGCAAAGAAGAGCAGATTTTAAAGCCTGCTCGGCCGGGTTTGATCCGAGGTGCCTGCCTGGTCGAAAAAATTTTAGAAACTTTATTTTGTCCAGATTTTCATACTGAACCCCTGGACCTTTAAGATGCAACCTGCTTGTGTAGTTTAAAGTGTATTTAATTAAGTATTAGTTTATAAACATATTAATATTATTTTCTTTCGTTTTGAAGTTTGAGAACCACTTAAACTATGTGAGGCTATGTGTTATGTGATTGAATAAGCTTGACCTATGTGATGCAACATGATATATAATTGAATTGTTTTGAATACAAGTTAACTTAATAAATCTTATTAAAATAATAGGAGACCGTTATACTTCAAACTAGATTGTGTATGAATGGTGATTAACGAGACACATGTGATTAGGTTATGTGAAGGTTAATTGATAACGTTAATTATAGCGGGCTTATCAAACAAGTTTCCTAACCCTAATTTCTTTTGGGTATTTATTAAATCCTTACTAAAATTATCGCAGTAAGGATAAGTATTGGACTTGTGTTAGTTATTTATTCGTGCAAGTTTCTTCGTTGAAAAGTCATACAAACTTCAATTATCTTGCAAGCTTATCGATGATTATTCAGTTATTATTTTAACTGCCATATGTTTAAATTTCATTTCATTATCGAATCGTTTCTAAGTATGTTTCTCGGCCGTTGTTTCAGCTAGTTATTATTGATGGAAAAAGTGATTTAAAATAAATCTTTCGAAGCTATTAAATGTTTACCAATCTAAATTGCTTTGGTGCGGTCTCACATGATTACTAAGATGAACAACCCGAATAAACGGGAAAATAGATGTCAGGCAAATAGTCCCATTTCGCTTATACAACTTAAAACTTAATACTTGTGCACAACGTAGGGTACAATAGGCTGATCACCTAGCGTACTTGCAGAGACCGTTTACAGTCTATTAGATTGTTAAACCGTCTGATGATTTTTGATGAAAGAAAATATGTTCAGGGTATTTTACACCCCATAGTATGATATTGAAAATTCTTAAATATCCATTCTTGATGTTCCTATTTAACACTTGACAATCATTTCAACTGTTGAGGTTTAGCTATTCAACTGCTTTCATTCCTGATGTATGTTTTCAAATTTCTGTATATACTTGCTGGGCAATTCGTGCTCATTCTTTCTTAAACCTTTCAGTTAAGGGTGAGAAGGCTGAGGGTTCGGGCAAATACAAGGGAAAGTCCAAGATGAAGTGATGCTAATGGTTATGTAATAAGTTAATTATTTCCGCATATGTGTAATGTAGCGATAAACGCTAAGACTAAGTTCCAGTATGTTTTAAGCTTGTAAAGACTTGGGATGTTATTTTGACTATTTATGTAATGGGTAATATAATATTATTATTATTGTTAAAGTTTACTTAGATAGATGATGTTGTATGTTGTATCGTGAGCATCAAGTCTTATAATCGATGTTACACGGATTTGGGGGCGTCACAGATCATGTTTAATCTGTTTGTATTGGTTTAATCTTGGATTATCAAGAATCAAACAAGAGGATTCAAGAAAGAAAATGAAATGGAAAGAAAATTTGAAGAACAAAATTCGTAGGTTTTTAATTTTTGTGGACATATCTTGTGAAATTCATACCTCTTTGCGTATAATGAGTTAGAAAGTGAGCCTTATATCAAATCGAAGATATGGAAGTAAGCTATATCCTGAAAGTGGAAGCACATGAAAACTCTTTGTATATTTCTTGAAATGTCTGTTTTGTCCAAAAAATCAAAACTGTTACGGTTTCTGACTTTGCAAAATTCATATAAATTCGTGTGTTTTGAATCTGAAGAAACTTAAAACTGCAAAGTTATAGATATGGAAGTTTACTAGCTAGACTCGCACGATTGAGCCATTTAATGGACCGGATCATGTCCAAAATAAATTGTTTAGTAAGGATGTCTAGAAAATGAAATTTTCTAGACTAGTTTATTAATTACAGAATCTAGTTTAGATAGATAAGGGTCTGACTTTAAGGGCTAGATGAGGTTGTAGTACACTGAATAAGGGTTAATTCTATATAAGAAGGAACAAAAACGGACATGTAACGAACGAGTTACGTTAAAAATGAAAACAACATTTTGTTAAAGAAATTGTGAAGATGAGTTTTATAATTCTGTTTGAATTAAGATTTTGGGTGATGATATATTTTGATGATTAAAAATATGTTTTGACATATGTAATGAGTATAGATATGTGTTATCATATTCTATGCATAATTAACCATTTAAGATCAAGAGTTGAGATAAGTTAATGTGTTCACATAACGTGCTCGATAAAATGCCTAAGAGTAATAGTGTTTTCTAAACTTTGGTATACAAAGTGTCTAACTAATGGCTAATATTGGATATCTAAGTATGAAAAGATGATAATACAAGAATAATAATGGAAAGAAATCGAAAAGGGTAATTTTTGATTTATGAAGGAAAATTAAACATGTAAACAATGTGTTGAATATGCATTTTGAAACCAAAGTGATATAATAAAATGGTGTGATATACGCACATTAAACTACAAGTGTGATAGTAAAGCATGTGTGGTGATGAAAATGACAAATAAAACCGAGTTCAGATATAAAATAGTTAAATGTCTATAAAGACATTATAAAGGATAATAAGATAAAGTAAGGTCTTAGAATAAATTTGACCATGAGATTGAGTATTGATTTTATTTATTATCAATCTCACATACAGTGTAGGTTGTGCAAGGACGCGAAGTATTAGCGTGTTGGTAAAACGCCGGTAAAGGCAAGTCTTTTAGTTCCTTTTTGCTATGTGAACTTGATGATGAACTGCTTTAAAATTTTAGTGTATGATGTATTATATATGTCAGAAGTATGAAATGTGAAAGTCAATCTATGACTATGATAATTGAACTATGAATGTTGATTGAGTAAGGAACTCAATCTTTATAGTTGTTATGTGAACTACAACATGTATGCTATGTTTGTTTATGATTATTCTTGTATGTTGAGCATGTTATTATGTGCTACGTGATGTATGAAAACTGTTAGATTTTTGCTGAGCTGTCGAGCTCATTCTTGCAAATAACCATTTTTGCAGATTCAAAAATTGAAGGTAACGCTATGTGCTACTTGATTGTTATGGATCAAAAGTGATATATAAAAATTTAATATCCTAGTTAAGTTGTTATTCTTGTAAACCATGTCTAATGTTTCGAATAATGTATTAATATTTAATTGTAATATTGTTTTGCGAATGTAAACTATTGTAATATTAAAATGATTATGAGATATCTAGATGTAAAGGTTGAAGGTTTTGGGAACGAGGATAGTTTGTAATAGAAAATTTTTATTATTCCGCAAATTTCAATGGTTGTGTTATCATTTAATGATGTAAAATTAGAGGTTGAATGTATTATTAACGACTGAAATCGAGAATTAAATTGTATAAATTTTGGGGTCGTTACAATTACTCCTTCTCTCCATAAATTGTTTTCAAACAATTTATTTATATATTAAATATATAATTTAATATATTCAATCATTTATTCACATATGAATTTAATTTACTAACTAGTTGATACCAATATACATATTTACATATTGGATCTCATCTCATATTTTTACTTTACATCCTTTGATATAATATTAAATATTATACCATTATCCATATAACATAATACCATATATCCAATTATTTTATTTTCTTTCTATAAATTGTCTTCACAATTTATTTTATCAAGTAAATATATATTAATATATTCACCACATTAAATACATGCATACATTACACTCAATAAGGTAAAATATGATTTCTTAAATAAAATAGTGGTTATACGTGAAGTATATTTAATTCCACTAATTTACCACATTAAAATAATTTAATATTATAAATTATTTTAATTTTACCCATCTAATTTTCTTTAGTAATTTACTCCTACACTTTACTTACATATAATAAATATATAATTCTAATATATTTATTATACACAACATCACATATTGCATGACACATATTCCTTTGTGCACTACAATACACATAAAATATCATATAATAAAAAAAAATATTTAATTCTTATTTTAATATTTCTCAAAGATTTGGGTTATCACATCTCTTATTTTAATGAATTCTCTAATCAAATGAAAGTGTCGCGTTAACACATGTTTGGATCTAAGATGAGACTTAAGAACTATTCCTAGTTCTGTAATAAACCTTTTATCCAAACAATCAATTTATAGCTTCATTTATAGCTATATACTTTTTTTCCACTAAACTAATCACTCTTTGTCGTTTGGAACTTTTCCAATTCACTGAACCACCATTCGAGTTACGTCTATATATATATATATATATATAAAAGAAAGAAAAAGCCAAAGATCGACGATCTAGGCGTAACTAGTCGGTGAGATTCTATATATATATATATATATATATATATATATATAAAGCAATAGAAAGCTTAAAATTTTGAAAAATATTAAAGTGGGCTGCCAATAAGACTTCAGACCGATTTTGGAGCTTGAAAACTCAATTTTCACCGGTTAAATTTTGATATGTGGTAGAATATGAGCTTAGAAGTGTTTAGAAAGAAAAATATCCACGTTTGGAGCACTTTAGAAGAGGTTAAGGGCTGAAATGGACAGTGTTTTCTTTATCTTTTTCTTTTCAAAAGATCTGGTGGGGGGGTCTATTTATAGGCCAAGATGGACGCGGGTCTATCTGCGATTTCTCCGGTTGCCCCGGGCCTCGTGGGTCTTGTTATCTCGAAGTACGTGCACTCAGACAATGCACTGTCTGCTCGAACCTTCATTACTTTTAATCCAGGCATCCGCACAACACGCAAGTATATGTGGTCAACAAGTAATAAAGTGAAAGTAGAGTATTGTTCCCACGAGGAATTGTTTAATAAAAATCACCAAGTACTAACCCGTAACCAACTCAATCTTATTTAAACGAAGGAATTTCAATTTATAAGTAAACTAATTCTAATTACCACTAGTTAAATTAAGATAACGAAGATTTAAGATCACAACTTCACTTATTGCTTCATTTAAGTTAACACACTTCTCATCAATTATTCTATATCTTGGATTGTTAATCAAGAACACTAAAGCAGATAAAACCACCTCTCGATGCATAATACCCATATTAACGTCAATCCACAATTAAGATAGAAATCCGTTAAACACCTTAATCAACTAACCCAGTATATCTCTATGTGATTTACAATTGAAGAAGGTTGAAGAATAAGTTCTCTATCCAATTACATGCGATGTCAAGCGTATCTCTACCTTAACAATAATCAAAAATCTGCTATTGAAAAAATTCATGACACATGCTATCATGATAAGATCTAAATCAATACTTCATCTCTCGAGTTCATATAGATTATCACGATAATTGATAACCAATCAATTAAACAATTAAGTCCAAATTACAATAGACAATCCTCATAACAGAATATAATAATTAATAGCGAAACATATTAAAATAAACTACACAATAAGATCCATTGTAATCTCAAACAAAGAATTAGTTCATGATTATTGAATTACAACTAAGAATCCACAATTGAATACGCATTGAAAGATAAAAATAAGAGTAGAGTAAAGAATAAATCTGTTGTTAGTAGATCTCCATCTTCGTCAAGCTTCTGCTCTTGATTATCAATGGTCTTCAAGTTGCTTCAATCTCCAAATCTAATTAGAACTAGTGTTTTGCTCTAATTTACCCTAATCTAATCTAATGGAATCCTTTCTCTAGTCTCTAATCTCCCCTAATCCTTGTGATTCTCCTCCTTTTATAAGTCTCTTTATATGTCTTTAAGTCCTCTTGAAAGTTCTCTTGGAAGTCCTTGTGTAAACCGGATCGAAACAATCCTTCCCGGACTCAAATTCGACCAAAATTTGCATTTTTCGCGCATTTTCTGGGCTACCCCCGCCCCGGCGGGCTAGGGTTCTGACTTATAGCTGGTACGCCCACCTCGGTGGCGGTTTTGTGATGGAAAATTTTCTGCTCGGACGTCCCTTGGGAAAGCGGTCATAACTTTTGATCCAGGACGAGTTACGAGGCCTGCCACCTATCAAATCGAAGATATCGACGAGATCTGCAACTTTATTCTTTGAGATTCTAGAAATAACGAATGGATGAAGGTCGAAAATGGGCTGGAAGTGACTGCTGTTCAAATGGCCACCCAAAACAGTGACGTTCGACATCCGTTGGTACAAATGTCATAACTCTTGCATCCGAAATCCGATTTTGATGATTCAAGATGTTCCGAAAAGCTAAGAAGAAGCTCTACAATGTAATCCAAGTTCCAAACCAAGAACATGAAATAAACATAAAAGCCCAAACGATGTCCGAATTGCTTTTCTTTGCGTTTTCATATCAATTCTTTGCGATTTCAACTCCCATGCATATAATCTACAAAATGAACACAAAATGCATAAAAAGTAACTAAGAAACATGAGATTAAGTAAATAATTCAAGTAATAGATACCGGATAAATAGGTATAAAACCCACTTATCAGAGGCGTGTTGTACCTTTTCGGAAAGTCGTTGACGAGAGCTAAACAATGACATATGATTAGACCTTTTTTGAATCCGATATTATGTGTCCATGACCAAATCTCCAAGTCTTTGTAGTCTATTCGTTGAGCTGTCTTGTGTTGTTTTCACTCGGGATTTAAGCTATGGTTATTGTTGGACTTCTTTTGAAGCGATATGAGTTGAAATGATGTTGAGTTAGAAAAATGACTATTTTTCCCCTTCCGGGGTTGTCTCCGACTTTGATGCAGTTGTAGTAGTCTTTTCTTAGGGTTGTCTCCAAGATTGGACTGCTTTTGATTCTGACAGTCCTCAAGGTTTTCTCTGAGGTTGGGCTTTGTACTTGATATCCCGGGGTTGTCTCCGGGGTTTGACTTTGATATCCTAGGCTTATCTCTGGGGCTAGATTACATGCCTCTCGGGGTTATCACTAGGGTTGGATTTGATCTCCCAGGGTTGTCTCCGATGTAAGATCCCGAATTTTATGAAATTAAAGTATTCAATTTTTCTTATAATTATTATTTTATTCAGTAAATGGTTAAATTGATAAAATGTTAAAGTTAAGAGTGATATGTGCACATTTTATAAAGTAAGCAAGTTGTCATAAAATATTCTTTTGGTCGGGGAATATCCGTAAGACGACACAATCATTGGTGGACCCCACAAAGGAATGACTATCGGATATAGAAAGTGACAGGAATAACTTTTTTATAAAAATAACGACAAAACTTTTACCGTTAAACTGTTGAAATACCCAGTGATAAAAGTTTAGTAATACATGTTGTTGGACAGTAGCACACGGTATTGCACAATATCTTTGATTATTGATTCTTATGTATGAAGTCACTCAGTTCATTCAATAATTGCTATAGTAGTTGCTGCATAGTATCTCATATTATTGACTTAATTATTGTCACCGTATCATTTGCATAATATTTTATATTATTAAATCAATAATTGAGATGACACAATTTATCATATTATTATTTGCATTATTGACAATGTCTAGAAAGTTTTGTCGAGAAAAGATGTTTGGTTATTTAATTGCGCGCTCTTTCCTGGGAACGATCTGGTTGTCAATATTGTGAGTTATAATATTTAATGATGAATAATTGTTGAAAGATTAAAAATTTGTTGATTAAAGATAAATGAGTTGTGGTAAATATTTATTCAAATTTTTATATAAATAGAGGGGTTTGTCATGAGGCGTTTTTTGTAGGTTTGGCTTATTATTCCATGGGGAAGATGTGCTAATTTTTCAGACCATTGGTTAAAGTTTTAATAGTAAATTAATATGGACCGTCGGTTGAGGTTTTATTAGTAAATCAATATGGACCATCGGTTGAGGTTTTAATAGTAAATCAATATGAACCGTCGGTTGAGATTTTAATAGTAAATCAATATGGACCGTCCGTGAATCAGTTACTATTTAGTCCATTCTCCTATAAATAGTAGCTCATTCCTTCATTATTTCTTACGAATTCACTAAAACTATAGAGAAATAATAAGAGAGAAAGAAGAAGAATATTTTGCTACTACACTATTGTGGTATTCAATCTTCTATTAAGGCAAGGGATATTACTTTTCATATTCGTAAGTGATATTACTTTTCGTATTCATAAGGGATATTATTTTTTGTATTCATTCTTATTTAATCTGTGAAAGTAACCTATCTACGCGGATTACCGCATGCATGCTGAATAACCCTTCGTATTCATTTTTTATTAATCTGCGGGAGTAACCTGTCTACGCGGATTACCGCATGCATGGTGAATAACCATTCGTATTCATTCTTTAATCTGTGAGAATAACATGTCTACGTGATTACCGCATGCATGGTGAATAACCCTTCATACACACTCTTAATTTGTGAAAAGATTCGTCTACGTGGATTACCGCATGACGGGTGAAAATCCATTTTCAGTTTCGTATAATATTTTTTTTTCATATTCCTAAATCTAAACTTACAATGATAAGTATTACTTCTATAATCCCTAAAATTAGTAGAATATCCTTGAGTTTTGCGCTTCATCTAGTATAGTTTCATTGGAATATTGGTCTAAACTTTCTTATTAAATTTCAATATTTTCATTCGGGGTACTATTCACTCGGGTATTTACGGGGTATTATTCACGACAAAATTGGTTTCTTTTCTGACCAAATTATCTTTAATATATGAATATTATTCTTAAATTTGAATCCACATTTTGATAATCATGTTGACCATTTGGACATTCTTGAACTCTGGATAAATTGAATTATAAATCTCTAATATTTATCATTGATCTCACTTGATTGATTCTTTATATCATTGTCATCATTCTCATGCTTATATTGTGTTGAAAGTCATCTTTGGCCCGTAGTGCAAAGATGGACTGTTGATTATTGGTTTTATAGTATGTCTTTGGTCGTAGTACAAAGATGAACTATTGATTATTGGTTTTACAGTTGAATGTCTTTGTCCCGTAGTGCAAAGATGGACTATTGATTATGGTTTTATAGTTATATGTATTAGGCTCGTAGTGCAAAGATGGACAATTGACTATTGGTTTTACAGTTGTATGTTTTTGGCCCATAGTGCAAATATGGACTGTTGATTATTGATTTTATAGTTATATGTCTTTGGCCCGTAGTGCAAAGATGAACTATTGATTATTAGTTTTACAATTGTATGTCTTTGGCCCGTAGTGCAAAGATGGACTGTTGATTATTGGTTTTATAATTGTATGTCTTTGGCCATAGTGCAAAGATGGAATGTTGATCATTGGTTTTACAATTGAACATCTTTGGCCCGTAGTGCAAAGATAAAAAATTGATTGGTATGATCATGACCATTGAATATCTTTGGCTTTGTAGTGCAAAGATAGACAATTGATTTGCATGATCATGACCACTATTGTTATATTTGCATGTTTTAGAGTATAGTGTAAAGACGATATGATTATTAAGTATCTTAGCCTTTGTGGCAAGGACATTGACTAAAAATTCTATTAAGCCTTTGTAGCAAGAAGAAACTGTTGATTTATATTTTTATAAGCATGAATTGTGAATTTAACTATAATCTTTGGTGGTTCAGGTGAAGACAGGTGATGAAAGTTCTCTTTGTTTTGGGTACAACAAAGAACTGTTGATGGGTATTACAGGGATGAAATATTAATGATGGACTTTTGATTTTGAGGAAATAGTAGACATTATGTTCTACTTGACTTTTTAATGGATTGCTGGTTCCGCTGCAGTTGTATTTGTTGATCTAAAACTTTTTATCAATTGTATTCTATCAGATTTTCCCTATTGAGGACTAAAGATAATTTGTTCTACATTATCTTAGTCATAATATTCTTTACTGGGCTGTTTGTGCTCACCCTTTTGCTTCACATTTCCTTTTAGGTAATAAGAGTGTAGCTTGGTCGAGCGGGGATAACAAGGGAATAAAATGAGGGTCTGTGACTATTGAAGCTGCTCAATACATTATAAAACAACATGACGATATATAATTGTATTAAGGACTTAAAATGTGTGTGTCGTATTTTATACGTCATTTAATAATTGATTTTGGTGAATAACAATAGGATGAGGAGAACCCAACTTTGAAAACATCAGAAATGCACCCCATTAGAATGAGGATGACATAATTGTACTAAGAGCTTAAAGGGTGTGTTTCCACTATCATACATAATGTCTAACCACATAAAAACTCGTGTTTTCATAAGATATGGTTGTGCACATTCACTTGTTGACTATATCTATTAGCATTATCTATATAATCTTGGAGTATGGTTGGAATATAATCCTTAGTTGGAGACAATTGAGATACTTATATGGCAAGAAGATACACACCATTGGAGTGAGCATGCTAGTAATCTTCTCATTCTTTTTTGGGGTCTATTGGGTCAACCAAGGTTAATGCTCAAGTCCTATGATATCTATTATAAGTCCTATGATATGTATTATAACTTAGATGAATGGCCTCCGATGTATGAAGGCTTCCTTGAGAATTTTCTGAAGATTTTAATTCCTAAAATAGTTATCGACTGTACCTTTATGTAAAGTATCATTGGTTTGGAGTCTGAGTACTGTTATTTATATTAAAACTCACAGCTTATGTGTTGTCGTATTTTGCACGACAGTAGTATAAATGAAGTTTGTATTTTAATTCTGTAACGTATATCTGGCGACTCAGAATGGGTTGAGTTGACCTATTTTAGGGGTGTCAAAGTTGGTATCAAAGCTTAGGGATATGGTCTCTGGCGGAGATATGAGATTATAACTAGGAGGGGAGAGACGAGTAATATCCTTCGCTAGTGTGTTTCCTACCTAAGCTGAATTTTCTTAATAAGTTGACAAATAGTGATATGTCAATTAACCTTTCTTTTCAAGCTGTATCCCGAAATGATATCTGAAATCCAAGAGATGAGAAATGGAGAAATCTTGATACAGAGGAAATGACCGAGAAGATAGAATCTGAAATGAAAGCAAGATATTATCACCTATTCGAACTTTCAGGTACGTAAATTTCGGGGACAAAATTTCAGAAGGAGGGGAGATTGTAAGACCCCGAATTTTATGAAATAAAAGTATTCAATTTTTCTTATAATTATTATTATATTCAGGAAATTTATAAATTCATAAAAGGTTAAAGTTACGGGTGATATGTGCAAATTTTACAAAGTAAGCAAATTGTCATAAAAATTTCATTTGGTCGGGAAATATTCTTTTTGTCGGGAAATATTCTTTTAATCGGAAAATATCTGTACCATGACACAATCATTGGTTGTCAATATTATTAATTCAATTACTGTCACAGTATCATCTGCATAATATTTTATATTATTAAATCAGTAATTGAGATGACACAGTTATTCATATTATTATTTGTATTATTGTCAATGTCTAGAAAGTTCTGTCGAGGAAAGAAGTTTGGTTATTATGACAACCCGAATTTTTATAAGTTATTAAAAAAAGAATTTAATAATTTAAATTCTTATTATGAGATGTATATATTTTGAATTATGTGTTTTGGTGTGGAGAAATTTAAATTTATATATTATGAAAATGGAAAATGGTGGCAAAAAGAAATTAATCGAATAATATTAGTTAAGTAAGATGGAAAATTATATTATGGTATAATATAATTCATTTTGTATGCCTTGTTGGTAATGAAATTATTATGAATTAAATCTCGTAAATAAAGCAAGTAATTAACTTAATTTAAATAGTGAATTAGTGTAAGCATATTTGTTTTAATAAATGAGGAAGTAGTATTACATACGAGTGTAATATGTTAAAGTAATACGATTGTTAATATTGTAAATAGTTAAAATATTTATCGAATAAAATAAAGATTTTAGTTGGAATATTCATGATATTAAATAAATATTTGATGGAAATTATTTAAGTATGATAATTATGATGGGATTTATGCGTATTTTATTACACGAGTATAATGGTGATATTCTAATTTAATTAAATAATTAAATTAGAGAAGTGATAATTTGTTAAATAAAATCATAATTATAATGGTTGAATAGAAATTATAATTTGACTGATAAGATCAATATTATTTCTTAAGGATTTAAGATTAATTTAAGTCAATTTAAAATATTAGAATTTAATTAAACGGGTTGTGACATTTGTGAACCATATGATAAGGGGGATTATTAAAATAAATTAGTAAGAGGTTGTTTGGGTTTAGCCAAACATGGTCTAGAGGCCCTTTGTATTTACAACTGTTATGACTCTTTGTATTAGTAACTGGCCAAGTCACGTCTAAGTTAAGCTTCAGATATGTTTACGCTATATTCCTAAGGCTAAGAGTTAGAAAACAGAGAAGAAGAGAGGAAGAGAGAAATTGAGAGGAAGAGAAGAAGAAATTCTATGTGAAGGATGAAGAATCAAAGAAAAACAAGAAGATTATTTGAGTTTTCTAACTAATCAAAGGTAAATTTTTGGAGTTTCTAGTTTTAGTTTTTATTTTCTAAATGTTCTTCTTTGTAATTGGTTTTGAGGGTTAAATTTTTAAAAGATTGATCATATATGTTAATTAGTATGTATAATTTGTTATATGTAATCTGTAACATGTTTTCATGTAATCAAATTTGTGGTAACATGTGTTAGAAGAAGAATTTTTGTTTATGTCTTAGTATATGTATTTTGGTCTATTTTAAGGCTTAAATTGATGGTTAGATCAGGTATATAATCTGAAATTGATAATATATGTTGTTAATATGTTATAATATTTCTTATTGGGCTAGTCGGGGAATAGAGTGATGGTCCAAATAATAGCATTAGTAGTCCTCACTATTCTATGAAATAGTGTGATAATAAATGTAATGAGGACCCCATTAAGTTTGTATATTATCTAGATGACAATATTTGTATTAAAACTCACAGCATATGTTTAGTCGTATTTTACACGACTGTTGTATAATTAAGTTGTATTTGAATTTTGTACCATGTATTTGGTGACTCAAAATAGGTGATGTATACCGATTTTGGGGGCGTCACAATAATCGGATCGTCAGCCTACTATGGTATGATGTAGTATGACAAAGTCACAAAATGACGGAATCCTCAACGTACGATTAAGACGGTACGATATTATGACATCATAAAAAGTTTTTATTTGGTTTTTTTTTAAACTAAGAAAGGTATACTAATTGAGTTTGTTAAAAATAATATGGGTATGCATATCTCGATTGATGTCTAGGTTATTGCTAGAAGTCTATGCTACTTGATTCAGCTAGACAAATATTGAAAGATGTTCATGAAATTCAAGCGTTCTTTGTCAAACTATACCAAACCAAATTGTTTTGGTTTGGATTCAATTTTTAAGAAGCTGGGGTGAACAACCCTATAAAAGGGGACAAGTTGTCAGAGACAATGGTTCCGAAAGTAACACATATAGTCATTACGATGTTATGAAGTAATACGTTGTGCACAACGTAGGGGTACGATAGGCTGATCACCTAGAGTACTTATAGAGAGTGTTTTCAGTCTGTGTGATTGCTAAATATTCTGTTAAAGATGGTTTACAGTGGTGATGCACTATTAAACCTAGAGAAGAATTCAAGGTTCGTATAGTCTTGTGATAGTTAAAGGTTCAAGTCGAGATACTTGATAACATAGGGACGTAGTTCAAGGTCTAATGACCCCTCAACAAGATTTTGAATATTTTAAATTCCTGTTATTTACATCGCTTCCCAATTATTGAGCAATTGTGGAAGATTCTTATTATTCTGAAAGGTGAAAGTGGAAAGGATGAGAAAATGAAGCAAAACATAATAATTTCAAGAAAGAAATGAAATTCCAGAAAGAAGGGAAATGTGAAACTCTTAGAAGAGGAAGAGGTGAGGAATATGATGATCTTAAATAGATCCTTAGAGAAAAAGTTTTGGTTGTAGAACCTAATGAATAAATAAATATTAACATAAAATCTATTCTAATAAATGGAATGAACGAATAGTAAGTCAAAATTTCAAAGACGAAATTCTTAGAAAAATAAGTGAATGTTGTAAGACCCCAACTGTTATGAATAAAGATGAATTTTCTATAAATATCATTTTTGAATATTAAGGTGTGAATTTGTTATAATGTTATAGTTGTGGGTAATATTTATAAATTTTGCAAAGTAAACAAGTTGATATAAAATATTCGTTTGGTCAGGGAATATTATTTTTGTCTGGGAATATTCGTACGACGACACAATCATTGGTGGACCCCACAGCAGAATTATTGTCGGAGTTAGAAAATGACAAAATTATCTTTTTTATAAAAATAATGGCAATAATTATATAGTATCTTGGATTATTAATGCTTACGTAAGAAGTCACTACTCAATAATTGTTACAGTAATTATTGTTCAATACTTTATTTTATTGATTCAATAATTGCTACGTTGATATTTTATATTATTGATTCAATAATTGTCATTGCACAGTATTTCAAATTATCAAATCAATAATTCATATTATTTGAATAATATTATTATTTACATTATTGACAATGTCTAGAAAATTCTGTCGAGGAAAGAGGTCTGGTCACCTAATTGCGCGCCAATAGAGAGAAATCCTTACCAGAAAGCCCCCTCTTTCCTGGGAATGACCTGGTTGTTAATATTGTAATATTATTTTTGAATAATTAATTGTTGATATATTTGATAAGAAAATACTTATTCGAAGTGGATTTAAACTGAGAAATTTTTAGCATGTAACATTTGTTGAAAGCTGGTATTTTATATTTTCCGATAAAATAATTCATTCAAATATATTATTATAATATTACATTATAGTAGTATGATGTGATTATATAATAGTACATTTTTTTTTATAATTTGAATGGTAGCATTATTATATTAAATTCATGGTATAAAAGTAAAAGGAGGTAGAAGAGAACAAATTGAATTTGAATTCCTATGATGCAAGCGATGATGTCATCAGACGATGAGGTAAGCGATGATGTCATCGGACGATGAGGTAAGCAATGATGTAATATGATTGATGATGTCAGCGATGATATCATAAATTATAGCGAAAAGACTATTTTACCCTTACTCTGCCAAGCCTATAGATAGAAGCTCATTTCTTCATTATATTTCACCAATTCATTCAAGCTATAGAGAGAGAAAGTATAGAGAGAATAAGAGAGAAAAAAGAAGAGTATTTTGTTACTACACTATTGCAGTATCCAATCTCCTACTAAGGTAATGGGTATTATTTCTTTCGTATTCATGAAGAGAGATATTTTATTTCAATACTCGTAATGGTTGTTATTCCATTCTTTATTATTCTGTTGGAATAACATGTCTGTGCGGTCTATCGCATGCCTGGTGAATTCTGTTGTTATTCCATTATTTATTATTCTGTTGGAATATCACGTATGTGCGGATTATGCATGACCTGGTTCCATTCTTTATTATTCTGTTGGAATATCCTGTCTGTGCGGGTTACGCATGACCTGGTTCCATTCTTTATCATTATATTGGAATAACTTCATGCATGCGGATTACATGCGCTGGTGAATTCTTCTGTTATTCCATTATTTATTATTCTGTTGGAATAACCTGTCTATGTGGATTACCGCATGCACGGTGAATGATCCTTCGTATTCATTCCTTATTATATTGTGAAATGATCTTTTTACGTGGATTACCGCATGGCGGGCAAAAATCCATTTGCAATTTCATATATTCTATTATACTCAGTTGGTTAAAGTTTCAACTTCTATACTCTATGAAATTAGTAGAATATCCTGGATATTTGCGCTTCATCGAATATCTTTTCATGGAAATATTCTTCGGAGCATTCTTGAATTTTACTCCACAAAACAGTATCATGTTGACAATTTGGACGTTATTGATTTCTGGATAAATTAAATTATAAATATTTACAAATTTATCCTTGAACTTGTTTTTATTGAATTCTTATATCATTGTCATCATACTCATGTTTATATTATGTTGAAAGTCATCTGTGGCCTGTAGTGCATAGATGGACTTGGTATGATTATGACCAGGGATTATTCGGTATAATAATGACTGTAATGTTTCAAATTATGTGGTAAAAGTCCTCATTGGCCCATAGTGCATTGATGGACAATTGTTGGTATGATCATGACCATTGATGAAAACACGAATATCCTTGGCACGTAGTGCATGGATAATTTGTGGTTGCGATACTAATGAATATCATTGGCCGTAGTGCAGGGATGATGCGGATTATTTATTAAGCTGAGTCTCAGCGATAAAAATGATGAAAAACCTTTTAAATCGTAGAAGATAGTAGATTTTATTCTCTACTTGACTGTTCTAATGGATGGCTTGTTCCGTTGCAGTTAAACTTGATGTTTGTTATATTTTATCAGTTTAATACTGTTAAAGGCTAACGATAAATTATTCTGCATTATCTTAGTCATAATATTTCTTACTGAGCTAGTTGAGCTCACCCTTTTACTTTCATTGTTCTCTTCAGGAAATGAGAACGTAGCCGGGACTAGTCGGGGAACAGAGTGACAGTCTAGATGATAGCATTAGTAGTCCTCACTATTCTATGAAATAGTGTGATAATAAATGTATTGAGGACTCCATTTGAGTTGAATACTGTCTAGAAGACAATATTCATATTTGGCGACTCAAGATGTGTGATGTATACCTATTTTGGGGCCGTCACAAATGTAGTGTCCCGAGAGTTTGAGAATCTAGTACATGATAATGATCCTTAGAGAAAGATAATGAATGGGTCAAAGAATATATAATAGTCAAATATAATTGAGTATAAGTAAAGGTTATGAAATAAAACTTACAAGAACTTATTGTGAAGAATGGTTATAAAACCTATATTAAGGTAATGTGTTGGAGATATTCAAGGATAAATTTTGGAAAGAGATTTGGTGAGAATCGAGTATGGGAGGTTTCGTTGATTCCGAGGACAGAATCCTTATAAGGGGGGAATGATGTGACAACCCAAATTTTTATAAGTTATTAAAATAAGAATTTAATAATTAAAATTCTTATTATGAGATGTATATATTTTGAATTATATGTTTTGGTGTGAAGAAATTTAAATTTATATGATATTTAATAGTTGATTAAACTATTAAAGAAAGTGAAGCAAATTTGTTATCAAAAAGGAAACTGGTGGCAAAAGAAATTAATTGAATAATATTAGTTAATTAAGATGGAAAATTATATTATGGTATAATATAATTTATTTGGTATGCCTTGTTGGTAATGAAATTATTATAAATTAAATCAGTAAATAAAGAAAGTAATTCACTTAATTAAAATTGTGAATTAGTGTAAACATATTTTTTAATAAATGAGGAAGTAGTATATTACATATGAGTGTAATATGTTAAAGTAATCTGATTGTCAATATTGTAAATAGTTAAAATATTTATCGAATAAAATAAATATTTTAGTTAGAATATTTATGATATTAAATAAATATTTGATGGAAATTATTTAAGTATGATAAAATTGATGGAATTTATACGTATTTTATTACGCAAGTATAATGGTGATATTCTAATTTAATTAAATAATTAAATTAGAGAAGTGAGATTTGTTAAATAAAGTTATAATTATAATGGTTGAATAGAAATTATAATTTGACTGATAAGATCAATGTTATTTCTTAGAGATTTAAGTTTAATTTAATTCAATGTTAAAAATTAGAATTTAATTAAACGGAGTGTGACATTTGTGAACCATATGATAAGGGGGATTATTAAAATTAATTAATAAGAGGTTGTTTGGGTTTAGTCAAACATGGCCTAGAGGCCCTTTGTATTTACAACTGTCGTGACTCTTTGTATTGGTAACTGGCCAAGCCACGTCTAAGTTAAGCTTCAGATATGTTTACGCTATATTCCAAAGGCTAAGAGTTAGAAAACAAAGAAGAAGAGAGGAAGATAGAAATTGAGAGGAAGAGAAGAAAAAATTATACGTGAAGGATGGAGAATTAAAGAAAAATAAGAAGATTATTTGAGTTTTCTAACTAATCAAAGGTAAAATTTTGGAGTTTCTAGATTTAGTTTTTATTTTCTAAAATTTCTTCTTTGTAATTGGTTTTGAGGGGTAAATTGTTAAAAGATTGATCATATATGTTAATTAGTATGTATAATTTGTTATATGTAATCTGTAACATGTTTTCATGTAATCAAATGTAGAAACATATGTTAGAAGAAGAATTTTGGTTTATGGCTTAGTATATGTATTTTAGTCTATTTTAAGGCTTACATTGATTGTTAGATCATGTATATAATCTAAAATTAATAATAGATGTTGTTAGTATGTTGAAAAACGAAAACAACGAAGTTTAAACAGATTAATTTGGTTAGGAATCGAATCAGTGGTGAATGATTACGCTAAATACGTTACAAAATGTAAAACTAATATGAACATGAGTTTTGGGTGAAGATTTAGGTTTGTTAATATTTCTATAAATTTTTATAATTCTATTATGTTATAGTTATATGAATTACGAATCCATAGAATCGAAAATGCACTAATTTGGATGTGTATAACTGAAGTTATGAAGATTAAAAGGAGAAAAGGTTCAAAAGTAGCAAGAACAGTAAAATGTAAGTCCCGGTTGTGCTAACGAGCGCAACTGCGCTGTGCCCTAAGTCTTTTGGGGTGCAGCTTCACTGTGTCCAAGGCTTAATTGGGTGCAGTTATGGTATAGGTTTGTTCGGTGTGACTATTTTGACCTTATGTAGTAAAACAGCCATAACCTTTTCGTACAAACTCTGATTGAGGAGATTCAAGATGATCCGGAACGAGGAATAATAGACCTACACCTTTTACTCTTTACGTGTTTTGATTTAAGGTCGAGAACAGAGGTAGAAATTGACATATTTGGGGCTGATGTGTTTTTCGAGGCAATCAGAGGGCGTCAGGCATGCATGTATGCAAGTGTAGTGCTTCTGATGATAAAATATGTTATTCTTTGATATAAAACATGTAAGTAAATATAATAATGCTTAACATTAATAAATAATGTATTAGATAAGTGTATAAGCATACTAAGCATACACAACAGAGACAAATCGGGCGTGTAACAAATGAACGTCGAAATGTCGTGACAAGTGTTAATGAACGTAAAAAGTATTTTAAGTCAAATGAAATGAAAATTATAATTTATGAAATGGGATTAATATAAAACCAATCATGATTCCCAGAAAGACTTAAACACTTGAATGAACTTCGGGTGTGACCTAAGAAGAAATATAGTGAGATATAAGTCAAAAGTTAACAAAATCAAATTAAACATTGTGTATTGATAATTGGAAGGGTTATCAGATGTATAGTAAAGTTTATATTACAACTACTATGCATTGCTATTTGACAAATAGTTGATGTGCATGATTATATAAATGTGTAGGGCACATGAAGTGCAGATAGCTGTAAGCTGTTAAACTATTATTGGTAAACATTGATCAAGGCAAGTCTTTCAGTTCTTATTTGCTATGTAAAATTGATGATGAACTGTTAATATTTATTGCAAACAGCATGATATGTTATATATATGTTGAAAGTATGAAATGTTAAAGTCAATTTATGACTACGCTAATTGAGTAATGAATGTTAATTGAGTAAGGAACTCAATCTTTATACTTGTTATATGAACTACAACATGTTTGTTATGTTAGTTCAATATTTATGGGATGTATGATAAACATGTTATTATGTACTACGTGATGCATTAAAACTGTTAGATTTGCTGGGCTGTCGAGCTCAACCTTGCAAATAACCATTTTTGCAGGTTAAGGATTGAAGGTAACATTATGTGCTACTTGAATGACGTGGATCAGAAATAATACACGAAGATTAATATTTTAGCTAAATATTGTTATTTCTTTAAACAATTATTAAGGTTCATGAGATGTGCTCAATATTTTATGATGTATATTTTATGTTGAGTTGTAAAGTTAAAGTTTGAGATGTCCGATGTATAAAGGATATCGATTTGATATGTAAGTAGTATATATTAACTTTGATAAAGTGAATCATAGATTATATATGATTCACAGACATGTAGATGATAAAGGTTTTGATTCAGAGAATTAAAGTAAGAAGATAGAAAATTTTAAATTATTTTGCATTTTATTAAGTTTAACATCGAATTTAGACGTGTTATTAATGACCGAAGTCGATAATTAAATTTTATTAATTTTGGGGTCGTTATAGTTATTTAATTGCGCGCTAGTAAGGAGAAATCCTTATCGGAAAGCCCCCTCGTTCTTGGGAATGATCTGGTTGTCAATATTGTGAGTTATAATATTAAATGATGAATAATTTTTGAAAGATTAAAAATGTGTTTTGATTGAAGATAATTGATTTGTAGTAAGAATTTATTAAAATTTTGATATAAATAAAGGGGTTTAGCATGAGGCGTTTTTTGTAGGTTTGACTTATTATATTATGGGGAGATGTGCTAATTTTTCTGATCGTTGGTTGAAATTTTAATAGTAAATTAATATGGACCGCCGATTGAGGTTTTAATAGTAAATCAATATGGATCGTCGATTGAGATTTTAATAGTAAATCAATATGGATCGTCGGTTGAGGTTTTAATAGTAAATCAATATGGACAGTCCGTTTTAATAGTAAATCAATTTAGACCGTCCGTGAATCTATTACTATTTAGTCCATTCTCCTATAAATAGAAGCTCATTCCTTTATTATTTCTTATGAATTCACTAAAACTATAGAGAGAAACTATAGGGTGATAATAAGAGAGAAAGAAGAAGAGTATTCTACTACTACACTAGTGCAGTATCCAATCTTCTACTAAGGTAAGAGATATTACTTTTCGTATTTGTAAGGGATATTACTTTTCGTATTCGTAAGGGATATTATTTTTCGTATTCATTCATATTTTATCTTCGGGAGAAACTTGTCTATACGGATTACCACATGCATAGTGAAGAAGCCTTTGTATTCATTCCTTATTAATCAGCGGGAGTAACATGTCTACGCTGATTACCGCATGCATGGTGAATAACCCTTCATATTCATTCTTTAATCTGTGGGAATAACTTGTTTACACGGATTTCCGCATGCATGGTGAATAACCCTTCGTACTCATTCTTTATTTAAGGAAAAGATCTGTCTACGCAGATTCACACATGACGGGTAAAAATCCATTTGCAGTTTCGTATATTATTTCTTTTCATATTCCAAAATCTAAACTTACTATGGTAAGTATTACTTCTATAATCCTTGAAATTAGTAGAATATCCTTAGATTTTGCGCTTAATCTAGTATCTTTTCATTACAATATTAGTCTAAACTTTCTTATTAAAATTAAATAATTTCATTCAGGGTACTATTCACTTGGGGTACTATTCACGGGGTATTATTCACTACAAAATTGGTTTCTTTTCTGACCAAATTATCTTTGATATATGTGTAAGGTTTTGTAAAGATCAAATTAGCAATCGAATTGCAAAAATAACGGAAGCAAAGTAAAATCAGATTTTAAAATTTTTCATAAACCAATTACCCGGATCATCCTTTATGCATATTATTCATTAAAACGAAGAACAATAAGTTATGAAATCATACCCTTGTAGATACGAGCTTCCATCGGTACGAGTTCAACTCCTACTTCTCCGCGATCTCCTTGAATAGATTCCTTCCTTTGATCAATGTTAGCCACCCAAGTGTATGACCTCTAGAGGTGATCTACCAAGGAAGATGAATATTCAAGAAGAATGGTGTATTGGCTCAAACCCTAGTTTTTTCTATCTTTATAGAAAAAAGGGGACGTACTCCCCAACTATTGGAATCACGTATATTTGATATCTGATATAAGACACCTCTTATAAAGATACCAAGTAACCCTATTTAAATAAAATAAGGTATTCTTTATTTAATTAAACTCATTTAATTAAATAGGCTCCCTAATCTAATTAGGGTTAATTAATTAAACTATTTTAATTAATTTACCTCGTAATCTTATTACAAATAGATGAGAGTACTTATATAAAATTAACTCCTACACTCTTTTAGAAATTAAAATTAATAATAATTATAATAATATTAATAAGACACCTCTTATTAATTTATATTTAATATTTTCAAAATATTAAATAATAAATATTAAGCTATTTAATTTATTCTATCACCATAGATTAAATTACATATACTTAACACATTATTACGATTATGCCATCAAAATCTTAAATAATTATTCTTCCTTTTATGGTGTGACCCTTTGGGTTATCCATATTAAATCGGTTGTGAATTAATTATAACAATTTTAATCTAATTTAAATAAATAAATTAAAATATTAATTTATTTAAATAAATAATATTTATTCTACAATAGGGATAAGCCTCCCTAGTGGTTAACGACTTTTCAGATAATATAGATTTCAACATTAATCATAAAAGAACATTTAAGTAAATAATTACCGTAAAATTCAATTCTTCCACCATACAATGTCCCACTTAAATATAAGACATTCAATTATTGTTAAGTCTTATTTTATTTAATTATATGTATTTCAATTCCCAAATGCCCAACTTCGAATAAATGTAAATTAGAAACTATTTTCTAATTTCATTTCACCTTGGCCAAGAATTCCTGGGTTACCATTTATCGAATTACATAGGACATTTCTCTTCTTTTACTAGAAGTGGTAGATTCTATATTGATCATTCATTATCTCCATATATAACTTATTACACCCAAGCATACCCTTTGATATACCCTAAGGGTCTTAAGGAATAAGTCAAAATGTAATTCATTATACATAAGATACAATGATGATCTCAAGTCTAAGGATCATTTGTACTACTATCACTACATCAATTCCTATTGACAGACAAGTAAAACTCCATTAGGTATTCCTTAGCGAGTCATGTTCAGTGAACTTATTCTCCAATAAGCACCTACATACTTGCTTTAGTGTCTCCACACAAACAATCATGAGATCAATCATTCTCATCCAATGAGCAAGTAACGTATGTACCAATTTATCTGGATTCACTAATTCCCTTTTTAGTAATTCATCGATTGAGAACATTTTTGTTTTAAGCTATCAAAGAATTTAGATCTCATTAGCATGATCTCATCATGGTTTTAAAATCATTGCATAAAACTATGGGTCTATCACATATTATTAAAACAACACCATGTAGATAATAAATGCCTTTAGTAAATAATTCTTTTATTAATAAATAAATAAGATTGATTACAAAGTTTATGCTTTATCATCATTCATTATTGTCTTGTATGCATACTACTTGCAATCTCCCACTTGCACTAAAGCCAATCGTCGTGGTATCTCATACCTATCTTCTCTAAGTGACAATCAAACTGTTGTTGTGTTAACGGTTTAGTAAATAGATCTGCATTATTGTCTTGAGAATCCACATGCTCCAGGGTAACATCTCCTCTTTCAATGATCTCTTTGATCAAATGAAACCGCCGCAACACGTGTTTGGATTTCTGATGAGACCTAGGTTCCTTAGCCTGCGAAAGTTTGGTTAATAAAGGTATTGCTCCTCTAATGCTAGGAACTACATCAAGTTCGGTTATGAACTTCTTCCTCCAAACAGCCTCCTTTGCAACTTCACTTGCAACTATGTGCTATGCCTCTATTACTGAATCAACAATTGTTTGTTGTTTGGAACTCTTCCAACTCACTGCGCCACCGTTCAAGGTAAACACATACCCCGAAACAAATTTACTATCATCTTGGTCCGTTTAGAAACTTAAGTCTATTAAGCCCTCTAGTTTCAATTCAGGCCCACCGTAGACAAGAAATACATCCTTAGTTCTTCTTAAGTACTTTAGGATGTTTTTCACTGCCTTCCGGTGTTCTTATCTTGGATTCGACTGATATCTGCTTGTTACACTAAGTGCATGAGTGACATTCGGTATAGTACATATCATACTGTACATGATAGATCCTATTGTTGAAGTATAAGGAATCTTATATATCATACCGTACATGATAGATCATATTGGTGAAGCATAAGCATAAGGAATCTCTCTCCTTAGGTGTCTTTGGGGCCTTTTTCTTGGAGAGATGTATTCCATGGCTCAACTGCATGAGACCTCTTTTGGAATCTTCCATGTTAAACCTCTTTAGCATCGAATTAATATGTGTTCCTTGAGACAAGCCAAGCATCCTTTTAGATCTATCTCTATAGATCTTTATCCCCAAAATATAAGATGTTTCTCCCAAGTCCTTCATGGAGAAGTGTTTAGATAACCATATTTTAATTAATTGTAGCATAGGAATATCATTCCCTATCAGTAATATATCATCAACATATAATACAAGGAATAAAACAGCGCTCCTACTATCCTTCTTGTACACACATGGTTCATCCTCATTTTTGATAAAATTAAACTCTTTGATTGTCTCATCAAAACGGATGTTCCACCTATGAGAAGCTTGCTTCAATCCATAAATGGATCGTTGTAGCTTACAGAATTGATTTGTTCCAACCGTTGAAACAAATCCCTTTGGTTGTGTCATATATGTAAGGTTTTGTGCAAATCAAAGTAGCAATCAAATTACAAAAATTAGCGGAAGCAAAATAAAATTATATTTTAAAATTTTTCACAAAACAATTACCTGGATCATCCATTATGCATATTATTAATTAAAACTAAGAACAAGAAGTTATGGAATCATACCCTTGTAGATACGAGCTTCCACAGGTACGAGTTCAACTCATACTTCTCCGCGATCTCCTTGAATCTTTGGGTAGATTCCTTCCTTTGATCAATGTTAGTCACCCAAGTGTATGGCATCTACATGTGATGCACCAAGGAAGAAGAATTTTCAAGAAGAAGTGTGTATTGACTAAAACCCTAATTTTCTGTCATTGTAGGAAAAGGGGGCGTACTCTTTAACTTTTGGAATTACGTATATCTGATATCTGATATAAAACTCATCTTATAAAGATATCAGGTAACCCTATTTAATATAATAAGGTATTATTTATTTAATTAAATAGGCTCCCTAATCTTATTAGGGATATTTAATTAAACAACTTGAATTAATTTTGCCTTATAATCCTATTAGAAATAGATGAGAATACTTATATTAAATTAATTCTTAAACACTTTTAGAAATTAAAATAAAAATAATTTTAATAATTTTAATAAGACTTTATTATTAATTTATATTTAATATTTTCAAAATATTAAATAATAAATATTAAGCTATTTAATTTATTCTATCACCATAGATTAAATTACATATACTTAACACATTATTACGATTATGCAATTAAAATCTTAAATAATTATTCTTCCTTTTATGGTGTGACCCTTTGGGTTCTCCATATTAAATCGGTTGTGAATAAATCAATTATAACAATTCTAATCTCATTTAAATAAATAAATTAAACTATTTATTTATTTAAATAAATAATATTTATTCTACAATAGGGATAAGCCTTCCTAGCAATCAACGACTTTTCAGATAATATAGATTTCAACATTAATCATAAAAGAACATTTGAGTAAATAATTACCGTAAAATTCAATCCTTCCACCATACAATGTCCCAATTAAATATAAGGCATTGAATTACTGCTAAGTCTTATTTTATTTAATTATATGTATTTCGATTACCAAATGCACAACTCCGAATAAATGTAAATTAGAAACTACTTTCTAATTTCATTTCACCTTGGACAAGGATTCCTGGGTTGTCATTTATTGAATCACATATGACATTTCTCTTCTTTTACTAGAAGTGGTAGATTCTATATTGATCATTCCTTATCTCCATATATAACTTATTACACCCAAGCATGCCCTTTGATATACCCTAAGCGTCTTAAGGAATAAGTCAAAATGTAATTTATTATACATAAGATACTATGATAATCTCAAGTCTAAGGATCATTTATACTACTATCACTACATCAATTCCTATTGACAGGCAAATAAAACTCTATTAGGCATTCCTTAGCGAGTCACGTTCAGTGAACTTATTCTCCAATAAGCACCTACATACTTGCTTTAGTGTCTCCACACAAATGATCATGAGATCAATCATTCTCATTTAATTAGCTAGCAACGTATGTACAAATCAATTCGGATTCACTAATCCCCTTTTTAGTAATTCATCGATTGAGAACATTTTTGTTTTAAGCTATCTAAGAATTTAGATCTCATTAGCATGATCTCATCATGATTCTAAAAGTATTGCATAAAACAATGGGTCTATCACATATTATTAAAAGAGCACCATGTAGATAATAAATGCCTTTAATAAATAATTCTTTTATTAATAAATAAATAAGATTGATAATTAAGTATATGCTTTATCATCATTCGTGATTGGCTTGTATGCATACTACTTGCAGTCTCCCACTTGCACTAAAGCCAATCGTCGTGGTATCTCATATCTATCTTCTCTAAGTGACGATCGAACTGTTGTTGTGTTAACGCTTTAGTAAATAGATCTGTAATATTGTCTTGAGAATCCACACACTCCAGGGTAACATCTCATCTTTCAATGATCTCTTTGATCAAATAAAATCGATGCAACACGTGTTTGGATTTCTGATGAGACATAGGTTCCTTAGCCTGCGCAATAGCTCCGGTGTTGTCATAGAATAAAGGTACTGGACCTTTAATGCAAGGAACTACATCAAGTTTGGTTATGAACTTCTTCATCCAAATAGCCTCCTTTGCAACTTCACGTGTAACTATGTACTCTGTCTGTGTCACTGAATCATCAATTATTTGTTGTTTGGAACTCTTTCAACTCACTGCGCCACCATTCAAGGTAAACACATACCCCGAAACGGATTTACTATAATCTTGGTCCGTTTAGAAACTTGAGTTTGTGAAGCCCTCTAGTTTTAATTCAGACCCACCGTAGACAAGAAATACATCCTTAGTTCTTCTTAAGTACTTTAAGATATTATTCACTGCCTTCCGGTGTTCTTCTTTTGGATTCGACTGATATATACTTGTTACACTAAGTGCATGAGCGACATCCGGTCTAATACATATCATACCGTACATGATAGATCCTATTGCTGAAGCATAAGGAATCTTACTCATATGTTTTCTCTCCTTAGGTTTCTTTGTGGCCTGTTTCTTGGAGAGATGTATTCCATGGCTCAACTGCATGAGACCTCTTTTGGAATCTTCCATGTTAAACCTCTTTAGCATCGAATTAATGTACGTTCCTTGGGACAAGCCAAGCATCCTTTTAGATCTATCTCTATATATTTTTATCCCCAAAATATAGGATGCTTCTCCCAAGTCCTTCATGGAGAAGTGTTTAGATAACCAGATTTTAATTGATTGTAGCATAGGAATATCATTCCCTATCAGTAATATATCATCAACATATAATACAAGGAATGAAACAGCGCCCCCACAAACCTTCTTGTACACACATGGTTCATCCTCATTTTTGATAAAATTAAACTCTTTGATTGTCTCATCAAAACAGATGTTCCACCTATGAGAAGCTTGCTTCAATCCATAAATGGATCGTTGTAGCTTACAGACTTGATTTGTTCCAACCGTTGAAACAAATCCCTTTGGTTGTGTCATATATGTAAGGTTTTGTGCAAATCAAAGTAGAAATCAAATTGCAAAAATTAGTGGAAGCAGAATAAAATTAGATTTTAAAATTTTTCACAAACCAATTACCCGGATCATCCTTTATGCATATTATTAATTAAAACAAAGAACAAGAAGTTATGGAATCATACCCTTGTAGATACGAGCTTCCACATGTACGAGTTCTACTCATACTTCTCCGCGATCTCCTTGAATCTTTGGGTAGATTCCTTCCTTTGATCAATGTTAGTCACTCAAATGTATGGCATCTACATGTGACACACCAAGGAAGAAGAATTTTCAAGAAGAAGGGTGTATTGACTAAAACCCTAGTTTTCTATCATTGTAGAAAAAGGGGGCGTACTCTCCAACTTTTAGAATTACGTATATCTGATATCTGATATAAAACTCATCTTATAAAGATATCAGGTAACCATATTTAATATAATAAGGTATTATTTATTTAATTAAATAGGCTCCCTAATCTTATTAGGGATATTTAATTAAACTCTTTGAACTAATTTTGCCTCATAATCCTATTAGGAATATATGAGAGTACTTGTATTAAATTAATTCTTAAACACTTTTAGAAATTAAAATAATTTTAATTATAATAATTTTAATAAGACTCCTATTATTAATTTATATTTAATATTTTCAAAATATTAAATAATAAATATTAAGCTATTTAATTTATTCTATCACCATAGATTAAATTTAATATACTTAACATATTATTACGATTATGCAATTAAGTTCATAAATAATTATTTTTTTTCTATTATGGTGTGACCCTTTGGGTTCTCCATATCAAATTGGTTGTGAATAAAACAATTATAACAATTCTAATCTTATTTAAATAAATAATATAAACTATTAATTTATTTAAATAAATAATATTTATTCTACAATAGGCATAAGCCTCCCTAGCGGTCAACGACTTTTTAGATAATATAGATTTCAACATTAATCATTAAAGAACATTTGAGTAAATAATTACCGTAAAATTCAATCCTTCCACCATACAATGTCCCAATTAAATATAAGGCATTGAATTACTGTTAAGTCTTATTTTATTTAATTATATGTATTTCGATTCCCAAATGCCCAACTCTGAATAAATGTAAATTAGAAACTACTTTCAAATTTCATTTCACCTTGGCTAAGGATTCCTAGGTTGCCTTTTATCGAATCACATATGACATTTCTCTTCTTTTATTAGAAGTGGTAAATTCTATATTGATCATTCATTATCTACATATATAACTTATTACACCCAAGCATACCCTTTGATATATCCTAAGGGTCTTTAGGAATAAGTCAAAATGTAATTTATTATACATAAGATACTATGATGATCTCAAGTCTAAGGATCATTTATACTACTATCACTACATCAATTCCTATTAACAGGCAAGTAAAACTGCATTAGACATTCCTTAGCGAGTCACGTTCAGTGAACTTATTCTCCAATAAGCACCAACATACTTGCTTTAGTGTCTCCACACAAATGATCATGCGATCATGAAAGTAGTATGCACACAAGCCAATCATGTTTGATGATAAAGCATATACTTTGTAACAATCTTATTCATTTATTAATAAAAAGTATTAATTTATTAAAGGCTTTTAATTATGTACATGATGCTGTTTTATAATATGTGATAAACCCATAGTTTTAAGCAATGCTTTTAGAATAATGATGATGATCATTCTAATGAGATCTAAATTCTTAGAAAGCTTAAAACTAAAATAGTTCCCAATCATTGGATTACTAAATTGGGGATTAGTGAATCCGGGTAGATCGGGTACATACGTTGCTTGCTCATTGGATGAGGATTATTGATCTCATGATCATTTGTGTGGAGACACTAAAGCAAGTATGTAGGTGCTTATTAGAGAATAAGTTCCTTTGAGCGTGGCTCGCTAAGGAATACCTAATGGAGTTTTACTTGCCTGTCAATAGGAATTGATGTAGTTATAGTAGTACAAGTGATCCTTGGACTTGAGATCATCATAGTATCTTGTGTATGATGAGTTATACTTTGACTTATTCCTTAAGACCCTTAGGGTATATCAAAGGGTATGCTTGGGTATAATAAGTTGTATATGGAGATAATGTATGATCAATAAAGAATCTACCACTTCTATTAAAAGAAGAGAAATGTCCTATGTGATTCGATAAATGACAACCCCAAGAGTCCTTGGTTAAGACAGAATGAAATTAGAAAGGAGTTTCTAATTTGCATTATTGGAGTTGTGCATTTAAGAGTCGAAATACATATAATTAAATAAAATAAGACTCGACATGTAGTTCCACGTCTTATATTTAATTGGGATATTGTATAGTGGAAGGATTGAATCAGACGGTAGAACTATTTACTCAAAGGTTCTTTATGATTAATGTTGAAATCTATATTATCCGGAAAGTCGATTGATCGCTAGGGAGGTTTATCCTCGTTGTAGAATAAATATTATTTATTTAAATAAATCAATTATTTAATTTATTTATTTAAATAAGATTAGAATTGTTCTAATTGATTTATTCACAACCGGTTTAATATGGAGAACCTAAAGGGTCACACCATAAAAGGAAGAATAAATATTTAAGAAGTTAATGACATAATCGTAATAATATGTTATGTATATTTAATTTAATCTATGGTGATGAATAAACTAAATAGCTTAATATTTATTATTTAATATTTTAGAAATATTAAATATAAATTAATAAGAGGAGTCTTATTAATATTATTACAATTATTATTATTTTAATTTCTAAAAGAGTTTAGGAATTAATTTAATATAAGTACTCTCATTTATTCCTAATTGGATTAGGAAGGAAAATTAGTTAAAGGAGTTTAATTAATTATCCCTAATAAGATTAGGGAGCTTAATTAATTAAAAGAATTTAATTAATTAAATAAATCCCAATTCCTTAATTGTTAAGGTGGGTTGCCCACATCTATAAATAAGAGGAGTCTTATTATGGGTGTGGTGGTTGTTGACTTTTACAACGTACGTAATAATTTCAATTTGTGGGAGAGTACGCCATTTCTATAGAGATAGAAAACAAGGGTTGAGCCAATACCCCTTCTTCTTGAATCTTTATTTTTCCTTGGTGGATCACCTCTAGAGGCCAAACATATGGGTGGCTAACGTTGATCAAAGAAAGGAACCAAACCCGGTGGATTCAAGTTGAACGCGAAAAGATTTGGAGGTGAACTTGTACCTGAGGAAGCTCGATCTTCAAGGGTATGATTTTATTCTTTATCTTTTCGTTTAATTAATAATTATGCATAAAGGGTGATCCGGGTATATGGTTTGTAAAATTTTAAACTCTGATTTTTACACGTTTCCGCATATTTATGCAATTTAATTGCGTTCTTGAATATTACAAACCTAACAGATCAATCATTCTAATCCAATGAGCAAGAAACGTATGTACAAATTTATTCGAATTCACTGATCCCCTTTTTAGTAATTCATGGATTGAGAACATTTTTGTTTTAAGCTATCTAAGAATTTAGATCTCATTAGCATGATCTCATCATGATTCTAAAAGCATTGCATAAAATTATGGGTCTATCACATATTATTAAAACAGCACCATGTAGATAATAAATGCCTTTAATAAATAATTCTTTTATTAATAAATAAATAAGATTGATAACAAAGTATATGTTTTATCATCATTCATGATTGGCTTGTATGCATACTACTTGCAGTCTCCCTCTTGCACTAAAGCCAATCGTCGTGGTATCTCATATCTATCTTCTCTAAGTGACGATCGAACTGTTGTTGTGTTAACGCTTTAGTAAATAGATCTGTAATATTGTCTTGAGAATCCACACGCTCAAAGGTAACAAATAATTTTTCAATGATCTCTTTGATCAAATGAAACCGTTGCAACACGAGTTTGGATTTCTGATGAGACATAGGTTCCTTAACCTGCGCAATAGCTCCGGTGTTGTAACAGAATAAAGGTACTGATCCTCTAATGCTAGGAACTACATCAAGTTTGGTTATGAACTTCTTCATCCAAATAGCCTCCTTTGCAACTTCACTTGTAACTATATACTGTGCCTCTGTCACTGAATCAACAATTGTTTGTTGTTTGGAACTCTTCCAACTCACTGCGCCACCATTCAAGGTAAACACATACCCCGAAATAGATTTACTATCATCTTGGTCCGTTTAGAAACTTGAGTTTGTGAAGCCCTCTAGTTTTAATTCAGACCCACCGTAGACAAGAAATACATCCTTAGTTCTTCTTAAGTACTTTAAGATTTTATTCACTGCCTTTCGGTGTTCTTCTCTTGGATTCGACCGATATCTGCTTGTTACACCAAGTGCATGAGCGACATCCGGTCTAATACATATCATACCGTACATGATAGATCCTATTGCTGAAGCATAAGGAATCTTACTCATACGTTTTCTCTCCTTAGGTGTTTTTGTGGCCTGTTTCTTGGAGAGATGTATTCCATGGCTCAACTGCATGAGACCTCTTTTGGAATCTTCCATGTTAAACCTCTTTAGCATTGAATTCATGTATGTTCCTTGGGACAAGCCAAGCATCCTTTTAGATCTATCTCTATAGATCTTTATCCCCAAAATATAGGATGCTTCTCCCAAGTCCTTCATGGAGAAGTGTTTAGATAACTAGATTTTAATTGATTGTAGCATAGGAATATCATTCCCTATCAGTAATATATCATCAACATATAATACAAGGAATGAAAGAGCGCTCCCACAAACATTCTTGTACACACATGGTTCATCCTCATTTTTGATAAAATCAAACTCTTTGATTGTCTCATCAAAACATATGTTCCACCTATGAGAAGCTTGCTTCAATCCATAAATGGATCGTTGAAGCTTATGGACTTGATTTGTTCCAACCGTTGAAACAAATCCCTTTGGTTGTGTCATATATGTAAGGGTTTGTGCAAATCAAAGTAACAATAAAATTACAAAAATTATCGGAAGCAAAATAAAATCAAATTTTAAATTTTTTCACAAACCAATTACCCGGATCATCCTTTATGCATATTATTAATTAAGACAAAGAACAAGAAGTTATGGAATCATACCCTTGTAGATACGAGCTTCCACATGTACGAGTTCAACTCATAATTCTCCGCTATCTCCTTGAATCTTTGAGTAGATTCCTTCCTTTGATCAATGTTAGTCACCCAAGTGTATGGTGTCTACATGTGATGCACCAAAGAAGAAGAATTTTTAAGAAGAATGAAGTATTGACTAAAACCCTAGTTTTCTATCATTGTAGAAAAAGGGGGCGGGGCGTACTCTCCAACTTTTGGAATTTCGTATATCTGATATCTGATATAAAAAACATCTTATAAAGATATCAGGTAACCCTATTTAATATAATAAAGTATTATTTATTTAATTAAATAGGCTCCCTAATCTTATTAGGGATATTTAATTAAACTCTTTGAACTAATTTTGTCTCATAATCCTATTAGGAATATATGAGAGTACTTGTATTAAATTAATTCTTAAACACTTTTAGAAATTAAAATAATAATAATTATAATAATTTTAATAAGACTCTATTATTAATTTATATTTAATATTTTCAAAATATTTAATAATAAATATTAAGCTATTTAATTTATTCTATCACCATAGATTAAATTTAATATACTTAGCATATTACTACGATTATGCAATTAACTTCTTAAATAATTATTTTTCCTATTATGGTGTGAGCCTTTGGGTTCTCCATTTTAAATCGGTTGTGAATAAATCAATTATAACAATTCTAATCTTATTTAAATAAATAAATTAAACTATTAATTTATTTAAATAAATAATATTTATTCTAATAATAGGATAAGCCTCCTAGCGGTGCGACTTTTCAGATAATATAGATTTCAACATTAATCATAAAAGAACATTTGAGTAAATAATTACCGTAAAATTCAATCCTTCTACCATACAATGTCCTAATTAAATATAAGACATTGAATTACTGTTAAGTCTTATTTTATTTAATTATATGTATTTCGATTCCCAAATGCCCAACTCTGAATAAATGTAAATTAGAAACTACTTTCTAATTTTATTTCACCTTGGCCAAGGATTCCTGGGTTGCCATTTATCGAATCACATATGACATTTTTCTTCTCTTACTAGAAGTGGTAGATTCTATATTGATCATTCATTATCTCCATATATAACTTATTACACCCAAGCATACCCTTTGATATACCCTAAGGGTCTTAAGGAATAAGTCAAAATGTAATTTATTATACATAAGTTACTATGATGATCTTAAGTCTAAGGATCATTTATACTACTATCACTACATCAATTCCTATTGACAGGCAAGTAAAACTCCATTAGACATTCCATAGCGAGTCACGTTCAGTGAACTTATTCTCCAATAAGCACCTACATACTTGCTTTAGTGTCTCCACACAAATGATCATGAGATCAATCATTCTCATCCAATGAGCAAGCAATGTATGTACAAATCTATTCGAATTCACTAATCCCCTTTTTATTAATTCATCGATTGAGCACATTTTTGTTTTAAGCTATCTAAGAATTTATATCTCATTAACATGATCTCATCATGATTCTAAAAGCATTGCATAAAACTATGGGTCTATCACATATTATTAAAACAGCACCATGTAGATAATAAATGCCTTTTAATAAATAATTCTTTTATTAATAAATAAATAAGATTGATAACAAAGTATATGCTTTATCATCATTCATGATTGGCTTGTATGCATACTACTTGCAGTCTCCCACTTGCACTAAAGCCAATCGTCGATGTATCTCATATCTATCTTCTCTAAGTGACGATCGAACTGTTGTTGTGTTAACGCTTTAGTAAATAGATCTGTAATATTGTCTTGAGAATCCACACACTCCAGGGTAACATCTCATCTTTCAATGATCTCTTTGATCAAATAAAATCTCTGCAACACGTGTTTGGATTTCTGATGAGACCTAGGTTCCTTAGCCTGCGCAATAGCTTTGGTGTTGTCACAGAATAAAGGTACAGGACCTTTAATGCAAGGAACTACATCAAGTTTGGTTATGAACTTCTTCATCCAAATAGCCTCTTCGCAACTTCACGTGTAACTATGTACTCTGTCTATATCACTGAATCATCAATTGTTTGTTATTTGGAACTCTTCCAACTCACTGCGCCACCATTCAAGGTAAACACATACCCCGAAACGGATTTACTATAATCTTGGTCCGTTTAGAAACTTGAGTTTGTGAAGCCCTCTAGTTTTAATTCAGACCCACTGTAGACAAGAAATACATCCTTAGTTCTTCTTAAGTACTTTAAGATATTATTCACTGCCTTCCGGTGTTCTTCTTTTGGATTCGACTGATATCTACTTGTTACACTAAGTGCATGAGCAACATCTGGTCTAATACATATCATACCGTACATGATAGATCCTATTGCTGAAGCATAAGGAATCTTACTCATACGTTTTCTCTCCTTAGGTTTCTTTGTGGCCTGTTTCTTGGAGAGATGTATTCCATGGCTCAACTGCATGAAACCTCTTTAGCATCGAATTAATGTACGTTCCTTGGGACAAGCCAAGCATCCTTTTAGATCTATCTCTATAGAATTTTGTCCCCAAAATATAGGATGCTTCTCCCAAGTCCTTCATGGAGAAGTGTTTAGATAACTAGATTTTAATTGATTGTAGCATAGGAATATCATTCCCTATCACTAATATATCATCAACATATAGTACAAGGAATGAAACAACGCTCCCACTAACGTTCTTGTACACACATGGTTCATCCTCATTATTGATAAAATCAAACTCTTTGATTGTCTCATCAAAACGGATGTTCCACCTATGAGAAGCTTGCTTCAATCCATAAATGGATTGTTGTAGCTTACAGACTTGATTTGCTCCAACCGTTGAAAAAAATCCCTTTGGTTGTGTCATATATGTAAGGTTTTGTTTAAATCAAAGTAGCAATCAAATTGCAAAAATTAGCAAAAGCAAAATAAAATCAGATTTTAAAATTTTTCACAAATCAATTACCCAGATCATCCTTTATGCATATTATTAATTAAAACAAAGAACAAGAAGTTATGGAATCATTCCCCTGTAGATACGAGCTTCCACATGTACGAGTTCAACTCATACTTCTCCGCAATCTCTCCTTGAATCTTTGGGTAGATTCCTTCCTTTGATCAATGTTAGTCACCCAAGTGTATGGCCTCTATATGTGTTACACCAAGGAAGAAGAATTTTTAAGAAGAATGGTGTATTGACTAAAACCCTAGTTTTCTATCATTGTAGAAAAAGGGGGTGTACTCTCCAACTTTTGGAATTACGTATATCTGATATAAAACTCATCTTATAAAGATATCAGGTAACCCTATTTAATATAATAAGGTGTTATTAATTTTAATAAGACACCTATTATTAATTTATATTTAATATTTTCAAAATATTAAATAATAAATATTAAGCTATTTAATTTATTCTATCACCATAGATTAAATTTAATATACTTAACATATTATTACGATTATGTAAATAACTTCTTAAATAATTATTTTTCCTTTTATGGTGTGACCCTTTGGGTTCTCCCTATTAAATCGGTTGTGAATAAATCAATTATAACAATTTTAATCTTATTTAAATAAATAAATTAAACTATTAATTTATTTAAATAAATAATATTTATTCTACAATAGGGATAAGCCTCCCTAGCGGTCAACGACTTTCCAGATAATACAGATTTCAACATTAATCATAAAAGAACATTTGAGTAAATAATTATCGTACAATTCAATCCTTCCACCATACAATGGTCCAATTAAATATAAGACATTTAATTACTGTTAAGTCTTATTTTATTTAATTATATGTATTTCGATTCCTAAATGCCTAACTCCGAATAGATGTAAATTAGAAACTACTTTCTAATTTTATTTCACCTTGGCCAAGGATTCCCGGGTTACCATTTATCGAATTAATTATGACATTTCTCTTCTTTTACTAGAAGTGATAGATTCTATATTGATCATTCATTATCTCCATATATAACTTATTACACCCAAGCATACCCTTTGATATACCCTAAGGGTCTTAAGGAATAAGTCAAAATGTAATTCATTATACATAAGATACTATGATGATCTCAAGTTTAAGGATCATTTGTACTATTATCACTACATCAATTCCTATTGACTGAAAAGTAAAACTCTATTGGGCATTCCTTAGCGAGTCACGTTCATTGAACTTATTCTCTAATAAGCACCTACATACATGCTTTAGTGTCTCCACATAAATGATCATGAGATCAATCATTCTCATCCAATGAGTAAGCAACGTATGTACCAATCTATTCGGATTCACTAATCCCCTTTTCAGTAATTCATCGATTGAGAACATTTTTGTTTTAAGCTATCTAAGAATTTAGATCTCATTAGCATGATCTCATCATGATTCTAAAAGCATTGCATAAAACTATGGGTCTATCACATATTATTAAAATAGCACCATGTAGATAATAAATGCCTTTAATAAATAATTCTTTTATTAATAAATAAATAAGATTGATAACAAAGTATATGCTTTATCATCATTCATGATTGGCTTGTATGCATACAACTTGCATTCTTCCACTTGCACTAAAGTTAATCGTCGTGGTATCTCATACCTATCTTCTCTAAGTGAAGATCGAACTGCTGTTGTGTTAACGCTTTAGTAAATAGATCTACAATATTGTCTTGAGAATCCCCACGCTCCAAGGTAACATCTCATCTTTCAATGATCTCTTTGATCAAATGAAACCATCGCAACACGTGTTTGGATTTTAGATGAGACCTAGGTTCCTTAGCCTGCGCAATAGCTCTGGTGTTGTCACAAAATAAAGGTACTGGTCCTCTAATGCTAGGAACTACATCAAATTTGGTTATGAACTTCTTCATCCAAATAGCCTCCTATGCAACTTCACTTGTAACTATTTACTCTGCCTCTGTCACTGAATCATCATTTGTTTGTTGTTTAGAACTCTTCCAACTCACTGCGCCACCGTTTAAGGTAAACACATACCCCAAAACGGATTTACTATCATCTTAGTTCGTTTAGAAACTTGAGTTTGTGAAGCCCTGTAGTTTCAATTCAGACCCACCGTAGACACGAAATACATCCTTAGTTCTTCTTAAGTACTTTAGGATATTATTCACTGCCTTCTGGTGTTCTTCTCTTGGATTCGACTGATATCTTCTTGTTACACTAAGTGCATGAGCGACATCTGGTCTAGTACATATCATACCGTACATGATAGATCCTATTGCTGAAGCATAAGGAATCTTACTCATACGGTCTCTCTCCTTAGGTGTCTTTGTGGCCTTTTTCATGGAGAGATGTATTCCATCGCTCAACTGCATGAGACCTCTTTTGGAATCTTCTATGTTAATCCTCTTTAGCATTGAATTAATGTACGTTCCTTGGGACAAGCCAAGCATCCTTTTAGATCTATCTCAATTGATCTTTATCCCCAAAATATAAGATGCTTCTCCCAAGTCCTTCATGGAAAAGTGTTTATATAACCAGATTTTAATTGATTGTAGCATAGGAATTTCATTCCCTATCAGTAATATATCATCAACATATAATACAGGGAATGAAACAGCACTCCAACTAACCTTCTTGTGCAGACATGGTTCATCCTCATTTTTGATAAAATCAAGCTCTTTGATTGTCTCATCAAAACGTATGTTCAACCTATGAGAAGCTTGCTTCAATCAATAAATGGATCGTTGTAGCTTACAGACTTGATTTGTTCCAACCGTTGAAACAAATCCCTTTGGTTATTTCATATATGTAAGGTTTTGTGCAAATCAAAGCAGCAATCAAATTGCAAAAATTAGCGGAAGCAAAATAAAAGCAGATTTTAAAATTTTTCACAAACCAATTACCCGGATCATCCTTTATGCATATTATTAATTAAAACAAAGAACAAGATGTTATGGAATCATACCCTGGTAGATACGAGTTTCCACAGGTACGAGTTCAACTCATACTTCTTCGTGATGTCCTTAAATCTTTGGGTAGATTCCTTCATTTGATCAATGTTAGTCACCAAAGTGTATGACCTCTACATGTGATGCACCAAGGAAGAAGAATGGTGTATTGACTAAAACCCTAGTTTTCTATCATTGTAGAAAAAGCGAGCGTACTCTCCATCTTTTGGAATTACGTATATCTGATATCTTAGATAAGACTCATCTTATAAAGATATCAGGTAACCCTATTTAATATAATAAGGTATTATCTATTTAATTAAATAGGCTCCCTAATCTTATTAGGGATATTTAATTAAACTCTTTGAACTAATTTTGCCTCATTATCCTATTAGGAATAAATGAGAGTACTTATATTAAATTAATTCTTAAACACTTTTAGAAATTAAAATAATAATAATAATAATAATAATATTAATAAGACTTCTCTTATTAATTTATATTTAATATTTTCAAATTATTTAATAATAATATTAAGCTATTTAATTTAATTCTATCACCATAGATTAAATTTAATATACTTAACATATTATTACGATTATGCAATTAACTTCATAAATAATTATTCTTCCTTTTATGGTGTATTTGTAAGACCTCAACTTTTATAAATAAAGAAACATTTTCTCGAATTATATTTTTGAATATTATTGTGTTGATTTGATATAATGTTATAGTTGTGAGTAATATTTACAAATTTTGCAAAGTAAGCAAGTGGTTATATAATATTCGATTGGTCGGGGAATATTCGCTTTTTGCGAGGAAATATTAAATGCGATGACAAGACAATCATTAAGTGGACCCCACAACGAAAGTATTGTCGTAGTTAGAAAATGACAAAATTATCTTTCCATAAAAATAACGGCAGAGGTGTTACCGTTAAAACTGTTGAACTTCCCGATAGTAAAAGTACAATAATACGCGTGGTTGCATAGTAGCAAATGGTATTGATTATTGATGCTTACGTGAGAAGTCACTCAGTTATACTCAATTATTGCTACAGTAGTTGTTGCATCAGATATCTCATATTATTGATTAAATTATTGTTACAGTATCATCTGCATAATATGATATATTATTAAATCAATAATTTAGACGGCAAAGTTATTCATATTATTATTTGCAATATTGACAATGTCTAGAAGTTCTGTCAAGGAGAGGTTTGGTCACCTAATTGCGCGCCAATAAGGAGAAATTCTTATCGGAAATTCCCCCTTTCTTGGGAACGACCTTGTTGTTAAATATTGTGAATTATAATATTAATGATGAAAAAGTTCGTGCTGATTAAAGATGAATTTTATAGTTCCAATGTGTTAGACTTATTTGTGTTAGTATAATTGATGTTTGGAGGATATATTGTTTAATCGGGTATTCAAAATACTTTTCGTGTCGGAGTACTATTCACGAGTTACTATTCATGGGTTACTATTCACGAGTTACTATTCATGAATTACTATTCACGAGTTACTATTCACTAGTTACTATTCACGGGGTACTATTCACCCGTAAGATATATTTCTTTTCGGTCCAAATCATTTTTGGGTACAATATTATTCTATGAGGAGATGTGCTAATTTTTCAGACCGTTGGTTGAAGATATAATAGTAAATCAATATGGACCGCTAGTGGAAAGTTATAATAGTAAATCAATATGGATCGCTGGTTTAAAGTTTTAATAGTAAATCAATCTGGACCGTTCATGAATTAGTTACTATTCAATCCATTTTCCTATAAATAGAAGCTCATTCATTCATTATTTCTTACGAATTCACTGAAACTTTAGAGAGAAAAACTATAGAGAAAAAGAAGAAAAGTATTTTGTTACTTCACTTTTCCAATATCCAGTTTCTTCTAAGGTAGGGGATATTATTTGTTGTACTAATAAGGGGTATTATTTCTTTTGTATTCATGAAGAGAACTTCTGTTATTCCGTTATTTATTATTTTGTTGGAATAACCTGTATACGCGGGCTACCATATACTTGGTGAAATTCTTCTATTATTCCAGTCTTTATTATTCATTGGAATATCCTCATCATGCGTTTCTGGTGGGACACAGTTCGATCGTTATTATTACATTGGAATATCCTCATCTGCATGCATTTTACGCAGACCTGGTTACATTATTTATTATTCTGTTGAAATAACCTACCTGTGCGGTCTATCGCATGCATGGTGATTTCTTTTGTTATTCCATTCTTTATTATACTCAGTTGGTTAAAACTTTGACATCTATACTCCATGAAATTAGTGGAATATCCTTGATATTTGCGCTTCATCCAGTATCTTTTCATGTAAATATTCTTCTGAGCATTCTTGAAATTTACTCTACAAAGAAGTATCATATTGACAATTTGGACGTTATCAGTTCCTTGATAAATTAATTCTTGAACTTGTTTTATTGAATTCTTATGTAATTGTCATCATCCTCATGTTTATATTTTGTTGAAAGTTATCTGTGGCCTGTAGTGAATAGATGGACGTGGTATGATTATGACCAGGGATTATTCGGTGTAATCATGACCGTAAAGTTACAAATGATGTGGTAAAAGTCCTCATTGACCCGTAGTGCATTGATGGACAGTTGTTGGCATGATCATGACCATTAATGAATACATGAATGTCCTTGGCCCATAGTGCATGGATAATTTGTGGTCGTGATACTAAAGAATATTCTTGGTCGTAATGTAGGGGTGATTCGATGATGTGGATTATTTATTAAGATGAGTCCCAACGATAAAAGTGATGAAAAACCTTTTCAATCATAGAAGATAGTAGATTTTATTCTCTACTTGACTCTTCTAATGGATTTCTTGATCAGCTGCAGTTAAACTTGATATTTATTATATTTTATCAGTTTAACATTGTTGAAGGCTAACAATAATTATTCTGCATTATCTTAGTCATAATATTTCTTACTGGGCTAATTGAGCTCACCCTTTCTTTCACTGTTCTCATCAGGAAATGAGAACGTAGCTGGGACTAGTCGGGAAACATAGTGATGGTCCTAGATGGTGCATTAGTAGTCCTCATTATTCTGTGAAATAGTGTGATAATAATTGTAATGAGGACTTCTTTTGAGTTTTTATACTCTCTAGTAGACAATATTTGTATTCAAACTCACAGGTTATGTTTTGTCGTATTGTACACGACGGTTGTATAATTAAGTTGTATTTGAATTCAGTACCTTGTATCTGGCAAACCAAGATGGGTGATGTATACTTGTTTTGGGGGCGTCACAGTTGGTATCAAAGCTTAGGGATATGATCCCTGGCTAAGATGTGAGAATAGAACTAGAAGGGGAGAGACGGGGAATTCCTTCGGTAGTATGACCTACCTAAGTTTTTTTGGTATTTAATTGGTCGGTCAGAATATAGGGATTATATGTTACATGTCAATTAACCTTTTGTTTTGTGGAAGTATCTGAAAATGACATCCGAGAATGTTGAGAATATCAATGGAGCACAGGCGACCGTTGATTCACCACATATCAATAATGAAGATAATGTGCATCAGGAAGGCGACAATCCTCATGCAAACAACAACACTGACTAAATGATGAATAATGGAATGTTCAGAGGCTTTATGCAATTCATGCAACGATGGCGAGAGCGGCTCTGCATTCAAAATGTTGGTGGAAACACTAGAAACTCTCTGGACGGCCACCGCTAAGCAGATTCAAGGAGCTGGGACCACCGGAGTTTATTGGAGAGCCAAAACCACTTAAGGCGGAAGCATGGATAAAGCAGATCACCAAGATATTTGATGTCTTGGGATGCTCCGAGGAGCAAAAGGTTCCCTTTGCCGCCTTTATGTTGCGAGGAGAGGCAAATTACTGGTGGGAATCGGTAAAGCGTACTCAACCTGCCGCACTGAAGATGTCTTGGGAGAAGTTCCAAGAACTATTCAACGACAAGTACTTTCCTGAAAGTATTCGTCACATAAAAGAGGTAGAATTCATCAAGTTGGAGCAAAATAATATTACCGTGTCGTAGTTCGAAGCCAAGTTTTCCGAGTTATCCTGATTTGCGTCCCACTTGGTGGATAATGAAGAGAGAATGACGCGGATGTTTTTAAGAGGTTTGAAGTCGGAGATACGTCAACATCTTATTTCTCATAAACTGTATTTGTATTCAGATGTTATAAATAGGGCTCAGTTAGTGGAGTGCGATAACGAGTCAACGCAACTAAAAGAGAGCAGCCGGCAAAATGATAATACCAGTGAGAGTAGTCATTGAAGCGGTGACAACAAGCGTGGAGGGAATCAACAGGCCAGAAATGGTTACCACTTCAGTGGTAATCAAGGCCAAACCAATAAGAATGGACATTTCAAGAAGATGAGATTCAATAATGATGGAAGGACGTCAGCACCAGCACCCGTGGTTAAGGAAGGAGAACGACCACCTATCATATGCTTCAAATGGGGAGGGGAAGGACACATCAGTCCAAACTGCATGATGCTGTCCAAAGCATGTTATAATTGTGGAAGAGAAGGTCACTTAGCCCGATTTTGTCGTTCACCGAAGACAAGTTCAGCTTTGATGGAGGCACCAAAGGTCGTCCCAGAAAAGTCAAAGCCGGTAGTGCAAGGGAGAGAGCGTTTGTTGTGACCTCCCAGAAAGCAAAGAACCCGAATGTGGTCATCACGGGTAAGCTTATCATAAACTCTAGCGAAGTCTATACTTTATTTGATACCGGTTCTACCAATTCTTTTATTTCTCCTACTTGTGCTCAACGATTAAATTTGACTCCGGAGAAATTAGACTTTAACTTATCTGTGGAAACTCCGTTGGGAGAAACCTTCATTACATCCACTGTTTATAAGTCTTGTTTAGTTCAAATCGGTAACCGCACATTACCTGTCGATCTTATTTCTTTAAAAAAACTTGCGTTTGACATAATTCTAGGGATTGATTGGTTAACTACTCATCATGCAAAAATTGATTGTTTTTGTAAGGTTGTTAGTTTTCATATTCCTAATCAACCTATTATGCGAATTCAAGCGACCAAACCATTAAAATCAATCACGGTCATTTCAAGCCATAAAGCTATTCGTTTATTGAAAAATGGATGTCAAGCTTTCTTATCTCATGTCACAGATTTAAACAAAAATACGTCAGTTTTGAAAGATATTTCTATTGTTAATAAATTTCCCGACGTATTCCCTGAAGAACTTCCTGGCCTACCCCCAGAGCGTGAAATTGAATTTTGTATCGACCTTGAACCTGGTACAAAACCCATTTCCAAAACCCCATATCGAATGGCTGCTATTAAACTTCAGGAGTTAAAGACCCAATTGGAGGAATTGTTAGACATTGGTTTAATTCGTCCTAGTACGTCTCCTTGTGGTGCTCCTATTCTATTCTTGAAGAAGAAAGATGGGAGTATGCGACTTTGTATTGATTATCGGGAGTTAAATCATGTCACCATCAAAAATAGGTACCCATTGCCACGTATTGATGACCTGTTTGACCAGTTGCAAGGAGCCAAATTCTTTTCAAAGATTGATCTTCGTTAGGATATCACCAATTGAAGATTAGAACCGATGACATTCCAAAGATGGCTTTCAGAACTCTGTACGGGCATTCAGAATTCCTAGTCATGTCCTTTGGATTGACTAATGCTCCTGCTGCCTTCATGGATATGATGAACCAAGTATTCAAGGAATATTTGGATCACTTTGTGGTCGTCTTTATCGATGACATCCTTATTTATTCCAAAAGCCGTGAAGATCATGAGCAACACTTCAGGATGACACTCCAAAAGCTTCGTGAATACAAGCTTTATGCCAAGTTGAAGAAATGCGAGTTCTGGCTTGAGGAAGTAGCATTCCTTAGGCACGTAGTATCAAGTCATGGAATATCTGTTGACCCGGCAAAGATTGAAGCTATTCAAAGCTGGGAGCAACCTAAATTAGTGACCGAAGTACGTAGCTTTCTCAGTTTAGCTGGTTATTATTGGAGATTCGTGGAAGGATTTTCTCGAATCGCTACTCCATTAACTCAGCTGACTCGGAAAGATATAAAGTGCGGTTGGAGCGAAGAATGTGAGAAGAGTTTTCAAGAACTCAAGAGGAGATTCATTTCATCACCTGTTCTGACAATACCATCTGGCTCGGAGGGATTTGTCATCTATAGTGATGCTTCGGGCAAAGGGTTAGGATTTGTTCTCATGCAACATGGGAAAGTCATAGCTTACGCCTCAAGACAACTCAAAGAATATGAGAGGAATTATCCTACTCATGATCTAGAGTTAGCAGCTGTTGTCTTCGCACTTAAAATTCGGAGGCATTACTTCTATAGGGAGAAAGTGGAGATCTTTACGGATCATAAAAGCCTCAAATATTTCTTCACTCAAAAGGAACTCAACATGCGACAACGACGTTGGCTTGAACTGTTGAAAGATTATGATCATACCATCTAATACCATCCTGGAAAAGCGAACGTGGTAGCTGACGCATTGAGTAGAAGATCATATGCAAGTACGAGTGCGCTATTGTCAACGCAAAGGCCCATTTTGTGTGACTTGCAAAGGATGGAGATAGAGTTAAAGACTCTATGGACCCATGTGATGATGGTGAATATACGAGTAGAACCGACTTTAATTGATAAAGTTAAAGCTACTCAAGATACAGACCTGGAGCTGATGCGTATGAGGAAGAAAGTGCAAGAAGGTGCTATGCCGGAAGTAAGAATCGATGAAGAAGGAATACTTCGAGTCAACTCCAGACTTTGTGTTCCTAACGACCCTAATTTAAAGTATAAAATCATGATGGAGGCACATAACACACCATTTGCAATCCATCTTGGGAGTACCAAAATGTATCATGATCTTCATCATACATTTTGGTGGAGCAATATGAAGAGAGAGATAGCGTTGTTTATATCAAGGTGTCTAACTTGTCAACGAGTTAAAGCAGAACATCAAGTACCAAAAGGTCCATTGCAACCACTTGAAATTCTAGAATGGAAGTGGGAGCACATTACCATGGATTTTGTTACCGGTCTTCCTAAGGTTTCTCAAGGCATAGATGTGATTTGGGTCATTATTGATAGATTGACCAAGTCTGCTCATTTTTTATCGATACGAGAAACTTATACACTTGGACGTCTTGCTCGTATGTATATAAACGAGATTGTAAGACTGCATGGTATGCCGGTATCCATAGTTTCTGATCGAGACCCAAGATTCACTTCACGATTTTGGGTTAGTTTGCAAAAACTATGGGCACAAACTTACGATTTAGCTCGGTATATCATCCGCAGACGGACGGACAGTCGGAGAGGACTATTCAAACTCTTGAAGATCTATTTAGACTCTGTGTCCTTGACTTCAAGGGAAGTTGGGACAATTTCTAACCATTGGTGGAGTTTTCCTACAACAACAGTTATCAAGCAAGTATTGGCATGGCCCCATTTGAGGCATTGTGTGGAAGAAAGTGTCGTTCTCTATTATGCTGGGATGAGGTAGGTGAAGCAACGTTGTTGGGACCGGAGTTGGTACGTATGACTACGGAAAAGATTCAAACAATCCGATAACGTATAAAAACCTCACAAGATCGACAAAAGAGTTATGTTGATCTTCATCGAAATGACGTGGAATTCGATATAGGAGATCATGTGTTGTTACGTATCGCTCCATGGAAAGGAGTTACGAGATTTGGAAAGAGAGGGAAGCTCAATCCTCGATTCATCGGCCCATTTTTAATCCTCGATCGAGTAGGAACTGTGGCCTATAGACTCGCCTTACTGCCAAGTATATCTCGTGTTCAAAATGTTTTTCACATATCTATATTATGTAAAAATGTGAAAGACTCGAACCACATTATTGAGTTAGAACCAGACGAGATAGAGGATGATTTAATGTATGAAGAGTTACCTGTTAAAATCTTGGATAAGAAGGATCATGTTCTACGCTCCAAGGTTATACCTCAAGTCAAAGTTTTGTGGAGAAACCACAATGTGGAGGAAATGACTTGGGAGTTAGAATCTGAGATGAAGTCAAGGTATCCTCATCTCTTCGACATACCAGGTATGTACCCTAATTTCGAGGATGAAATTTCATAAGAAGGGGAGGTTGTAAGACCCCAACATTTATGAATAAAGAATAATTTTCTCGAATTATATTTTTGAATATTATGGTGTTGATTTGATATAATGTTATAGTTGTGAGTAATATTTACAAATTTTGCAAAGTAAGCAAGTGGTTATATAATATTCGATTGGTTGGGGAATATTTGTTTTACAGGGAATATTCGTACGACGTCACAATCATTGGTGGACCCCACAACGGAAGTATTGTCGTAGTTAGAAAATGACAAAATTGTCTTTCTATAAAAATAACGGCAGAGGTGTTACCGTTAAAACTGTTGAACTCCCCGGTAGTAAAAGTACAGTAATACGCGTGGTTGCATAGTAGAACATGATATTGATTATTGATGCTTGCATGAGAAGTCACTCAGTTATACTCAATTATTGTTACAATAGTTGCTGCATCATATCTCTCATATAATTGATTAAATTATTGTTACAGTATCATCTGCATGATATGATATATTATTAAATCAATAATTGAGATGGCAAAGTTATTCATATTATTATTTACAATATTGATAATGTCTAAAAGTTCTGTCAAGGAGAGGTTTGGTCACCTAATTGCGCGCCAATAAGGAGAAATTCTAATCGGAAAAGCCCCCTCTTTCTTGGGAACGACCTGGTTGTTAAATATTATGAATTATAATATTAATGATGAAAACGTTCGTGTTGATTAAAGATGAATTTTATTGTTCCATTGTGTTGGACTTATTTGTGTTAGTATAATTGATGTCTGGAGGATATATTGTTCAATCGGGTATTCGAAATACTTTTCGTGTCAGAGTACTATTCACAAGTTACTATTCACGAGTTACTATTCATTAGTTACTATTCACGAGTTACTATTCACGAGTTACTATTCACGAATTACTATTCACAGGGTACTATTCACCCATAAGATATATTTCTTTTCGGTCCAAATCATTTTTGGGTACAATATTATTCCATGAGGAGATGTGCTAATTTTTCAGACCGTTGGTTGAAGATATAATAGTAAATCAATATGGACCGCTGGTAGAAAGTTATAATAGTAAATCAATATGGATCGCTGGTTTAATGTTTTAATAGTAAATCAATCTAGACCGTTCATGAATTAGTTACTATTCATTCCATTTTCCTATAAATAGAAGTTCATTCCTTCATGATTTCTTACGAATTCACTGCAACTGTAGAGAGAGAAACTATAGAGAGAAAAAAGAAAAGTATTTTGTTACTTCACTTTTCCAATATCCAGTTTCTTCTAAGGTAGGGGATATTATTTGTTGTACTCGTAAGGGGTATTATTCCTTTTGTATTCGTGAAGAGAACTTCTGCTATTCAATTATTTATTATTACATTGGAATAACTTTTGTATCATGTGAGCTACCCTATACTTGGTGAAATTCTTACATTATTCCGGTCTTTTTATTATTATGTTGGAATATCCTATCTGTGGTGTTTTTTCTGTGGGACTGGTTCCAATCTTTATTATTACGTTGGAATATCCCGTCCAAAATGCGTTTTACATGCCGACCTAGTTTGAGTATTTATTATTTCATTGGAATAAACTTTTGCTGCGTTACATCACATGCATGGTGATTTCTTTTCTTATTCCATTCTTTATTATACTCAGTTGGTTAAAACTTTGACTTCTATACTCAATGAAATTAGTGGAATATCCTTGATATTTGCGCTTCATCCAGTATCTTTTCATGGAAATATTCTTCTGAGCATTCTTGAATTTTACTCTACAAAGCAGTATCATGTTGACAATTTGGATGTTATCAGTTCCTAGATAAATTAATTCTTGAACTTGTTTTATTGAATTCTTATATCATTGTCATCATCCCCATGTTTATATTTTGTTGAAAGTCATCATGTATGGCATGTAGTGCATAGATGGACTTGGTATGATTATTATGATGAGGGATTATTGATTGTAATCATGACCGTAACGTTACAAATGATGTGGTAAAAGTCCTCATTGGCCCGTAGTGCATTGATGGACAGTTGTTGGCATGATCATGACCATTAATGAATACACGAATGTCCTTGGCCCGTAGTGCATGGATAATTTGGGGTCGTGATACTAAAGAATATCATTGGCCGTAGTGCAGGGGTGATTCGATGATGTGGATTATTTATTAAGCTGAGTTCAAGCGATAGAAGTGATGAAAAACCTTTTAAATCATAGAAGATAGTAGATTTTATTCTCTACTTGACTCTTCTAATGGATTGCTTGATTCGCTGCAGTTAAACTTGATATTTATTATATTTTATCAGTTTAACATTGTTGAAGGCTAACGATAAATTATTTTGCATTATCTTAGTCATAATATTTTTTACTGCGCTAGTTGAGCTCACCCTTTCTTTCACTGTTCTCTTCAGGAAATGAGAACGTAGCTGGGACTAGTCGGGGAAAAGAGTGATGGTCCAAGATGGTGCATTAGTAGTCCTCACTATTCTGTGAAATAGTGTGATAATAATTGTAATGAGGACTCCTTTTGAGTTTTTATACTTTTTAGTAGACAATATTTGTATTCAAACTCACAGGTTATGTTTTGTCGTATTGTACACGACGGTTGTATAATTAAGTTGTATTTGAATTCAGTACCTTGTATCTGGAGAACCAAGATGGGTGATGTATACCTGTTTTGAGGGCGTCATAGTGACCCTTTGGGTTCTCCATATTAAATCAGTTGTGAATAAATTAATTAGAAGAATTCTAATCTTATTTAAATAAATAAATTAAACTATTAATTTATTTAAATAAATAATATTTATTCTACAAAAGGGATAAATTACCGTACAATTCTATCATTCCACCATATAATGTCCCAATTAAATATAAGACATTGAATTACTGTTAAGTCTTACTTTATTTAATTATATATATTTCGATTCCCAAATGCCCAACTCTGAATAAATGTAAATTATAAACTACTTTCTAATTTCATTTCACCTTGGCCAAGGATTCCTGGGTTGTCATTTATCGAATCACATAGGACATTTCTCTTCTGTTACTAGAAGTGGTAGATTCTATCTTGATCGTTCATTATCTCCATATATAACTTATTACACCCAAGATACTATGATGATCTCAAGTCTAAGGATCATTTGTACTACTATCACTACAGCAATTCCTATTGATATACAAGTAAAACTCCTTTAGGTATTCCTTAGCGAGTCACGTTCAGTGAACTTATTCTCCAATAAGCACCTACATACTTGCTTTAGTGTCTCCACACAAATGATCATGAGATCAATCATTCTCATCCAATGAGTAAGCAACATATGTACCAATCTATCCGGATTCACTAATCCCCTTTTTAGTAATCCATCGATTGAGAACATTTTAGTTTTAAGCTATCTAAGAATTTAGATCTCATTAGCATGATCTCATCATGATTCTAAAACCATTGCTTAAAACTATGAGGTTATCACATATTATTAAAACAACACCACGTAGATAATAAATGCCTTTAATAAATAAATAATTCATTTATTAATAAATAAATAAGATTGATTACAAAGTATATTCGTTATCATCATTAATGATTGGCTTGTATGCATAATACTTTCAATATAAATCTTATTCTTAAATTTGAATCCACATTTTGATCATCATGTTGACCATTTGGACATTCTTGAACTCTGGATAAATTGAATTATAAATCGCTAATATTTTTCCTTGATCTCACTTGATTGATTCTTTATATCATCGTCATCATTTTCATGCTTATATTGTGTTGAAAGACATCTTTGGCTTATAATGCAAAGATGGACTGTTGATTATTGATTTTACTGTTATATATCTTTGGCCATAGTGAAAAGATAGACTGTTGATTATTGATTTTACAGTTGTTTATCTTTGGCCTATAGTGCAAAGATGGACTGTTGATTATTGGTTTAACAGTTTAATATCTTTGGCCCATAGGGCAAAGATAGACGGTTGATTATTGATTTTACAGTTGTATGTCTTTGGCCCGTAGTCTAAAGATGGATTGTTGATTATTGGTTTTACAGTTGTATGTCTTTGGCCCGTAGTGCAAAGATATACGGTTTTACAGTTGTATGTCTTAGGCCCGTAGTGCAAAGATGGACTGTTGATTATTGATTTTACCATTTTTATGTCTTTGGTCGTAGTGCAAAGATGGATTGTTGATCATTGGTTTTAAAATTGAATACCTTTAGCCCGTAGTACAAAGGTAGACAATTGATTGGTATGATCATGACCATTGAATATCTTTGGCCTGTAGTGCAAAGATAGACAATTGATTGGCATGATCATGACCATTGTTGTTATATTTGAATGTTTTGGTGTAGAGTGTAAAGATGCTATGATTATTAAGTATCTTATTTTTTGTGGCAAGGACATTGAGTGAAAATTCTATTAAGCCTTTGTGGCAAGGAGAAATTGTTGATTTACATTATTATAAACATGAATTGTGAATTTAACTATAATCTTTGGTGGTTCAGGTGAAGATAGGTGATGAAAGTTCTCTTTATTTTGGGTACAACAAAAAACTGGTTATGGGTATTACAGGGATGGAATATTAATGTACTTATAATTTGGAGGAGATAGTAGACATTATGTTCTACTTGACTCTTCTAATGGATTGTTGGTTCTGCTGTAGTTGTTGATCTAAAACTTGTTGTCTATTGTATTATATCAGATTTTTCCCTGTTAAGGACTATGTATAATTTGTTTTACATTATGTTAGTCATAATATTCATTATTGGGCTATTTGTGCTCACCCTTTTGCTTCACAATTCCTTTCAGGTAATAGGATTGTAGCTGGGTCGAGCGGGGATAACAAGGGAATAGAATGAGGGTCTGTGACTGTTGAAGCTTCTCAATACATTATAAAACAGCATGACAATATATAATTGCATTGAGGACTTAAAATGCGTGTGTCGTATTTTATACACCATTTAATAATTGATTTTGGGGAACAACAATAGGATGAGGAGAACCCAACTTTGAAAGCATCAAAAATGCACCCCATTAGTTTGCGTAGGACAAAATTGTACTAAGAGCTTAAATGGTGTGTTTCCAGTATCATACATGATGTCTAGCCACATACAAACTCATGTTATCATAAGATATGGTTGTGCACATCCACTTGCTGACTATATCTATCAGAATTATCTATATAATCTTGGAGTATAGTTGGAATATAATCCTCAGTTTGAGACAATGGAGATAATTATATAGAAAGAAGATACACACCATTGGAATGAACACGATAGTAATCTTTTTAATCTTCTTTGGGGTCTATTGGGTCAACCAAGGTTAATGCTCAAGTCCTATGATATCTATTATAAATTAGATGCATGGACTCCCATGTATGAAGGCTTCCTTGAGAATTTTCCAAAGATTTTAATTCCTAAAATAGTTATCGACTGTACCTTTATGTAAAGTATCATTGGTTTAGAGTGTGAGTAATGTTATTTTTATTGAAACTCACAACTTATGTGTTGTCGTATTTTGCATGACAGTGGTATAAATGAAGTTTGTATTTAAATTTTGTACTGTATATCTAGTGACTCAGAATGGGTTGTGTGGACCTATTTTAGGGGTGTCACATCCGGGGCTGGATTGGATGTCCTGGGGTTTTCTTCGGGGCTTGGAGTTGATCTCTCGGGGTTGTCTCTATGGCTGTCTATGGAAGAAGATTCTGCCCTCCTGCATGGTTAGTAATAGGAATGCAAAATTTTGAGTGCCTACAGATGCCCCTCTTTATCAGGTTTATGCAATGTAATGGCATGGACAGGATAAAGATTACTAGACACTTAAAATATGACAAAATTAAGATGATGTTATGCAATGCAGCATGCTGTAATGTTATAAATGCTGGATGTTTTTGTTTAATGGTTTTGGAATTATTTCCAATGATGTTTGATAACTGCATGTTCCCGCTGCTTCTATTGGGGATGGAGTTATCAATGATGGTCTCCACTGGACCGCTTTGATGTCTACTCAAACAATAGTTTACAAAGCTTTCATCACCGAATCTTTTTGATGCTTTGAAATGTCCATCAATGCTATTTAAGACTGATTCGACGACAAGTCGCATAGATGTTCTTAAGGTCTCTGATGTGGAGGTTTTCCAATGGCCGAGACCATCAGATTTTGACATTGGGGTTGTCACCAACGTCCTTGATCTCTTGGATGTGCTTTCTACCAAAGTTGTTCTTCTCTTTTGCCAGTGAATCTCGAGGATTGTTCATGTTTAACCTAATGATAGCTTGGCTTGATTTCCATCATTAGATGTTTCTTGCCATTACGCTAACATTATCACCACTGCCCTGACTTTTTATCTGGTTGATGCTGATAACTCCATTGGGAATAACATTTTGATTGCTTGCTTTCACAGCATCCTAACAATATCAACTCGAATGGCAGTGTTGTGAAGGTTGACCATCAGTGACTTTCCTCGGTGCCTATTTGAACAGTAGTTTACAACGGTTTGGAAATCACCGAACCTTCGCGGTGTCTCGATTGAGGATCTATATAACAGATTCCACCATCAGTCCTCTTCGATGAAGATGGTTTTCCATGGTTTTTATCATCAGATCCTTCCTGATGCCTCGCTGGAGTTGTCGCTAAAAACTTCCAATGTCAGACCTTTTGACCTTCGTTGAAGCAACGACTTGCATCAGCAAACCATTCTCGATGTTACGCTAGAGTTGTCGCTAATGGTTTGCACTGTTAATCATTCTGACCTTCGTTGAAGTATCCTTTAATGACTTACAGTGTTAGGGATCTATGACCTTCGATGAAGTAGCCTTCAATGGCTTACAGTGTCAGGGATGTCTGACCTTCGCTAAAGTAGATTTCAAAGGCTTATAGTGTCAGGGATATCTGATATCTCTCTGGGGATATCTTTTTGATGAATTATGCCCTGATAAGTTTGAATGTTTTGATTGCAACCAAGACCCATGGTTCATGGTATCGGACAATCCCGTTGTTTCTATCATCATCTTTGTGAACCACACATCCAGGAGAATACCAATAACTTACATGAAGACCCAAAGTTTGGTCTGTAAATTCAAGATTTTCAGACCCTTTCTGCTTAATCGCGTATCACCTTTTTCCCTGATTTGACTTTTCATCTTTCGGGAACTCCATTGCCACTCAAATTTTATTGAGATGGGGGGGGGTGGGGACCACCCTAGGTAGCCACAAGTAGACCCGCGGCTGTCGTGGGTTGATCTGTGGCCACCCGTGGGTACATATACTCCCTCCCATCTCTTTCATAGGTCATTTTCAAGTTAAAGCCACACCGAAAATTTAAGATTATTTCTTCAGATATACTGAGTTCGGGCTACTTTCTGCTAAATCCATCACCGTAAAAATATTTCGCATCATTTTGGTAAAGTTTACATGTTTTCTTTTCAAGTTTTGACCGTTAAAACGGTAGATATCATATAGAATGCTTCTAAACACATAGTAGTGAATATGCATGCTCAAATGACTTGATAAAAATTATTCAACCTAGTAAATGTTAATCTTATACCATGATGAACATATTGATGTGAAAAAATTGGAATTTTGAGACAGTCATTTGGTACCCTTTTTTGCTATTTTATTCATCCTATTTGAGGACAAATGAGCAAAGGTTTTCAAGTAAAGCACACCTGGCAATTTGGCTACCATGATGGATCTGATTTTGATGTTTTTCATGCATATAAGATGTTCATGACTTTGGGTAGGTGTGCTATTGAATGGCCACCTAGTCATGCCTATGTGTATGTGGACAGTCCATTTTACAAAGGAGACTCTGGCGAAATGTTTTCATGAGTCTTATCATTTAATGAACATGCAAGATTAAGTCTATAGTAGATGTATGTTAACAAAATGCATGTTTGCATGAAGCAATGATTTGAATTTAATAAGCTTCTGTTTAGAACTTACCTCACCCTTTCTGAGGTGATTTGGAGACTTTTGTCCATATTATAGATCTAGACCATCCGAGTAGCTCTCGCAGGGCCTCTTAAGCTGTGAGGAGGAGAGCTTCAGATGTTCCTCGACCTCACCCAATCATACAGCCTCGCCAGTTGAATGAGTTAGTTATTTACCCAATCCGGGTTGAGAGACTAGATGTCGAGGACGAGGAGGAGGACGTGCCCATTGCGGATCCTGCTCCTTCTTCTTCCATTCCCGTAGGGAGCTTCTAGCTATTAGTGTGACGATTCCAGATCTCCTAGATGATTTGAGTCGTCACCCCCTCGATCTATTTTCATGTAAATAAGGTAATAGCTGTTTCCATTTTTCTTTTCCCACTTTTGGGGCAAGGGTTTTGATCTTTGATTTGCAATTTGATGCAAGTTCCCGGCTTTACTTAGCCCAAGGGGAAATAGTTTCACATTCATTCTCTGTACCAGACTCTCCATCTAGAGTACCGGGAGATTGTGCATGCCTGGGGCTTTGAGGCTTTTTTTTCTATCCACCCCATCATTGTCCATGGGTTATCTCAGGGCTTTGTCTGAGCACTGGTTCCACTAGACCCAGTATCTCCATTTACTGGATTGCGAGGTGATGATGACACCGATGGATTGGCGATTCATCACTAGGTTGGGGTTTACAAGGGTGCTAGTGCCTTTGGTGGCTGACATTTCCCCAGCTGCCGTTAGATCCCTTTTAGGAGTCCCGACCATGACTCTCAAGGGTCAGACTGTGAGTTCTGGTCCCTTGAGTGTAGATGCCATGAGTGGGGCTCTGATGGAGCCTTTTCCCGATGATCCAAGGGTTAGAGATCGCATCCTTCAGCTATTGTTCCTGATCATCATCAAGGGTTGTTTCTTAACAAACAACTCCTTGATGGTATCATTCAGTTTAGTCAACGCCACTCGGGAGGTGGATTATATTAGAGATTTTAACTAGGGCTTTACACCTTTGCCTACTTCCTTAGAGGGATGCGCCTACGCTCAGAGGGCGTGACGGAGGCTTGGCTAGGCTTTTGCCCATTTTTTCTGGTGAATTTTTCTATTGATTTTTGATTTCACCTCGTTTGGGTTGTCAGTTTTCCTGACTGAAGATATTTAATCTTTGAATTTGCAGTTCTGGGCCTACGAGAGGCTCCCATGTCTTTGTCATATTAACACGTTAGGTCTCGAGACCTATCCACAGGGACATCGATGCCATTACTCCACTCTGGCGGAGGTTCCTGTAGCTGATGGTTTCACCCATTCTCACTTATAGTTGGAGTTATTGATAGCCGATGTCATTACATGGGTTACCTATTCTGAGAACCATTTCACAGTAGACTTTGAGGGTGGCTTCTCGACTGGTGTCGAGTATGTATTATCTACCCGTAGGATTCCTTTCCTGACAGATGGAGGCTGGGAGCTCTATTTAGGAGAGCGAGCTATTAGAAGCACCATATAGGAGATACACATTCCGTTCTTTCCTGCTTCCAGGTGACATTGACCTTTATCTCAGCTGATCACCGATATTTCCTTAATGGGTGTAGATGGCTTTACTTTGTCAGATGGTCCCTTCACTTAGGAGGCTTTTTACCGCTGGTGGTTCCGTCGCACCATTGGGGCTCAGACCCGTGCCATACAGCTTATGGGGAATATGGTCCCTGGCTCTATCATGATGACAGAATGGATTGCATGGGTCCAAAAGCCCAATCATTTGACCCAGATTGAGAGTTTGACCCAGAAGTTGGATCAGACACATTTTTTCATCTGTCATTTGGGCAGAGATCCATCAGAGGCGAATTCTTTTGATCCTTATAGCTCTGGCACTTGCCCTTCAAGGGGCCCATATTCTGATGGCTTTATCGGTACAGATCCTCCATTATACCGACCTGATATCCCTTTTAGCAGAGATTTGGTGACTCAATAGGAGTTACATCAGATGGATCAGTTAGATGATGTGGACATCATTGAATTTTTTGAGATATTTCTTATTTTTTTTTTGATAGGCCTCTATTAGATATCAGGCGGCTGTGCCCCATTTCTCGTTATATCTTTTGATAGGCCTTTGTTAGATATTGGGCGGATGTGCCCCATTTTCCTGTACTTTTTATTTCTAGTTATATACAAAGATGATGATGTATTTAGGACTCTATTTATAATTCTTTATATTCCCTACATCATATTGTCATTTATCATTGTTATTTATTATGATGCATGCATTATGCCATGAACATGGATTCCTAGAGGTGAGTTTAGCATTGACCTCTGGATGGTCTTATGATACCGCTCTAATGATGTTTTCATCCACTATTAGCCGGATTGAGCACACCACACCCATGTTAGTGGCCTCTTCTTTGAGATCTTGGTATGGAAGTTTGTCTTCCCCAGATCGGGTGACAGTTGATCAGTTGTTGCAACACTCTATGACCCTCCAGACAGTCCAGGTACAGTTGGGCTTTGTAGAGGGCATGATATCTCATTGGATATTAGAGAGATAGGTGTTTAGATTTGACATCCTTGAGTTGACTCCTACATTGGAGGAGTATGCGTGTCTTACATATTTGCCTTTGGATCAACCTTGCACTAGGATGGCTATCGATGATATGAGCCGATAGTTTATGACCTTGACATGCTTACGACATAAAGTTTCCCTGGACGAGGTTTCATCGGGGCATGTGGTGTCCATAAATTATTTGATTGAATGATTTGGGTCATTGGATAGTTATCTGCGACATTCCAGGGATTTCACCATTACTAAGGGTGAGTGGCATGTTGACCGCGTAGATATTTTCTTGATGTGCATTGTGGCCTATTTGTACATACCATTGTATATGTACCATCTAGACATTGACCTGATGACAGTAGTCCACGCTCTCAGGGAGGGTTGTACCATTTTCCCGATGATCTTCACAAAGACCTTGAGGTCGGCTGTGACGTCCCCAAAATAGGTATACATCACCCATCTTGAGTCGCCAGATACATGGTACATAATTCAAATACAATCTTAAATATACAACGTGAGCTGTAAGTTTTAATACAAACATTGTCTTCTAGACAACATTAAAACTCGAAATAAGTCCTCAATACATTTATTAACACACTATTTCACAGAATAGTGAGGACTACTAATGCTATCCTCAGGACCGTCACTCCGTTCCCCGACTAGTCCATGCTACGTTCTCATTTCTTGAAGAGAACAGTGAAAGAAAGGGTGAGCTCAACTAGCCTAGTAAGAAATATTATGACTAAGATAATGCAGAATAAATTATCGTTGGCCTTTTATGATGTTAAAGCGATACTGATATAACAAACATCAAGTTTAAGCTGCGGTGAACAAGCAATCCATTAGAAGAGTCAAGTAGAGAATAAAATCTACTATCTTTTATGATTTAAAAGGTTTTCATCACTTTTATCATCGAGACTCGATTTTTAATAAATAATCCACATCATCAAATCATCCACGCACTACTGGGCGAGGATATTCTTGATATCACGACCATGAATTATCCATGCACCACGAGCCAAAGATAATCATGTTTTCATCAACGGTCCTGATCATGCCATAAAACAATTCATCTTTGTACCCTTGGCCGAAGAGAATCCATAGCCATAATCATACAAAAAACTGTCCATCAATGCACTACGGGCCAATGAGGACTTTTCCCACATCATTTGTAACATTACGGTCATGATTATACCGAATAATCCTTGGTCATAATCATACCAAGTCCATCTATGCACTACAGGCCACAGATGACTTTCAACATAATATAAACATGAGGATGATGACAATGACATAATAATTCAATAAAACAAATTCAAGAATTAATTTATCCAGGAACTAATAACGTCCAAATTGTCCACATGATACTTCTTTGTAGAGTAAAATTCAAGAATGCTCAGAAAAATATTTCCATGAAAAGATACTGGATGAAGCTCAAATATCAAGGATATTCCACTAATTTCATGGAGTATAGAAGTCAAAACTTTAACCAACTGAGTATAATATAATATATGAAACTTCAATTGGATTTTCGCCCGCCATGCGGTAGTCCACGTAGACAGATCATTTCCACAATTTAATAAGGAATGAATACGAAGGATCATTCACCATGCATGTGGTAATCCACATAGACAGGTTATTCCAACAAAATAATAAAGAATGGAATAACATAAGGATTCACCATGTAATGCGATAGTATCGCATGACATGTTATTCCCAGCGAGAATAATAAATAATGGAACCGGTCCAGCGTAAGCATACGCAGACGAGGATATTACGGCGTAATAATAAATAATGGAACCACGTCGGCATAAATGCACGCATGAGAATATTAGACAAAATAATAAATAATGGAACCAGGTCCAGCATAAAACGCACAGACATGATATTCCAACAGAATAATAAAGAATGGAATATTATAAGAATTTCACTATGTATGCAGTACTTTGCATAGACATGTTATTCCAACATAATAATAAAGAATGGAATAACGGAAGAATTTCACCAAGTATAGGGTAGCCCGCGTATACAGGTTATTCCAACAGAATAATAAAGAATGGAATAACAAAAGTTCTCTTCATAAATAAGAAAAAAGAGTACCCCTTACGAGTACAACAAATAATATTCCCTACCAGTATAACAAATAATATCTCCTACCTTAGAAAGAAGAGTACTGGATATAGAAGTAGTGAAGTAGCAGAACACTTTTCTTCTTTCTCTCTATAGTTTCTCTCTCTAGAGTTTCAGTGAATTCGTAAGAAATAATTAATGAATGAGATTCTATTTATAGAAGAATGGACTGCATAGTAACTAACTCATGAAAGGTTCAGATTGATTTACTTTAATCTGACGGTCCATATTTAAAGCAAAATCTTTTAAATAAAATATAATATATTCTATTTATAATCTAATAAAGCGAATAACTTTATAAAAGATTTTACAATACAAACACTATGCAGCACTTATCTGAAACACTATGCATAATAAAATATAATATATTCTAATTATTATCTAATAAAACAGATAACTTTATAAAAGTATTACATTTTATATAAAAAGATTTTACTATACAAAATACTATGCGCAGCACTATGCAACACTATGCATAATAAAATATAATATATTACATTTATAGAATAACTTTATAAAAGTATTAGGTTTTATATAAAAAGATTTTACTATGCAAAACACTATACTGAGACACTATGTAATACTATGCATAATAGAATATAATATATTCTATTTATAGAATAACTTTATAAAAGTATTCTGTTTTATTACATTAATAATACCAATAAAATAAAACTGAGTGACTTATCACATAAGCATCAATAATTAATACCGTGTGCTACTATGCAACCAAACGTATTACTATACTTTTACTACCGAGTAGTTCAACATTATTAATGGTAAAACTTCCGCCGTTATTTTCATAAATTTTTTTTGTTGTTTTCTCAATCCGACAATAATTCTGTTGCAGGATCCACCAATGATTGTACCGTCATACGGATATTCCCCGACAAAAAAAATATTCCCCGACCAATCGAATATTATATAAAAACTTGCGTACTTTGCAAAATTTATAAATATTACACACTACTATAACATTATATCAAATCCACACCATAATATTTAAAAAAATTATTTCGAGAAAATTAAATATTTATTCATAAAATCTGGGGTCTCACATCGGCCACATTTTGCCATGCCCATTCTATGGGTTTTTTCATAGGCAGTGTCGTCTTATTGTACGTGTGGTTTATTACACATTTGAGACTGATTGATGCTTTTAGTCGTCATGGGTATTACTTTACTCATGAGATAGTCATGTCTTATTCATTTCAGCCAGCTGAGTGTACAGACGCAACATTTTGGTTGGCTTTTTTGACAAGGATTGAGGATCCTTTTGATATTTTTCCATATTCAGGACTTAGCTCTCCCTATAGATTTATTACTCATGCAGTCGGCATGGACTATCTATCCCTTGATGATTTGAGAGGGGTGACCACATATCATCCATTGATTGTCATGTGATAGTTTGATCAGTTTCACGATATTCATCCCTTTGACCAGGCATTGGGTCAACGACTGTCATCGAGAGAGGGCTGACTTTTTCACTAGTCATACATGTCACTCTTCAGAGTATTCTGCATGGCTGGAGGTAGATGTTGCATCGGCTAGGGTTGTTCACTCAGAGTCGAGTGTTAAGTCTGATAATGAGGAGCCTATGGAGGGCCCAGATTCTCCCACCGAAGATGAGCTATTTGCTGGTTTGACAACAGCTCTGGTTGATTCCCCTAGTATTCCCACTTCTATGGCTCAACCTTCTTTAAAGTATTTCGAGTACAGGTTACATCTGATGATATTTGAGAGGGATCATGCTAGGGCCTTGATGTTGACAACTTTTTCTGGTAGATATGCTACTTTTATTGAGAGAGATGATGCTCGAACTAGCAGGGATACCACCATTGTTGAGCGGGATGAGGATCAAGTGACTCAGGATGCAGCTTTTGTTGATCACGGTGAGAGGACAAGCTGCCCGAGATACTGCCACTATAGATAGTACTGTACTTAGATCTCATACGGCTAGCATTATTGTAGACATGAGTGCATTCATAGATGAGTGTGGTAGCACTATGCAGATGGCCACAGATATCATGGATTGTATGGATACCTTGGAGTAGGAGCTTATAGATTCACCACCATCTTCTAAGAGGGATGCCATGTTGGAGTTATTGGCCCATTTATCCATGGGTTTGTAGATTAGCTTTTATTTCACTACATAAGCTAGTTTAGCCATTTTTGTCATGCACATGACACATTGTATATATCAAACAATTTTATATGGCAAGGAAATATATTTTGATTTACTTCCCTTTTAGATATGCCTTATCACTTATTTGATAGTTTCCGTTTTCTTCATGTCTTGCGATCTTGATGTATTCCGAACTCCTTCTTGATGAACGGTCATTGAGATGTCCCAGGATCTTTCAGAATATGTCATTAGTCTTTGGGTTCTGATTTTTTTTGGTGTTTTGGGACTGGTTTTTGAATGTGGTTGAGGTTGAAGCAAAGGTTTTTGGTTTTCCTCTCCGAGGGTTCAATCACACCATTGATGACTTCCTATTTATGGTTTGATCCGATGAGATTTGACGTTGATCGCACCATAGATGGCCTTCTATTTTATCCCATTGATGAGGGGAGACTAGGTAGTTCATGCTCTGTGGTTTGGCTTGAAAGGTTAAAAAGTTGAATGGATGATCACAGAACAATTAAAAGGGTTTTGTGGGTTTTGCGAGGGTTAGACCACACCATAGTTGGCTGCCTATGTACTCCCATTGATAAGGGGAGATCAGGTCTTTCGTAGTTCTTGACTTTGCATGAACTGGAAGGGTTTGAAAAGTGTATAAGGGTGATCACACAACCATTGGTAATTTTGCAGGGGTTAATTTGGTTTGAAGGGTTTTTTTTAAAAAAATTTTATTTGGTTTGACTGCATCATAGTTGGATGCCAACGTACTCCCACTGATGAGGGGAGATCAGGTCTTTCTTAGTTCACACTCTAGTGAATAGTTAAAGAGTGGTTGTTTGGGGTTTGAGCTTGATTGAAGTGGTTTTTGGATTATTTTTGTTTCGTTTGACTGCACTATAGTTTGATGCCTACGTACTCCAATTGATGAGGGGAGATCATGTCTTTCATAATTCAGGCTCTGTGATTTGAAAACCTAAATTGACTTGATTGATTGATAGATTTCTCTCAGTTCCAAGATGTTAGTTTGCAGGTAACTTCAGACATATAACCTTTTCACAGTGTCTGAGATGATAAGTTGTGGAAATTCTTGGCCATCCATTTCTTGCAATTTGAGGGCTCCTCCAGTCAACACTTCCTTGACAATGAAAGGGCCTTCCTAGTTCGGGGGGAACTTTCCTTTAGATTCATCTTGATTGGCAAGGACTTTCTTTAAGACCAAGTCATTCTCTTTGAATTGCCATAGCCGGACTTTCTTGTTTTAGGATTGAGCAATCCTGTATTGATATAATTGACAATGATGGCTGCGGCCCTCCTCTCATCTATCAGAGATAATTGGTGGTACCGGTCTTGCAACCATTGGTCTTCCTCCATTTGAGCATCTATCAATACTCTTAATGACTCCATTTTTATTTCTATGGGGAGCACTGCCTCCATGCCATAGACCAATGAGTAGGGGGTAGCCCCAATAGAAGTGAGCATTGACGTTATGTAGGCTAACAAAGTCAGAGGAAACAAGTCAGACCATCCTTTATGATTGGCAGACATCTTTTGCATGATCTTCTTGATGTTTTTATTAGTCATTTCAACAGCAGGATTCATCTTTGGACGATAAATGACAGAGTTAGGATGCTTGATGTAGAATTTACTGCATAGTTCCTCCATCATCTGGTTGTTTAGATTTTTGGCATTATTCGAAATGATCACCTTTGGTTGTCCATTTTGACAGATGACATTCTTTATGAAGAAACCAATGATTACTGTGACGCCCCCAAAATAGGTATACATCACCCATCTTGGGTCGCAAAATGCATTGTATTGAATTTAAATACAACTTCATTTATACAATACGATAAAAACTTAGCTGAGAGTTTTAACACGAATATTGTCTCATAGACAATATCCAAACTCAAATAGAGTCCTCATTACAATTATTATCACACTATTTTATAGAATAGTGAAGACTACTACAGCCACCATCTCGGACCGTCACTCCATTCCCCGACTAGTCCCAACTATGTTATCATTTCCAAAAGAGAATAATGAAAGAAAAGGGTGATGTGACGAATGAGATTTTTGTAATTTATTTTTAATATTTATTGAAGTAAATAAATATTTTCAATGATTTAATTATTAGATTAAATAATTAATTGATCTGATTAGGATAGATTAATTTAATTATATGTGTTATATTAATTAAATTAATGTGGAGAATAATTATTATTCAAGTATGTAATTATGTGAGCTTATTGAATTAAAAGAAATATTTAATAAGCCTAATGTTATTTTAATTAATTTAATAATTAATTAGAGATTTAATAATTCGATATAAGTAATTAATGAGAAAATTAATTATATGACTATGTGAATTTATGAGAAAGTATTATATTTTATTTATATTAAATTAAATAATATATTTGTGTTATTGTATAATTGGATGTGACACGATTTAAACTATAGTGTAAGAGATTTATTAAATTAATTGATTTTGAATCAATTAAAGCTTGCAAAACAAGGCCCTAGTAGAGGTTGGAAGTAGTTAACCATTATTGGCTTAACTGACCACTCAGTGCGTCAGTTCCTTTCATTATATATGTATTCTTATTATTTCTTTATTTCTAAGTCTAAGAACAAAACAATTACAGAGAGAAATTGAGAAGTCTGAAGGAAATTGTGAGTGTGTAATCAAACAAATAATTGTGAAAGGTTTATCATTGATCATCTCTTCTGATCTACACTTTGGGTAATCTCTTCAAACCCAATTTCTATTTTACGTTGTTTAATTTCATAAATATGGCTTTCAAAGTTTTGTAAAGTCTCTATACTTGGAAAAGGGTATAATTATGGGTTTGTATATGTGTTAAATGTCACCATATCATATTTGATTATATATATATTATGTAAACCATATCATCAGTATCATAAAACATGTCGTATATGTTGCTCAAAACTTATAGAGTATGGGTTATGGTCATATGGCCTTATACGTGATTTTAATATGTCAAACGTAAATGTTTTTGTAAAATTTCCACTTTTATTTGATTGTGCATGTTGATACGAAGAAACCAAACCTTAATTGAACGGATTCGGTGTTATAATGAATCTGTAGTAATAATTTTCATTATTTATGTTCAAAACCTTCAAGAACATCAAGAACAGTGAAAATTACATATTTTAATTCTGTAATTATGTGTTTTAATGGGTTAAAATCATTATATAAATGTTGGGTAGTGATTATGTATGAATTATATCATGTGGGTATGTCTAAATTTGTGTAGAAAATAAGAAATTGGTAGAAATTGGCATGTTCTGCGATTTTACATAAGCGCAAATTCTCAAGAATCGGTACGCCTGCTACCACAAAGACCGGTTGCACGCTTAATTCAATTGCCATAAGATGCTACACTGTGGCCAGTAGTATAAGGTCTCAAGTCAGAAGCCACCACCACGCCCACAAAGACAAGACTTAGTATAACAAGATGGCATACACAAATACCACTATCCAAAATGTTCAGAAATGACTTATTTTTAAATGTTCAAGTCTAGCAATGTAATAGCAACTTAATTTAATAAACATAGAAATATGTTAGAAGTATAATGAGATGTTAAAATAGTTACTTAACATGGAAATAACATAATTGCATATGGATTAAATTATTGAATACATAATTAGCTTGTTATTTGTGAAGTGTAAATTATGTGACAATGAATGTGATAAATTGACTAAGTATAGTCATAACCAAAGTTAGACAAAAAGAATGAAGTTGCTATGATTAGTTACGTTATAATTGACTGGTATTGTGAACGTAAATGATATGTAGGATTTAAATAAAGGAACGAGTTTAATTAATGTGTACTTTACGCACGAGGCAAGTTTCCTAACCCTACTTTTTATAATTATTCAAGTTATAAATCAAGTTCATTAGTTATGTTAAAGATTTACTATCTTTTCAAAGTATGAATCTGTTATACAATAATTGTTCTATTGTATACCTATTTAGATTGTTATTCATTATAAATATCATTTATTGTTGAACATTGTTAGACTAGAAAATCCTTATTGATTCAACTAGTCCTTAATTGATGAACGTTCTAAATTCAGAACCCTCATTGAATTATCCAAACCAAACTTCCTTTGGTGCGGACTAGAATGTCAAACTGACATGAACAACCCTGTATAGGGATTTTTTATGCGTTAGCGTTAAGATATTGTGCATAGTATGACTAAGGGCTGATCCCCCTAAGTACGAGTAGAAAGGGCCATAGTCTTATGATTGTTAAAGGTTTCAAGTATAACCCTTGTTAACCTAGGACATAGTTCAAGGTCTTATGACCCTCAGATATCTTTTGATTCTTGTTACTCATTCTTGATTCAAAAGTTGAGCTTTTATTTCAGAAGTCTTTGATTCACTCGCATGTTATTATACATTGTTATTTCCTTATTTTACTTATGGGCAATAGTGCTCACTTTTACGTAATAATAACATTGCAGTTAAGAACGAAAGAACCGACGAGCCTTCTACTAGTAAAGGCAAGGGCAAGGTTAATAAATGTTGAAGACTTGTATTTATGAGATGTTGAATTTATGTGTTAAGACTTAATGTTGTTAAGACTTATTAGTTGTTTTTGTTTTCGCACAGATGTTTAAGGTTAGTTTAACGTGGAATTGTATTTATTATTCGGATGTTGTAACCGCATAAGGGGAGGATTTTATTTATATCTATTGCATGTTTTGCATTTATTATGGGTAGATAGATAGATGATATGTGTACAGTGAACACCAAATCTCGTGAAATTTAAATACCCGGATTTGGGGGTTTCAAAAGTTGGTACCAGAGCCGTAGGTTATGAACCTTAGGTGGGGGAACAACCTTAGGTAGTAGCCTTATAGAAAGAACATAGTGATGGAAAACTCTTATCGAGTTCTAAGAAAATGAATTTTTGTAATTCATTGAAGATAATAAAATACTTTATGTGCTTATGTGTTAAATTATGTGCTCACTAGTACGACTTAGTAACTAAAACTTGAAATTTTATTGTTAGGATGTCGGATGTTGGAGGAACTAGTCGAGCAGGGGAGGAGGAACCCCGAGTACCTCACAAGACTCACTCTGGAGGAGGAGGAGCCGAGAGACATTCATGTCGTTAGGGAGCGATTGGTATAGAGGAGTCATCTCCATTGATCACCGTTGTTGGTCAGGAGCATGAACCTGAGACTGATCCTGAGGAGGATCCTGAGGAGGAATTTGAAGAGGAAGAGGAAGAAGAGGAGTTTCCACAGCACTCCATTGATGCTGAGATGTACGACACATTATCTGACCGTAACATAGAAGTTACGAGATGAGGTGAGATGGATCCGATCTGGTGGCGGGTGATTATTCAATGATTACTCTCGAAAGCGAAGGAGAGGGAGATTTCGACTCTTCCCTCATGTCTAGGAAATGTAGAATGGGATTTGGTCCACGAGATGGGTCAAACCGAAGATAAGACTGCAGAGATAGAAAAGTTGAAGAAGGAACTGAAGGAAAGCACTGAAAGGCTGATCATAGTAGAGGAAGGCTGGGTAAGAGAGTCACGTTGTGCTGATCTTGCAGAAGAGGACGGTCGTGCAATGAAGGCGAAGCTTGGGGAGACATACTCCACACTTAATCATGCAATGGATGAGGCCTAGAATTGAGTTTTGAGGTACCCCATCCAGTTTGAAGGACTCCTATCGTACATGCTAGATCGCAGGACGATGTCTCGCATCATGGAAGAGGAGCGTAGCAAGGCTATTCAGCGTCTTGATAGACAGTGATAGAATTTGTTTAGTTATGTGATATACTTATCTAGTATTTAGATGTAAATTCCGATGTGGTTATGAACAAAGGAATATTTTAATATTTAAATCCTGAAGAATCTTTATCTCAGGATAGTTGATATAAATAGTAGTGATACTATCGTTTGATGTAAAACTTTTGATTTGAATGAATATATATCAAGTTATTTGAGATAATGTGTTAAATGATTATGTTAAATTGTTGAATAATGCCTTAACTATTTAGAGAAATAAACAAAGATCTAATAAGCATATATTTTAAAAGAATTATGCCGCCAAGAAGAAGACAACAATGTCAACCAACTCAGGAAAAGTCTACGAATAACAACAATAATGCCAATGTTAATCCCGTTCAGCAGTTGGTTAACTTACTGACTGCAGCAATGAATAATCAACCTCAAGCTCCACCAAACGTTTAAAGATTTCAAGGTGGTGGGACCGCCAGAGTTTAAAGGTTCCATGAACCCGATCGAGGCTCAAACGTGGGTTATGGAGATGGAGAAGGTTTTCGACGTTGCTAGGGTTAGAGAAGACCAGAAGACTGCTTTTGCAACGTTTATGCTGAAGTCTGAAGCTAGCTATTGGTGGCAAGCAAACAAAGTTCGTGGAGGTGAAGGTGTAATTACTTGGGAGAGATTTAAAGAGATGTTCTTCGAGATGTATTTCCCGACCAGCTCGCAGAACCAAATGGAGGTTCAATTTCTGGAATTGAAGCAGGGAAATATGAGCGTACCTGATTATGCGTCTAGATTCAACGAGTTGATGAGGTTTTCCCTGTATCAAGTACACACGGACGAGAGAAAAGCCAGAAGATTCGAACAAGGACTAAAGCCCTGGGTATATAGTAAAGTATCAATGTTTTAGATAAACACTTTTGCCGAAGTACTGGAAAAGGCCATCCTCGCTGAAGGTGGAAGCGATGCAGTGACCAAGTACAATCAAGATCAGAAGAAGAAGAAGAAGAGTGAAAGTGAAGGAAATAACAAAACTAGTGGAAGTGACACATGAGGTGGTAATTTTAATCAGAAGAAAAGGTGGAATGCCAACTCATCATCGGGGAATCAACAAGGAAGTCAGAAGAAAAGAATTGAAGCATGCCCGACCTGCGAAAAAACTCATCTGGGAGTTTGTATGAAGGGAAAAAGAGTGTGCTACAATTGTGGTCAGGAAGGCCACATAGCACCTAACTGTCCTAACCTAAAGAAGGATGCTTGCTTCACTTGTAGTTCTAAGGATCATCTGGCAAGAAACTGTCCTAAGAAGGGATCGGGAGGGACAGGATCAGGAGGGAACCGGGGAAACAATAGTGGAATCACCTTGACTATCACCGGACCAACCGCAACCAACAGACCGACCGCCAGGACTTTCAACATGACGATGCAGGATGTAGTTCAGTCTCGTGATGCGGTGTCAGGTATCATTCCGATCAATAAAATTAATGATTATGTTTTATTTGATTCAGGTGCTACTTGTTCCTTTATATTCGATGACTTTGCTAATAGTTTAGATTTGCTTAAAGATGAGTTGGAATATCCCATTAACATAAAAATTGCGAATAGAGAGATAATCCCTGTTAAGTACGTGTATAAGAACTGTAGAGTGGATATAAAGGGTAATATCATGAACGTAGATCTTATCCCTATTCGACTTGGGGAATTTGACGTTATATTGGGAATGGACTGGTTATTCAATTACGGGGCTGTAATTGATTACCAATAGAAGCGTATTAACCTTATGACTCCGTCAAAGGTTGTGTTTTATGGTAGCAAGTCGCCTAGACAAGCGATGATTCAGGCCAGGAAGTTATTAAGACAAGGCTGTGTAGGATACTTAGCTTACATAGTCGACAGTCAAAAAGAGAATCCGAAGGTAGAAGAAATACCAATTATGAGGGACTTCGTCGACGTATTTCCAGACGATTTGCCAGGACTTCCACCTGATAGAGAGGTAGATTTCGTGATCGATTTGGCGCCCGAAACTGCTCCAATATCGAAGGCACCATACCGAATGGCACCAGTAGAGATGAAATAACTAATGGTATAACTACAAGAATTGTTGGACAATAAGTACATTCAACCGAGCGTATCGCCGTGGGGAGCACCGGTGTTGTTTGTGAAAAAGAAGGATGGATCGATGCGGCTCTGCATTGACTACAGAGAACTGAATAAGGTCACGATTAAGAACAGATATCCATTACCGAGGATCGACAACCTGTTTGATCAATTAAAGGGAGCGAGATACTTTTCCAAGAAAGACTTGAGGAGTGGTTATCATCAACTGAAGGTGAGGCCAAAGGATGTACCAAAGACAGCGTTTAGAACGCGATATGGTGACTACGAATTTTTGGTAATGTCATTTGGTCTAACGAATGCTGCTACAGCATTTATGGGACTAATGAATGTTGTGTTTGAGCCCTTTTTGGACAAATTCGTAGTGGTATTTCTAGACGAAATTTTGGTATATTCGAAAACCAAAGAAGAACACGAAGAGCATTTGAGATTAACGTTGGAGGTATTGAGAAAGGAGAAGTTGCATGCTAAGTTTTTGAAATGAGAATTTTGGATCGAGCGAGTACAATATCCTAGTCACGTGATCGATAAAAATGGAATTTCGGTAGATCCATCAAAAGTCAAAGCCGTGATTAACTTGGATCAGCTAAGAACGCCGTCAGAAGTAAGAAGTTTTATTGGATTGGCAGGATATTATAGAAGATTCAATCAAGACTTTTCCAAGATCGCACCTCCGCTAACGAATTTAACTCGAAAAGCTGTGAAATTTGTTTGGACGAATAAGTGTGAGGAAAGTTTTCAAGAATTGAAGAAGGGGTTGAGTACGGAACCTGTGTTATCTCTCCCGGATGATACAGGAAACTTTGTTGTTTTTAGTGACGTGTCGCATAAAGGACTTGGCTATGTGCTTATTGAAAATGGCAGAGTCATTGCGTATGCATCACGATAATTGAAAGATTACAAGAACGGATCTCCAACGCCTACCGCCTAATTCTAATTCTCTACTGCGATGGTTGTGTCTCAAGTCAATGACGCCATGGCGCCCACAAATGAAGAATTAGTTCAACAGTGGCGCCGCATCGCCACTCTCTAGAATGTTCAGAAATGACTTATTTTTAAATGTTCAAGTCTAGCAATGTAAGAGCAACTTAATTTAATAAACATAGAAATATGTTAGAAGTATAATGAGATGTTAAAATAGGTACTTAACATGTAAATAACATAATTGCATGTGGATTGAATTATTGAATACATAATTAGCTTGTTATTTGTGAAGTGTAAATTATGTGCCAATGAATGTGATAAATTGACTAAGTATAGTCATAACCAAGTTTGACAAAAAGAATGAAGTTGCTATGAATAGTTACATTATAATTGACTGGTATTGTGAACGTAAATGATATATAGGATTTAAATCAAGGAACGAGTTTAATTAACATGTAATCTACGCACGAGGCAAGTTTCCTAACCATGCTTGTTATCATTATTCAAGTTATAAATCAAGTTCAATAGTTATGTTAAAGATTTACTATCTTTTCAAAGTATGAATCTGTTATACAATAATTGTTCTATTGTATACCTATTGAGATTGTTATTCATTATAAATATCATTTATTGTTAAACATTGTTAGACTAGCGAATCCTTATTGATTCAACTAGTCCTTAATTGATGAACGTTCTAAATTCAGAACCCTCATTGAATTATCCAAACCAAACTGAGATGAACAACCCTGTATATGGATTTCTTATGCATTTGCATTAAGATATTGTGCACAGTAATGTACTAAGGGCTGATCCCCTAAGTACGAGTAGAAAGGTCCATAGTCTTATGACTGTTAAATGTTTCAAGTATAACCCTTGTTAACCTAGGACATAGTTCAAGGTCTTATGACCCTCAGAAATCTTTTGATTCTTATTACTCATTCTTGATTCAAAAGTTGAACTTTTATTTCAGAAGTCTTTCATTCACTCGCATGTTATTATACATTGTTATTTCATTATTTTACTTGTGGGCAATAGTGCTCACTCTTGCGTAATAATAACATTGCATTTAAGAACGAAAGAACCGACGAGCCTTCTACTAGTAAAGGCAAGGGCAAGGTTAACAAATGTTGAAGACTTGTATTTATGAGATGTTGTATTTATGTGTTAAGACTTAATGTTGTTAAGACTTATTAGTTATTTTTGTTTCCGCACAGATGTTTAAGGTTAGTTTAAACTGGGATTGTATTTATTATTCGGATGTTGTAACCCCATAAGGGGAGGATTTTATTTCTATCTATTGCATTGTTTGTATTTATTATGGGTAGATAGATAGATGATATTTGTACAATGAACACCAAATCCCATGGAATTTAAGTACCCGGATTTGGGGGTGACACAGGTGAGCTCAGCTAGCCCAGTAAGAAATATTATGACTAAGATAATGCAGAATAAATTATCGTTAGCATTCAACAGTGTTAAACTGATAGAATATAATAAACAACAAGTTTAACTGCAACGTAACAAACAATCCATTAGAAGAGTCAAGTCGAGCATAATATCTATTATCTTCTATGATTTAAAAGTTCATCATCAATATTTTATCGCTGTAACACAGCTCAAAAATAATCCACATCATCAAATTATCCATGCACTACGGGCCAAGGATATTCGTTAGTATAACATCCTTGAATTATACATGCACTACGTGCCAATGATATCCATTAGTATCACCAGTGGTCAAGATCATGCCAAACATCAATTCATCTTTGCACACTTGGCCGAAGAGAATCCATGTTCATGGTCATACCAACAACTATCCATCAATGCACTACGGGCCAATGATGACTTTTACCACATCATTTGTAACATTAAAAGTCATGATTATACCGATACATAATTCATAGTCATAATCATACCAACAACTGTCCATCAATGCACTACGGGCCAATGAGGACTTTCATCCCAGTATAAGCATGAGGATGATGACAATGATATAAGAATTCAATTAAATAAGAGCAAGGATAAATTTTAAAGATTTATAATTCAATTTATCCAGAATTCAATAATGTCCAAATTGTAAACTTGATAACTACTTTGTGGAATAAAATTCAAGAATAATATTCACGTATCAAAAATAAATTTGACATAAAAGAATTAATTTTTCATCGTGAATAGTACCCCGGGTGAATAATACCCGAGTGAATAGTACCCCATGAATAGTGCCATATGTATGAATATTTTCGTATGTATGAATAGTGTCGTATGTATGAATAGTACCCATGAATACTACTCTGGCATGAAAAGATCAAAATTTAATAAGAATGTTCAGAAAAATATAATATATTCTATTTTACATAAAAAACAAAACTTTATAATATATATATATGTCGACGTCGGAATTTTTATTTGTCCCTTTTCTGTTCTTGTCTTTTGGTGTTCTTATGTTAGGTGAGATTTGTTTGAAAAAAATAAGTTATGAAAAGGTCCGACATGTATATGTCGACGATTGGGACTTGTAAGAGTCGCCAGTAAGTATTTTTAAATGGTTCCACGAACTTAACCAAGAAAAGGTTTGCACATTGACCTAATGATGTGACACTATTTGACTTATCTGTGAAATCGAGATTCGTTGGGGTCCAGGGGCTTAATTATGCAGAGGGAAGGTATTAGGCACCCCCCGACATCCGTGTTACCACGGTGACCACCACTATCTCAAGTCACTTGGCTTCTCAAAACATATTTTTAATAACATTCATCATTAATATTATAACTCACAATATTAACAACCAAATCATACCCAGGAAAGAGGGGGCTTTCCGATAAGGACTTCTCCTTATTGGCGCACAATTAGGTGACCAAACCCCTTTCCTCGACAAAACTTTCTAGACATCGTCAATGATGCAAATAATAATATGAATAACTTTATCAACTTAATTATTGATTTAATAATATTAAATATTGTGCAGATGATACTGTGATAATAATTGAATCAATAATGTCAGACACTATGCAACAATTACTGCGACAATAATTGAATAAAACGTAGTGACTTCTCACGTAAGCATCAATAATCAAAGACACTGTGTAATACCATGTGCTACTATGCAACCACGCGTATTACTGTACTTTTATCACTGGGTATTTCAACAATCAATAGTAAAACTTTTACCGTTATTTTTATAAAAAGTTATTTCAGCCGTTTTCTAAATTCGACAGTAATTTCGTTGTGGGGTCCACCAATGATTATAACGTCGTACAAATATTCCTTGATAAAACAAATATTCCTCGACCAAACGAATATTTTATGACAACTTGCTTATTTTGTAAAATTTGTAAATACTACCCACAACTATAACATTATATCAAATCCACACCTTATTAATCAAAATAACATTTAGAGAAAATTAATTCTTTATTCATAAAAGTTGGGGTCTTACAACCTTCCCTCCTTATAAATTTTTGTCCTCGAAATTTGGGTACATACCTGGTATATCGAAGAGGTGAGGATACCTTGTTTTTATTTTAGATTCTAACTCTTGAGGTATAACCTTTGAGCGTAGAATATGTTTATTCAAATCCAAGATTTTAACAAGTATCACCTCGTACGTTAAATCTTCTGATATCTCATCTAGTTCTAATTCAATAATGTGGTTCGGTTCGTCCACATATTTACGTAACATCGATACGTGAAAAACGTTATGAACACGCGACATACTTAGTGGTAAGGCGAGTCTATAGGCCACAGTTCCTACTCGATCGAGGATTTTAAATGGACCAATAAATCAAGGGTTGAGATTTCCGCTCTTCATTGACTCTTACTTCTAGAATAACACATTCTTGCACTTTCTTCTTCATATTCATTAGCTCCGAGTCTGTAGCTTTAGCGACTTTAACTTATCGATTAAAGTCGATTATAATCGTATATTTGACATCATCACGTCGGTCTCTAGAGTCTTTAACTCTATCTCCATCATTTATAAGTTATACGAAATGGGTCTTTATGTTAACATCGTTGCACTCATAACCGTATACGATCTTCTACTCATCGCGTCAGCTACCACGTTCGCTTTTCCATGATGGTATTGAATGGTATTATTTTAATCATTCAATAGCTCGACCAACGTCTTTGATTCATGTTACATTCGTTCTAAGTGAAGAAATATTAGAGGGTTTTGTACCGAGTTCAAGGTCGATACAAAATTCAATTTCATGCTCTGGGGGTAGGCCAGAAAGTTCTTCGGGGAATACGTCAAGAAATTTATTAACAATAGAAATATCATTCAAATCTGACATATTTTTGTTTAAAATCCATGACACGGGCTAAGAAAGCTTGACATCCATTTTTCAATAAATGAATGACTTTATGGCTTGATATGATATTGATTGACTTTAGTGGTTTGGTTACTTGAATTCACATAACGGGTTGGTTAGGAATATGAAAGCTAACAACCTTACGAAAACAATCAATTTTAGCATGATGAGTAGTTAACCAGTCGATTCCTAAAGTCACATCAAATGCAAGTATTTTAAAAGAGATAAGATCGACAGGTAATGTGAGGGTTCCAATTAGAATCAAACAAGATTTCTAAACAGTTGATGTAACGAAGGTTTCTCCTAACGGAGTTTTAATAGATACGTCAAAGTCTAATTTCTCTGAAGTCAAATTTAAACGTTGAGCACAACTAGGTTAAATAAAAGAATGGGTAGAACCGGTATAAAATAAGGTATAGGCTTCGCAAGAGTTTATGATTAGCTTACCCATGATAACTTCGTTCGGGTTCCTCGCTTTTTGGGAATTCATAAAAACGCGTTCCCTTGAACCAATGACTTTGAACTATCCAACTTTTGGTGTTACCATTTCAGCTAGACTTAACTTCGCTATAGGGCACATTCTACCCACAACTGCTTCACCGTACTCCTGATCCATGATCCGAATCATTAATCTTCGATCCATATCGAATTGGGGTTGACCTCTCTGTACAGGATAATTCCAAACTCAATGTTGGGTTCACCTAATAGCTGTCCAAAAAGCAAGATCCATATCATCTATTTTGGCCTTTTTGGATCAGATGTCTTTTTCTACAATATCAACGCGTCGTGCGTCTTTTACCCATTCATCCTCCATTCTCACTCATTCAATTATTTCTTCTTTTAGCTGATCCTTGTCATTTGAATTCTTAGATTCCAGCTTTATTATCTTATACTCTGCCAAAGATTGCTTCTATTCAAGCATCAAATATCGGGTAACATAATCTTGAATTGTTGTATCCCTTTACTTCACGACCGCCTACTGTTCTTTAACCTGCTTTTCTAACTCACGAATACAATCTTACAGTTCTATATATCGATCAAAAATTTCTTCTAATATATTCTCCTCAGGATCCTCTTCTACCTCACTCTCAGCTGCTACCTCGGCGATTAGCTCGGGTGCAACTATTAATTCTTCACTCACCACATGGATATCTCTAATTTCTTCTTCACCTGACATCCTACAATCAAGTTTAATAACTTAATTAGTACTCCCTCAATAAAATCATTGTTATAACAAAATATTATACTCCAATATTTATTCTTTAAATGAATCTCCTCGATTGATCACTTAAAACTCTATATAAATTTATCTTTTGATTTTTAGATGTCATTTTCAAATAATGCCACAAAACAAGGGTTACTTGACATGCCACATATTATCCCTATATATTCTGATCGACCAATTAAATAACAAATAAACTTAGGTAGGTCATACTAGCGAAGGATTTACATGTCTCTCCCCTCCTAGTTTTATCCTCAAATCTCAGCCAGGGATCATATCCTTAATCAACTGTGACTCACATCCAAGACTTGGATAGCACCTCACATTGATACCTATCAACTTGCCCCCGTTATTCACTATGTCCCCTACGAAAAGTCTGGCTTCGGTGCATCCTAAGACTTAGAAGTCAACAAATAAATGCTCGGGCCTCTTTTGTAATATCCGAGATTATTATGTAATTTACTAATTATCAATAAATGAATTATGTGAAACTCTTGTGTGATTTCTATTATTAGATGTATATGTGTTATACATACATGTTTAATTTTATGTTATGTGTTGAGGTATGTGTAAATAGTTGGTTTAGATTAATTTAACTATTTGAGTTAATTATGTAATTAAACTCATTAATTACGTGAGAGGGGATTAAAACATGAGATTGATTTCGGAGCGGAATTTAGAGACATAGACTACGAATTTGAGTCCGAAACTTTGAAGTTAGTCAAGATAGACTATAACCATAAAATGTGTCGTGGTTGACTTTTTGGTCAAAGTCAACCACGAATTTTGGAGGCCAATTTGACGAAACGGTTAGTCCCATGACGTCTGGATCGTCAGTTTGGTATGAATTGATATTAGTATCGAAACATTTGGCTATGGAGGGCAAAATGGTTAAAATAGTTTATTACATGATTAATTTGATTATACTAATATTTTAATAAAGGAGTGCATCAGCTGTGGGGCCCACGTGACAACCAAATTGGGACAAAAGATGGAGTATTAGTATTATAAGGTAATGAGGGGGGATGGAGTTATAACCCTTTACAATCCAAGACTCTTCATTTCTCTAACCCCACCCCATACTAAATGGATTTGATGCAATACACTTATTGTATAACTGATGTTGGAGATGGAAGGGCTGAAAAAAATAAATGGTTATCATGTTCTACATATACTTCTTATCCAAGCCTCTTCTTCCTCTTTGTAAAAATCCTACCGTGAGTGAAGTTGAGAGTGAGAGAGGAAAGAGCTTGAGAGGGTGGTGAATTTTATAGTTTTCAGAGACTAATCAAGCAAGGAGAATCATTGGAGGATTTCGAGCAAGTAGAATTAATCAAAGAGGTAAGCCATGAACTCTCTTTTCCATATTCTTAAGTAAAAATGAGAGAATATGCATATGATACTTTTGCAAAAGATTTGTTTTTGACTTGTGATGCCATGCTACTGCTAGTTAATGATAAGTGGATATTAAGAATGAAAGTTCTGGTTTAATCATGCCTCTATATCGTAGAGATTCAAGGAATTATGTCATGCATGCCAATTATTTGATAATATGACTCAACGATGCTAATTGGATCAAATCATGGAATCTAGTGAGTTCAATTGTTGTAACATGTGTATTTATATGAGTATATATGATCTGGATAGTAGGAACTAATTCCTTTCATGCTAGAATCAAAATCATGAATTTTGTCAAAGTTAGTTAAACTTGATATCTGTGACTTTCGGGTTTTTTGGAGCCTTAGAATCATGGTTTTTGTGACCCGATTATTGTAGGTAATAATTTTGTAAAATACTATGTAATATGATGTATAACCTGACCAAATTTCAAAAGAAACAGAGTTAAATTGAGCAAGATATGAAATTCGGTAGCAAGAATGTTCATTGGGAAAAATTTGCAGATTCTGAGATTTCCAAAAAAATTTCTAAGTGCTAAAGCAGTCCATGCATATTTATCTATGCAGTTGATTTGTGGTCTTAAGATGCTAGTTTGATGTATGTTATATTTTTGAAAAATACTACGCTATATAAACTTTATTGTGTCCAAATTTCATGGTCAGATGCACTATAGTTTGGTAGGAATTAAATCGGAAAGTGGGCAGCTCGAAGCGAAAAAAAAAATTCAGGGCTTGATGAGCAGCGCAGCTGTGACGCCCCCAAAATAGGTATACATCACCTGTTCTGAGTCGCCAAATACATGGTACAAAATACAAATACAATCTTAAATATACAACATGAGCTGTGAGTTTTAATACAAATATTATCTTCTAGACAATATTCAAACTCAAAATAAGCCCTCAATACATTTATTATCACACTATTTCATAGAATAGTGAGGACTACTAATGCTATCATCTGGACAATCACTCCGTTCCCTGACTAGTCCCTGCTACATTCTCATTTCCTGAAGAGAACAATGAAAGTAAAAGGGTGAGCTCAACTAGCCCAGTAAGAAATATTATGACTAAGATAATGCGTAATAAATTATCGTTAGCCTTCAAATGATGTTAAAGCGATACAATATAACAAACATCAAGTTTAAGCTGCAGTGGAACAAGCAATCCATTAAAAGAGTCAAGTAGAGAATAAAATCTACTATCTTTTATGATTTAAAAGGTTTTTCATCACTTTTATCGCTGGGACTCAACTTAATAAATAATCCACATCATCCCTGCACTACGGCCAAGGATATTCATTAGTATCACAACCACAAATTATCCATGCATTACGGGCCAATGATATTCGTGTATTCATCAATGGTCATGATCATGCCAACAACTGTCCATCAATGCACTACTGGCCAATGAGGACTTTTACCACATCATTTATAACATTATGGTCATGATTATACCGATTAATCCCTGGTTATAATCATACCAAGTTCATCTATGCACTACGGCCATAGATGACTTTCAACATAATATAAACATGAGGATGATGACAATGATATAATAATTCAATAAAACAATTTCAAGAATTAATTTATTCAGGAACTAATAACGTCCAAATTGTCAACATGATACTTCTTTGTAGAGTAAAATTCAAGAATGCTCAGAAGAATATTTCCATGAAAAGATACTGGATGAAGCGCAAATATCAAGGATATTACACTAATTTCATGGAGTATAGAAGTCAAAACTTTAACCAACTGAGTATAATAAAGAATGGAATAAAAAAGAAATCACCAGCATGCGATAGACCACACGCATGAGTTTTTCCAATGAGAATAATAAATAACGGAACCAGTCATATACGTACACACAGCATGGATATTCCAATGTAATAATAAATAATGGAACCGTGTCATGCGTACGCATACGCACGTGATATTCCAATGTAATAATAAATAATGGAACCAGGTCATGCGTAAACGCACAGACAAGATATTCCAGCAGAATAATAAATAACGGAACCAGGTCATGCGTAAATGTACAGACAAGATGTTCCAACATAATAATAAAGAATGGAATAACATAAGAATTTCACCTTGTACGCGGTACTTCACATAGACAGCTTATTCCAACAGAATGATAAAGGATGGAATAACAGAAGAATTTCATCAATTATAGGGTAGCCCACGTATACAGGTTATTCCAATAGAATAATAAAGAATGGAATAACAGAAGTTCTCTTCATGAATACGAAAGAAATAATACCCCTTACTTTAGAAGAAACTGGATATAGGAGTAGTGAAGTAGCAGAATACTTTTCTTCTTTCTCTCTATAATTTTCTCTCTCTAGAGTTTCAGTGAATTCATAAGAAATAATAAAGGAATGAGCTTCTATTTACAGGAGAATGGAAAGGCACTCTGTAAGGATTTTTCTCACGGATGAAATAATTTACGAAGTCACAGATGAAATTTTGATACCACAGATGCAAATATATATATATATATATATATATATATAATTCCAATTACCTATTTTAAAAATAACTCCATTTCCCACCCCATTTTCCACCCGTGCACAACTTTTGCAAGATTCCTCCCAACAATTCAATTTTCAACACCCGTGGTCCCCACGTTTTCCCCTCCCACCAACATCTCATAATCACATGTGGGTCCCATTAAAATAAGCAAAATTTCATAAAAATCACCTTAAAAATTTTAACAACATTTATCACCTTTATTATAATTCACAATATTAATCGACCAGGTCGTTCCCAGGAAAGTGGGGGCTTTCCAATAAGGATTTCTCCCTATTGGTGCGCAATTAGGTGACCAAACCTCTCCTTGGCAGAACTTATAGACATCGTTAATATTGCAAATAATAATATTAATAACTTTGTCATCTCAATTATTGATTTAATAATATATAAATATTGACAATAATTGAATCAAATAACGTGAGATATTATGCAGCAATTACTGTAGCAATAATTGAACAAAACTGAGTGACTTCTCACGTAAGCATCAATACTCAATACCGTGTGCTACTATGTAACCAAGCACGTATATCTTGTATTTTTTAACTTGGGATGTTTAAACAGTTAACGGTAAAAACTTCCGCCGTTATTTTCATAAAGTATTTTTGTCGTTTTCTCAATCCGACAATAATTTCATTATGGGGTCCACCAATGATTGTGTCATTGTACGAATATTCCCTGTTAAAACAAATATTCCCCGACCAATCGAATATTATATAACAACTTACGTACTTTGCAAAATTTATAAATATTACCCATAACTATAACATTATATCAAATTCATTCCATTATATTCAAAAATGATATTTATAAAAAATTCATCTTTATTTATAAAAGTTGGGGTCTTTACAAGAGGGTGCGCGCTTATAAAGGCTTAGACTGCTGAGATCGCCTTAGGGTCGTTGGGTTCATTTAGTGTCGAATCCGGGTCGGTAGAATCGTAAAAATTGTAAGAAATTTCTTTTTCCCAAATTCTTTTATAGTTACTTGGCCTATACGAAGCTACATGTTATGTAATTGAATTATATTTGTATACGTGTGAGTTTAATAATCTTATTAAAATAAAAGGAAACCATTACACTTCGAAGTGGTGTTCGAGAACCTAATTTCTTAACGTGACACATGTGAATAGGTTACGTTAAGGTCTAGTAGATAGCGTTAAATTTTAGAAGACATATCAGGCAAGTTTCATAACCCTAAGTTCTATTGAGCAATTATTCAATCTTTACTCATTGTTATTGCTGTGAGGGTTAGTATCAGACTTGTGCTATTTACTTTTTCGTACAAGTTCCTTTGTCATAAAGTTATATAACTGCAATTTCTTTGCAAGTGTTATTAATGATTACTCAGTTAGTATTACAACTGCTATACTTTAAAGTTATATTTCTTTAACGAACTGTTTCCAAGTATGTCTTCTGGCTTTTTGTTTCGGCTAGATATTGTTAATTATAAATGATATAACATTTGAACAATTCAAATCCTTTGAAGCTATTTAATGTTTACCCATCCAAATTACTTTGGTGCGGTCCCGCATGAATACGAAGATAAACAACCCGAATAATCGGGCAAATAGATGTCGGGCATATAGTCCCATTAATGCTTATGCAATTAAATTTTATACTTGTGCACAATGTAAGATATGATAGGCTGATCACCTGGAGTACTTGCAGATACTGTTTACAATCTATTTGATTGTTAAACCTTCTGATGGTTTTCGATGAAACAAAGTAAAGTTTAGGGTATCTAACACCCCTTAGTATGTTATTGAGAATTCCAGAACTCTTATCTTGATATTACTATTTATCTCATGATAATTATTTCAACTGTTGAAAAATATTCATACAAATGCTTTTACTCCTGATGTATGTTTTCAAAATACATTATATACTTGATGGGAAATTTGTGCTCATTCTTGCTTAAACCTTTTAGTTAGGGCTGAGAACGTTGAGGGCTCGGGCAAGGACAAGGGGAAGTCTAAGATGAAATGATGAGAGTTATTTATGTAATAAGTTATATTTCTGCATATGATGTAATGTAGAGATAAACACTAAGTTTAAGTTTCTGTTTATTTATGGTTGTAAAGACTTGAGATTTTATTTGAATATATATGAAATAGTTATTATTATTATTATTATTATTATTATTATTATTATTATTATTATTATTATTATTATTATTATTATTATTATTATTATTATTTCTTGAGTTTTATGTAGTTAGATGATTATGTATGTTGTATCGTGAGCACCATATCCTGTAAGCGATGTTAGACGGATTTGGGGGCATCACATCTTTACTTATTGCTTTAAAACCAACTGTGGCGCACCTAAAATAGGTATACATCACCCATCTTGGGTCTCCAAATACATGGTACAAAATTTAAATACAACTTCATTTATACAATATGATAAAAACGTAGCTGAGTGTTTTAACACGAATATTGTCTCATAGAAAATATCCAAACTCAAATAGAATCCTCATTACAATTATTATCACACTATTTTATAGAATAGTGAGGACTACTACATCCATCATCTCGGACCGTCACTCCATTCCTCGACTAGTCCCGGCTATGTTCTCATTTCCTAGAGAGAATAATGAAAGAAAAGGGTGAGTTCAACTAGCCCGGTAAGAAATATTATGACTAAGATAATGCAGAATAAATTATCGTTAGCCTCCAACAGTGTTAAACTGATAGAATATAATAAACAACAAGTTTAACTGCAGCGGAACAAACAATCCATTAGAAGAGTCAAGTAGAGCATAATATCTACTATCTTCTATGATTTAAAAGTTCATCATCAATATTTTATCGTTGTAACACAACTCAATAAATAATCCACATCATCGAATTAACCATGCACTACGGGCCAATGATATTCGTTAGTATCACATCCATGAATTATCCATACACTACGGGTAAGGATATTCATTAGTATCACCAGTGGTCATGATCATGGCAAACAACAATTCATTTTTGCACCCTTGGCCGAAGAGAATCCATGGTCATGATCATACCAACAAATGTCCATCAATGCACTACGGGCCAATGAGGACTTTTACCACATCATTTATAATATTACAGGTCAAGGTTATACCGATAAATAATTTCTAGTCATAATCATACCAACAACTGTCCATTAATGCACCACGGGCCAATGAAGACATTCATCACAATATAAGCATGATGATGATGACAATGATATAAGAATTCAATTAAATGAGAGCAAGGATAAATTTTAAAGATTTATAATTCAATTTATCCATAATTCAATAATGTCCAAATTGTCAACATGATAACTGCACGTATCAAAAATATTTTGGATAGAAAATAATCAATTTTTGTCGTGAATAGTACCCTGGGTGAATAATACCTGAGTGAATAGCATCCCGTGAATAGTACTTCGTGAATAGTACCCCGTGAATAGTATTTCATGAATAGTGCCGTACGTATGAATAGTATCATACAAATGAATAGTTTTATATGTATGAATAGTACTTCGACATTAAAAGATCAAAATTTAACAAGAATTTTCTTAAAAATATTCTTGTGTAACGATACTAGATGAAGCGCAAATTTTAAGGATATTCTACAAATTTCAAGGAGTATAGAAGCAATATTTAACAAAATGAGTGTAGAATTTGGAATCTGAAACGAAATAATATTACTTATATACTACAGAGTATGGAAGAAAATATTATTTCTTACGAATATTGAATAAAAATAATATCTCTTACAACTGTTGAACGGAAAAAATATTTCTACGAATATAGAACGAATATAATATTCCTTACGAATATTGAATGAAAATAATATTTCTTATGAATATTGAACGAAAATAAAATTCCTTACAAATACGAAAACATAATATTGTAAGCGAATATGAAATAAATAATACCGCTTACCTCAAAAGAAGAGTAATTCCGAGTGTTACAGCGAAGATATTCTTGAAGAAAACTTGTACTGTTTTCTACACTCAAAGCTTCATTAAACTCTAAAAAAATACGCTCAATATTATAGAAGAAGAATTTCTATAATTCTGGTGTAATTTTCAATTCTAAACTAAGCAACCTAGTTATAGAAGAATATAAGGAAACTATTTGAATAAAAATTCACGGGTGAACAGGACGATCATGGGCGAACGAATTCACCAACGAATTTTGATTTTTTTTTATTTTACTATGCTGCACTATGCACACACTATGCAGTACTATCCAAATAAAATAAAATATATTCTATTGTAAATAAAAAATAAAATTTTATAATATATATATATAAGTAATAAAACTAAAACGCAGATAACTTTCTACGGATGATTTTGAAAAATGGGTAAGTGGGGATCTAAGTAATAAGCCAAATTTACAACAAATATTTCATAAAATACTCCTCTATTTATCTCAATTCGCTTGGCTTCTCAAAACACATTTTTTCTAACATTTATTCATCATTAATATTATAACTCACAATATTAACAACCATATAATTCCCAGGAAAGAGGGGGCTTTCCGATAAGGACTTCTCCTTATTGGTGCGCAATTAGGTGACCAAGCCCTTTTCCTCGACAGAAATTTTTAGGCATTGTCAATAATGTAAATAATAATATGAATAACTTTGTCATCTCAATTATTGATTTAATAATATAAAATATTATGCAGATGATACTGTGATAATTACTGAATCAATAATGTGAGATACTATGCAACAATTACTATGGAAATAATTGAGTATAACTGAGTGACTTTTCACGTAAGCATCAATAATCAAAGATACTGTGCAATACCGTGTGCTACTATGCCACCACGTGTAATACTGTACTTTTATCACCGGGTATTTCAACAGTTAACGGTAAAACTGTTGCCGTTATTTTTATAAAAAGTTATTTTTGTTGTTTTCTAACTCCGACAGTAATTCCGTTGTGGGGTCCACCAATGATTGTGCCGTCATACAAATATTCCCTAATAAAATGAATATTCCCCAACCAAAAAAAATATTTTATGACAACTTGCTTACTTTGCAAAATTTGTAAATACTACCCACTACTATAACATTATATTAAATCCACACCTTATTAATAAAAATAACATTTAGAGAAAATTAATTCTTTATTCATAAAATTTGGGGTCTTACAATTACCTCTTTAGTAACTTAGGGAAAAGAAGCCATTTTTACCCATTTGGTGAAGTAGTCGATCGTGGCAATAATAAATCGATAACCATTGTTGGCTTTAGGCTCAATTGGCCCAATCACGTCCATTTCCCACATGGAAAAGTGCCACGGTGAACTCATATTGTGTATTTCACTTGGAGGAGTGTGGATAGCAGTTCCATAAATTACGCATTGATAGCATCTTCTGACATGATCATCATAGTCAGCTTTGAGAGAGATCCAATAATGCATTGTTCTTAATATTTTCTTGTCAAGTAAATGACCGCTCATGTGTGGACTACATACTCCACCATGGATTTCATCCATGAGTCTTTGGGCTTGGTCTTTGTCTAGGCACCTTAAAAGGCTTATTCCTGCATCCCTTTTGTAGAGTACGTCTCTAGGTAAATAGAATTTCATGACCATTTTATGGATCCACTTTCTTTCAACTTGACTTGCCCCAGCGGGGGTAGATCTATCTCGCAGATACTCTTTGATGGAATGGTACCAGGGGTATTGGATAGGAGGCAGTTCATTTGATACTTCTACAATATAATTTCCATAGGTTGGTGCCTTCTAGCTTGCAAGTTTGATATTTGGGATGCCTCCTCTTTCAGATATGTTGATCAAGGAGGTAAGGGTTGCTAATGCATCCGCAAAATCATTCTTGTTTCGAGGAATGTGGAGGAAAGATATTTATTTAAACTCCGTAGCCATCTTGATAACTTGTCAATGGTAAAGCAGTAAATACAATTCTTTGGTGTGATATGCCCCAGTGGTTTGCTTGATGACTATCACAGAATCCCCAAAGACAGTTAACCATTTTACGCCCATGGATTGTGCCAATGTTAACCCCATTATACAGCCTTCATACTCAGCTATATTGTTAGTGCTGACAAACAACAATTTTATAGCAACAAGATATTGCTTTCCCAAAATAGATACCAGAACTTCCCTGCTTTGGCACCTTCCATGTTTACAGCTCCATCAAAATAAAATTTCCATGCTCGAACTGTATTCTCTGGATGGCTTTGTTGAATTATCAGTACCCCTTCATCAGGGATATATATTTCCAATGGTTCGAAATTCCCTAATGGTGATGTAGCCAATTGATCCTTAATTCCTTGACCTCTGATGGACTTTTGAGTCACGTAGATGATGTCGAATTGTTGGAGGATCAACTGCCATTTGGAAAGTCAATAAATCAATATGGGTTTACTGAATACATACTTCAGAGCATCCATGTGGGATATGAGATAGGTTGTGTGACCATGGAGATAATGTTATAACCTCATGGTGGCCCATGCTAATGCACAACAAGTCTTTTCAATCACTACAACAAAAAGGGTTATTTTCGACGGAATCTTCTGTCGGTAATAAGCATATTCGGTCGAGGTTAACCTTATTTTCGACGGAATGTTCTGTCAGAAATTTAGTCATATATAAGCAGGTCGAAATTAAGTCCGTCGATCTTTCGGTCAGGGATACTTAACCTTGATGGACTTATTATCGACTAAATATTCGGTCGAGGATACTATATGTCCGACTAAAATGCTTCGGTCGGTGATAAACATGACACGTGGCAGCATGCCAAAAATAGGGAAGTGCTTATTTCCAATGGAATTCCGTCTATAAAAGTACTATTCCGTTGAGAATAGTGATTTTTTTTAATATTTTATTTGTTTTTTCAATATCCAGGGACTTAACCCACATCTTGTACATGTACCTGTATTCCAACAGTACATACACATACACATTTTTGCGCCTTCACTGGCACTTATTTTCGACCGAATTCAGTCGTGTTTACGTTATTTCTGAGGGAATTAATTTCGATCGAATATTCCGTCGGGAATATACTAAGACCGACTGAATGTCTTCCGTCGACAATATATCCGTCGGAAATAAGCCTTTTTTTGTAGTGAATCAAAGTATACTTTTACTGGCCGATGTTGAATCTTTTGTTGAGATAATAGATAGCTCTTTTCTTTCCTCTATCATCTTTCTGTCCCAGCATGTAACCCATGGCATTGTCATTGACTGACCAAGATGGGAGCTTTGACCAATTGCTCTTTGATGGAAAGGAAGGCTTTTGAGACTCTTCATTCCACTTCATGGATGAGTTTTTCCTTAATAACTTGAAGATGTGCTCACAAGTTGCTGTGAGCTGGGATATGAATCTGCTGATGAAATTGATTCTCTCAAGAAATCCATATATTTCCTTCTCTATTCAGGGCATGGGTATCTCAGTGTTGGCTTTAATTTTGGCAGGATCTAGTTCAATGCCTTTGTGGCTTACCAGAAATCTCAGCAACTTGTCTGACTTGACACCGAAGGCACACTTGGCCAGATTCAGCTTCAAGTTATATTTGCGCAACCAATTGAAAAGCTTTCTGAGATGGTCTATATGGTCCTCTTCCCTCCGGAATTTGATGATGATATCATCCACATAGACTTTTATTTCTTTGTGCATTAGATCATTAGAAAGAGCCATTATGGCTCGCTAATAGGTAGCACCGACACTAATGAGGATGAATGACAAACGTCTATAACAGAAGGTTCCCCAGGGTGTGATGAAGGTTGTTTTCTCCCGGTCCTCTTCAGCAACCATGATCTAGTGGTACCCAACAAAGCAATCAATAAAGGAATACATGTCATAATGAGCCGTGTTGTCTATGAGTATGTGGATACAGGGAAATCATCTTTGAGACAAGCTTTGTTAAAATACCGGTAATCTATGCACACTCGTACCTTCCCTCTGGGCTAAAGGCACAAGAACTATGTTGTATAACCACTCAAGGTAGGTTGATACCATGATGATGACGGCTTTGAATTGTTTGACAATTTCTTCGTTGACTTGCAAACTCTACTCAAATTTTAATCGTCTAAGCTTCTGTTTGACTAGCTTAAATCCTTCTTTAATGGGCAGACGATGAATGATGATATCAGTAGACAAACTGATCATGTCCTCTTGTGACCATACAAACACATACTGGAACTAGGTTAGTATAGCAACTAGGTCTTTCCTTTGGCTTGGGGTAAGGTCCATGCCAATCTGGATTTGTTTAGGGTTTTATGAGGTTTCAATATTGATAGAGGTGGTTTAATCAAGGTTTGGTTTGGGTTTATCTTCGATCCATTCTTTGATCTCCTCAGGTAGGGCTGAGCAAGGAACCAAATTGGAACCAAATCTGCACCAAAAACTGCACAAACTGCACCAATGGTTTCGGCGTATGTAGTGGTTTTTTGTGGGTTAAAAAACCAAATTTACGGTTTCGGTTTGGTTACTAGTCAAAACCGTACGCATAAAACCTAAACCGGACCAAATAATCATCATGTTTTCTCAAATTTTCTACAAGTATATATAATTTCTCTACTATAAAATATTCTCTTCATTTTATTTTAGAAGATATATATTGCAAGGTTGAATGAAGAATATATAATATCAATTATGTTTTCAAATCAAGAGTGGCTTCGTATTTCCTAATGAAACAAAACCGCACGGTTCAAAACCGCACCGCACCAATCATAAATGGTTTCATGTGCGATTTTAGATTTTTTAAACCGTACCCAAGCGGTTTCGTGTGCGGTTTGTGCTTCAAACCGCACCATGTTCACCCCTATCCTCAAGCACCCCATAGTCCTCTTGTTCAATCCCCATCAAGTCGAAGTCCAACTTTACATCAAAGTTGTAGCCATTATGGAGATTTGGTATTCCATTAGCAAGGCTATACAAACCCAATTCTGGAGTACTGAAAACGAAATGCTTTCACTCAATATATGAGATTGTTTGATCATACAAAGTGTTAGCAAAATCATGACAAAAGTAACTGCTAGTACTGTGCAACAAAAGTAACTAGTTAATGATATCTACATAGCATGGCAGAAGGGTTTTCTACCCTTTTTACCCTTTTCGCCAAATGCATTGAGTGTTACTCCAATTGCCTAGGGTCAAGTCCTGATGGATAGCTATGATGAAGGGGTGGTTGTCATTCTCTTCCTCTTTAATGATGACCATGACTGAGTTGATATCAGGCTCAATTTTTTCTTTTGACCGGTTCTCCTTAGCCCTATTGATGTGAGGGGTCAGGATTTGATCTTCTGAGCAGTCATCCTCTAGGATATCGTCGTTCATACCCTCAGTATACACTAGAAAGTACATCTTTGATAACAGGCTTTTCACTTCTTATTTGAGTCTCTGATTCCTTTCCTCGATGTTTAGGTCTGCAATTAAAACTTCTTTCCCACTAGCCGATTTGGGTTTAGGAATCAGCCTACCCGCTACAGAAATAGGAATTTTCCTCAGATGCTTTATAGATCATGCATCTGTAATATTTGGCAGCAAAATCGAAAATGAAGGAATTGACGGATGCTTGTGCGGGTTTCGATGATTTGAACTAGAGGAATGACCTAATCTAGCCTTCCTTGTCTGGCTGGGAATTTGAATTTGAATTACAAATCCTTGCTGATTCTTTCGTAACCCTTGTTCAGGTTAGAAACCTAAGGATATCATTTCTTGACTGACCGACATTACTTTGGTGGAAATTTTTGGTTTCAGAGCTAGAGGCCCGATAGGTTGATAGTGAGTGTTGCTCACCTCAAGGGCTTGAAAACTAACAAGCTCAACTCCTTCATTAAAACTGATTAGAGGCATATCACATTGGACATGGAAAGGATATTCTGGTTTAGCATTGACAGTGACCAGATTACCGGTGATGATACATTTGACTTGTTGATGAAGAGTAGATGGAACAGCTCCTGTTATATGGATCCAAGGCCTTCCCAACAACAAATTATATCTTGTGGTGATATTTAGCACTTGAAAAGATATGTAAAAGCTATGTGGACCAATCTCCACTAGCAGTTTAATTTCTCTTACAACATTCCATCGTGACCCATCGAAGGCTCTTATGACTATGTGGTTGCTTTGGATCCAGTTGGGATTGATCTTTATTCTCTCAAACACGGCATATGGGCAGATGTTCAAGGCAGATCCTCCATCAATTAACACACCTCCAACCACATATCCTAAAGACATCACTACTATGTGCAATGACTTACAATGACAGTTCCCTTCATGTGGTATGTCATCATCAATGAAAGATATCATATTGCTATTGAAAATGTGATCTGCCAAATGATTCAACTTTTCAATGTCCACCGTCTTTAGCAGGTGAGCTTCTTCCAGTACCTTTATTAAGACCTTGTGTTGATCTTCAAAAGAGAATACCAAGTCCATAAAGGATATTTGTTGTGGTGCTTCTTTCAAGCTTTGCACCACCTTGGCTTCACTATACCCCATTTTGCAGAGGAATTCTTCAATTTTCTCCTCGGACACTTTCCCTTTAGATTTGATTATAAATTTTATCACTTGTTGAGGTAGATACATCGAGATTTCTTTTGATACCATAGCAGTTTGATTTGAAGTTGATCCCTCAACCTTTCCATAGTTCCATGGGACTTTTTTCAAACTGATGATATGATATTGCGGCCTGAATGGAAATAGCATTGGTTCTGGGGCGTCTACCTTCAAAGGATTTTTCACTACTTTGATCTTAATTCCTTAAATCATAAGAAGTGTTGCTGACAAGTCTCATTCAGAGGATATGACTGCTATAACTTCCCTCCATCTCTATATTTCAGGAGGAAATATCTTCTTGGGCAATACAGTGTCATTATCTACCATTTGTAGGTCATCGCTATCAATTATATTTTGGATGAGATGACGAAGTGCCCAATAGCTTTTTGTGCCATGAACACGAGTGTTGGAGGGGTATTGACAAACCCCGGTAGCATCAAATCTCTTTGAACGTGGATTGATTGGGGGGTAGCAGTGTTGTGATTTTCCCTTCATTGATCAACATCTGTAAGATTTCTTCCATTGGTTGACCCAACGGGGTGAACTCCCTTTGGTTTGCATAGTCCCGACGAGCCTGGGATCTTACTTTTCCTTCAAGGTTTTCTTCCAAGGTTTAATTCTCTTAGGCTTGTTGTTGATTTTTTATGAGTAGGGAGATGAGAATTGCATGCTCTTGACCGAGCAGCTGGCGTGTAACTATGTGCTGATGTTTCACCAATTCCGCTAGTTAATTAACCCATTCATGGAAAGACTTCATTTCTCGTTCTATCATAAACTGAAATTCTGAATAATCATACTTATCGGAATTATCTTTGATGGTTTGGGGAGAACCACCCACATATCTGAGGTAATTGGAACTTTCTCAATTCCCTCTGTTGATTATGTTTATAACGCCTAGGAAAATCGAACCTTTTATAAATACTTTTATAATGAATAAAATAATATTATATGTTATTATTATGTGTTAGTAAGATGAATGTCGTTCTATAACCTAGAAAAGTCAGAACGTCGTAGTATTTTAACTACGTGAAGGAATTAAAGTGTTTGAATTTCCAAGACAAAAATAAAAGCTTTCTGAGAAATTTTCCAAAAAACACTATTCATCATTTTCCACTCGGAAATTATTTTTGAACTTTCGAGAAATACATAACGTTAGAATATCGAGGTGAGATGGATTATGTAATAATAATTCAAGTATGGAAAATGTAATTTTTCACATGCGGACTTAATTTGAGAACGTTAAGGATTAAAGTCTAATAAAATGGAATTGTGGGATCTTGTATGAAGTGCAAGTCCAATAAACATTAAGGGGCAAGCCCAAGATGTAGTAATGTTTAGCCCAAGTGTTTGATAATATGAAGGCCATCGTAATTTAAAGCAAGCCGAAAAGCTTAAGCTAAACAAATTAAATCTAAGCCCAAGTAATGATCTAATGGATTAGTATGATCCATGGGGCAACCCATTGGTGATCTTGGTGCCCAAGTGTTGTGATGACCAAGCATGTTATGTAATGACTAAGTAATTAGTGTGGTTAGCAAGTTTACTTAATAGTTAAGTAAGTGAATAGTAAGGAGGTTTGTTAATGAAACAACTCGGGTCAAATCCCGAGTCTGGAACAAATATCGGGTCAAATCCCAAGTTCGAATCGAATCAAATCCATCACAATAAGGCCTCAAACTACAGGCTCAATAGTATCTTCTTGGGTCATCTTAGCCCACCACAGGCTCCCAAAAGGTCATGACTTGAAGGTACTATTGGTAGTAACTTATTTACTTATATGCTGACAAATTTTTTCCCTATCTTTCGATGTGGGACTGGGGTATTACTAACTCCCCCACTTAAATTTCTAACGTCCCCATCAGAACCGATCACATACACAGCCCAAAGATCTTTGCCTCTCTAGCCATTGTGGGATAATACCAGCTGGCTTCGTGTCCCCACCTCCGGACCTCCATCTCTCCATTGTGGGATAATACCACCAGTCTTTGTGTCCCCACCTCCGGCAACTCGATCGGATGACCCGACCCGAGCTTTTGAGAGTCGGCTTTGATACCATATGAAATAACCCGGGTCAAATTCCTAGTCCGGAACAAATCTTGGGTCAAATCCCAAGTCCGAATCGAATCAAATCCATCACAATAAGGCCTCAAACTACTGGCTCAATAGTATCTTCTAGGGTCATCTTAGCCCACCACAGGCTCCCAAAAGGTCATGACATGAAGGTACTATTGGTAGTAACTTATTTACTTATATGCTGACAAATTTTTCTCCTATCTTTTAATGTGGGACTGGCGTGTTACAGTTAAGGAGGTGGGATGTGCTTTTGACCAAAGTGCCCTAACTTTAGAAAGCCTATAAATAGAAAGCTCAAATTCCATTATTTTCTTGTTCAATTTCATCCAACTTCCAACAAGTTAAGCAACTGAAGTGTTAGAGAGAATAAGCACATTTAAGCTAAACTTTCATTGCTATATTTTCAAGAAGAAAAAAGCTAGTCATCAAAGGTAAATGATCATATGCCATTAGTCTTTTATCTATACCATGATAGCTTGATAGAGAAGAGATGGTCATGTATGTTAAGAACTCATAAGAGTTGGATAATCAATGGACTTAAGCCGTATAAGTCACAGATAAGTAATTTGAACCTAAATAAGTTATAAACTTATGAAGAACAATGATGAACTTGTCATATGTTTACCTTAAGAAGTTAGTATGATTGATAAGATGTAAGAATGTTGGTTAAAGGACTTGAATCAATTATAAGTCATAAGGAAATTAAATCTTGTAGTTTATAATTTGTTAATTATAAACTTATGAAGAATATGCCATAACTTAATATGAACATAAGTTGATATAATATACAAGTTGAGATGTCTAGTTGATGGATTGAATCCATTAAAAGAGATGAACAAATCATAATTACCGAATTTATGCCGGAATTCACACGATTGGACGATAATCATCGAATTCGTGAAATTCTCAAAATGGAAGTCGAATTTTGTGTTTGAACTCAGAAACGTTGGTTTTCAATGGAGACAAGTCTTATTTGGCATTATAGAGTTGCAGACTCGAAAATGACCAGATTCCGACTTAGAATGAAGAAACGAGCGTTGAACGTTCACGAACGTTTATTGTTTTCGTTAAAAATGAACCAATAGGCGAATTTAGAGTTAACAAAGTCAAAAAGATAAATTTCTTGCATGGACACGTAGATTATGTGATTATTGAACTATAGGTTCTTGAACGAGCTAATTCAGACTTATAGCAAAGAAGTAATGAGCTCGAGAGTTTTGCAAAGTTGAAAAATTGTCCAAGTTTTCTGGTCCACGAGCTTCTGCGAGGCGCCATTTCAAGGCCAAATAGGTGAAAGCCAATGAGCCCTGGCTGGGAAAAGGCGTGACCTCTTGGAGTTATGAAGGGACTCATGTGTTGACACCGAGTCCAAGTTTTAAGCCACTAGAGTATGGGTCACATGTTAAATTGAAGTAAAGGGAGATGGCATCGTATCACCAACCTTAGGGTTTGAACAATAAAGAATGTTTATAAGTAAAGCACGATTGGTAATTGATTAACAATGAAATAAGGAACTTAATGCAACATTGTTAAGTTATGATGAAACCGTAAGTATGATCACTTAGGGTTAAGGTAAGTCAATTGCATGTGAACGTAAGAATGATGTAATAAAACGTCGGAACCAATAATAACAAATCCAATAAGTAATTACATTGAGAAGAAGGGTAAGATTCTTTAGGAACCATGTATCTTATTCATGACCTAATGTGCTATGTGATGTTATTATCTACTATAGAGACCTTAAGGACTTAAAGTGCACGTGTAATAACAGTAGCAGACGCTAAAGACAAGTATTCTAACCCTGTTTCAGTTCAATCTGGACAAGCTTTGTGATTCATGTATTCTTACGCATGAACTAATGTCTGATGAAGTAAAAGCCAATTCGTTCGGCTAGACTTATGATATGTTACAATCTATCAAAGTATTGTCAATGTTTTACCAAACTATGTTAGTGGGGTTTTTAAATGAAGACTGGGTATGCTAAATTGTTTTGTCATCAAACGACAGGCACGTGAGGTTGCCACAACTTAAACGTACATACGTTTAATGAATGTCGTGTTAATCAGCATAGAGTACTATAGGCTTATCACCTAGGCGTTCTCGTAAGCTATGTTGAACTTACGAACTTAGTGCCGAGATGTCCTTTTCAATGAACTTATGAAATGCTCACGCTCTTGGACCGTAATTGATGTTTTATTAAATATTTTTGTTGTAAAACTTTTTGAAGGAAATGAAGTGCTATTTTAAATTATCGATAGTACTTCGTAACTATTGTTCAGTTATTGAAGATATATGATTCCTATGTTTCAAGCATGTTATTTTTATTAGAATTGTTGTACTTGCTGAGCTAGTTAGGCTCACTCTTGCTTGAACTATATGAATGAAGCTAAGATCGAACAGACCGATGGATCCGGCAAGGATAAAGGGAAGGCTAAGGCGAACCCATAGATTACCTATGTAAAAGTATAGGTTTGTAATGATAATATTTGATATTATGACAAGAATAATTTTTACGGTTACAAAGAACCTTGAGGAATGTTAATATTATTTTGAATATATATAAGACATAATCGTTCTTTTGAGGCATTTCAATTGAATGTTTATGTGAACTGTAACATCATGTAGCACCATCTCTCGGGTTGGAAGATACCCGAATTTGGGGGCGTCACAGGTTAGTATAAAAGATTTAGGTTATAAAACTTAAGGGGGGATTTAAACCTTAAGTCATAACCTTAAAAAAAGTCAAAGAAATAAAAGATGGAAATTAACCATATAAAAATGCATTATATATGCTATGTGTTTTTATTATTCTACTAGCGTGAACTAATCAAACTTATTGTGTTGTGTAGATGTTAGGAGAAAATGGAATGAATAAAGACGTACGAGGTTGTAAATTAACATAGGAGTTGTTGCGTAGACATACGAGGTTGTAAATTATCGATAGATTTGATACCGATAAAGTAAGGAGAATTCGACGTAATTCTCGGAATGGATTGGTTGGTTAACGATGGGGCAATTATAGATTGTCAAAAGAAATGCGTAAATATTAGAACGTTGAGGCAACCTCAGGTAGTATTTTACGGTAATAAATCACCGGGACATTTGTGTTGTCTTACCGTGACACAAACTATGAAATTATTGAGGAAGGGGTGTGTAGGTTATATGTGCCATGTTGTTGATACCAAGAGAGCGGGAGCGACCATGGAACAAATACCTATAGTGAGTGAATTCATGGATGTATTTCCAAGTGAATTGTCGGGTGTAACACCCTGAAATCCGGTCTATTTTCACATCCGAATTCCGTACGTCACGATCCCATCTTCTTCCAAACATACATCATTATATAGCTAAATATAACAACATACATTCTCAAATCTCAGGTTCTATAACCATAAAACCTCTTTCATTACAAATAATGATAATTACATTATTCTTTACATCTTGTACAAGTGACTTTTATCCCCCACCAAGGATACATAATCGTTCATTAAACTATTCTATAGTTTAATTCTATCATTCTATATTACAAGTCTTTGCTTGATCTTCATGCACATTCATATAATGAATGGCACATTGTCTGGATACCGATCAGCTTGATCTTTACGGGATCCTTAAGTTCTTTCTAACATCGTTCGCTGAAAATGTTTTTATTTAAAGCAAGTGTGAGCATTCAATTGCCCAGCAAGTCATACAGTTGAACAAACAACTTTAAAGATTCAATCATTCTTTTAAGACCTCAATAACCGAACAAAGGTTATAAAGTAGCATGCATAATAGGAATAGTCTTGATTCCTATCATCTTAAAACATCAGTTACATGCACTTTGAAATATATTCATTCTCTACTCTCTTTCATGTACATTCTGTCTGGCTAGAATCAATAGCACAGACTTATCAATAACGGTTCATGTATAAACAGTTCAATCACAGAACAGTTCATATCATAGAAACACTGAAGTGCTCACATTGTGGCACACGGCCTCAAACGTTCTACCACCTTGTACAAATATCACACATTCGCACATAGGCAAAACTTCTCAAGTTCAACATCTGAGAAGTTTAAGAAACTAGCATTCATATAGTATGAATGAAGTTAGGAAACTTGCCTTACGCATGACCACTGACTTATAGTTTCTGTTGAATCGCTCATTCCAATCCCTATGTAGCACATAAGGAAATAACACGTGTACCAATTAGTCATATACTTGACTTACGCATTCGTTTACTTTACTTTACTCCTTAGGGTTCGCGTTCTTGCAATATAAGTTTACGCGACCAACTTCCCTTATCGTTAATGGCTTCTTGACATACGGAGATGTCTTACTCATTACGTTCATCATCTTTGACGATTTACATTCTTATCTTCTTCTAATAACTTTTCTAGGACTCAGCACACATCGCGTCTCTGCTAGTAGTCCATATGGTACTCTGAGTGGTTTCCCACAAACAACCAACAAACAAGTTCCCATCTCATCTTTGCACCTTACACATTGAGTTAGATCGGTTACTGCTTTTGTATATACCTTCGCTCTCTGAAGGAATTGTTTAGCCCAGCTCCCATATGTCAACCATCAAAGGTTACGATTGTACTACAACCTAACTTACCTTAACTTATCCAAACTATTAAACTATAATGTTGGTTAAGCCAAATTCATATTCCTTATGGCTTTCTAGCAACTAAATGCCATACCTCAAGATTTATTCATCATCGTCTAAGTCATACAGTCTTTTGTATACTTAGAACAATTATTCCATATTCATTCTACGCATTTATAGCGTTAAGCATTTTATGTTACCTTATTCTTATCTTACAACGTCCGATTAATTCGACTCGGAGCGTCATCCTAGTTTTATACATTAACTCGGCTTCGTTTACGTTATACAACTAGGGTATACTTAGAACGTTCGTCCAACGCGAATACTATTCATAAGGATCGTTTACGTATTCAACGTTCACGTTGCTCGTCTCTCACTTTCTCATTCAAGCTTTACTCAAGGTTTCAATCACTTTTGATCGTTAACTAGCCCATGAACCCCATGTTCTTTATTCTTTCTTAATGTCGAAGCCATACCGATCATTGTATGCTAAGAATGATCGTTCATCGCAACAGCGTTGCGTTCACAGCATCTAAACGCTTTACACTAATCTCTCATTACCATGACATAACATCGAAATGTTATTCATTACCTTCATCACTCAACGTCTAAGGAATCACAATCATAGAAATCCCTCACGTTCATTTCATCACGATTATGGTCCCCGGATATCGGTTACGTAATCTAGCGTTTACATTCTTTTAGTCTCGTTTAATCTTTCTGTTCAACCTTTACTAAAGGTTTAACTTACTTGCTTAAGCGTTATTTTAGGTGAACTATATGTTCATACTTCTTTCGTGCACATCCCCCAGTAATTGAGAAATAAAAATCTCATTTCTAGGCATTGCTGCTTGCCGTTATGCCGGCCTGTTTTTTTTTTTCTCTCATGCACTTGGCCGACCAACTTCTCTCTCTCTCTCTTCAAAAGTGGTGGCTGCGGCACTCAAGTCCTTTGTTATCTCTCGCTTCTGGTTGTGATTAATAAACATTGAGGGCGAGATTATTGTGGCGCCACTCTCAAAGCTCATCACGTATTGTGTGGCCGAGCCTAAACCCTAGAAAAATTTCTAAGTCTTTCATTAAGTTTGAGACGCGTACATTACAATCTCATAATATCTTCGTTATAACTTGGAACGAGGTCATTCCAAAGCCATTCTCTTCCTTATCTTATGTACATCAATTAGCCATGGACAAAATTTCGTTCTGAATTCATTAGCATGCCATTCAATTGTCTTAATCTTCGCTCTTCGTTCATGTTTACGTTATTAACGTTCTTCGTTCGTTCATCCGTAATTCGGTCATCCGAACTCGGAATTCGTTCATTCTTACGACTCACGTTTTCAACATTCTCTTACATTCTTATGAAACCCTACACGTTCGGGTTTGTTTACTAACTTTCTAATTCTCGCTCGTCTTTTACGAAAATTTCACCATAACTTCGTTATAGCTCCATTTTATTCCGTTCTTCATGAACGTTTCTAACGTTCCTAACCAAGAAATAAGCAACTAACTTATACGCGATGGTTTTAAACTTGTCCATCAACAACAATTACACTACGATGGTTTTAATTTTGTCCATCAACAACATTCTACGCGTTCTTCATGTGTTCTTCGCATTCTTTGTTCGTTGTTCATTTTAATCGATATTTTGGATTACGATTCTACTTTTTCTTGGAATTTTATGTTATAGAACATTATTCCTTACTTAATTTACCTACTCGATCATAAGATTCATTCGGATCGCTCAAAATCCTTACGAATCTTATACTTCCTTAAGAAATTTACAAACTAAACTTCTAATTCTTATTTCTTCATTTTCTCATGATTTCAACCATATGAAATCATTACTAATCCCTTTTACTTCTTATTCTCATTAAGTTATGTTTTAACATATTAAACTTAAAGAAAATAATAGAAGAAACTAGGGTTCGGATTACCGTTCTTCTTTAATCCTCTTCCGTTAGACAAAGTCGATGATTTTCGAGCTTTTCTATTTCTCGATCACTTTTGATACGAGCATTCACACTCATACTCTTCCTTATTCTTCTTCTCCAAGCTCTCTCTCTAAGGTGTAGGATTTTCAAAATCCAAAATAATGAATTTAAGCTTTCTATTTATAGAAAACCAAAGCTTAGGGAAAATCGGTCATTCCGCCCCCACCTCCTTACTATTCCAAACTTAGCCACCAAGTTTACTTGGCCAAGTGGCCTGCCCACATGCCCAAGGGTCACCCCATAGGTTGCCCCAATGGTTCTTACCCATCCGTTTACCCATCGGTTCGATCCGCGGTTTCTTTTCTTGGTTTGGGCCTTAACCCTAGTTCTTATTGGGCCTAACTTGGGCTTGATTTCACAAATCATTGGGCTTGACATAATCTAAGTCCAATTGGATTCTACAAAGTCCATGAACACAAAGTCCATTAAGACTAATCGCATTCTACGCATTCCATTCTCGTATTCTCGTATTCTCTTCGTATAACGTTCGTAAGATATTCGTATTATACGTCGTACTAATCTTCTTACTATACTCGTATAATAACTCGTATCATACTCGTATTTCTCACGTATAATAACCCTAATTATTATACGCGATCATAACATTCTTGGAACTCACTTTCCCTAACCCTTAGGTTTTGAGTCCGCAGGCGAAAACTTCGTTTTTTGCCATAATTGAAATATTATTGAATATTCCATCACGTCTCAATATTTTACGTAATCAATAACTTCTCGGAATATCAAAATAAATCTCTGAGCAGAAACGGGTGAATAGTGCCTATTTCGTCTTTTTACCCGAAAAATATTTTATTCCCAGAAAACATTCATTTTCGTCTTGAAAATTCTTACTCGTTCAATCTAGCTCGTAGCCAGAATCCTCCTGACTTATAATCATTCTAGGTTATAGAACGATTAATAAACACATATCACAGAATAGCATTAATAAAATTTTCTTTTATTAATAACTAATTCTTTAAACTTAAATTCTGGACAATCTGATTTTCTAGGTTGTCACACCGGGTCTTCGGCCAGATAGGGGGACCGAGTTCGTAATAGACATTGTCTAGGAGCGGGACCAGAGTCCAGGGCACTGTATCGTATGGCGCCAGTGGATATGAAGGAGTTAATGGTGCAGTTACAAGAACTGTTGGACATGAAGTAAATTAAACCGAGTGTTTCACCGTGGGGAGCACCAGTATTGTTTGTCAAGAAGAAGGACGGATTGTTAAGACTTTCTATCGACTACCGAGAGTTGAATAAGTTAACAATAAAGAATAAATACCCATTGCCCAGGATCGATGATCTTTTTGATCAATTGAAAGGAGCAAAGTATTTTTCTAAAATAGATTTAAGGACGGGGTATCATCAGCTGAAGGTTAGGAATGAAGACAACATTCAGAACTCGTTATGGTCATTACGAGTTTCTGGTGATGTCATTTGGATTGACTAATGCACTAGCTGCATTCATGGATATGATGAACATAGTGTTCAAACAATATTTAGAAAAGTTCATCGTGGTGTTTATCGATGATATTCTAGTCTATTCTAAGACGCCAGAAGATCATGATGAACACCTAAGAATAGTGTTGGAAACACTAAGGAAGGAGAAGTTATATGCGAAGTCCACTAAGTGTGAATTTTGGCTAGAGAGGGTACAATTTTTAGGTCATGTCATTGACCATGAGGGGATTTCAGTAGATCCAACGAAGGTGGAAGTCGTTATGAACTGGGAACAACCGAAAACGCCGACTGAGGTGCGGAGTTTCCTAGGGTTGGTGGGATACTATCAGAGATTTATCCAAGATTTTTCAAAGATAACTACTCTGTTGACTAATTTAACAAGGAAGACGGTGAAATACGCGTGGACGGAGAAATGCGAGGATAGTTTTCAAGAACTGAAGAAGAGATTATGTGAAGTGCATGTTTTGTCACTACCCGATGACACATGAAATTTCGTAGTTTATAGCGATGCTTTGTATAAAAGACTTGGTTGCGTGCTCATGCAGCATGGAAATGTCATTGCGTATGCATCAAGGCAGTTGAAGGATTATGAGAAAGTTTACCCTATTCACGATCTGGAACTAGCCGCAGTAGTTTTTGCCTTAAAGATATGGCGACATTATCTTTATGGGGGAAAATATGAGATATACATGGACCACAAGAGTCTAAAATATATCTTCACACAGAAGGAGTTGAATATGAGACAAAGGAGATGGCTGGAGTTGAAAAAGGATTATGACTGTGAAATCCTGTATCACCCTAGGAAAGCCAATGTAGTTGCTGATGCCTTAAGTAGAAAGGGTCGGGAAAAGATGTCTATGTTAATGGCTCAAAATGAGTTAAAAAAGAGATGGCTAGGATGGAGATAGAGGTGAAGTTTTCGAGTGAATCGGGATAGAAACTATTTGCAACGGAGATCCAATCTACCATCGTAGAGAGAGTTAAGGAGATGTAGCTCAAAACTGATCAGTGTGACCAGATGAAGAAGCGGTTAACCAATGAAAAAGATTTAAAATACAGTCTTGATATTCAGGGATTATTGAGATTTGAAGGAAGAATTTGGGTTCTGAATGAGACGGAATTAAAGGAGCAAGTTTTATAAGAGGCTCACAGTTCAAGGTACTCGATTCATCTTGGTAGCACTAAGATGAATCAAGACCTTCGACAGAGTTTTTGGTGGCCGAACATGAAGAGAAAAATAGCCGAGTGTGTGAGTAGGTGCTTGACTTGTCAGAAAGTTAAGGCTGGAAATAAACGTCCAAGTGGCTTGTTACAGCCATCGTGTTTGTTGGGCTAAAGTCGGCTATTGTTCACTGCTATTTCTGCCTCTGTCTCGCCTTTTGCCTAGCAATTTACGCTAGTGCAAGGCAAAAAAAAAGCCTTGCATTGCGCTTGATCCCAAGCTTGATTCGCCCATACTGTCTCGAGGCAGTGAAGTCTGCTCATTTGCAGGTCATGTGTAATGGACTTAGGTTTTTCAAGAATGCATGTTAATGATGTTAAGACATAATATAAGCTATAATATCATATTGTAATGTGTGGTAATGTGAAGTGTGAAGATTTTTAAATAATTGTTTAATAAGTTATAAAATGAAACCAAATGTGATGTTTTCCAAAGTTAGAGATGAATGATTAAGTTATGTTGGATCGTAATGAGATTCCAGATTCGTTAAGTATGTTAACCTACATGGTTAGGTGCTAGGTTAGGGTTATGACCTAAATGATGGTTTAAATCCTAAAAGCTAATGTTTATACAACTAATGGTTGTTGCGATTTCAATGATACTTGTAGGGTAATTGGAGATTATTTTTCACTTGTGTAGCTTACAAACAAGGCAAGTTCTCTAACTCTACTTTCATAATTGTGCAAGTTTCTAAACCTTAACTCTTTATATTGAGAAAGCTTTCTAACTTCATTCTTATTTTTTTTGAATGCAAGTTTCTTATCCTAAACTTTCATTGAGCAAGACTATTGACTCTATTCTTATGTATGATTGAATATGCTCATGTAACCTAATTCGTTACATCGAATGAGTTTCACATTCTCATTTCTTGTTATTATTATTCAAAACGTATATTGTTCTAACACATTGATTCAAAGGAGATTGTTCTAATTCTTTGAATATAATACTTTGCATGTATATCATATTTATTCAGTTATATATTGTTGATATCCGATCTTTGACTTTGATAGCCTTGTTCAATTATACATTATTGTATTAAACCTTTATTAATGGAAATTGAATAGTGTTCTAGAATTCTAGAAACACTGATAAGCTAGTTCCAAACTAAAATTTATTTAGTGCAGAAATTCTAAATTCAAACTGACACGAACAACCCTAACATAGGGGATTTTTTACGTGTAACATTTAGATGTTTGTGCACAATACATGGTACAAAGGGTTGATCCCCCTAAGTACGTTAAGAAGAGTCTGTACAGTCTAATTAACTATTAAGGTTGGGGTAGTAATACCTAATCGTCGTGGACATAATTCGTGGTCATAAGACCATCAGATATTAAATTTTGAACTTGTTTCTGTTTCTATTCGTAGAATAAGTTCATTATTGTACAGCTTTCGTTGTTTATTCTCATATGGTTATTATTATTATTATTCTTTATGTCAGTGAGCAATTGTTTGTTAACTCTTGCAATTAACAATACAGCTAAAGTCGAAAGAGGTGATGAGTCATCTACTAGCAAGGGAAAGGGAAGGATGTCCAAGTGTTGAAGAATTATTTAAAGTTTATTTAAATGCATGATGTTATAAGACTTGTTTTATTTTATAATGTATTCTGCAAACTGATGTAATAATTTAAGGTTAGATTACCTTGGATTGTTTATGAGATGATGTAACCCTTTAATGGGAAAGATTATTGTTTACGTTATTTAATGTTGTATCCTTTATTATGGGTAGTTAGATGTAATTATTTTGATAGTGAGCACCAAATTCGACGGAAATGAAGTACCCGGATTTGGGGGTGTCACAGGTTGGTATCAAAGCCTTAGGTTATGAACCCTAGGTTGGGAAAACCTTAGGAAGTAGCCTTTAAAGAAACAGAAAACATAGAGGTGTTTAACTCTTATCGGATTTTAAGGAATGGATTAAGGCATCCATTTAATCTAAACAATAAAAGAAATTATGTGCTATGTGTTAATAACTTATGTGCTAGCGAGTATCGATAATGTTAAGTAAAACTTAAAATATTTTGTTGACAGGATGTCTAACGAATGAGGGTCCAGTCCAGCTAGGGAGCTGATACCTCAATTACCTTGAGATGATGAACCCCAGGATATTCACGTAGTGCGGGAATAGTTGTTCCAGGAGGATGAGCCTGTGACCGATCCCGAGGAGTATAGTCCTGAGGAGATAGAGGAGGATGATGAGGAATAGGATCTTGTGGAGTTTCCACAAAACTCCGTATCGGCTGAGATGTATGATGCTTTATACGATTGTAACATAGAGTTACAGGATAATGTAGAGGAACTGAAGGAGATGGTTGATATGCATCACGTTGCGTTGGAACAGAAGGATGTAGAGATTCAGGAACTTGACTAAAAACTTGGAAACACATAATGGGATTTAGTTCATACCAAGGGTCAGCATGAAGATCTGTTGGAAGTGAACGAGAAGATGAAGACTGACATGGAGAAGTTGAATGATGATTTCAAAGAGGAATCAGCTAAGCGTACAAGAACAGAGGACGCTTGGATGAAGGTGACTCAACGTGCAGACCGTGCTCAAGCTAAAGTCGAAGTGAAGAAATCCAAAATGAAGGAAATGGATCATGCCTTTAATTCTGCGATTGATAGGGCCCAGGATCGAGTCTTTTATTACCCGTCTCAATTTGAAGACTCGCCGTGGTTCGTGATGGATCGTAGGATAGCATATCACATCATGGAGGAGGAGGGCATAGAAGCCTCTCGGCGTCTTAATATGAATAGATAGAAAATAAGAGTGATGATAATATGTGGTTATTATGTGAATAAATAAAGTTTTAAATCCCTTATTTTGAGATGAATAAAGGGGTAGTATGAGTATGTAATCCTGAAACTTGTTTTGTTCAGGAAAGTGGATGTTTATAGTAAATATGCTATCTTTAATATATTTTAAAGCATTATGGATGAATAAAATATCAAAGTTTATTTGAAATGTTATGTGTTATAGCTTTAATCTTAGAATGTTTAAGTTAAACTTCAAATACTCAAGAAGTTGAGTGAGGAACTAATAAGCATATATTCTAACAGAAAATGCCTCCTAGAAGAAGACAACCACGTCAACAACCACCTCCTGAGGGGTCTACTACCAATAATGATGAGTCCAACGCTAATCCGGTTCAACAGTTGGTAACTTTGTTGACGGGAGCACTTGCGAATCAACCGCACGCTCAAGTTACGACCTTTAAGGAATTCAATGCGGTTGGACCGCCCGAGTTTCAAGGGTATATGAATCCAATGGAAGCCCAAACCTGGATTTGGAAATGAAGAAGGTGTTTGATGTTGCTAGAGTTAACGAAGATCAAAAGACTGCATTCGCGACGTTCATGCTGAAGTCTGAAGCTAGCTACTGGTGGCAAATAAATAAGGTTCGTGGGGGACAAGTAGTGATAATGTGGGATAGATTTAAGGAAATGTTTTTCAAAATTTACTTTCCAGTGTGTTCTCGGAATCAGTTGGAGGTGCAATTTCTGGAGTTGAAGCAAGGAACCATGACGATGCCAGAATATGCTGCGAAGTTTAACGAGTTGGCAAGGTTTGCCACTTATCAAGTCAATACAGATGAGTGTAAGGCAAGAAGGTTCGAAAAAGGATTGAAACCCTGGCTGTATAGCAAGGTTTCAATGTTCCAGTTAAATACATTTGCAGCTGTACTGGAAAAGGCAATTATCATAGAAGGTGGAAGTGATGCCTTGACCAAGTACAATCAAGAACAAAAGAAGAGGAAGAATGATAACGAGGATAAGGCTGGTGGGAGCAATGTTGGAAATAATAATCAGAAGAGGAAGTGGAATGAGAATTTGACTATGGGAGGACAGCAAGGAAGTTAGTAGAAGAAAAAGTTTGAAGCTTGTGCTACTTGTGGAAAGAACCATACTGAGGTGTGTGTCGACATTGGGATTTTTTATTTGTCACTTTTCATTACTTGTTCTTTGGTGTTCTCATGTTAGGTGAGATTTGTTTAAAAAAAACAAGTGAAAAAGGTCCGACATGTATCATGTCGACGATTGGACTGTAAGAGTCGCCAGTTGGTTTTTTATATGGTTGTACCAACACAACCGAGAAAAGGTTTGCACATTGACCCAGTGATGTGACATTGCTAAACAGGTTGGTGAAACCGAGATTCATTAGGGTCCGGGGACTTCATTATGCGGAGGGAAGGTGTTAGGCACCCCCCGACAATCGTGTTACCACGGTGACCGTCTCTTTTCAAGAAATGATTATCTAAATGTGTGTGTCTGTGGGTCAATGTGCTGTTATTTGGAAGTAGTGCGAGGCCTCGTTCGTACCTATATACACAGGGTTTGAATTTATGTAAAAATTCAGTTTTTAGCAAGATATAGCAATGGTGTTCTATAAAAATGTTTTTTCAAACCCTGATGCTCAATAGTAATTGAGACTTTTTACACTTCCATTTTATTAAGTGTTCGGCTTTATTGATTTTATTTTCGAGATGCGAAGCATCTGTAAGAAAATATTGTACAAAATAATGTCGACTTCCTCGTGGGTATGAAAATCATCTGAGCAAATTCAGAAACCGCAGAATAATTTATAAGCTGTTTACAACTAAAATTGTCCATCACGGGAACCGAATCTAGATCCAATAGGCTGAATCTGTGATCACATGATTCCTAGGTGCACATGATACCGCAATTTGTATGAAAGCAGTAAGCATGTATATATATAAAAGCTATAAATATATATATATATATATATATATATATATATATATATATATATATATATATATATACACATGATCACCAACCACGAAGCACCTCCATGGGGGATCAGAAATGTAAATAAAGTTGTAAAAGCTATCAACCGCCACGAAGAAAACTCCAGGCGGGACGAAATGTAAATAAAGCTGTAAAGCTATCAACCACCACGAAGGAAACTTCAGGCGAGATAAAATGTAAATACAGATGTACAAAGCAGTCAACTGCAGTGATGTGAACTCCAGGCAGGACGAGACATAAAGAAAGCTATAAAAGCGATCAACCACCACGAAGTAAACTCTAGGTGGGACGAATATATATATATATATATAAGCGAGTAAACGCACCGGATGTAAAATCCAGGCTCATCGAACAGAGTCCGACACATAGTTCATATATATAAGTATATATATATATATATATAAGTCCGATGGAAGCGTGTCATACCATTCCGGAAAGCTCTTTCCAAGAGCTACACAATGACATAGGATTTGCCCTTTTTTGATTCCAAGAAGATGGGTCCATGACCAAAATGGCATTCCTGGGTTTTCGTCAAGAAGTCTGTTGAGCCGTTTTGCGTAGTTTAAGCTCGAAAGTTAAGATATTGTTCTTGTGGGACTTCTTTTGAAGTATTTTGAGTTGAAATGATTGTATTTGATTTGAAGTGAAGTTGAGTTGGCAAAATGACTATTTTGCCTCTCCCGGGGGTATCTGCGATTTTCGCACAGTTGTAGCAGTCTTTTCTCAGGGTTATCTCTAAGGTTGACGTGATGTTGACTCTGAGTGTCCTCAGGGTTATCTCTGAAGTTGTATTGACCTCCTGGGGCTATCTCTAGGCTTTGATCTTGATCTCCCGGGGCTATCTCCGGGGTTAGAAATTATTTTCCCGAGGTTATCTTTGGGGTTGAAAATTTGATCTCCCGTGACTATCTTCGGGGTTAAAATTGATGTTGTAGTTCTCCAGGGTTATCTCCGGAGTGTGAAAAAAGACATTTTTGTCCTCCTACATAGTTAGTAACAGGAAAAGAAAATTTTGAGTGTCTAAAGATGCCCTTCTTTATCATGTTCATGCAATGCAATGGAATGGACATGATAAAGATTAGTAGACACTTAAAAATATGATAAGGTATTTCTAATGATGCAAATCGCAATGTAATGAATGTTTATGATTAATGTCAAAAAAAATTCGCCAATCGTAGTTCGCAAATCGCACATCGTATTTCGCACTTCGCTTTTCGTATTTAGCCAATAGCACATCGCAACTCGCACATCGTATTTCGCATATCGCATCGCACATCGCATATCGCAAAATTGCAAATCGCAAATCGCATATCGCAAAATCGCAAATCGCAATGTAATGAATGTTATGATGAATGTTAAAATGTTTTTGCAAATCGCTTTACCTTTACCGATCATTGTTGATGCCTATGCTGGTGTTGACTCCAATGGTTTGGCATTTAATCGCTGATGATTGTTTGATGAAGATAAGTTGAGATGATTTCCATCTCTCTGATGGGGATGACGTTCTGAAATCACCAGACCCTCCTGATGTATTCGCTGGTAGCTTACAACGGTGCATATCCTACTGATTGTCAAACTTTTTTGGTTCCCACTCGAACGGTGGTATACGAAGCTTTCATCGCTGAACTGTCTTGATGTCGTGCAGAATTTATGCCAATGGTTTAAGAATATAGGATCTTCCGATACCTTCACTGAAGTAATATTCCACGGATTACGTCACTAGACTTCGCCTGGTTTTATGCTAGATTGATGACAACCACCAGATGTATCACCCTTCTTGAGGTGATTTGGAGTTTCCTTTCGCTGTTGGGTGCTTGTGCCCCATTTCCTTAAGTGTTTGATTCGCAACCCAGCTGAACTGATGACTTGAATGTCTCTGAAATCCCTGGAGGGTGTAATTCATTCTTTCGTTGTCCATATTTGAACGTTGGTGTAGAGGCCTCAACTTGTGAGGACTTAACGCATGTTGATGGTGTAGATTTCCTTCGCTAGGCCTTTCGTCGTTGACCTTCTACTTCTGAGTTAAGAACGTTTTTGAGAAGTTTCCCCTTCTTTCGTAGGGGCACGCTTATGTCGCTATGATTTCTTTCAGGAGTCCACCCCTTTCTTTTTGATGAGAAGCTTGGTCTCGCCTTAAGCTCCTTCCATTTCTTGGAATTGGAAAAATGCTTCAGTCCTTTCGCATGTTAATGCCGAGGGTTCATATGAGAAACTCTCTTTGTTGATGAAGACGCGAGTGAATAATATCTGAATCGCCATTGAGATGATGATGGACCATGCTGATGGCGCTGACTAGTGCATTTTCTACTTTAGGATGATTGATAAATGCCCAGTATTGAGTTGTCGCTGCTTCCGAGATTGCCCTAATCTTGTTGTAAGGGACCCAATATCTGGTTGTCACCAATTTTGACATTGCCCCAGCCTCGCTTGTTGTCTGGAATAATTGCTTTGATAGATGAGCTGATAAGACGCCGAGATCGCAAGAGGCTTCTACTTCTGTACCATCTGGTGAATAGGTAGTGGATGTGGGATTTGATGTTGACAGCTCTTTCTGGTAAAGATGTCGTTTTGTTAGAGAGATGATGCTCTAACTCATAGGGATATCACTATTACCGAGCGGGATGACGCTATATCTACCCTAGATATCGCATGTAGTTAGCGGTGGATCTGTTTGCTCGTGTAGAAACCCTTGGGCAGGAGATCACAGCGTTACCTCCTTCTTTTGAGAGGGAATCCATGTTGGACTTGATAGCTCGATTATACCCTAATTTGTAGATGGGCTTGTATTTTCCTGCACAGACTAGCTTAGCCATTTTGTCATGTACAGTACACATTGTATATATCAAACAGCATTATATATGGCAAGGAAATATATGTTGATTCACTTCCCTTTTTGTTGTGCCTTGCTAATTACTTGATATTCGCTTGTTTCTCCAGGACTTTGTGATTTGGATGTATTCTGAACTCCTCCTTGATGGATGGACAATGAGATGTCTCAGGATTTTCAGAATGGATCGTCGATCTGTGTGTATTCCTTACCATCTTTGGTTTCTGTATATGATTATGGAGAAGAGTGTGTCTATTTTTGTTTTTTCTATGGTGAGGCCGGACCATATAACATGGCTGCCTACGTACTCCCGTGTATTGGGGAGATCAGGTCGACGTAGTTCGCCCCAGGTATAGGGCGGATTGCAGGTGAAACAATTAATCCTATGTACAGGATAAATTGAAGGTGTGATAGGTTTAATCCCTGGTGGGATAAACTGAAAGTGTGAAATGAAGTGAAACCAGGCTGCTGGTTTGAAAAGTGTGTTTTTCCCTGAGGGGTAGATGGGTAAAAAGGAAAGGTTGTATGTAGTGAGGGTTAAAGAACCTGAAATGACTGGTGATCAGATGATCCAAAACTAGGATGTTTGCTTGATGGTAACCTCAGACATAGTACTGTTTCACGGTGTCCGAATTAATGAGTTGCGAAAATTCATCGTCGTCCATTTCCTATAATCTAAAAGAGCCTCCTGTCAATACCTCCTTGAGGGAGAATTTTCCTTTAGACTGAGCTTGGTTGTCAACGATCCTTTCTAAAATCAATTTGTGTTATTTGTACATCCGTAGTCGAACTTTACTGTTGTAGGATCTTCTTTACAAGTAGAGGGTCGCTCATGTGTGGGCCACATACTCCCCAATGGATTTCATCTGTGGGCTTCTGAGCTTGGTCCTCATCCAGACATCTGAGGAGAACTTGTTCTGCATCTCATTTGTAGAGGGCATCTTCGCTCAAGTAGAATTTCATAGCAAGTCGATGGATCCGCCTTTTCTCAATCGGGCTCGCCTCTGCAGGTGTAGATCCATCGCGTAGGTATTCCTTGATATGCTGATACCAAGGATGCTGGATGGGAGGTAGCTCATCTGATACTTCTCCAACATAGTTCCCATAGGCTAGTGCCTTGTGCAGGGTAAATGTGACTCTTGGCATGTGTTCCTTGTCAGGCTTGTGAATCAAGGAGGCCAAAGTTGCTAACGCATCCACAAAATCAATCCTATTCCGTGGAATGTGGAGGAAGGATATTTCTTCGAACTCCGAAGTCATCTGTAGAACCTGCCGATGGTAAGGCAACAAATGTATAACCTGTTGAAGAGCTTTTTCTTTTTCTCTTTTTTTTTCTTTTTTCTTCTTTTTTTTTCTTTTTATTATTTTTTTTTCTTTTTTTTATTTTTTTTTCTTTTGCATTAGAACTTGGAAAGGAGCCATATGGTTCACTGATAGGTAGCTCCGGCATTGATGAGGCCGGATGACAATCATCCTTAGGAAAATGTTCCCCAAGGCGTAATGAATGAAGTTTTCTCACGATCATCTTCAGCAACCATGATTTGATGGTACCCCGCGAAGCAATCAGCAAAGGAGTACATGTCGTATCGAGTTGTATTGTTAATGAGTATGTGGATGAATGGCACAGGAAAGCTATCTTTGAGGCAAGTTTTATTTAAATCTCTGTAATCCACACACATTCGCACCTTCCTTCCCGGTTTGGGTACGGGGACTATGTTGGATAGCCATTCAAGGTATGTTGACACCATGATGATGCCGGCTTAAATTTATTTCACAATTTCTTCTTTAACTTTTAACCTCGGCTCAGGTTTTAATCGCCTGAGCTTCTGCCTTACTGGCTTGAATCCCCCTTTAATGGGAAAGCGATGAATGACAATGTCCGTGGATAAACTGACCATGTCTTCGTGAGACCATGCAAACACATCCTGGAATAGGGTCAATAGAGTAACCATATCATTCCTTTAGTTTGGAGTGAGGTCCGTACCAATCTGGATTTGTTTGGGATTTTCTAAGGTTCCGAGGTTTAAAAGAGGTGGTTTGATCAAGATTTGGCTTGGGTTTGTCTTCGCCCCATTCTTTGATCTCTTGAGGTATCTCATAGTCCTCTTTAGAGTCCTTGTAGAGAATAGGCACCTCATCAGCAAGTCTAGGCACATCTAACTTTAGAGTCCTGAACCAACATGCTCTCACTTGATATATGAAATTGTTCAATCACACAAAGTGTTAGCATGTAATGACAAAAGTAACTCCTAATACTGTACAAAAAAAGTAAGCAGTTATTGTTATCTACAGGGCAGAATGAGTTTCTGCCCGTTTTATCCTTGTCGACCAATGCAAGGAGTGCTGCTCCAATTGTCGAGGGCAAAGTCCTAGTGGACTATAGTGATGGAGGGGCTGTTATCATCCTCCTTCTCCCGAATGATGACCATTACGTCTGGGAAATCATCGTCTGGGGTGTACTTGTTTGTATGTTCATCATGGACAATGACGTGTATGCCTAACATCATTCTGACAATGTCTTGTTTAATTCTTCATTCCTCTTCTTCCATTCTGGGGTCTAGAACAATGACTTCTTTCTCTTTTACCGGTATCGGCTTTGGAAATAAAATAGCCATTACACTGGCTGGCACCTTTACAGGAGTTGTAGGTGGAGACAATCGCTGTGTGGCTGAAGTAATCTGTCTGTGCTTATGAGCATTCCTGCGACTGGTACTAGCAGTATTCGGACCTTGGGTTCCTCCTTGTGCGGAGGATTCAGCATGTACGAGTATTTTTGAACCCTGAGTAGACTGGTGTAGTTCTTTAAGCAGAACATTCAAATCTATAATTTGTTTGCTTAATCCATCGAATTCTTTGCGAGAAACTGGATTAAGGTCAGTCTGGTCAGATGACGACATGATTGACTGTAGGCTTGCAGCCTTTTTGGATTTTGACTAGGTAATAGATCCGATTGGTTCCCTGCAAAAGACTTGCATAGTTTAGTCTTTAGGGAATGTGTGTATAATAACATGATATGTGATGAATCCATTTTAGGAATTTTATCCTGCAAAACGGATGTCAGCTGTTTTGTAATACATGATAACATGTTATGTGTGTGCACATTTCTTGATATTTCTCATTTATATGGAGATATATATGGAATGTAATTACAAGTAATGTTGTTTACAAGTAATTGAAATGAGAGAGCATGAAGAGACTTTCCTCCGTTTTAGGTTTATCAGAGGCTGACCTATCTTAGGTTACTCTCACGGCTTTTTGGCATGAAGGTTCCCAAATAATCGCAATTTACTCAACGTAAAGTTAATCTGGTCTTTCAACTGGATCGAATTTGGGTGGTGCCTTTCCTGAGCCTCGGCGAATCAGTCTTCCCACGAGTCCAGTAATCAAACACCAATGGGATAGCCTCCTGGTGGAGGGGACACACAACATACATTTACATACATCGCGTCTCACTGTATGGAAAAGATGACATGTGCGAAGCACTAATATCACAAGCAGTTATGGTGCGAAGCACTAAGTGCAATAAGAAAATGCATTCATACACATTCATCAAATATAAATGAAACATTCACACACAAGCAGATAACAGTTTTGAAAATATTGTAATAGCTGCTTAAGTCCTCTTACTGGTGTCCCCAGCAGAGTCGCCACCTGTCGACGTCGGGATTTTTTATTTGTCCCTTTTCGTTACTTGTTCTTTGGTATTCTCATGTTAGGTGAGATTTGTTTGAAAAAATAAGTGAAAAAGGTCCGACATGTATCATGTCGACGATTGGACTGTAAGAGTCGCCAGTTGGTTTTTTATATGGTTCTACCAACACAACCGAGAAAAGGTTTACATATTGACCCAGTGATGTGACACTGCTAAACGGGTCGGTGAAACCGAGATTCATTAGGGTCCGTTGACTTGATTATGCAGAGGGAAGGTGTTAGGCACCCCCCGACATCCGTGTTACCACAGTGACCGCCTCTTTTCAAGAAACAATTATCTGAATGTGTGTGTGTGTGTGTGTGTGCGAGTCAATGTGCTGTTATTTGGAAGTAGTGCGAGGCCTCGTTCGTACCTATATACGCAGGGTTTGAATTTATGTAAAAATTTAGTTTTTAGCAAGATATAGAAATGATGTTTTATAAAAAGTTTTTTTCAAACCCTGATGCTCAATAGTAATTGAGACATTTTACACTTCCATTTTATTAAGTGTTCGGCTTTATTAATTTTATTTTCGAGATGCAAAGCATCTGTAAGAAAATAATGTACAAAATAATGTCGACTTCCTTGTGGGTATGAAAACCATTTGAGGAAATTCAGACACCGCATAATAATTTACAAGCTACTTAAAGCTGAAAATGTCCATCACGGGAACCGAATCTAGATCTAATAAAGTGAATCTGTGATCACATGATTCCTAAAGCATACATGATACCATAATTTGTATGAAAGCGAAGAAGGTATATATATATATATATATATATATATATATATATATATAAAAGCTGTAAATATATATATATACAGAAATGATCACCAACCACGAAGCACCTCCATGGGGGATCAGAAATGTAAATAAAGTTGTAAAGCTATCAACCACCACGGAGAAAACTCCAGGCGGGACAAAATGTAAATAAAGATGAACAAAGCAATCAACTTCCACGAAGTGAACTCCAAGCAGGACGAAACGTAAAGAAAGCTATGAAAGCGATCAACCACCACAAAGTAAACTCTAGGTGGGACAAATATATATATATATATATATATATATATATAAGCGATAAACACAACGGATGTAAAATCCAGGCTCATTGAACAGATTTTGACAACAGTTCATATATATAAGTATATATATATATAAGCGAGTAAACGCACCGTATATAAAATCCAGGCTGATCGAACAGAGTCTGACACAAAGTTCATATATATATATATATATATATATATAAGCAAGTAAATGCTCCGGATGTAAAATCCAGGCTCATCGAACAGAGTCCGACACACAGTTCATATATATATATATATTTATAAAAGCAAGAAACACTTTAGGCCAAGTTCAGGCTCATCGAACAAAGTTCAACACAGTTTATATATATATATATATATATATATATATATATATATATATATATGGACTAACATTATCGAAGTATATGCCTCGATTGAGCCTGAACTCTGCACCAAAGTCTAGGCTCAATTGAGGCATAACTCGATAATGTTAGTCCATATATAAATATATATATATATATAAACTGAAATAAAACCACGGACCAAAGTCCGGGCAAACAAACGCAACACGACTCTCAACGTGAAGAAGGGTGTGTGCAGAGATGAAGAGAAAGGCTTTAAAGTGTGTGAGAAGGCTTACAGTGGGCTGCCAAAGAAGGCTTCTATATCTTTAAAGTGGATGAAACTCGGCTCCCGTCGGTACAAAAGTAGCTATATGTGAGCTCACAAGTGTTTAAAATGGGAAAGCACTCAGGAATATTTGCTTAGACATCTGTCTATTCCCATTATCCTCAATAATCCATTCACACCTAACTACACCTAGTTCGTCCAACTTACCATACATTATGAGTTTAAGAACTCACCACAAACATATGAGCTTAAGAACTTGACATTGACCACATATTCTTTAATTATACTTTACCTATCAGTCATACTATCGTTTCAGGGTCCGGTACTATACTTTTCAAAATAACCACCTCATTGAGGTGGCTTTCAATGTGAGCCTTTATTTCAGCTATTGGCTTTGATATTGGCTCGGTTATGGAGATCTGTTTCTTCTATACAATCTGAGGGTATTCTAATTCTTTTCTATCTGACATCTACCCACCTAAGTTATCCTGATTGTCAACTAATATATACACACAACAAATAATGGCTTTATACAAGTTATCTTTTATTTTGTTTGACAATGAATTTATTTAATTCATCTTCTTTAAAACTCTATTTGAGTTATTTGTATTTTCATAGTTTCCCTCTATTCCAAGGTTGTAGCCTAAGGTCTAGCCCACCTAAGGTTCTTAATCCTAAAGCTCTGATACCATGATGTAACGCCCCCAAATTCAGGTACTTGAAACCCGAACTCGGTGCTTTACAATACCATTTCTATGAGCGGAATAATACTAATAATAATAACAATAATATAAAGATCAAACTTAATTTACATTTATGAGAGTCTAATCCCAATTACGTTGTGACGTCTCCAAAATAGGTATACATCACCCATCTTGAGTTGCCAGATACATGGTACAGAATTCAAATACAACTTAATAATACAACTGTCGTGTACAGTACGACAAAACATAAACTGTGAGTTTGAATACAAATATTGTCTAATAGAGAGTATACAAACTCAAAAGAAGTCCTCATTATAATTACTATCACACTATTTCACAAAATAGTGAGGACTACTAATGCACCATCTAGGACCATCACTCCTTTCCCCGACTCGTTCCAACTATATTCTCATTTCCTGAAGAGAACAGTGAAAGAAAGGGTGAGCTCAACTAGCCCAGTAAGAAATATTATGACTAAGATAATGCAAAATAAATTATCATTAGCCTTAAACAGTGCTAAACTGATACAATATAACAAACATCAAGTTTAAGCATGAAATGAACAAGCAATTCATTAAAAGAGTCAAGTAGAGAATAAAATCTACTATCTTTTATGATTTAAAAGGTTTTTCATATCTTTTATCGCTGGGACTCAGCTTAATAAATAATCCACAACATCGAATCACCCCTGCACTACGGCCAAGGATATTCTTTAGTATCACGACCATAATTATCCATGCACTACGGGCCAAGAATATTTTTCTATTCATTAATGGTCATGATCATGCCAACAACTGTCCATTAATGCACTACGGGCCAATAAGGACTTTTACCACTTCATTTGTAACATTACGGTCATGTTTATACCAAATAATCCCTGGTCATAATCATACCAAGTCCATTTATGCACTATAGGCCACAGATGACTTTCAACAAAATATAAGCATGAGGATGATGACAATGATATAAGAATTCAATAAAACAAGTTCAAGAATTAATTTATCCAGGAACCAATAACGTCCAAATTGTCAACATGATACTGCTTTATACAGTAAAATTCAAGAATGCTCAGAAGAATATTTTCATGAAAAGATACTGGATGAAGCACAAATATCAAGGATATTCCATTAATTTCATGAAGTCAAAACTATAACCAACTTAGTATAATAAGGAATGGAATAACAAAAGAAATCACCAGGCATGCGATAGATCAAGACACAGCAAAAGTTATTCCAACAGAATAATAATTAAACGGAACCCGGTCAGGCGTAGAAACATACGCAGATAGGATATTCAATGAGAATAATAAAGGCGGAATCGAATTAAGAGCGTAAAGACTTAGCAGATAGGATATTCTAACATAATAATAAAGGCGGAATCAAGTCCACAAAACGCATGCATGACATGGATATTCCAATGTAAGAATAATAAAAAGGCGGAATCGCCATTAAACGTAAAAGCATGTGAACAAGATATTCCAACAGAATAATAATGAATGAAATAGCAGAAGAATTTCACCAAGTATAGGGTAGCCCGCGTATACAAGTTATTCCAACCAAATAATAAATAATGGAATAACATAAGTTCTCTTCATGAATACAAAAGAAATAATACCCTTTACCGTAAAAGAAACTGGATATAGGAAAAGAAAGGTAACAGACTTCTCTTATTCTTTCTCTCTATAATTTTCTCTCTCTAGAGTTTCAGGGAATTCGTAAGAAATAATGAATGAATGAGCTTCTATTTATAGAAGAATGAAAAGGATACTATGCAATAAAATATTCTAATAAAATGAAAACTTAAATAAAATATATATATATAAAAAAAAATCCGTGACCATCCTCCGTGAATCAATAGGATTCACGTGAATCCTTTAAACATGTAATATATATATATATATATATATATATATATATTAACAAACTTTTTATATAATATATATATAAATAATATCCACCAGCCATCACCCGTGAACATCATTTGGAACAAAACTCCCAGCAATTCAATTTTCAACATATGGGCCCCAAATGTGGGCCCACCTTTATTATATAAAATAACTTTCTACCGATTATTTTGAAAAAGGAGTATTGGGGGTCCAAATAATACGCCAATATTTACAACAAATACTATAGCAATAATTGAACAAAATTGAGTGACTTCTTACGTAAGCATCAATAATCAATACTGTGTGCTACTATGCAACCACGCGTATTACTGTACTTTTAACACGGGGTGTTTCAACAGTTAACGGTAAAACTTCCGCCGTTATTTTCATAAAGTATTTTTGTCGTTTTCTCAATCCGACAATAATTCTGTTGTGGGGTCCACCAATGATTGTGTCGTCGTACGAATATTTCCTGTTTAAAACAAATATTCCCCGACCAATCGAATATTATATAACAACTTGTGTACTTTGCAAAATTTATAAATATTACCCACAACTATAACATTATATCAATTTCACTCCATAATATTCAAAAATAATATTTATAGAAAATTCATCTTTATTCAAAAAGTTGGGGTCTTATATACGCAACCTTTACTATATTCTTTACATGATATATAATATATATCATTGTCTGTATATTGTCTAACTATTACAATAGATACCATTAAACATATTCTGTTTGCTTTCCTTTTCACTTGTTCTTGTTTGAACCTTCGAGTTGATCATGCCTAGCTGAAAACATTTAAATTTAAGCAAGAATGAGCATTTGGGTGCCCAACAAGTAATTACAATTAGAAATATAATTAGCTGAAAGAAATAAATATTTTCTTTATACATCACTTCTAAAACGAATTTATAGTTGTGAAGTAAACTGAACCGATAATAATAACATAACAATTCTATCTCAAATTTTTGAAACTACGTATTGACTATATATATAGGGTAGTCGACATACTATGAACATTGTTTTAAATTTTTGATAAGGTTTAGCAGAACTTCATTTACAAACCGTCATAGCTTACGGGCACGAGGGTGTACATCCCATTGACCCTGTATTGATCAATACTACATTACAGGAACGATAGGATCGTTCACTCTGTCTGCCTTGGGCGCATAAAAGTTTTCTCGTGATCGGGATGTTCATACTTAGACTGGAATCCGAACCAAAACAATTTGATTGGATACAAAAAGATTTTAACTTAGTCAACGATATTTTTGAATATGTGTCTAGCTGGGTCAAATAGCTTAGACGGCTTTATATATATATATATATATATATATCAACATGTGATTAAATACAATGATTATCCAAGTGGGGACACTTGTGTAACCATAAATAGAAATTAACGAACAGAATATATATATCTGAATTACCATATACTAATATGTTAATAACAATGATCGAATATAGAATATATCACAATAGAGTTAATAATATAGCATAATAGTAATATAATTCTGAAACTTCTTAATCATGTCCATTGCATAAAGGAAATGCAAAGGTAAGATACTTACCTGATGTGCTGCTTACAGTTCGTAACTTAGTTCTATCTTTATATAACACGTATCTGTAATAAGATCATTTGATCGATTAGAATAACATACTATAACATATAGCACTACTTATTACAGCCAACACATAACCTAATCACATTGTCACATATATTCAATAGTCATTGAATCACAAACAAACATAAATACAATCAAAATATCTAAGTCTAGATCAATTCCTGAAACCTGTTGGCGTACCGACAACTTTATCGGGTAATTATCAAGTCTAAGACTCTTAATCGAAGTTCAACATCTATTTAGACTATTTAAGTAACAGTCATATTATTCTTAAATCACTTATAATAATTTTTAAACATTTATTATCATTTATCATAAATTTTCAAACATCAGAATCATTATTAAATGATTTATATATTAAACCATCCTATTATCATTAATATTTAATTAATATTAAACTATTAATGAAACCATTGCCAAAAGGTTAATGTTATTTATAATAACTCAAAATACTTTTAAAGTATTAATATTACCCTTAAATGATTTTTAAAAGAATTACAATCATTTTTAAATAATTATCATTAATATTAAATTATTAATGTATTACTTATCAAAATATTCTTGCATTATCTATCAAAATATTAAAAGTCATTAATTATAACTTCAAATATTTTTAATTCATTTATTTCCTTTTAAATGATTTTTAAATAAATAAAACCATTTTAAAACTATTTATTTAATATAATTATTAAATAAACTTCATATCATTTATTATTAAATTAATACCATTAATATTAAATTATTAATAAAATTATCTTTTAAATATTAAAAGTTATATTTTATAACTTAAAATATCTTTAAACATTTTATTTTTATTTTAAAGGATTTTTATAATATTAAAATCATTTTTAAACTAATTTATTTAATATAGTTATTAAATAATTCTAATATTATTATTAGTAAATAATTAATGAAATTTACCTTTAAAAATTGAAAGTTATATTTTATAACTTAAAATATTTTTAAACTATTTATTTTATTTAAAATGATTTTTCCGATATTAAAATCATTTTTAAACTAATTTATTTAATATAAGTATTAAATAAATCAAATATCAATAATATTAAATAATTAATATTTTCATGACAAAATATCAAAAGTTATATTTTATAACTTAAAATACTTTTATAACCTTTAAATCATTTTTCTATAATTTTTAGATTATTAATTATATTTTTAATCATTTATTTAACATATTCAATAAATAACTTAATTATCATTAATATTAATAATTTTCAAATTTTAAAATAATTTTAATAATTTATAACTAATTTTCGAATTTTAAAATAATTTTTAATAATTTTTTTGTATTTTTAATAATTAAAAACTAATTTTTTTCTATTTATTTTGTCAAAATAATTAATTTTATAAATAAAGTGTTGCTATAGGTGCTTTAGGCGACAAAACTGTCGCTAAATGTGTTCTTGAGTGTTCTTGGGCCAAATCCAGAACTTCATATCAGATAACAAGTGCAATACTTTGACCAAGCTTAATTCGTAACATATAATGTTTCTAGACAAACTATTGGTCAGATCTTATAGTTCGAGTGTAATACTACATTATGCAACAACGAACATGACCATACTGCATCACCATAAGGATGTCTAAGCTGTAGAAAAACATTTCAGAGCTGTTCTTCATTTTCTGGATTACCCAGAAATGAAGAACAGTTCGTGTAGCCATATTTGGGCTTCCACAACTTGAAATATGTGTAACATTTTAGTGATCATAGGTTCCAGTGTGAAGACAACATACAAGTGTACAGATCTAGAATCAAAAATACATATAACAACATTACAGTAAGACGATCTATGCTGGTCAAAGTCGGTCAGAAACCGTGTTCATAGATTTTCTGGGTTTCCCAAAAAATCGAACACGTAAACAACTTACCTACTTTGACCGGTTACTACTTTCAAGCAGTTTGATATTTAGGTGATTTTAATGAAAGTTGTATGCACACAAACCAATCATGTTTGATGATAAAGCATATACTTTGTAACAGTCTTATTTATTTATTAATAAAAAGTATTAATTTATTAAAGGCTTTTAATTATCTACATGATGCTGTTTTATAATATGTGATAAACCCATAGTTTTAAGCAATGCTTTTAGAATAATGATGATGATCATTCTAATGAGATCTAAATTCTTAGAAAGCTTAAAACTAAAATAGTTCCCAATCGTTGGATTACTAAATTGGGGATTAGTGAATCCGGATAGATTGGTACATACGTTGCTTTCTCATTGGATGAGGATGATTGATCTCATTATCATTTGTGTGGAGACACTAAAGCAAGTATGTAGGTGCTTATTAGAGAATAAGTTCACTGAACGTGGCTCGCTAACGAATAACTAATGGAGTTTTACTTGCCTGTCAATAGGAATTCCTGTAGTGATAGTAGTACAAGTGATCCTTGGACTTGAGATCATCATAGTATCTTGTGTATGATGAGTTATACTTTGACTTATTCCTTAAGACCCTTAGGGTATATCAAAGGGTATGCTTGGGAATAATAACTTGTACATGGAGATAATGTATGATCAATAAAGAATCTACCACTTCTATTAAAAGAAGAGAAATGTTCTATGTGATTCGATAAATGACAACCCAGTAGTCCTTGGCCAAGGCAGAATGAAATTAGAAAGGAGTTTCTAATTTGCATTATTTGGAGTTGTGCATTTAAGAGTCGAAATACATATAATTAAATAAAATAAGACTTGATGGTAATTTCATGTCTTATATTTAATTGGGACATTGTATGGTGGAAGGATTGAAATTATGACAGTAACTATTTACTCAAAGGTTCTTTTATGATTAATGTTGAAATCTATATTATACGGAAAGTCGTTGATCATTGGGGAGGCTTATCCCTATTGTAGAATAAATATTATTTATTTAAATAAATTAATTATTTAATTTATTTATTTAAATAAGATTAGAATTATTCTAATTGATTTATTCACAATGGGTTTAATATGGAGAACCTAAAGGGTCACACCATAAAAGGAAGAATAATTATTTAAGAAGTTAATGGCATAATCGTAATAATATGTTAAGTATATTTAATTTAATCTATGGTGATAGAATAAATTAAATAGCTTAATATTATTATTTAATATTTTAGAAATATTAAATATAAATTAATAAGAGGAGTCTTATTAATATTATTATAATTATTATTATTTTAATTTCTAAAAGAGTTTAGGAATTAATTTAATATAAGTACTCTCATTTATTCCTAATTGGATTAGGAAGGAAAATTAGTTAAAGGAGTTTAATTAATTATCCCTAATAAGATTAGGGAGCTTAATTAATTAAAAGAATTTAATTAATTAAATAAATCCCAATTCCTTAATTGTTAAGGTGGGTTGCCCACATCTATAAATAAGAGTAGTCTTATTATGGGTGATGTGGTTGTTGACTTTTACAACATACGTAATTCCAATAGTTGGGAGAGTACGCTCTTTTTCTATAGAGATAGAAAACTAGGGTTTGAGCCAAATACCCATCTTTTTGAATTCTTATTCTTCCTTAGTGGATCACCTCTAGAGGCCAAACACTTGGGTGGCTAACGTTGATCAAAGGAAGGAACCAAACCCGGTGGATTCAAGTTGAGCATAAAATGGATTGGAGGTGAACTTGTACGAGGAAGCTTCGGATCTTCAAGGTATGTTTGTTCTTCATATCTTTTCGTTTAATTAATAATTGTGCATAAAGGGTGATCCGGGTATATGGTTTGTAAAAATTTTAAACTCTGATTTTTACACGTTTCCGCGCTTATTTTTCAATTTGATTGCGTTCATGAATATTACAAACCTAACCGTGGCATCAGAGCCAAACCTTTATGTAAATTATTAATTGTTTTAATTTAATATCTATATTGATATGTGTTTAGAACAATTTAATTGGACATAATTTTATTGTATAAAATTTAAAAAAAAAAAGGAGCCGAAATTATCCACGGAAATCAAGTACGGATTATTGGGTGCTCTTTTATTTGTTACAGCCATGATTTTCGGAAATCATATATATATACAAGTTATTAACGTGGCAGTATATAACAAATTATTATATATATGATATATATTAACGTAATATATATATATATATATATATATAACAATTTTATAATTAAAATAAAAAAAAATTATTTTAATCTTTAAATAAAAGGTTTATTTTAATATTAAAATAAAATAGTTTATTTTTATTTTAAAATTAAATTTCATGCTAACTAATTAGAGTTGGAATTGGATTCCATGATAACTAATTGGAGTTGAAATTGGATTTTATTTTTCCTTAAATAAAGGAGTTTATTTAGATATGAAATAAGATTTCATATTATTCAAATAAAAGAGTTTATTTGTGAATAGGAAAAAGAATCAGTCTTTCCTTAAGTAAAAGAGTTTATTTAAATATGAAATTAGATTTCATATTATTCAAAATAAAAAGAGTTTATTTGTGAATAGGAAAGAAAATCCGTTTTCCTTAAATAAAGGAGTTTATTTAAATATGAAATAAGATTTCATATTATTCAAAATAAAGGAGTTTATTTGTGAATATGAAAGAAAATCGAGTGTTTCCTTAAATAAATGAGTTTATTTATTTATTTATTTATTTTACATGGAATTGGATTCCATAATTAATTAAAATAAAGGAGTTTATTTTGATTAAAGATTTTGATTAAAATAAAATAGTTTATTTTATTCAAAATTGGATAAATTAAAATAAAATAGTTTTATTTTGATTTAAATTTGGATTAAAATAAAGGAGTTTATTTTGATTCAAAATTAGATTTTATACTAACTAAATTTGCCTATTAAAAGATATCAATATATATATTGAATGTTTATTATTCATGAGATGAATGTTATTTATTGATGCATATGGTGATGTGTATGATAATAAATGGGATTGATTATGGACTATTGACCAATATGATTAGATTTTATTTTAGTTGGATGCATGATTGTATGGGTTTTATTAAATGGGGTCTGCGTACCTCGTCTTCTCTAATTTTTCTTAATGTAAATTCTATCTCCCTCCTATGTACTTCCCATTGACTGCTGATCAAGGTTTCTATTTATTTTAAATAGTTTTGTAATAGGAATAGTTAGAATTAATTTTGAAAAATTGGAGATCAAGGAAAAGGAGGCGCTTGAAGACCCGTTTGTAATGGAGCCCGGGTTTAAATGTAATAGTTATATTTAAATATTATTTCTTGCACCCCTAGGGTTTGACCTTTTGGTTCACTTGGTGGCTCTAGTGAACCAAACTAGAATAAAAGTCCATAATCAATCAATCAAAGTAGAATATAGTATTCTATATGTGCATGCTATATATATATATATATTATATATTATGCAAACATGCTTTCGCATGTTCATTAATATGACGCGTATTTTATATTATATGTGTGCATGCGCGCTAAACAAGATGAGACAAATTAATAACAAACCCCTCATTTTTTTTATATTAAGTCCTAAGCATTCAAAGATATTTGGAATATCGAGCGTAAGCTTTTCTAGCATGATAAAATTAATAGAGTATTAAATATTTAATATGAGTTTGTTGTGTCGCCACAAGGCAAGTATTAAGTATTTAAGATGTTAATTTATCACATTTGATGCTTATAAAGAAAATTGAACAATATTGTTTTGTTGTGTCACCACAAAGATGATATTTTTCTTTTTTGAATATATGGAGTGCTAGGTTGGACTTAACTTGGATAATTTTGATTCGGATGTGCCACCACTTGATCAAAATAATCTAAGAGGCAAAATACAAGGAGTTGCATAGTTGGCGTAATTGATAAAAAAGTTGTCTACCTATTTATTTATATATAGTTTGTTGTGTCACCACAAGGCTATATACATTTGAAATGGGATCCTTATTCTCACTAGCAAATCTTTAATTAGATTTTTTAGAACTATATAAGTGAGGTAATATAGTTTGAAGAAAATAGTGGGAGATACCAATTTAAAACAAGACCTAATTTATTTTGGTAATTAATAAAAGAATGTATGTTAAAATGTTGTTAATTACAAATTCATTTCTGAAATTTTACAATGTCTAAAATTACTATCTTTGCGAAGCATATATTAAATGCTAAATTAACGGGGCCAAATTAAAGCGGATTGGTCGAGGAATTTAAGAATAGTTCTCATAGTTGAAAAGCTATCTTATGTCCTTAATACGCCTATCCTCGCAATGATTGCGAGACAATGCCTCGAGGAAGAGATTGCTACTTTTAGAAAGTGGCAAGATGATGCATGATTGGCTCAATGCATCATGCTCGCATCTATGAGTAACGAGCTTGTTGTCGCAAGATGATCTTATGGATGCTCCTACTATATTCCTGCACATCAAGTAGTTGATGGTGAGAAAAGTAGGATTGATAGATATCAGATATCTAAGGAGCTCTTCCGATCTAGAATGGCCAATGGCACTATAGTACAGACAAAAAGTTCTTAACATAATCAATTTGATTGATCAATTAGGACAACTGGTTTTGTCATGGATGGAGAGTTGAGCCAAGATTTGATCTTGCACTCACTCCCGGACTCTTTTCACAATTGTTGTGAATTTTTCATATGAACAAGCTAGATATCAGCCTCGCTGATTTGCTAAACATATTGAAAAATGTTGAGAGTCACTTTCCAAACAAGAAAGATCAAGTCTTACTGGTAGGGGCCAAAGGATCTTCTGAAAAGAAGAACGATTCAAAGAAGGTAAATAGAAAGGCGTAAACAAAGGATAATAAGAGCAAAACTGATACGGATAGCAAAGGAGTTTGCTTCCAATGCAATAAGCCTTGACACTGGAAAGAAACTGCGAGAAGCATCTTGCAGAGGCTAACCAAAGAAGCTTAGTGAAGTTTCGGTTACAATACAGTTTTTGTTCATGATTTAAAATAAATTTTTCTTTAAGTCAAGGTTCTACTTGGGTATTGGATACCAACTTTGGTTATCATAAATATAGATTTATGAAGGGACCAAGCAGAAGTAGAAAGCTAAACAAATATAAGTAATCCTATGTGCGGGAAATGTAACAAAGGTTGCTACATTAGCCATAGAAACTTATAGTTTAGCAATGCCTATGGAAAAATCTATTAAGTCAATAAGTTGTTATTGTATTTCAGTTCTTGTTAGAAATATTATTTCTATTTTGTTGTTGGACAATAAAATTTTTGGTATTATAATTAAGAACAATTGTTGTTCTATTTATAATAATAATGTTTTGTATAGAACTGAAATATTAATTAATGGATTTTGTATACTTGACTTACGTAAAAAATTATTTTGTAAATTGAACAAATTAGTATTAGAAAAGGAGATGATCATTCAAAGAGTTGAATGTGTGTATTTGCTAAAATACAAGTATGAATTATTTGAAAGGTTCAAAGAATTCAGAAGTGAAACAAATTGGCAAAGTATTAGGATTCTTTGATCGGATCAAGGAAGGAATACTTATGCAATAAGTTTCTAGATCATCTCAAATGGTTTTCTCATAATGGACGCCTCTCGATACATAATAATTGATTGATGTATCTGAAAGGAAAAATCGTACCTATTTGAACATGGTGCGATCCATAATGATTTTACCGACATTCCGGTATCCTTCAGGTCATGTCCTAGAAATGGTACGCATATCTACGAAAAGGTAACCTCTAAATCCAAGCCCCAAGACTCCATAAAAGTTATGGACAGGGAGGATTCCTAATCTTAAGTATGTTAAGATAAGTGGTTGTCCAACTTATGTGAAAAGGTTTCAAAGGATAAGCTTGGGACAAGATTTTATAAGTGTCGATTTGTGGGACATCCTAAAGTAAGTTTAGGGTATATGTTCTATAATCCTACTTAGCAAAAGGTGTTTGTTGCGAAACACGTTGCCTTCTAAGATAAAGGTGTTTATCATTAAAGGGGCTAGTGGGAGGATAATAGATCTTGAAGAGTTCAAGAACCACAAAACACTATAAGTCAAATTAGAGGAACACGTAGATAGACCTATTGTACCACTACAAAGAATCTTAAATGCGGAATAGTACCAAAGATACCTAGGAGGTATGGATTCATCATGGATGATGATGATGATGAGGTACACATCATAGAAGATGATGATCGAGTTACATTCGATGAGGTAAGACTTCTAGTGTGTACAAAAGGGTCGATTGGGGGGCGTCGTGAAATTTCTAGTATTATATGTTGATATACTACGGATGAGGAATTACATACCAATGCTACAATCAGTAAAGATAAAGTTTTCTAAAATTCCTCCACGAATGATTTGGGAAGAGTATCTTAATTGGGGATAAAATCTATATAGATAGATTCAAGAGGATGCTCGACTTAACCCGAGGAATGTATATTCATTTGATGCTAAAGTCGTTTAGCATGGCAAGCTCCAAGAGATGTTTCATGTTGATGAGCCATGGAGTGTATCTCTCTTAATAGTCCCCACAAACTATTAAAAGAAGAAAGATCGCATGAGTGACAATCATGTATACAATGAAATATCTGAGACACGATGTTGATCGGTCATATTATGGAGAAGTTCACTATGAGTCGATTGAAAACATCTTAAAGTACTTAGCAAGCACTAAGGATGTGATCAGATTTATGGTGAGTCGAGTTAAAACTAGAGGGCTTAACACGGACTCAAGTTTTTCGAGACATGAGACAAGATGATAGAAAAATCCACTTTAAGGTAAAGCGTTATCTTGAGCAGTGGGTGTAGTGAATTGGAAAGGTTCCAAATAGCAAAAGAGTTCTTGGTTTAGTGATAAAGACAAAGTAAATAGCTATAAGCGAGAAATTTGCAAGTTGATTGTTTGGATTAAAAGTTCATTCTGAGAACTAGGAATAGTTCTAAGTCTCATCTTGGATCTAAACATGTGTTGTGGCACTTTCATTTGATTATTAGAATCATTGAAAGATGGGAAATCACTATAGAGATAGTGGACTCTCATGAACAACATTACATATCCATTAACTAAAGCTTATCCAGCAATTTGGATAATCGTCACTTAGAAGAAGAAGAGTATGAGATACCATGACGATTGGCTTTAGTGCAAGTGGGAGATTGAAAGTAATATGCACACAAGTTAATCATGTTTGATGATAAAGCATATACTTTATAACAATCTTACTCATTTATTAATAAAAAGTATTAATTTATTAAAGGCTTTTAATTATCTACATGATCTTTGTTTTATAATATGTGATAAACCCATAGTTTTAAGCAATGCTTTTAGAATAATGATGATGATCATTCTAATGAGATCTAAATTCTTAGAAAGCTTAAAACTAAAATAGTTCCCAATCGTTGGATTACTAAATTGGGGATTAGTGAATCTGGATAGATTGGTACATACGTTGCTTTCTCATTGGATGAGGATGATTGATCTCATGATCATTTTTGTGTGGACACTAAAGCAAGTATGTAGGTGCTTATTAGAGAATAAGTTCATTGAGCGTGGCTCGCTAAGGAATACCTAATGGAGTTTTACTTGCTGTCGATAGGAATTTCAGTAGTGATAGTAGTACAAGTGATCCTTGGACTTGAGATCATCATAGTATCTTGTGTATGATGAGTTATACTTTGACTTATTCCTTAAGACCCTTAGGGTATATCAAAGGTATGCTTGGGAATAATAAGTTGTACATAGAGATAATGTATGATCAATAAAGAATCTACCACTTCTATTAAAAAGAAGAGAAATGTTCTATGTGATTCGATAAATGACAACCCAAAGAGTCCTTGGCGGCGAGAATGAAATTAGAAAGGAGTTTCTAATTTGCATTATTGGAGTTGTGCATTTAAGAGTCGAAATACATATAATTAAATAAAATAAGACTTGTGGTAATTCCATGTCTTATATTTAATTGGGACATTGTATGGTGGAAGGATTGAATTGTCACGGTAACTATTTACTCAAAGGTTCTTTTATGATTAATGTTGAAATCTATATTATCCGGAAAGTCGTTGATCGCTAGGGAGGCTTATCCTATTGTAGAATAAATATTATTTATTTAAATAAATTAATTATTTAATTTATTTATTTAAATAAGATTAGAATTGTTCTAATTGATTTATTCACAATAGGTTTAATATGGAGAACCTAAAAGGGTCACACCATAAAAGGAAGAATAATTATTTAAGAAGTTAATGGCATATTCGTAATAATATGTTAAGTATATTTAATTTAATCTATGGTGATAGAATAAATTAAATAGCTTAATATTATTATTTAATATTTTAGAAATATTAAATATAAATTAATAAGAGGAGTCTTATTAATATTATTACAATTATTATTATTTTAATTTCTAAAAGAGTTTAGGAATTAATTTAATATAAGTACTCTCATTTATTCCTAATTGGATTAGGAAGGAAAATTAGTTAAAGGAGTTTAATTAATTATTCCTAATAAGATTAGGGAGCTTAATTAATTAAAAGAATTTAATTAATTAAATAAATTCCAATTCCTTAATTGTTAAGGTGGGTTGCCCACATTTATAAATAAGAGGAGTCTTATTATGGGTGATGTGGTTGTTGACTTTTACAACATACGTAATTCCAATAGTTGGGAGAGTACGCTCTTTTTCTATAGAGATAGAAAACTAGGGTTTGAGCCAAATACCCATCTTTTTGAATTCTTATTCTTCCTTGGTGGATCACCTCTAGAGGCCAAACACTTGGGTGGCTAACGTTGATCAAAGGAAGGAACCAAACCCGGTGGATTCAAGTTGAACGCGAAACGGATTGGAGGTAAACTTATACCTGAGGAAGCTCGGATCTTCAAGGGTATGTTTGTTCTTCATATCTTTTCGTTTAATTAATAATTGTGCATAAAGGGTGATCCGGGTATATGGTTTGTAAAAATTTTAAACTCTGATTTTTACACGTTTCCGCGCTTATTTTGCAATTTGATTGCGTTCATGAATATTACAAACCTAACATTTAAGGCTTAAATGTGTAGTCCATATTGACCTTCAACATTAATACAACAACAACAACAAATCAACAAACAGAATCATGATCAAGGCTCACGAATATCTTGTCAGACCATTTTTGGGTTGTTTTTGGGTTACCTAGAAATGCCCAGTCATGGCCGGTCAATGTGGTTTGACCATGAATATCTTATAATATATGACAGATCTGACCCTGATTCAAGTTCTAGATCATACACCACATAACCTACTAGCAGAAACCTTCAAAACACAAAAACAATAAATAGGATGAGATTTACAGTGTCTGACATTCGTTGTCAGACATTAAAAACAAGATTTCCAGATTTTTGTAATACATCAAATTCGTGCCTCTAGATGTTATGGATCTAACATCTAGCAACCCAGATCACTTATAGACACTACATAGAACATATTATAACACATAATCACAACTTTTAACAGAAGATCAAGGGTCAAAATTTTTATTAGGGTTCTATACACTTATGCATCAATTCTTAATTCTGATCTTGTGATTTGTTAATGATAAACGTGGGGCTGTGTTTTGGGACTAATATACTACAAGAATTCGTATCTTAGAGAGAGAGAGAGGGACTTGGTAGAGACTTGTGAACCAAATGAGCTAACAATATAACTTTTTTTCTCTCTCAATCTATTTATATATTGATGAACTGAACTTTGATGATGATATATAGCTGAGTTGTATGTATATACCAGTCATAAGGCTAATCTAGGGTTAGCCAACAACTCCACATAGGTCAAGATCTAACATTCTAGCTTTAATAATGCAATGGGTAAAATTGTCTTTTGGCTTTTCAATTTAATGACAATATGGTAATCATGGCAACCCTTAGGGTTTAGGGTTTGGGTTAGGGTTCAAGGTTTGAAAAATTTTAGGTTTTAAAAGAAAAATTCTATGATTTCCAATTTGAACAAAAATGAAATTCTTATTTTCAAAAAAAAATACTAATTATAGTTTCTTAATTAATTTATGTTTTGAATTAGTTAGTGCGTTACTAATTAAGTTTAAGATACACTAATTTGCATTAAACTTCCAATTTTAGCAATTAGGGTTTGCAATTTATAAATAGGGTTTATAATACAAATATTAGGATTTTCTAGAAATTTAATATTTCTAAATATTAATTAGGGTTTTGAATAATTAAGATTCTCCCTAATTAGGGTTAAGTTTTACTAAATAGTATTTATCTTTCCAATTTAGCAATTAGGATTACCCAATTAGCAATTAGGGTTACAATTAGGAAATTAGGGTTTTAAATTTTTTGCATTTAATATTCCTAATTTATACAATTAGGATTTCTTAAATAATAATTAGGGTTTCTTAAATAATAATTAGGGTTTCCTAATTAACCTTCAATTATGCCATGCACAACATAATTCAACTGACACCATTACCACACAGTCTTAAATATCCCAATCGAATTAAAAATAGGGTCAAACAGATTAATTCTAGGGTTTGATCATAAGATACCATACGTAACCAACATTACCAGTCCACACATATACAGTACATATTTACGACACTAAAATAAAATAATATTATAATAAATATCATTAATCACATAACATAATTACTAGACAGATTTTAAAGTCTTATTTGACTTCAAACTAGGGTTTATCAGTAACATTAAAATTGTTCCAGCAAAACTGATCCTCACATTAACCTTACACACATAGCATACCTAATTATAATACTGAAAAATAATAATATAATATTATTATTCTCATTCCTTGATCAAAATCCAAAATTAGGGTTTTGGATTCCATATCTAATTTTAACTGTAATATATAACAATAATAATTAAGTTAAAAATAAATAACTTAATTAATCTGAAATAAATTCATATAAAATAAAATAATTATTATAATAATTCTATAATCCTTTCATATATTATTTAAATAATATAACAACCATGTTTTCATGGAAAATAATTAATAAAAATATTTTTACTATAAATTAATTATTATAAGAATATACTTTATGATGTGCAATAATTCTAAAATAAAATTATTTGCAAACATTCATGTAATAAATATATTTTTTTATTTATTACAATAATTACATTCGCTTTATCTTGTACAAATCCTCATCCTTAAAATTAAATAAAAAATTATACGTTAAATTTCTGATTTAATATATAGAAAATATCGGTTTATGACAGTCCTGACCTCCTGGGCCTATCTCCAGGCTTTAATCTTGATCCTCCGGGGCTATCTCCGGGGTTAAAATTTTGATCTCCTGTGACTATCTTCGGGGTTAAAATTGATGTTGTAGTTCTCCAGGGTTATCTCCGGAGTGTGAAAAAGATGCTTTTGTCCTCCTGCATAGTTAGTAAAGGGAAAATAAAATTTTGAGTGTCTACAGATGCCCCTCTTTCTCATGTTCATGCAATGCAATGGAATGGACATGATAAAGATTAGTAGACACTTAAAAATATAATAAGGTATTTCTAATGATGCAAATCGCAATGTAATGAATGTTTATGATGAATGTCAAAATATTTTTGCAAATTGCACATCGTATTTCGTACTTCGCTTTTCGCATTTGGCCAATCGCACATCGTAACTCACACATCGCATTTCGCATATCGCATCGCAAATCGCATATCGCAAAATCGCAAATCACAATGTAATGAATGTTAAAATGTTTTTGCAAATCGCTTTACCTTTACCGATCATTGTTGATGCCTATGCTGGTGTTGACTCCAATGGTTTGGCATTTAATTGCTGATGATTGTTTGATGAAGATAAGTTGAGATGCTTTTCATATCTCTGATGGGGATGATTTCTGAAATCACCAGACCCTCCTGATGTATTCGCTGGTAGTTTGCAACGGTGCATATCCTGCTGATCATCAAAATTTTTTGGTTCCCACTCAAACGGTGGTATACGAAGATTTCATCGCTGAACTATCTTGATGTCGCGCTGAATTGATGCCAAAGGTTTAAGAATACCGGATCTTCTGCTACCTTTGCTGAAGTAATATTCCACGGATTACGTCACTAGACTTTGCCTAATGTTATGCTAGATTGATTACAACCACCAGATGTCTCACCCTTCTTGAGGTGATTTGGAGTTTCCTTTCGCTGTTGGGTGCTTGTGCCCCATTTCCTTAAGTGTTTGATTCGCAACCCGGCTGAACTGATGACTTGAATGTCTCTGAAATCCCTGCAGGGTGTAATTCATTCTTTCGCTGCCCATATTTAAGCGTCGGTGTAGAGGCCTCAACTTGTGACTTAACGCATGTTGATGGTGTAGATTTCATTAGCTAGGCCTTTCGTCGTTGACCTTCTACTTCTGAGTTAAGAACTTTTTTGATAAGTTTCCCCTTCTTTCGTAGGGTCACGCTTATGTCGCTATGATTTCTTTCAGGAGTTCACCCCTTTCTTTTTGATGAGAAGCTTGGTCTCGCCTTAAGCTCCTTCCATTTCTTGGAATTAGAAAAATGCCCCAGTCCTTTCGCATGTTAATGCCGAGGGTTCATATGAGAAACTCTCTTTGTTGATGAAGTCGCGAGTGAATAATATCTGAATCGCCATTGAGATGATGATGGACCATGCTGATGGCGCTGACTTGTGCATTTTCCACTTTAGGATGATTGATAAATGCCAAGTGTTGAGTTATCGCTGCTTCTGAGATTGCCCCAATCTTGTTGTAAGGGACCAAATATCCAGTTGTCGCCAATTTTGACATTGCCCCAGCCTCGTTTATTGTCTGGAATAGTTGCTTTGAAAGATGATCTGATAAGACGCCGAGATCAGAAGAGGCTTTTACTTCTGTACCATCTGGTGAATAGATAGTGGATATGGGATTTGATGTTGACAGCTCATTCTAGTAGAGATGTCGTTTTGTTAGAGAGATGATGCTCTAACTCATTGGGATATCGCTGTTGCTGAGTGGGATGACGCTATATCTACCAGAGAAATCGCATGTAGTTAGCGGTGGATCTGTTAGCTCGTGTAAAAACCCTTGGGCAGGATATCACAGCGTTACCTCCTTCTTTTGAGAGGGAATCCATGTTGGACTTGATAGCTCGCATATAACCTAATTTGTAGATGGGATGGTATTTTCCTGCACAGACTAGCTTAGCCATTTTGTCATGTACAGTACACATTGTATATATCAAATAGCATTATAAATGGCAAGGAAATATATGTTGATTCACTTCCCTTTTAGTTGTGCCTTGCTACTTGCTTGATATTGGCTTGTTTCTCCAGGACTTTGTGATCTGGATGTATTCTGAAATCCCCCTTGATAGATGGACAATGAGATGTCTCAAGATTTTCAGAATGGATCGTCGATCTGTGTGTATTCCCTACCATCTTTGGTGTCTTGGGACTGGTTTTTGTATTTGATTATGGATAAAAGTGTGTCTGTTTTTGTTTTTTCTGTGGTGAGACCGGACCATATAACATGGCTGCCTACGTACTCCCGTGTATTGGGGAGATCAGGTTGATGTAGTTCGCCCCAGGTATAGGGCGGATTGCAGGTGAAAAGTTTAATCATATGTACAGGATAAATTGAAGGTGTGAAAGGTTTAATCCCTGGTGGGATAAACTGAAAGTGTGAAATGAAGTGAAACAAGGCTGCTGGTTTGAAAAGTGTGTTTTTCCCTGAGGGGCAGATGGGTAAAAAGGAAAGGATGTATGTAGTGAGGGTTAAAGAACCTGAAATGACTGGTGATCAGATGATCCAAAACCAGGATGTTTGCTTGAAGGTAACCTCAGACATAGTACTATTTCACGGTGTCCGAATTGATGAGTTGCAGAAATTCATCGCCGTCCATTTCCTGTAATCTGAAAGTGCCTCCTGTCAATACCTCCTTGACAATAAACGGGCCTTTCCAGTTCGGGAAGAATTTTCTTTTAGACTGAGCTTGGTTGTCAACGACCTTTTTCAAAATCAAGTCGTGTTGTTTGAACTGCCGTAGTCGGACTTTTCTGTTATAGGATCTTCTTTACAAGTAGAGGGTCGCTCATGTGTGGGCCACATACTCCCCCATGGATTTCATCAATGAGCCTCTGAGCTTGGTCCTCGTCCAAACATCTGAGGAGACCTCGTTCTGCATCTCATTTGTAGAGGGAATCTCCGCTTAGGTAGAATTTCATAGCAAGTCGATGGATCCGCCTTTTCTCAGTCGGGCTCGCCTCAACGGGTGTAGATCCATCGCGTAGGTACTCCTTGATATGCTGATACCAAGGATGCTGGATGGGAGGTAGCTCATCTGATACTTCTCCAACATAGTTCCCATAGGTTGGTGCCTTGTGCAGGGTAAATGTGACGCTTGGCATGTGTTCCTTGTCAGGCATGTGAATCAAGGAGGCCAAAGTTGCTAAGGCATCCGTAAAATCATTCCTATTCCATGGAATGTGGAGGAAGGATATTTCTTCGAACTCCGAAGCCATCTGTAGAACCTGCCAATGGTAAGGCAACAAATGTATAACCTGTTGAAGAGCTTTTTCTTTTTCTCTTTTTTTTCTTTTTTCTTATTTTTTTTATTATTTTTTTCTTTTTCTTTTTTTTTTCTTTTACATTAGATTGTGGAAAGGAGCCATATGGTTCACTGATAGATGGCTCCGGCAGGCTGGAGAGTTGGTGAAAGTGGGTATCATGAGAGAAGACATGAGTTCGTGTGCTAATTTTCATAGTACCTAAGGAAGATGGGACAACGAATTTTTTCATCGATTTTGAATTAGTAAACAAGTATCGTTATTCTTTTCTTTGTTTAGATAATATGTTTGATAAATTGCATAGTTCTTGTGTTTTGTCTAAATATGATGATCATGTGATGATAATGCCTAATCAATTTAGCATGAGGGAATATGGAAATTGGAAAAAAAATTTAACATATGAACTATATAGATGGATAGTTATTTATGTTAGATTAACTGATGCATCTATTGTTTTCATGAGTTATTTAAAACATGTTTTGCATGCTTCCATTAGCAAATTTGTTGTTAACTATTTTGAGGGTAGAATTGTTTTTATCATAAACTATGTTGGATATTTGATATTGGTTGAGTTAGTTTATAATCATGATATATTTTCTCGTTCTCAACATTAATTTTTTATTTTTTTGCTAAATGTGTGTTTTGGTATTGTTAAGATCAAAAGAAAAAAAGCTAGGGGCATACCCCAGGATAATGCAAACTCATCTAATGATTGGCCATAGATGTACATACAATAACAAGAAAAAACAGTCTACATAAGCCAATTGCAATAATATTGACCAAAAGTTGTACCTTTAATAAAAGATTTACAATTTGAAAGTCTATACTAAATAATATTTAAAGTATCCTTTGCAAGGCAATTCGGGGAAAAAATAACCATCCTGTGTATCATTGAATTCATGGCCTCCCAAATCTTGTAGAAGGAAACCCCAATGGAGAGGCACATGATATGTTTTTTGAGTTTGGTACCTTGGAATGAAATGATGTATTCAATAATGTCATCCCACTTGATAGGTAAATTCTAGCATTGACCAAAATCCTTTGCAGCATGTAGAAATGTTGATGAATAGTGGCGTTGGAAAAAAAGATGGTCAAACATTTCTGTGATTTGGTTACATTGAGGGCAGTTGAGAATTCTTCAAAAATAGTACTTAGTTATATCATTCGTTTGCAACCTGTTGTGTACTCCCAACTGTAACAATCCAGAATTTTAAATTGTAATTCAAAATAGTTATTGAGTTATATAAATATTTTAATTGATGTGTTATTGTTGAATAAGTATTTATTTAATGTGATTTAATTTAATCATTTATTTGATAAATAAATAATTTATGAGTTAAGGAAATTGATCATTGTAGACGCTCGAAATTATCTCGCCCAATTCGTCACTAATATTGCGGTAGAGGATGATTCATCTTTCAAAAGGAACCACGAAGGCAGTTCATATCCATTCCGGATACTACCAGAAGTTCAGCATCAACCCCAGGACATAAACTGGGAGTAACAATTCCAACTTCATTAACAGGTTTATCTCTCAACTCACAGCAACCTGTGAGCCAATCTTCAAGCTATTAAGGAAGAACACCTCCACGAAATGGAATGATGAGTGCCAAAATGCCTTCTTCACAATTAAAGAACAGCTAATCAATGCTCCCATTTTGGTACCACCTAGGGATGATGTTCCCTTGTTCATATACCTATCCCTAAGTGACAACGCCATGGGCTGCATGCTGGGACAGAAGGACGATAGAGGCCAAGAACGAGCTATCTATTACCTCAGCAAAAGATTCAGCATCAGTGAACACAAGTACACTTGGATCGAAAAGACGTGTTATGCTTTAGCATGGGCTTCCATGAGGTTACAACATTACCTCCATGGTCACATAACCCAACTCATATCCCGTGTGGATCCTCTTAAGTACGTGTTCAATAAACCCATGTTAAATTGACGGCTGTCCAGATGGCAGTTGATCCTACAACAATTTGACATCGTCTACGTGACTCAAAAGTCCATCAAAGGGCAAGGAATTGCTGATCAACTGGCCGCTGCACCTTCAGGGGATTTCAAACCCTTGGAGACATACTTCCCCGATGAGGGAGTAATGACAGTTCAGTAACACCATCAGTGCGATACACGCCAAACATAGAAGATGTATTTTGATGGAGCTATTAATATGGAAGGTTCTGGAGCTGGACCAGTTCTAGTATCCGACACGGGGGAGCAGTATCCCGTCGACGTCAAATTGCAGTTTGTTAGCACCAACAACAAAGCTTAGTATCAAGGTTGTCTCATGGGGCTAAAACTTTCCCATTCAATGGGCATCAGACGGTTAACTGTCTTTGGGGATTCAGAGTTGGTAATCAAACAATCCACCGGAATCTATCAAACCAAGGAACTATATTTGCTGCCTTACAATCGGCAAGTTTTACAGATGGTTTTGGAGTTCGAAGAAATCTCCTTTCTACACGTTCCTCGTAATAGGAATGACTTTGTGGACGCGCTAGCAACTTTGGCCTCCTTAATTCGTATATCTGACAAAGGACACTTGCCAAGCGTCACAATTTCCCTGCACAAGGCCCAAGCCTATAGGAATTACGTTGGAGAAGTATCGGATGAGCTACCTCCCATCCAGAATCCATGGTATCAACATATCAAGGAATATCTACGAGATGGATCTACACCCGCTGAGGCAAGCCCGACTGAGAAAAGGCAGATCCATCGACTTGCTACGAAATTCTACCTGAGTTGAGATGCGCTCTACAAATGAGATGCAGGACTAGGTCTCCTCAGATGTTTAGACAAAGATCAAGCCCAAAGGCTTATGGATAAAATTCATGGTGGAGTATGGGGCCCCCTCCTTGTCAAGAAAGTCCTCAAGACATGACATTACTGGTTATCTCTCAAAGTTGATTGCAATGACCACGTGAGGGGATGCTATTAGTGCCAGATTTATGGGAATGCTATACACGCCCCTCCATGGGAACTCCACAATATGAGTTCACCTTGGCCCTTCTCAATGTGGGGAATGGACGTTATCGGGCCCATTGAGCCTAAAGCCAGCAATGGACATCGATTTATCTTCACCATGATCGGCTATTTCACCAAATGGGTAGAAGCAGCCCCCTTCCCCAGGGTTACCAAAGAAGTCATCATTGCTTTCATCAGAAACAATGGCATTTGTCGATATGGACAACCAGAGGTGATTTTGTCAGAAAATGCTAAGAACCTCAACAACAAAATGATGGAGGAATTATGCAGTAAATTCCACATCAAACATCTCAACTCTGTCATCTATCGTCCGAAGATGAATGGTGCTGTTGAAGCGGCTAACAAAAATATCAAGAAGATCATGCAAAAGATGTCCGCCAATCAGAAAGAATGGCCTGACTTATTGCCTCTTACTCTATTAGCCTACAGAACCTCAATGCGCACTTCCACTGGGGCAACCCCCTACGCATTAACCTATGGGATGGAAGCAGTGCTCCCCATAGAAGTTGAAATGGAATCCCTCAGATGCTCACCTAGATGAAGACCAATGGATACAAGACAGGTATCACCAATTGTCTCTAATAGACGAAAGGCGAACCGCGAATATCTTCCATGGTCAATTATATCTACAAAGGATTGCCAGATCCTACAACAAAAAAGTCCAGCTACGACAGTTTGGACAGCATGACTTGGTTTTGAAGAAGATCCTTGACAACCAAGATCAATCTAAGGGAAAATTCGTTCCTAACTGGGAAGGCCAATTTTTTGTCAAGGAAGTATTGACAGGAGGCGCTCTCAGATTACAAGAAATGGACGGTGATGAATTTCCACAACTCATCAACTCGGACGTCGTAAAACGGTACTATGTCTAAAGTTGCCATCAAGCAAACATCCTGGTGTTGGATCATCAGATCAACAGTCATTCCGGTTCTTTAACCCTTTACCACATATAACACTTTTCCACCCTCTACCCCTCAGAGAAACATACTTTTCAAGCCAGCAGCCTGGCTTCTCTGCATTCCTACAACTTAGGTCATCCCACTACGGATTAAACCTCTCGCGTTTGCAGTTTGGCTACCCATACATGGGATCAAACTTCTCGTACCTGCAGTTTATCCTCAACCTAGGATTAAACTTTCTCCTCCCCGCAATCTGACCTGCACATGGTATTACGCTTTTCCACTCGCCCTGAGGGGCAAACAACGCAGACCTAATCTCCTCTTCAATAGGATTACATAGGCAACCATTTCATATGGCCCAGTCGCAATAAAACAAAAACAACAAAAACACTTCTACTCCCTTCTCCTTACAAAAACAAAAACAAAACATTCCTACACCATTACTGCCGCATACAACGTTGAACCTCTTACACCAGGTTCGAACTACGCAGACCTGATCTCCTCTTCAATAGGAGTACGTAGGCAGCCATTTATGGTTCGATCTCATCCCCCCTACCAAAACATAAACCTTTGTCAACTGGTACTGGGATCATACTTTAATACACTACATTTCATTGGCTTCAGACCAAAGGGATGGAATTACCTGAACTCCTCCCAAACAGGAGATTCGGCAACCATCTAAGCTACGGTCATACCTTGAAGAGCAACACCAATCCATAAGAGATGGAATTAACTAGGCTTCTCCTAAATAGAAGTATTGGCGACCATCTGTGGTGCGGTCAATCTCAGAGAGGAATGCCAAACTCCTTTCCACATTTCCATGCAGAAACTTGTCCCAAGACACCAAAGATGTTAAGGATACATACATATCAATGATCCATTCTGAACTTTCTAGAGACATCTCAATGTCCATCCCTCAAGGAGGAATTCAGAATACATCAAGATCGCAAGCCCTGAAGCAACAGGCAAAATATCAAGCAAGTAGAAAAGCATATCTAAAAGAGGAGTGATCAAAAATATATTTCCCTGCCATATATAATGTTGTTTGATATACACAATATAAACTGTACATGACAAAATGGCTAAGCTAAGTTGTACAGAAGAATACAAACTCGTCTACAAGTCTAGATATATGTGAGCTAACAAGCCCAAGATGGCATCCCTCTCAGAAGAAGGAGGCGAAGCTGTGGTCTCCTGTACGAGAATATCCACACGACCCAACAGATCTGCAGCCATCTACATGGTTACCATATGCTCATCAATGTAAGCGCTCATCTCTGCGATCATGCCAGTGGTAAGGGACCTCATTATAGTACTATGTGTAACGGCTTCATCCCGGGCAGATATTGCACTATCCCGCTCAACTATCACTGCATCTCTGGCTGATCTAGCCTCATCCCGCTCAACAACAGCAGCATCTCTGCGAGCTAATGCCTTATCTATCTCTAATAGAGCTGTGTCTCTCCCATCAAGGGCAGTCAACATCAAGGCTCTAGCCTGGTCTCTCTCGAAGGTCATCAGATGAAGACTCGCTAAAAAGTTTGTCTTTGAACGATGAATCACAAATGATATTAATCTTTGGGAGAATCTAAAGGAAATGCTGGCAACCCAGCAACTGGCTCCTCCTCGATGTAGGAATCAATGTCCTCCATAGGCTCTACATCGTCGGAATCACTACTCGGTAATGTGGATACTACCGCAGCCGGTGCAATCTCTATCTCCGTCCATGCAGAATACTCTGCAGAATAACCCGAATGGCTCATAGAAAAAGCAAATATCTCACGCTGATCCCAACAAGCATACACACGGGATTGGTCCTCTGTTGAAAGATAACGAGAAGCAAAACGCTGACCCGACGCCCCCTCGAAAGGATGAATATCTTAAAACTGTTCAAACTGCGACATCACGACTAGCGGGTGGTAGGTAGTCATGCCCCTCAAGCCAGCCAGAGGGAGATAGTCCATGCCTGGAGCGTGAGTAATAAAGTTGTAAGGTGAGCTAAGCCCCGAGCATGGCAATATGCTAAACGGATCCCTGATATCTGCCAAGAACATAGACTAAGCCAAAGCGTCCGTACACTCCGATGGCTGAAAGGAGTATGACATGGCTATTTCATGGGTGAAACAATACCCATGCCGTCTAAAAGTGCCAATTGGTCTCAAGTGTGACATAAACCACACGTATAGCATGACCGAGCTGCCCGTGAAAACTCCTGCAAGATAAGTGCAGCAGTATGTAGTTGACCTCAGAGTCTCTGCTATAATTATGGGAATGATGGTATGACCCTCCCTGAGAGCTCTCACTGCCATGATGACTCCAATGTCTATCTCATCCATGTACCGTGGCATATAGACATACAACAACACGCACAATATTAGTACATCCACTATGGCTCGATGCCAATGATCCTCCGGTGCGGTGAAATCCCAGAAATGTCGTGTATAACTATCCTCAGAGCCAAATCTGTCAAATAGAAAACACTGGGATATAATGTGGCTCGATGTAAGCTCATCCTGCACCACTCTACTCCTCAATCCAGTGAGGGTCATGAACCATTGACTCATGTCCCCCAAAGCCATATGTACGCAAGGTCTGTCTATTGGCAACATCATCAACCGTGCATACTCCTCTATAGTGGGAGTCAACTCCTGGGTCAAGAATCAGAAAACCTGCCTCTCCGATACCCAGTGCTCTAGCATGCCATCCACAAATCTTGTAGGAACCTGAAACATCAAAAGGGTCATAGTATGCTGCAACAAAATATCTACGGTCACCCTGTCTGATGGTGACATGCTATCATACCACGATCGCATACCAAATGCCACCAATGATGGTGGGGTATGATCAATACGGCTAACTGTTGAAGAAGACATCTGTATGGGCCGTGTCATAAGACCATCCAGGGGTCAATGCTGAATATCTCTGGACATACATACATATGCATAACATGATACATGCATTGAAGATAATAGATGGCAATATGATATAGGGAATGAAAAAAACTATACATAAATTCCTAAGTATATCAACATCTAATACATCATCTTTGTACAGCTACAAATATAGTGAAATGGGGCACAAACGCCCTACTACTAACAGAGGCCTATCAAAAGATATAGCGAGAATGGGGCACAACCACCCAATAGCTAACAAAGGCCTATCAAAAGATATAACGAGAATACACATCAGAAGAAGACAATGGTGTCAATATCTACATCATCAATCATGTCCACCTGATGTAACTCCTCCTGAGTCACTGGATCTCTGTCAACAGGAATGTCAGGCCTATATAGAGGAGGATCTACACCGGCAAAACCGAATGGGTCATCTGATGGGCCAGCACCTGAGCTGGAAGGATCAAACGAATCTTCCTCTAACGGATCTCTGCCCAAATATCGGATAAAGAAATGTGACTGGTCTAGTCGCCGGGTCAAACTATCAATCTGTGTCACATGAGTCGGATCTCGGACACAGGCTATCCAATCTGTCATCATCACGGATCCTGGAACCATATCCCCCATGAACTGAGTGGCGCGACACTAGGCTCCAATAGTACGAGGGAACCACCAACGCTAGAATATCTCCTTAGTGCAAGGACCCTCTGATAATACAAAGCCTTCAACCCCGAACAATGGGATATCAGTGATGGGTGACTGTGATACAGGCCAATGATGCCTGACAGGAGGCAAGATCGGCATGCGAATCTCCCCTGTGGTGCTCCTAATAGCATGCTCTCCTAAGTAGAGCTCTCATCCTCCATCTGTAAAGAGAGGAACTCTCCGAGTGGAGATCACATACTCGATGCCAGTCGGGTACCCATCCTCAAATTCGATGGCCAAATTTTCCCCAGAATAGGGAATCCATTGATGATATCAACTGTCAACAACTCCAGCTATAGGCGACAATGAGTGAAACCCTCAGCTACAGGGACCTCCGCCAAAATGGAATGATGCCATCGTCGTCCTCGTGGATAGGTATCTAAACCTAACACACTCACAGGACACAAACATGGGAGCCTCTCATAGGCCCAAAACTGCCAAAACAATGGCAAAACATCTACGGTCAGTAAACACTCTTAACCTATAAATGGGAAATGACAAGAGAAATACTCACCAGCAGAAATGAGTAGAATCCTAGCCAAGCCTCAGTCAAACCATGTGAGCGCATACGTATGTCCCAGACGAAATAGGTACAGGTATAGGAACCCCAATTATACTCTCCAATACGGTCCACATGACGAGTGGCGCTGATCAAAGCGAATGACACCGTAGAAGAGTTATCTGCTATGAAGCAGCCCCTAATGATCATTAGGAACAATCACCGAAGAATACGATCCCTGACTCTGACATCATCAGGAATGGGCTCACTCAAAAGCCCGCTCATAGCATCTACACTCAAAGGACCTGCACGAACAGTCCGACCCTTGAGCGCCTCCGCCGAAACTCTTAACAAGGATCTAACGGCAGTAGGGGGTAATATGCGCCATGCAAAGCACTGACTCCCCTCTAAACTCCATACCTGTGATAAACTGCTAATCCATCGGCGTCATCATCACCTCACAGTCCAACAAATGGAGTGACTGAGTCTGATGAAACCATCGCTCGGATAATGCCCTGAGGTAACCCCAGGGACAACGACGGGGAAGGATGGAGAAGAATGCCCCGAATCCCCAATCATGCACTACCGCTCTATAGTCGGGATGAAGAGCCTGATACATGGAGTGTATGCTAAACCAATTCCCTCGAGGCTGTGTAAAGCCGGGAACCTGCATGAAATACAGATCAACATCAGATTCCTTTACTCCTCATCAATAAGAAAGAAGGAAGATTAAGATCTAACATCATACCTCGTTAGCATACAAGTATCACCGAGGGATGTCTGCTCAAGTCACCTAGAAGCTCTAGGTTTGCCACCTGAATACAAGGGAGCTCCCTACAGGGAACATGTGCAGCAGGAGCATGGTCCTCAATTGGAATGTCCTCATCCTCGTCCTCGACGTCTGGCACATCAGCCCGGATGGGCGTACGATGCCGCCTCCACCAATCGACAAGGTCATGCCTAATGTAAGCGGGGTCGAGGCACTTCAGAAGCCCTTCTCCATACACCAGAAGTGGTCCTATGGGAACTACTCGGCTGATCCAGATCCATAATATCTGGACAACAAGTCTCCAAATCACCTTAGAAAGGATGTGGTATTTCCTTACCTGGAGATTTTCAAAATGCATTTTATGACTACATGCATGCATGCATTACTTTACCATACATCTACAGTGGAGTTAAAATTTCATGACTAATTAAATGCCTACATTTTGAAATTTTTTTTGCCATAGTCCCCTTTGTAAATATGACTATCCATGTGCAAATAGGCACAACTATGTGGCCATTCGGTAGCACACCTGCCCCAAAGTCATATACAGAATATATGTATTAAAAATTAAAACATCAATCTATAAGGTTAACCTCAATATCAAGAGTGCTTTGCCTTTTTACCTTTTGCTCATTTGGACCTCAAATAGGACTAAAAATAGAAGAAAAATGTGCTAATTTGATTGTCTCAAAAGTCAAATTTTTTCACATCATTATGTTCAGCATGGTTTAATACTAACATTTACTATGTTGATTATTTTTTATCAAGACATTTGAGCATACATAATCACTACTATGTGTTTAGATCCATTTCATGCGATAATTCATTTTCCAACGGATAAAAACTTGAAAAAAAATACAAGCATACGTTACCAGGATAGTGCAGAACACTTGTACGATGACAGAATTTGTAGAAAATCGCCCGAGCTCAGCAGATCTGAAGGAGAGCTCCAGATTTTTCTTCACGAGACAAGTTGAAAATGACTTGTGAGACCAACATGTAGGATATTAATATCCACGGTTGGCCGCAGGTCCATCTGTGGCTGAAGCAGGTGTACCTGCAGCACCCCTATATGGGTCCCACCCCTCCGGCTCGGTCTAGTTCGAGTTGCAAAGGAGTTCTTGCAGACTGAAAAGGTCAAGTCGGGAATAAAAATGCTACGCGATTGAGCAAAACAGCCTGCAATCCTGGTCTTCTCAGATGGAACTTTGAGTCTGTACATCACTCATTGGTAGTCGCCCAAACACGAGGTAAACCATGCCAATGATCTCATTTGTTACAAATCACATCCGGCAATACCTTGTATAGGTCCAACGCCGTCAATTCCGGCTCATTACCCTAAAGATCAACGGGATCCCCGGCGGGGGTTACAACGTGGATCCCCGACGTGGGTTACAATGTGGATCCCCAGCAGGGGTTACAACGTGGATACCCAGCGGGGGTTATAACATGGATCCCTGGCGGGGGTTACAACGTGGATCCCCGGTGGGGGTTACAACGTGGATCCCCGGCGAAGGTTACAACGTTGATCCTCGGCGGGGGTTACAACGTGGATCCCTGGCGGGGGTCACAACGTGGATCCCCAGCGGGGGTTACAATGTGGATCCCCGACGGGGGTTACAACGTGGATCCCTGGCGGTGGTTACAACGTAGATCCCCGACGGGGGTTATAATGCATGCACATCCATTGACACATAAATCAATAAAGGTCAAGCAGCCTGGACGTTATTTCAGCCGATGAAAAGTAAACCCATCGATGCATCGAAAGATGTTCGATGATTTAGTCCATTGGTATTCATAGTCCCCAGTGGATCCCCGACGGGAATTACAACACAATGTTCTGTTGATTCACATGTCAGCGAAGGTCAAGCAACCTTGACAATCTACCCATAGAGTATCAGCCGTTTATTCACATGTCAGCGAAGGTCAAGCAACCTTGACAATCTACCCACAGAGTATCAGCCGTTTATTCACATGTCAGTGAAGGTCAAATAGCCTTGACAATCTATCCCTAAGGATTTTCATCCGTTAATTCTAACATCGGTGAAGTATAAATCAACGAAGGCCAGGAAATCCTGACATCATCTGCTGTTGGCAGTAAATCCAACAGAATCTTGACATATCCTGGCGATACAAACTAGGAAAGGTCAACATCATCAAGGAGGATCGATGATGGAATATGTTATACACATCCTCAAACAGATAAAGCTTCATCCCCACAGATCTCTTACACATAAGAGGTACCTCTTCGGAATTAAGTCTTTATCAGGGCTCTAGGACTTTGGTGATAACTCCAACATCAACATCCTTACAATTTCAGATCACACATCTGATCAGGTTATATTTGTCAATCCTCGGTAAACATTAAAAGAATTCAGCAATCATCCCCAGTATGTTGGGCAACAACCCCGCACACATGCATCATACATTTGCATCATGTTGCTACATATAATATCATGTTTGCCTTATTGCATTTCAAGTGTCTAGGATTCTTTATCCTACCCATGCATTGCATTGCATGAGTATGATAAAGAGGGGCATCTGTAGACACTCAAAATTTTCTGCCCACCTGTCACTAATATTGCAGGAGGACAGATTCGTCTTTCAAGAAGAAACCCTCGAAGACAGTTCATATCCATTCCGGATATTCCCGAAAGTTCAACATCAACCCCAGGACACACACTGGGAGTAACAATTCCAACCTCAGAGATAACCCCGAGGCGTGCAGATCCAATACTGGAACACACACAAAAGAAGACCGATTAATCTCGGAGATAACCCTGAGGAATCCAGTCTCAGTCCCAATCATGGGAATAGCTACTAACCTTGGTGATTAGCCCAAGGAATACAGTTCCGGCGATAACCCCAAAAATGCTTGTTTCAAAATGAACCAGCTTCAATCTCAGCGCTCACAATGAGACACCCAGTACCAACCCGGAGATAACACCGGGAGGACAGGCACACCTCATAATTGACATTGAGGACCTTCAACACTTGCAGCAGTCCAATCTCAGCAATACCCTTGAGCAGCGTCTATTTTATCAACCCAAACTGACGATAACTCCGTTGAGGGGCAAAGGCATCATCTCGCTACTCTAAGGCCATATCTCGTCATCTCAACATTTCATACATACAATTCTACATCACGATGTCCCACAAAAATCGAGGAAAACCAATTCCGAGTGACTATTGTGCGGGGTAACGGATCGAATTTGAAGCTTGAAGACCGGAGGGCATCGTCCCATCTTCATGACTTCGTACAACCTCTAATCCCATGCTATTGTACAACTCTTGACAATGGCAGTCTAAAATAGGTCCTATATACCTCAGTCGGATGCCCGGATTGCAATTCTGAAAGTTCAAACGGACATTGTCGTGCCTACGTGCACGTACTGTGAGACGACCCGACCCGAGAAACTTGAGGCAACCTGGGCAGCATAGAGGGCATAGAGGTCTCCGTACTTGCAATATACTGAGTGTTTTCCCATTTTAAACACTTATGAGCTCATATATAGCTACTTTTGTATTGGCGGGAGTCTAGTTTCATCCACTTTAAAGATATAGAAGCCTTCTTTGGCATCCCACTGTAAGCCTTCTCACACACTTTAAAGCTTTTCTCTTCATCTCTGTACACACCCTTCTTCACATTATCGAGTTATGCCTCGATTGAGCCTAGATTTGATGCAGGCGTTTCTTTGCTTTTATATATATATATATATATATATATATATATATATATATATATATATATATATATATATATATGAACTATGTGTCGAACTACATTCGATGAGCTGGATTTTACATCCTAACATTTACTTGCTTTTTTATATATATATATATATATATATATATATATATATATATATATATATGAACTGTGTGTGTGGGACTCATTCGATGAGCACGGATTTTAAATCCTATATGCGTTTACTCTTTTTATATATATATATATATATATATATATATATATATATATATATATATATATTAAATCATCCCTTGAGTTCACTTACGTGGTGGTTGATTGCTTCTGACTTTATTTACGTTTTGTCACTTTGGAGTTTCTTCGTGGTTGTTGATAGCTTTTTACAGCTTTATTTACATTTTGTCCCGCCTGGAGTTTCCTCCGTGGTGGTTGATAGCTTTTACAGCCTTATTTACATTTTCTGATCCCTCGTGGAGGTGCTTCGTGGTTGGTGATCATGTGTATATATATATATATATATATATATATATATATATTTATAGCTTTTATATATATACTTGTTTACTGCTTCCATACAAATTGCGATATCATGTGCGCCCAGGAATCATGTGATCACAGATTCAGCATATTAGATCTAGATTCGGTTCCCGTGATGGACATTTTCAGCTATAAGCAGCTTCTAAATTATTTTGTGGTGTCTGAATTTTCTCAGATGGTTTTCATACCCACGAGGAAATCGACATTATTTTTGTACATTATTTTCTTACAGATGCTTCGCATCTCAAAAAGTTAAAATCAATCAAGCCAAACACTTAATAAAATGGAAGTGTAAAAGGTCTCAATTACTATTGAGCATCAGGGTTTGAAAAACCTCTTTTATAAAACATCATTGCTATATCTTGCTAAAACTGAATTTTTACATAAATTCAAACATGTGTATATAGGTGTGAACGAGGCCTCGCACCACTTCCAAATAACAGTACATTGACCCACACACACAGACATTCAGATAATGGTTTCTTGAAAAGAGACGGTCACCGTGGTAACACGAATGTTGGAGGGTGCCTAACACCTTCCCTTCGCACAATCAAGTCCCCGGACCCTAATGAATCTCAATTTCACCGACCCGTTTAGCAGTGTCACATCACCGGGTCAATGTGCAAACCTTTTCTTGGTTGTGTTGGTACAACCATTTAAAAAACCAACTGGCGACTCTTAACAGGCCATCGTCGACATTATACATGTCGGATCTTTTTCACTTGTTTTTTCAAACAAATCTCACCTAAAATGAGAACACCAAAGAACAAGTAACGAAAAAGGGACAATTAAAAATCCCGACGTCGACAATCATCATGAGATAATATTCTAATTTAAATTATAAATTAAGTTAGAGAGTTTATAATGATTAAATGAATTATTAAAATGATATTTTAATTTGAATTTATAATTAAAATGATGTGTTAATTGATTAAACAAAATTATAATTATAAAGAAAATATAATTATAATTATGTTGTATTGATTTATGTGTTAAATTAATTTAATAAATTGTTATTAGAATTAATTAAATTGAATATTAAAATTTAATTAAATAAAGTGTGACCATAAACTATATTATAAAGGAGTTATTAAAATAAGTTAAATGAAATTAATTTAGTTTTTGCCAAACAAGGCTTAATGCATATTAAGTCTATAATTTAAATATGTTTTACCAAACAAGGTATAAGATTTAATGGGTTAATTTTAAGTTAGTTAGCCAAACAAGACTTTTAGCTTTTGATTTTCAATTAAAAAAAATAATTGATGTTAGTTAAAGTTATATTTATATTATATAATTAATACCTATATTATTACATATACGTTATATTGTTAGTATATAAGGTTAGAGTTAGATAGAAATAACTCAGAAGAAGAAAAAGAAGAGAAGAAGAAAGTTACAGAGAAAAAAATTGAGAGAGAATTGGGAGAAGTCTAGAGAATTTGAGAGAAGAATTGTGGGAAGAAAGCTTGATAATCAAAGAATAATCATCATCTTCTAAAACTAAGGTATATATCATCTTTGTAGACACTCGAAATTTTTACGTACTTATTCTAAACATATGCGGGAGAGGATGATTAAGTCTTTTAAGAGAGAACCCTGAAAGACAATCCAAATCCATACCGGATACTATCGGAAGTTCAACATCAAACCCCGAGGTATCCAGTCTCAGTCCCGACCATGGGAATAGCCACCAACCTTGGTGATGACCCCAAGGAATGCATTTTCGGTGATAACCCCGGAAATGCTTGTTTCAAATGCGACCAACTTCAATATCAGCGCTCATAACGAGGTACACTGCACCAACCCAACAATAACATTGGGAAGACAGGCACACCTCAAAGATGACAATGAGGACCTTCAACAATTGCAGCAGTCCAATCTCAGCGAAGTCTGAGCAACGTCTGCTTTATCAGCCCAATCTGGCGATAACACCGGTGAAGGGCAACATCGTCATCTCGTTAAACACGATGCCACGTCACGTCTCTACGCAACGATGTCCCACAAGGCTAACCAATCTCGAGTGACTATTGTGCGGGGTAACGGATGAAAGTTGAAGCTTGAAGACCGGAGGGCATCGTCCCATCTTCAATGACTTTGTACAAACTCTAATCCCATGCCATCGTCTAAACTCTCGACAACGGTGGTCCGAAATAGGTCCTGTATACCTCAAAGCGGATGCGGATTGCACCGGAAAATCTGAGTGGACATTACGAGTGCTCGAGTGCACGTGCCGACACGATGACCCGACAAACACGGGCGGCCGGGTTACCTCTACAGTACACTGCTGGCTCGGTATGCAAATACACACAATGGCTAATATGCCTATAAATAGAGGGCTTGGGGTGCTGATTTTCTATGAGAAAAAGACGGGGAAACCCTGCACAAATTCGCTCTGCACTCGCCCATACAGTGTATTTCCCACTTTCAAACACCTGTGAGCTCATATATAGCCTCTTTTGTACCAACAAAAGCCAGTGTTTACCCACTCTAAAGATATAGAAGCCCTTTTTATCAATCAGTTGTAAGCCTTCTCACACACTTTAGAGTCTATCTCTTCATCATTGCACACACCCTTCTACACGTTGAGAGTCGTGTTGCTTGCTTTTGCCGGACTTGATCAAGTGGCTTCATTCGATCTATATATATATATATATATATATATATATATATATATATATATATATATATATTGACTAACATTATCGATTTATGCCTCGATTGAGCCTAGACTTGATTGTGGAGCATTTATTTGCTTTATATATATATATATATATATATATATATATATTTACATTTATATATATTAAGCTGTGTGTCGAACTTTGTTCGATGAGCCTGAACTTGATGCAGTGCGTTTACTCGCTTTTATATATTTATATATATGAGCTGTGGTGGGACTACATTCGATGAGCACATATTTTATATCTGGTGCATTTACTCACTTTTATATATATTTATACTTATATATATGAAGCTGTGGGTGAACTCATTCGATGAGCTTGGATTTTACATCCAGAATGCGTTTAATGCTTTTATATATATATATATATATATATATATATATATATATATATATATATATATTTATTATCACTTTGGAGTTTCCTTCGTGGCGATTAATAAATATTCTGACTTTATTTACGTTTTGTCCGGCGTGGAGTTTCCTCCGTGGCGGTTGATATCTTTTAACAGCTTTATTTACATTTCTGATCCCCCATGCAGGTGCTTCGTGGTTGGTGATCACATGCGTATATATATATATTTCTGACTTTTATATATATACATGCTTATCGCTTTCATAAATATTACTGACATATATGCGCTTTAGGAATCATGTGATCACAGATTCATCCCATTGGATCTAGATTCGGTTATCCTGATGGACATTTTTATCTTTAAGCATCTTGTAAATTATTCTGTGGTGTCTGAATTTCCTCAGATGGTTTCTATACCCACGAGGAAGTCGGCATTATTTCTGTATATTATTTTCGTACGGATGCCTCGCATTCGTCAAATAAAATCAATTCAGCCGCTCACTTAATAAAAATGGGAGTGTAAAAGGTCTCAATTACTATTGAGCATCAGGGTTTGAAAAACCTTTTTATAAAACATCATTGCCATATCTTGCTAAAAATTGAATTTTTACATAAATTCAAACCCTGTGTATAAAGGTGTGAACGATGCCTTACACTACTTCCAAATAACGGCTCATTGACCCACACACAAACACACATTCAGATAATAGTTTCTTGAAAAGAGGCGGTCACTGTGGTAACACGGATGTCGGGGGTGCCTAACACCTTCCCCCCGCATAACCAAGTCCCCGGACCCTAATGAATCTCGGTTTCACCGACTCGTTTAGCAGTGTCATATCACTAGGTCAATGTGTGGATGTTGCATTTACATTTTGATGAATGTGTACGAATGCATTTCCTTATTTTTACTTAATGCTTCGCACCATAACTGCTTGTGATGCTAGTGCTTCGCACCATAACTGCTTGTGATATTAGTGCTTCGCACATGTCATCATTTTCATACGGTGAGATGCGATGTATGTGAATGTATGTTGTGGGGTCCCTCCACCAGGAGGCTATCCCATCGGTGTTTGATTACTGGACTCGTGAGAAGCCTTATTCTCCGAGGCTCAGGAAAGGCACCACCCAAATTCGCTCCAGTTGAAAGACCGGATTAACTTCCCGTCTAGTAGATTGAGATGATTTGCGAACCTTCATGCCAAAAAGCCGCGAGAGTAACCTAAGATAGGTCAGCCTCTGATAAACCCAAATCTGAGGAAAGTCTCATCATGCTCTCATTTCAATTACTTGTAAACACAATTACTTGTAATTTTATTCCATATCTATCTCTATGTAATGAGAAATATGAAGAAATATGTACACATACAAGCTACAAACAGCTGACATCCATTATGCAGGATAAAATTCCTAAAATGGACACATCACATAGCATGTTATTAGATACATCCCCTAAAGACTAAACTATGCCAGTCTTTCGCAGGGAATCAATCGGACCTACTACCCGTTCAAAGTCCAAAAGGCGGCGGAGCCTACAAATCGATCATATCGTCATCAGACCGGTGAACTTAATCCGATTTCTCGCAAAGAATTTGACGGATTAAGCAAACAAATCATGACGAATTATTCTACTCAAAGAATTACCCCGATCTACGAGGACAAAAAATACCAGACATCTTTGAATCCTCCACACTGAGGAGGAATCCGGTCATTACCATATACGAACCATAGTTGGATACGACCAACAAAACTCTTGATGCTGCCCATCCCACTAGAGATCCAGACACTGGTGACATCAAAAAGAAAGTCCTCCAAATGGAAGAGACCCTTCGCGCTATCAAAGGAATTGGAACACACTGGAGTGTTTCATATCCTGATCTGTGTATATTTCCTGGTGTTCATTACCCAAAATAATTTAAAACTCCTGACTTTGAAAAATATGACGGGTTAGGAGATCCTTACACACATTTAAAAGTATTTATTGGAGAACTTGGATCCTATGCGAGAGGATGAAAAACTTCGAGAATGCGATTGTTCCAAAAGAGTCTAGCTGGAGAAGCTTGGTTAAGTGGTACACAAGATTAGACAACTCCAAAATCCATAGTGGGAAGAGCTAGCACATGCCTTCCTCACTCAATCTGAGTTTTCAAACTCGAGATGGCTCTGATCGGTATCAAATTACCAAGATCAAGAAATAGTATAACGAGTCTTTCAGAGAGTATGCCCAGAGGTGGAGACGCCTGGCTGCCCAAGTTAGTCCTTCCATGACAGAATCAAAAATGGTCATAAATTTCATAGACATACAAGAAGCTCCATTCTATGAGAGAGTTTTAGCTGGCATCGGCATACCATTTTCTGAAATGGTCAAGCATGGGGAGATGGCTGAGATGGGATTGAAGTCAGGAAAGATTCAAGACCTAGCTGCACTCAAAGCTGTTGCGGATCACATCCAATTTGGAAATTATGGGAACAACCCCCGGAGGGTCCATAAATAGAAAGAGGAAGATGTTTCCCTGATACTGCAGGGGCAAAAAGGCAATCAAAACATGCCTATGCAAAGGAGAAACTACACTCCCTTTCTAGCACATTCTACGAACCCTCCAATACCAAAAGGTGGAGAAGTCAAACGCCTTCGAGTGTTTCCACCCTTAGGGGATACCCTCGAGAACATTCTTAATCTTCTGACAACACAGAAGAAAATAAAACATCTTCTTCCACCAGCCAGCCCTAATGGACGGGGTTTCAATGCTGCTAGGAAATGTGCTTATCATGCCGGGGCTCCTGGACATGATACTCAGGTTTGTTGGGCCTTGAAACATAAGATCCAGGACCTAATAGACAACGGGGAGATCGTAGTCACCAAACCCGATCAGCCTCATGTTCAAGATAACCCTCTTCCTCAACACAAAGAAGAAGAGGTCAACATGATTAATTGGAGCAGTGGACAGAGTCCCAACTTCAGCTGTGATTCTTCCTAGACCATCAAAGATGGTGATGACAGATGGGATTATGCCAAGTTCCACTTCATAATGGAACGAAAGATGAAAGCTCTCTGCAAACAAATTGAATAATTGGCGGAACTGGTGACTTATCAGCATCAAGTGACTCGTCAATTAATCAGCCAGGAGCATGCCAGTCTTCTACCTCTTATCATGAATATTCCCTCGTCACTTTCAGAAATGAAATGCTGGAAGACAAAGTGATGAAGAGAGCAAATGCCAAAGCCCGTCGGGATTTCGCCATTAAAAGGGAATTCACCTATTTGGGCCAACCTATGAGGAAATCCTTCATATGTTAATCAATGAAGGAAGGATCAGTTCTCTTCTACCTCCAATAAACCCTCGTTCAGAACGGTACAACTCTGATGGAGTGTGTCAATATCACTCCTAGTCTAATCGGTCACAGCACAGAAGAATGCTTGGCACTCCGCCCCCTTATTCAAAATCTAATCGACAGTGGTGTCCTGCGCCTAGCAGACGACGATACTGTGTTACGTACAAGTGAGGATGCAGGCCCTACTAAGTGGAAGAGTGTTGTAGCAGTTATATCCACAGAAACTAATGGGATTAATACATTGCTCACAACGCCAACAATTCAACTCAAGGGAGGCAACAATCCTTTGAAAGTGGCCGCTCGAGAGCAATCAACTTCCGCAAGTGCGAGCCTGATATCCTATTGTTAGCTTGCACAAGGTTCCGTGGAATTATGGAGAAGGTGAAGAATCCACCTCACATACAACTGCTGCAGTGTTGAAGGAAAATCCATTGTATCTTCCCCAATGGGTGATGAAGCCTACCACCAAATCAAAGGGGAAAATACCCGTGGAGAAGATTGAAAAATTCCTCCGCACTATGGGTCATAATGAAGCTACGGTGGTTTTAAGCTTGAAAGAAGCTCCACAACAAATATCAATTTTGGAATTGGTCCTTGTGACGCCCCCAAAATAGATCCATTCCATCCAACCCATTCTGAGTCGCCAAATACATGGTACAGAAATAACTACAACTTTATTATTACAACATATAAACTGTGAGTTTAAATACAGATATTGCCATCTAGACAATATCCACACGCAAATAAATCCCCATCATAATTATTGATACATTATTTTACAAAAATGGTGAGGACTACTAAACAACTCTCTCTAGAACCTTCATTCCATACCCCGACTAGTACTAGCTACATTCTCGCCTCCTGGGAAGAAAAATGGAACAAAAAGGAAAAGGGTGAGCTCAACTAGCCCAGTAAAGAATATTATGACTAAGATAATATACAACAAATTATCGTTAGTCTCCAACAGGGAAAAATCTAATAGAATCTGATAGACAACCAGGTTTTAAATCAACAAGCTGCGGCAAAAACCACAATTCATTAGAAGAGCTAAGTAGAGAATGCAAACTACTATCTTCTATATATGAATTTAAAAGTTCATCGTCGATATTTTATCCTGTAACATCAATCAATATATATACGGAATCAAATATTCATCTTTGCACTTCTGGGCCAAAGATATTCATCGATTAGTCGTGTTCATCTAAACACTGTTCATCTTTGCACTCTGGGCCAAAGATATTCATCAAGAAATCATTCATCTTTGCACTACTGGGGCCAAAGATATTCGATAATATCATCATTTAGGACCGAGGATGATGAAAAATATTTTAAAGAAAAGCGAATCCAGTGAAACAAAAGAACAAATATTATGGATTCGTATTTTAAACAATCCAAGTTCAAAAATACTTCATAAGTAATCAGAGTGGAGTAAAATTCAAGAATGATCAAAACATGGATTCAATCAAAGCTAGTATCCATAATAGATATTTTGGACAAAAAGAAGAAATTTTATTTTTCGGTGAATAGTGCCGTATTTGTGAATAGTGTCGTATACGTGAATAGTAACTCCGACACCAAAAGATAGAAATTTCACAAAAAACATCTTCACGCTTCGTGAATAGTACTCGTGAATAGTAACTCGTGAATAGTAACTCGTGAATAGTAACTCATGAATAGTAACTCGTGAATAGTAACTAATAAATAGTAACTCATGAATAGTAACCCCGACATGAAAAGGTTCCAAATTTGATAAAAAGTTCAAACCAATATTTCAACATAATGATATTGAAGAAATAATATCATTTGAGAAGAAAATAACATCCCTTACCTCGAAAGAGCAGTGCTTTTAGTTGAAACAGGATATAGGCTATGACTTGAACTTGCAGAGTATAGCAACACTCAAAGTATACTCAAAATACTCACAAGAATACGCTCGATAATATAGAGAGAAAACTTGAGTTTACGGTGTGATTTTCAATTCTAACCTAAGCACCCTATTTTATAGGAAAATGCTTAGAACACAAAGTAGAAAATTTATTAAAATATTAATATATATATATATATATATATATATATATATATATATATAATCTTCACGCTTTTACACCTTTGAATCTGAAAGTCAGACAATTGAACACATGCCTCACACATGCAAAAATGTTTTTGTAAAAAAATATTTAAAACTTCAAAAATTAATTATTTTGAAGCTTCAGAACTTCAATAATTCATAATAAATAGCCCTTTTGTCAGAAAATTCGAATCTCGTGATATTTTATAGGAAATTCAATTCTCTACAACTTTGCGAGAAGAAAGTTTTTCCAAATTCCAAACAAAAATTAAAAAGAAATCCACAAGCAGGCGATTTTACAATTTATAATCAAATTTGGTCGATAATTGTGTCCACCAACACACAAAATATGTGTTAAACATTTAATGCCACAAAAATACTCTTCCTTCTTATATACTCATATATCCCACATTCATTATAAAAATATCACGAAGTTAATATATTATTAAAATAATATATTTAAATGAATTATTTTATCGAGAAAAGATAAAATATTAATTTTCAACAATTGTCATTTTAAAAATTTTCTCCATCTATATCCACATAAAATCAATATTTTTCTCATCATATAAATCAATAATTAATTATTCACAAATAATATTCTGAGAATCACGATCTTGGTGATCAGGCGGTTCACAGGAAAGAGGGACTTTCAATAAGAATTTCTCCTTCTTGGTAGCATGATTAGGTGACCAAACCTCTCCTTGACAGAACTTTCTAGACATTGCCAATAATGTTATCCAATAATATTATTAGGATAATATGAATTATTGCTTCGATAATGGAAAATCTTGTGTAATGATAATTTATTGAAACAACGATAATATAAAATATCAATATGACAATTATTGAATCAATAAAATAAAATCTTTGAGCAATAATTCTTTGTAACAATTATTGAGTAGTGCCTTCTTACGTAAGAATCAATAATTGGTGAAATACGTGTGTCTTCTTGTCCAACAACAGCGTATTAGCGTGTTTTAACCACCGGTATTCCAACGATGATACTTGGTAACAACTACTGTAGATTATTTATAAACAACTTATATTTGTCGTTTTTTCATCCAATCGCTTTCCTTTATGGGGCCCACAAAAGACTGCGCCGTAGTACGAATATTCCCCGACAGTACAAATATTCCACGACCAAACGAATATTCCCCAACAACAATGAATATTTTATAACCACTTGCTTATTTTGAAATATTTGCGTATTTTACCCATAACTATCCACATTAATCAAATCAACCCTTACTATTTCAAAATAATAAATAGAGGAAAATAAATTTCATTTATTAATAATTTGGGGTCTTACAACCTCCCTCCTTATGAAATTTCGTCCTCGAAATTGGCGTCACGATACCACAGTGTTTGAAAAGATGAGAATACCTCGCTTTTCATTTCCGTTTCCAACTCCCGGTCATTTCCTCAATAGCATGGTTTCTCCACAAAACTTTAACTTGTGGTATAACCTCGGTACATAGGACATGTTCTTTCCTCTACAAGATCTTGGTGGTACCTCCTCGTGCGTTAAGTCTTGGCTATCTCGTCCGGTTCTAACTTCAATAGCGTAGTTTCGGGTCGTCCACATATTTACGTAACATCGACACGTGAAAAGCGTTATGAACACGCGTCATACTTGGCGGTAAAACGAGTCTATAGGCCACAGTTCCTATTCGATCGAGAATTTCAAATGGATTAATAAATCGACGGTTTGAGCTTTCCTCACCTCACCGATTCTCGCTTTTGAAATAACAACTTCTTGCACCTCCTTCTTCAAATTCATCAGCTCCGGTGTGTAGCTTGAACAGCTTTAACTTTATTGATTAAAGTCGATTATACTCGTATATCATCACGTGGGTACCTAGAGTTTTCATCTCCATCTCTATTATTTGTAAATTATACGAAATTAGTCTTTGACAATATCGTACTCGTACTTGTATACGATCTTCCACTCAACACGTCAGCTACCACGTTCATTTTTCCAGGATGGCATGCTCAGAACATATGCTGAAATGAGTCTCCTCTTGAGTTCTTCGAAGCTCTTCCCACATTCTTTGCTCCATTCGAATTTTGTATCTCTACGAGTCAGCTGCGTTAATGGAATAACGATTCGAGAATATCCTTCAACGAATCTCCGATAATAACCAACTAAGCCTAGAAAGCTACGTATTTCGATTACCGACTTAGGTTGTTCTCAACTGTGACTCATATCCCAACCTTGGATAGCATGTTACAATGACACCTATCAGTTTAATATCGCACGAATATGGTGTCCCCTACGGAGAGTCTGGCTTCGGTGCATTCCACAAAGGTAGTCACCAGATAAAGGCTCAGGTACCAAATTCTATAGTTGAATTTTTAACTCCTGAAGTTCAATAAGAGCCATTCGATATAAGATTTTAGAAATACGTTTTGTACCGGGTTCAAAGTCGATACAAAATTTAATATCAGTCTTTGGGAGTAAGCCAAGAAATTCTTCAGGAAATACGTCAGGAAAAATCAATAACAAGAGGAATATTATTCAAATATGACGTGTCTTTATTCAAATCCATAACATGGACTAAGAAAACTTGACATCCGTAATAAATGAATGACTTCATGGCTTGATATGAAAATGTTTGAATACAATGGTTTGATTGCTTGAATTCGAATAACAGGTTGCTTAGAAATATGAAAACTAACAACCTTACGAAAGTAATCAATTTCGGCATGATGAGTAGTTAACCTTAAAATTACATCAAAAGCAAATATCTCAATAGAAATAAGGTTAACAGGTAATGTGATAGTGCCAACCTGAATCAAGCAAGATTTCTAAAAAAACGGATGTAATAAAAGTTTCTCCTAACAGAGTCTCCATAAATAGGTCAAAGTCTAATTTCTCCGTAGTCAAGTTCAAACGTTGAGCGCAAGCAAGAGAGATAAAAGAATGGGTAGAACCGGTATCTAGTAAGGTATAAACTTTGCAAGAATTTATAATTAACTAACCCGTGCTAACTTTGTTCGGGTTCCTCGCATTTTGACCGGTTATGACAAAGCGCTCTTCCAGAATCGTTGACTTTGACTTTTACGGGACATCCTTTTGAGTCACCATTCATTGAATGGGTTTCAATATCGTCTGATCTCGGCGATATGTCCTTCTTTTCCACAATTATAGCATACCTTAAAGCTGTTGGCAGGCGGTTTGGGATGATATGTCCCTCTTTCCGCATTTGTAACATATCTGACCGATGGTCTTTCTCCTCCTTGGAACCCGGTTACTCTTTGGCGGACGCGTCTTCACATGGTGGTTGTTGAATCTCCTCTTTTAAAATCTCCTCCCGACTCGCTTCTTCTATTTTCATGGCCACGATTACCACGAGTGGTTACCGCCTTTGTCCAAGTATTCTTCTTTCTCCATTTGGTTATCGTTATTCGATGATTTGCTATCTTCTTGGTATGATCTGGTTTTGGTCCCTCGGTTGAGCGTACTCGTTATCTCGCTCTAACAACCTGAGCCACATTGACAACATCCGAATAGAGAAAATTTATGAGAAATGAGATCTTGGCGTATGCGAGTTTCAAACCTCTCGAAACATCCGCGTCATCGTTCCTCATTCTCCACCAAATGAGGTGCAAACTGGATAACTCCATGAACTTCGCCTCGTCTTTGGGACACACCGTCATGTTATTCTGCTCTAGTCTAATAAACTCCACTTCATTCATATGCGAATACTTTCGTGGAAGTACTTGTCATTGAACTATTTTTGAAACATCTCCCATGACATCTTTGAAAGGCAAATTTGGATGGAGTGCGCTTCCTGATTCCCACCGATGTCGCCTCATTACGGAACATAAAAGTAGAGAATGAAACTTTCGTTCCTCCGTGCATCCCAAGACATCGAATATCTTGGTAATTTGTTTTGACCCACGTCTCGCCTTAATCGGATCCGGCTTTCCCGTAAGTCGGTGGTCCCAACTCTTTGAAGCTGCTTGTTTGTGACCACCCGTGAATTGCTATCATTTCCTCACGTATTTTGAACACGAGTCTCCTAAATGCGATTTTACATGAAGCGCAAAAAGCTTCTAAACATCCCCTCGTTCATCATGTGCTCGGTGGTGTTGTTCTTTGGAGGTACATTGCCAACTGTTACACGTTCTCCTCGTTGGTAAATACAGGCATCTCCACGGTCTCATTTACTCCATTGTTAATATTCTCGATCGACATTCTCAAATCATCATAAAACAAGGGTTAATTGAAATCAATATATCACATAATATCCCTATATACTAACCAACTAACAAATAAGCTTAGGTAGGACACACTAGCGAAGGATTTACTCGTCTCTCCCTCCTAGTTCTATTCCCAGATCTCCGCCAGAGATCATATCCCTAAGCTCGATACCAAGCTGTGGCGCCCCAAAATAGGTCCATTCCATCCAACCCATTACGAGTCGCCAAATACATGAGTACGAAATAACTACAACTTTATTATTACAACATATAAGCGTGAGTTTAAATACAAATATTGCCATCTAGACAATATCCACAAGCAACTAAATCCCCATCATAATTATTGATACATTATTTTACAAAATGGTGAGGACTACTAACAACTCTCTCTAGAACCTTCATTCCATACCCGACTAGTACTGCTACATTCTCGCCTCACGAGAAAATGGAACAAAAAAGGGTGAGCTCAACTAGCCCGGTAAAGAATATTATGACTAAGATAATATACAACAAATTATCGTTAGTCTCAACAGGGAAAAATCTAATAGAATACTGATAGACAACCGGTTTTAAATCAACAAGCTGCGGCCAAAAACCACAATTCATTAGAAGAGTTAAGTAGAGAATGCAAACTACTATCTTCTATATATGAATTTAAAAGTTCATCGTCGATATTTTATCCTGTAACATCAATCAATATATATACGGAATCAAATATTCATCTTTGCACTCTGAGGCCAAAGATATTCATCGATTAGTCATGTTCATCTAAACACTGTTCATCTTTGCCACTACTGGCCAAAGATATTCATTAAGAAATCATTCATCTTTGCACTACGGGCAAAGATATTGATAATATCATCATTTAGGGTGAGGATGATGAAAAATATTTTAAAGAAAAGCGAATCCGGTGAAACAAAAGAACAAATATTAAGGATTCGTATTTTAAACAATCCAAGTTCAAAAATACTTCATAAGTAATCAGAGTGGAGTAAAATTCAAGAATGATCAAAACATGGATACAATCAAAGCTAGTATCCATAATTGATATTTTGGACAAAAAGAAGAAATTTTAGTTTTCGGTGAATAGTGCCGTATTCGTGAATAGTGCCGTATACATGAATAGTAACTCCGACACCAAAAGATAGAAATTTCACAAAAAACATCTTCACACTTCGTGAATAGTACTCATGAATAGTAACTCGTGAATAGTAACTCATGAATAGTAACTCATGAATAGTAACTCATGAATAGTAATCCCGACATGAAAAGGTTCCAAATTTGATAAAAAGTTCCAATCAATATTTCAACATAATGATATTGAAGAAATAATATCATTTGAGAAGAAAATAACATCTCTTACCTCGAAAGACAAAAGTACTTTAGTAAAAAACAGGATATAGGCTATGACTTGAACTGCACTTAGTATAGCAACACTCAAAGTATACTCAAAATACTCACAAGAATACGTTTGATAATATAGAGAGAAAACTTGAGTTTACGGTGTGATTTTCAATTCTAACCTAAGCACCTATTTATAGGAAAATGCTTAGAAACATGAAAGTAGAAAATTTATTAAATATAATAATATTATATATATATATATATATATATATATATATATATAATCTTCAAGCACACCTTTGAATCTAAAATTCAGCAATTGAACGCATGCCTCACACATGCAAAAAGCGTTTTTGTAAAAAAATATTTAAAACTTCAAAAATTAATTATTTTTGAGCTTGAACTTCAATAATTCATAATAAATAGCCCTTTTTGTCAGAAAATTCAAATCTCAAGTGTTTTTATAGGAAATTCAATTCTCTACAACTTTACGGAAGAAAGTTTTGCCAAATTCCAAAGAGAAATTGGCCGAAATCCACAAAGCAGGCGATTTTACAATTTATAATCAAATTTGATTAATAATTGTGTCACCAACACACAAAATATGTGTTAAACATTTAATGCCACAAAAATACTCTTCCTTCTTATATACTCATATATCCCACATTCATTATAAAAATATCACCAGTTAATATATTATTAAAATAATATATTTAAATGAATTATTTTATCGAGAAAAAGATAAAATATTAATTTTCAACAATTGTCATTTAAAAATTTTCTCCATCTATATCCACATAAAATCAATATTTTCCTCATCATATAAATCAATAATTAATTATTCACAAATAATATTACTGAGAATCACGAGATTGGTGATCGAGGCGGTTCTACAGGAAAGAGGGGCTTTCAATAAGAATTTCTCCTTCTTGGTAGCTATGATTAGGTGACCAAACCTCTCCTTAATGAGAACTTTCTAGACATTGCCAATAATGTTATCCAATAATATTATTCGGATAATATGAATTATTGCTTCGATAATGGAAAATCTTGTGTAATGATAATTTATTGAAACAACAATAATATAAAATATCAACGCGTGACAATTATTGAATCAATAAAATAAAATCTTTGAGCGATAATTCTTTGTAACAATTATTGAGTAGTGCCTTCTTACGTAAGAATCAATAATTGGTGAAAATCTGAGTGTCTTCTTGTCAACAACAGCGTATTAACGTGTTTTAACCATAAGGGTATTCCAACGGTGATACTTGGTAACAACTTCTGTAGAATTATTTATAAACAACTTATATTTTGCGTTTTCTTCATCCAATCGCTTTCAGTTATGGGGCCCACAAAAGCTATGGCGTAAATGCGAATATTCCCGACGATACGAATATTCCACGACCAAACGAATATTCCCCGACAACAATGAATATTTTATAACCACTTGCTTATTTTGAAATATTTGTGTATTTTACCCATAACTATCCACATTAATCAAATCAACCCTTACTATTTCAAAATAATAAATAGAGGAAAATAAATTTCATTTATTAATAATTTGGGGTCTTACAGTCCTAAATTCCGAGAATCACCGAAAGGTCTTGCTAAAGGTTTTAGAAGAAGCCTATCTACCGACAACAGTGGACACGAAAAAGTTTCAACATCTGGTTGATCATATTTTCAACAACAATGTGATATCCTTCCTCGATGATGACATCTGCTTAGAAGGGCCGGTCATTCAAACCGATTGCACATTGCGGTCTTGTCCTCTGGATATATGGTAGCTGGAGTCCTAATAGATGGAGGTTCCTCTCTGAATATCTGCCCATATGCTACCTTGGTGAAGATGAACATCAATCTCAACCGAATTCGGAGTAGCCATACTATCATCAAAGCTTTTGATGGAGCCCACCGGAATTCAGTCGGAGTAATTGAGCTGCCAATCGAAATTGGTCCTCACACATTCTGCGTATCTTTCCATGTGCTCAAGATAGATTCGGGATACAACCTGCTCTTGGGACGACCATGGATTTACATGACAGGGGCAGTCCCCTCCACTCTTCATCAACAGTTGAAATACATCATCAACAATAGCCTAGTCACGTCGATCAACGCTGAGCAGGAGATTCCTCAAGCCGCGGGGACATCTTGGTTCATCAATGCCAATGAGGATGTTGAACCAATTAGTTTTCATACTTTAGAAATAAGCAACACCCAATACCATGCTATTGGAGCACCATTGCCCGAACCCCAGATTTCTGCCGAGGTGATGTCAGCCACTCAAGAAATGATGTCGTTAGGTCATAAGCTGGGACAAGGGTTGGGTAAAGATTGCCAAGGTATCAAGTATCGCATTCGATTAACCAAGCAAGGTGGAACCGCTGGACTAGGCTATTCTGCCAGCTCTCGTCACAGGAATCCTCATAAGCATCATCAGATTCCTTCAGCTTTAACCATCTGGCGTTTAGCTTTGCCTTCAAAATCTGAGTCCGCACAACCTCCTGTAAAGGTGCCAGCCAATGTAATGGCTATGTTATGTCCCAAGCCGGTACCAGTAAAGGGGAAAGAAGTCTTTATTCCAAATCCCTCAGTGGAAGAAGAAGAACAAAAAATCAAGCAAGACGTCATACGGATGATGTTCGGTATACGCATCATTGTTCATGATGAACATACCAACAGATACACCCCAGACGAAGATTGCCCAGACGTAATGGCCATCATTCAGGATAGGGAGGATGATGACAATGCCTCCATCAGTGCGGTCCACCCAGACTTTGCTCTTGCCAATTGGAACAACATTCCTTGCTTTGGTCGTCGAGGTAAAGAGAGGCGAAACTCTTTACGCCTGTAGATATAATAAGCGCTTACTTTTACATACGGTATTAGCGGTTTATTTTGCCGATATATGCTAACAACTGTGTGTATGATCAACGTATTTCATATATACTAAGTGAAAGCATATTTTGTTTCGAGACTCAAAATTTAGATGTACTGTGCTTACGCGTCACGATGCCTCTTCTCCACAAGGATTGTACATTTGATGTAGAGATGAATTGACCTTGATGGATATCTGAGGATGACATTGAGGTGCCTCCGGAAATTAAAGAATGGGTCAAAGACAAACCCAAACCCAACCTTGATCAAACCACTTCTTTCAATCTCGGAACCTTAGAAAGCCCTAAGTTAATCCAGATTGGTTCAGACCTTACCCCAAACCAACAGAATGACGTGGTTACGCTATTAACCCAATTCCAGGATGTGTTTGCATGGTCTCATGAAGACATGGTGGGTTTGTCCGCTGACATTGTTCTTCATCGCCTTCCCATTAAAGAGGGATTTAATCCAGTCAAGCAAAAGCTCAGGTGATTGAAACCAGAGTTGAGTTTAAAGGTGAAAGAAGAAATTGTGAAACAATTTCAAGTTGACATCATAATGGTGTCTACATATCCTGAGTGGATATCCAACATTGTTCCCATACCTAAACCTATAGGGAAGGTGCGAGTTTGCATGGATTACCGGGACTTGAACAAAGCTTGCTTAAAAGACAGCTTTCCCGTGCAATTTATCCACATTCTCATTAACAATACTGCGCAATAGGACATGTACTCCTTTGCGGATTTCTTTGCGGGGTATCATCAGATCATGGTTGCTGAGGAAGATCGTGAGAAGACTACTTTCATTACTCCTTGGGGAACTTTTTGCTATAGACGGTTGTCATTCGGCCTCATCAATGCCGAAGCTACCTATCAACGAGCTATGCTGGCTCTTTTCCACGACTTAATACACAAAGAGATCGAGATCTACGTGGATGACAGTATTGTCAAATCCCGGAAGGAGGATGACTATATAGACCATCTCAGAAAGTTGTTCAACAGGTTGCGTAAATACAACTTGAAGTTGAATCCAGCTAAGTGCGTCTTTGGCGTTAAGTCAGGCAAGTTGCTAGGTTTTCTAGTCAGCCACAAAGGGATTGAGCTGGATCCTGCCAAGATCCAAGCCATCACCGAAATGCCCACTCCTCAGACAGAGAATGAAATACGGGGATTTTTGGGAAGAATCAACTTCATTAGCAGGTTTATCTCCTAACTCACAGCAACCTGTGAGCCAATCTTCAAACTATTAAGGAAGAACTCCTTCATGAAATGGAATGATGAGTGTTAGAAGGCCTTCCTTACAATCAAGAAATAGCTAGTCAAAGCTCCCGTTTTGATGCCACCCAGGGATGATGTTCCCCTGTTTATGTACCTGTCCATAAGTGACAATTCCCGGAAATTTGCATCTTTGGGAATGAGAAGGGCGATAGAGGCGAAGCGAGCTATCTATTACCTCGGCCAAAAGGTTCGTGATGAGTGAACATAAGTACACTCTGATCGAAAAGACGTGTTGTGCTTTAGCATGGGATTCCATGAGGTTACAACGTTACCTCCATGGGCACACAACCCATCTCATATCCCACATGGATCCTCTCAAGTACGTGTTCAAGAAACCCATGTTAAATTGTCGGCTGTCCAGATGGCAGTTTATCCTACAACAGTTTGACATCGTATATGTGACTCAAAAGTCCATCAAAGGTCAAGGAATCGCGGATCAACTGTCCGCCGCACCTTCAGGGGATTTCAAACCCTTAGAAACATATTTCCCTGATGAAGGAGTAATGACAGTGCAGCAACACCATCAGTACAATACGCACCAATCATGGAAGATGTATTTTGATGGAGCTGTTAATATAGAAGGTTACGGAGTGGACCGATTCTAGTGTATGCAATGCGGGAGCGGTATCTGTTGCCATCAAATTACGATTTATCGGCACCAACAAATACTGGTGAGTATGAAGTCATCTCATGGGGCTAAAACTTGCCCGTTCAATGGGCATCATGCGGTTAACTGTCTTTGGAGATTCAAAGTTGGTAATCAAATAATCCATCGGAATCTATCAAACCAAGGAACTACATTTGTTGCCTTACTATCGGCAGGTTTTGAAGATGGCTTTGGAGTTCGAAGAAATCTCCTTTCTACACATTCCTCGTAATCGGAATGACTTCGCGGATGCATTAGCAACTTTGGCCTCCTTGATTCGCATATCAGACAAGGAACATTTGTCGATCGTCACAATTTCCCTGCATAAGGCCCCAGCCTATGGGAATTACATTGGAGAAGTATCGGATGAGCTACATCCCATCCAACATCCCTGGTTTCAGCATATCAAGGAATATCTATGAGATGGATCTACACCCGCTGATGCGAGCCCCACTGAGAAAAGGCGGATCCATAGACTTGCTATGAAATTCTACCTGAGTGGAGATGCGCTCTACAAAAGAGATGCAGGAATAGGTCTCCTTAGATGTTTAGACAAAGATCAAGCCCAAAGGCATATGGATGAAATCCATGGCGGAGTCTTTGGCCCCCACATGAGTGGCTCCCTCCTTGTCAAGAAAATCCTCAGGACGGGACATTATTGACTATCTCTCAAAGCTAATTGCAATGACCACATCAGGAGATGCTATCAGTGCCAGATTCATGAGAATGCTATACACGCCCCTCCACGGGAACTCCACAATATGTGTTCGCCTTGGCCCTTCTCAATGTGTGGAATAGACGTTATCGGGCCCATTGATCCTAAAGCCAGTAATGGTCATCGGTTTATCTTCACCATGATCGACTACTTTACCAAGTGGGTAGAAGCAGCCTCCTTCCCCAGGGTTACTAAAGAAGTCATCATTGCTTTCATCAGAAATAATATCGTTTGTCGATATGGACAATTAGAGGTGATTGTGTCAGACAATGCCAAAAACCTCAACAACAAAATGATGGAGGAATTATGCAGTAAATTCCACATCAAACATCTCAACTTTGTCATCTATCGTCTGAAGATGAACGGTGCTGTTGAAGCGGCTAACAAAAACATCAAGAAGATTATGCAAAAGATGTCCATGACCACAAAGATTGGCACGACCTATTGCTTCGACTTTGTTAGCCTCTGAGAACTTCAATCGCGCACTTCAACTGGGGCAACCCCTACGCTTTAACCTATGGGATGGAAGCAGTGCTCCCATAGAAGTTGAGATGGAATCTCTCGAGTCTTGATCGGCCTTCAAATTTGGATGAAGACCAATGGGTACAAGGCGGTATCACCAATTGTCTCTCATAGATGAAAGGCGAACCGCAGCTATCTTCCATGGTCAATTATATCAGCAAAGGATCGGCAGATCCTACAACAAAAAAGTCTGGCTATGGCAGTTTAAAACACATGACTTGGTTTTGAAGAAGATTCTTGACAACCAAGATCAAGCTAAAAGAAAATTCGCTCCTAACTGGGAAGGCCCGTTTATTGTCAAGGAAGTATTGACAGGAGGCGCTCTCAGATTGCAAGAAATGGACGGCGATGAATTTCTGCAACTCATCAACTCAGACACCGTGAAACAGTATTATGTCTGAAAATAACCAACAAACACCCTGGTGCATCATCATCAGGTCACCAGTCATTCCGGTTCTTTAACCCTTCACCACATACAACTTATCTGCACTTTGCCCCTCAGGGAAATGTACTCTTCAAGCCAGCAGCCTGGATTTCTCCTCTACGTTCCTACAACTTCGTTCATCCCACCGCAGATTGAACCTCTTGCGTTTGCAGTTTGGCTACCCTTACCTGGGATCAAACTTCTCGTACCTACAGTTTATCCTCAACCTAGGATTAAACTTTCTCCCCACACTCGACTCGACGCGCACATGGGATTACGCTTTTTTCTTCTACCATAGAGGCGAACTCGTCGACGATCTCCTCTTGATAATAGAATGCGTCTGCAACCATGTTACATGGCCGGTCGATAATACAAAACAAAACATTTCTACCCTTACAAAAACAAAAACAACCAAAAACATTCCTACACCATGTCGGGCATATCTGACGTTGAACCTCTTACACGAGGTTGAACTACATGAGACCGATCTCTTCTTGATAGAGTGCGTGGCGACCATTCATGGTGCGGTCTCACCCCTACCAAAACACAAACCATTGTCATACGATCTTTGGGATCATCCTTGATCAATACATTTCATTGGCTTCAGACCAAAGGGATGGAATTACCTGAACTCCCCCCAAATAAGAGATTCGGCGACCATCTAAGTTGCGGTCATACCTTAAAGAGCAACACCAATCCATAAAAGATGGAATTAACTAGGCTTCTCCTAAATAGAAGTATTGGCGACCATCTGTGGTGCGGTCAATCTCAGAGAGGAAAGCCACACTCCTCTACACATTTCCATTCAGAAACAAGTCCCAAGACACCAAAGATGGTAGGGATACACATAGATCAATGATCCATTCTGAACTATCCAAAGACAACTCAATGTCCATCCACCCAGGAGGAATTCAGAATACATCAAGACCACAAGCCCTGAAGCAGCAGGAAAATTATCAAACAAATAGCAAGGCATATCTAAAAGGGAAATGATCCAAAAATATATTTCCCTGTCATATATAATGATGTTTGATATATATAAAATGTAAACTGTACATGACAAAATGGCTAAGCTAGTCTGTGCAGGTAAATACAAGCTCATCTACAAGTTAGGGTATATGCGAGCTAACAAGCCCAACATGGCGTCCCTCTCAGAAGACGGAGGCGAAGCTGTGGTCTCCTGTATGAGAATATCCACACGACCCAAAAGATCTGTAGCCATCTGCATGGTGACCATATGATCATCGATATATGCGCTCATCTCTGCAATCATGCCAGTGGTAAGGGACCTCTTTGCGATCTATATCGCGACGGTACGCATCCTGGCGCGGATATAGCCTCATCCCGCTCAACTATCACTGCATCTTTGGCTGATATAGCCTCATCCCGCTCAACATCAGCGGCATCTTTGCGAGCTAATGCATCGTCTCTCTCTAATAGAGTGGCGTCCCTCACATCAAGAGCAGTCGACATCATAGATCGAATCTGGTCTCTCTCAAAGGTCATCAGATGAAGACTACGCTCTAAAGTCTTGTCTTGAGTCTTTGAATCACAAAAAAATCTTGGTACTAGGAGAATCTAGAAGAAATGCTGGCAACCCAGCAGCGGGCTCCTCCTTGATGTAGGTATCAATGTCCTCCATGGGCTCTGCATCGTCTGACTCAATATCCTATTCTGTAGATACTGCTACAGCCGATTAAATCTCTATCTCCATCCATGCGGAATACTCTGCCGAATAACCAGGATAACTAACAAAAAAAGTAGTTATCTCACGCTGATCCCAGCAAGCATACACACGGGATCGGTCCTCTGCTGAGAGATATCGAGAAGCTGAACGCTGACCTATCTCCCCATCAAAAGGATAGAAATCCTAGAACTGGTCGAACTGCAACATCACGGCCAGTGGGTGATAAGTAGTCACACCCCTCAAGCCAGCCAAAGGGAGAAAATCCATGCCCGGAGCATGAGTAACGAAACTGTATGGTGAGCAAAGCCCCAAGCACAACAATATGCTAAATGGATCTCTGATATCTGCCAAAAATGCGGACCAGGAGAGAGCATCTATGCACTCCGATGGCTGAAAGGAGTATGACATGGCCACATCATGGGAGAAGCAATGCCCATGTCTTCTAAGGGTACCAACCGGTCTCAAGTGTGACATAAACCACACATACAACATGATCGAACTCCCTGTGAACACTCCTGTAGGATACGTGCAACAATAGGATGCCGACCTTAGGGTCTCTGCTACGATCATAGGCACAATGGTACGACCCTCCCTAAGAGCTCTCACGGCCATAATAACGCCTATATCTATCTCATCCATATACCGCGGCATGTACACATATGACAGTACACATAGCATCAGTACATCAACTCTGGCCAAACGCCAATGATCCTCCGATGCGGTGAAATTCGCGGCATATCGTGAATAGCTATCCTCTGAGCCAAATCTGTCATACAGAAAACGATGAGAGATCGCGTGGCCAGATGTCAGCTCATCCTGCACTACTCTGCGCCTCAATCTTGTGAGAGTCATGAATCGTCTACTCATGTCTCCCAAACCTAGGTGCACGCAAGGTCTGTCTAAGGGTAGTATCGTCAAACGTGCATACTCCTCCAGAGTAGGAGTCAACTCATGGGTGCCAAAATGGAATACCTACCTATCAGGTAGCCAATGCTCTAGCATCCCGTCTATAAATCCTGCAGGAACCTGAAATGCCAAAAGGGTCATGGTATCTTTGCGGCCAACAGATCTGATCACACATGCGGTGGTGACATGCTATCGTACCACGATCGCATATCTAATACCACCAATGACAGTGGGGTATGATTTATACGGCTAACTGTCGAAGAAGACATCTGTGCAAGCCGTGTCATAAGACCATCCAGGGGTCAATGCCGAATATCTCTGGATATACATATATATGCATAACATGATATATGTATAACAGATAATGGATGGCAATATGATATAGGGAATGAAAAATGATGCATACATTCCTAAATATATCATCATCTAATACATCAGCTCTGTACAGCCACAAATACAAGGAAATGGGGCACAACCGCTCTACTACTAACAGAGGCCTACCAAAAGATATAGCGAGAATGGGGAACAACTACCCAATATCTAACAGAGGCCTATCAAAAGATATAACGAGAATATACATCAAAAGAAGACCAGGGTCTTGATGTCCAGGTCCTCAATCCTGTCCACCTGATGTAACTCCTCCTGAGTCACTGGATCCCTATCAACAGGGATGTCAGGCCTATAAAGAGGAGGATCTGCGCCGGCAAAACCAAATGGGTTGTCGAGGGGCCAAGACACTGTGGAAGGAACAAATGACTCGCTTTCTGCTTTGGATCTCTGTCAGAATCTTTGGATAAATATATGTGCCTGATCCAACTGCCGGGTCAAGCTATCAATCTGGGTCATATGAGTCGGAGCTCGGACACAAGATACCCAATCCGTCATCATCAATGATCCTGGAACCATATCCCCCATGAAGCTCATGATGTGTGCGGGATGGACTCCAATAGTCTGAGGGACCACCACATTTGGAGCGTCTCCACGAGTACATGGGCCCTCTGATAATGCAAAGCCGTCAACCTCCAAAAATGGGATATCAGTGATGGGTGACTGGGATACAGGCCAATGACGCCTGGAAGGAGACAGGATCGGTACACGGATCTCCCTTGTGGTGCTCTTAATAGCACGCTCTACTAAATACAGCTCCCAGCCTCCATCAGTGAAGAGAGGAACTCTCCTGTTAGAGATCAAATACTCGACTCCGGTGGGATGTCCATCCTCAAATCCGATGGTCAAATACTCCCCTGAATAGGGAATCTATGTGATGGTACCCGCCGTCAGCAACTCCAGCTGCAAGCGGCAGTGAGTGAATCCCTCAGATATAGGGACCTCCGGTAAAATAGAATGGTGCCATCGTCATCCTCGTGGATAGGTGTCTAAACCTAACACACTCATAGGACGTAAACATGGGAGCCTCTAATAGGCCCAAAATTGCCAACACAGTGGCAAAACATCTGCTATCAGTAAACACTCTTAACCTATGAATGGAAAAAGACAAGAGAAATACTCACCAGTAAAAATGGGTAAAATCTTAGCCAAGCCTCGGTCAAACCCTATGAGCACATGCGCATGCCCCGGAGGAAATAGGCAAAGGTGTAAGAGCCCCAGTCATACTCTCCTATACGGTCAACATCACGTGTGGCGCTGACCAAAACGAAAGATATCGTGGAAGAGTTATCTGCTATGAAGCAGCCTTGAATGATCATCAGGAACAACCACCGCAAAACGCGATCCCTGATCCTGACATCATCAGGCATGGGCTCACTCAATAGCCTGCTCATAGCATCTACGCTCAAAGGACCTGAACAGACAGTCCTGCCTTTAAGCGCCTCCGCCAGAACTCCTAGTAAGGATTAGACAGCAGTAGGGGTGATATTCGCCATGCAAGGCACTGGCTCCCCTCCAAAGTCCATACCTGTGATAAATCGCCAATCCATAGGCGTCATCATCACCTCGTAATCCAGCAGGTGGAGTGACTGAGTCTGATGAAACTATCGCTCATACAATGCCCTGAGGTAACCCCAGGGACAACGACGGGGAAGGATAGAGAAGAACGCCCCAAATCCCCACTCATGCACTACCGCTCTGTAGTCAAGAAGGAAGCGCCTGGTACATGGAGTGAATGCTAAACCAGTTCCCTCGAGGCTGTGTAAAACCAGGAACCTACATGAAATGCAGATCAACATCAAAACCCTTTAATCCTCATCAATAGGAAAGAAGGAATATCAAAGTCTAACGCCATACCTCGTTGGCATGCAAGTACATCGATGGATGTCTGCCCAAATCACCCAGCAACTCTGGGTTCACCACCTGAATGCTCGGAAGCTCCCTGCGAGGGACATGTGCAGCAGGAGCGGGATCCTCAATCGGAATATTCGCCTCCTCGTCCTCAAAGTCCGGAACATCTACCTGGATAGAACGTATCACGGCCTCCACCAACCAGCGCGAAATTTATGCGGCGGAAGCAGGGACGAGGCACTTTAGAAGCCCTCCGCCGTACGCCAGAAGCGGTCCTATAGGAACTGCTCGGCTGATCCGGATCCATAATATCTGGACAACAAGTCTCCAAATCACCTCTAAAAGGGTGTGGTATTTCCTTACCTGGAGCTTTCTAAAATGCATTTTATGACTATATGCATGCATGCATTTACTTTAACATATAATAGAGTTAGAATGCATGACTACCCAATGCCTACATTTGGAAAATTTTTTCCATAGTCCCCTTTGAAAATAGGACTATCCACACGCACACAGGCATGTCTAGGTGACCATTCAGTAGCACACCTGCCCTAAATTCATATACATAATATATGCAATAAAAATCAAAATCATCATGCACAAGGCCAACCTCAATGCCAGGAGTACTTTGCCTTTCTACCTTTTACTCATTGGACCTCAAATAGGATAAAAAATAGCAGAAAAAGGACTGTCTCAGAAGTCAAATTTTTTTACATCATTATGTTCAGCATGGTTTAATACTAACATTTACTATGTTGAATATTTTTTATCAAGTTATTTGTGCATACATAATCACTACTATGTGCTTAGATGCATTTTGTGCGATAACGCACAATCTAACGGATAGAAACTGGAAAAAATACATGCATACGCTACCAGGATAGTGTAAAACAACATGCGGTGGCGAAATTTTGAAGCGGTACGAACTCAGCAGATCTGAAGATAGCTCGTGGTTTTTTCTAAATGAAACAAGTTGAAAGTGACTTGTGAAGACCAGCCTGCAGGATTTATAATCCACGTCTGGCCGCAGGCCCACCCGCAGCTGCAGTAGGTGCACCTACGGCACCTTTATATGGGTCCCACCCCTCCGGCTCGGTCCAGTTCGAGTTCAAACGGAGTTCTTATGGACTAGAAAGGTCAAAACGAGATAAAAACGCCACTCGATTGAGGAAAACTGCATACAATCCTGGTCTTCTCAGATGAGACTTTGAATCTATACATCACTCATTGGTAGTCGCCTGAACACAAGGCATACCCTGCCGATGACCTCAGTTGTCACAAGTTACGTACGGCAATACCTTATACAGGTCCGATGCTGCCGACTCTGGGTCGTTACCCTAGGTGATTTCCCGACGGGGGTTACAACGTAGATCCCCAGTGGGGGTTACAACACGTTCATTCGTTGACTTGTCATGTCAACGAAGGTCAAGCAACCTTGACGTCATTTCAACCGATAGCGATTAAACCTATCAGAGCTCTAGAGCTATTTGAGGTCTTCATACCCAACTGCTCGTATTCCCCAGCGGATCCCGTACGGGGTCTGTATGAATGCTCCATTGATCTACATGACATCGGTGAAGGTCAAGCAACCTTGACAATCTCTCTGAATCTCGATCGTTGATTCACACGTCAGCGAAGGTCAAGCAGCCTTGACAGTATATCCCATAGGATTTCTCAGCCGTTGATTCACATGTCGGTGAAGTACACATCAACTAAGGTCAGGCATCCCTGACATCATTTGTTGTTGGCAGTAAATCCAGCAAGATCTTGACATGTTCTAGCGATACCAACCAGAAAAGGTCAATGTTATCAAAGAGGATAGATGATGGAATATGTTATACACATCCTCAAGACAGATCAAGCTTTATCCCCACAGATCTCTTGCACATAAGAGATACCTCTTCGGGATCAAATCGTTATCAAGAACACAGGAATTTGGTGATAACTCCAACATCAACATCCTAATAGATTTGGCTTACACATCAGATCTGGTCAGTATTGCTAATCCCCAGTTGAAGCAACAGGGATCCAGCAATCATCCCCAGCATGTTGGGCTACAACCCCTTACACATGCATCATACCTTTGCAACATTTTTCTACCTATATTACCATGTTTTTCTTGTTGCGTTTCAAGTGTCTAGGATTCTTTATCCTACCCATGCATCGCCATGTATGAGTATGATAAAGAGGGGCATCTGTAGACACTCAAAATTTTCTGTACCATTGTTACTAACATTGCAGGAGGACATATTAGTCTTTTAAGAGAGAACCCTAAAAGACAATCCAAATCCATACCGGATACTACCGGAAGTTCAGCATCAAACCCCGAATCGCAATCTGGGAGTAACGATTTCAACCTCGGTGATAACCCCGAGGCCTGCAGATACAATACCAGAACTAACACCGGAGAAGACCGATTAATCTCGGAGATGACTCTGAGGTATCCAGTCTCAGTCCCGACCATGGGAATAGCCACTAACCTTGGTGATAACCCCAAGGAATGCAGTTTCGGTGATAACCCCATTAATGATTGTTTCAAATGCGACCAGCTTCAATCTCAGCGCTCACAACAAGGTACACTGCCCCAACCCGGTAATAACATCGGGAAGACAGACACACCTCAAAGATGACAATGAGAACCTTCAACAATTGCAGCAGTCCAATCTTAGCGAAGTCTGAGCAACGTCTGCTTTATCAGCCCAATCCGGTGATAACACCGGTGAGGGGAAAAATCGTCATCTCGTTAAACACGATGCCACATCATGTCTCAACGCAACGATGTCCCACAAGGCTAACTAATCCTGAGTGACTATTGTGCGGGGTAACGGATGAAAGTTTAAGCTTGAAGACCGGAGGGCATCGTCCCATCTTCAATGACTTCGTACAAACTCTAATCCCATGCCATCGTACAACTCTCGACAACGGCGGTCCGAATTAGGTCCTATATACCTCAAACGGATGCCCGGATTGCACTTCTGAATATCTAAGTGGACATTTACGATTGCACGAGTGCGTGCCGAGAGACGACGGGCAGATAAACCCGAAAGCAAACCGGGTTGCCTCTGGTACACACAATGGCTCGCTAGCAGTACACTGTGGCTAATATGCCTATAAATAGAGGGCTTGAGGTGCTGATTTTCTACCGAAAAAGGCGGGAAACCAAAGCCTGATTCGCTCTACACTTCGCCCTTATAGTGTATTTCCACTTTCAAACACCCTGTGAGCTCATATATAGCCTCTTTGTACCCATAAAAGCCAGTGTTTACCCACTCTAAAGATATAGAAGCTTTTTTTATCAGTCAGCTGTAAGCCTTCTCAAACACTTTAGAGTCTCTCTCTTCATCTTTGCACACACCCTTCTACACGTTGAGACTCGTGTTGCTTGCTTTTGCAGGACTTGATTCAGTGGTTTTATTCGATCTGTATATATATATATATATATATATATATATATATATATATATATATATATATTGACTAACTTTATCGAGTTATGCCTCAATTGAGCCTAGACTTCGGTCTGGAGCATTTATTTGCTTTTATATATATATATATATATATATATATATATATATATTTACATTTATATATATTAGCTGTGTGTCAAACTTTGTTCGATGAGCCTAGACTTGGTTTGAGTGCGTTTACTCGATTTATATATATATTTATATATATATGAAGCGTAGTGGAGACTACATTCGATGAGCACAGATTTTTATATCAAGTGCATTTACTATCGCTTTTATATATATATTTATACTTATATATATGACACGTGGTCGAACTTTGTTCGATGAGCACAGATTTTACATCCGGTGTGTTTAATGTTTATATATATATATATATATATATATATATATATATATATATATATATCGTCACTTTGGAGTTTTCCTTCGTGGCGGTTGGCCGTATTACATCTTTATTTACGTTTTGTCACGCTTTGGAGTTTCCTCAAGTGGCGGTTGATAACTTTAATGACTTTATTTACATTTCGATCCCCGTGGAGGTGCTTCGTGGTTGGTGATCCTGTCTGTATATATATATTTACAGCTTTTATATATATATACCTGCTTACTGCTTTAATACAAATTGCATCATTATGTACGCCTAGGAATCATGTTATCACAGATTCATCCCATTGGATCTAGATTCAGTTCCGGTGATGGATATTTTCGGTTATGGCGACATAAATTATTACGTGGTGTGCGAATTTCCTAAGATGGTTTCCATACCCACGAGGAAGTCGGCATTATTTTTGTATAATATTTTCGTATGGATGCCTCGCATTCGTCAAATAAAATCAATTCAGCCGCTCACTTAATAAAAATGGGAGTGTAAAAGGTCTCAATTACTATTGAGCATCAGGGTTTGAAAAAGCTTTTTATAAAACATCATTGCTTATATCTTGCTAAAAATTGAATTTTACATAAATTCAATCCACATGTATATATAGGTTGACGAGGCCTCACACTACTTCCAAATAACGGCACATTGACCCACACACACACACATTCAGATAATAGTTTCTTGAAAAGAGGCGGTCACCATGGTAACACGGATGTCGAGGGGTGCCTAACACCTTCCCCCCGCATAACCAAGTCCCCGAACCCTAATAAATCTCGGTTTCACCAGGCAGTTTAGCGATGTCATATCACTGGGTCAATGTGCAAACCTTTTCTCAGTTGTGTTGGTACAACCATTTAAAAAACCAACTGGCGACTCTTAACAGTCCAATCGTTGACATCATACATGTCGGAGCTTTTTCACTTGTTTTTTCAAACAAATCTCACCTAAAATGAGAACACCAAAGAACAAGTAACGGAAAGGGACACCCAAAAATCCCGACTTCGACAATCTTAACTCTTTTATTTTTTCAAAAGTTATAGTTTTATTCTCTTTTAAAATCCTCTGTAAAACTTTGTGAGGGTTGAATTATTGGTTATATATAGTTTTTATATGATAAATTGATTGTTATAAAGTTGTTTTCATAAGTTTATAGATGTGTTATAGTAAATTATTTCATGTTATGTATGTATTTGTGAAGGAAACCATATTACAATGAAGTGGTATGAAAATATATGAATATAGCTTATTTTAAAGTAAAATGGAGGTTTAATTCTTTTGTATAATATATAAGTTGACTATTAACTTTGAAAGTAGATGAATAAACGTAAACAAAGTATTTTGAATTACTTGTTTTTGATGAAAAACAAAATCACAGTGATGATTTTCACTGAAAATGTCAAAAAGTTAAGTTTTATCAAAAATAGTGAAATTAGATGTTTTAAATTTCAATGTTTATATCGTTATATGGGTAAAATTATGTTAAGATACCTCAAATTATGTTTGTGTGGAGTTTATATATGTATTATGTGTTAATTTAGTTGTTAGAAAGTAGCTTGTAGGCCAAAATTGGCTTTGTTTATGTTGTCACCAAGTAGGTTAAAGTAAATCGCTTCATCTTGTAATTGGCGTCGTCATGAAGGAGTTCTTGTCTTGCATGGCGCCAAGTATTGGTGTAACAACTCGATATTTTCTGTATAAATAAATCAGAAATTTTGCATATAAATTTTTTTTTTTATTTTGAGGATGAGAATTTGTACAAGATAATGTATGTATGTAATTATGTAATAAATAAAAATATATTTATTACATGAATGTTTTCAAATAATTTTATTTTAGAATAATTGAATATTATAAAGTTTATTCTTACAATAATTAATTTTATAGCGAAGTGTTTTTATTAATTATTTTCTATGAAAATATGATTATATATTATTTAAATAATATATGAAATGATTTTAGAATTATTATAATAATTATTCTATTATATGAATTTTCGTACAAATTATTAAATTAATTATTTTACATTAATTATTAAGGTTAAATATGGAAGAATAAATCGAGATATGGAATCAAACCCTAATTTTAGATTTTTATTAAGGAATGAGAATAATAATATTATATTATTATTTGTCGATTGTTATAATTAGGTATGCTATGTGTATAAGGTTAATGTGAGGATGGGTTTGATGAAACAATTTTAATGTTACTAATAAACCCTAGTTTGAAGTCAAATGAGACTTTAAAATCATGCTAGTAATTATGTTATGTGATTAATGATATTTATTATAATATTATTTTATTTTAGTACTGTGAATATGTACAACATATGTGTACACTGATAATGGTTGGTCAATTATGATACAATATTACAAAACTCTGGTATTATTTTAATAAACCCTATTTCGATAGTCAAATAGAACTGTAAGATTTCAAGTAATTACGTTATGTTATGAATGTCACGTGTTATGTGGTATATGATTTGTATTGACGGTTTAAAAGTTAATTAAGAAACCCTAATTATTATTTAGGAAACCTAATTAATTAAACACCCTATTACAAATTTATAACCCTAATTTAAAACTCAATTTGAGTTCGAAACTGCTATGTAACGGTGTGATTACGATTAAGGTTAAGTATTATATAATTTTAGGGCAAAGGTGCAAAAAAACCCCTAATGTTTACACGGATGTCCCACTTCCACCCTAAACTAATTTTTTTTCCAAATCTACCCTTAACATTACATTTTTGGGTCGCTTCTGCCCCTGTCGTTAAGAAAAGACAAACGGCGTTAAAATTTGATGACGTGGCATACTTAAATATAATAAAAATTTTAAATAAAACAATATATATCATTTAATCAAAACAAAAAATACTAAAATTCAAAATAAAAAAAGCATAACATATTTACATGATTTAATCAAAATACTAAAATTCAAAACATAACATATTTACATCAAATACTAATTAAAAAATACTAAAATACTAAAAAAATAAATTTAAAAAATACTAAAATACTAACATTACATTTTTTTTAAAAATTCTATTTTTTAAAAAAGTGCATTTTTAAAAATTCTATTATACTAAAATTGTTTTTTTTTTTATAAAAAAAAAGCATTTTAAAAAGTTCCTTTTTTAAAAAAAAAATATGTTTTTTTTTAAATTGCTTTTTTTAAAAAAAAATCCTCTTTTAAAAAGTTTGTTTTAAAAAAATTTATATTTTTAAAAATTCTATTTTTAAAAAAATCTATTTTAAAAATTCAGTTTTTTTTTTAAAAGAACATTTTTTAAAAAATTCCGTTTTCTTTAAAAAGGTGTTTTTAAAATTCTTTTTTTAAAAAAATTGCTTTAAAAAAGTTACATTTTTTAAAAAATTTGTTTTTAAAAATTTTGTTTTTAAAAATTACATTTTTTTAAAAAAATGTTTTTAAAAAATTCTATTTTTTTAAAAAATTGCTTTTAAAAAGTTCTATTTTTTTTTAAATTACATTTTTTAAAAATTGCATTTTTAAAAAAAAAACATTTTAAATAAAATCTATTTTTTAAAAAAATTTGCTTTTAAAAAGTTAGTTTTTTAAAAAATTCTATTTTTTAAAAAATTTTGCTTTAAAAATTTCCGCTTTTTTAAAAAATTCTATTTTTTAAAAATTTATTTTTTTAAAAATTACTTTTTTAAAAAATCTTCTTTTATAAAAGTCTATTTTTTAAAAAAAATCATTTTTTAAAAATTCTATTTTTAAAAAAATTGCATTTTAAAAATTCTTTTTTTTAAAAAAGCGCTTTTTAAAAGTTCCGCTTTTTTAAAAAATTACATTATCTGGTGAAATGACGACCCAAAAATATAACGTTAAGGGTACTTTTGAAAAAAAAAAATTAGTTTAGGGTGGAAGTGGGACATCCGTGTAAACATCAGGGATTTTTTTCACCTTTGCCCTATAATTTTATGATTAATTAGGTAAACCCTAATTAATATTTAGAAATATTAATTTCTAAAAATCCTAATATTTATTTTATAAATCCTAATTTATTTAAATTGTAAACCCTAATTGTTGATTGGAAAGCTTAATACTAATTAGTGGGTCTTAAACCTAATTAGCAAGTTCTAAGTAATTAGAAATCTAAACTATTTTAGAAAACCTAACTAATTAACAAACCATAATTTTCCAATTTTAAGAAACTAAATTTTTCATTTTTTTTGCAAAATCCTAGAAATCCTACGACACTTTGTGCTAAACCATAGGGTTAAACCCTAAGGGTCAAACCCTAAGGGTTTGCCAAATGACCTTAGTGCCATTAAAATTACAATGGAAAGGACCATTTTGCCCTTTTATACATAATTGAAGCTAACTTGTATTTTGGACAACACTTTAGTGGGTGACCTAATATTACCAACCCCATGTGACAAAAATTTACAGCATATCAGCCATATATCTCGCAAGCTCAGTGCATCTACCAAGTATATAAGGTTCATGTGAGAGAAAAGTGCTCATTTTATTGCATTATTTACCAACACTCAATCTAGAAGTCTCTCTCTACAAAACCCACGAAAAATACTAGCATACCAGTCCCAAAACACAGCCCTACGTTTATCATTAACAAATCACAAGATCAGAAGAAAGGATCAAGGTGTAAAGAGGTATAAAAACCCTAGTTCGAAAATCATGTGATATGTTGTAAGATGTTATGTTTTTGTGTTAAAACATGTTATATGTAGTGTGTATAGATGATCTGGGTTGGTATTTGATAGATCCATAACCTTTAAATACACGAAATTGGTGTTTTACAAAAATATGGGAAATTTTTTTTGAGGTCTGACAACGAATGTCAGACCCTGTAGATCTCATGATGTTAGACGTTTTTGTTGTTTAAATGTTTGGTCTTGTAGTATGTTGTGCGATCTGTGTTCTGGAACTGGTATCATGACCAGATCATGCATAGATAGCAAGCTATTAGTGGTCAAAGGTCGTTGACCGACCATAACTTTTCAAATCTGGGTAACCCAGAATTTTTCCAGAAGTCTGACAATGTTTTTGCAGGCCTCTTATCTTGTTGTTGTTAGTTATATATGCTATGTTATTGTTATGGTTGTGTAAACGGACTTGAGTAATATCAATGCATGTCTTTATAATCCTTAAATATTGCACAGAATCCTAGGAATTTGTGGTCAAAGTAAGCCAGACGAAACTGCCGGATGAAGATTCTGGGTAACCCAAAAATCTTCAAAGGCAGTTCCTGACCACTAATTTGACCGGCTTAGATCCATCGTCTGTGTTGATAAAATGTTATAAAATTGTTTGATAATGGTACTCTGACATGAATACTACAACTATGAACCATTATATCTCACAAACTAGAACCAGGACGTAAGATATAAGGATTCTAAGTAGCACCCATGAACTGTTCTTAATTTCTGGGTAACCCGGAAATGAAAAACAGCTCTGACAAGCGTTTCTGAAGGATAGATCTTTCTATTGTGTTACGATTTGGTCATGAGACATGTTTAGAGTTGTAGTACTACATCACTACTACAACATTAACTTAATTTCAAACCGATAAACTTGAAGATCAGTGTTCTGGATTTGGTCAAACTTGTTACCTTACTAACTGTCGATGAAGATCCGGGCAGCCTCAAGAACACATTCAGCGACAGTTTTGTCGCCTAAACTACCTTTAGCGACACTTATTTTCTGAAAATTAATTATTTTTATTAAATAAATAGAAAAATTAGTTTTTAATTATTAAAAATACAAAATAAATTATTAAAAATTATTTTAAAATCTGAAAATTAGTTTTTATTTATTTTGAATATATTTCATAAATATTTAATATTTTTGGAATATTAAAAGTATTTAATTTATTTAATTATAATATTAAATAAATTATTAAAAAATTATTTTAATACATGAAAAATAATTTAAAATTATATTAGGGTATAGGAAAATAATTTAAGTTATTTTTGATAACTTTTAATATTTTGTCGATGAATTTCATTAATTATTTAATATTAATGGTAATTAATGTTATTTAATAAATGTATTAAATAAATTATGAAAAATAGAATTAATGATTTAAAAATCATTTAAAGGTTATGAAAATATGTTAAGTTATAAATGACTTTTGATATTTTGTCATGAGAAATATTAATAATTTAATATTAATGATATTAGATTTATTTAATAATTATATTAAATAAATTAGTTTAAAAATGATTTTAATATTATAAAAATAATTTTAAATGAAAATAAAGATTTTAAAAGTATTTTAAGTTATAAAAAATAACTTTCAATATTTAAAGGTAAATTTCATTAATTATTTACTATTAATGATATTAGAATTATTTAATAAATATATTAAATAAATTAGTTTAAAAATGATTTTACAATTATTAAAATCATTTTAAATGAAAATAATGTGTTTAAAGATATTTTAAGTTATAAAAGATAACTTTTAATATTTAAAGAATAATTTTTTAATAATTTAATATTAATGATATTAATTTAATAATAAGTGATATTAAGTTTATTTAATGATTATATTAAATAAATAGTTTAAAAATGGTTTTATTTATTTAAAATCATTTAAAAGGATATAAATGAATTCAAAATATTTTAAGTTATGATTAAGGACTTTTAATATTTTGATAAATAAACATTAATACTTTAATATTAATGATAATTATTTAAAATGATTTTAATTCTTTTAAAAATTATTTAAAGGTAATATTAATACTTTAAAAGTATTTTAAGTTATTATAAATAACTTTAACCTTTTGGCAATGGTTTCATTAATAGTTTAATAATAATTAAATATCAATGATAATAGGATGGTTTAATATATAAATTATTTAATAATGATTTCGATGTTTGAAAATTTATGATAAATGATAATAAATGTTTAAAAATTATTATAAGTCATTTAAAAATAATATGACTAATACTTACAGATATTGAACTACAGGATAGAGTCTTAGACTTGATAATTACCCGATAAAGCCGTCGGTACACCGACATATTTCAGAAATTGATCTGGACTTAGATATTTTGACTATAATTATGTTTATTTGTGATTCAATGGTTGTGGAACATATGTGACAATGTGATTAGGTTATGTGCTGACTGCGATAAGCAGTGCTATGTGTTATAGTATGTTATTCTAATCGATCAAATGATCTTATTAATGATAGGTTTCGATATAAAGATAGAACTAAGTTACGAACTGTAAGCAACGCATCAGACAAGTATCTTACCTTTGCATTTCTTTTATGCAATGGACATGAGTAAGAAGTTTCAGAAATATATTATTATTATGCTATATTATTAACCCTATTGTGATATATTCTATATCCGGTCATTGTTTATCAACATGTTAGTATATGATAATTCAGATATATATATTTTGTTCGTTAATTTCTATATATGGTTATACAAGTGTCCCCACTTAGATAATCATTGTATTTAATCACATGTTGATATATATATATATATAAGCCGTATAAGCTATTTGATCAGCTAGACACAAATTTTAAAATGTCATTGAATATGATAAAAAAAAATTGTATCCAATCAAATTATTTTGGTTCAGATTCTAGTCTAAGTATGAACATCCCGATCACGGGAAAATTTTTATGCGCCAAGGCAGACAAAGGATGAACGATAATATTGTTCTAGCAATGTAGTATTGATCAATACAGGGCTCATTGGGATGATCACCATCGCGCCCGTAAGTTATGATGGTTTGCAGATGAAGTTCTGCTAAACCTTACCGAAAATTTAAAATAATGTTCATAGTATGTTGACTACCCTATATATATAGTCTATACGTAGTTTCAAAAGTTTGAGATAGAATTGTTATGTTGTTATTATCGGTTCAGTTTACTTCACAACTATAAATTCGTTGTAGAAGTGATGTACAAAAAAAAAATTATTTCTTTTAGCTACTTATATTTCTAATTGTTATTACTTGCTGGGCACCCAAATGCTCACCCTTGCTTAAATTTAAATGTTTTCAGCTAGGCATGAACAACTTGAAGGTTCAGACAAGAACAAGTGAAAAGGAAAGCAAACAGAACATGTTTAATGGTATCTTTTGTAATAGTTAGACTGTATTAAGATAATGATATGTATTATATATCATGTAAAGAATTATAGTAAAGGTTACGTACTTGGGATTAGACTTTGATAAATGTAAGTTAAGTTTGATATTTATATTATTGTTTTTATTATTAGTATTATTCCACTCATAGAAATGGTATCGTGAAGAACCGAGTTCGGGTTTCAAGTACTCGAGTTTGGGGTCTTTACAAGTTGGTATCAGAGCTTAGGGTTTGAAACCTTAGGTGGGTTAGACCTTAGGCTATAACCTTTGAACAGAGGGAAACATTGAAAATATAAATAACTCATATAGAGTTTATAAAGGAGATGAATTGAATAAATTCATCGTCAAATAAAATAAAAGATAACTTATATAAAACTATTATTTGTTGTGTATATATATTATATGCTAACCAGGATAACTTAGGTGTGTAGATGTCAGATAGAAAAGAATTAGAATACCTTGTATTGTAAAGAAGGAGTCGATCACCATAACCGAGCCAATATCAAAGCCAATAGCTGAAATAGAGGCTCACATTGAAAGCTACCTCAATGATGTGGTTGTTTTGAAAAGTATAGTACCAGACCATGAAATGATAGTATGACTGATAGGTAGAGTATAATTAAAAAATATGTGATTAATGTCGAGTTCTTAAACTCATATGTTTGTGGTGAGTTCCTAAACTTATAATGTGTTGTAAGTTGGACGAACTAAGCGTAGTTAGGTGTGAATGGATTATTTAGGATAATGGAAATATATAGAATACTAAGCAATTGATCCTTAGTTGAGGCGTAAGAAATAAGTAGTACTAGTATTACTTGATTATGTATGATGTTATGTAGTGTATATGATAGGTATGTTTGTATATGGTAATATTTGTCAAATTTTATATAAGTTGTGGCAGCGATTCCCGACTTTTGAGTCACAAAGGGATAACGGATGTTTAAAGCAATATGTGCTATGGTATGTCAAGTGATATGAGTATGAATTTATATGGGATTAATGAAATAAGTTGGTATAAAGTTAGTAGTTAATTGTATGAGTACTGGTTAATGCAGAAAACCAAAATTTTAAAATAGATAATATTTTGAGTACGTGATTATTCGAATAGAAAGTTTTGTGTTATATGATTAAGCGTATACCATAAGGTTTAGAATATAAGTTAATAAGAATAATTTATGATAATGTCGCCAAGACGAAAATGAAACTAAGGGGCAGAAGAACCTGTCAACAAAGCTGGAAGACAACCAGACCCGATACAGAATTTTGCGAATATGGGTGATCAAGCTATGCAGAACGGAATACCAGCCGCGGAAAGATCAGCCAGATAATCGATCGACGAACGTCAAAGACTTCAAGGCGTTCGTACTGCCAGGATTTAGCGGATCAACTAACCCTGTTGACGCGTTTATGATAGCTAGGATAATGAAGGGTCAAAAGATAGTTTTGTCACCTATACGATAAAAGGAAAGGAGATAGAAGGAAAGTCTGTGTGTTTTAAGTATGAATCAATGGAGTAAAAGGTGGAAGATTGTCCAAGAAGGAGATGGGAGGCAAGGAATGCGAATAAAAGAAAAGGCAGCAGGACATTAGTGACGACGGGACCAACATCAACAATCAAACCAACGAGATCAACCGCAAGCGTCTTCAACATGACCGTTCAAGATATCGTGGCTGTCGGGGATGCAACTCCAGGTATTATTCTAATCAATATTATTTTCTTATATATTATTTTTTATATATAATAACCTATTTTATAAAGATATTTTGAAAGAGGAATTTGAGTTCTCTTAGAAATCAAATTTCCATTTAATAAGATAGATAAGCTTATGCTGAATATTTAAAGATCGGTTCGATTAATTATGATCGAGATCTACTTGCAATGATTATGTATGCTATGTACCCTGGTATATATAGGTTTTAAAATGGTGATTCCGGGGACGGAATCTTTATAAGGGAGGGTGAATGTAACAACACGATATTTTTTGTATAAATAAATCAAAAATTTTGCATATAATTTTTTATTTATTTTAAGGATGAGGATTTGTACAAGATAATGTATGTATGTAATTATGTAATAAATAAAAATATATTTATTACATTAATGTTTACAAATAATTTTATTTTAGAATAATTGACTATTATAAAGTTTATTCTTACAATAATTAATTTTATATAGAAATATTTTTTTATTAATTATTTTCTATGAAAATATGATTATATATTATTTAAATAATATATGAAATGATTTTAGAATTATTATAATAATTATTCTATTATATGAATTTTTGTACAAATTATTAAATTAATTATTTTACATTAATTTTAAGGTTAAATATGGAAGAATAAATCGAGATATGGAATCCATACCCTAATTTTGGATTTTTATCAAGGAATAAGAATAATAATATTATATTATTATTTGTCGATGTTATAATTAGGTATGCTATATGTGTAAGGTTAATGTGAGGATCAGTTTTGATGAAAAAATTTTAATGTTACTAATAAACCCTAGTTTGAAGTCAAATGAGACTTTAAAATCTATCTAGTAATTATGTTATGTGATTAATGATATTTATTAGAATATTATTTTATTTTAGTACTGTGAATATGTACAACATATGTGTACATTGATAATGGTTGGTCAATTATGATACAATATTACAAAACTCTGGTATTATTTTAATAAACCCTAATTCGATAGTCAAATAAGACTGTAAGATTTCAAGTAATTACGTTATGTTATGAATGTCACGTGTTATGTGGTATATGATTTGTATTAACGGTTTAATAGTTAATTAAGAAACCCTAATTATTATTTAGGAAACCTAATTAATTAAACACCCTATTACAAATTTATAACCCTAATTTAAAACTCAATTTGAGTTTGAGACTGCTATATAACGGTGTGATTACGATTAAGGTTAAGTATTATATAATTTTATGATTAATTAGGTAAACCCTAATTAATATTTAGAAATATTAATTTCTATAAACCCTAATATTTATTTTATAAAACCTAATTTATTTAAATTGTAAACCCTAATTGTTGATTGGAAAGCTTAATACTAATTAGTGGGTCTTAAATCTAATTAGCAAGTTCTAAGTAATTAGAAATCTAAACTATTTTAGAAAACATAACTAATTAACAAACCATAATTTTCCAATTTTAAGAAACTAGATTTTTCATTTTTTTTGCAAAATCCTAGAAATCCTACAACACTTTGTGCTAAACCTTAGGGTTAAACCCTAAGGGTCAAACCCTAAGGGTTTGCCAAATGACCTTGGTGCCATTAAAATTACAATGGAAAGGACCATTTTGCCTTTTTGTACATAATTGAAGCTAACTTGTATTTTGGACAACACTTTAGTGGGTGACCTAATATTACCAACCCCATGTGACAAAAATTTACAGCATATCAGCCATATATCTCAGCAAACTCAGTGCATCTAGCAAGTATATAAGGTTCATGTGAGAGAAAAGTGCTCATTTTATTGCATTATTTACCAACACTCAATCTAGAAGTCTCTCTCTGCAAAACCCATAAAAAATACTAGCATACCAGTGCCAAAACACAGCCCCACGTTTATCATTAACAAATCACAAGATCAGAAGCAAGGATCAAGGTGTAAAGAGGTATAAAAACCCTAGTTCGAAAATCATGTGATCTGTTGTAAGATTTTGTGTTTTTGTGTTAAAACATGTTATATGTAGTGTGTATAGATGATCTGGGTTGGTATTTGATAGATCCATAACCTTTAAATACACGAAATTGGTGTTTTAAAAAAATCTGGGAAATTTTTTTTGAGGTCTGGCAACGAATGTCAGGCCCTGTAGATCTCAGGATGTTAGACATTTTTGTTGTTTATATGTTTGGTCTTGTAGTATGCTGTGCGATCTGTGTTCTAGAACTGGTATCATGACCAGATCATGCATAGATAGCAAGCTATTAGTGGTCAAAGGTCATTGACCGACCATAACTTTTCAAATTTGGGTAACCCAGAATTTTTCCAGAAGTCTGGCAATGTTTTTGCAGGGCTCTTATCTTGCTGTTGTTAGTTATATATGCAATGTTATTGTTATGGTTGTGTAAACGGACTTGAGTAATATTAATGCATGTCTTTATAATCCTTAAATATTACACACGAGAATCCTAGAGATTTGTGGTCAAAGTAGAAAAGCAGATTAAATCAAGCAAGATAAAGATTCTGGGTAACCCAGAAATCTTCAAAGGCAGTTCCTGACGACTACTTTGACCGGCTTAGATCCATCGTATGTGTTGATAAAATGTTATAAAATTGTTTGATAATGGTACTCTGACATGAATACTACAACTATGAACCATTATATCTCACAAACTAGAACTAGGACGTAAGATATAAGGTTTCTAAGTAGGACCCATGAACTATTCTTCATTTCTGGGTAACCCAGAAATGAAAAACAGCTCTGACAAGCGTTTCTGAAGGATAGATCTTTCTATTGTGTTACGATTTGGTCATGAGACTTGTTTAGAGTTGTACTACTACATCAGTACTACAACATTAACTTAATTTCAAACCGATAAACATGAAGATCAGTGTTCTAGACTTGGTCAAACTTGTTACTTTACTAGCTCGAGTGAAGATAAAGAAATGACCTTAAGAACAAATTCAGCGACAGTTTTGTCGCCTAAACTACCTTTAGCGACACTTATTTTCTAAAAATTAATTATTTTTATTAAATAAATAATAAAATTAGTTTTTAATTATTAAAAATACAAAATAAATTATTAAAAATTATTTTAAAATCTGAAAAATTAGTTTTTAATTATTTTGAATATATTTCATAAATAGTAAATATTTTTGGAATATTAAAAGTATTTAATTTATTTAATTATAATATTAAATAAATTATTTAAAAATATATTTAATACATGAAAAATCATTTAAAATTATATTATGGTATAAGAAGATAATTGAAGTTATTTTTGATAACTTTTAATATTTTGTGATGAATTTCATTCATTAATTAATATTAATGGTAATTAATGTTATTTAATAAATATATTAAATAAATTATGAAAAATTGAATTAATGATTTAAAAATCATTTAAAGGTTATGAAAATATGTTAAGTTATAAATGACTTTTGATATTTTGTTATGAAAAATATTAATAATTTAATATTAATGATATTAGATTTATTTAATAATTATATTAAATAAATTAGTTTAAAAATAATTTTAATATTATAAAAATCATTTTAAATGAAAATAAAGATTTTAAAAGTATTTTAAGTTATAAAATATAACTTTTTATATTAAAAGGTAAATTTCATTAATTATTTACTATTAATGATATTAGAATTATTTAATAAATATATTAAATAAATTAGTTTAAAAAGATTTTACAATTATAAAAATCATTTTAAATGAAAATAAAGTGTTCAAAGATATTTTAAGTTATAAAAGAAAACTTTTAATATTTAAAGAATAATTTCATTAATAATTTAATATTAATGATATTAATTTAATAATAAGTGATATTAAGTTTATTTAATGATTATATTAAATAAATAGTTTTAAAATGGTTTTATTTATTTAAAAAGGATATAAATGAATTCAAAATATTTTAAGTTATGATTAAGAACTTTTAATATTTTGATAAATAAAACATTTGTGACGCCCCCAAATCCGTGTAATCATCGATTACAGAACTTGGTGCTCACGATACAACATACACCATCATCTAACTAAGTAAACCTTAACAATAAGGAATAATAATATTAACTATTACATAATTATTCAAAATAAAATCCCAAGTCTTTACAACCTTAAAACATACTGGAACTCAATCTTAACGTTTATCGCCACAATACACATATGCAGAAAAAATTATTTTATTACATAACCATTAGCATCACTTCATCTTGGTCTTTCCCTTATCCTTGCCCGAACCCTCAGCCTTCTCATCCTTAACTGAAAGGTTTAAACAAGAATGAGCACAAATTGCCCAGCAAGTATATTGAATAAATGAGAAATATACATCAGGATAAAGGCATTTGAATTACTAGATCTCAACAGTTGAAAGATTATCAAGTGTTAAAGAAGAACATCAAGAATAAGAATTTAAGAATTTTCAATATCATAATAAGGGTGTAAAATACCACGAACATATTTTCTTTCATCAAAAACCATCAGACGGTTTAACAATCAAATAGGTATAAGCGGTCTCTGCCAAATCGCCGGTGATCGACCCATTGTACCCTACATTTGCACATGTATTAAGTTTAAAATGCATAAGCATAAATGGGACTATTTTCCGAGCATACTCTTTTTCCAGTTCATTCGGGTTGTTCATCTTAGTAATCATGCGAGACCTCACCAAGGCAACTTGGATTGGTAAACATTCAATAACCCGAAAGATGTGTTTTAAATCATTTTCATCAATAATAACTAGCGGAACCAAAGGCTAGGAACATACATAAAGCAGTTCTATGATGACATGAAACTTAAAAAGCATAACCGTTAGAATAATAACTGAATAACCATTGAAAAGCTTGCAAGGTAATTGGAGTTTGTATGACTTTTCAACGAAAAAACTTGCACAAATAAATAACTAACACAAGTCCAATACTTACCCTTACTGCGATAATATTAGTAAGGATTTAATAAATACCCAAAAGAAATTAGGGTTAGGAAACTTGCCTGATAAGCCTGCTACAATTAACGCTAGCGATTAGCCTTCACATAACTTAATCACATGTGTCTCGTTAATCACCATTCATACACAATCTAGTTTGAAGTAAAAGGGTCTCCTATTGGATATGCTATAAATATCATAATAGAATATATTTAGAAAATATATGCCACCCATTTTAGATATCATAGGTAGCACAAAACAGAACTTAAAAATGCCCAAACATAACAGTTTTTACATTTTTTTTTTCTCAGCTTTACCATACCTCGCTAAAACAGTCATAACTTATTCGTTTTAAAACATTTTTGAGCGATTCTTGCGCCCACGCGAAGCTAACTTCTGGGGCTACAACTTTTGTTCATGGACCATCTTCAAATTCCAAACACAAAATTCCAGAAAATCCGTGCAAGGAGACTGCTTCGAATTTGTTGGACAGATTTGATGCAACTACTTTGAAAAGTCATAACTCCTTGCTCCAAAGTCGGAATTAGTCCGTTCCGGAGTCTTTGGAAAGCTTATTCAGTGTAATATAATAACCCAAAAGCCCAAAATTTTCTGGAAACTGTAGCTAGCCCCGAATCTGTCCTTAGGGTCAGCAGTTCACAATTTTTTTCAGTTTCTAACATGCTTATTTTGCGACCTTACGATTTTCATATCTCACTCAATATAGCTTCGATCCTAATCAAATTTGGACATGTTATACCTCATGCTACATACTATTTTACAAAATTATTACATGCAACAAATGGATTATCTAAGACATGATTTCGAGTGACCGAAAATCCTGAAAAATCATGCAAACTAGTTTAACCCAACTTTTGAGAAAATCATGATTTTGATTCTAGCATGCATGGGTTTGATTCCTATTATCCAGACCACTTCTTATAACATATATATACATGTTACAATAACTCATTTCTCTAACTTTTCATGTTTTGATCAAATTAGCAACTAAGAGACATAATATCAAACACTTAGCATGCATGGCAAAACTCTTTGGATTTTTAAAGCATACATGACATGATTTGTCCAGAACTTATGTTCTTATTACACCCTAACAATCAGACCACAATTACACAACATCACATACTCCAAAACAAACCATTTATAAAGGTCTCATATGCATATTCTCTCATAGTTTTGGAAGAACATAGAGAATGGGTTCATAGCTTACCTCTTTGGCGAATTCTTCTTGATTGGAGCTTGATAACCACCCTCCTTGCTTGCAAGATTCTCTGAAATCTCAGAAATCCCACCTTGAACCACTCTCAAACTCTCAATATTTTCTTTCTTTTTCTATTATTGCTCTCTTGGTTGTATTTTATCAAAGTAAAAAATGTTTTTGTTGGGTGTATATATATATATGTTAATAAATTTGATCTCTCAAGATCTTTTCATCTCTCAAAACATCGATTACAAGCATATTCATCATACTTTAATTTAGTTATGGGGTGAGGAATTAGGAACATGAAAAGGTTTTTATTATTATGTTTAATAAGGAGTTATCACCTTTCTTCCTCCTTATTGCTATATATCGAATATATATACTCTCCCTTCTTGTCCCATATTATGTGTCACAAGACCCCCCCAATTTCTTTGTCAATTAAACAAATGCATTATAATGTTATTTTAATCATTTAAATACCGATTTTGACCGTTTTGCCCTTCGTAGCCACACGTGTCGATACTTATATCAATTCTACTAAAGTCGGCGTCCGGACGTCATGGAACTCTAGTTTAAGTCAAACTTAACTTCAAAATTAAGTAGTTGACAATTAAATCGCTCAAAGTGTGTTTGGGCTAAATTGAAGATAATATTATATCTAATAAAGTTCCAAGAGAAGATATTTTGTTGTATGTGATATTTTCGTCATGAAACTTTCAAGTCCATATATCTATAAATAAGAGCATTGTAAAAGAGAATGGTGGATATAAAAAATATTATGAGGCATGTCTCATTTTTGTGACACATTTAAAAATATTATGAGACATGTCTCATTTTAAGTGACACATTTTTCGTGGATTCTGATCTATCCTACCTAATTTCGACGTTTGGGACTCAAATCATGAGACAGCGTGTCTCTAAATTCTGCTCCAAACTCAAACTCATATTTGTAAGTCATCCCACGAAATTAATTATAATTAATTCCATCCTTAACCAATTTAAATAATTGGCCTAACCGTAACAACCATTAATATTCATCTTATCACATAACATATAATAAAAATAAACAATTCATCTAAAAATAATTGTCACATAAGAATTTCACATAAGTTTGTTCATTGAAATTGTTTAATTACATGGAAAAATCTAGGATATTACATTCACCCTCCTTATAAGGATCCGTCCAGGAATCATTACACATCAAACAAACAAATTAGGGTAGTTTTCATCATTTTCTCCTCGAGTTCCCCACGTAGCCTCCTCGGCATTGTGGTTCCTCCATACTACCCTTATGATGAAGGTATTATTTTACTTCTTAACACTTGTTCTTTTCTATCAATTATACGCCTTTGGAACCTCTTCGTAAGTTAAGTCTTTTTTGAATTGAATAGGTTCAAACTCTATAACATTCTTGTAGTCCTACGCTTATATGGTCTTAAGACTAAAATGTGGAATCGTTGTGTATATGTTATAGCTCAGGAGGTAAAGTTATTTCATAAGCTACCTCATAGGCTCGTCTCGAGAACTTCAAAGGGTCCTATGAATGCGGGACTAAGTTTTCCCTTCTTCCCAAATCTCATTTTCCTTTCCAAGGTGACACTTTCAAAAACACATAAGTGCTAGGCGTCGAAGTCTCGTTGTTGTCGGTGTTGATCAAACATATTTCTTCTGTCGATCTGAGCCGCTTGCACTAACCTCGCTCGAATAGTTTTGATCACATCCATGATCTTTGTACCAATTACGGCCCTAGTAGTTGGCGTTCTCCTACTTCATCCCGGCATAATGGCATTACGCATTTCCTTCCATATAAAGCTTCATAAGGTGGCATCCGATGCTCGCATGGTAGTATTTGTTGTTGTATGCAAATTCCACCTGCGGTAGGTGGTCATCCCAACTCCTTTGAAATCCATCACACATGCTCTCGGCATGTCCTCTAACGTTGAATAGTTCTCTCGCTCTGCCCATCTGTTTTGAGGATGATCGCGATGCTCGACCTCGATTGCGTTCCCATGCGTTCTTGAAAACTTCTCCGAAATTCGGCTATAAACCGCGGATCGCGATCGACACAATTGATCTTTGGTACACCATGCGGAAACTATCTCTTTGATATAAAGCTTTGCCGGTGATCAAGGTATATATCGATCTTGATTGGCAAGAAAAAATGGTGACTTGGTGATCGATTCGACGATTACCCACGCTGCATCGTAACCCCTGCGTGGTTGGAAGTCCTACCACAAAATCCATCGTGATATGCTCCCACTTCCATTTCGGAATTTCTAACGGTTGAAGTAACCCGCTTCGATTTACGATGTTTCTCCTTGACCGCATTGCACGTTAAACACTTGCTGACGCACTCTGCGACTTCTCTTTTCATATTGGGCCACCAATAATGTTGAAGAAGATCCTGATACATTTTTTTGCTCCCGGATGATACAAAATATCAATTGATCGTAATCCTTTATTAGCTCCAACCATCTCTCCTACGCCTCATATTTAACTCCTTTTCCGTGAAAATATACTTGAGACTTTTATGGTCCGTGTATATTTCACACTTCACACCATATAAATAGTGCCTCCAAATCTTGAGGGCAAATACTACATTTGCCGATTCTAGGTCATGGGTAGGATATCCCTTCTCATAATCTTTCAAGCTGGCGCGCGATCGTCTGTGATGACTTTACCGTATTGCATAAGCACACAACCAAGCCCCTTGTGTGACGCATCACTTGAAAATCACGAAGTCACACTGTAATAAATGCAGTAGCGACAACACGGTGCCTCACTCGATCTCTTCTTGAGTTCTCGAAAACTCTCTTCACACTTCTCGGTCCGGACAAACTTCACCAAACTTCTTCGTTAAATTCGTCGATGTTTCTGCTTATCTTTGAAAAATCTTGAATGAAGCAAATGCTGTAGTAGCCCGCTTGATCTAAGAAACTTCTTACTTACAGTCGGTGTTCTTGGTTGCTCCCAATTGCATCAGCTTCCACCTTTCTTTGGATCCATGGAGATTACGTCCTTATCGAATTCGTGACCTAGAAATTGAACCTTTTCAACCGAACTCGCACTTCAAAAAATTTTGCGTATAATTTATCCCTTCTCAGCGCCTCAATACCAACCTTAAATGTTGACATGATCTTCACGAGTCTTGGAATAGATTAGGATATCATCTATGAATGAACACAACTACAATTATCTAAATCTTGTTTGAATACAGATTCATCGTGTCCATAAACGCGCTTTGGCGCGTTTGTTAACCCGAACGACATTACGAAGCTTCGTAGTGAATAGTAACGAGTTATGAGCGTTGTCTTAGGTACATCCTCCTTTCTCACCTTCTAATTTGGTGATACCCCGTCCTCAAATCGATTTTGGAAAAATATTTCGCTCCATTGTTGATCAAACAGGTCATCTATCCTGAGTAGTGGTACTTGTTCTTGATTGTCACCTTATTCGACTCTCGATAATCGATCGCAGTCTCATCGACGAATCCTTCTTTTTCACAAACAATCTTTGGTGCTCCCCGAGGAGACACACTCGGTTGAATATACTTCTATCCAATAATTCTCCTATTTGTACCATCGGCTCCTTCATCTCTGCGGTGCCATTACATGCAGGGCTTTCGAAATCGGGTTCGTTCGGTACTAAATCTATAACGAATTCGACCTCTCTATCCGGTGGAAGACCTGGCAATTCTTCTGGGAATACATCTGGAAATTCATTCAATACTGGTATTTGTCCCATTTCTAACCCTACTTTCTGAGTATCGATGATATTGGCCAAATAACCTACACATCCCTTTTTAGTAACTTCCTCGCTTGCATCGTAAATCAGAGACATTTCGAGTGTCTGGCGACCTACTCCCATAGAACACTACTTTAGGCGCTCGGGACTCTTAAGGTTTATACACTTTTACGGCAATCTATCATCGCTCCATGGTTAAATAACTAATCCATCCCTAAAATTACATCAAATTCTCCTAATTGAATTGGGATTAAGTCCACGGGTAACCTATATCCCCCGATATCTACAACATGATTCCTATGGACATGGTTAGCAGGAATGACTTCCTTATTAGAAACTTCTATGTTCATAGGATATTCTAATTCTTCACGAGGTAAGTTTAGTCGTTGGGAGAATTCATGCGAAACGAAGGAACAAGTAGCACCGAATCAAATAATATGTAGCGAGATATATCATTGATCGGAATGTTACACGAAACCACGTCCTGGATGCAACCGCATCTTTGAGCCGTCATGTTGAAAGTCCTTCTTTGTTGGTCGATTACGAGTTGGTGGTCCACCAATTGTGAGATTTCCACCGCTTGGTCCCTCCTCCATTTCCTCCTCTTGAGTTCTTCTTTGGGCTGCTCCTCGCCTGATGATCTAATGCTCCACAGTTGAAACATCCATTTCTCTTCGGTGCAGAGCAGTTGGGAGATATGTGCCCCTCCTGCCCGCAATTGAAACAGACATTCTTCCCCTTTAGACATGCCCCCGAGTGATTCCTTCCACACTCCTTGCACGCCTCAGTCCCCTTCTTTGCTTCCCCTAATTTGCCCCCATGGTTTCCCGAGTTGACATTATTGTTGTTGTTGTTATTGTTGTTCTTTGTTCCACTTCCTCTTATTTGCAGCAATTCTTCTTCTTTGCCTTCTCCACGGTTTCCTCCTTGATCTTCTTCTTTTTCTCCTTGTTGAACTTCATTAGGCTTCACTTCCACCCTCGTGATTATAGCTTTCTCAGGAGAGTCATGGCTGTTCGTCTGCTGACACTTAGAAAGTCTCTTTGTATAGCCATGGTTTGAGGCCTTGCTCAAACCTCCTCGTCTTTCTCTCCTCAGTGTCGACCTGATGAGGTGCGAACCTCGCCTTGGCTCGTTAAACTTTGCAGCGTACTGCGGTACCATCATATCTTCTTGTTTTAGCTCCAGGAATCGCATCTCCATGCAACTCTGCATCTAATAGGAAAATAGTTCTCGAAAAAGATTTTCTTGAACCCTTCCCAAGGTATCACACCTTCTCCATTTCGAGGTGCGATTTGCCTCCCACCCAGTAGTTGGCTTCACCTTTCGATATATCGTGGCGAAGATAGTTTTACGGTCGTCTCTACTAAGGCGATAGCGAACGCCTTTTCGATTTCCTTAACCCAAGTGCGGGCTTCGATGGGTTAAAGTAGTTCCTTTGAACTCGGTGGTCCCCGCTTTTGAAGTTTTTAAAGTGTGCCACTAGGGCCCTTTGGAGGGTTGTTGACATTCGGGGTTCGATTTTGAAATGCCCCCACTAACATGTCTACAAAGCTGCTGCATAGGGTTGGTGGATCCCGGCATTATCGTCGACCCTCGGGTGCTTGGCGGCGTCTTCCTCTAGCCATCTATCACATTCAAAATGAACTAAATATTATTATCTCATAACTTACTCTACAAACATATAGAATTTGTAAAAGCTGAACCATCACATCCATATTTAAATAAAAAAATATTTATTTATAAACATAATACTCAAAGTATTTCATCGTCTTATGGCATTACGCCATTTACATCACGTGGCATCAATCACTTGGTAAAAATAGAAACCAAGCTTTTATTACATAAAATATAAGCATTTTATTCGCTACTAGGAAAAAGTTTATCATAATAACTAAAGACCCCCACTTTAATGGCGTCCTCATGCTCCTCATCCGCTATCTCTTTCACTAGTTCTCGGCTTATAACACGGCGGGCCAAGGCGCTCCTCACGTGGAAAGTGGCGCACCCTATCTTTGGAACCTTCCATGTCTTAGACTTAAACACGTATTTCATCTTGTCTATCTTAACCTTCTTGTCTCTAACTTCTCCTCCAACTCTCCGGTTAGCTTCTCATTCTAACACGGTCTCTTCTCTCATCTCCCCGAAAGTGGTAATAATCGCTTGTCGAGTTGGAGACTATAAATCCTCGACTCCAACCCATTAATGGTATGTCCCAGTGGGTTACGATAGCATCCCTCTCATCCTTGACCTAGCTTGAGCTTACGGCCTTCAACACATGACTTGTCGGCCGGATCCCCATTCCTAATTACCAAGTGGTCCACTGATGCCCCAAAGCAAAATTGCGACTTGTTGTTCCCCCGATCTGACTCCTCTAACTTCGTGGACCTTGTCGTCCGGTTCGACGATCTGTCCATCAACTCATCCGAGCATAGTGTCTTGGTACCTCCTTGGAGTCCTCCTCGGGCTCATCTTCCTCTTAGGATACTCCTCAAGATTCGACTCATTCTTTGCCTCGGCTAAGCTTAGAATACACATTTGTCACTAATCGCTCACTACTACTACGAATATCTCTAACTTCCTCTTCTCTTGGCATCCTATAATCAAAACACAAATCAACTCGATTAGAAAAATAGATATTGATTTTGTTTTTAGAAAAAAATAGATTTGTCACTACACTTAGAACTCTATGTGAGTTCATCTCCTATCATCTCCACTAATTCTCTCTAAGGTTATAGCCCGAGGTTCCCCACCTAAGGTTTATAGCCTAAAGCTTTGATACCAACTGTGGCGCCCCAAATCAGGTGTAATCATCGATTCTGAACTTGGTGCTCACGATCTGACACATACACCATCATCTAACTAAGTAAACCTTAACAATAAGGAATAATAATATTAACTATTACATAATTATTCAAAATAAAATCCCAAGTCTTTACAACCTTAAAACATCTTTGGAACTTCGGTCTTAGCGTTTATCGCTTACAATACACATATCTTGAAATAATTATTTTATTACATAACCATTAGCATCACTTCATCTTGGACTTTCCCTTATCCTTGCCCGAACCCTCAGCCTTCTCATCCTTAACTGAAAGGTTTAAACAAGAATGAGCACAAATTGCCCAGCAAGTATACTGAATAAATGGAAAATATACATCAGGATAAAGGCATTTGAATTACTAGATCTCAACAGTTGAAAGATTATCAAGTGTTAAAGAAGAACATCAAGAATAAGAATTTAAGAATTTTCAATATCATACTAAGGGGTGTAAAATACCCCGAACATATTTTCTTTCATCAAAAACCATCAGACGGTTTAACAATCAAATAGGCGTAAGCGGTCTGCTGCTGAAATACGCTTGGTGATCAGCCCATTGTACCTACATTGTGCGCATGTATTAAGTTTAAAATGCATAAGCATAAATGGGACTATTTGCCGACATCATTTTTCCGTTCATTCGGGTTGTTCATCTTAGTAATCATGCGAGACCTCACCAACATAACTTGGATTGGTAAACATTCAATAGCCCGAAAGATGTGTTTTAAATCATTTTCATCAATAATAACTAGCGGAACCAAAGGCTAGGAACATACATAAAACAGTTCTATGATGACATGAAACTTAAAAGCATATAGTTAGAATAATAATTGAATAACCATTGAAAAGCTTGCAAGATAATTGGAGTTTGTATGACTTTTCAACGAAGAAACTTGCACAAATAAATAACTAACACAAGTCCAATACTTACCCTTACTGCGATAATATTAGTAAGGATTTAATAAATACCCAAAAGAAATTAGGGTTAGGAAACTTGCCTGATAAGCCTGCTACAATTAACGCTAGCGATTAACCTTCACATAACCTAATCACATTTGTCTCGTTAATCACCATTCATACACAATCTAGTTTGAAGTAAAAGGGTCTCGTATTGGATATGCTATAAATATCATAATAGAATATATTTAGAAAATATATGCCACCCATTTTAGATATCATAGGCAAAAAGCAAAGAACTTAAAATGCCCAAACATAACAGTTTTTACATTTTTTTCTTAGCTTTACCATACCTCGCTAAAACAGTCATAACTAATTCGTTTTAAAACATTTTTGAACGATTCTTGGCCCACGCGAAGCTAACTTCTGGGGCTAAAACTTTTGTTCATGGACCATCTTCAAATTCCAAGCACAAAATTCCAGAAAATCCGTGCAAGGAGACTGCTCCGAATTTGTTGGACAGATTTGATGCAACTACTTTGAAAAGTCATAACTCCTTGCTCCGAAGTCGGAATTAGTCCGTTCCGGAGTCTATGGAAAGCTTATTCAATGTACTATAATAACCCAAAAGCCCAAAATTTTCTGGAAAATGTAGCTAGCCCCGAATCTGTCCTTAGGGTCAGCAGTTCACAATTTTTTTCGGTTTCTAACATGTTTATTTCGCGACCTTACGATTTTCATATCTCACTCAATATAGCTTCGATCCTAATGAAATTTGGACATGTTATACCTCATGCTACATAATATTTTACAAAATTATTACATGCAACAAATGGATTATCTAAGACATGATTTTGAGTGACCAAAAATCCTGAAAAATCATGCAAACTAGTTTAACCCAACTTTTGAGAAAATCATGATTTTGATTCTAGCATGCATGGGTTTGATTCCTATTATCCAGACCACTTCTAATAACATATATATACATGTTACAATAACTCATTTCTCTAACTTTTCATGTTTTGATCAAATTAGCAACTAAGAGACATAATATCAAACACTTAACATGCATGGCAAAACTCTTTGGATTTTTAAAGCATACATGACATGATTTGTCCAGAACTTATGTTCTTATTACACCCTAACAATCAGACCACAATTACACAACATCACATACTCCAAAACAAACCATTTATAAAGGTCTCCTATGCATATTCTCTCATAGTTTTGGAAGAACATAGAGAATGGGTTCATAGCTTACCTCTTTGGCGAATTCTTGATTGATGGAGCTTGATAACCACCCTCCTTGCTTGCAAGATTCTCCAAAATTAAGTAGCCCACATTGAACCACTCTCAAACTCTCAGATTTTCTCTTTTCTCTATTATTGCTCTCTTGGTTGTATTTTATCAAAGTAAAGAAATTTTTTAAGTTGGGTGTATATATATATATGTTAATAGGGCTGATGTCTCCGGTCTTTTCATCTCTCAAAACATCGATTACAAGCATATTCATCATACTTTAATTTAGTTATGGGGTGAGGAGTTAGGAATATGAAAAGGTTTGCTTATTATGTTTAAGGAGTTATCAGGAGTTCTTCCTTTCTTCCTCCTTATTGCTATATCGTATATACTCTCCTTCTTGTCCCATATTATGTGTCACAAGACCCCCCCCAATTCTTTGTCAATTAAACAAATGCATTATAATGTTATTTTAATCATTTAAATACCGATTTTGACCGTTTTGCCCTCAAGTAGCCACACGTACGTGTCGATACTTATATCGATTCCTACTAAAGTTGATGTCCAAGACGTCATGGAACTCTCCGTTTAAATCAAACTCAATTTCAAAATTAAGTAGTTGACAATTAAATCGCTCCAAAGTGTGTTTGGGCTAAATTGAAGATAATATTATATCTAATAAAGTTCCAAGAGAAGATATTTGATTGTATGTGATATTTTACGTCATGAAACTTCCAAGTCCATATATCTATAAATAAGAGCATTGTAAAAGAGAATGGTGGATATATAAAAATATTATGAGGCATGTCTCATTTTTGTGACACATTTAAAAATATTATGAGACATGTCTCATTTTCGTGACACATTTTTGTGGTTACGATCTATCACGCCTAATTTCGATGTTTGGGACTAAAAATCTTGATGGCGTCTCTAAATTCCGCTCCAAACTCAAACTCATATTTGTAAGTCATCCTACGAAATTAATTATAATTAATTCCATCCTTAACAAATTTAAATAATTGGCCTAACTGTAGTAACAACCATTAATATGCATCTTATCACATAACATATAATAAAATAAATAATTCATCTAAAATAATTGTCACATAAGAATTTCACATAAGTTTGTTCATTGAAATTGTTTAATTACATGGAAAAATCTAGGATATTACAACATTAATACTTTAATATTAATGATAATTATATAAAATTATTTTAATTCTTTTAAAAATCATTTAAGGGTAATATTAATACTTTAAAAGTATTTTTAAGTTATTATAAATAACTTTAACCTTTTGGCAATGGTTTCATTAATAGTTTAATATTAATTAAATATTAATTATAATAGGATGGTTTAATATATAAATTATTTAATAATGATTAGATGTTTGAAAATTTATGATAAATGATAATAAATAATGTTTAAAAATTATTATAAGTCATTTAGAAATAATATGACTGATACTTACAGATATTGAACTACATGATAGAGTCTTAGACTCGATAATTACCGATAAATGAGTTCTGAATTGCAAACGTATTTCGAAATTGATCTGGACTTAGATATTTTGACTGTAATTATGTTTATTTGTGATTCAATGGTTGTGGAACATATGTGACAATGTAATTAGGTTATGTGCTGACCGTGATAAGCATTGCTATGTGTTATAGTATGTTATTCTAATCGATCAAATGATCTTATTAATGATAGGTTTCAATATAAAGATAGAACTAAGTTACGAACTGTAAGCAGCGCATCAGGCAAGTATCTTACCTTTGCATTTCTTTTATGCAATGGACATGAGTAAGAAGTTTCATAATTATATTATTATTATGCTATATTATTAACCCTATTGTGATATATTCTATATCCAATCATTGTTTATCAACATGTTAGTATATGATAATTAGGATATATATATATATATATTATGTTCGTTAATGTACATATATGGTTATACAAGTGTACCCACTTGGATAATCATTATATTTAATCACATGTTGATATATATATATATATATATATATATATAAATTTTGAATTTTCAATGAATTAATTTTTTATTTGATTATGTGGATTAAATGAATTTAATTGAGTTATTATGTGAGTAAGATGTTGAAGGTGGTTCTATGACCTAGAATGTGTAGATGTGGTTAGTATTACGGCTTTGTGCTAGAATTAATTGTTGTGAATTATCAAGGCGAGAAAGCGAAGTTTTTACGAGATTGTTTTGCGTAAAAACACTTATTCATCAGATGGCGTTCGGACTAGGGTTTGAAATTACGAGAAAGCAGCGTAATGTTAGAATATGGCGATATTATGGAAAATCAATAATATTATTAGTTATGGCAAATGAAGTTTTTCGCTGCGGACTTAAAACCTAAGGGTTTGTGGAAGAGGTTTAGAAAGAGAAATGTAATGCGTATAGTCGTTTTGATTATTATCGTAAGGAATATGAGTATTATACTAGTATGTATCTGAGTATGATATGAAGAATAGTCTGACATATATCTGAGTATTATATGAATATTATCTGAAGAGAATCGTGAATAATCTGGCGTAGAATCTGAATTGTATTATTAGAGTATGAGCTAAAGTTTTATCAATCATTTGGACTTGGATTAATAAACAAGCCCGATGAATTAATTATACAAGCCCAAGTCGAGGCCCGATATTAGATTGGTTAAAGCCCGATGTTTTTATATCGAAGCCCGATCAAAAAAGTAAACAGAGGTGAATTGAGCCAGGTGGGTCGAGGATGGGTAAAACCCATGGGGCAACCCATGGGGATGACCCATGTGCTAGGTGGCGACCACTTGGTGTCTGAGCCAAGTGTATCACTTGGTCACCAAGTACTTTACTTGGTGACAAAGTGGTAAATAAGTGAGGAGGTGGGGAATTGGACTATTTTGCCCTCATTTGGTTTCTATATATAAAGGCTTATGTTGGCCATTTGGTGGTTTTACAAAGTTTGTCCAACATATTTGAGAGAGAGAGAAAAGAGCTAGAATCCTATAATCCTTCTACTTCCAAGCAAACCGATAGGCGTTTATCAAGAGCGTTAACTACTTCAAAGGTAAATTCCTATAAATAGTAATCTTCATCCTTTTTGATTTCTTTCTCATAGAAGAATCGTAGATGAGTGGAGAGCGTTTATTGAGAAGAGAAAGAATGCTATTAATGACCAAATCATGGATAGGTCTTGACAAATAGAAAATCGTAAGTGTTACGTGAGTAGAAAATGTAGAAAGTCTTGAGCGTGAACTTAGTTATAATTGAGCGTTTTGGAAATCGTTGTAGCTAAGGTATGTGCATCTTGATTTGGTTAGGATGTAGATATGAAGTCCATGGAGTATTCCATGTGATTTGGCTTAGAGAACATTAATAGCTTGAAGTTATGGCGAATTTTGCGGAAATAGGCGTTAAGCGTCGAAAGCGTATAAAAAGTCGGATTAAGGGTCAAAAGTTGTCGTGTGACTTGAAAACGTTGGTTTTCAATGTCAAACACGTGAGATAAAGTAATTAAGAGTCGTTGGCGAAAAGAATCATCGCATTAGACTTATATAGAAGAAAGCGAGTATTGAGCAGGTAGCGTTAAGCGAGCGCGCAAAAATGAACTTAAAGGTGAATTAGAGTTAGCAGATTCAAAAAGGTGAAATTCTTATATGAACACGTAAAGGATGTAATTTGTGACTTGTAGTAGGAATTGAATGGGTCGATTCGGATGTAAAGCGAACAAATTAGGAAGCGGGAGTTTAGTTAAAAAACCAAATCTTTTAGCTAATTTTTGGTGCAGAGTTGGTGCACGGTGCTGACTACAATGTTATCAAATGTGGCTGTGCTTATTACAATTATGGTAGAAAAAAAAAAAAAGGGATTCGGACTTCTTTGTGCAGTTTGGACCTTTAAGGCGCATTTGCATTCCAAAACCTTTGAAAAGACCTATAAGTAAGAGGGATGTCATGTATGGTACCGGCGATGGGAAAAAGTTGACGAGTTAGGTTTAGTTCCATTTTGAATGTAGACCTAAAGTAAGAAGTTAAAGGTACTTAAAGTACATAATGAGACTTACTTTAAAACACTTAAAAGATGTTAATGTAAGAAGAGCGGGTAAGGTTTAATGGAAATTAAGCGAAGAACACAAATACGTAATGAGTGAACCGTGAATGACGTTCAGCGTTGGTAATTAACCATTAATGATCGAATATCGATTAAGGGCGTGAAGCGTTAATGAAAGCGTAACGAAGTATAGAAAGTCGAATCGACTTTAATACTTGAAGTTAAACCAAGTAAGACATAGAAGAGAAAGAAGTTGGTTAGAAATAGTAAAGATAGTTTATGTGATAACTAATTACGGTGTGCTTATGTGAATATCTCATGTAGATCTGTAAAAAGGCGAGAATAGTTGGAATATATATTCAAAAAAAGGCGGCTTGAAGGCAAGTCTTTCTTAACTTGACTTGTCGACCTTCGTGTTAGTCGAGTTTTACGTGATGCATGTTATCGATGCATGAATGGTAAAATAAAAAAGTCGATGCTGTTTTATTAGGGCTAGACAAGTATTGAAGAGTTGATTGATTTGTTTACAAGTCATTGATATAGAAGCTATTAACGCTATCTATGCCAAGTATTTGGTATGGATGAGAAGGTAAGTTTGTCTATGTACAAACAAAAGTATTTTCATCGATTATTCGATGGGGCGCATGAGGTTGCCAAATGTTAAGCGTAAATCGTTTAACGTAAGAGTGTTGATCAACATAGAGTATAATAGGTGATCACTAGAAGTGCTTTCGTAAGTAAAGATGGGTGGATGGCCTTAGTGCTTGGGATATCCTTTTCAAGTATGAAAATGAAAAGAGTATGTTCATGGTCTATTGATAGGTTCATCATTCTAAGCTATTATTTATGCTATGGAATTGTTGTATGAGAAGTATTAGTAAAATGTTAATAATGCTTCATAGATAATTATTCGAGATATAGAATTAAAGCATGTGTTTGTTGAGGTGATATTCATATGATTCGTTGTTAAGACTTCTTTGAGCTAGTTATGCTCATTCTTGCTTGAACCATATGTTTTGCGACTAAAAATAGAAACGAGCGGAGAGTTCTAAGAGAGATAAAAGCGAAAGGCTAAGATGGACAATTAATCATCTATAATAGACTAGTATATTTGTATGTAATATACTTATGAAGAACAACGAATGTATTAGGTTATGAACACAGGAAAGGATTTATTACGGATGTAATACAAAGATAGTAATTACACTCATTTTGTTGTTATTTCAATGGAATGATTGTATGAAATGTAGTATCGTGGAGCACCATCATCGGGTTGGAAGATACGGATTTGGGGGCGTCGTCGCGAGGTTGGTATCAAAGCATTAGGTTATAAAACTTAAGGGGGAAGAACCTTAGGCTAATAACCTCGTAGGAAAGGAAGAGTCAGAAGAAAGTTAACTTTCGAGTCAAATGAGTTAATAAGGTATTGAGAAACTTCGGTGCAAAAGATTTAAAAGATGGAAAGTAACCTAAATGGATTAAATGTGATTTGTGCTTATATTATTGTGTATTATGTACTAATCAATTTGTTATGTGTTATTGTAGATGTCGGTTGATAGCTTGATGTGTATAGGGATATACATGTGATCGGTGAGGAGTCAAGTGAGCAGAGTTGAGGCGATTACTTGCATGCCTATATAGAGACATACTGTAGTGATTCTAGAAGAGAGTGAGCACTGAGGAATATTACTCGGAGGAGGATTATTAGGAGGAGGAGACCATGGGGATAACATCATATTTGAATATGATGATTGATGTGGAGGATGACATGGAGGTAACATCGATTAATACGGTGATGCACGCCCTAGAGTCTACACCTCACAGAGACTATGAGGGCGATGTACCTCTCGGTGCTTGGCCAAGTAGCGTGCTGTTGCCTGATATGGTGCTGACACGGAAGGAAGAGATCGATTGATCTCTATGGGGTGAAAAAGTCTGTGAGTGGGACTATGAGATGAAACACGATGAGAAAGTGCTTATGGTGTGAGGCCGGGACTATAAGAGCGAGGTCATAGAACCATGAAAGCTGGTTGAAAAAGACCGGAAGATATACAGAATGTCATATATAAATGATAGTCATACGAGGATTTCAAGCTTAAGATAGCTTGTTATTCTATTGAGTCGGGGACGGACTCGACATACTATAAGTCGAGATATTGTGTCGATTTTGGCAAACCGGAAGAAGCATGAGAATCTTTGTTAGGCGATATTAGGAGTAGTATGATAAATACTTTTGTGTAGTGACGTAAAACCCTCTTTTGTATAATTAAAGGGTAGTCTTTTTGTAAATCCCAATTTTTGTAGAAAGTCGATCATGGGATGTATATGTAATAGCTTTTGGGCTATGTAAAGCAACTTGTAAATAGTTTTGAACTATGAAGAAGCATTTTAATATAAGGAAGTTTTATTTTAAATTTGCTTTGTTGTGTATGAGTTATTGTCAATTGTTTGTGACTAATAATGAAGTAAGTAAATAAGTAATAACGGAACTTTATTTATTTAATCGAAATGCCATGAAGAAAACAGCGTAACGTAAAGAGGCGGAATCGCATAATGAGAGCGAGGGGTCCTAATAACCCAATCTGAGAGTTCGTTAATTTATTATTAGCAATTGCATTTAACAATAGGGTAGAGCACACTTGAGGACCTAAAGTAGCTTGACGACTACTTTTAAGGAAATTAAAAGTGTAGGTCCACCAAATTTAAAGGAACAACGGACCCGATGGAGGCCAGACATGGGTCGAGGAAATAGAAAGGCGTTTGTTATTACAAGCGTGGTGAAAGTGCAAAAAGACCTCTTTTGCGACCTATATGATGAAGGGGAAGCCAACTCTTGGTGGGAGGCTCACGGGGTGAAATTTGGGGCGGAAGGCATTACATAGGAGCAGTTTAAGAAGGTATTCTTGAGAACTATTTCCCTACTAGCATCTGAGGAGAATGGAGATTAAGTTCTTAGAACTTAAGCGAGGGGGGACATATTTGTTCCCCAATATGCGGCCAAATTCAATGAATTGGCAAGGTTCGCTCCACACCAAGTGGACGGAGGAGAGGAAGGCTCGTAGGTTTGAGCGGGGCCTAAAACCACAGCTCTATAGTAGAATATCGGTTTTTGAGTGCTTCCTATGGGACCATTACGGAAAAGCGATAATAGCGGAGGGTGGTAGCGGCGTTGACCCGATACCACTGAGATAGGAAGAATAAGAGTAAGGAGAGGGAGGAAATAAAGGCGGAGGTTGCGGTGGAAGTGGCGATATGCCTAAGAGGAAGAATTTTAACCACAGGAATCTTTGGGGCAAAACAAGGGGATCTAAGCGGAGGATGGGGCATATAAGACATGCGGTAAGACTCATCTGGGAGTCTGCTGAAGGGGAAGGCGGTTGTTATAATTTGTGGGCGGGAGGTCATATATCTCCCAGTTGTCCTAATCTAAGAAAAATCGGGGATGTTTTGTTTGTGGGTGGTGAGACCACATGGCAAAAAATTGCCCAAAGAAAGGCGGAGGGTAGTAAGGGTTTGGTAGTGGTAATTTAGTCATTCTTGGACCAACACCATCGATGGGTAGACCCTCGGCCCGAGCGTTTAATATAATGATCAAGATGCGGTTGCATCAGCGGATGTAATAGCGGTATCATTCGGTCGATGAAATAAATGCTTACGTGTTATTTGACTCGGGTCTACTTACTTGTTCTTTTATAGCATGTGGATTTGCTGCTCGTGATTGGGATTAAATCACGAAAAGTTAGAAATACCTTTAGGCGTTAAGGTAGCAAGCGAGGAGATAATTCCCATTGAACACATTCATAGGAATTGTTTACGTAGATATCGGGGTAATAGATTATCGGTAGATCTTTTTGGAAATAAGGTTAAGAAGAATTTGATGTGATTCTCGGTATGGATTGGTTAATTAACCATAAAGCAATAATAGATTGTCATAGAAAGAGTGTGAACCTAAGGCTTCCTAAGAAACACGGGGTGGTGTTTTATGGAAATAAATCTTGGGGACGTTCTTGTTGTCTAACCATGACCACAAGCTAGGAAGATCTTTGAAGAAGGGGTGTAAGGGTTATACATGTGTGTCACGTGGTGGATACCCAAAGAGTGGGAACATCATTGGAGCAGATAGCGGTGGTTCAAGAATTTGCGCGGATGTATTTACGGAGGAGTTACGGTATTCCTCCGGATAGGGATGTAGAATTTGTAATTGATTTGTTTGCGGGAGCGACACCGGTTTCAAAGGCACCATATAGGATGGCGCTTGATTGAGATGAAAGAGTTAATGGTTCGATTCTGAGGAACTATTAGATAGAAAGTACATTCGACCAAGTGTGTCACCAGTAGGAACAGGTGTTGTTGTTTGTAAAGAAAAAGGACGGATCGTTACGACTTTGTATCGACTATCGGGAGTTGAACAAGTTAACGATTAAGAATAAATACCGTTGCCAGGATCGATGATCTATTTGATCGGTTGAAAGGGAAAAGTATTTTCTAAGATAGATTCTTGCGCGAGGTATCATCAGTTGAAGGTGAGGAAGGAAGATATACCTAAAGGCGGCGTTGAGAACTTCGTTATGGGCATTCTGAGTTTTTGGTTATGTCGTTTGGGTTGACAAATCATGCCCCGCATTCATGGATATGATGAGCGAGTGTTCAAATAGTATTTGGACGGTTTCATCGTAGTGTTCATTGATGATATTCTAGTCTATTCTAAGGCGGCGGAAGATCATCTTTGAACATCTAAGAATAGTGTTGGAAACCCTACGGAGGAGAAGTTGTATCACGAAATTCACTAAGTGTGAATTTTGGCTCGAAAAAAGTCTTGATTTCTAGGACATGTTATAGACAAAGATGGCATATCAAGTAGATCCGGTGAAGGTAGAAGCGGTGAATGAGTGGGAAGCAACCAAAAATGCCAATAGGGGTTAGGAGTTTTACGGGGTTAGCGGGATCTTATAGAAGGTTCATTCGGGACTTTTCTAAATTAGCTACTCATTGACAAATCGACAAGGAAGTCGGTGAAGTATGAGTGGACGAGAAAAGTGTGAGCATAGTTTTCAAGAACTAAAAGCGGAGGTTGAGTGAGGCACTGTATTATCTTTACCGGATGATGATCGGGAATTTTGTAGTTTATAGCGATGCTTCGCATAGAGGACTAGGTTGCGTGCTTATGCAACATGGCAAGGTCATTGCGTATGCGTCACGTCAGTTAAAGGATTATGAGAAGGTCTATCCTACTCATGACCTAGAGCTGGCAGCTGTGGTGTTTGCTTTAAAAATATGGAGACATTACTTATACGGGGAGAAGTGTGAGATATATACGGACCATAAAAGTCGAAATATATCTTCACACAAGAAGGAGTTGAACATGAAGCGAGAGAAGGTGGTTAGAATTAATAAAAGATTATGATTGTGATATCTTATATCATCAGGGAAAAGCGAATGTAGTAGAAGAACAGCGTTGAGTCGGAAGGGAAGAGAGAAAGCTATCGATGTTAACGACTCGAGAATGAGTTAATAACGAGAGATGGCGAGGATGGAATTTAAGTTAAGTTACCAAGGAAGCGAGGAGATGTTATTTGCAATAGAAACTCGACCAGCGATAGTGGAGCAGGTTAAGGAAATGCTGAGTTGAGTATTGAAGAATGCGAGCGGATGAAGAAGATAATGAAGGATGACGTGAAGACTAAGTATAACCTTGATAAAGAAGGTTTACTTCGTTTTGAAGGAAGAATTTGGGTTCCAAATAATTCCGAGTTGAAGGAAGAGATTATGTGTGAGGCCCATAGTTTGAGGTACTCGATACATCTGGTAGTACTAAGATGTATCAAGACCTTCGTCGAGAACTTTTGGTGGTAGAACATGAAGAGGAGATTGCGAGAATATGTTAGTAAGTGCTTAACTTGTCGAGAAAGTTAAAATTTGAACACCAAAGGCCAAAGTGGACTGATACAACCCTTTGGAGATTAGGAGTGGAAATGGGAGCATATCACCATGGACTTTGTGGTGGGACTTTCGACGACGAGAAAAGGATACGATCTTTATTTGGGTAATAGTGGATCGGTTAACTAAATCGGCTCATTTTCTACCAATAGGAGTTAGGTATAACCTAGAAGCGAGTTAGCTAAGCTTTATGTCAAAGAAATCATTTCTAGACATGGAAGTACTATTTTGATTGTGTCGATCGTGATCCACGATTCACGTCGAACTTTTGGAGGAGTTTGCAAGAGCAAATGGGAACACGATTGAGATTGAGTCGGCGTATCATCCCGCAGACGGATGGAAAAGCGAGCGGACAATTCAAATGCTAGAAGATATGTTAAGATCTTGCGTTATGGATTTCAAGGGAGTTGGGACGAACATCTACCATTGGTAGAATTAAGCTTACAACAATAGTTTTTCACGCTAGTATAGGCATCTTCGCCTTACGAAGCGTTGTATGGAAGGAAGTGTAGAACACCACTTTGTTGGGATGAAGTAGGTGAGCGTCGAATGTTGGGACTGAGATGGTATAACAAGACAAGCGGCGAGACATGGTAAAGGCGATAAGAGCTCGATTAGTAGCGGCTCAAGATAAACAACAAAAGTATCACGAGATCCTCATCGAGAGAAGAGGGAGTTTGAAGTAGGGTCTTATGTCTTTCTAAAAGTATCGCCTTGGAAAGGGAAGATACGTTTTGGAAAGAAAAGGAAGTTAAGTCAGAGGTTTGTAGGACCTTTTGAGATTTTAAGAAGGATAGGAGAGGTAGCTTATGAAGTAGCCTTACCTCCGAAATGGAAAGAATACACTGATGTGTTTCGCGATATATACGTGTTGCGTCCTTATAAAGCGGACTATAAGCATGTAATAGAGTATGAGTCTATTCAAGTAGAAAAAGACTTAGCGTATGAAGAACTTTCGATTCAGATTATTGATAGGAAGGAACAAGTCTTGAGAAATAAAGTAATACCTTAGTAAAGGTAATTTGGAGTAACCACGATCTTTGAAGAAGCAGCGTGGGAGCTCGAAAAAAGTAAAATGAAGGAAAAGTTTCCTCATTTGTTTATGTAAGAATAGCGAGATTACGGGACGAGAATCCTTATAAGGAGAGGAAGAATGTAGCATGAAATTTTGAATTTTCAATGAATTAAATTTTTATTTGATTATGTGGATTAAATGAATTTAATTGAGTTATTATGTGAGTAAGATGTTTGAAGGTGGATTCTATGACCTAGAATGTGTAGATGTGGTTAGTATTACGGCTTTGTGCTAGAATTAATTGTTGTGAATTATCAAAGGCGAGCGAAGGTTTTACGAGATTGTTTGCGTAAAAAACACTTATTCATCAGATGGCGTTCGAGCTAGGGTTTGAAATTACGAGAAAGCGTAATGTTAGAATATGGCGATATTATGGAAAATCAATAATATTACAGATTATGGCAAGCGAAGTTTTCGCTGCGGACTTAAAACCTAAGGGTTTGTGGAAGAGGTTTAGAAAGAGAAATGTAATGCGTATAGTCGTTTCGATTATTATCGTAAGGAATATGAGTATTATACTAGTATGTATCTGAGTATGATATGAAGAATAGTCTGACGTATAATCTGAGTATTATATGAATATTATCTGAAGAGAATACGTGAATAATGGCGTAGAATCTGAATTGTATTATTAGAGTATGAGCTAAAGATTTTATCAATCAATTGGACTTGGATTAATAAACAAGCCCGATGAATTAATTATACAAGCCCAAGTCGAGGCCCGATATTAGATTGGTTAAAGCCCGATGTTTTTATGTCAAGCCCGATCAAAAAAGTAAACCTGGCGAATTGAGCAGGTGGGTCGAGGATGGGTAAAACCCATGGGGCAACCCATGGGGATGACCGTAATGTGCAAGGTGGGCCGGCCACTTGGTGTGCAAAGCAAGTGTATCACTTGGTCACCAAGTACTTTACTTGGTGACAAAGTGGTAAATAAGTGAGGAGGTGGGGAATTGGACTATTTTGCCCTCATTTGTATTTTCTATATATATATAAGGCTTATGTTGGCCATTTGGTGGTTTTACAAAGTTTGTCCAACATATTTGAGAGAGAAAAGAGCTAGAATCCTATAATCCTTCTACTTCAAAGCAAACCCGATAGGCGTTTATCAAGAGCGTTAACTACTTCAAAAGGTAAATTCCTATAATAGTAATCTTCATCCTTTTCGATTTCTTTCTCATAGAAGAATCGTAGATGAGTGGAAGCGTTTATTGAGAAAGGTATATTAATGACTAATAATGACCAAATCATGGATAGGTCTTGACCAAATAGAAATCGTAAGTGTTTTGGAGTAGAAAATGTAGAAAGTCTTGAGCGTGAACTTAGTTATAATTGAGCGTTTTGGAAATCGTTGTAGCTAAGGTATGTGCATCTTGATTTGGTTAGGATGTAGATATGAAGTCCATGGAGTATTCCATGTGATTTGGCTTAGAGAACATTAATGCTGAAGTTATGGCGGGATTTTGCGGAAATAGGCGTTAAGCGTCGAAAAGCGTATAAAAAGTCGGATTAAAGGTCAAAAGTTGTCGTGTGACTTGAAAAGCGTTGGTTTCAATGTCAACACGTGAGATAAGGTAATTAAAAGTCGTTGGCGAAAAAGAATCGTAGCATTCGACTTATAACAAAGAAAGCGAGTATTGAGCGAGCGAAAGCGTTAAGCGAGCGCTTAAAAATGAACTTAAAGGTGAATTACGAGTTAACGAATTGAAAAGGTGAAATTCTTATATGAACACGTAAAGGATGTAATTTGTGACTTGTAGGAATTTGAATGGGTCAATTCGGATGTAAAAGCGAACAAATTAGGAAGCGGGAGTTTCGTTAAGAAACCAAATCTATTTTAGCTAAGCTATTGGTGCATGAGTTGACGCATGGGCATGAAAAAAACCGATTACAAAGTGGTGGTGGCGATTATGGCTGGACTTGAGAATGTGTGGAGAAACCACCTGGACTAACTTTGCATGGCAGGCAAAACCACTAAAACATAAAAGGGATGCTAGAATGTATGGGATGCATGGCATGATGTGATGATGGGAAAAAAAGTTGACCAAGTTAGGTTTAGTTCCATTTTGAATGTAGACCTAAAGTAAGATGTTAAAAGGTACTTAAAGTACATAATGAGACTTACTTTAAAACACTTAAAAGATGTTAATGTAAGAAGAGCGGGTAAGGTTTAATGGAAATTAAGCGAAGAACACAAATACGTAATGAGTGAGTAGTGAATGACGTTCGGCGTTGGTAATTAACCATTAATGATCGAATGTAATTAAGGGCGTAGAAGCGTTAATGAAGCGTAATGAAGTATAGAAAGTGAATCGACTTTAATAATGAAGTTAAAACAAGTAAGACATAGAAGAGAAAGAAGTTGGTTAGAAGCTAGTAAAGATAGTTTATGTGATAACTAATTACGGTGTGCTATGTGAATATCTCATGTAGATCCTGTAAAGGCGAGAATAGTTGGAATATATATTCAAAAGGATGCTTGAAGGCAAGTCTTTCTTAAGCAGCATCGACCTTCGTGTTATTCAAGTTTTTACGTGATGCATGTTATCTGATGCATGAATGGTAAACATAAAAAAGTCGATGCACATTTTATTAGGGCTGACAAGTATTGAAGAGTTGATTGATTTGTTTACAAATGCATTGATATAGAGCTATTATACTTATTATCTATGCAAGTATTTGGTGCGGATGAGAAGGTAAGTTTGTCTATGTACAAACAAAAGTATTTTCATCGATTATTCGATGGGCGCGCGAGGTTGCCAAATGTTAAGCGTAAATCGTTTAACGTAAGAGTGTTGATCAACATAGAGTACAATAGGTTGATCACCTAGAAGTGCTCGTAAGTAAAAAGGCGGGTGGATGGCCTTAGTCTTGGGATATCCTTTTCAAGTATGAAAAGCGAAAAGAGTATGTTCATGGTACATTGATAGGTTCATCATTCTAAGCTATTATTTATGCTATGGAATTCTTTGTATGAGAAGTATTAGTAAAATGTTAATAATGCTTCATAGATAATTGTTCGAGATATAGAATTAAAGCATGTGTTTGTTGAGGTGATATTCATATGATTCGTTGTTAAGACTTCTTTGAGCTAGTTATGCTCATTCTTGCTTGAACCATATGTTTTGCGACTAAAAGCCGAAAAACGTAGAAGAAGAGAAATAAAGAGTTCTACAATTAATTGTGTCTGTAAAGAGAGATAAAGCGAAAGGCTAAGATGGACAATTAATCATCATCTTGTAATAGACTAGTATATTTGTATGTAATATACTTATGAAGAACAACGAATGTATTCGGTTATGAACACAGGAAAGGATTTATTACAGATGTATATACAAAGATAGTAATTACACTCAGCATGACCTTAGTATTTTTGTTGTTATTTCAATGGAATGATTGTATGGAATGTAGTATCGTGGAGCACCATTCATCGGGTTGGAAGATACACGGATTTACAAAGAGGGGCTATCATTAATAGAGCATATTATTCAGTTCTATTGAACCTATTATTTGGCAATTGTTGTAAAGTTTTATTCATTATTATCTCAAGTGAGCCTTGTTTGCTCACTCTTGCTTATATAAACATTACAACTAAAGTTAAGAAGGTCGATGTACCTAGCACCAATAAAGGGAAAGTAAAAATGAACAAGTATTGAAGACTTGTAATCATGTTGATATTTTGTTGTCAGACTTTATTTTTATTAATGTAATGAAGTTATTTAATTTTTCGCATATGAATGTTTGTATTTAAAGGTTAGATAACCTGGGAGATTTTTATTAATGTAATCCTTTAATGGGAAGGTTTATTATCTAATTTTATTATGATTGGGTAGTTAGATATGAATGTTTTTATCAAGTGAACACCAAATCTTGTGGGAATGAAGTACCCGAATTTAGGGGTGTCACAAGTTGGTATCAAAGCCTTAGGTTATGAACCATAGGTGGGGAAAAGCCTTAGGAAGTAACCTTTGAAAAGATAGTGGAGATAAACTCTTATCGAGTTTTAAGGGAAAAGTAATAAAACACTTATGTGCTTATGTGATTTCAAACTATTTGCTCGTGAGTGGCGAGTAGTAAGGAGTAATAATTAAAACTTCAAATTTTTTTTTGTCATGATGACTAATGTAGGAGAATCCAGTCAGGCTAGGGAGGAAGGGCCTCAGATGCCTAGAGAGGAGGAGTCTCGTGACATTCAGTTGGTTTGGGAATAACTACTTCCACGGGAGTCAGCTCCGTTAGTTATAGTGGTTGAAGATGAGGATGATGATGTAGAAACGGATGAGGAGGATCCCGTGGAGCTACCACAGACGAATGAGGATGACGAGAAGGAAGAGATTCTACTGAACTCTATCGCTGCTCGTATGTACGATGAAGTCTACGACCGCAATGTGAAACTTCAGGATACTGTCGAGGAGTTGGAAGAGTTAGTAGCTGAACAACAGACCTCGATGGCACAGAAGGATGCCGAGATCCAGGATCGAGAGGAACGTCTGAATAATGTCGAAGAGAAGCTGGTCCACACTGAAGGAGAGAATGAACAAATGACAAAGGAGATCGTAAAACTGAAGAACAAGCTGAAGGAAGAATCTACTAAGAGGGCAAGAGCCGAAGACACGTACGAGGAAGCTTTTCAACGAGCCTGGATAGCAGAGAGAGACACACAGGCAAAAAGGATGAAGATGGAGGAGATGAATAACGTATTCAATACCGTGATTAATCGAGCTCAAGATCGGGTCATGGGTTATCCGATTCAGTTCGAGACGCTGCCATCGTACATATTAGATCGCTGAATAATGTCCCGAATTATGGAGGAAGAGCGTCGTAAGGCTACGCAGTATCTTAGTAGGACATTGTAGGGAATGTACCTGATATGCGATTAATAAAATGTTAAATAATATGTAAATCCCTAGTGTTATGAAATCAATGGGATATGATGTTGGTGTTATCCTGAAACTTAAGTAGTAAATAGCAGTAATGTTATTGTCTTTATGTATTCAAAAAGATTATGAATGAATAAAAGTTATTATTTTATTTTTGTTCAAAGTGTTATTTGTTATGTGATGATTTCTTTTCTGGGGGCAAGTTAAGTAGAAAATACTTAAAAGGAGTTTAGTAAAAATCTAATGAGTATATTTTAACAGAAAATGCCTCCAAGACGTCAACCATGACAAAGAACCACTGAGGGAACTAGCAATAACGAAAATGTTGAGGCTAACCCAGTTCAGCAGCTAGTGACGTTACTGACGGGTGCATTACAGAATCAACCGCATAATCAAGCTATAACTTTTAAGAATTTCAAGGCGGTTGGACCACCAGAATTCTGGGGGTCCATGAATCTAGTTGAGGAACATACCTGGATCATGGTGATAGAGAAAATGTTAGATGTTGCTAGAGTAGGGGAGAATCAAAAGACTACTTTTGCAACATTTCTGTTGAAAGCAGAGGCTAGTTATTGGTGACAGGCCAATAAAACTCGAGGAGGACAAGGGGTTATGACTTGGGATAGGTTTAAGGAGATATTCTTCGAGACTTATTTCCTAGAGAGTTCAAAGAGTCAGATGAAGGTGCAGTTTTTAGAACTGAAGCAGGGATCAATGAAGGTATCGGAGTATGCCGCAAAATTTAACGAGTTGGCGAGGGGTGCGCCATATCAAGTTAGCACAGATGAACACAAGGCTAAGAGGTTTAAACTTGGACTGAAACCCTGGTTGTACAGTAGGGTCTCCCTGTTCCAGCTGAAGACATTTACAACAGAAATGGAGAAGGCCATTCTCGCTGAAGTGGAGGCGAGGCAGTAACGGAGTTTAATCAAGAATAGAAAAAGAAGAAGAATGAAGTGGAGGTTAAGAATGGTGGTGGTGGTAGTGGAAATGATAACAATAACCTGAAGAGAAAATGGAATGGAAATATGGGTGCTGGAAATCAGCAGGGTAACCAGCAGAATAAGAAGTTTGAAGCATGTGCTACCTGCGGGAAGTTTCACAAGGGTATATGCTTAATGGGAAAACACGTATGCTTTAACTGTGGCCAGGAGGATCACATCGCCCCTAATTGCAATCAACCCAAAAAGAACGTTTGCTTCACGTGTGGGTCAAAGGATCATTTTGCTTGTGAGTGCCCTAAGAAGAAAGTTGGAGAGACAACAAGAAGCAAGGGAGGTAGCGGTGGAGGTACATGGACCATTGTTGGACTAACGACATCAAACAAACCCACAACCAGAACCTTCAATATGACCGTGCAAGATGTTGTGCAATCAAAGGATGTTTTGTCAGGTATTATCCTAATCAATGATATAGATACTTATGTATTATTTGATTCGGGTGCTACTTGCTCGTTTGTATTTGATGAATTTGCTAAGAGGTTAGGATTGCCTAGTGAAGAATTGAGTTTCCCTTTAAACATAGAAATTGCGAATAAGGAAGTAATTCTTGTTAGGTTCGTATACAAGAAATGTAGGATAAATATTAAGGGGAATATCATGATGGTAGAATTAATTTCGATAAAACTCAGAGAGCTAGTTTGATGTTATTTTTGGAATGGATTGGCTATTCAATTATGGAGCGATAATTGATTGCCAAAAGAAATGTGTAAACCTTATGAATCTGTCAAAGGTAGTTTTCTATGATAGAAAATCGCCTAGACATGCGAGATGTCTGACGATTATACAAGCCAAGAAATTGTTGAGTCAAGGTTGTGTGGGATATTTAGCTTACATAATCGATACTCAGAAGAAGGGAGTGAAACTGGAAGAGATACCAGTGGTTAGGGAATTTGTAGATGTGTTTCTGGAGGATTTTCCAGGACTTCTGTCTGACAGAGAGATTGAGTTTGTGATCGAATAAGCGCCAGGAATTGCCCCTGATATCAAAGGCCTCGTATAGAATGACTCTAGTAGAGATGAAGGAGCTAATGGTACAACTGCAGGAGCTATTAACCAAGAAATACATTCAGCCGAGTGTGTCACCGTGGGGAGCATCGATGTTATTCGTGAAAAAGAAGGATGGGTCAATGCGTCTTTACATTGATTATAGGGAATTAAATAAAGTCACTATTAAGAATAAATATTCGTTGCCAAGAATAGATGACTTGTTTGATCAATTTAAGGGTGCTAGATACTTCTCAAAAACAGATTTTAGAAGTGGGTATCATCAATTAAAGGTACGGAAGGAGGATGTACCTTGAACGACATTCAGAACTTGGTATGGACATTACGAATTTTTGGTGATGTCTTTTGGTTTGACCAATGCCCCTGCTGCATTCATGGATTTGATGAACACGGTGTTTAAACCATTCTTAGACAAGTTTGTCACTACTATAAAACAGTAAATAGATAACGCATAAAATTTTTTGTTGAAGGTCTTACAGAAACGCTGTGGTTAAGGGTGTCATCTATTTGACACCTTTATACAACGTTTTTAAAACGTTGTAGTTTGGCACATTACACACCGTGTTTTTCTTAAAAAACGTTGTATATTTATTTTCCATAAATTCTTGGATGCTTGAAAATGTTGTGGATGATATGATTTCACAACATTTTTTGTCTTAAAATGTTGTGGTTTGGTACATCAAACAACGTTTAGACTCATTTATACACTATTTTTAAAGTGTCATCTATTTAGACTACTTTATACAATATTTTTAAATGATGGTTGAAACACCATAATATCATTGACACCGGCTCTCTTATGAAATCAAACTAACTTTTGAATATCTCGACATTACAGAAATTATAAAATTATCTAAAGATAAATATATATTAAACATTAGCTGAGTCACCAAAACAATAAAAATTACCATATATGCAATGGGCTCATTAGTACAAAACTTATTTGATAATAGATAAATCCAACAGAATTGAAAGAACAATGGAGAAAGAGAATGCAGGTAAAGTCTATCGCTTCTTGGAGACACGAACAGTTTTTCCCCTGCGGCCCAGTAGTCTTGGTATGTTGTCAATGCACTCGAAGACCCCAGTAGTGGCGGAGAATTTTTGCGCACATGATGCTTGATTGACGTGGTGAGTTTTAAAGTTCCACCAAACTTACATACTCCTTTGCCACCAGTCTGTTTTCCAGTCACTGTATGATTTAAGTCCCAAAACACAATTGACAATCCTTACAGATTTCCCTCCCTAGAAAACTATACATGTAACGTGATGTTATTAGACATAATATTGTTCTACAAAATAGCATCCCCGAGGTGGATTAAAAAAATGTACTCTAAACAACTCTAAAAGTCTGTATTAATCAGCAACAGAAACTTGCAATTGCATAGTATAATTTTTTAAACTATGTCTCTAATTTTTTCTACTACAATGCCTACCTGTTCCAAATCAGATGCTTCAAAAGTAGGAAGTCCAATCTCTTGCACATATACAAGGAAGTTTCTCACATTTTTGAAATCATATCCACATTGAACAGACATCAACCCCCATATTAAATGTTACCATCTTACAGAGAAACCTGTACTTTTAATAATTAGACACCCGGACATGTTTAGTACTCGCAAGACTCCATAATATACTTATCTTATGAGCATATCTTTCTATATGTGGCTGCCTTCGTAACTCTGAAGGAAGTGAAGGGTAGCACAGAAGCAAAGTTTATAACTGTATGACTACATCAAATTCAAATATTTTAACAAACAAAAATAATGAAACATGGAACACCGACCTTCAGGCATAAATAAACATTCTCATGGCAAAGACTGAATCAATAATTAGCCTTTACTTTCTCTTTTCTTTTTTCTAAATTTATATTCTTCCTTTGTTTGACTGCCAAAGAGGATACAAAACAGAGGACTACAAAGAAATAGTTAGAAACTTAAACTCCATGCAAAATTCTCCAATTCCCTTGGGTTTTAACAGGAAAGGGACGGGCACACTCACTCTTTATTCAAATTTTTATGAAATGAAAGTGTAAGGAGTTTTGAAACCGTGAATCCAAAGTGAAGGTGTCAACATCAAAAAGTTCTTCGTGTTCTCATCGGATATTATTCTCCTCTTATCGATGGATCCTTTAAGAATAAAAGAAAGAGCGAGTTAATGACCCGTTAGGTTCTCTAATAAGATAAAGCTAAATGAAAAACATCTTTGAAACACTTCAAACCAACCCAAAGAATATAAAGTGACATTATCGCAACCAAAATATTTCCTAGAAAACCAATTTTACTAAACTAGTCAAAATATAATGAGAACTTAACATAAAGAGGAATAAGTATAAAATCACAACTATTACCACAAAACCAAACTCTAAGCCTCGCTAAATTTGTTACCCAAAGATTGATCCCCTAAATCTCTAATCAAAGGTGAATCACATATTCTCTTTATGACCTCATCTCGTGATAATACGCTTTTTCCAAAGACCAATAAACTTCACTAGAGCATCTGAAAATGGAATTGGGGCCAAAATCCCGTAATTACCACCCTTCTGTAGCTTCTCCTTTCTCTTTGGTTCGTCCGAATCTGTAATTCAAAGAATAAGGAAAAAAGTTCTTTAACAAATTAAACAGGATATACAGGAATCCTTTTTATAGAATAGTGTGTGTACACACACACATACTCTCTATTTTCAGCAAATAACATCTTAATATATCAGGCAGACAGATAGCGAACCACTGGGTCAACCCCTGTGCTTGAATATATTAAAAAAACGATTTGAAGCTACATAAAATGCAAGGCACATCAAAACTACCAGCAATTGGTATTTCTATAATAGCAGATAAGTTTGTGAAGACAGGCTTGAACATTACTAAAGGTATGAATACAGTGTAACTTCTAAGACAAAGCAAATCAACGTCAAATATAACATAACTCATCATTCTCACCTTCTACTCTTTCCTGCTTACACTGCTTTTCCTTTGGTATGGCTGGACACTACCAAAAAATCAATCATTATCGACGGGCTATGCCGTCGCCAATGATCATGTGGCGTCGGCAATGAGGTCATTAGCGACGGGGAACACCTTCGCCCCTCAGGTCGTCGCCCCTAGCTCCCTTGCTCGCCGTCGAGAACTTCTTCATTGCCGACGCGGTCATTGTCGATGGTATGCCGTCGGTAATGTGTCAATAACGACGACTACAACGACGAACAGACCGTCGGTAATAACCATGCATTAAATTTAATAATTCAGTCATTGCTGACGGCCACGCCGTCGCCAATGAGTGTACACCCCTGTCGCCAATGACCTCTATTTAATATAACTCTGGATTCGTCGCTATAGGTCATTTCCAACAGCCCCACCTCAAAAAAAATTTATTAAAATTGCAAAATTCCCCTATTCATTTACATATACATTGTACCTGTTATAAACTAAAGAAAAACAAATAATGACAACGTACGCATATCAATAACAATCATATCTTTTATTATCAACAATTAATATAATTTGATACTAAACTCAAGTCTGTACAGCTAAAAAGCTAAATACATACATGAAAGTTAAAATATAAATATAAACTAATTACTACTGCCCAAGATCAGGGATCTTTGTGCCATCGCCTCCGGTCCCATCCTCCATAGTCTCATCAACATCAGCCCGGTGATCATCACCACATCCTCCATGGGCATCGCCTATGCCGCCATCTCCACCCCCACGAGTCTCATCAACAAGACCCTACAAAATTAAAATATTAATAACGAAGTCCAAAATAGAGCATATTTAAATTATTTTAGTTTGTGTTCTATAAGTGTTTTAACGAGTTTTGCAAACTGTGCGATAACTCAACTTCCGTATGTCGGAATCGAGTCCCGTAGGTTCTAACATGTGTCTAATACCTACGTGGTGCTGTGTGTGTGTTTGCATGGCGTTCAGACGGTCGAGGCGGGTTTTGACCTATTTTTCAGTTTTTTGCCTAAGTGTTGGCGAGTTTTGCAAACTAGGCGATAACTCGGCTTCCGTATGTTGGAATCGAGTCCCGTAAGTTCTAACGTGTGTCTAATACCTACGCCGTACTATATGTGTGTTTGCGTGGCACTCGGACGACCGATGCGGGTTTTGGGCTCTTTTTCGGCTTTTTGCATAAGTGTTGGTGAGTTTTGCAAACTGGGCGATAACTCGGCTTCCGTATGTCGGAATCAAGTCCTGTAAGTTCTAACGTGTGTCTAATACCTACGCCATGCTATGTGTATATTTGCATTGCATTCGGACGATCGAGGCGAGATTTGGGCTCTTTTTCATCTTTTTGCCTAAGTGTTGGCGAGTTTTGCAAACTGGGCGATAACTCGGCTTTCGTATATCGGAATCGAGTCTCGTAAGTTCTAACGCGTGTCTAATACCTACGTGGTGCTATGTGTGTGTTTTATGCGTTCGGACTAATCGAGGGTGTTTTGACCTATTTTCGACTTTTTGCCTAAGTGTTCATGAAGTTTTGCAACCTGGCGATAACTGGCTCAGTATGTCTAATCGAGTCCCGTAAGTTCTAACGCGTGTCTAATACAAGAGTTGGTACTCAAATCAAACAAATGTTTTGGGTACTTTTTTTCTCAATATCAAACTAACATTTTTCTAGAGTTCTGAGTAGGGACCTTTTCTAGAGTTTTGTTAACTTTGAGCCAGAATATAATTATATATATTTACTCGTGGTGCAGTAAAACAAGATTTTCATGTGTTGTTGAAAAATCAACGGTTTAAGCCCCTACAAATAAAATCAAATATCAATGTTTGTCGTACCACTTTATTCTGAGCTCGGTGGATAATACATATACAAGCAGCAGAAAGGATGCGAAGGATCTCCCAAAAATTTCCACCAATAAAGTGTGTGGTTTTCATGTAAAACTTGTAGTAAAGAGAAAATTGATAGGGATTGTTCATTAGCAAGTTTATGATCCTTCTGAAATTATCCTTCAGCAGCCACTCCTGATAACAAATAATAACATCCCTAATAATAATGCTAATGTCACCACGACCACCAGTAACAATAATAGCAATGGGAATAACGCTTAGAAACCTACCAACAATGGGAATATTAACGCTTAGAAACCTAACAACAATGGCAACAATAATAGCGTTATAATGAGCTGGTAGAATATATACTACTTAGCAGCAAAGACAATAATAAAAGCCTGATAACATAAGAAAATTGAACACCCAATTAAACCGTAACATAAATAAATTGGAACTTACAAATTAAAGCCTAAGAACAAAAAATTAACTTACTAATTGTTCTCTGAGAAATGGAGAACCAGCAGAACTAAGAGGGACGAAAAGATGGAGGCAGCAGGTTGCACATGCCAAGGAAAGGGGAAAGAGGAGGCCGGCTAGTCGTTGGAGCAAGAAATGGAGAAGTGAATGGCAACGTTGATGGTGCCGGCGACGGCAGGGGTGGTGTAGAGGCGACAGCAGAGGTGCAGAGGCGTCGAGCGCGAGAAAGAGAGAAAGAGAATAGAAGAAAAATGAAATTTAGGAATTACATATAACCTCATTCTCGACGGCAATAAATTGTGACTCAATGGCGACGGCAAGGCCGTCGCCTATGACCTTTTCCCATGCGCACGAAAAAATTCCCACCAAATTTGGACCCGGGAGGGTCATTATCGACGGGCCTCATTAGCAATGGCTTAGCCATCGATAATGACCTCAGTGGTGACGGGGATTCTGCCGTCGCTTATGATGTCATCGCCAATGCCCTATTTTTTTTTGTAGTGGGAGCTACTTCAATATGGAAAATCAATGTGAATTTTTCAAATACTTGAAGTATTGAATACAAAGATATTCAACATGAAAAAACTAGATTACTAAATATGTCAGCTTTAAAAAAATGTGAAAAGGAATCATTCAGTATGTCATAAGATTTTCCATCACACTCGACTATATAATTGAGTAGTTCATTATATAGTGAAAATTACATGGCCTTTTTTCTTTAAAAAAATAAACAAATTTTAAGTGATACTTGCAAAGAGTCATCAATTAACAGAAAAGGTAATGCAAGGGAGAAATTATTTAATCATAGAGAAGAAAAAAATTAATAACCTCATTGATAACACACTGAAGAAAAGTTGTGTTGATTCCAGAATCAAGTGCATGGATCGTAGAATATGCAATTAGCTGTATTTTAAAATGTGGTGCCGTCTAGAAAACATTATTAGCATCTAATTTGGGGTCAAATGTCAAGGTAGTACCATTCATTGTTCCTTAGTGTTAACTAAACATAATATTCAGGATGGCTTCCTTTCTAAAACTCACCAATTGGAACCATTCAACCAAACTGACTCCCCCCTTTTATTTTATTCCAAGATAACATACCATCCTCTTATCCACTTAAAGAAGTTGTAAGCAATTCAACATCAACTCACAACTCAAAAGTCAAAACCCATCTTTCCATGTGCACTAGTGTTGTTCGGATAGATAAAAATGTATCTAACTGTAATGGCGTAATCTGTTACTTTCAAAAATTTACTCAACCCTTTCCATTGAAACATTTTAGCAAACATAAGATATACATAAATTACTTTATAAAAAATTCATAGTTCATTAATCATGAACAAATTCAGATTTTAGCTTGAAATCAGTCCTTAATCCTTCATATAATTACAACATCCAAATAACATAAAGTATCACACCAATTTATTTATGTATATGATTACCAAAATTGAACTGAGAATCACAAACCTGTGTTGCAGACTCTGCAGTCGGAGAAGAAGAAGTCGGAAGATGACCGAGCACCATGTGTGCCCACCACCCCCGCCCACTATTCCGCCTGGATCAGCCTCCCTACTAGGGTCAGATGCCCCCCGCCCCCTAGTTCCGCCTCTAACAACATGAAAGCCATAGATTCAACAAAGTAAACCAATGTTTTGAGCAGAAAAACCTTGTTTCGACTTCTTGAAGCCGCCATTGCCGTTCAAAGCAGCTTCTGGCCTCCTTTTCTTCCGAGTAGCTTTGAACTCCATTACAATAACAAAACTAAAACTTGAAATCAAAAAACTGAGTAAATCTAGTAGAGTAATTAAGAAAAAAGAATGAAACAAAGCTAAAAGCGGAGCAAAAACCCTAGGCAAAGAGAAATGAGAGTGGCTAGGGTTTGGAGGAAGTAAACGGACTGGAGAGAGAGAGCATGAAAGGAGGAGAGAGAAAGGGGTTGGGGAGATAGAAATAAGGAGAGGGAACGAAAGAGTATGTCATTTTATTTTAAGCAGCGCGATTTTTCGTTCTGTGTTTTTCAGATAAATAAAGTTTTTTTTAAAAACATTATCTAGTTAAAATCAAAAAATTCCATTTTAAATAGATAACATTTTTTCATATATATCTACAACTTTTTGTAAAAAAACGTTGTGAAAAAAATACCACAACGTTTTTTATAAAAAAGTTGTGGTTTAAGTGTTGTCTATTTACTACTTTATACTAGTGTGTGGTAGTATTTATCGACGATATTCTGGTGTACTCCAAATCTCAAGAAGAACACGTGGAACACTTACGTTTAACGTTGGAAACACTAAGAAATGAAAAGTTGAACGCGAAATTCTCTAAGTGTGAATTTTGGCTAGATCGTGTCCAATTTCTTGGGCATGTGATTGACAAAGATGGGATTTTAGTGGATCCATCAAAAGTTGAAGCTGTAATCAATTGGGAACAACCAAGAACACCTTCGGAGGTGAGGAGTTTCTTGGGACTGGCCGGTTATGATAGACGATTTATTCAAGATTTTTCCAAGATAGCGACTCCGTTAACAAATTTGACAAGGAAAGCTGTAAAATTTGTATGGACGGAGAAGTGTGCAGAAAGTTTTCAAGACTTGAAGAAGAAGTTGAGTGTGGCACCTGTGTTGTCATTACTAGATAATACAGGAGACTTTGTGGTGTATAGTGATTGTGACGCCCCCAAAATTAGGTATACATCACCCATCTTTAGTCGCCAGATATATGGAACAGAATTCAAATACAACTTAATAATACAACTATCGTGTAAAATACGACAAAACATAAACTGTGTGTTTGAATACAAATATTGTTTACTAGAGAGTATACAAACTCAAAAGGAGTCATCATTACTATTATTATCACACTATTTCTTAGAATAGTGAGGACTATTAATGCAAACATCTAAGACCATCAATCAGTTTCCGACCAGTCCCAGTTACGTTCTCATTTCCTGAAGAGAACAGTGAAAGAAAGGGTGAGCTCAACTAGCCCAGTAAGAAATATTATGACTAAGATAATGCAGAATAAATTATCATTAGCTTTCAACAGTATAACAACTGATAGAATATAATAGACAACAAGTTTTAGATCAAAAACTATAGCGGAATAAACAATCCATTAGAAGAGTCAAGTAAAATATAAAATCTACTATCTTCTATGATTTAAAAAGTTTTTCACTAACTTTATCACGAGACTCAAATTTTAATAAATAATCCACATCATTAACTCATCCCCGCACTACTGTGCCAAGGATATTTTTTAGTATCACGACCATTTAATTATCCATGCACTACTACTTAAAGATAATCATGTTTTCATCAACGGTCCACGATCATGCCATAAAACAATTAATCTTCAGACTACTACCAAAGAGAATCCATAGCCATAATCATACCAAAAAGCGCCCATCAATGCACTACGGGCCAATGAGGACTTTTTCCACATCATTTGTAACATTACGGTTATGATTACAAGAATAATCCCCACGATCATAATCATACCAAGTCCATCTATGCACCACTGAAGCCATGATGACTTTTCAACACAATATAAACATGAGGATGATGACAATGATATAAGAATTCAATAAAACAAGTTCAAGAATTAATTTATCTAGGAACTGATAACATCCAAAGTGTCAACATGATACTGCTTTGTAGAGTAAAATTTAAGAATGCTCAGAAGAATATGTCCATGAAAAGATACTGGATGAAGTGCAAATATCAAAGATATTCCACTAATTTCATGGAGTATAGAAGTCAAAACTTTAACCAACTGAGTATAATAAAAAATGGAATAACAAAAGAAATCACCATGCATGCGGTACTTCGCATAGACAGGTTATTCCAACAGAATAATAATAACGGAACCAAGTCAAGCAAAATTTGCACCGAAGCTGTGATGTTCCAATGTAATAATAAAGAATAGAATAACAACAGAAATCACCATGCATGCTAAGATTGCCAGCGTACAAAAGTTATTCCAATGTAATAATAAATAACGGAACCAGTCCCACAGAAACGCATACAGATAGGATATTCCGGTGAATAATAATAATAAAGATGAGATCCAGTCCAGTAGAACGCGCATGATGTGATATTCCAATGAATAATAATAAAGAGCGGAACCAGTCCCACAGTAAAACGCATGTGAATAGGATATTCCAAATGTAATAATAATAAAGATGGAATAATGAAGAATGTCACCAAGTATAGGGTAGTCCACGATAATTTGGTTATTCTGTAGAATAAAAAAAGAATGGAATAACAGAAGTTCTCTTCATGAATACAAAAGAAATAATACCCCTTACGGGTACAACAAATAATATTCCCTACCTTAGAAGAAGACTGGATATAGGAGTAGTGAAGTAGCAGAATACTTTTCTTCTTTCTCTCTATAGTTTCTATCTATAATAATTGCTCTAAAGCTTTAGTGAATTGGTGAGAAATGAAGGAAGAATGAACTTCTATTTATAGGAAAATATAGTTTCGATAATTGCACGTTTTGGGGCTCAAAATATTACAGTATAATACCTTCCTCTTTTTCTTCATTTTTATTTTAGTCTTGGAAGTATTATCAACCTTGCACCACCTCCCCTAATAGTAAATAATGTGAATCAATAGTAAATCATGTGACTCAATAGTTCTAATCATGTGATAAAAACAATTACAGTATAGTACCTCCATCTATACCTCCATTTTTAACTTAGTCATGCAAGTATTATCAGTCTTGCAACAACTCCCCTAATAGTAACAAGAATGTGAAACAATAGTATACACATGTGAACAAATAGTTATAATCATGTGAATTAATAGCAATCAATTGCTTATTTATCCAGTTAAATACCCGATTCGTCAATATAACCTCCAGACATCAATTATTATCGACATAAATGTCGATTTTCACTAACACAAACAATTCCAACATAATGAAACAATTTTTATCAACAATATAAATTTTGAAATTTTGAAGTTTGACTTTTCCCGAAAAAGTCAACTGTTGACTTTTTGACAAAATAGTGAATCCCGAAAAATTTTGTGTTTATAGACTATTTTTACTAATTTCATCGTTCCGGACTCAAATATCACATTCGTGTCTCCAAATTCACTCCGAACACAACTTCAATTTTAATAACATTTATCATTAATATTATAACTCACAATATTTATCAACTAGGTCGTTCCCAGGAAAGAGGGGGCTTTCCAATAAAGATTTCTCCCTATTGGCGTGCAATTAGGTGACCAAACCTCTCCTTGACAGAACTTCTAGATAGTGTAAATATTGCAATTTAATAATACGAATAACCTTGTCATCTCAATTATTGATTTAATAAAATAACATATTATGCATATGATACTGTGACAATAATCGAATCAATAATATGAGAGATATGATGCAACAATTATTGTAGCAATAATTGAGTATAACTAAGTGACTTCTCACGTAAGCATTAATAATCAATACCGTGTGCTATTATGCAACCACGCCAGACATCGTACTTTTACTACTGGGTAGTTCAACAAAGATAACGGTAAAACCTCCTCCAAGTTATTTTCATAAAATATTTTGTCATCATTTTTAACTACGATAGTACTTCAGTTGTGTGGGGTCCACCAATGATTATGCCATCGCATTTAATATTCCCCGACAAAAAGAATATTATATAACAACTTGCGTACTTTGCAAAATTTATAAATACTACCCACAACTATAATATTATATCAAATCCACACCATAATATTCAAAAATTATTTTGAGAAAATTAAATATGTATTCATAAAATCTGGGGTCTCACAGTGATGCCTCACATAAAGGATTAGGATGTGTCCTTATGCAGAACGGCAAAGTTATTGCGTAAACTGAAGGACTATGAGAAAGGGTATCCGACTCATGATTTAGAGTTGGCTGCAGTTGTATTTTCTCTGAAGATATGGAGACACTATCTCTATGGAGAAAAATATGAGATCTACACGGACTATAAGAGTCTGAAGTATATTTTCACTCAGAAGAACCTTAACATGCGTCAAAGAAGATGGATGGAATTGATAAAAGATTACAATTGTGAGATTTTTTATCATCCAGGCAAAGCGAATGTGGTTGTAGATGCTTTGATCAAGAAAGGTCGAGAAAAGTTGATGCTGATAACCACTCAAGAGGAGCTTATTTTAGCAATGACAAAGCTAGAGTTGGAAAAAAAAATTCCAAAAGAATCTGATGAACGACTATTCTAAATAGAAGCTAGTCCAACTTAAGTGGACAAAGTTAAGAATGCTCAACTATAAGATGAAGAATGTGGAAAAATCAAAGAGAAAATGGTTGAGGGTAGTGATGCAAAATATAAGATCGATATCGAAAGACTAATAATGTGAGACCCCAAATTTTATGAAATGAAAGTATTCAATTTTCTTAAAATTATTATTCTATTTAGTAAATGGTTAAATTGATAAAAGGTTAGAGGTAAGGGTGATATATGAAAATTTTGCAAAGTAAGCAAGTGGTTATAAAATATTTGTTGGGTCGGGGAATATTCTTTTAGTCGGGGAATATCCATACGATGACACAATCATTGGTGGATCCCGCAATGGAATTACTGTCGGAGTTAGAAAATGACATAAATAATTTTTATAAAAATAACGGCGAAAGTTTACCATTAAACTGTTGAAATACTCGGTGGTAAAAGTACAGTAATACGCGTGGTTGCATAGTAGCACACGATATTGATTATTGATGCTTACTTGAGAAGTCACTCAGTTATACTCAATTATTGCTGTGATCCCCCAAATCCCGGTACTTCATTACCTCAAGATTCGGTGTTCACTTAATCAAAACATTCATATCTAACTACCCAATCATAATATAATTGAATAATAAAAGTTACCCATACAGGATTTTGTTAATAAAAAATTATCTCCCAGGTTATCTAACCTTTAATTACAATCATTCAAATGCGGAAATTAAATTATTACATCACATCATTCTTAAAAGTCTATCATCATAACGATAAAACAAAATTACAAGTCTTCATCACTTGTACATTTTTCCCTTTTTTTTGCTAGTTGTAGGTTTATTTACCTTCCCAACCATAGCTGCAATAAGTATATAAATATGCAAGAGTGAACAAACAAAGCTCACTTGAAATAAGAATAAATAACTTTACAACATTTGCCAAATAATAGGCTCAATAGAACTGGATGATATGTTCTATTAACTTTACAACATTTGCCCAATAATAGGCTCAATCTAACTGAATGATATGTTCTATTAACATTACAACATTTGCCCAATAATAGGCTCAATAGAACTGAATGATATGTTCTATTAACATTACAACATTTGCCAAATAATAGGCTCAATAGAACTGAATGATATGTTCTATTAACATTCTTAAATATATTATTGAGGGTCTAATGACCATGAACCATGTCCATAGTTATAAGTAATCATTCAACTTTAACTTTAACAGTCATATGACTATAAGAACTCCACGTACTTAGGGGGATCAATCCTTCGTACAATGTATTGTGCACAAACATTTCAACGTTAAGCGTAAACCCCTAAAAATAGGGTTGTTCATCTCAGTATTTAGAGTACAAGTCCGCACCAAAGAAAGTTTGGTTTGGAAAAGCTTTCAAGGTTAATTTGAAGTTTAACGATCATCAACTAGGGAACTAGTTGAATCAACAATGCTTGATAACACTATAGCTATTTAATAACAACTTAATTTAAAACATTTGAGAATCATAGGTGAACTGACTATATTCTAGACTCATGCTTGAAATAACTAGAGAGCATAAGTATTGATCAAAATAAAGAAATGGTAAACCTTAGCTTGAACAATAATAGTCTAGGTCTATAATCTTGTCAAATTAGAATTTTAGTTACCGAACATGCATTAGTTGATAGCAAGCTGGAAACAATGCTTACTCTATATGGTAATAAAATATACAAAGTGATTGAACCATTCAACATAAGGAATTAAGGTTCAAGAACATTTATTTTAGAAGATTAAACTAAAGAAACTTGTTTAACAATAAAAAAGTTAGAGTAAGTCATCAATGATTAGAATTCCAATAATTTAGAATTAAAACATGCTCAATGTAATCGATATGTTTAGAAACTTTCTCAATCAAAAGAATGAAGTTACCCAATGTAATAATAGAACCAACTCAACGATAATGTAGAGTTAGAAAACTAGCCTCGAGCGTAAGCTAAAATATTAAAACTCACGTTCACCTACACATTTGTTTAGAACCACATTATCTATTAGATATGCTAACATACTACAACATGTACATTTCTAGCTAAACTTATCATTTTAGCACAAGTCGTATGCTACCATTTATATTTCATAATTCTCAAGTGTTAACATCATAACACTTAACTAACCTTCATTGTATAAGCTAAGTTATAACATAACACGTTCATGAACCTTGTTGTTACATGGTTCTCATATTAACCTAACATTAAGCTAAGTTACGTTGAACGCCCAAAGTCTGCAGAATTAACAGACTTCACTATCTCGAGATCGGCATCGCACTACCACGCGCCAATTTTATATGGTTTATCATGGCGCCACATGGCATGGTAATGGTGACATCCCCAAATCCCTGTACTTCATTACCTCAAGATTTGGTGTTCACGTAATCAAAACATTCATAATTAACTACCCAATTATAATAAATTGAATAATAAAAACCTGCCCATACAGGATTACTTAAATTAAAAAAACATTATCTCCCAGGTTCTCAAACCTTTAATTCAATCATTCAAGTGCAGAAATAAAATTATTACATCACATCATTAAATAAAAGTCTATCATCAATAATAGGCTCAATAGAACTAAATGATATGTTCTATTAACTTTTCAATATTTGCCGACTCATAGGCTCAATAGAACTGAATGATATGTTCTATTAACTTTTCAAAATTTTCCAACTCATAGGCTCAATAGAACTGAATAATTTGTTCTATTAACATTCTTAAATAAACTACTCAGGGTTAAGTGAGCATGAAGCATGTCCACATTTATAAGTAATCTTTCAACTTTAACTTTAACAATCATATGACTATAACGACTCCACGTACTTAGGGGGATCAATCCTTCGTACAATGTATTGTGCACAACCATTTCAACATTAAGTGTAAACCCCTAAACATAGAGTTGTTCATCTCAGTATTTAGAGTACAAGTCCGCACCAAAGAGAGTTTGGTTTGGATAAGCTTTCAAGGGTAATTGAAGTTTAACGATCATCAAATAGGGAACTAGTTGAATCGACAATGTTTGATAATACAACAGTTGTTTAATAACAACATAACTTAGAACATTTAAGAATCATAAATGAACTGATTCTATACATCTTACTCATGCTTGAAATAACTATAGAGCATAAGTATTCAATAGAATGAATAAAATGGTTAACCTTTGCTTGAACAGTAAAATAAGCTAGGTTCAAGTTTTATAATATTTAGAAATGAATTCCTGAACTTTAAGAAACTTGCTTAACTGTAAACAAGTTAGAATAAATCAATCAAATTGAGAATTTCCAATAATACTAGAGTTAGAGTTTGCTCAAATGAATTTTGGAAACAATAACATTTGATATAAAAAGCTTGCTCAATCAAAAGCAAGCATTTATAATAATAGAACTAACTCAATGAAAATGTAGAGTTAAAACTTGTACAATGTAATAAACGAACTAGCTCAACGAAAGTGTAGAGTTAGAAGAATTTCATAAACATAACAAACTAACTCAATGAAAGTATGGAGTTAGAAGACTTGCCTCGAGCGTAAGCTAAAATATTAAACTCACGTTCACCTAAACACAATATTAAAACCATAACATCCATTAGACATACTAATATTCACGTTTCAATATAAAACGCATTACTAGCTAAACTTGTTATTTTAACACAAGTCTTGTGTTACGCATTACATTTTAGAATTCCCAAGTGTTATACATCATAACACTTAACTATCGTTCATTGTATAAACTATGTTATCACATAACGCATTTTTTAATTTAATAATCATTTTTGCAACTTTGATCATACTAACCACAACTAACTATGTTATGTTAACCTTAACATTACACATTTAACATGTTAACACCATTTTAGACTATGTTGTGACACTTTCCCAAGTCTGCTGAAATAGCAGAAGTTAGAATCTCAAACAAGGGTATGGCTCAGCTGCGCCATACAAAGGCTTGGGACCGGCGCAGCTACTCTTACTCAAGCCAAAATTGCTTCTCTTAATCAAGCCATATGAAGAACACAAACACTATCAAAATTTCTTCTACTGTAAACCGAATTTAGCATATAATTGTTGTTTAAACATAATCTCTAGCATCATGAACATGTATAACCACAAGTAATTCATTGTAAAGCAATAATTCAATAAATTGAATTTCACAGATTATGTAAAAGTTTTGTCGTAATACTCATAACATAAATAATATCTAAGTTTGTAGAACATACCTTCAATTAGCTTTTAATTCTTGCTATTGCAGACAAATTCTCAGGTTTCACTCTCAAACTCTCTATAATTCTCTATAATTGTTCTTTGTAGATGTTCTTAGGTTTAGGCTTAGACAATATACATAATACGTAAAAGAAACTGACACCTTAATACGCATACTAATGATATTAACGGTTATAACATAAACGTATATAATATAAATATATTATATTTATTATTTTATATATTTTATTTATATTATTTATTTTATTTATCTAGAAATCTCAAAAGCCATAAGGCTTGTTTGGCAAAACTCTTTAAATTTAAAGAATTAATATATTAAGCCTCGTTTGGATAAAACTAAATTAAAACCACTTTAATTTATTTTAATAACTCCTTATAATATAGTTATTTGTCACACTATATTTAATCAAGCTTTCATATTTATTTTAATTAACTCAAATCACAATTAATTAAATAAATCCTTTAATCACATAACACAATACAAATAATATATCATTTAATTGAAATATCACTATAATAATCATTTCCTTAATTCATCAATTATTTATTTAACAAATAATTATCCAAATAATATTAAATCAATTAAACAAATATTCATTTACCGATAATCATATCCATTAAATATTTATATAACTCAATAAATATTTAAAATTACATTTAAAATTCTAGAATGTCACATCATTCCGTCCTTAAAAGGATTCTGTCCTCAAAATCACAATTCAAACAACCAAATCGTCACATTCTTCCCTACTTACAAAGATTCTGTCCCCAGAATCGAAGACATAGATTAAACAAATAACTCAGGGTAACTTTTCATCATTTTAGTTTTGAGTTCCCACGTTGCCTCTTCGACATTGTGGTTTCTCCATATCATCTTCACATAAGGTATCACTTTATTTTTGAGCACTTGTTTTTTCTTGTCGACTATCTGGATAGGAACCTCTTCATATGGCAAATCTTTATCGAATTGCAATGGTTCGTACTCGATCACGTATTTGTAATCAGGTTTATATGGTCGTAACACCGAAATGTGAAAAATATTATGAATGTTTTCCAATTCTGGAGGTAGAGCTACCTCATAAGCCACTTCCCGCATTCTTCGTAGTATCTCAAACGGTCCAATAAATCTTGGGATGAGCTTTCCTTTCTTGCAAAAATGAATTTTCCCCTTCCAAGGAGAAACTTTTAGGAAAACAAAATTTCCTACTTCAAATTCGTGATTCTGCCAATGTTGACGCAAGATACTTTTTTCTCGCTTCATTGAGTCGCTACTAATCTTGTCCTGATGAGTTTGACAACTTCAGCAGTTTGTTGTACCAGTTCTGGTCCTAACAGTTTGCGTTCACCGACTTCATCCCAGCATAGTGGAGTTCTGCACTTTCTACCGTACAATGCCTCGTAAGGTGGCATACTGATGCTCGCGTGGTAACTATTGTTGTAGGAAAATTCTACCAACGGTAAGTGTTCATCCCAACTTCATTTGAAATCCATGATGCATGCTCTCAGTATATCTTCCAAAGTTTAGATTGTTCGTTCTCTTTGCCCGTCGGTTTGCGAGTTGTATGTTGTACTCATTCGCAACTGTGTTCCCATACATTCTAGTCGTCTCTTCCAGAAGTTTGATGTGAATCTGGGATCTCTATCTGACACAATTGACACTAGAACTCCATGTCTTGACACGATCTCTTTAACATACAATTTTGCTAGCTGATCAAGATTAAATCTAATCTTTATTGACAAAAAGTGTGCAGATTTTGTCAATCTGTCCACGATTACCCAAATCACATCGTATCCTTTTTGAGTCGTTGGAAGTCCTACCACAAAATCCATTATGATATGCTCCCATTTCCATTCTCGTATTTCCAACGGTTGAAGTAACCCGCTTGGTCGTTGATGTTCAACTTTCACTTTCTGACACGTCAAACATTTTGCAACGCATTCTGCAACGTCTCTTTTCATATTCGGCCACCAAAAATGACGCCGCAAATCTTGATACATCTTTGTACTTCCTGGATGAATCGAATATCTTGTGTTGTGTGCTTCGATCAAGATATCTTCTTTAAGCTCTAGTACGGCTGGAACCCAAATTCTTTCCTCGAATCGTAGTAGTCCTTCGGTATCGATCTTGTATTTTACATCGCTACCCTCAATCACCTTCTCTTTGATCGTTTCGCATTCTCCATCTTGTAGTTGAGCACTCTTCACTTTGTCCACCAAAGTTAGACTTGTATCTATTTGGAATAGTCGTTCATCGAATTCCTTTAGAAATTTGATTTCCAACTCTACCTTTGTCATTGCTGAAATAAGCTCTTCCTGAGTAGTTATCAGAATCAACTTCTCCCGACCTTTCCTGCTTAAAGCATCTGCAACCACATTTTCTTTGCCTGGGTGATAAATGATCTCACAATCCTAAACCTTTATCAATTCCATCCATCTCCTTTTTCGCATATTCAGGTCCTTCTATGTGAAAATATACTTCAGACTTTTATGATCTGTGTAGATTTCACATTTCTCTCCATAGAGATAGTGACTCCATATCTTGAGAGCAAACACTACTGCAGCCAATTACAAATCATGAGTCGGATAACCTTTCTCATAATCCTTCAGTTGTCTTGATGCATACGTAATAACTTTGCCGTTCTGCATAAGAACACATCCTAACCCTTTATGTGAGGCATCACTATACACCACAAAGTTAACTGTACTATATGGTAATGACAACACAGGTGCCATGCTTAATTTCTTCTTCAAATCCTAAAAACTTTCTTCACATTTCTCTGTCTAAACAAACTTCACAGCTTTCCTGGTCAAATTTTTTAATGGAGTAGCTATCTTAGAAAAATCTTGAATAAATCGTCTGTAATAATCGGCCAGTCCCAAGATACTCCTCACTTCCGACGGTGATCTTGGTTGTTCCCAATTGATTACAGCTTCAACTTTTGATGGATCCACGGAAATCCCATCTTTGTCAATCACGTGTAAAAGAAATTGCACTTAATCTAGCCAAAATTCACACTTAGAGAATTTTACGTACAACTTTTCTTTTCTTAGTGTTTCCAATGTCAAACGTAAGTGTTCCACGTGTTCTTTTTGAGTTTTGGAATACACTAGAATGTCATCGATGAATACCACTATAAACTTGTCTAAGAATGGTTTAAACACCATATTCATCAAATCCATGAATGCAGCATGTGCATTGGTTAAACCAAAAGACATCACCAGAAACTCGTAATGTCCATACCGAGTTCGAATGTCGTCGGTATATCCTCCTCCTCACTTTCAATTGGTGATATACTCCTCACTTCCACGGTGATCTTGGTTGTTCCCAATTGATTACATGACTTCAACTTTTGATGGATCCACTGAAATCCCATCTTTGTCAATCACCCACTTAGAGAATTTTCTCAAATCTACGTAAGTGTTCCACGTGTTTTTTTGAGTTTTGGAATACAAGAAAAGTATTTAAGCACCACCATATTCATCAAATCCATGAATGCAAAGACATGTGCATTGGTTCCAAAGACAACAACTCAGAATGTCATCTATCCTCCTCACTTTTGATACCCACTTCTCAAATCTATTTTCGAAAAGTATTTAGCACCCTTCAACTGGTCAAACAAGTCATCTATTCTTGGCAATGGATATTTGTTTTTAATAGTAACTTTATTTAATTCTCTATAATCAATACAAAGACGCATTGACCCATCCTTCTTCTTCACGAATAACAATGGTGCTCCCCACGGTGATACACTTAGTTGAATATACTTTTTTTCTAACAATTCTTGCAACTATACCATCAGTTCCTTCATTTCTACTAGAGCCATTCTGTACGAGGCCTTCGATATCGGTGCTATCCCCGGCACTAAGTCGATCACGAACTCAATTTCTCTGTCAAGCGCAAGTCCTGGCAAATCCTCTGGAAAAACATCCTTAAATTCCCTCACCACTGGTATCTCTTCCAGTTTCATATTCTTTTTCTGAGTATCGACTATGTAAGCTAAATAGCCCAAACAGCCTTGACTCAACAATTTCTTGGCCTGCATAATCGTCAGACATTTCATTTGTCTAGGCGACTTGCTACCATAAAATACTACCTTTGACGGGGTCATAAGGTTTACACACTTCTTTTGGCTATCAATTACCACTCCATATTTGAACAGCCAATCCATTCCCAAAATAACATCAAATTCTCCCAATCTAATCAGAATCAAATCTACAATTATGATATTCTCCTTAATGTTCACCCTATAGTTCTTGTATATGAATCTAACAGTGATTATCTCTTTATTCGCAATCTCTATGTTCAAAGGGAAATTCAGTTCTTCTCTAGGCAATCCTAACCTCTTAGCAAATTCATCAGAGATAAATGAGCAAGTAGCACCCGAATCAAATAATACATAAGCATCAATATCATTGATTGGGATAATACCTGACACGACATCTTTTGATTGCACAGCATCTTGCACAGTCATGTTGAAGGTTCTAGTTGTGGGTTTGTTTGATGTTGTACCTCCATTGTTACCTCCATTGCTTCTGATTGTCACTCCATCCTTCTTCTTAGGGCATTCACGAGCACAATGATCCTTGGATCCGCACGTGAAGCACATGTTCTTCCTAGGCTGAGTGCAATTTGGGGCGATGAGACCCTCATGGCCACAATTGAAGCATACACATTTTCCCATCAAGCACGCACCCTTGTGAAACTTACCGCATGTAGCATATGCTTCAAACTTCTTGACCTGCTGGTTACCCTGCTGGTTTCCAGCACCCACGTTTCCATTCCACTTCCTCTTCAAGTTGTTGTTCTTGTTTCAACCACTACCACCTCCATTCTTGATTTCCACCTCGTTCTTCTTCTTCTTTTATTCCTGATTGAACTTTGTCACTGCCTCGCCTCCACCTTCAGCGAGTATTGCTTTCTCCATCACTGATGCGAAAGTATTCAGTTGAAATAGGAAAACCCTACTATAAAACCAGGGCTTCAGTCCCTGTTCAAACCTCTTCGCCTTGCGTTCGTCCGTGCAGACTTGATAAGGCGCAAAACTCGCCAACTCGTTGAATTTAGCGGCATACTCAGATACCGTCATCGTTCTACGCTTCGATTTCAGTAAATTGTACTTCAATGACCTTCTTGAACTCTCGAGAAAACAGGTCTTGAAGAATATCTCCTTAAACCTATCCAAGGTTATCATCCCTGGCCCTTCTCGAGTTTTAATGGCCTACCACCAATAACTAGCTTCTGCTTTCTACATGAATATTGCGAAAGCAGTCTTCTGATCATCTCCTACCCTAGCAACATCGAACACCTTCTCTATTTCCTTAATCTAAGTTTGTGCCTCGACTGGATTCACTGACCCTCAAAATTCAGGTTGTCCAACTGCCTTGAACTCCTTAAACATTGTTCCTTGGTTCTGTGGTTGATTCTGCAACGCTCCTGTCAGTAATGTCACTAATTGTTGAACTAGGTTAGCATCAACATTGTCGTTATTGTTGGTTCCTTCGTTGGTTCTCTGTCGTGGTGGTTGACGTCTGGAAGGCATTTTCTATTTAAAAATACACCTATTAGATTATTACTCAACTCTTTTAAGTAATTTCTACTTAACTTGCTTCTACAAAAGAAATAACCATAAATCACATAACACTTTGAATAAAATAACAACTTTTATTTATTCATAACCTCTTTGAAAACATAAAACAATAGCATTACTGCTATTTACATTACTTTCTTGAACTACAAAGTTTCAGGACAACATCATCCTCACATCCCAAGGGTTTCATAATACTTGGGATTTACAATTTATTTAACATTTTATTCATCGTATAACAACTACGATGTTCTACTAAGATACTTCTTAGCCTTACTACGTTCTTCCTCCATGACTCTGAACATTGTTCTGCGATCTAATACGTACCATGGCAACGTCTCGAACTGAATAGGATATCCCATAACTCGGTCCTGAGCTCAATTAACCATGATGTTGAATACTCTATTCATCTCCTCCATTTTCATTCTCTTTGCATGTGCCTCTTTCACTGCTATCCCGACTCATTGAAACATAACTTCATATATGTCCTCGGCTCTTGTCCTCTTCGTAGCTTCTTCCCTTAGCTTATTCTTCAGTTCAGCGACCTCCTCGATCAGTTGGTCTTTATCTCTTTCAGTCCGTTCTAGCTTTTCCTCGACATTTGTCAGTCATTCTTCACGATCTAGAATCTCATCGTCTTTCTGCATCATTGCAGTCTGTTGTTCAGCTACTATCTCTTGCAATTCCTCGACTGTATCCTGAAGTTCAACGTTATGGTCGTAGACTTCATCGTACATTCGAGCAGCTATCAAGGTTAGTGGAGTCTCCTCCTCCTCGTCCTCGTCATCCTCATCCTCCTGTGGCAACTCAACGGGATCCTCCTCATCCATCTCCACATCATCATCCTCATCTTCAACCACTGTGACCAACTGGCCGACTCCGTGGCGATGAGTTGTTCCCAACTAACATGAATGTCTCGAGGCTCCTCCTCTATAGGCATCTGAGGTCTATCCTCCCCAGCCTGACTGGATTCTCCGACATTAATCATCCTGACATCAAAATTTAAAGTTTTAATCATTAATCATTACTACTCGACACTCACGAGCACATATGTATAAACACATAATCACATAAGTGTTTTATTATTTATTCCTTAAAACTCGATAAGAGTTAATCACCACTATCTTTTCAAAGGATACTTCCTAAGGCTTTTCCCCACCTAAGGTTCATAACCTAAAGCTTTGATACCAACTTATGACACCCCCAAATCCATGTACTTCATTACCTCAAGATTTGGTGTTCACGTAATCAAAACATTCATAATTAACTACCCAATTATAATAAATTGAATAATAAAAACCTGCCCATACAGAATTACTTAAATAAAAAAAACATTATCTCACAGGTTCTCTAACCTTTAATTCAATCATTCAAGTGCGGAAATAAAATTATTACATCACATCATTAAATAAAAGTCTATCATCAATGATAAAAACAAAATTACAAGTCTTCATCACTTGTACATTTTTCTCTTTCCTTTGCTAGTTGTAGGTTTATCTACCTTCTCATTCATAGCTGCAATAAATGTATAAATATGCAAGAGTGAGCACAAAGCTCACTTGAGATAAGAATAAATATCTTTACTACATTTGCCAATAGAACTGAATGATATGTTCTATTAACTTTTCAACATTTGCCAACTCATAGGCACAATAGAACTGAATGATATGTTTTATTAACTGTTCAGCATTTGCCAACTCATAAGCTCAATAGAATTGAATAATTTGTTCTATTAACATTCTTAAATAAACTACTAAGGATCAAGTGACCATGAACCATGTCCACAGTTATAAGTAATCTTTCAACTTTAACTTTAACAGTCATATGACTATAAGGACTCCACGTACTCAGTGAGATCAATCATTCGTACAATTTATTGTGCACAACCATTTCAACGTTAAGTGTAAACCCCTAAACATAGGGTTGTTCATCTCAGTATTTAGAGTACAAGTCCGCACCAAAGAAAGTTTGGTTTGGATAAGCTTTCAAGGGTAATTGAAGTTTAACAATCATCAACTAGGGAACTAGTTGAATCCACAATGTTTGATAATACAACAGTTGTTTAATAACAACATAACTTAGAACATTTGAGAATCATAAATGAACTGATTCTAAACATCTAACTCATGCTTGAAATAACTATAGAGCATAAGTATTCAATAGAATGAATAAAATGGTTAACCTTTGCTTGAATAGTAAAATAAGCTAGGTTCAAGTTTTATAATATTTAGAAATTAATTCCTGAACTTTAAGAAACTTGCTTAACCGTAAACAAGTTAGAATGAATCAATTAAATTGAGAATTTCCAATAATACTAGAGTTAGAGTTTGCTCAAATGAATTTTGGAAACAATAACATTTGATATAAAAAGCTTCCTCAATCAAAAACATGCATTTATAATAATTGAACTAACTCAACGAAAATGTAGAGTTAAAACTTGTACAATGTAATAAACGAACTAGCTCGACGAAAGTGTAGAGTTAGAAGAATTGCATAAACATAACAAACTAACTCAATGAAATTATGGAGTTAGAAGACTTGCCTCAAGCGTAAGCTAAAATATTAAACTCACGTTCACCTAAACACAATATTAAAACCATAACATCCATTAGACATACTAATATTCACGTTTCAATATAAAACGCATTACTAGCTAAGCTTGTTATTTTAACACAAGTCTTGTGCTACGCTTTAAATTTCAGAATTCCCAAGTGTTAAACATCATAACACTTAACTATCGTTCATTGTATAAAATATGTTATCACATAACGCATTTTCGATTTAATAATCATTTTTGCAACTTTGATCATACTAACCACAACTCACTATGTTATGTTAACCTTAACATTACACATTTAACATGTTAACACCATTTTAGACTATGTTGTGACACTTTCCCAAGTCTGCTGAAATAGCAGAAGTTAGAATCTCAAACTGTAGGTATGGCGCGCAATTGCGCCATACAAAAACTTGGGACCCAAAGTAGCCTACGCCCATTTTTGCCTTAGACGCACTAGGCCAACAAGGCTTTGTTCGACAGACAGACGCAGTAAGCTATGAACAAAGAACTCGACTTTAGCCCAACAAAACACAAATTTCACCCAATAGACAGTAATATTAACACGTATAATAAATACAACAATATCATAAACATGATTGTTCACATTTAAACCCAACTAGCACAATTTAACACTAACTACAACTATTTTAATTTCTCAAAACTCATGTTTTTTTCACAAAAACTCAACTTTTCTTGACATTGTTCTAGGAATCATCACTGTGAACTTACTAGATGGCCAAATCATCTCATTCAAATTACATAATGCTCATATCTCACTAAACTAACATATGAAATCTTCAATTTATAATTTAACGTAAGACTTGATCACCAAAATTGCTACTCTTACTCAAGCCATATGAAGAACACAAACATTATTAAAATTTCTTCTATTATAAACCAAATTTAGCATACAATTGATGTTTAAACATAATCTCTAGCATCATGAACATGTATAACCACAAGTAATTCATTGTAAAGAAACAATTCAACAAATTGAATTTCACAGATTATGTAAAAGTTTTGTCGTAATACTCATAACATAAATAATATCTAAGTTTGTATAACATACCTTCAATTAGCTTCTAATTCTTGCTATTGTAGACAAATTCTTAGGTTTCACTCTCAAACTCTTTATAATTCTATGTAATTTTTCTTTGTAGATGTTCTTAGGTTTAGGCTTAGACAATATACATAATACATAAAAGAAACTGACACCTTAATACGCATACTAATGATATTAACGGTTATAACATAAACGTATATAATATAAATATATTATATTTATTATTTTATATATTTTATTTATATTATTTATTTTATTTATCTAGAAATCTCAAAAGCCATAAGGCTTGTTTGGCAAAACTCTTTAAATTTAAAGAATTAATATATTAAGCCTCGTTTGGATAAAACTAAATTAAAACTACTTTAATTTATTTTAATAACTCCTTATAATATAGTTATTTGTCACACTATATTTAATCAAGCTTTCATATTTATTTTAATTAAATCAAATCATAATTAATTAAATAAATCCTTTAATCACATAACACAATACAAATAATATATCATTTAATTGAAATATCACTATAATAATCATTTCCTTAAATCATCAATTATTTATTTAACAAATAATTATCCAAATAATATTAAATCAATTAAACAAATATTCATTTACCAATAATCACATCCATTAAATATTTATATAACTCAATAAATATTTAAAATTACATTTAATATTCTGGAATTTCACAAGCTGCGCGCCCGCGCGGCCGAGGTGGTACTAGTTTAATAATACTTACATGACTAAATTAAAAATGAAAGAAAAGATGAAGGTATTATACTGTAATTTTTTGAGCCCCAAAACGTGCAATTATCGAAACTATGTTTTCCTATAAATAGAAGCGTATTCTTCTTTCATTTTCACCCATTCACTAAGACTTACAAGAGCAATTATTGTAACGAATGATTTATTTGAGTTGTGATTCTGGGGACAGAATCCTTGTAAGGAGAGAATGATGTAACATTCCAGAAATTTAAAGTGTACTATTAAATATTTATTGAATTATATAAGTATTTAATGGATATGTTTATTGTTGAATAAATAATTGTTCAATTTGATCTGATTTGATTTAGTTAATTATTTGTTAAGAAAATAATTCAGGAGTTAAGAAAATTAATTGTTATGAGATAATATTCTAATTTAATTTAATAGTTAAGTTAGAGAGTTTATAATAACTAAATGAATTATTATATTTTGAATTGAATTTGTAGTTAAAATGAAGTGTTAGTTGATTAAATAAAGTTATAATTATAAAAGAAATTATAATTATGTGGTATTGATTTATGTGTTAAAGTAATTTAATAAACTAGTATTAGAATTAATTAAATTGATTATTAAAATTTAATTAAATAAAAGGGTGACAAATAACTTTAATATAAAGGAGTTTAATTTAGTTTTGGCCAAACAAGTCTTAATGCATATTAAGTCTTTAATCTAATGGTGTTTTACCAAACAAGGTATAGGGATTAATTGATTTATTTTAATTAGGTTTACCAAACAAGGTGTAAGAGTTAATGAGTTTTTTTTAGTTAGCTAGCCAAACAAGCCTTATGGCTTTTTGATTTTCAAATAATTTATAATTGATGTCAGTTAAAATTTTGTACTTAATACCTATATTATTATTATTATACGTTATATCTTTTTGGTTAGTACGTAAGTTAGAAAAGAGTTAGGAGAAAGACTCAGAAGAAGATATAGGAGAAGAAGAAGAAGATGATGAATACAGAGAAAAATTGAGAGAATCATACAGAAAAATTGGGGAAAAGAAGTTTTGTTGAACAAAGGAAGAAAGTTATCATCTTTTAGCATACAAGGTATCATCTAAACCCTTTTTAAAATTCTTTAAAGTTTAGTTGTCTTCTTCTTCCAACATTATATGTAAAAGCTTTGTGAAGGATAAATTGTGTGTGGTTTATGCTTTTGTATGATAAATTGATTGTTATAAAACTGTTTTTCATAAGTTATATATGTGAATAGTCAATTAATTCATGTATGTTTGTACTTTGTGAAGAAAACCATATTACAGTGAGTTTATATGACTTTCTAGGAATATGGCTTAGTTTAAAGTAAAATTAAGGTCTAATTAGTTGTTTAATTTATAAATTGACTATTGAATTTGAAAGAGGATGAATAAACATAAGCATAGTATGTTGAATTAACTGTTTTGGTTGAAAACAAAATCATAGTGATGATTTTTCATTGAAACTTTCAAAAACTGAAGCTTTAGCAAAAATAGTGAAAATTAATGGTTGTAATTTAGATGTTTATGTTGTTTAGATGGCTAGAAACACGTTAGAAAACATTTGATTATGTTTCTGCAAACCTATTACACCCTGGGTAGGTTGGTATGGTTGTTAGAAAGGAGCTTGGAGGCCTAATTTGGCTTTCTATAGTGTTCTAGAGCTGAAATCGCGAAGTCGTAGCAGAGACCCCCGCCCCTTCAGGCCCCCTAGTGTAAGAACTCCCGCCCCAGTGGGGGGGGGGTAATTTTGGAAAAAAAACTTAGCATAACCTTTTCATACGAACTCCGATTGATGTGATTCAAAATGATTCGGAACGAGGACGAATAGGCCTATAACTTGTATTCTTTAAGTGTTTCAATTTGAAATCGTTATGATGGTCAAAATGGCTATCTTTAGGACTGTTGTGTATTTGGAGGCTATCGAAGGGCGTCGGGATGCGCGGATGCAAGTGCAATCCTTTGTGTATTAGTATAACCTAATAGTAACATGTTGGACATGTAATATGATGTTGTATCAAGTTTTTAATGTGTATTTGTTGCAATGACTTGATCACTTAATTAGTTGTAATAAAGCTAAATAGTGATGTTCATGAAAAGATGTGATGTTGTTAGTGAGCTATATGAATCCAATATTAGTATAACTAATGTGTATTGTCAATACATATGGTATATGTAGGACTTGTAGTGAACATGAATAGAGATTGTTTAACCTACGCACGAGGCAAGTTCTCTAACTCTACTTTTAAAATTGTACAAGTATCTAAACTCTCTTTGAGCAAGTTCTTCTAACCCTAAAAACTTCATTGTGCAAGTTTATTTTCGTTGTGCAAGTTTACTTACCTTATCTTGATTATATTTATTAAGTTATTCTTGTTGTTAACTTGTTTCGTTGAACAAGTTATTATTTCTAGTTCGATTACAATTATGCAAGTCTTCCTAGCTCAACACTTTCGTTGAGCTAGTTCTATTGTTATGTTGTGCATGTTTTTCTAAACCTAAACTTGATATTGTCAACATGCAAGTATCTTTATTCTGATGAACAAGTTTATCGTTCAAGTCATTACTTATTATGCATGTTTAATATTCAATTCTAAGATTTAACCTTAGCTTAATGTTGTTCAAAGCAAGGTATGGTATATTATTCAATCTTTATGCTATTAGATTATTCCTAAAGCATGAACTTAGTATACAATGTTGATTTTAGTTATGGTTTATTCCGTAACATAGAGTTATTACCTTTTTATTCAACTAATCCTTAGTTGATGTTCGTTGAATTCCAAATTACCTTGAAATGTATCCAAACCAAACTTACTTTGGTGCGAACTTGTACTCTAAATACTGAGATGAACAACCCTATTATTAGGGGTTTACGCTTAGCGTTGAAATGTTTGTGCACAATACATTATACGAAGGGTTGATCCCCCTAAGTACGTGGAGTCCTTATAGTCTTATGACTGTTAAAGTTTAAGTTGAAAGATTACTTATAACTGTGGACATGGTTCGTGGTCATTAGGCCCTCAGTTGTATATTTCAAAATGTTAATAGAATATATCATTCAGTTCTATTGAACCTATTTGACAAATGTTGTAAAGTTTATCCATTATTATTTCAAGTGAGCTTTGTATGCTCACTCTTGCTTATATAACCATTACAGCTAAGGATGAGAAGGTCGATGTACCTAGCACCAGTAAGGGAAAAGGAAAGATGAACAAGTATTGAAGACTTGTAATATGTTGATATTTTATCAGACTTTAATTTGATTGATGTAATGAAATATTTATTTAATTTCCGCATTTGAATGAATTGTATTTAAAGGTTAGATAACCTTTTTTATTAATGTAATCGCTTAAGGGAATGTTTATTATTCAATTTTTATTATGATTGGGTAGTTAGATGTGAATGTTTTAATTAAGTGAACACCACATCTTGAGGTAAAGAAGTATCGGGATTTGTAGGTGTCATAAGTTGGTATCAAAGCCTTAGGTTATGAGCCTTACGTAGGGAAAAGTCTTAGGAAGTAACCTTTGAAAAGATAGTGGTGATTAACTCTTATCAAGTTTTAAGGAAGAAGTAATAAAACACTTACGTGCTTATGTGTTTATAACTTTTGTGCTCGTGAGTGTTGAGTAGTAATGATTAATAATTAAAACTTAAAATTTTTGTTGTCAGGATGACTAATGTCGGAGAATCCAGTCAGGCTAGGGAGGAGGGACCTCAGATGCCTATAGAGGAGGAGCCTCACGACATTCAGGTTGTTTGGGAACAACTACTTCCACGGGAGTCAGCCCCGTTGGTCACAGTAGTTGAAGATGAGGATGATGACGTAGAGACAGGTGAGGAGGATCCCGTTGAGTTGCCACAGGAGGATGAGGATGACGAGGACGAGGAGGAAGAGACTCCATTAACCTCGATGGCTGCTCGTATGTACAATGAAGTCTACGACCGTAACGTGGAACTTCGTGGATCTGATTGAGCAAATTGCAAGAGATAGTAGTGAACAATGATCGCAATGATACAAAAAGACAGCGAGATCTAGGATCGTGAGGAACGACTGACAAATGTCGAGGAGAAACTAGTACAGACTAAAGGAGAAAAAGAACAACTGATCGATGTGGTCACTGAGAGAAGAAGCTACTAAGAGGGCAAGAGCTGAAGATGCCTACAAGGAAGCTTTTCAACGAACCGAAATAGCAGCAAGAGACACGCAGGCAAAGAGGATGAAGATGGAAGAGATGGATAATGTATTTAACACCACGATTAATCGAGCTCAAGATCGGGTCATGGGATATCCTATTCAGTTTGAGATGCTGCCATCATACGTATTAGATCGCAGAACAGAGTTCCGGATCATGGAGGAGAAACGTAGTAAGGCTTAGCGGTATCTTAATAGAACATCGTAGTTGTTATTTGATGAATAAAATGATAAATAAATTTGTAAATCCCAAGTATTATGAAACCTATGGGATATGATGATAATGTTGTTATGATAATTTTGTAGTTCAGGAAGTTTATGTAAATAGCAGTGATGTTATTGTTTATATTTTCAAAGAGATTATGAATAAATAGAAGTTATTACTTTATTCAAAGTGTTACGTGTTATGTGGTTATTTCTTTTTAGAGGCAAGTTAAGTAGAAATTTCTTAAAAGAATTGAATAATAATCTAATGAATGTATTTTTAACAGAAAATGCCTCCCAGACGTCAACAACCACGATAGAGAACCACTGAAGGAACCAATAACGACAATGTTGATGGTAACTCCGTTCAACAACTAGTGACGCTACTGATAGGAGCGTTGCATAATCAACCACAGAACCAAGGAACAACGTTTAAGGAGTTCAAGGCGGTTGGACCACCTGAATTTCGTGGGTCCATGAATCCAGTCGAGGCACAGACCTGGATTATGGAGATAGAAAAGGTGTTAGGGTAGGGGATGACCAGAAGACTGCTTTTGCAATATTCATGTTGAAAGCAGAGGCTAGTTATTGGTGGCAGGCCAATAAAACTCGAGAAGGACCAGGGATGATGACATGGGATAGGTTTAAGGAGATATTCTTTGAGACCTATTTCCCAAAAAGTTCGAAGAGTCAGCTGGAGGTTCAGTTTTTTGAACTAAAGCAAGGAACGATGACGGTGTTTGAGTATGTCACTAAATTCAACGAGTTGGCGAGGTTTGCGCAATATCAAGTCAGCACGGACGAACGCAAGGCGATGAGGTTTGAACAGGGACTGAAGCCCTGATTGTACTGTATGGTCTCCCTGTTCCAGTTGAAGACTTTCGCCGTAGTGATGGAGAAGGCAATACTCGCTGAAGGTGGAGGCGAGGCAGTGACAAAATTCAATCAGGAACAGAAAAAGTAGAAGAATAAAGTGGAGATCAAGAATGGAGGTGGTAGTAGTGGAAACGACAACAATAATTTGAAGAGGAAGTGGAATGGGAACGTGGGTGTTGGAAACCATCAGGGTAACCAGCAAAATAAGAAGTTTAAAGCATGTGTTACATGTGGGAAGTTTCACAAGGGTGTGTGCTTGATGGGGAAACGTGTATACTTCAATTATGGCAAGGAGGGTCACATCGCCCCAAATTGCACTCAACCTAAGAAGAACGTTTACTTCACGTACGGATCCAAGAATCACTTTGCTCGTGAATGCCCTAAGAAGAAGACTAGAGAGAGAACCAGAAGCAATGGAGGTAGCAGTGGACGTACATGGGCCATTGCTGGACCAACGACATCAAACAAACTCACAGCCAGAACCTTCAACATGACTGTGCAAGATGTTGTGCAATCAAAAGATGTGGTGTCAGGTATTATCCCAATCAATGATATAAATGCTTATATATTATTTGATTCGGGTGCTACTTGCTCGTTTATCTTTTATAAATTTGCTAAGAGGTTAGAATTGCCTAGAGAAGAACTGAATTTCCCTTTGAACATAGAAATTGCGAATAAGGAGGTAATCCCTGTTAGATTCGTATACAAGAACTGTAGGGTGAACATTAAGGGGAATATCATGATGGTAGATTTAATTCCAATTAGACTTGGAGAATTTGATGTTAATTTGGAAATGGATTGGCTGTTCAAATATGGAGCGATAATTGATTGCTAAAAGAAGTGTGTAAACCTTATGACCCCGTCAAAGGTAGTATTTTATGGTAGCAAATCGCCTAGATAAATGAAATGTCTGATGATTATGCAGGCCAAGAAATTGTTGAGTCAAGGCTGTGTGGGCTATTTAGCTTACATAGTCGATACTCAGAAGAAGGGTGTAAAACTGGAAGAGATACCAGTGGTGAGGGAATTTGAGGATGTGTTTCCAGAGGATTTGCCAGGACTTCCACCTGACAGAGAAATTGAGTTTGTGATTGACTTAGCGCCAGGAACTACACCGATATAAAAGGCCCCATACAGAATGGCTCCGGTAGAGATGAAGGAACTAATGATGCAATTGCAAGAGTTGCTAGACAAGAAGTATATTCAACCAAGCGTATCACCGTGGGGAGCGCCAGTTTTATTCGTGAAGAAGAAGGATGGATCAATGCGTCTCTGCATTGATTATAGAGAATTAAACAAAGTCATTATTAAGAATAAATACCCATTGCCAAGAATAGATGACTTGTTTGAACAGTTGAAGGGTGCTAAATACTTCTCGAAGATAGATTTGAGGAGTGGGTATCACCAATTGAAGGTAAGGAATGAGGATATACCTCGTACGACATTCAGAACTCGGTATGGACATTACAAGTTTCTGGTGATGTCTTTTGGTTTAACCAATGCCCCTGCTGCATTCATGGATTTGACGAATAGGGTGTTTAAACCATTCTTGGACAAGTTTGTTGTGGTATTTATCGACAACATTCTGGTGTATTCCAAAACACAAGAAGAACACGTGGAACATTTACGTTTGATGTTAGAGACACTAAGAAAGGAAACATTATACACGAAATTTTCTAAGTATGAATTTTGGCTCGATAGTGTACAATTTTTGGGTCATGTGATTGACAAGGATGGGATTTCAGTGGATCCATCGAAAGTGGAAGCTGTAATCAATTGGGAACAACCAAGGACACCTTCGGAGGTTAGGAGTTTCTTTGGACTGGCAGATTATTACAGACGATTCATTCAAGATTTTTCCAAGATAGCCACCCCCGTTAACAAATTTGACAAGGAAGGCTGTAAAATTTGTTTGGACGGAGAAATGTGAAGAGAGTTTCCAAGATTTGAAGAAGAAATTAAACATGACACCTGTGTTGTCATTACCAGATAGTACAGGTAACTTTGTGGTGTATAGTGATGCCTCACATAAAGGGTTGGGTTGTGTTCTTATGCAAAACGACAAAGTTATTGCCTATGCATCAAGACAACTGAAGGATTAAGAGAAAGGGTATCCGACTCATGATTTAGACTTGGCTGTAGTAGTATTTGCTCTTAAGATATGGAGACACTATCTCTATGGAGAGAAATGTGAAATCTACACAGATCATAAGAGTCTGAAGTTTATTTTCACTCAGAAGGACCTGAACATGCGTCAAAGAAGATGGATGGAATTGATAAAGGATTACGATTGTTAGATCTTTTATCATCCGGGCAAAGAGAATGTGGTTGCAGATGTTTTGAGTAGGAAAGGTCGGGAAAAATTGATGTTAATAACCACTCAGGAGGAGCTTATATTAGCAATGGCAAAGCTAAAGTTGGAAATAAAATTTCCAAAGGAATTCGATGAACGACTATTCCAGATAAAAGCTGGTCCAACTTTAGTGGACAAAGTGAAGAACGCTCAACTACAAGATGAAGAATGTGGGAAAATAAAAGATAATCTAGTTGAGGGTAGTGATACGAAATACAAGATCGATACCGAAGGACTACTATGGTTCGAGGGAAGAATCTGGGTTCCTGCAGTACCAAATATTAGAGAAGAAATCTTGACCGAAGCACACAACACAAGATATTCGATTCATCTAGGAAGTACGAAGATGTATCAGGATTTACGACGACATTTTTTGTGGCCGAACATGGAAAGAGATGTCGCAGAATGTGTCGCGAGATGCTTGACATGCCTAAGAGTCAAAGCCGAGCATCAAAGACCGAGCGGATTACTTCAACCGTTAGAAATACCAGAATGGAAGTGGGAACACATCACAATGGATTTTGTGGTGGGTCTTCCAACCACTCAGAGAGGATGCGATGTGATTTGGGTGATAGTGGATAGATTGACAAAATCAGAACACTTTTTACCAATAAAGATTAGGTTCAATCTTGATCAGTTAGAAAGGTTGTAAGTTAAAGAGATCGTTTCGAGGCATGGAGTGCCAGTGTCAATTGTGTCAGATGGAGATCCGCGGTTCACATCAAACTTTTGGAAGAGGCTACAAGAATATATGGGAACATGGTTGCGAATGAGTACGGCTTATCATCCACAAACAGATGGCCAAAGCGAAAGAACAATCCAGACATTGGAAGATATGTTGAGAGCATGCATCATGGATTTCAAAGGAAGTTGGGAAGAACATTTATCGTTGGTGGAATTCGCTTACAACAATAGTTACCACGCGAGCATCGGCATGCCGCCTTATAAAGCATTATACGACAGAAAGTGCAGAACTCCACTGTGCTGGGATGAAGTCGGTGAACCCCAGTTGTTAGGACCAGAACTGGTACAACAAACTGTTGAGGTTGTCAAACTCATCGAGACAAGATTGGTAGCAGCCCAAGACAGACAGAAAAAGTATGTTGATCAACAAAGACAAGATCGTGCATTCGACGTAGGAAATTACGTATTCCTACAAAGTTTCTCTTGGAAGGGGAAAATTCATTTCTGTAAGAAGGGAAAGTTAAACCCAAGGTTTATTGGACCCTTTGAAGTGCTGCAAAGAGTTGGAGAAGTGGCTTACGAGGTAGCTCTACCTCTAGAGTTGGAAAACGTTCACAATTTCTTTCACATTTCGGTGTTACGATCGTATAAACCTGATTACAAGCACGTGATCGAGTACGAACCGTTGCAGTTTGACAAAGACTTGTCCTATGAAGAGATTCCTATCCAGATAGTTGACAGGAAAGAACAGGTGCTCAGGAATAAAGTTATACCTTCCGTGAAGGTGATATGGAGGAACCACAATGCTGAAGAAGCTATGTGGGAACTCGAGGAAAAAATGATAAAAGATTACCCTGAGTTATTTGTTTAATCTGTGTCTTCGATTCTGGGGACAGAATCTTTGTAAGTAGGGAAGAATGTAACGAATGATTAATATGAGTTGTGATTCTGGGGACAGAATCCTTGTAAGGAGGGAATGATGTAACATTCCAAAATTTTAAAGTGTAATATTAAATATTTATTAAATTGTATAAGTATTTAATGGATATATTTATTGTTGAATAAATAATTGTTCAATTTGATCTGATTTGATTTAGTTAATTATTTGTTAAGTAAATAATTCAGGAGTTAAGAAAATTAATTGTTATGAGATAATATTCTAATTTAATTTAATAGTTAAGTTAGAGAGTTTATAATAACTAAATGAATTATTATATTTTGAATTGAATTTGTAGTTAAAATGATGTGTTACTTGATTAAATAAAGTTATAATTATAAAAGAAATTAGAATTATGTGGTATTGATTTATGTGTTAAAGTAATTAATAAACTAGTATTAGAATTAATTAAATTGATTATTAAAATTTAATTAAATAAAAGGGTGACAAATAACTTTAATATAAAGGAGTTTAATTTAGTTTTGGCCAAACAAGTCTTAATGCTTATTAAGTCTTTAATCTAATGGTGTTTTACCAAACAAGGTATAGGGATTAATTGATTTATTTTAATTAGGTTTACCAAACAAGGTGTAAGAGTTAATGAGTTTTTTTTAGTTAGCTAGCCAAACAAGCCTTATGGCTTTTTGATTTTCAAATAATTTATAATTGATGTCAGTTAAAATTTTGTACTTAATACCTATATTATTATTATTATACGTTATATCTTTTTGGTTAGTACGTAAGTTAGAAAAGAGTTAGGAGAAAGACTTAGAAGAAGAAATAGGAGAAGAAGAAGAAGAAGAAGAAGAAGAAGAAGAAGAAGAAGAAGACAGAGAAAAATTGAGAGAATCATAGAGAAAAATTGGGGGAAAGAAGTTTTGTTGAACAAAGGAAGAAAGTTATCAAGTTTTTAATGTGTATTTGTTACAATGACTTGATCACTTAAGTAGTTGTAATAAAGCTAAATAGTGATGTTCATGAAAAGATGTGATGTTGTTAGTGAGCTATATGAATCTAATATTAGTGTAACTAATGTGTATTGTCAATACATATGGTATATGTAGGACTTGTGGTGAACATGAATAGAGATTGTTTAACCTACGCACGAGGCAAGTTCTCAAACTCTACTTTTATAATTGTGCAAGTATCTAAACTCTCTTTGAGCAAGTTTTTCTAACCCTAAAAACTTCATTGTGCAAGTTTATTTTCGTTTCGCAAGTTTACTTACCTTATCTTGGTTATATTGATTAATTTATTCTTGTTGTTAACTTCTTTCGTTTAACAAGTTATTATTTCTAGTTCGATTACAATTAAGCAAGTCTTCCTAACTCAACACTTTCGTTGAGCTAGTTATATTGTTATGTTATGCATGTTTTTCTAAACCTAAACTTATTATTGTCAACATGCAAGTATCTTTATTCTGATGAACAAGTTTATCGTTCAAGTCATTACTTATTATGCATGTTTAATATTCAATTCTAAGATTTAACCTTAGCTTAATGTTGTTCAAAGAAAGGTATGGTATATTATTCAATCTTTATGCTATTAGATTATTCCTAAAGCATGAACTTAGTATACAATGTTGATTTCAGTTATGGTTTATTCTGTAACATAGAGTTATTACCTTTTCATTAAACTAATCCTTAGTTGATGTTCGTTGAATTCCAAATTACCTTGAAATGTATCCAAACCAAACTTACTTTGGTGCGGACTTGTACTCTAAATACTGAAATGAACAATCCTATTATTAGGGGTTTACGCTTAGCGTTGAAATGTTTGTGACAATACATTGTACGAAGGGTTGATCCCCCTAAGTACGTGGAGTCCTTATAGTCTTATGACTGTTAAAGTTTAGGTTAAAAGATTACTTATAACTGTGGACATGGTTCGTGGTCATTAGGCCCTCAGTTGTATATTTCAGAATGTTAATGGAATATATCATTCAGTTCTATTGAACCTATTTGACAAATGTTGCAAAGTTTATCCATTATTATTTCAAGTGAGCTTTGCTTGCTCACTCTTGCTTATATAACCATTACAGCTAAGGATGAGAAGGTCGATGTACCTAGCACCAGTAAGGGAGAAGGAAAAATGAACAAGATTTGAAGACTTGTAATATGTTGATATTTTATCAGACTTTAATTTGATTGATGTAATGAAATATTTATTTAATTTTTGCATTTGAATGAATTATATTTAAAGGTTAGATAACCTGGGAGATTTTTTTATTAATGTAATCCATTAAGGGAATGTTTATTATTCAATTTTTATTATGATTGGGTAGTTAGATATGATAACCTGGGATTTCGAATAATCAAAATTTTATGAATAATTTTTTTTTTTAATATTAATATTGATTATTAATTTTGTGACAAGTTTCTGTGATATGAGTCTCGGGAAGGTCAATTTGTGTATTAAATAATAAATTTTAGAGTAGAGTTGTGTTTAAGGGAGAATAGAAACCCTAACCCTAGTTACGGAAAGGGATTCGATAGAAAATATAATTAAAAAAATTATATTAATGAGTACGTGTTTGTACCGTATAGAATTTTTGATCAATGATTGATCGGATAAGGTTTAAAATTAATAAACCCTAATAAGAGATTAAAAACCCTAATCTCAATATTAGAAACCCTAACTTGCCGTTAGAAACCCTAATTGAAAGCCGGGAAACCCTAATTTTAAATTAGGGAATCCTAAAACCCTAATTATGAAATCCTAATCCTAATTGGGAAGTCGAATGTGTGTAGTAAACTTTAATATGATTAGAAACCCCTAATTATAATTTAGTTATATTAATTTCTATTTTACAAACCCTAATTGTATTTTAGAAATTTTAAATTTTCTAATTAAAACCCTAATTTAATATTCGGGATTTCTAAACCCTAATTAGGCAACCCTAATCCTAATTGGAAAGCCTAATATATTTATTAAACGTTGATATGATTAAGAAAACCTAATTTTAGTTTCCAAATTTTAATTTTCTAAATTAAAACCTTAATTTAGAAAATCCTAGAAAGTTAGTGATTTAAAACCTAAGGGTTAGAACCTTAGGGTTAAACCCTAAGGGTTACAACCTAAGGGTTAAACCATAAGGGTTTGTGCATTGGACAAGACTGCCATTAAAATTAATTTACAAATGATTATTTTAATATGTAACTTGCAATATTTGCTAGCAACTTTAGTTGGTAACCAAATGTGTTGACTTTGTGACTTAGAAATCCAACAAAAATCATCCAGCACATCAGATCTAGCAACAACAAGCAATATATAAGAGATGTTGGAGAGAGAAAGTCCATAAACATTAGCCATTTTGCTATTTTGCTCTCACCAACTCTCTCTCTCTCTCTCTCCTAAACCAACGAAATTGCCAAGTATATTAGTTCTAAATACAGCCCTAGATGCTTCAATAACAGATTGGAGAGCCAAGATCTAAAATTATTCAACAAAAGGTATAAACCTAATTTTTATTTTTGATCTTGTATGCTTTGAAAATTTTTGTGTTTTTGTGTTTAGATTCTTGCTAGAGGATGTTTTATGTTGATCTATGATGATCAAACATATATCCATAGCATCAAAGTGCCTTAAAATGATGTTTTTCAAAATCTGTTCAAGAACAAATTTGTGGTCTGACAAGTTAATGTCAGGAGCCACAGATTCTTGTTCGTTTATTGTTTTTGATGTTTTATTGTTTGGATCTGTAGCCGGTTATGTTGTCTTAAATCTGCAAGTTGAATCAGAGTCATTTATTGTCTAGATCGGGGAGTTATTCGTGGTCAAAACACATTGACCTAGGCATGACCATAAACTTTCTCTAGTAACCCGTAAAGTGTAAGATCGTCGTCGATGACCTTTTGGGACTACTCGGATCGAGACATCTTTGATTCTTTTTAGGGTGGTTTTGTATCGAGCTTGTAGCGACATTTCATCTTTGTACATGTATGGCTCCATATCGTTTATATAATCGATGAGATTGAGCGAGGTAAGTGGTCAACTAGGCTATAAGGCCATGACTTGAATTTCGGAAATTCCGTAAAAGCGATATGAACTTTTTTTTCCGGATGACTTTGACCAAGTGATACATTGTGGATCTGTTGTTTTTGGACTGAGATATTGAGATCTCGTTGTTCCATGTAAATAATACTACATGTATGAATACTAAAACCACAAAAACAATGATCAGAACCTAGATTAATTTGTATTGGGAAGTGACTAGTCGAAGTTCTGGGTTTCTGGAGAAACCCAGGTAATGTCTGACAGTACTTTGGAAGGGTCAGATCTTGCTATCTTGTTATGATATAACTATGTTAATGCTTAATAGTTGTAGTACCAACGAATTAAACAGAGAATTAGAAGCGGTCAAACATGACCTCTTGATACTGCTGACTGTCAGTGTTCTTGAGCTCAAGAACCCCAACATCGACGCTAAGTGTCGCTATAGGCCAATAGCGACGGTTTATTTAATTTTTAAATTTTTGAATTTCCAGAAATTAATTAAAAATAGAAATTAAATTATAAAAATTATTAAAAATAGTTTTAAACCAATTAGAATATTTTTCTTTAATATTTATAATTGTTTAAATATTAGAGGTATTTAATTTATTTAATTAGTGTATTAAAGAAATTAGAGAAAATTATTTAATATTATGAAAAATCATTTTAAATAAGAATAAAGTATTTAAAAATATTTTGAGTTATAAAATGTGACTTTTAATATTTTTGGAGAATTTTCATTAATAAATTAATATTAATGATATTAGATTTATTTAATTAATAAACTAAATAAATAAGATAAAATGATTTAAATGATTTAAAAATCATTTTAATTGAGAATAAAGTCTTAGAAAATATTTTGAATTATAAAATATTATTTTCAATATTTTGGAAAATTCTCATTAATAAATTAATATTAATGATATTAGATTTATTTAATTATTATATTAAATAAATGAATTAAAAATGATTTTATTGATTTAAAAATGAGAAAACGTTTTAAAAATATTTTAAGTTATAATAAGTGACTTTTAATATTTTTGATGATAATTTTATTAATATTTAAATATTAATGGTGATGATTTAAAAATAATTTTAATTAATTTAAAAATCATTTAAGTAGAATATTAATGATTTAAAAATATTTTAAGTTATTAATAATAACTTTAATATTTTGACAAGTATGTTATTAATATTTTATATTATTAAATATTAATAATGATAAGATTATTTGATAAATAAATCATTTAAAAATGATTGAAGTGTTTGAAAAATTATTATAAATTATAATAATTGTTTATAAATTATTAAAAGCTTCTGAAAAATATTATAAATGATATTTGACTTATCTAAAATAATATTGAAGCTTAGAGACCAAGATTAGTTGACAATCAATGTGTAAATTATCAGATAAGGTGACTAGAATACCGACAATGGACCGAAGTCTAACCAGACCGAACTAGTTAGACTTGTTAAGTGTTTATATAGGTTATAAACACTAATGTGGCTATGTGGTAATGTGCCTAGGAGAAGTTTGATTGTGAATTACAGTGATACATGTTATTAAATTATTGTGCTAATTGTGATACTGATATTATTGGTTATAGGTCTTACGAACGCAGATAAGTATTTTGTGTAGCTATAGTCAGCGGAAGAGGCAAGTTTCCTAACTCAACCTTGAGTTATATTCATTCAATTATTATAATGGTTAATTATTGCTAATTATACCATGTCCAAGAAATTTATTGTTGATTATTCGCAGTTAGTGCATGATTAATAATTCAAATTGAATTACTAATTCAGAGAATATACATTTGTAGAATAACTGTTGTTGGATATTCATATTCGTAGAAGATAGAATTGACAGTACAGATAATTCCTGTTTATTGTCAAATTATCTTGAGAAATGTCTTAGCTAATTATTTCGGCTGATTTAACATTTGTTAGAACTTGATAGATTCGAGAAGAGAATTCAATTGTTATTGATAGATCGATGCCAATTATTTCGGCTAGATCGATAAGTAAATAAAAATTGAAATCATTAAATTTCGTTGTTAAATCAAATCTTGATTCTGAGACTGAGAAGAACAACTTTTTATATAAAGGGAACATTTTTAAGTCATATATTCGACCATTGCGCGCGACCTAAGTATTATGCATAATATAGGGTACAAGGAGTTGGCCGGCTCTAAGTACTTGCAGAGGGGTATTATTTTATATTTATGGTTATCTGATACTCCTGCGTATGTATCAAAGTAAATCTTTGATGGATACCCGAGAAAGTAGAAGTTCAAGATCTAATGGATCACTCAGCATAAATCTAGAAAACATTCCACTTTGTAATTGCGTAGAATTGATTCTTGATTATTCATTAGAATATCGCAGAAACTTTAAAAGCGTTGTACTCTTTCATTATCAAATTATTGTGTTGCCTAGAATACGAGAAGACTTGTTATTGATTAACAATTTGTTCAGCTATTTCAAAGTTCCCAGAACTTTGGTTTCATTCTATCAAAATAGGTAGTCTGTTCTTATTGATTCGTATACATTTATTGTATGTCTTAACTTGCGGGGCAAACTTGTTGCTCACCCTTGCTATAAATAAAACTTTTTAGCTAGGGAAGAAGTTACAGAAGGTGCTGCGAAGAAGAACAAAGGAAAAGGCATAGTTATAAATTAGTTATGATGAACAATATTATTATGTTGTATTATATTGTAAACCCTTTTTGTATATCTAAGGGGTATTTTTGTAATGTTAAAGTTAGTGGACCTGGGACTTATGTATTAACAACATATGTTAATGACTTACGTATTCCTATTTATATATGAATGGGTAGTTAAATGGTATTATATTGTGGATCCTGAGCACCAAACTCGGGGGTCAGGTAACCCGGATTTGGGGGTGTCTCAGGTTGGTATCAAAGTTGTAGTGACCAAGGTGTCACCAGTTAGTAAAAGAGCTGTAGGTTATAAACCTTAAGTGGGGTGGAGGAAAACCCTAGGATTATAACCATACGTGAGATAGAGAAAACTCATTTAGAGTTCTAAGTGAGAGATTGTCGAAGTTCATCAATAATGAGATATATGGACACATAGTGTGAGAATGTTGTACTGGTGAAATACTAATCAAGTTGTTTAAACTGATTGTAGGATGTCTGGAGAAGACAAGATGAGTGCGGAGATGCTAGCTGTTGTTGCACCAATGCCAGTAGTCGAGGTGCTAGCGCAAAGCAAATTAGTTGAGAAGGTGGGAGAAGATGAACCCATGGTCAATTTGGGGAGCGAACATGACTATTATCCCGAGATGTATCTGAGTGGAGATGAGGAGGCAGAGTCTGAGCCAGCTAAGGTAGAGTTAAAGAATAAGACTAAAGTTGAAGAACAAGATCAACTAGCTGTAGAAGTTTAAGAACTCCAGAGTAAGGCATTTCTCTTGAAGGAAATGTGGAAGACGGAGCGAGACTTACGCGAAATGACTGAAGAACGGAATGAGCTGAAGGCACAGGTGGAAATGATGAAGACTGAAGGTGGTGGATCGTCTGAAGGGACAATCAAGCAGCAGAAAGACAAGAATAAGCGAAAGAGGAACAACGACAACCCTAATTCTGAAAAGTCAAGCCCAAAGGAGAAGCACGCATGTGGGACAACAACAACCCTAATGTGGAAAAATGTGTGCTTCAACTGTAAGCAGGAAGGACATATTTCTTTGCAATGTCCTAAGCCAAATTTGAGGAAGTGTTTTTCATGTGGGAAAACGGGTCACGGATTCAACAAGTGTCCCAACAAGAAGAAGATTGGTGAAGGGAGTGGTCATTAGACAACTTAGATATATGTGATAGTATCTTTTGGTAGACGTTTCTGATATTACGTGTTGTAATATCAAGAATAATGTTTAGGCATATGTAAATATATATGTTTTATGAATGAAATCTTTATTTTCTATATGAATATAAGATTAAGATTAATTTGTGTGTTCTTAAAACTCATACTTATGGTAAGTTAATGACTCGTAATTATATGAAATGTTTTGAACCCCTCAACGAATGGATGCCAAAGGTCTGACTAGGATAATATCATATACTCATATAATTGTGGCAAGTTCCTGAACTCATAAGTGTGGTAAGTTTGACGAACTGGTAATAACTATGTGTGAATGGAGAATTGCAACTTTTTGTGTAAAGTTGTGTTAATAATCATGTTATGATTTAAAAAGGAATAGTAATATGTGTTAAGTACTATGTGCTATTTGAATAAATATGAAATTATATGAGAATTTTGTATTGAATTCTTATTTTGTTAAGAATTTGTATAGAGCAGGAGAATTAATATAAGATTTTTATTTAAATCAGATCATGTCGCCTAGACGACAGAATCGAAACAAACGAGAAGAACAGTAAGTGAATAACGAAGGATGTCAAGCAGACCCAATGCAAAATTTTACGGATATGATAGCCGAAGCTATGGAAAATAGGGCTCCAGCAAGAGGAAGAGCGAGAAATTTGCCAGCTGATAGATTGGCATACTTCAAGGACTTTAAAGCGATAGGACCACCGAAATTCAAGGGAACCACAGATCCGATTGAAGCCCAAACTTGGGTAAAGGAGATAGAGAAAGCATTCATTATTGTGCGAGTGGCGGAAGAGTAAAAGATGGTTTTTGCAACTTATCTGATGAATGGAGAAGTTAATTACTGGTGGGAGACTAATCAGGCCAGAGCTGGCGTAAGGTTTGTAATATTCAAGAACGCAATCAAATTGCAAAAATAAACGAAAACGTGTAAAAATCAGAGTTTTAAAATTTTACAAACCATGTACCCGGATCACCCTTTATGCACAATTATTAATTAAACAAAAAGATAAAGAATAAAATCATACCCTTGAAGATCGAGCTTCCTCAGGTACAAGTCCACCTCTAAATCCTTTCGCGTTCAACTTGAATTCACCGGGTTTGGTTCCATCCTTTGATCAACATTAGCCACCCAAGTGTTTGGCCTCTAGAGGTGATCCACCAAGGAAGAAGAAGGATTCAAGAAGATGGGTGGTTGGCTAAACCCTAGTTTTTCTATCTCTATAGAAAAGGAGCGTACTCTCCAACCATTGGAATTATAACGTAGTCATAATATCTGATATAAGACTCCTCTTATAAAGATATCAAGTAACCCTATTAAAATAAGGTATTATTTAATTAAACTCTTTTAATTAAATGGGCTCCCTAATCTTATTAGGGATAATTAATTAAACTCCTTTAATTAATTTTCCTTCTAATCCTATTAGGAATAAATGAGAGTACTTATATTAAATTAATTCCTAAACTCTTTTAGAAATTAAAATAATAATAATTGTAATAATATTAATAAGACTCCTCTTATTAATTTATATTTAATATTTCTAAAATATTAAATAATAAATATTAAGCTATTTAATTTATTCTATCACCATAGATTAAATTAAATATACTTAATATATTATTACGATTATGCCATTAACTTCTTAAATAATTATTCTTCCTTTTATGGTGTGACCCTTTAGGTTCTCCATATTAAACAGGTTGTGAATAAATCAATTAGAACAATTCTAATCTTATTTAAATAAATAAATTAAACAATTAATTTATTTAAATAAATAATATTTATTCTACAATAGGGATAAGCCTCCCTAACGATCAAGGACTTTCCGGATAATATAAATTTCAACATTAATCATAAAAGAACCTTTGAGTAAATAGGTACAAGTATAATTCAATCCTTCCACCATACAATGTCCCAATTAAATATAAGACATGGAATTATCACAAGTCTTATTTTATTTAATTATATATATTTCGACTCTTAAATGCATAACTCCAAATAATGCAAATTAGAAACTCCTTTCTAATTTCATTCGCCGCCAAGGACTACTTGGGTTGTCATTTATCGAATCACATAGGACATTTCTCTTCTTTTATTAGAAGTGGTAGATTCTTTATTGATCATACATTATCTCCATGTACAACTTATTATACCCAAGCATACCCTTTGATATACCCTAAGGGTCTTAAGGAATAAGTCAAAGTATAACTCATCATACACAAGATACTATGATGATCTCAAGTCCAAGGATCACTTGTACTACTATCACTCTGAGAATTAGATTGATGTGCAAGTAAAACTCCATTAGGTATTCCTTAGCGAGCCACGTTCAGTGAACTTATTCTCTAATAAGCACCTACATACTTGCTTTAGTGTCTCCACACAAATGATCATGAGATCAATCATCCTCATCCAATGAGCAAGCAACATATGTACTAATCTATCCGGATTCACTAATCCCCAATTTAGTAATCCAATGATTGGGAACTATTTTAGTTTTAAGCTTTCTAAGAATTTAGATCTCATTAGAATGATCATCATCATTATTCTAAAAGCATTGCTTAAAACTATGGGTTTATCACATATTATAAAACAGCATCATGTAGATAATTAAAAGCTTTTAATAAATTAATACTTTTTATTAATAAATGAATAAGATTGTTTCAAAGTATATGCTTTATCATCAAACATGATTGGCTTGTGTGCATACTACTTTCAATCTCCCACTTGCACTAAAGCCAATCGCCATGGTATCTCATACTCTTCTTCTCTAAGTGACGATTATCCTGCTATTGGATAAGCTTTAGTTAATGGATATATAATGTTGTTCATGAGAGTCCACTATCTCTATAGTGATTTCCCATCTTTCAATTATTCTAATAATCAAATGAAAGTGCCACAACACATGTTTAGATCCAAGATGAGACTTAGGAACTATTCCTAGTTCTGTAATGAACTTTTAATCCAAACAATCAACTTGCAGACTTCATTTATAGCTATATACTTTGTCTTTATCACTAAACCAAACAACTCTTTCTTTGTTTGGAACCTTTCAATTCATCGCACCACTTATTCAAGATAACGCTTTACCTTAAAGTGGATTTTCTGTCATCTTGGTCTGTCTGAAAAACATGAGTCTGTTAAGCCCTCTAGTTTTAATTTAGACCCACCATGAATATGATCACATCCTTAGTGCCAGTTAAGGACTTTAAGATGTTTTTCACTGACTCATAGTGAACTTCTCCATAATATGACTGATCAACATCAGGTCTCGTACATTTCATTGCATACATGATTGTCACTCATGCGACCTCTCTTTTTAGGAGTCTGTGGGGACTATTAGGAGAGATACACTCTAAGGGCTCATCAAGATGAGACATCCCATGGAGTTTGCAATGCTAAACGACTTTAGCATCAAATGAATATACGTTCCTTGGGTTAAGTCGAGCATCCTCTTAAATCTATCTATATAGATTTATATCCCCAATTAAGATACTCTTCCAAATCATTCATGGAGGAATGTTTAGACAACTTTATCTTTACTGATTGTAGCATTGGTATGTCATTCCTTATCTGTAGTATATCAACATATAGTACTAGGAATGTCACGATGCTCCCAATCGACCCTTTTGTACACACTAGGTTCATTCTTATTTTGATAAAATCAAACTCTTTTGATTGCCTCATCAAAAACGAATGTTCCATATTTGAGAAACTTGCTTCAATCCATTTCTCTAAGTGTCTACAACACTTACCTCATCATATATGAATGGATCATCATCTTCTATGATGTGTACCTCATCATCATCATCTATGATGAATCCATACCTCCGTGTATCTTCTGTGACTATTCGATTTACGATTGATTTGGTATAATAGGTCTATCTCTGAGGTTCCTCTTATTTGACTTATAGTATTTTATGGTTCTTGAACTCTTCAAGATCTATTATCCTCCCACTAGTCCCTTTTAATGATAAACACCTTTATCTTAGAAGGCAGCGTGTTTCGTAACAAACACCTTTTGCGAAGTAGGATTATAGAACATATATCCTAAACTTACTTTAGGATGTCCCACAAATCGACACTTATAAAATCTTGTCCCAAGCTTATCCTTTGAAACCTTTTCACATAAGTTGGACAACCCCTTATCTTAACATACTTAAGATTAGGAATCCTCCCCATCCATAACTTTTATGGAGTCCTCGGGGCGGATTTTGAGGTTACCATTTTCGTTGATATGTACCATTTCTAGGACATTATCCCGGAAGGATCTTTGGAATGTCGGTAAAATCATTATGGACCGCACTATGTCCAACAAGGTACGATTTTTCATTCGGATACATCAATCAATTATTGCGATCGGGATGTGTCCATTATGAGAAAACCATTTGAGATGATCTAGAAACTTATTGCACAAGTATTTATTCCTTGATCTAATCAAAGAATCTTAATACATTGCCAATTTGTTTCACTTCTGAATTCTTTGAACCTTTCAAATAATTCACACTTGTATTTTAGCAAATACACACATTCAACTCTTTGAATGATCATCTCCTTTTCTTATACTAATTTGTTCAATATGCAAAATTATTTTCATGTAAGTCAAGTATACTAAATCTATTAAGTAATATTCTAGTTCTACACAAAAATTATTATTATTATAAATAGAACAACAATTGTTCTTAAATATAATACCAAAGATTTTATTGTCCAACAATAAAATAGAAATAATGTTTCAACGAGAATTGGAATACAATAACAACTTATTGATTTAATAGATTTGCCGTAAGTAAAGTGCTAAACTATAAGTTCCTATGGTTAATGCGTTGACAACCTTTGTTTCATTTTTCACACATAGGATTACTTATCTTTGTTTAGCTTTCTACTTACGCTTGGTCCCTTCATAAATCTATATTTTCGATAACCAAAGTCGGTATCCAATACCCAAGTAGAACCTTGACTTAAAGAAAAATTTATTTTAAATCATGAACAAATTTTTGTATTAGAACCAAACTTCACTAAGCTTCTTTGGTTAGCCTCTGCAAGATGCTTCTCATGATTTCTTCCAAGTGTCGAGGCTTATAGCGGTGGAAGCAAACTCCTTTGCTATCCATATCATTTTGTTCTTATTATCCTTTGTTTATGCCTTTCTATTTACCTTCTTTGAATCGTTCTTCTATTCAGAAGATCCTTTGGCCCCTACCAGTAAGACTTGATCTTTCTTGGTTGGAAAGTGACTCTCAACATTTTTCAATATGTTAAGCAAATCGGTGAGGTCGATATCTAGCTTGTTCATATGAAAAATTCACAACAATTGTGAAAGGAGTCCGGAGTGAGTGCAAGATCAAATCTTGGCTCAACTATCTATCCATGACAAAACTCGTTGTCTAATTGATCAATCAAATTGATAATGTTAAGGACTTTTATGCATCTTGTAGTGTCATGGTCATTCTAGATCGGAAGAGCTCCTTAGATATCTCGATATCTATCGATCCTACTTTCCTCACCATCAACTACTTGATGTGCGGGGAATATAGTAGGAGCATCCATAGTTTCATCTTGATTTGAAGCTCGTTACTCATAGATGCGAGCATGATGCATTGAGCCAACTGTACATCATCTTGCCACTTTCTAAAAGTAGCAATGTCTTCCTCAGAGGCATTGTCTGCAACCATTGCAGGGATAGACGTATTAAGGACATAAGATAACTTTTCAGCCATGAAAACTATTCTCAAATTCCTTAACCAATCCGTTTAATACGGTTTGGTTAAATAACATCTAATATGTTTCGCAGTGATAGTAATTTAGACATTGTAAAATTCTATAAATGAATTTGTAATTAACAACATTTTAACATACATTCTTTTATTAATTATCAAAATAATTTAGGTCTTGTTTTAAATTGGTATCTCCCACTATTTTCTTCAAACTATATTACCCTCACTTATATAGTTCGGGAAAATCTAATTAAAGAATTGCTAGTGAGAATAAGGATCCCATTTCAAATGTATATAGCCTTGTGGTGACACAACAAACTATATATAAATAAATAGGTAGACAACTTTTGTCAATTACATTAACTATGCAACTCCTTTTCTTTTGCCTCTTAGATTATTTTGATTAAGTGGTGGCACATCCGAATCAAAATTATCCAAGTTAAGTCCGACCTAGCACTCCATAAATTCAAAAAAGAAAAATATCATCCTTGTGGTGACACAACAAAACAATATTGTTCAATTTTCTTTATAAGCATCAAATGTGATAAATTAACATCTTAAATACTTAATACTTGCCTTGTGGTGACACAACAAACTCATATTAAATATTTAATACTCTATTTGTAACGCCCCCAAAATTAGGTATACATCACCCATCTTGGGTCGCCACTTACATGGTACATAAATTCAAATACAACTTACTAATATAACTGCGTAGGTACAATACGACATAAAGCGTGAGATTGAATACAAATATTGTCTACTAGATATTATACAAACTCAAAAGGAGTCCTCATTACAACTATTATCACACTATTTCACGAATAGTGGGACTACTAATGCTATCCTCTCGGACCATTACTTCGTTCCCAGGACTGTCCCGGCTATGTTCTCATTTCACGAAGAGAAACGGTGAAAGAAAAGGTGAGCTCAACCTTGAAAGAAGAAATATTATGACTAAGATAATGCGAATAAATTATCATTAGCCTTCAACAATGTTAAACCGATAAAATACAATAGACAAACCGGTTTAACTGCAATGGAATAAGCAATCCATTATCGAGTCAAGTAGAGAATAAAGTCTACTATCTTTTAGGTTTTAAAAGGTTTTCATCAATTTTTATCATTTGAGACTCAAATTTTAATAAATAAACCACCACATCTAATCATCCCGTATTACCACGGTCAAGGATTTTCATCAAATTATCAATGGTCATGACTATACCGAATCACCCCGGTCATAATCATACCAAAAACTATCCATTACCGCGACACGAGTGCCACCGAGGACTTTTGTCACATCATTTATATCAAGTCATGATTATCTTAGAATGATCCATGGTCATAATCATACTAAGTTCATCTATGCACGTAAGCCAAAGATAACATAATATAACATGAGGATGATGACAATGACATAATAATTCAATAAAACAAGTTCAAGAATTATTTAATCCATGAATTATTAACGTCCAAATTGTCAACATGATACTGTTTCGTAGAGTAAAATTCAAGAATGATCAGAAGAATATTTCCATGAAAAGATACTGGATGAAACGCAAATATCAAGGATATTCTACTAATTTCATGGAGTATAGAAGTCAAAGTTTTAACCAACTGGGTATAATAAAGAATGGAATAACAAAAGAAATCACCATGCATGCGGTACTTTGCATAGACAGGTTATTCCAACAGAATAATAATAACGGAACCAGGTCAGGTGAAATTCACACCGACAGGATGTTCCAACAGAATAATAAAGATGGAACCAGATCCGGTGTAAAACACACAGATAGGATATTCCAACAGTAATGATAAAGACGAACCAGTCGGTGTAAAACACATGCATGGATGTTCCAATGTAATAATAAAAGCGGAACCCGTGTAAGGTGTAAAACACATGCATGGATGTTCAAATGAGAATAATAGAAGAATGTCACCAAGTATAGGGTAAACCACAGCGTATCTGAGTTATTCCAAGCAGAATAATAAGCAATGGAATAACATAAGGATTTCACCAAGTATAGGGTATGCTGGCGTATCTGAGGTTATGTATAGGGTATGCCACTTTTACAAAGTTATTCATGTAATAATAGTGAATGGAATAATGAAGTTCTCTTCAAGAAGAAAGAATAACACCCTACAGTAAAAGAACTGAATATAGAAGTAGTGAAGTAGCAGAATACTCTTCTTCTTTCTATAACTTTCTCTCTATAGCTTCTCTCTATAATTTCTCTCTAGAGTTTCAATGAATTAGTAAAAAAAAATAATGAAGGAATGAGCTTCTATTTATAGGAAAATGGAATGCATAGTAACTAATCCATGAGCGGTCAGATTGATTTACTTTAATCGACGGTCCATATTTAAAGAAAAATCTTTTAAATAAAATACAATATATTCTATTTATATAAAAACATTTTACTATGCAAACACTATGCAATACTATGCAAAACACTACGCAAAAAACACTATGCAACACTATGCATAATAAAATATAATATATTCTATTTATAGAATAACTTTAATAAAGTATTCTATTTTATATAAAAAGAAGTTTCGCATTTTATTACGTTAATAATACTGAATAAAACAAAACGTCATTATCGCTATAATAATTCATATTATTAATAAACAATAATGGAATCAAACCGAGTGACTTCTCACATAAGCATCAATAATCAATACCGTGTGCTACTATGCAACCACAAGTATTATCTGTACTTTTACTACCGAAGTAGTTCAACAAGAACTACGGTAAAACTTCATCACCGTTATTTCAATAAAATATTTTGTCATTTTCTCAATCCGACAATAATTACATTTGTAGGGTCCACCAATGATTGAGTAGTTGTATTTAATATTCCCCGCTAAACCGAATATTCCCACCAATCGAATATAATATAACCACTTGCATACTTTGCAAAATTTATAAATACTACCCACAACTATAATATTATCTTAAATTCACACCATAATATTAAAAAATTATTTCAACAAAATTTAAATCTTTATTGATAAAACTGGGGTCTCACAATCTCCCCTCCTTATGGAATTTTGCCTCGAAATTAGGGTACACGCACGATATGATAAAGAGATGAGGATACCTTGAATACCTTTATCGTTTAAAAATATTAAATTCATCTTTGAAATCGCCAAAGCTATTCATTAACAATTCATCTTTGCACCTTCTGTGCTAAAGATATACAACTCAGAAACCAATAATCTTTGAGACGCAGACTTAATAGTATCACGACCACGAATTATCCATGCACCATTTGGCCAAGGATATTCGTGTTTTTAATCTGATCATGATGATTATACCGAATAATCCTTGGTCATAATCATACCAAGTCTATCAATGCACTACTACCAAAGATGACTTTTACCACATCCATGAATTAATATTTCATCACGAGACTCATTTCAATAATTAATTCATATCATCGAATCATCCTCGCACTACGTGCCAAGGATATTCATTAGTATCACGACCATGAATTATCCATGCACTACTACCAAAGATAATCGTGTATTCATTAGTATCACGACCACAAATTATCCATGCACTACTACCAAAGATAATTGTGTATTCATTAGTATCACGACCACAAATTATCCATGCACTACGGCCAAGATAATTGTGTATTCATTAGTATCACGACCACAAATTATCCATGCACTACTACCAAAGATAATTGTGTATTCATTAGTATCACGACCACAAATTATCCATGCACTACTACCAAAGATAATTGTGTATTCATTAGTATCACGACCACAAATTATCCATGCACTACTACCAAAGATAATTGTGTATTCATTAGTATCACGACCACAAATTATCCATGCACTACTACCAAAGATAATTGTGTATTCATTAATATCACGACCACAAATTATTCATGCACTACTACCAAAGATAATTGTGTATTCATTAGTATCACGATCACAAATTATCCATGCACTACGGCCAAAGATAATTGTGTATTCATTAGTATCACGACCACAAATTATCCATGCACTACTACCAAAGATAATTGTGTATTCATTAGTATCACGACCACAAATTATATCCATGCACTACGGCCAAAGATAATTGTGTTTTCAATTACGGTTATGATTATAATAGAACAATCCTCGGTCATAATCATACCAAGTCCATCTATGCACCACAGCCATGAGATAACTTTCAACATAATATAAGCATGAGGATAATGATATAAAGAATCAATCAAATGAGATAAAGGATAAATATTAAACATTTATAATATAATTTATCCAGATTCAAGAATATCCCATTTTATCAATCACTTAATAATCTCATAATCTAATATCATTAATATTATAACAATATTTTAATCACTTTTTAAATTTATAAATAATTTATCTCAATTGTTTACCCTTTACCATATAATGCATTTAATCATTCAAAATGCCATACTCATAAGATATCATCACCAATTATCAAATCCTCATAAAAAAAATATGCATATACTCTATATAGGATTCTCTAGCCATAAAATCCTATTTTCAACTTTGTTACTTCACATAACATATTTAACTCATATGTTCAGTAACTAAACTATTTTCATGAAAAATACCAAATCAGTCCCAAAAATATTTCTTTTCTGGGATTTAGCATAATATAGTCCCATAATGAAAATATATTTTCTCGGAATTTTAAAATTCATTTACTATTTTCAAAAATCAATTTCTAATTAATTCCTTAAGAAATTAGCTACCTCAAGTTTAACTCCAAAATTCCCAAATCTTGGCAGGACCTTACACATGTTAACGTGAGCTTCTAGTTTAAATTTCATGGTCATCGGAGTTATAGAACTCCGGTTATAGCTTTTTTTAATTCGGAAAAACCTAAATATTGAAAGAGTCATAACTTGCTCATTTTAAGTCAGAATGAGCTCATTTTTGGACAGGAGGTACTTTATACCATATAATTTCATGTCCCAAAAACCCAGAATTTTTCTCATAATTTAAGTGGCCGAAACAGTCCCTTAAAGTTTCTGGGCAGTAGCATTTTGAAATTTACAGCTTTGGCCTCCTTTGCTAAAATCAGTCCACACACAAAAATCTACAACACCTTTTCCAGTAATTCCACTTGGATTAGTTAGGTAACTCATAGATCTAACTCTAGGACTTGACCACATTCAAAAATTCAAAATATAATAGGAGATATGGTCTATTGAATTTCATGTTACGTTTTTTATCAAAATCTGATTTTCAACTCTTTGTGATTTCTAAGAAACTTTCATGTTTTCACATAATAACCAACATAACTCATCATAACACTTACTAATACTTCATATACCCATGATTTTCATTAGTCCAATGATTTTATTATGACTTTCATCATAAACCACGTAAACTGTTCATTTAGTTGAAGAAATATTTGAGGGTTTAAGAAATGGGTTTTTGTACTGGGGTCAATACAAAATTCGATTTCACGCTCTAAGTAGGCTAAGAAGTCTTCAAAAATACGCCAGGAAATTTATTAATAATAGAAATATCATTCAAAACTGTGACTCTCATCCAAGACTTGGATAGTACGTCACATTGATACCAATTGTGACTTCTATCCCTTAACCTAGATAGCACCTCACAATGATACCTATAAACTTGCCATCTTCATTCACGATGTCGCCTACTAAGAAAGTCCGGCTTGATTTGCATTCCACACAAGGAAGTCAACAACGAAAGGTTCGGGGCTCTTTACTTATGGCTTGATATGACAATAATTGACTTTAGTAGTTTGGTTATGAATATAAAAGCTAACAACCTTACGAAAAAAGAATGATGAGTAGTTAACCAATTGGTTCCTAAAATACCATCAAAGGCAAATATTTTCAAAGAGATAATATCGACGAAGTAACGTGAAAGTGTTTATTTGAAACAACAAGATTAATAAGCAAATGGAGGTAACGAAGGTTTCTCCCAACGAAGTTTCAACCAATAAGTTAAAGTCTAACTTCTCCTGAGTCAAATTTAAATGTTGAGCATAAGCAAGCGAGATAAAATAATGGGTAGAACCGGTATCTTATAAGGTATAGACTTCGCAAGAATTTATAATTAACTAACCCGTGATAACTTCGTTCGAGTCACTTGCTTTTTAAGAAGTCATGAAAAACGCTCTTCATGAAACCACCGACTTTGTTTTATCCGTATCCGCCTTTGGTGCCACCGTTGTAAGACCCCGAAATTTTTTTAAATAAAAAGGAATTTTCTTTATTTATTATTTTGAAATAGTAAGGGTTGATTTGATTAATGTGGATAGTTAAGGGTTAAATACGCAAATATTTCGAATAAGCAAGTGGTTATAAAATATTCATTGTTATTCGGGAATATTCGTTTGGTCGTGGAATATTCAGATTTGTCATGGAATATTAAATACACACAGTAGCATGACCATATGTGGGCCCCATAACGGAAAGCGATTGGATGAGGAAAGCGACAAATATAAGTTGTTTAAAAATAACGGCGTAATTATTCTAGTGAAGATTGTTGGAATACCCGGTGGTTAAAATCTGAATACGCTGGCGTGGTTGCGATATTTTGCAGATTATTACTGAGTATTGTTGAATTATTGATTCGCACGTAAAGAAAGCACTACTCAATAATTGTTACGATAATTCTTATTCAATATTTTATTTTATTGATTCAATAATTCTTTGCGTTGGTATTTTATATTATTGTTGTTTCAATAATTGTCATCGCACAAGATATTTCCCATTATCGGATCAATAATTCATATTATTTGAATAATATTATTAGATAACATTATTGGCAATGTCTAGAAAGTTACGTCTAAGGAGAGGTTTGGTCACCTAATGCGGCGCGCGATGAGGAGAGATCCTTATTGAAAGCCCCTCTTTCCAGGAGCGACTGGTTGTCATAAATGTGATTACGTAATATTATTTGTGAATAATTAATCATTGATTCATATGATAAGGAAATATTTATTTTATATGAATATAAATGATGGATTTATTTATGTGGTTATTAATGAAGGAATTAATTTGAGATGTTTTATTTGTATTTTGTCCGGATTGGAGGTATTAAAAGATCAAATCGGTGTTATTATAGCTTTATTGTGTGAGTTATAATATTTAATCCGACCGTTGGATCGTTGTAATTTTTGGATATGTTATACATATATAAGTTGAGTATATGTCTACAAATTTTGAACCGTTAAAAATCCACGAATGATTTGTTATGAATTTTAAGAGGTGTCTGATTCGGAAATTAGGGTTATAATTGATTTTGGTGGAAAATTCTAGAATTGAGTGGGCCCCACTTGTGGTTGGTGAAAAAATGTGCTGAATTTTATTTCAAATGTGGTGGGTGGAAATAGTAGCAGGTAAAGCCATCAGGTAGCAGGTCAAGTCTGCTTCGGCGGGCTAACATTTTCCTATAAATAGAGGGCTAAGTTAGAATTGAAAATCACACCAGAAACAAAGTTTTCTCTCTTTCTCTCTCTATATTATTGAGCGTATTTTGTGAGTATTTAGATACTTTGAGAGTTGCTGTTCAGTACAAGTTTCATTCAAAGATCACTTCCCGACCTTTCCTTCCAAGAAATCTTGATTCTTTGAGGTAAGGGATATTATTTTTTCGTAATGATATTATTTCTTCAATATCATTATCTTTGAAATGTTGATCTGAAGTTTTATCAAATTTGGAACTTTTTCATGTGGGGTTACTATTCATGAGTTACTATTCACGAGTTACTATTCATGAGTTACTATTCACGAGTTCTTATTCACGAGTACTATTCATGAAGCGTGAAAATGTTTTTTGTGGAATTTCTATCTTTTGGTGTCGAGAGTTACTATTCACGTATCGGACTATTCACGATATCTGTACTATTCACGTATCGGCACTATTCAATAGAAAAATAAAATTTCTTCTTTTCGTCAAAATATCTATTACGGATACTAGCTTTGATTGTATCCATGTTTTGATCATTCTTGAATTTTACACCACTATGATTATTTTTGAGGTATTGTTGGACATGGATAAAACAAAGTACGAATCATTAATCCTTAATCCTTAATCCTTGTCATTTTGTTTCACTGGATTCGTTCTTTAAAAATATTTTTCATCATCCTCAGTCTTAAATGATGATATTATTGAATATCTTTGGCCTGTAGTGCAAAGATGAACAGGTGTTTAAATGAACATTACTGACTGATGAATATCTTTAGCCTTTAGTGCAAAGATGAACAGGTGTTTAAATGAACATGACTAACTGATGAATATCTTTGGCCTTTAGTGCAAAGATGAACAGGTATTGAGATGAACATGACCGATTGATGAATATCTTTGGCACTGTAGTGCAAAGATGAATATTTGATTTGAGATGAATATTGATTGATGTTCTGAGGATAAAATATTGATGATGGATTTATTAAATTCATAGATTATAGTAGATTTCATTCTCTACGTAACTCTTCTATGAATTATTATTTCATTCGCGGATATTGATCTGAAACTTGTTATCTATTGTATTCTATCGATTTTTCCTGTTGGAGACTAACGATAATTTGTTGTATATTATCTTAGTCATAATATTCTTTCTTGGGCTAGTTGAGCTCACCCTTTTCCTTGTTGTTCCATTTTTCTTCTCGGGAGGCGAGAATGTAGCGAAGTACTAGTCGGGGTATGGAATGAAGGTTCTAGAGAGAGTTGTTTAGTAGTCCTCACCATTTTGTAAAATAATGTATCAATAAATGTGATGAGGATTTATTTGAGTATAGATATTGTCAGAAGACAATATCGTATTTAAACTCACGATATATATTGTCGTATTTCACCACGACATTTGTATTATTGAAGTTGTAGTTTGCTTCTTGTACCATGTATTTGGCGACTTCGAGAATGGGTGTTGTGTATACCTATTTTGGGGGCGTCACGGTTGGTATCGAGCTTAGGGATATGATCTCTGGCGGAGATCGGGGAATAGAACTAGGAGGGGAGGCGAGTAAATCCTTCGCTAGTGTGTCCTACCTAAGCTTATTTGTTAGTTGGTCGGTATATAGGGATATTATGTGATTGATTTCCTTAATTAACCCTTGTTTTATGACAGTATTTGAGAATGTCGACTGAGAATATTAACAGTGGAGTAAATGAGACCGTGGAGATGCCTATACTTAATAACGAGGAGAACGTGCAACAGGCTGGCAATGTACCTCCTATGAATAACACCACTGAGCAAATGATGAACGAGGGGATGTTTAGAAGCTTTTTGCAGTTCATGCAAAATCAGACGAGGGAGACTCGTGTTCAAAATATAGGAGGAGATGATAGCAATTCACGGGTGGTCACAGCCAAGAAGTTCAAAGAGTTGGGACCACCAGAATTTAAGGGAAAGCTCGATTCGATCATGGCGGAAACATGGGTCAAACAAATTACCAAGATATTCGATGTCTTGGGATGCACGGAAGAGCAGAAGGTTCCATTCGCTACCTTTATGTTCCGTGGCGAAAGCGGATTCTTGGTGGGAATCGTGAAGCGTACCCATCCGGTACCGCACTCGGATGTCATGGGAGAGCGTTTGAAGCAGTTCAATGACAAGTACTTCCACGAAAGTATTCATATATATGAAGGAAGTAGAGTTTATTAGATGGAGCGAGAATAACATGGCGGTGTCCCAAAGACGAGGCGAAGTTCGCGGAGTTATCGAGTTGCACCTCATTTGGTGGAGAATAAAGGCATATATGCCGCGGATGTTTCGAGAGGTTTGAAACCCGGCGATACGTCGATATCTCATTTCTCATAAATTTTCTCTCTATTCAGGATGTTGTCAGCGGGGATCGGTTGTTAGAAGCGAGATAACGAGTACGTTCAATGAGGGACCATAACGAGATTTTACAGAAGATAGCGATCATCGAATAACGATAATCGGCGGAGAAAGAAGAATATGGACAAAGCGGTAACCACTCTGGTGGTAATCGTGGGCCATGAAAATAGAAAAGCGAGTGGGAGGAGATTTTAAAAAGGAGATTCAACAACGACCATGTGAAGACGTCGGCCTTGAAGTGGCCCTGGTTCGAGGAGGAGAAAGACCATCGGTCGTATGCTGCTATAAATGCGGGAAAGAGGGACATATCGGTTCAAACCGCCCACAGCAGTTCAAGGTATGCTATAATTGTGGAAAAGAAGGACATATCGCTCGAGATTATACGATATCAAAACCCGATCCAATGGGAATGGTGACTCAAAAGGATGTCCCGTAAAAGTCAAAGTCAACGGTTCTTGGAAGAGCATTTGTCGTGGCCAGGTCAAAATGCGAGGAACCCGAAACGAAGTTAGCAGGTTAGTTAATTATAAATTCTTGCGAAGTTTATACCTTACTAGAATCACCGGTTCTACCCATTCTTTTATCTCTCTTGCTTGCGCTCAATGTTTGAACTTGACTACGGAGAAATTAGACTTTGACCTATTTATGGAGAATCCAGTTAGGAGAAACTTTCATTACATCATGTTGTTTAGAAATCTTGTTTGATCAAAGTTGGCACTATCACATTATCTGTTAACCTTATTTCTATAGAGATATTTGCTTTTGATGTGATTTTAAGGTTAACTACTCATCATGCCAAAATTGATTGTTTTTCGTAAGGTTGTTAGTTTTCATATTCCTAAGCAACTTGTTATTCAATTCAAGCAATCAAACCATTAATAGTCAAACATTTTCATATCAAGCCATGAAGTCATTCGTTTATTACGGATGTCAAGTTTTCTTCGTCCATGTTATGGATTTGAATAAAGACACGTCGATTTGAATAATATTCTTGTTGTTATTGATTTTTCCCGACGTATTTTCGAAGAATTTCTTGGTTTACTCCCAAAGACCGATATTAAATTTTGTATCGACTTTGAATCCAGACAAAACTCATTTCTAAAATCTCATATCGAATGGCTCTATTGAACTTCGAGAGAGTTAAAAATTCAACTATAGAATTTGGTACACGAGCCTTTATCTTGTGACTTCCTTTGTGGAATTCACCTAAGCAGAACTCTCTATAGGGGACGTCATATTCGATGCGATAGTAAAGCGATAGGTGTCATTGTGACGTCTTATCCAAGATTGGGATATGAGTCGCGATTGAGAGCAACGAACTAAGTCAAGAATGTCGAAATACGTAGCTTTTGAGGCTTAGTTGGTTATTATCGGAGAGTCGTTGAAGGATATTCTCGAATCGCTATTCCATTAACGTAGCTAACTTCGTAGAGATACAAAATTCGAATGGAGCAAGGAATGTGGGAAGAACTTGAAGAACTCAAGAGGAGACTCATTTCAAAGACATGTTACGACCATGCCATCCTGGAAAAGCGAACGTGGTAGGCGGCGTGTTGAGTAGAAGATCGTATATAAATCACGAGTACGATATTGTCAAAGACTAATTTCAGTATAATTTACAAATAATAGAGATGGAGATGAAAACTCTAGGTACCCACGTGATGATATACGAGTATAATCGACTTTAGTTAAAGCTGCTCAAGCCACCGACCCGGAGCTGATGCGTATGAAGAGGAAAGTACAAGAAGGAGCTATTCCGGAAGCGAGAATTGATGAAGAAGGAATACTTCGAGTCCACTCTAGACTTTGTGTACCTAACGACTTTGATTTGAAGTACAAGATTATGATGGAGGCACACAATACACCTTTTGCAATCCATCCTGGAAGTACAAAAATGTATCGTGATCTTCGACATACATTTTGGTGGAATAATATGAAGAGAAAGATTGCAAAGTTTATCTTGATGTGTTTAACTTGCCAACGTGTAAAGGCGGAGCATCTAGTACCTAAGGGTCCGTTGCAACCACTTGAGATTTCGGAATGGAAGTGGGAACACTTTACCATGGATTTCGTTACGGGTCTTCCTACGGTTTCTCAAGGCATCAATGCTATTTGGGTTATTGTTGATAGATTAACCAAGTCTGCTCATTTCTTCTGACCGTCGAGAGACTTATTCCCTTGAACGTCTTTCTCGTATGTACGTAAATGAGATTGTGAGGTTGCATGGCATGCCTGTATCCATAGTTTCGGATAGTGACCCAAGACTCACTTCATGATTTTGGGTTAGCTTGCAAAAAGCTATGGGCACGGATTTGCGATTTAGTTGGCATCACAGTCCCCCAAGCAGACGGAGACAATCGAGAGGACTACTCAAACTCTTGAAGATATATTAAGACTCTGTGTCCTAGATTTCAAGGGTAGTTGGGATAAGTATTTACCATTGGTGGAATTCTCATACAACAATAGTTATTAAACAAATATAGGCATGGTTCCATTCGAAGCATTATATGGACAAATATGTCGTTCTCCAATATGTTGGGATGAGGTGGGTGAAGCAACATTGTTGGGACCCGAGTTAGTACGTATGACTAATGATTCGACAACGTATACAAACGGCACAAGATCGACAAAAGAGTTATGCGGATCTTCATCGAAAGGACGTGGAATTTAATGTAGGGGATCATGTATTGTTGCGAGTTGCTCCATGGAAGGGAGTTACAAGATTTGGAAAGAGAGGAAAGCTCAATCCACGATTTATTGGTCCATTTCAAATTCTTGACCGAGTAGGAAATGTAGCCTATAGACTCGCGTTACCTCCGAGTATGTCTCGTGTTCATAATGTGTTTCACATATCGGTACTTCGTAAATATGTGAAAGACCCGAACCACGTTATAGAGTTAGAAGCAGGATGAGATAGCCAGAAGACTTAACGTATGAGGAGGTACTGTCAAGATTTTGGATAGGAAGGAGCATGTCCTACGCTGCATGAAAGGTCATACCACAAGTTAAAGTTTTGTGGAGGAATCATGCTTATAGAGGAAATGACACGGGAATTGGAAGCGGAAATGAAAGCGAGGTAATCTCACCTTTTGAAAACACCAGTCGTCGTCAATTTCGAGGACGAAATTTCATAAGGAGGGAGGTTTAAGACCCGAAATTTTTTAAATAAAAGGAATTTCCTTTATTTATTATTTTGAAATAGTAAGGGTTGATTTGATTAATGTGGATAGTTAAGGGTTAAATCATAAATATTTGAATAAGCAAGTGGTTATAAAATATTCATTGTTATTGGGGAATATTCGTTTGGTCGTGGAATATTCGCATCGTCGTGGAATATTAAATGCGTGGTAGCGACCATGTGTGGGCCCCATAACGAAAAGCGATTGGATGAGGAAAGCGACAAATATAAGTTGTTTAAAAATAACGGCGTAATTATTACTGAGTGAAGACATTTGAATACCCGGTGGTTAAAATCTGATGTCTGGCGTGGTTGCATAAAGAAGCTTTGCGGTATTACACAGTATTGTTGAATTATTGATTAAATGCGTAAGAAGGCACTACTCAATAATTGTTACAAGTAATTCTTATTCGATATTTTATTTTATTGATTCAATAATTGCGTTTGGTATTTTATATTATTCTTGTTTTGATAATTGTCCGCACATGATTTCCCATTATCGGATCAATAATTCATATTATTTGAATAATATTATTAGATAACATTATTGGCAATGTCTAGAAAGTTACATACAGGAGAGGTTTGGTCACCTAATTGCGGCCATGATGAGAGATCCTTATTGGAAAGCCCCTCTTTCACAGGAGCAACTGGTTGTCATAAATGTGATTACGTAATATTATTTGTGAATAATTAATCATTGATTCATATGATAAGGAAATATTTATTTTATATGAATATAAATGATGGATTTATTTATGTGGTTATTAATGAAGGAATTAATCTTTGAGATGTTTTATTTGTATTTTGTCGGATTGGAGGTATTAAAAGATCAAATCGGTGTTATTATAGCTTTATTGTGTGAGTTATAATATTTAATCCAAATAGTTGGATCGTTGTAATTTTTGGATATGTTATACATATATAAGTTGAGTATATGTCTACAAATTTTGAACCGTTAAAATTCACGAATGATTTGTTATGAATTTTAAGAGGTGTCGATTAGGAAATTAGGGTTATAATTGATTTTGGTGGAAAATTCTAGAATTGAGTGGGCCCCACTTGTGGTTGGTGAAAAATGTGCTGAATTTTATTTCAAATGTGGTGGGTGGTAATAGTAGCGAGTAAAGCCATCCAGTAGCGAGTCAAGTCCGCCTTGCGGGCTAACATTTTCCTATAAATAGAGGGCTAAGTTAGAATTGAAAATCACACCAGAAACAAAGTTTTCTCTCTTTCTCTCTCTATATTATTGAGCGTATTTTGTGAGTATTTAGATACTTTGAGAGTTGCTGTTCAGTACAAGTTTCATTCATCATCACTTCCGACCTTTCCTTCCGAAGTACTGATTCTTTGAGGTAAGGGATATTATTTTTTTTCGTAATGATATTATTTCTTCAATATCATTATGCTGAAATGTTGATCTGAAGTTTTTATCAAATTTGGAACTTTTTCATATCGGGGTTACTATTCATGAGTTACTATTCACGAGTTACTATTCATGAGTTACTATTCACGAGTTACTATTCACGAGTACTATTCATGAAGCGTGAAAATGTTTTTTTGTGGAATTTCTATCTTTTGGTGTCGGAGTTACTATTCACGTATCGATTATTCACGATATCTGACACTATTCACGATACTCGGCCACTATTCATAGAAAAATAAAATTTCTTCTTTTTCGTCCAAAATATCTATTCGGATACTAGCTTTGATTGTATCCATGTTTTGATCATTCTTGAATTTTACACCACTATGATTATTTTTTGAGGTATTGTTGGACATGGATAAAACAAAGTACTGAATCATTAATCCTTAATCCTTAATCCTTGTCATTTTGTTTCTTTGGATTCGTTCTTTAAAAATATTTTCATCATCCTCGATCTTAAATGATGATATTATTGAATATCTTTGGCACTGTAGTGCAAAGATGAGCAGTGTTTAAATGAACATCATCGATGATGAATATCTTTAGCCTTTAGTGCAAAGATGATGCAGGTGTTTAAATGAACACGACCGGTGATGAATATCTTTGGCCTTTAGTGCAAAGATGAGCAGTGTTGAGATGAACATGACCGATTGATGAATATCTTTGGCTGTAGTGCAAAGATGAATATTTGATTTGAGATGAATATTGATTGATGTTACTGAGGATAAAATATTGATGATGGATCTATTAAATTCATAGATTATAGTAGATTTCATTCTCTACGTAACTCTTCTATGAATTATTATTTCATTTGCGGATATTGATGCGAAACTTGTTTCTATTGTATTCTATCAGATTTTTCCTGTTGGAGACAAACGATAATTTGTTGTATATTATCTTAGTCATAATATTCTTTCTTGGGCTAGTTGAGCTCACCCTTTTCCTTGTTGTTCCATTTTTCTTCTCGGGGAGGCGAGAATGTAGCGAGTACTTAGTCGGGTATGGAATGAAGGTTCTAGAGAGAGTTGTTTAGTAGTCCTCACCATTTTTGTAAAATAATGTATCAATAAATGTGATGAGGATTTATTTGAGTATAGATATTGTCTAGAAGACAATATATCGTATTTAAACTCACAGTATATATTGTCGTATTTCACACGACATTTGTATTATTGAAGTTGTAGTTTGCTTCTTGTACCATGTATTTGGCGACTCAGAATGGGTGTTGTGTATTCCTATTTTGGAGGCGTCACAATCAATTTGGACTTGACTTTGGTGCACGACATAAAATTGAGCTAAATGACCTTCTCTTCTTGAAATTTCCACTTCTATTATCTTGGCCATGATTACCACCAAGTGGTTACCATTCTTGGCATGATAATTTCTCCCACGATGGTCATCATTGTTAGATGGTCGAATTCTGGCCGGTATGATTATTATCGTGTTGTTGGTCGTTACCTTTTGGTTGGTGACTCATTATCGCGCTCCAATAACCGAGCCCTATTCACAACATCTAAATACACAAACCTTTGTCACAAAACAAGGGTTAATTAACATGCAACATATTATCACTATACTCAATCGTGACCAATCAAATACCAAATAAACTTAGGTAGGTCATACTAGCGAAGGAATTCCCCGTCTCTCCCCTCCTAGTACTATTCTCACATCTTAGCCAGGGATCATATCCCTAAGCTCTGATACCAACTGTGACTTTGGACACCAACTTATGTCAGCACCTCACATTGGTACCTATCGACACAGCTTGCCACCGAAAGACGGCGTCCCCTACGGAGAGTCTGGCTTCGGTGCATTCCCCATCAACAGGAAGTCACCAGCGAGAGGCTGGGGCTCTTCACACTTATGGCTCGATACCAATCATAACGCCCCAAAATTAGGTATACATCACCCATCTTGGGTCGCCACTTACATGGTACATAAATTCAAATACAACTTACTAATATAGCTATGCGTGTACAATAAGACATAAAGCTGTGAGATTGAATACAAATATTGTCTACTAGATATTATACAAACTCAAAAGGAGTCCTCATTACAACTATTATCACACTATTTCACGAAGAATAGTGGGGACTACTAATGCTATCCTCGGACCATTACTTCGTTCCCGACTCGTCCCCGGCTATGTTCTCATTTCACTGAAGAGAACGGTGAAAGAAAGGGTGAGCTCAACTAGCCCGAGAAGAAATATTATGACTAAGATAATGCGAGAATAAATTATCATTAGCCTTCAACAATGTTAAAGCGATAAAATACAATAGACAACTAGTTTAAGCTGCAGGTGAATAAGCAATCCATTATCAGTCAAGTAGAGAATAAAGTCTACTATCTTTTAGGTTTTAAAGGTTTTCATCAATTTTATCATTTGAGACTCGACAATAAATAAACCACCACATCTAATCATTCACGTATCACGGTCAAGGATTTTCATCAAATTATCAATGGTCATGACTATACCGAATCACCCTGGTCATAATCATACCAAAACTATCCATTCTTGCATTACTGAGCCCTTCGAGGACTTTTGTCACATCATTTATATCAAGTCATGATTATCCGAATGATCCACGGTCATAATCATACTAAGTTCATCTATGCACGTAAGCCAAAGATAACATAATATAACATGAGGATGATGACAATGACATAATAATTCAATAAAACAAGTTCAAGAATTATTTAATCCATGAATTATTAACGTCAAATTGTCAACATGATCTTTGTTTCGTAGAGTAAAATTCAAGAATGATCGGAAGAATATTTCCATGAAAAGATCTTTGGATGAAACACAAATATCAAGGATATTCTACTAATTTCATGGAGTATAGAAGTCAAAGTTTTAACCAATTTGGGTATAATAAAGAATGGAATAACAAAAGAAATCACCATGCATGCGATTGCGATGCATAGACAAAGTTATTCCAACGAATAATAATAACGGAACCGAAGTCGGGGTGAAATTCACACCAAGCGGGATGTTCAACAGAATAATAAAGATGGAACCGGATCCGGTGTAAAAACATGAGATAGGATATTCCAACAGAATGATAAAGAGCGGAACCCGGTCGGTGTAAAAAACACATGACGAGGATGTTCCAGCGAGAATAATAAAAAGCGAAACCGGTAAGGTGTAAAACACATGACATGGATGTTCCAACAGAATAATAGAAGAATGTCACCAAGTATAGGGTAAGCAGCGTATACGAGTTATTCCAAATGAATAATAAGCAATGGAATAACATAAGGATTTCACCAAGTATAGGGTATCTGGCGTGTCTGAGGTTATGTATAGGGTATGCCACTTTTACGAGTTATTCCAATGAGAATAATAGTGAATGGAATAATGAAGTTCTCTTCAAGAAGAAAGAATAACACCCCTACTAGTAAAAAGAACCTGAATATAGAAGTAGTGAAGTAGCAGAATACTCTTCTTCTTTTTATAACTTTTCTCTATAGCTTCTCTCTATAATTTCTCTCTCTAGAGTTTCAATGAATTCGTAAGAAAATAATGAAGGAATGAGCTTCTATTTATAGGAAAATGGAATGCATAGTAACTAATCCATGAGCGGTCAGATTGATTTACTTTAATCGACGGTCCATATTTAAAGAAAAATCTTTTAAATAAAATATAATATATTCTATTTATATAAAAACATTTTACTATGCAAAACACTATGCAATACTATGCAAAACACTTATGCAAAACACTATGCAACACTATGCATAATAAAATATAATATATTCTATTTATAGAATAACTTTAATAAAGTATTCTATTTTATATAAAAGATGTTTACATTTTATTACGTTAATAATACGAATAAAACAAAAGCGTCATTATCGCTATAATAATTCATATTATTAATCGACAATAATGGAATCAAAGTGGTGACTTCTCACATAAGCATCGATAATCAATACAAGTATTGCCACTATGCAACCACACGTATTCTTTGTACTTTTACTACCGAGTAGTTCAACAAGTAATTACGGTAAAACTTCCGCCGTTATTTCAATAAAATATTTTGTCGTTTTCTCAATAAACAATAATTACATTATGGGATCCACCAATGATTGAGTAGTTATGCGAATATTCCACCGCTAAACCGAATATTCTGACCAATCGAATATAATATAACCACTTGCATACTTTGCAAAATTTATAAATACTACCCACAACTATAATATTATCTTAAATTCACACCATAATATTAAAAAAATTATTTCAACAAAATTTAAATCTTTATTGATACAATCTGGGGTCTCACACTATTAATTTTATCATGCTAGAAGGCGACGTTCGATATTCCAAATATCTTTGAACGCTTAGGACTTAATATAAAAATTTGAGGGGTTTGTTATTAATTTGTCTCATCTTGTTTAGCGCAGCATTTATATATATATAAAAATCGCGTCGTATTAATTAACATGCGAAGCGTGTTTGCATAATATATAATATATATAGTATAAGCATGCACATATAGAATACTATATTCTACCGGATTGATTATGGACTTTTATTCTAGTTTGGTTCACTAGAGCCACCAAGTGAACCAAAAGGTCAAACCCTAGGGTGCAAAAAATAATATTTAAATATAACTATTACATTTAAACCCGGGCTCCATTACAAGCGGGTCTTCAAGCGCTCCTTGTTCCTTGATCTCCAATTCTTCAAAATTAATTCTAACTATTCATATTATAAAACTATTTAAAATAAATAGAAACCTTGATCGGTAGTCGAGGGAAATGCATAGGAGGAGATAGAATTTATATTAAGAAAAAATTAGAGAAGGAAGGCAGTACATGAGACCCCATTTAATAAAATCCATACATTCATGCATCAAACTAAAATAAAATCCAATCACATTAGTCGATAGTCCATAATCAATCCCATTTATTATCATACACATCATCATATGCATCAATAAATAACATTCATCTTATGAATAATAAACATTTAATATATATATTGATATCATTTAATGGGCAAATTTAGTTAGTATAAAATCTAATTTTGAATAAAAATAAACTCCTTTATTTTAATCCAAATTTAAATCAAAATAAAATTATTTTATTTTAATTTATCTAATTTTGAATAAAATAAACTATTTTATTTTAATCAAAATCTTTAATAAAAAAACTCCTTTATTTTAATTAATTATGGAATCCAATTCCATGTAAAAAAAAACTTTTATTAAAGGAAACACCAATTTTTTTTTTATATAATATATTATAAAATAATAAAATAATAATATATATATATATATATATATATATATATATATATATATATATATATATATCCGCATCTCCTTATCCTTTTAAAAAGAAATCACTTAGTAATTTTTTTTTTATTTTATATATAACATGCTCATGATTACTTTAATCATTACATTCTCATGATTACTTTAATCATTACATGCTAATGATTACTTTAATCATTACAAGCTAATGATTATTGTAATCATTAATGTTTATATCATATATAAATTATAAGGAGCTTTGCAGGACACTTAAAAAATCTTATTCCATCTAATATCTATATATTCCTAATACTAGAATAGAAAACAGATTACTTCTTTTCAAAATAAAAAAAAACGTGATCCGCAATATAACAGATTTTCGATAAAAAGGAATTCGGCTCCCTTTTTTTTTTTAATAATAAATTTTATACAATAAAATTGTGCCCAATTAAATTATTCTAAACACATATCAATATGCATATCAAATTAAAACAATTAATAATTCGCATAAAGGTTTGGCTCTGATGCCACTTAAAGGTTTGTAATATTCAAGAACGCAATCAAATTGCAAAAATAAGTTTAAAGCGTGTAAAAATCAGAATTTTAAAATTTTACAAACCATATACCCGGATCACCCTTTATGCACAATTATTAATTAAGCGAAAAGATAAAGAATAAAATCATACCCTTGAAGATCGAGCTTCCTCAGTACAAGTTCACCTCCAAATCCTTTCGCGTTCAACTTGAATTCACCGGGTTTGGGTCCTTCCTTTGATCAACGTTAGCCACCCAAGTGTTTGGCCTCTAGAGGTGATCCACCAAGGAAGAAGAAGGATTCAAGAAGATGGGTGGTTGGCTAAACCCTAGTTTTTTAGAAAAGGAGCGTACTCTCCAACCATTGGAATTATAACGTAGTCATAATATCTGATATAAGACTCCTCTTATAAAGATATCAAGTAACCCTATTAAAATAAGGTATTATTTAATTAAACTCTTTTAATTAAATGGGCTCCCTAATCTTATTAGGGATAATTAATTAAACTCCTTTAATTAATTTTCCCTTCTAATCTATTAGGAATAAATGAGAGTACTTATATTAAATTAATTCCTAAACTCTTTTAGAAATTAAAATAATAATAATTGTAATAATATTAATAAGACTCCTCTTATTAATTTATATTTAATATTTCTAAAATATTAAATAATAAATATTAAGCTATTTAATTTATTCTATCACCATAGATTAAATTAAATATACTTAACATATTATTACGATTATGCCATTAACTTCTTAAATAATTATTCTTCCTTTTATGGTGTGACCCTTTAGGTTCTCCATATTAAATAGGTTGTGAATAAATCAATTAGAACAATTCTAATCTTATTTAAATAAATAAATTAAACAATTAATTTATTTAAATAAATAATATTTATTCTCTGATAGGGATAAGCTTCCCTAGCGATCAACGACTTTCCGAGATAATATAGATTTCAACATTAATCATAAAAGAACCTTTGAGTAAATAGTTACCGTAACAATTCAATCCTTCCACCATACAATGTCCCAATTAAATATAAGACATGGAATTCTTTCAAGTCTTTTTATTTAATTATATGTATTTCGACTCTTAAATGCACAACTCAAATAATGCAAATTAGAAACTCCTTTCTAATTTCATTACGCTTTGGCCAAGGACTCTTTGGGTTGTCATTTATCGAATCACATAGGACATTCTCTTTTTAATAAGTGGTAGATTCTTTATTGATCATACATTATCTCCATATACAACTTATTATACCCAAGCATACCCTTTGATATACCCTAAGGGTCTTAAACAATAAGTCAAAGTATAACTCATCATACTGAGATACTATGATGATCTCAAGTCCAAGGATCACTTGTACTACTATCACTTCTGAGAATTCCTATTGACGACAGCAAGTAAAACTCCATTAGGTATTCCTTAGCGAGCCACATTCAGTGAACTTATTCTCTAATAAGCACCTACATACTTGCTTTAGTGTCTCCATACAAATGATCATGAGATCAATCATCCTCATCCAATGAGCAAGCAACGTATGTATGTACCAATCTATCAGGATTCACTAATCCCCAATTTAGTAATCAATGATTGGGAACTATTTTAGTTTTAAGCTTTCTAAGAATTTAGATCTCATTAGAATGATCATCATCATTATTCTAAAAGCATTGCTTAAAACTATGGGTTTATCACATATTATAAAATAGCATCATGTAGATAATTAAAAGCCTTTAATAAATTAATACTTTTTATTAATAAATGAATAAGATTGCTTCAAAGTATATGCTTTATCATCAAACATGATTGGCTTGTGTGCATACTACTTTCAGCTGGTACATCGGTGGTGTTGTGGACAAGATTCAAGGAACTGTTCTTTGAGAACTACTTCTCGCCGAGTATGCAATCTAGGATGGAAGTTAAATTTCTAGAATTGAAGCATGAGAACTTGTCGATAACAGAATACGTTGCAAAATTCAATGAGTTGGCAAGATTTGCACAACATCAGGTGGATACAGAGGCGAGAAAGGCAAGAAAATTCGAGAACGAACTGAAGCCGGGGATATTCAATAAGGTAGCGGTATTGCAGATTAACACGTTCGCGGCCTTGATGGAGAAAGCATTAATTACTGAAGGAGGGAGTGAAGCTGCATCTCGATTTCATTAGGATAAGAAGAAGAAGACAAATGACGGAGGAAGCAGTGGAGGAAGTAATCCGAATAAGAGGAAATGGAGTAAGAATACCCAGTCAGGTGATAAAACACAAGATAATAAGAAAGGAAGGGAGCCATGTTCGAATTGTGGGAAGAACCATGCTGGAGTTGCCTGAAGAAGAAGGTAGTTTGCTATAACTACGGGAAAGAGGGACACACGTCGCCCAATTGTCCCAATTCGAAGAAAATTTAAGGTTGCTTTGGATGCGGATCGACTGATCATTTGGTTCGGAACTGTCCGAAGAAGAATGCTGAGAAGGAAAGTGTCAACAAGGGACCCAGTAGCGGAACCTTGGCAACTCGAGAACCTGCACAGCCTGGAAGACTAACGGCCCGTACATTTAACATGACGGCGCAAGATGCAGTGGCTGCTCAGGAGGTGGTAGCAGGTAATGATTTCGTTTAGAAATTTAATTACGAGAGTAATATGAGTTAGATATTTCTGTGAACTGTTTTCTTTTAAAGATTCAAGTCACAGGATAGAATTTGAAACACAAATTAATATTATGTTGATAAAATGAATTGATGATACAACTTTAAATTAATTAATTTTATTAATTAATATTGATTATTAATTTTGTGACAAGTTTCTGTGATACGAGTCTCGAGAAGGTCAATTTGTGTATTGACTAATAAAATTAGAGTAGAGTTGTGCTTAAAAAGATGAGAAACCCTAACCCTAGTTACGGATAGGGATTCGATAGAAAATATAATTAAAATAATTATATTAATATGTATGTGTTTGAACGGTATGGAATTTTTGATAAATCATTGATCGGATAAGGTTTAAAATTAATAAACCCTAATAAGAGATTAAAAAACCTAATATCAGGATTAGAAACCCTAACGTACAGTTAGAAATCCTAATTGAAAGCCGAGAAACCCTAATTTTAAATTTGGGAATCCTAAACCCTAAATTAGGAAATCATAATCCTAATTGACAAGCCTAAGGTATTTATTAAACTGTAATATGATTAGAAAACCCTAATTATATTTTAGTTATCATAATTTCTATTTTACAAACCCTAATTATAAGTTAGAAATTTTAATTTTTCTAATTAAAACACTAATTTTATATTCGGGATTTCTAAACCCTAATTAGGCAACCCTAATCTTAATTGGAAGGCCTAATATATTTATTAAACGTTGATATGATTAAGAAAACCTAATTTTAGTTTCAAAATTTTAATTTTCTAAATTAAAACCTAATTTAGAAAATCCTAGAAAGTTAGTATTTTAAAACCTAAGTGTTAGAACCTTAGGGTTAAAACCTAAGGGTTTGTACAATTCCAAGTATGCCATTAAAATTAATTTACAAATGACCAAAATGCCCTTTTAGTTTATTTTAATTTGATAACTTGCATTATTGCTAGCCCCTTTAGTTGTTGAACAACTATGTTGACTTTGTGAGACAATATCTCAGCCTTCCAGCCGAACTAATCAGATTCAAAGCAACATATCACATTATTTAAGAGATTTAGAGAGAGAAAATTCATTTACTTTGCTCAATTTTTCTTTTGCTCTAACCAACTCTCTCTCTCTCTCCCAAACCTACGAATTTGATAAGCAATTCAGTCATATAATCAGTTACTAGAACTACAAAAACAGATAGGGAGATCATAGATCAAGATTTGATAAGAGAGGTATAAATCCTAGACATATATTTTGATCATGTATGCTAAGTTAGAGTTTGTGATTTTGTGTTTTTATAAGTGTTATATGATGTTTTATGATGATCTATGGTGATATACCATAGATCCATAACATCAAACGGCTTTAAAAGTGTTGATTTTCAAAACTGCCCAAGAACAGAAATTGTGGTCTGACAAGCTAATGTTTGATGTTTTATTATTTGGCGCCATGTTATTCTTGTTTCGTTTGTTATTTTTTTGTATCGAGCTTGTAGCGACATTTGTCTTTGTACATGTATGGCTTCATATCGTTTATATAATCGATAGATTGAAGCGGGGTAAGTGGTCGAACTAGGCTATAAGGCCGTGACTTGAATTTCTGGAAATTCCAGAAAAGCGTATGAACACTTTTTCTGACAGACTTTGACCAAGTGATACATTGTGGATCTGTTGTTTTTGGACTGAGATCTTGACATCTCGTTATTCCTTGTCAATAATACTACATGTATGAATACTAAAACCACCAAAACAATGATCAGAACCTAGATTAATTTGTATTGGGAAGTGACTAGTCGAAGTTCTGGGTTTCTAGAGAAACCCAGGTAATGTCTGACAGTACTTTGGAAGGGTCAGATCTTGTTATCTTGTTATGATATGACTATATTAATGCTTAATAGTTGTAGTACTACCTATGTATTACAAGATTGAACAATACGTTTGCCTAGAGACGAATTAAACAGAGAATTAGAAACAGTCAAACATGACCTCTTGATAATATCGGCTGTCAGTGTTCTTGAGCTCAAGAACACCAACAGCGACGCTAAGTGTCGCTATAGGCCATTAGCGACGGTTTATTTAATTTTTGAATTTCTGAATTTCCAGAAATTAATTAAAAATAGAAATTAAATTATAAAAATTATTAAAAATGGTTTTAAAAATTATTTTAAATTATGAAAAATAATTTTTGACCAATTAGAATATATTTCTTTAATATTTATAATTATTTAAATATTAGAGGTATTTAATTTATTTAATTGGTGTATTAAATAAATTAGAGAAAAATGATTTAATATTATGAAAAATCATTTTAAATAAGAATAAATTATTTAAAAATATTTTGAGTTATAAAATGTGACTTTTAATATTTTTGGAGAATTTTCATTAATAAATTAATATTAATGATGTTAGATTTATTTTATTAATAAATTAAATAAATAAGATAAAATGATTTAATGATTTAAAATCATTTTAAATGAGAATAATGTGTTAGAAAATATTTTAAATTGTAAGATATTATTTTCAATATTTTGGAGAATTCTCATTAATAAATTAATATTAATGATATTAGATTTATTTAATTATTATATTAAATAAATGAATTAAAAATGATTTTATTGATTTAAAAATCATTTAAAAATGAGAGAAACATTTTAAAAATATTTGAAGTTATAATAAGTGAATTTTAATATTTTGATGTTAATTCCATTAATATTTAAATATTGATGGTGATGATTTAAAAATGATTTTAATTAATTTAAAATTCCATTAATATTAAGACTGAGAAGAATAACCTTTTATATAAAGGGAACATTTTAAAGTCGTATATTCGACCATTGCGCGTGACTTAAGTACTATGCATAATATAGGGTACAAGGAGTTGGCCGGCTCTAAGTACTTGCAGAGGAGTATGATTTAATCTTTATGGTTATCTGATACTCCTACGTATGTATCAAAGTAAATCTTTGATAGATACCCGAGAAAGTAGAAGTTCAAGATCCAATGGATCAATCAGCATAAATCTGGAAAACATTCCACCTTGTAATTGCGTAGAATTGATTCTTGATTATTCATTAGAATATCGCTGAAACTTTGAAAGCGTTGTACTCTTTCATTATCAAATTATTATGTTGCCTAGGATACGAGAAGACTTGTTATTGATTAACGATTTGTTTAGCTATTTCAAAGTTTCCAGAACTTTGGTTTCATTCTATCAAAATAGATAGTGTGTTCTTATGGATTCGTATATATTTATTGTATGTCTTAACTTACAGGGCAAACTTGTTGCTCACCCTTGCTATAAATAAATCTTTTCAGCTAGGGACGAAGTTGCAGAAGGTGATGCGAAGAAGAACAAAGGAAAAGGCATAGTTATAAATTAGTTATGATGAACAATATTATTATGTTGTATTGTATTAAAACCCTTTTTGTATATCTAAGGGGTATTTCTGTAATATTAAGATTAGTGGACCTAGGACTTATGTATTAACAACATATGTTAATAACTTATGTATTCCTATTTATATATGAATGGGTAGTTAAATGGTATTATATTGTGGATCGTGAGCACCAAACTCGGGGGTCAGGTAACCCGGATTTGGGGGTGTCACATTAGATGTGAATGTTTTGATTAAGTGAAAACCAAATCTTGAGGTAATGAAGTACCAGGATTTGGGGGTGTCACAATTATAAAGATAAAAGCTATAGAGAGAGAAGCTATAGAGAGAAAGAGGAAGAGTAGTCTACTACTTCACTATTCCAGTATCTAGTCTTTTTCTGAGGTAAGAAGTATTATTTATTTCATATTCTGAAGAGATATTATTTTTCATATTCGTATGAATATTATTTTCGTTCAATATTCGTAAGGAATATCATCTTCGTTCAATATTCGTAGGAATATTATTTTCGTTCAACAGTCGCAAGGGGTATTATTTATTTCATATTCAGAAGAGATATTATTTTTCGTATTCGTATGGATATTATCTTCGTTCAATATTCGTATGAAATATTTTTTTCTTCCATACTCTGTAGTTTGTAGGTAATATTATTTCGTTTCGTATTCCTACTTCTACACTGATTTTGTTGAAGTATTGCATCTATACTCCATGAAATTAGTAGAATATCCTTGATATTTGCGCTTCATCCAGTATCTTTTCATAGAAATATTATTCTGAGTTTTCTTGATAATTATTAATCTTTTCGTGTCGGAGTACTATTCACGAGTTACTATTCATAGGTTACTATTCACACAGTTACTATTCAGTTAAATATTATTCATTCGGGTATTTGGGGCACTTTTCATGTCGGGGTACAATTCACGAGGTACTATTCCTGAAGTATTATTCATAGGGTACTATTCACAGGGTACTATTCACCCAGAAGATATATTTCTTTTCTATCCAAATTACTTTTGATACATGACTATTAATTTTGAATTTACTCCACAAAGCAGTATCATGTTGACAAATTGGATATTGTTGAACTCTGGGTAAATTTAAAGTCTTTAATATTTATCTTTGATTTCGTTTGATTAATGTTTATATCATTGTCATCATTCTCATGTTTATATTGTGATGACAGTCACATGTGGCTTACGTGCATAGATGGACTACTGATTGGTATGCTTATGACCAGTGATTATTCAGTATAATTATGATTGTAATGTTACAAATGATGTGGTAAAAGTTCTCATTGGCCCGTAGTGCATTGATGGACAATTCTTGGTATGATTATGATCAGGGATTATTCGGTATAATCATGACCATTGATAATTACATGAATATCCTTGGCCCGTAATGCAGGGATGATTCAATGATGTGGTTTTTTATTAACTTGAGTCATAGCGATAAAATTGATAATAAACTTTTTAAATCATAGAAGATAGTATATATCATACTCTACTTTACTCTTCTAATGAATTGTTTGTTCCGCTGCAGTTGTTGATCTAATACTTGTTATCTATTGTATTCTATCAGTTGTTATATTGTTGAAGGCTAAGGATAATTTATTCTGCATTATCTTAGTCATAATATTTTTTATTGGGCTAGTTGAGCTCACCCTTTTCTTTTGTTCTCTTCAGGAAATGAGAACGTAGCCGAGACTAGTCGGTGAACAGAGTGACGGTCCAAGATGGTGGCTATAGTAGTCCTCGCTATTTTATGAAATAGTGTGATAATAAATATAATGACGACTTCATTTGAGTTTGAATACTGTCTATGAGACAATATTCGTGTAAAAACTCTAAGCTACGCTATTGTCGTATTGTATAAAAGAAAGTTTGTATTTGATTTATATACCATGTATTTGGCGACTCAAGATGGGTGATGTATAACTATTTTGGGGGTGTCACAGTTGGTATCAAAGCTTAAGGATATATTTCCTGGCTGAGATGTGAGACTAGAACTAGGAGGGGAGAGACGGGTAATTCCTTCGCTAGTATGACCTACCGAGGTTTATTTGTTATTTAATCGGTCGGTAAGAATATAGGGATAATATGTGGTATGTCAATTAACCCTTATTTTGAAACTATATTCTAGAATGATATCTGAAATACAGGAGATGATCAATGGAAAAATTATGATACATAGGAAATAACCGGGGAGGTACAATCCGAAAAGAAAGCAAGGTATTCTCATCTCTTCGAACTACCAGGTATGTAAATTTCGATGGAGAAATTTCATAAGGAGGGGAGATTGTGAGACCCCAAATTTTATGAAATGAAAGTATTCAATTTTCTTAAATTTTTTATTCTATTTAGTAAATGGTTAAATTTATAAAAGGTTAGAGTTAAGAGTGATATGTTAAAATTTTACAAAGTAAGCAAGTGGTTATAAAATATTCATTGGGTCGGGGAATATTTTTTTTGTCGGGGAATATCCGTACGATGATACAATCATTGGTGGACCCCGCTACGGAATTACTATTGGAGTTAGAAAATAAAATAAATAATTTTTATAAAAATAACGGCAAAAGTTTTACCGTTAAACTGTTGAAATAACCGGTGGTAAAAGTACAGTAATACGCGTGGTTACATAGTAGCACATAGTATTGATTATTGATGCTTACGTGAGAAGTCACTCAGTTATGCTAAATTATTAATATAATAATTGCTACATAATATCTCTCATATTATTGATTCAATTATTGTCATAGTATCATCTGCATAATATTTTATATTATTAAATCAATAATTGAGACGACAAAGTTATTCATATTATTATTTACAATATTGACGATGTATAGAAAACTTTGTCGATGAAAGGGGTTTGGTCACCTAATTGCGCACCAATAGGGAGAAAGCCTTATCGAAAAGCCCCATCTTTCCTGGGAATGATCTGGTTGTTAAATATTGTAAGTTATAATATTAATGATGAATAAGTTCGTGTTGATTAAAGATGAAATTGATATTTTCATTGTGTTGGGATTATTAGTGTTAATGTAAATCGACATCTATTCCGATAATAATTGATGTCTGGAGGTTATATTGATCAATCAGGTAATTAATTGGATAAATGACCAATTAATTGCTATTAATTCACATGTTTATAACTATTTGTTCACATGTGTGTACTATTGATTCACATGCATGTACTATTAGGGGAGGTGGTGCAAGATTGATAATACTTGCATGAATAAATTAAAAATGGAGGTATAAATGAAGGTACTATACTATAATTATTTTTTTCACATGTATAAAACTATTGATTCACATGAATGTACTATTGATTCACATGGTGTACTATTAGGGGAGGTGGTGCTAGTTTGATAATACTTACATGACTAAATTAAAAATGAAGGAAAACATGAAGGTATTATACTGTAATATTTTGAGCCCCAAAACGTGTAATTATCGAAACTATATTTTCTTATAAATAGAAGCTCATTCCTCTTTTATTTTCACCAATTCACTAAGACTCACAAGAGCAATTATAGAGAGAAAAGTTATAGAGAGAAAGAAGAAGAGTAGTGTGCTACTTCACTATTCCAGTATCCAGTCTTCTTCTGAGGTAAGAGCTATTATTTATTTCATATTCTGAAGAGATATTATTTTACGTATTTGTATGAAAATTATTTTTGTTCAATATTCGTAAGGAATATCATCTTCGTTCAATATTCGTAGGAATATTATTTATTTCATATTCAGAAGAGATATTATTTTTCGTATTCGTATGGATATTATCTTCGTTCAATATCCGTATGAAATAATATTTTCTTCCATACTCTATAGTATGTACGTAATATTATTTCGTTTTGTATTCCTACTTCTACACTCATTTTGTTGAAGTATTGCTTCAATACTCCATAAAATTAGTAGAATATCCTTGATATTTGGGGTTCATTCAGTATCTTTTCATAGAAAAAATATTCTGAGCTTTCTTAATGATTATTGATCTTTTCGTGCTGGGGTACTATTCACGAGTTACTATTCACGTGTTACTATTCACCCAGTTAATATTCACTCGAATATTATTCATTTGGGTATTTGGGGCACTTTTCATGTCGGGGTACTATACACGAGGTACTATTCCTGAAGTACTATTCATAGGGTACTATTCACGGGGTATTATTCACCCGAAAGATATATTTCTTTTCTATCCAAATTACTTTTGATACATGAATATTATTTTTGAATTTTACTCCATAAAACAGTATCATGTTAACAATTTGGATATTTTTGAACTCTGGATAAATTTAAAGTCTTTATTTTTTATATTTGATTTCGTTTAATTAATGCTTATATCATTGTCATCATCCTAATGCTTATATTGTGATGAAAGTTATATGTGGCTTACGTGCATAAATGGACTATTGATTGGTATGATTATGACCAGTGATTATTCTGTATAATCATGATCGTAATATTACAAATGATGTGGTAAAAGTCCTCATTGACCCGTAGTGCATTAAATGTTGTCGTATTGTATAAAAGAAGTTTGTATTTGATTTATATACCATGTATTTTTGCGACTCAAGATGTGTGATGTATACCTATTTTTGGGGCATCACAACTAAGGTTCGAGGGAAGAATTTGGGTTCCAGCAGTACCAGAGATTAAAGACGAAATCTTGACCGAACCTTATAATTCAAGATACTCGATTCATCCGGGAAGTACGAAGATGTATCAAGATTTACGACGTCATTTTTGGTGGCCAAATATGAAAAGAGATGTTGCAGAATGTGTCACGAAATGTTTGACATGTCAAAGAGTCAAGGCCGAGCAACAAAGACAAAGTGGATTACTTCAACCGTTAGAAAAATCGAAATAGAATTGGGAACACATCACAATGGATTTTTTGGTGGGTCATCCAACTACTCAGAGAGGATGCGATGCGATTTGGGTGATAGTGGACAGACTGACAAAATCAACACACTTTTGCTAATAAAGATTTGGTTCAATCTTGATCAGTTGGCAAGGTTATACGTTAAGGAGATCGTTTCGAGTCATGGAGTGCCAGTGTCAATTGTGTTAGATAGAGATCTGTGATTCATGTCAAACTTCTAGAAGAGACTACAAGATTGTATGGGAATACAATTAAGAATGAGTACGGCTTATCATCCGCAAACAGATGGCCAAAGTGAACGAACAATCCAGACATTGGAAGATATACTTAGGGCATGCATCATGGATTTCAAAGGAAGTTGCGATGAACATTTACCATTGGTGGAATTTGTCTACAACAATAGTTACCACGCTAGCATCGACTTGTATCCTTACGAAGCATTATAAGGCAGGAAGTGCAGAACTCCACTATGCTGGGATGAAGTCGGTGAACGCCAACTGTTAGGACCGAAACTGGTACAATAAACTGTTGAGGCTGTCAAACTCATCAGGACAAGATTTGTAGCAGCTCAAGACAGACAGAAGAAGTATATTGATCAACACAGATAAGATTGTTCATTCGACGTAAGAAATTACGTATTCCTAAAAGTTTCTCCTTGGAAGGGGAAAATTCATTTCGGTAACAAGAGAAAGCTAAGCCCGAGGTTTATTGGACCCTTCGAAGTGCTGTGAAGAATATGAGAAGTGTTTTACGAGGTAGCTCTACCTTCAGAGTTGGAAAACATTCACAATGTTTTTCATGTTTCTGTGTTATGACCGTATAAACCCGATTACAAGCACGTGATCGAGTACGAACCATTGCAGTTTGATAAGGACTTGTCCTATGAAGAGATTTATATCCAGATAGTTAACAGAAAAAAACAAGTGCTCTGAAATAAAGTAATACCTTCCGTGAAGGTGAAATGGAGGAACCACAATGCTGAAGAAACTACTTGGGAACTCGAAGATAAAATGATGAAAGATTACCCCGAGTTATTTATTTAATCCGTGTCTTCGATTTTGGGGACAAAATCTTTGTAAGTAGGGAAGAATGTGACGAATGATTTGTTTGAGTTGTGATTCAGGGGACAGAATCCTTGTAAGGATGGAAGGATGTAACAATCTAGAATTTTAAATTGTAATTCAAAATATTTATTGAGTTGTATAAATATTTTAATTGATGTGTTATTATTGAATAAGTATTTATTTAATGTGATTTAATTTGATTATTTATTTGATAAATAAATAATTTATGAGTTAAGGAAATTGATCATCATGAGATAATATTCTAATTTAAATTATAAATTAAGTTAGAGAGTTTATAATGATTAAATGAATTATTATAATGATATTTTAATTTGAATTTATAATTAAAATTATGTGTTAGTTGATTAAATAAAATTATAATTATAAAGAAAATTATAATTATGTTGTATTGATTTATGTGTTAAATTAATTTAATAAATTGTTATTAGAATTAATTAAATTGAATATTAAAATTTAATTAAATAAAGTGTGACCATAAACTATACTATAGAAGAGTTATTAAAATAAGTTAAAGGAGGTTAATTCAGTTTTTGCCAAACAAGGCTTAATGTATATTAAGTCTTTAATTTAAATATGTTTTACCAAATAAGATATAAGATTTAATGGGTTAATTTTAAGTTAGTTATCCAAACAAGCCTTATGGCTTTTGATTTTAAAAAAAAATTGATGTCAGTTAAAGTTATATTTATATTATATAATTAATACATATATTATTACCTATACGTTATATTGTTAGTACGTAAGGTTAGAGTTAGATAGAAAGAACTCAGAAGAAGAAAAAGAAGAGAAGAAGAAAGTTACAGATAAAAAAATTGAGAGAGAATTGGGAGAAGTCTAGAGAATTTGAGAGAAGAATTGTGGGAAGAAAGCTTGATAATCAACGAATAGCCATCATCTTCTAAAACTAAGGTATCATCTTAACTCTTTTATTTTTTTCAAAAGTTATAGTTTTATTCTCTTCTAAAATCCTCTGTAAAACTTTGTGAGGGTTGAATTATTGGTTATATATAGTTTTTATATGATAAATTGATTATTATAAAGTTATTTTCATAAGTTTATAGATGAGTTATAGTAAATTAATTCATGTTATGTATGTATTTGTGAAGGAATGCAACAACCCCAAAATTCATACAATTTAATTATCGACTTCGGTCGTTAATAATACGTCTTACTTCTGATTTTACATCATTATTCAATGTTAAACCTAATAAGATGCAGAATAATTTAAACTTTTTTGTCATCTTACTTTAATTCCCTGAATCAAAACCGTTATCAATTACATATCTCTGAATCAAGTTTAACTTATGATTCACTTCATCATAGTTAATATATACTTACATATCAAAAAAATATCACTTATACATCGAACGGTTCAAACTTTAACTTTACAACTCAACATAAAATATACATACATAAAACATTGAGTACATCTCATGAACCTTAATCATGGTTTAAGGAAATAAAACTTTAGCTAAAATAATAATCTTTGTGTATTACATCTGATTCATGTCTTTCAAGTACCACATAGTGTTACCTTTAATCCTTTACCTACAAAAATGGTTATTTGCAAAATTTGAGCTTGTGACCAAACAAATCTAATGATTTTAATGCATCACGTAGCACATAATAACATGCTTGTCATACATCTCATAAACATTGAATTAACATAACATACATGCTTTAGTTCATATAACAAGTAAAGAGATTGAGTTCCTTACTCAATCAGCATTCAATACTCAATTAACGTAGTCATAAATTGACTTTAACGTTTCATACTTTCAATATATATACAACACATCATGCTCTTTGCAATAAAGATTTAAAACAATTAATCATCAAGTTCACATAGCAAATAGGAACTGAAAGACTTGCCTTAATTGTTGTTTACCAATAACAGTTTAACAGCTTACAATTATCTGCACTTCACGTGCCCTACACAATTATATAATCATACACACCAACTATTAGTCACATAACAACACATAGTAATTGTAATTTAAACTCTACTCCACATCTCATAATCCTTCCTGTTAATTAGCACACAGTGTCCAATTAGATTGTGTTAACTTTTCGACTTATGTAATATTTGAAATTCATTCAAGTGTTTATGTCTTGCTAGGACTACTTATTGGTTTTATATTAAAACTATTCAATATATTATGATATTCATTTCCTTTGATTTAAAACACTTTTTACGTTCATTATCACTTATCACGACGTTTCGACATTTCTTCGTCACACGCCCAATTTGTCTCTCTTGTGTGTGCTTACATAACTTATCTAATACATAATTTATTAATGTTAATCATCATTATATTTACTAACATTCACGTTTTATAACTTAGAACAACATTTTTTATCGTCAGAAGCACTACACTTGCATACGTGCATGCCCGACGCCCTCTGATTGCCTCCTAATTCATATCATTCCCACAAATGGCCACTTTCTTTTCAAGACCTCAAATTGAAAAACTTAAAGAATAAAAGTTTTAGTTATATTCGTCCTCGTTCCGGATCATCTTGAATCACCTCAATCGGAGTTCGTATGAAAACTTTATGATTGTTTTACCAAAAGCAGTCAAAGTAGTCATGATCGAGAACACATGGGGGCGGTGAGCCCTTTCCTCACTCACCATGTCAGCACACCTGCGTAATAACTGACCTAGCTCTGGCGCGCACACAGACGGGGCGCTACCAGCGCTAAGCCGCCCCTAAAACACTCGATTTTGACATAACTTTCTTATTTTAAGTCTGAATTAGTTGGTTTTTGATTCGTTGGACTCGCTAAACTCTTAGCTACTCATCTAGAGAATAATTATAACACTTCAAACATATTAATAAATCATTTAAGGGTTGCAATTCAATGTTCATGCTATATTTTCATATTTTAAACACATTTAGCGAATTCGATCGCCACGGCTTCATTTCTTAACCAATTATCACGATTTAAACTACGGCATTTTTGTTTCTTCACATACTAACATAATCCAATACCAATTTACAGATTATAACATATATTAGACATAAAATATTGTACTTTCTAAAGCCAATTTTCATGTATAAACACTATTATATACTTTTCTTCCTACAAACCAATTTACATGGATTTTTATCATCAAACAACACTCATATGTGATGATTAACAGAGTATAAACCCTACTTGCAAGTATATATATCAATCCAACACAAGTATCAATTTACAATAGATAATCACTAACAAATCAAAATATACAACTTAGAAGCAATTTACCTTGATTTAGCAAAGTGTTAGAAACCCTTCTTGTTGTCTTAGCAATCTCTGTAATTCTCTCTTCTCACCAAGCTCTCCCTCTTTCTAAACCCCCTGTGTTTCTTCTTCTCTCCCAACTCTCTGCTCTTAGGCCTTAGGAGAGAAATAAGATGCGAAAGAAAAAAAATAACCTGATATGGATTATTTCCCACGTACTCTATCAGTTAAAAAAAATTAAAGACGTCAGTTACATAAACTAAAGGCCACAAGGCCTTGTTTGGCTACCACCTATTCCCTCAAACTATATTATTTTTATTATATAGTTTCATGTGTCACACCTTTAGTTAATTTAAATAACACATAATAATAGTAACTAATAATAATTATAATCTCATTATAATTATACTTATAATTAATAAATAATTACATATATCTAATTTAATTAATAAATTAGATTTAAACATTACTTTATTTATTCCCTTTAATATTAAACAATTCATGTAATTTAATTAATTCATTAAATTAAATCTTCAAAGAATAAAATTTACCTTTGCTTTAATTTAATTATCATACACACGTAACTAAATTATTATACCACAATTTCATAAATTATTTATTTTTCTCAATAAATAAATTATTTAAAATATTTATTTAATTCAATAAATATTTAAAATAATTACCAAATTCATTTAATTTCTTCAATAGTTAACTTAACTATTGAACCTCACTTTTCCGATATATAAATATATATTTCTCTTCACACCGGATCACATATTTAAAAAATATATAGCATGTATATATACATACTCAAACTCAAAACATCTCATAATAAGAATTTTAATTATTAATTTCCTATTTTAATAACTTATAAAAATTCGGGTTGTCACATCCTTCCCTCCTGATAAGGATTCTATCCTCGAAATCACCAAAACCCTACCTTACTAAGGTTTTCACAAAATCTCTTTCACAATTATCGTTGAATAACTTCAACACGTTGACTTAGCAAAACGTTTTACATACAAATATACTTTATTCATTTCTTCAACAACTTTTAGGTTTTTATTACATAACCTTCTTTAACCCATTCATTTCCTTTTCTAAGGATCGTTATCATAAACACTCGGGATATTACATTCACCAATTCTTCTAAGAATATCGTCATCGAAATTTTATTTATTAATCTTTATTCATTCAATCTATCAAAATAGATTTTACGTTAATATCTATTTATTCATTAGATTCTGCAACCAAATTCTTTCTCTAAGGATCTTTGCAAGATCATCATATTCCTCATCTCTTCCTTTTCTAAGAGTTTCAGATTTCTCTTCTTTCTGGAATTTCATTTCTTTCTTGAAATTATTATATTTTGCTTAATTTTCTCATCCTTTCCACTTTCACCTTTCTGAATAACATGAATCTTTCACAATTTCTCAATAATTGGGAAGAGATATGAACAACAGGAATTTAAAAGATTTTAAATCATGCTGAGGGATCATAAGACCTTGAACTACGTCCCTAGGTTATCAAGTATCTCAACTTGAACCTTTAACAGCCATAAGACTATACAGACCTTGAACTCTTCCCTAGGTTTAACAGTGCATCACCACTGTAAACCGTCATTAACAGAATGTTTAGCAATCACACAGACTGAAAACACTCTCTGCAAGTACTCTAGGTGATCAGTTTATCGTACCCCTACGTCGTGCACAAAGTATTACATCTTAACTTCATAACGACTATATGCATTACTTTCGGAACCATTGTCTCTCATAACATGTCCCCTTTTACAGGGTTGTTCACCTCAGCTTTTCAACATCTGAATCCGCACCAAAACAATTTGGTTTGGCATAACTTCTCAAGAAACACTTGAATTTCATGAACATCTTTCAATATTCGTCTAGCTGAATCAAATAGTATAGACTTCTACAACAATTCGGACATCAATCAAAATATACATATACATATATATATATATATTCTCATATCTTAAAGAAATCTAAAAAAAAAACATTTTTATGACGTCATGATACCGCACTGTATTTACAGTCTGTTGGAGGATTCCGTCATTTTGTGACTTTGTCATACTACATCATACCATAGTGGGCTGACGATCCTTAGATCACATCCAACACTAAGAAATTCTGCATTGATAACTTCATCATTTTTATCATCTTTGCACCAGGTTCCATGATGCATTAATGATATAAAATACATTTTGATACTTTCAAATCATTTTCGTCTAGCCGAAACAATTACCATATACTTTTCTTTAAACAGTTCAAAAATCTTTGACAATCAGTTTTAGTGATATCATATCTCAACAAGTAATGATGTATCAGTGTCCCGAAGTCCACACATACACATTTGTCACCATACGTTGAGATTAAATATTCATTTTAAAAAGGCATATAGAGCGGATTTAGCTTGATGTCAATTTTTGAAGTCTAACATAGCTAGAAGATTTGGAATACCCGTGCTTCCACCATCAACTCCACTTTCTATAATGATCCATTGCTTAATAGGTCTATCTATTCCTATCATCCTCAATACTCCATTCACACTTAATTATACCCTAGTTCATCAAACTTACCGCACATTAGAAGTTCAGGACTTGCCACAATAATATGAGTTTAAGAACTTATCCTAGTCAGACCATTGGCGTCCATTCGCTGAGGGGTTCAAAACATACCATATTATTATGAGTCACGAACTGACCATATGCATTAGTTTTAAGAACCGCACCTAATCTTAATAATATCTGACTAATCTTAATAGTTTATAACTATCAAATATACATATGAGAAAAGAATCACCTTTTCGCCACATATACATTGATAGCGTGACACTAACATTCCAATGATTATCAATGTGATAAATTGAGTGCAAGCACAAAACCCTAGCCCATACAAAGGTTTGTACAACTTATCCATCACATGAGTCCTCAATTGAAATCCCACCTAACTCTATCTTGCTTATAACTTATTCTTAACTTGCTCAATACGAATTTCTCGTATCACATCATCTATAACTCCTCGTGAGTTATCTCGTACTATTTCATAGTACTCCATCTTCATAGCATTAAGCTATAATTATTCAAACATTACAGACCATCTTTCTTCTATAACTTAAACAGATCGCGTCGTGATCTTATTCTATAATCATCTCCCTTAAAATTCTTTTCTTAACTCGTGATCGTTTTGTTTTACGATCCCATTTCTTTCCTTTCATTTACGACATTATTCGTTATCTTGGCTATTGGAGATAGGTAACTCCCATTTCTTATCTACATATCTCTTCAAGATTCTTCTTTGAATCTTCTTGTTTATATAACAGTTCCTGCTTTAAGAATTTCCAACTTCATTTATATTGTTCAACATTTCATTCAAGTTCTACATTTTCATCATACGTATCCACTTTCTATACTTGGTACACATCGAGTCTCTACCAGTTTCAATATGGTACGCTGAGTGGTTTCCCACAAACAAAAAACAAACTAGGTTCCAAGTTACTAGTTCGTATATACCTTCGCTCTATGAAGGATTCGTTTAGCCCAGATACCATACATCAACTACTAAAGAGTACAACTGTACCATACTTAACTATAACTTTTTATTCTTAAATTCTTTATCATCTTCTCCTTTATTCTCTAAGGTTATAGCCTAGGGTACTCTTACCTAAGGTTTATAACCTACGGCTTTGATACCAACTGTACCGACCCCAAAATTCATACAATTTAATTATCGACTTCGGTCGTTAATAATACGTCTAACTTCTAATTTTACATCATTATTCAATGTTAAACATAATAAAATGCGGAATAATTTAAACTTTTCTGTCATCTTACTTTAATTCCCTGAATCAAAACCTTTATCATTTACATATCTCTGAATCAAGTTTAACTTATGATTTGCTTCATCAGAGTTAATATATACTTACATATCAAATCGATATCCTTTATATATCGGACGATTCAAACTTTAACTTTGCAACTCAACATAAAATATACATACATAAAACATTGAGTACATCTCATGAACCTTAATCATGGTTTAAAGAAATAAAACTTTAGCTAAAATAATAATCTTTGTGTATTACATCTGATTCATGTCTTTCAAGTACCACATAGTGTTACCTTCAATCCTTTACCTGCAAAAATGGTTATTTGCAAGGTTGAGCTCGACAGCCCAGCAAATCTAACAGTTTTAATGCATCACGTAGCACATAATAACATGCTTATCATACATCTCATAAACATTGAATTAACATAACATACATGCTTTAGTTCATATAACAAGTAAAGAGAATGAGTTCCTTACTCAATCAGCATTCAATACTCAATCAACGTAGTCATAAATTGACTTTAACGTTTCATACTTTCAACATATATACAACACATCATGCTCTTCGCAATAAAGATTTAAAACAATTAATCATCAAGTTCACATAGCAAATAGGAACTGAATGTGACGCCCCCAAAATAGGTATACATCACCCATCTTGAGTCGCCAAATACATGGTACAAAATTCAAATACAACTTAATTATACAACAGTCGTGTAAAATACAGCAAAACATAATCTAAGAGTTTTAATAAGAATATTATCATCTAGACAATATCCACACTCAATGGAGTCCTCATTACATTTATTGTCACACTATTTAACAGAATAGTGGGGACTACTAATGCTATCATCGAGACCGTCACTCCGTTCCCCGACTAGTCCCGGCTACTTCTCATTTCCTGAAGAGAACAGTGAAAGAAATGGTGAGCTCAACTAGCCCAGTAAGAAATATTATGACTAAGATAATGCAGAATAAACTATCATTATCCTTCAAAAGTGTTAAACTGGTAAAATATAATAAACATCAAGTTTAACTGCAGCGGAACAAACAATCCATTAGAAGAGTCAAGTAGAGAATAAAATCTACTATCTTCTATGATTTAAAAGGTTTTTCATCACTTTTATCGCTGAGACTCAGCTTAAGAAATAAACCACATCATCCCTGCACTACGGCCAAGGATATTCATTAGTATCACGTCCACAAATTATCCATGCACTACGGGCCAAGGATATTCTTGTATTCATCAATGCTCGTGATCATGCCAACAACTGTCCATCAATGCACTACAACCAATGAGGACTTTTACCACATCATTTGTAACATTACGGTCATGATTATACCGAATAATCCCTGGTCATAATCATACCAAGTCCATCTATGCACTAGAGGCCACAGATGACTTTCAACATATTATAAACATGAAGATGATGACAATGATATAAGAATTCAATAAAACAAGTTCAAGGATAAAATTGTAAAGATTTATAATTTAATTTATCCAAAAATCAATAACGTCCAAATTGTCAACATGATACTGCTTTGTTGAGTAAAATTCAGGAATGCTCAGAAGAATATTTCCATGAAAAGATACTGGATGAAGCGCAAATATCAAGGATATTCCACTTTTCATGGAGTATAGAAGCCAAAACTTTAATCAACCGAGTATAATAGAATATATGAAATCATGAAATGGATTTTTTTCCGCCATGCGGTAATCCACGTGATGCAGATTATTCCAACGAGAATAATAAAGAATGGAATAACATAAGAATTCACCAGCATGCATAATCCGCATGCAGATGAGGTTATTCCAATGAAGAATAATAAAGAATTGAACCAGTCCATGCGTAATCCGCACAGATAGGATATTCAACAGAATAATAAAGAATGGAACCGGGTCATGCGTAATCCGCATAGACAGGATGTTCCAACAGAATAATAAAGAATGGAATAACAACAGAATTCACCAGGCATGCGATAGGCCTTGCAGATGCATGAGTTATTCAATAGAATAATAAAGAATGGAATAACAAAAGAATTTCACCATGTATGCGGTACTTGATGCATGAGCGAGTTATTCAACATAATAATAAAGAATGGAATAACAACCCTTACGAGTATTGAAAGAAAATAACTCTCTTCATGAATACGAAAGAATAATACCCCTTATCTTAGAAAAACTGGATACTGGAATAGTGAGGTAGCAGACTTCTCTTCTTCTTTCGCTCTATAATTTCTATTTATAATAATTGCTCTAAAGCTTTTGTGAATTGGTGAGAAATGAAAGAAGAATGAGCTTCAATTTATAAGAAAATATAGTTTCGATAATTGCACGTTTTGGGGCTCGAAATATTACAGTATAATACCTTCCTCTTTTTCTTCATTTTTAATTTAGTCCTGCAAGTATTATCAAACTTGCACCACCACCCCTAATAGTAAATAATGTGAACTAATAGTTCATTCATGTGACTCAATTGTATAATCATGTGAAAAAACTAATTACAATATAGTACCTTTAACTATACCTCTATTTTTAATTTAGTCATGCAAGTATTATCAATCTTGCACCACCTCCCCTAATAGTACATGAATGTGAATCAATAGTACACACATGTGAACAAATAGTTATAAGCATGTGAAATAATAGCAATTAATTACTCATTTATCCGATTAATTACCCGATTGGTAAATATAACCTTCAGACATCAATTATTATCGAAATAAATGTCGATTTCCACTAACACTAATAATCCCAACACAATGGAACTATCAATTTCATCTTTAATCAACACAACTTATTCATCATTAATATTATAACTCACAATATTTAACAACCAGGTCGTTCCCAGGAAAGAGGGGCCTTTCCGATAAGGATTTCTCTTTATCGGCGCGCAATTAGGTGACCAAACCTCTCCTTGACAGAACTTCTAGACATTGTCAATATTTCAAATAATAATATGAATGACTTTGTCGTCTCAATTATTGATTTAATAATAATAAATATTATGCAGATGATACTGTGACAATAATTGAATCAATAATATGAGAGATATGATGCAGCAATTAATGTAGCAATAATTGAGTATAACTGAGTGACTTCTCACGTAAGCATCAATAATCAATACCGTGTGCTAATATGCAACCACGCGTATTATTGTACTTTTAATACCGGTAGTTCAACAGTTTTTTGTAACAATCCAGATTTTTAATTATAATATTTAAATATTTATTGAATTATATAAATGTTTAATGGACGTATTTATTGTGAATAAATGTTTGTGTTATTTGATTTGAGTTGATTAATTAATTATTTAATAAATAATTAATGAGTTAAAGAAATTATGAGATAGTATTCTAATTTAATAATTAAGTTAGAAAGTTTATAATGATTAAATAAATTATTATATTATGTAATGAATTGTTATTAGAATTAATTAAATTAAGTATGAAAACTTAATTAATTAGAAGTGTGTCAAATAACTTTATTATAAGTGGTTATTAAAATAAATTAAAGGAGTTTAATTTAGTTTTGCCAAACAAGGCTTAAATATACTAAGTCTTTAATTTTTAAAGAATTTTGCCAAACAGAGCCTTATGGCTTTTAGATTTCTAAATTTTGAATTTTAAATAATATAAATTGAATAAACAAAATATAAATAATATATATTAAGTTTGTTAACTGATAAAATTAATATGGGCAATTATTATAACGTCGGTTTTTAAAACGTTTGAAAAAGCGTGCGTTGGTTTTTGTTTTGATCTTTACGTTTAGTGTATTTGGCCTATACTGATAACTAAGAAAGGAAAAGAGTTTACAGAGGTTTGATAGAGTCTAAGAGAGAATCAAGAGAGAGAGAGAGAGAGAGAGAGAGAGAGAGTTCCTGAGCCTTTCAAATAGTTAGTTGTGGTTAATAAGGATTTCTTAAGCAACAAAAGGTAGGTTACATAACCTTAACATATATGTTTTACGTTATAATCTCTAAGTCTCGTGTTTTTGAATTTGGTGGTAACATAAAATTCTTTACAAACTTTCACGTAAAACCATGATTTTATAATTGGTTAGGAAATTATGTGTATTTATAATTTTAATGGTTATACTAGCATAAATATATATATATATATATATATATATATGCTTGTATGCTTAACATATAGATAAGATTGTATGCTAAATTAAGTCTATAAGAAAAGAAATTGGTTTTACAGTGAACACATGTATGAACGTGTTTTGTAGGATAACAAAAAAAATTAGTATTGAATTTTGAGCTAATATGTGAAATTGAACTATGGCTATGCTAATAAGTTTGTTAAGAATTACAAAGAACATAGTTTAAAAGCATCAAATTGGTTTATCATTAACATTTACAGTGTCACTGTGTCAAAGAAATATAAAACATGGAGTTTTGGCCTTTAAACTATGGTTTCAAGGATTTAAATTTTCTGAAATTCTTGTTTGATTGCTTTAAAATTGGTATATGTATGATAAGAAAATGTTTATGAGTAATCTATATAAGTTTTACGTCTTAATTTAGATGTTAATAGTAGTAATTAGTCCAGAATTTAGTTATTATGTTCTTCGTGGTTGGGTGTTCTGTAATTCGAAGCCCCAGCGCCAAATTTCGCGCCCCATCACTGAAATTCACGCCCCAACGCCAAAACTAGGCGGAAGTTCGCGACCCAAAGATCGGAATTCGTGCCCAATTGCTTGAGAATTCGCGCTCAGTCTTGAGGAATTGTGGTCAGGTAGGGATGATTTTGACCTCTTGTAGTAAAATGGCAATAACTTTCTCATACGAACTCCGATTGAGGTGATTCAAGATGATCTGAAACGAGGACGAGTAGACCTACAACTTTTGTTCTTTATGTTTTGCTTTTTGAGGTCTGTAACAGTAGTCAAAATGGTCATATTTAGGACTATTATGTTTTCGAGGGCAATCGGAGGGCTTCGGGCATGCACATATGCATGTGTTGTGCTCCTGACCATAAATGATGATGTCCTAAGTTATAAAACTTGAATATTAGTAAATATAATGATCCTTAACATTAATAAATAATATATTAGATAAGTTATAGAATCATAGTAAGCATACACGAGAGAGGCAAATCGGGCGTGTGACGATTGAACGTCGAAACGCCGTGCCAAGTGTTAATGAACTTAAAAAGTGTTTCAATTCAATTGAAATGAATATTATAGGATATTAAATGGGTTTAATATAAACCATTAAGTATTCCTAGCAAGACTTAAGCACTTGAATGAACTTCGATTATGAAATATAGTGAGATATAAGTTGAAAGTTAACACAATCTAATTGAACATTGTGTTCTAAATAATAGGAAGGATTATTAGATGTGGAGTAGAGTTTACATTACAATTACTACGTGTTGTTATGTGACTAATAATTGATGTGTATGATTATATAATTGTGTAGGGCACGTGAAGTGCAGATAACTGTAAGCTTTTAATCTATTATTGGTAAACAACGATCAAGGCAAGTCTTTCGGTTCCTATTTGTTACGTGGACTTGATGAACTGTTTTAAATTGCATGATATGTTATGCATGTTGAAATCATGAAATGTTAAAGTCAATATATGACTGCATTATTTTGGCTAAGTAATGATGATTGAGTAAGGAACTCAATCTTTATATTTGCTATGTGAATTAAAAGCATGTATGCCATGTTACTTTAATGAGATGTATATCGAGCATGTTATTATATGTTATGTGATGCATGAAAAGCTATTAGACTTTCTTTGGGTCATCGAGCTCACTCTTGCAAATAACCACTTTTGCAGGTCAAGATTTTAAGGTAAAGATATGTCTGCTAAGTGAGTTATAGAGATCTATATTCACAAAGATTACTTATGTTTTATGAGAAATGTATTTCATATTTTGAGCGTAACATGTTGTTGAATTGTAAGTTGAGCTATCAATGTATATGGATATTTAGTTATGATGTAAGACTTTGTATAGTCATTTTATTGTAACGATTCATGATATAAGATTGAATCAAAGAGATGTAATGTAAAGATTGCGATTAGAGGCAAAAAAGAAGGAAATGTATAAGCGTTTTAAATATTACGCAATTTTAGTGTTTTTAACATCGAATAATGATGTAAAATTAGAGATTTAATGTATGGTTTAATCGGAAGTTGTGATTTAAATGGTATGAATTTTGGGGTAATTCTAGTTTTAACTTCAGTAACACTTTTAGATTATTTTTATAAAAAGATAATTACATGCGTTTTCTAACTACGATAATACTTCGGTTTGTGGGGTCCACTAATGATTATGCCGTCATCTGAATATTCCCTGTTAAAGCGAATATCCCAGACCAATCGAATATTATATAACCACTTGCTTACTTTGCAAAATTTGTAAATAATACCCACAACTATAATATTATATCAAATCCACACCATAATATTCAAAAATATATTTCAAGAAAAATTAATCTTTATTCATAAAAGTTGGGGTCTTACAACCTCCCCTTCTTATGAAATTTCATCCTCGAAATTAAGGTACGTACCTGGTATATCGAAGAGGTGAGGATACCTTGATTTCATTTTAGATTCTAACTCCCAGGTCATCACCACCAAAATAGGTATACATCACCCATCTTGAGTCGCCAAATACATGGTACAAAATTCAAATAAAACTTAATTATATAATAGTCGTGTAAAATGCGACAAAACATAATCTAAGAGTTTTAATAAAAATATTGTCATCTAGACAATATCCACACACAATGGAGTCCTCAATTCATTTATTGTCACACTATTTAACAGAATATTGAAGACTACTAATGCTATCATCTGGATCGTCACTCCTTTTCCCGACTAGTCCCGGCTACGTTCTCATTTCCTGAAGAGAACAGTGAAAGAAAGGGTGAGCTCAACTAGCCTAGTAAGAAATATTATGACTAAGATAATGCAAAATAAACTATCATTAGCCTTCAACAGTGTTAAACTGATAAAATATAATAAACATCAAGTTTAACTGCAGTGGAACAAGCAATCCATTAGAAGAGTCAAGTAGAGAATAAAATCTACTATCTTCTATGATTTAAAATGTTTTTCATCACTTTTATCGCTAAGACTCAAGGATATTCCTGCACTACGGCCAAGGATATTCATTAGTATCACGACCACAAATTATCCTTGCACTACGGGCCAAAGATATTCGTGTATTCATCAATGGTCATGATCATGCCAACAACTGTCCATCAATGCACTACGATTGATGAGGACTTTTACCACATCATTTGTAACATTACGGTCATGATTATCTTAGAATAATCCTGGTCATAATCATACCAAGTCCATCTATGCACTACAGGCCACATATGACTTTCAATATATTATAAACATGAGGATGATGACAATGATATAAGAATTCAATAAAAACAAGTTCAAGGATAAATTTGTAAAGATTTATAATTTAATTTATCTAGAAATCAATAATGTCCAATGAGTATAACTGAGTGACTTCTCACGTAAATAAACCAATAATCAATACCGTGTGCTACTATGCAACCACGCGTATTACTGTACTTTTACTACCGGGTAGTTCAACAGTTTTAACGGTAACACTTTTGCCGTTATTTTTTTAAAAAGATAATTCTTTCGTTTTCTAACTACGTCAATACTTCCGTTGTGGGGTCCACTAATGATTGTGACGTCGTACGAATATTCCCTATTAAAATGAATATTCCCCGACCAATCGAATATTATATAACCACTTGCTTACTTTGCAAAATTTTTAAATATTACCAACAAATATAATATTATATCAAATCCACACCATAATATTCAAAAATATATTTCGAGAAAATTATTTTTTATTCATAAAAGTTGGGGTCTTACACTGAAAGACTTGCCTTGATTGTTGTTTAACAATAACAGTTTAACAACTTACAGTTATCTGCACTTTACGTGCCCTACACAATTATATAATCATACACATCAACTATTAGTCACATAACAACACATAGTAATTGTAATTTAAACTCTACTCCACATCTCATAATCCCTCCTGTTAATTAGCACACAATGTTCAATTAGACTGTGTTAACTTTTCGAAAGTCATTCAAATGTTTATGTCTTTCTAGGACAACTTATTGGTTTTATATTAACACTATTCAATATCTTATGATATTCATTTCCTTTGATTTAAAACACTTTTTACGTTCATTATCACTTATCACGACGTTTCGACGTTTATTCGTCACAAGCCCAATTTGTCTCTCTTATGTGTGCTTACATAACTTATCTAATACATCATTTATTAATGTTAATCATCATTATATTTACTAACATTCATGTTTTATAACTTAGAACAACATCTTTTGTCGTTAGAAGCACTACACTTGCATACGTGCATGCCCGACGCCCTCCGATTGCCCTAGTTAATATCAGTCCCATAAATGGCCATATTGACCCCTTTTTACAGACCTCAAATTGAAAAACTTAAAGAATAAAAGTTGTAGGTCTATTCGTCCTCGTTCTGGATCATCTTGTATAACTCCAATTGGAGTTCGTATGAAAACATTATGATCATTTTACCAAATCAAGTCAAAGTAGTCACAATCAGCACACATGGGGCGCGACCGCGCCCCTTTTCCTCACCTTTTCCTCACCCAGCCCAGCTACGCACCCACGCATATAGGCGGCGCGCACGCGCGTGGCTTCGCTCAGAACACAGTTTTTGACATAACTTTCTCAATTTAAGTTCGAATTAGTTGGTTTTCGATTCGTTGGACTCGTTAAACTCTTAGCTACTCATCTAGAGAATAGTTATAACACTTCAAACATATAAACAAATCATTTTAAGGGTTCCAATTCAATGTTCATGCTATATTTTCATGTTTTGAACACATTTAGAGAATTCGATTGCTACGGCTTCGTTTCTTAATGATAAGTAGGATTTTTACCTACTTATGGAGCACCAATTCATGCGAACGATGCCCATCTCAAGTACATTTTAGTCTAGTTTAGCTGCATTTCATGTTAATTTGCATTGCACGTTCTTAAAACTTCTTTTGGTGAATAAGTACAGGAATCGGCATGTTTTGGTGGTGATTTGGAGCATAAATCAAATGGATGCTTGAAACGAGGTAAAAGGATGGGATATGCCTGGCATGAAGGTGCATTGGTGCAAAGAAATAGAGCATAACGGAGCAAACGATAGCGATGAGGAAAAGCGAAACCGGGACTGCAGATTTCAAGTCGCAGCGGCGGGCAAAAAATGACCTTAAAGCATGCACGCGATCTTGACCCGGATCTTGGATGCTCTGCGCAAGTCTCATGGAAATGAAGACGGACAAAAACAATGAGCGCAGCGCCGCATGAAGAAGCGACCAAATATATGAACCTACTGCAAGTCTCGCGTGGCGAGACTATTATCTTGGAAGAAGCGCGACCCGCGCGCGATGTCGATCTTCTTGATGTGTTTTATTTTATTTCCGGATTTGAAAGGTTGTAATTGATTTAAAACAATTCCTGACTGGTGTCAGGGTTATCATTCGACATTTTATTAGTTTTTCACGTAACTTTACATCGTAATTAGGGTTTTTACTCTCTAGAGAGGATTCCAACGTAGAGGGAAGCCATATCGCTACTTTTCTATTCCTTATTGGGATCTCTCTACGAGAGCGGATTATTAATATTAGTTTTTAATGGAATCTTATGCGGATTGGATATTAATGTGTATTCAGCAATTGGGTTTGATAGTTTCATCTTTCCTCTTTCAATTGTTGCTTATTGATCATGTTTAACTTTGATCCCATAATGGCTTTTGGTTCAGTTATGAACTAAACTCCATTATGGGATTCTAACGGATTTTATTATGTAGTTTGATTACATACTTAACTGCTGGGTTGTTTTGCATATTATATGGGATGTCTGTCATGATTGGTTTGCATACATGAATGCTTGATCACCATTCGTTTCAATAGTTGTATGGAATTGACAATGATCATGCAAATATGGACTGTAATCAAGATAGTATACGTATATAGGGCTATGTTATATGGCTTATGTATTTCGTGAACCAGATAGACATATATTGTTTCACCGTATAAGTTAAGATAAGAGCTTGAACTTAAAATCAATATAGTTGCAATTTCACATAGACATATAGTGATGTTGGTTATATTGATGATTACATAGAGTCTATCATCTGTGGATGCTGTGTAAGTAGGTATTAGTGCATTGAAAAATGGCTAATACTCTCTTAGTGCTCTTGACTACTTTCCTATGATATGTGAATAAGTCAGGCATGATAGTGGCGATTGAATGAAATAGTAAATGAAGTTAGAATCCCATTAGTTCCAATATCATTTATTATATCATTTATATTATTTTAGTTGTTATTTGCAATTCAAGAATCAACCAAGTTTAGTCTTTAGTGTGAGCATATAAATATAGTGATTTAATTAATGAATAGTAGTTTAAGTTAAACAACTTTCTCTGTGGGATCGATACTTTACTTGCTCTGTATTACTTGTTGACGAATGTATGCTTGCGCATGAGTTAGAGCTCTTTTGTTAGTAGTAAAAAGGAGGCAACAAGTTTTTGGCGCCGTTGCCGGGGAAAGGCGTTTAATTTAGTATTATTATCATTAGTTTTAAGCTATATTGTATGACTTAGACAATTCTAGTCTTATCTCATTTCAGCTTTTTGTTTTATTTGAGGAAGTTGGATAAATTTTTATGCTTTACGGCCAAATGACCCCAGAGTTAATACCTATTCGAGGATAATATAAGCGGGAGAGGTTGGAAAAGCGGGTGTCGTAGAAATTACTGAGAACGATTGGAAAACACGACAGCTAACATGGCAGCCGAGGCACAAGGAGAAGATCAAAGAGAAGAGCATCGGGCTCTGAAGGAGTATTCCATGCCTAATATCAACGGACTACAGTCCAGCATAGTCAGACCAGCGATAGCAGCCAATACTTTTGAGATCAAGACTGGCACTATTCAAATGGTGCAGAACACAGTTCAATTTGGGGGTCTTTGCTTCTGGATGATCCGAATGAACATCTATTGAGTTTCATTGAAATTTGTGATACATTCGGATCTGACGGTGTGATGGAGGATGCTATTCGACTAAGGTTGTTCCCATTTTCATTGAGGATAAAGCAAAAGTTGGCTTCATTCTCGCGGCCAGGATCTATAACTACATGAGAAGATTTAGCACATAAATTCTTAGCTAAGTTTTTTCCAATGGCTAAGACTGTAAAGATGAGGATAGCTATCTCTCAATTTGAGCAACAACATGGCGAATCGTTACATGAAGCATGGGAGAGATATAAAGAAATCTTTGAGAAAATGCCCACATCACGGTATGCAGTTGGATGGTAATTAAAACATTTTATAATGGATTGGGATGGCGATCAAGGCCAGATTGTAGATGCAAATTGCGGGAGGTGCATTATGGGCAAAGAACTATGAGGAAGCCTATGATCTTATCGAGACAATGGCATCTAATGACTTTCAGAATCCTACATCCCGCATGCCACAAACCAAAGTTGCGGGTGTGTTGGAAGTTGATGCCATTACTCAGCTATCAGCACAGATGGCAGCTATGGCAAAGAAGATAGATACTTTAGCTGAAGGAAAGGTAAAGCGGTTGCTGCCTACATATGTGAGATTTGTGCGGGGTCACACTCGGCGGACCAATGTCTTTATCATTTCAAAATCGGTGCGATTATATGAGCAACTACAGAAAAGCCCAAGGCCAATTTCTGAACACATACCAACCCAACAACAGAAATCATCCAAATTTTAGTTGGTCGAATAATCGAGGAATCAATGAAAGCTCGGTTTCAACCTAACAACCAATTTCAAAGGCCCGGTAGCAGTATTGCAATTTAGTCCTAGACCACCCTTTTCCTTGAGATTTTCTCAACAACAAAGAACAACATCACACTCTAGAGAACCTCAAAGTGGAGGAGATGATGATGAAATACATGGTAAACACAAAAGTTATGATCAAGAGCCAAGCAGTGGCTATAAAGAACCTGGAAACTCAAATGGGGCAGATGGCAAACATGCTTACTAACGGCCTGGGGTTCATTGCCAAGTAACACTGAGGCGAATCCAAGAAGAGAAGGAAAGGAACAATGCAAGCGATTACATTGAGATGCGGGAAAGACACATCGACTCTTTGTAAGTCAGCGGCCCGCGAGAATGTCTTGAGAGAGCCTTGCCGCGAGGTAGAGAAACCAGATAATGAACAAGAAAAGTTGGAGAAATCTGAGGATCGACATGAAGAGAAAGATAAAGCAGGCTCAGAGGAGACAGTTAAGAGTCCAGTACCACCAATACACATTCAGGTTCCATATTCGCAGAGACTAATAAAGAGAAGGATTGATAAATAGTTCAGCAAATTCCTGGAGGTGTTCAAAAAGCTGCAAATCAACATACCCTTCGCCGAGGCATTGGAACAAATGCCCAGCTATGCCAAGTTTATGAAGGGTATATTGTCATGGAAGAGGAGATTAGATGATTTTGAGACAGTAGCCTTGACAGAGGAATGCAGTGCAGTGCTTCAATTGAAATTACCTCCAAAGTTGAAGGATTCAGGAAGTTTCATAATTCCATGTACTATTGGAAAGTTGAACTTCAGTAAGTGTTTATGTGATCTTGGGGCAAGCATATATTTATTGCCATTGTCAGTGTTTAATCAGTTGGGATTACCGGATCCAAAACCCATAAACATTGCCTTGTAGCTAGCTGACAGATCGATCACATATCCACGAGGAATTGTTGAGGATGTGTTGGTTAAGGTGGATAAGTTTATTTTCTCAGCTGATTTCATCATTTTAGACTACGAGGATGACAATAACATACCAATAATATTAAGAAGGCCCTTTTTGGCCACATGCAGGACGTCAAAAGATGTGTGTAGAAAGATGAACTTACTATGCGTGTCCAGGATCAAGAGATTACTTTCAACGTTTTTAAAGCAATCAGTGTACCAACGGATGAAGAAGAGTGCTTTCTAGTTGACGTGGTGAACTAGTGCCTATAGGATGAAGTACGGAAATCGAGGGATTATGGACCATTGATATATGCAACGGGTAAAAATGCAGATTTGAAGGAAAAGCCATTACCGGAAGATGAGGTCATGAAATTTCAAGGTGTAGAGAATACGAAGGAAAGCACCACAATTCTAACGGTGAAATAAAGTCAGAGACAGTCAAGCTAATTGACTATAATTTAGCGCTGAATGGGAGGCAACCCATTATTATTCTCGCCCTTGCTTAGTTTTTAATATTTCATTTTGAGTTATTTCAGTTTTTATATCAAACTCCTGTTTAATTGGATACCATTATTCATGCATAAGATTGTGACAAGAATGGCTAAGAGATTGCTCGCACGCTGTTAATAATATGAAATCACTAAGTCATGCCTTAACGTGGTACATTAATATCTATGCAGGAATCATCCTTTGGGCAACATCAACACCGATCTATAAAAGCTGAACAACGCAATGCATAGTCAGTCAAGTGGCATCAAAATCGCATACCGCGCACCAAGCCGATAGAGTTAACAGTCTTCAAGCTCGCGGCCGCACGACCCATGAAGGAGAAAATCTCGCGACCGCACATCCAGATAAGAAATCCACCCAATGTTTCTGCACGTCTCGCGCCCGCAGCCTTAGACAATTAACAAGCTTCGGCCGCGCATGTGACACGAGTTAAGACAGATTTGGCTGATTTAAAACAGAGTTGGGGACCATTTGGACTCTCATTTGGGATATCAACAGAAGCGAAATTCTCTCCCTTTCCATAACTCACATCCCTATCTCTTCGGCAGTTACAATTTCGTGCCGTACATCTCGCAATCAATCAGCCACGATCCTCTCCTCATTCAAAGTCCATCTCTCCTCAACTTCTCCAACAGTGCTATAAAACTAGAGTTTCTATGTGGGATTACAGAATCAAGAGTGAGAGCTATCAATTTCAAGCTTTTCTTCCTACCCAATCATATAATCTGTGCAATTACTAGCAAATACAAATGGGTCCTAAGCGAGCACGATCTATCGCGTCATCTTCTTCATCCACTGCGGGCAGTCAAGAGGCTGACATTGTAGATCATGAAAAATTCCTTAATTTGGAAGCTCAACAAGAGTACTAGCACATTGTGCCGAAAACATTCATCAAGGAGATAGGATTCAAGCCGGCAAGTCAGGATGGTCAGTTATGCGCCATGATTCGAGAGAGAGGTTGGGGTGGACTGACGGCGACTCCAATACCCAATCCTATGAGCATAGTTCGTGAAATCTATGCCAATGCCAAGGTGACTATGAGCGGAATATCTCTGGTTCGGGGTAACGATGTAGATTATAGGCCACGTGTTATTCGATCAATTTTCAAAATTACGGATGCACCGCCGGTGAAATTTGCTAATTGGATAACCAAGGCTTTCATTTGGAGCCCGACATGGAGTGATCGGATTGCGAGTTATGTGTGCGGTACAAAATGGACGTATAAAAAGTTACAAACGGTAGCGGTTATTTCGGCCGCAACACTAAATCGCTATGCAAAAGTATGGAACTTGTTCATATGTGCCATGCTCTTGCCTTCAGCCCATCAGCATGAAATATCAGCGGAGAGGGCATGTCTTCTGTGGGGCATAATCACCAGAAAATACATCGACATTGGTCATCTCATTCACGAGAATATGTTGCGCTATTTACGGGGAACAACGGCTGGGAGCATTCCACACGCATCCGTGGTAGCCATGCTTTGTGCTAATCAGGGATGCAACTGGGGAAACGAGCAGATGCAATACCCAAGCCAGGACATTACTCATGCCACGATCGAAAAGTTCAAAGACTGGGTAGCCGGAGTACCGCATCCACGAGGACTAGGATTCATCATTCATCCTATTTTTCCAGAACAACAACCCCCCATAAGCACAGATGAAGCGGGCCGTCCACGCCGCGGCGTGCCACTATGGTGATCGCTGACTCAGAAGGTTGGGCGCTTGAGGTCGATGCCATGTATGACAATTTGGGCACATTTGCGACGGGACTCACAAGGGCTCTAGCCGAAGCGTTTGCGCAACAAGGAACAATACAAGAATGGCCTCAGTTTGGAATCGCATCACCATATCCACCACTGGACTCACCACCAGAGGAGGGTGACACCACCAATAACTAGGGGAGTTTTCATACCTTTTACCTTCATTCAATTGGGACATTGAATATTTTAAGTTTTGGGGTATTAGGTAGTAGTTAGTTTTTTTTATTAGTAGTTTTGCATGATTAGTTTTACCTAAATCATATAGTTGCATGATTAGTTTAATTTTATTTGCATGTTTAGTTTCACATTGTAACACATAGTTGCATGTTGCTTACCTCACAGTTCTTACCGCTTCGAAAGCCAATGATGAAAGTGAAGTTTTTAAATGAATTCTGAATATTTTGGATAACTTGAGCTGAGTTATAAGGTTTTATACAACGAAATTCACAATGTTGTATACATGCTCACGGTTTGCACAAATGGGTTCGCAAGTGCTTGTAGGTATAAGAAACACGTGTCTTTTGCTCGACGGAAAAATGTAGTGTTAGAAAGAGAAATATGTGAAAAGTGGATGTGAGACTGTATAAAACATCGAGTTTTAAACTCTGGGAAAACATGGGTATCTTTGTATAAAAAAAAGAAAAGAAAAGAAAAGTAGCAATAGCATGTCTAGTCTTATTTGGGGCCACAGCTACTTGAATAGAAAACGCATGAGGGATTGTCTCTACACCTAGCGCCCTAAGGTCTTTCATGAGTGCAGGAGTCGTTGGTGAAAGCTTCGCTAAGGGGTAGCAATGTGCCTAATGGAGTAAGACATTTTGCAGTCATGTAAAAAAAAAGAAAACTAGCAATAAACACCATGAGAAGAGCGAAATTCGTCCTCGTGCGTAGAATAAAGCAGATAAACTCATTGTTGAACCTTAGTTTATTTTAAGATGTTGGAATAGTTCATGTCGCATATATAAACATATGACTTGATTTATGCTATAATTTTCTGGTTTGAGCAAGATAGCATGAGCATTCTACACCTAAATCAAGTATTGGGCGAACACAACACACACACACACAGCATCTGTATAGCATTGGTGAATTATTTGCGTATATGACATTATGCATGCAGTTTGAGTTGAATTTGTATTCTCAAATCTAGAAAAACTTCACTGAGGCAAATTGGACTGAATGCCTATAATGGTTGGGACAATGTGAGACTTAAGTGCATAGTAATGTAGTTGCATCTTTCATTATTCATTAGTATGCATTGCTTGAGGGCAAGCAATGGTTCAAGTTTGGGGGTATTTGATAAGTAGGATTTTTACCTACTTATGGAGAACCAATTCATGCAAACTATGCCCATCTCAAGTACATTTTAGTCTAGTTTAGCTGCATTTCATGTTAATTTGCATTGCACATTCTTAAAACTCCTTTTGGTGAATAAGTGCAGGAATCGGCATGCTTTGGTGGTGATTTGGAGCATAAAGCAAATGGATGCTTGAAACAAGGTAAAAGGATGGGATATGCGTGGCATGAAGGTGCATTGGTGCAAGGAAATAGAGCATATAAGAGCAAGCGATAGCGATAGGAAAAGCGAAACCGGGACTGTGATTTAAAAGTCGCGGCAAAAGCGGCCTTTTAGAAGTGCGTGCCCGCGCGATCACCCAGCCAGATCTTGGATGATCTATCGCAAGTCTCATGGCGTGAGCGAAGAACAAGCTTGTGGAGGGCTTGGCATGCAAGAGACGCAAATGCAGACTATTATATCTTGGAAAGAAGCGTATGCGCGATGTCTGATCTTCTTGATGTGTTTTATTTTATTTCCGAATTTGAAAGGTTGTAATTGATTTAAAACGATTCCTGACTTGTGTCAGGGGTATCATTCGTCATTTTATTAGTTTTTCACGTAACTTTACATCGTAATTAGGGTTTTTACTCTCTAGAGAGGATTCCAACGTTGAGGGAAGTCATATCGCTACTTTTCAATTCCTTATTGGGATCTCTCTACGAGAGCGGATTATTATTATTAGTTTTTGCTGGAATCTTATAGGGATTGGATATTGATGTGTATTCAGCAATTGGGTTTGATAGTTTCATCTTTCCTCTTTCAATTTTTGCTTATTGATCATGTTTAACTTTGATCCCATAATGGCTTTTGGTTCAGTTATGAACTAAACTCCATTATGGGATTCTAAAGAATTTTATTATGTAGTTTGATTGCATACTTAAATGCTGGGTTGTTTTGCATATTATATGGGATGTATGTCATGATTGTTTTGCATACATGAATGCTTGATCACCATTCGTTTTAGTATTTGTATGGAATTGACAATGAACACGCAAATATGGACTGTAATCATGATAGTATACGTATATTGGGCTGTGTTATATGGCTTATGTATTTCATGAACCAGATAGACATATACTGTTTCACTGTATAAGTTAAGATAAGAGCTTGAACTTAAAATTAATATAGTTGCAATTTCACATAGACATATAGTGATGTTGGTTATATTGATGATTACATAGAGTCTATCATACGTGGATCTTTGTGTAAGTAGGTATTAGTGCATTTAAAAATGGCTAATACTCTCTTAGTGCTCTTGACTACTTTCCTATGATATGTGAACAAGTCAGGCATGATAGTGGCGATTGAATGAAATAGTAAATGAAGTTAGAATCCCATTAGTTCCAATATCATTTTTTATATCGTTTATATTATTTTAGTTGTTATTTGCAATTTAAGAATCAACCAAGTTTAGTCTTTAGTGTGAGCATATAAATATAGTGATTTAATTAATGAATAGTAGTTTAAGTTAAACAACTTTCTCTGTGTGATCGATACTTTACTTGCTCTGTATTACTTGTTAACGCATGTATGCTTGCATGAGTTAGAGCTCTTTTGTTAGTAGTAAAAAAGAGGCAACACTTAACCAATTAACACGATTTAAACTACGCCGTTTTTGTTTCTTCATATACTAACATAATCCAATACCAATTTACAGATTATAACACATATTAGACATAAAATATTATACTTTCTAAAACCAATTTTCATGTATAAACATTGTTATATACTTTTCTTCCTACAAACCAATTTACATGTATTTTTATCATCAAACATCACTCACATGTTATTATTAATAGAGTATAAACCCTAATTGCAAGTATATATATCAATCCAACACAACTATCAATTTACATTGGATAATCACTAAGAAATCAAAATATACAACTTAGAAGCAATTTACCTTGATTTAGCAAAGTGTTAGAAACCCTTCTTGTTCTCTTAGCAATCTCTGTAATTCTCTCTTCTCACCAAGTTCTCCCTCTTTCTAAACCCTCTGTGTTTCTTCTTCTCTCCCAACTCTCTGCTCTTAGGCCTTAGGAGAGAAATAAGACGCGAAACAAAAAACCCTGATATGGCTTATTTCCCACGTACTCTATCAGTTAAAAAAAATAAAAGACATCAGTTACATAAACCAAAGGCCACAAGGCCTTGTTTGGCTACCACCTATTCCCCCAAACTATATTATTTTTATATTATTTTTATTATATAGTTTCATGTGTCACACCTTTAGTTAATTTACATAACACATAATAATAGTAACTAATAATAATTATAATCTCATTATAATTATACTTATAATTAATAAATAATTACATATATATAATTTAATTAATAAATTAGATTTAAACATTACTTTATTTAATTTATTTATTCCTTTAATAGTAAACAATTCATTTAATTAAATTAATTCATTAAATTAAATCTTCAAAGAATAAAATTTACCTTTGCTTTAATTTAATTATCATACACACGTAACTAAATTATTATACCACAATTTCATAAATTATTTATTTTTCTCAATAAATAAATTATTTAAAATATTTATTTAATTCAATAAATATTTAAAATAATTACCAAATTCATTTAATTTCTTGATAGTTAACTTAACTATTGAACCTCACTTTTCCAATATATGAAAATATATTTCTCTTCACACCGGATCACATATTTAAAAATATATAGCATGTATATATACATACTCAAACTCAAAACATCTCATAATAAGAATTTTTATTATTAAATTCCTATTTTATAACTTATAAAAATTCGGGTTATCACAAGGAAATCATATTAAAGTGAATTGGTAATAAAATATATGAATATAGCTTAGTTTAAAGTAAAATTGAGGTTTACTTCTTTGTATAATATATAAATTGACTATTAAATTTGAAAGTAGATGAATAAATGTAAACAAAGTATTTTGAATTAATTGTTTTGGTTGAAAAACATAATCACAGTGATGATTTTCACTGAAAATGTAAAAAAGTGAAGTTTTATCAAAAACAGTGAAATTATATGTTTTAAATTCGATGTTTATATTGTTATATGGGTAAAATTATGTTAAGAGACCTCAAATTATGTTTTTGTGAAGTTTATATATGTATTATGTGTTAATTTAGTTGTTAGAAAGTAGCTTGTAGGCCAAAATTGGCTTTGTTTATGTTGTTCTAGAAGTTGGTCACGTAAAGATGCAGTAATGCCGTCGTCATGACTCGGCCTCGATCTGATTCTCGCTTGCAGTTGTGCCGGCGCCATGTCATGATGCCGATTACCCTTGTAATATGATTGCCAAGTATGATATTGACTGACTCGCGTGTTGGCCTTTGTATGGCCAACCCACAATATAAATGTGCACTGCATGCATGAGTTAGCGAGCAGTCGACGACGATGTGTTTTAGTTACACAAAGTCTGAAAAAGTTGATTAAGTGAAATAGTATGACTGTTAGGGTGTAATTTTGATATTACTATACTAAGAATGAACATATTATTAACAATTAACGAGTTTATTAATAGTGTAACTTGACTATGTGGTTAAAAATCAAACCATACATGATGTAGATACTTATTTTTATATAGAGTATTTGTAATGACTAATTATGTCATGATGATATGTGTAGGATATTGTGAATCAAATTGTTACGGTTTAGCATATACGCAATGTAAGTTTCGTACTCTAACTTGTTTATTATTGTACAAGTTTACTTACCCTATCTCAATTACAATTACGCAAGTTTCCTAAACTTTATTCTTATGTTGAGCAACTTTCTTGTATCTAGTTTATTTATGATGATGCAAGTTTTCTAAACCTTATTCTGATATTGAGCAAGTTATTCTTGTCTTTAACTTGTTATTTAGCATGCAAGTTATATATTCTGATATATTAATGTTGAACAAGTTTTATCATTCAATTTACTATTTGTTATGCATGTTTAGTACTCATTTCTAAATAACCTTGGCTTAATATTGATCAAGCAAGGTATGTTATAATTATTCAATGTTTATGCGCTTAGATTATTCCTAAAGTATGACCTTAGTATACAATGTTGATTCAGTTATGATTTATTTCATAGCATAACGTTATGAACTTTTTATTCAACTAATTCTTAGTTGATGTTCGTTAAACCTAAATTACCTTGAAACTTATCCAAACCAAACTTACTTTGGTGCAGACTTGTATTCTAAATGCTGAGATGAACAACCCAATTATAAGGGGATAATTTACGCATAGCGTTGAAATGTTTGTGCACAATATGTAAGACCCCGAATTTTATGAAATAAAAGTATTCAATCTTTTCTTATAATTACTATTCAGTAAATGGTTAAATTGATAAAAGGTTAAAGTTAAGGGTGATATATGAATTTTTTCAAAATACGCAAGTGGTTATAAAATATTCATTGTTGTTAAGAGAATATTCGTTTAGTCGTAGAATATTCTTTACGTGAGGAATATTAAATGCAATGACGGTATGAGATCATTTGTGGGCCCCATAATAGAATAACTGTTGGATGAAGAAAACGACAAGCTTGAGTTTTTATAAATAACGGCGTAGTGGTTACCGTTAACACTGTTGGAATACCCGGTGGTTAAAATACAATAATATGCGTTATTGCATAGTAGCACACGGTATTTCACAGTATTTTTGAAATTATTGATTCTTACGTGAAGGCACTACTCAATAATTATTACAGTAATTCTTATTCAATATTTTATTTTATTGATTCAATAATTCTTTGCGTTGATATTGTACATTATTGTTGTTTGATAATTATCCTTTGCCTGATATCTCCATTATCGGATCAATAATTCATATTATTTGGAATAATATTATTAGATAACATTATTGGCAATGTCTAGAAAGTTTTGTCAAGGAGAGGTTTGGTCACCTAATTGCGCGCCAGTAAGGAAAAATTCTTATTGGAAAGCCCCCTCTTTCCTGGGAACGGTCTGGTTATCATAATTGTGATTCTGTAATATTATTTATGAATAATTAATTATTGATTTATATGATAAAAAAATATTTATTTAATGTGGGTATAAATGATGGATTTATTTATGTGGTTATAAATGAAGGAATTAATGTTGAGATGTTTTATTGGTATTTTGTCGAAATGGAGAACAAAATATGGGATTTTCAGAAAAAATTAGTTTATTACTTAATTTTGTAAAATCCATAACTCTTTGTGTATAATGGGTTAGGAGATGAGCCATATATCAAAAGAAAGCCCTGGAAGTAAGTTAACCGTAGAAATTGGAGTCACCCAAAAATCCTTTGTAGATTTATCGTGGTGAATTTTTGAATTAAACTGGTCCGAAGGACTAATAATCTGAAAAATCAGTGTTCTTGAGATATATTGCGTGAGTCATAAATTTTGATCCGACCGTTGGATCGTTGTGATTTTTGGATATGTTATACATATATAAGTTGAGTATATGTTCACAAATTTGAACCGTTAAAAATTAACGTATGATTTGTTATGAATTTTAAGAGGTGACTGATTCAGAAATTGTTTTTATAAATGTTTTTAGTGGAAAATTCTAGAAGGCGGGCCCCACTTTTTGGTTGGTGATTGAATGCATGTACTGAATTGGATTTTCAAAGGTGATGGCTGCCATTTTTTTCAAAATGACATGCGTATAAAATAAATTAATATTTTATTAATTTAGTCTCCTTTGGCGTTCTAGCATTTTCCTATAAATAAGCGCTTAAGTTAGAATTGAAAATCACACCAGAAACATAAGTTTTTTCTCTCAATATTGTTGAGAGTATTTTTGTGAGTATTTAGATACTTTGAGAGTTGATTTTCAGTATAAGTTTCCTTCGGCTTTTCATCCGATATTCCAGTCAGAATTACTGCTCTTTTGAGGTAGGAGATTTTAAGGGATTTTAAGGGTTATTATATTTTTCAGTTTCGTAATTTTTCTGACCTTCAAAAATTCTGGAAAATTTTGAAATGATAATTTGATGAGTTTTATTGATTGTGCCTAAAAATGACGATTTTTGGATGTATAGATTAAGAGTTATGAATTTTATGAGAAAAGACTATTTTAAAAGTAACCGCTTATAACTCCTTGTGGTTAACTTCAAAATTGGTGAAATTTTTATTGGGATTACATGTATATGATAGAAGTATACTCTATAAATTTCAGAATTTTTGGATAAAAGTACAGTTTATGATAAATTTCTAAATATTAATTTGTTTTGGCCATATGAAAATAGTAAATGAATTTTAAAATTACGAGAAAAATATATGTTCAATATGGAACTATATTACGCTAAATCCTTGAGAAAAGAAAATTTGTTTTCTTGATTTGGTATTTTTCATGAAAATGGACTAGTTATGAGTAAATGAATTAAATATGTTATGTGAAGTAAGAAAATTAGAAAATAGGATTTTATGGCTTGAGAATCCTATATGAGGTATATGCAGATTTTTTATGAGGGTTTTGGTTATTGATGATGAAATCTTATGAGTTTGGCATTTTAGGATGATTAAATGCATTATTTAGTAAAGTGTAAACAATTAAAATAAATTGTTTATAAGCTTAAGAAATATTATTCTTTCAATATCATTATACCGAAATATTGGTATGGATTTTATTGTGGAATTTCTAACTTTTTCATGTCAGTGTTACTATTCACGAGTTACTATTCATGAGTTACTATTCATGAGTTACTATTCACGAGTTACTATTCACGTGTACTATTTACGACAAAATTGGTTTCTTTTTCTGACCAAATTACCGTTGATTTATGAATCTTACTCTTGAAATTAAATCCATGTTTTGATCATATTATTTTTATTATCATATATAACATTTTTATAATCTTAGTGATGAAATTTCTCTTTGACTTGAGTGTAAAGATGGGTAGATTATTGGTATGATCGTGACTATAGGTTCTCTTTGGCCAGTATTGCAAAGTTGAATCGTTGACTGGTATGATCATAACCATTGAATTTACAATTGAATATTTTTAGCTTAAGTGCAAAGGTGAATGGATCAACATGATTATAATTATTGTTTATATAAATTCTGAAATGATTATATATTTCTTTGAGATATTAATATATTTGGCATGTAGTGCAAATATGAACTGTTGATGAATATATTTGGCATGTAGTGCAAATATGAACTATTGAGGAATATCTTTGGCATGTAGTGCAAAGATGAATTGTTGATGAATATATTTGGCCCCTAGTGTAAAAATGACCTGTTGTTGAATATCTTTGGCCAGTAATGCAAAGATGAACAGTTGATGAATATCATTGGCCCGTAGTGCAAAGATGAATTTATTAGTATGATTATGAACAGGAACTGTGATTTGGTATAACCATGATCTTTGATGTTTCAGGTAAAGACATGTGATGAAAATTATCTTCGTCATGGATGCGAAGAGGAATTTAGAATCACAATTATGATTATGAGTTATTCATATGATTGTGGACCAGAACTGTTGATTGATGTTACAGGGATAAAACATTGTTGGTGGACTTTTAATGTGGAGAAGATAATAGACTTTATAGTCTATTTCATCTTCTAATGGATTGCTCGTTCCGCTGCAACTATGGTTGAAATTTTTTATCATCTACCATATGTTTTAAATCTCTGATTTATTATTGATCAAGGCTATTGATAATTTAATTATCTTTAGTCATGATATTCTTTACTGAGCTAGTTGTGCTCACCCTTTTGCTTCACAATTCCTTTCAGGTAATAAAAGTGTAGCTGGGTCGAGCGGGGAGTAACAGAGGAGGGGAATAGAGCGGTGGTCATCATTTAGTAGTTATATTTCTTTGAATCAAATAGGGTGAGGCGAACCCAACGTTGGAAGGGTGTTTTGCAACTCATACAAGATGTCTAAAGACATACAACCTCGTGTCATCATAAGGCGTGGGGTTGTGCACATCCACTTACGGAGTATATCTACGAGCACTACCTATATGATCTTGGAGTTTATTTAAAATATAATTTCAACTTAGAGACAGTGGAGATAGTTATATATCAAGAGAAGACTCACCATTGGAAAGAACATGATAGTAATCTTCTCATTTTTCTTTGGGGTCTATTGGGTCAACCAAGGATAATTCTGTGGACATAGGATATCTATCATAACCTAGACGCATGGCCTCCCATGTACGAAGGTTTCCTTGAGCACTTCCCAAAGATTTTAATTTCAAAAATAGTTATTGATTGTACCTTTATGTAAGGTGCCATTGTGACGTGATATCCAAGGTTGGGATGAGAGTCACAATTGGTATATATTTGTATCAAAACTCACAGCATATGTGTTGTTGTATTTTGCACGACAATTGTTGTAGTAAAGTTGTAGTTGTTTTTTGTACCATGTATTTGGCGACTCAGAATAGGTTGGATGGACTGGGCCTGTTTTGGGGTCGTTACATTTGGTAACAGAGCTTAGGGATATGGTCTCCGGAGGAGATCGGGGAATATAACTAGGAGGGGAGATATGAGTAAATCCTTCGCTAGTGTGTCTTACCTAAGCTTAATTGTTGGTCAGTCATAATATACGGATATTATGTGATACGTTAATTTGCTTAATTAACCCTTGTTTTATGGCAGTATTTAAGAATGGCAGCTGAGAATGCTAACAATGGAGTGAATGAGACTGTGGGGATACCTCTAATCACTAACCATGATAATGTGATGTCAGACGAAGAAGGAATTAGAGATATTCTTGTGGTAAGGGAAGAATTAATAGTTGCACCCGAGCTAGTCACAGAGGTAGCAGCTGAGAGTGAGGAAGAAGAAGAACCTGAGGATAATTTATTAGAAGAATTTTATGATCGAAATGTAGAATTGCAAAATCGTATTCATGAGTTAAAAGAGCAGGCTGAAGAACGACAGGTGGTCGTGGAGTAAAAGGATGCAACGATTCAAGCTTGTGTTACCCGATATGTGATGCTTGAACAGAAGCATTCTTTGGTAGAGTATAAAATGATAAAGTGGAATCGAAATTTGAAAGAAGAAACAACCCGAGCAGTGATAATGAGTGATGCATGGGTAAAAAGTCACACGATAGCGTTGATATTGTGGAAAGAGATGTCCGATCTAAGAAGGCTAAAATAGATAATATGAATTTCTCTTTTGGAATGACAATTGGGAGAACCGAACAAGAGTTTTGTATTATCCATGCTGAAGCGATCAACTGAATTCGATATGGATTGAAGATTGATGATTGGATCATGAATCGAGTACTGACGAAGCGAGAGAGGGAGGAATATGCCCTAGAAAAGAAAAGTATATTCAACGGTAGTGATGACGCCAAAAATCTTTGCCCCAGAGACAAGTCAAAGCCGAGTAGTACGAGGGATAGCGGTTGTCATGACTTCCCAACAAGTGAGGAACCGAAATGAAGTTATCACGGGAGATGAGCAATGGAGAAATAGAATCTAAAATGAAAGCAAGGTATTCTCAACTCTTCGAAATACTAGGTACGTAAATTTCGGGGACGAAATTTCATAAGGAGGGAAGATTGTTAGACCCCAAATTTTATGAAATAAAAGTATTCAATCTTTTCTTATAATTACTATTCAGTAAATGGTTAAATTGATAAAAGGTTAAAGTTAAGGGTGATATATGAATTTTTTTCAAAATATGCAAATGGTTATAAAATATTCATTGTTGTCGGGGAATATTCGTTTAGTCGTAGAATATTCTTTACGTCGAGAAATATTTAAATGCATTGCTTGAGTTATTTGTGGGCCCCATAATGAGAATAAGCGCCGGATGAAGAAAACGCATGAGTTTGAGTTTTTATAAATAACGGCGTAGTGGTTACAGATTAACCTTTGTTGGAATACGGTGGTTAAAATACAATAATACGTGTTATTGCATTAAAGAAGCACACGGTATTACGCAGTATTTTTGAAATTATTTATTCTTACGTGAAGGCACTACTCAATAATTGTTACGATAAATCTTTATTCAATATTTTATTTTATTGATTCAATAATTGCTGCGTTGATATTGTATATTATTGTTGTTTCAATAATTACCACTGCATAGTATCTCCATTATCAGATCAATAATTCATATTATTTGGAATAATATTATTAGATAACATTATTGGCAATGTCTAGAAATTTCTGTCAAGGAGAGGTTTGGTCACCTAATTGCGTGCCAGTAAGGAAAAATTCTTATTGGAAAGCCCCCTCTTTCTTGTGAACGACCTGGTTGTCATAATTGTGATTCTGTAATATTATTTGTGAATAATTAATTATTGATTTATATGATAAGAAAATATTTATTTGATGTGGATATAAATGATAGATTTATTTATGTGGTTATAAATGAAGGAATTAATGTTGAGATATTTTATTGGTATTTTGTCGAAATGGAGAACAAAATATGGGATTTTTAGAAAAATTAGTTTATTACTTAATTTTGTAAAATCCATAACTCTTTGTGTATAATGAGTTAGGAGATGAGCCATATATCAAAAGAAAGTCCTGGAAGTAAGCTAACCGTAGAAATTAGAATCACCTAAAAATCCTTTGTAGATTTATCGTGGTGAATTTTTGAATGAAACTGGTCTGAAGGACTAATAATCCGAAAAATTAGTGTTCTTGAGATATATTGCGTGAGTCATAAATTTTGATCCGACCGTTGGATCATTGTGACTTTTGGATATGTTATACATATATAAGTTGGGTATATGTCCACAAATTTTAAACCATTAAAAATTAACGTATGATGTGTTATGAATTTTAAGAGGTGACTGATTCAGAAATTGTATTTATAAATATTTTTAGTGGAAAATTCTAGAAGGCAGGCCCCACTTTTTGGTAGGTGATTAAATGCATGTGCTAAATTAGATTTTCAAAGGTGATGGCTGCCATTTTTTTCAAAATGGCATGCATATAAAATAAATTAATATTTTATTAATTTAGTCTCCTTTGGCGTTCTAGTATTTTCCTATAAATAGGCGCTTAAGTTAGAATTGAAAATCACACCAGAAACATAAGTTTTCTCTCTCAATATTGTTGAGAGTATTTTTGTGAGTATTTAGATACTTTGAGAGTTGCTTTTCAGTACAACTTTCCTTCGGCTTTTCATCCGATATTCCAGTCAGAATTACTGCTCTTTTGAGGTAAGGTATAGTAAGGGATTTTACGGGTTATTATGTTTTTCAGTTTCGTAATTTTTCTGACCTTCAAAAATTTTGGAAAAATTTGAAATGATAATTTGATGAGTTTTATTGATTGTGTCCAAAAATGGTGATTTTTGGATGTATTGATTAAGAGTTATGAATTTTATGAGAAAATACTATTTTAAAAGTAACCGCTTATAACTCCTTGTGGTTAACTCCAAAATTGGTGAAATTTTTATTGGGAGTACATGTATATGATAGAAGTATACTTTGTAAATTTCGGAATTTTTGGATAAAAGTACAGTTTATGATCAATCTGGACCGTTCATGAGTTACTTACTATGCAGTCCATTTTTCTATAAATAGAAGCTCATTCATTCATTATTTCTTACGAATTCACTGAAACTCTAGAGAGAGAAACTATAGAGAGAAAGAAGAAAAGTGTTCTGCTACTTCACTACTTCTATATCCAGTACTCTTTTTTCTAAGGTAGGGAATATTATTTGTTGTACTCGTAAGGGGTACTCTTTCTTTCTTATTTATGAAGAGAACACATTATTCCATTCTTTATTATTCTATTGGAATAACTTTGTATCATGGGCTACCCTATACTTGGTGAAATTCTTACATTATTCCATTCTTTATTATTATGTTGGAATAACTTCATCATACGATGTATTGCATACATGGTGAAATTCTTATAATATTCCATTCTTTATTATTACGTTGGAATATCCACATGCATGCGTTTCTTTTTGGACTGGTTCCGTTATTTATTATTCTATTAGAATATCACATGCATGCGTTTTCTGTGGGACTGGTTCCGATTATTTATTATTATGTTGGAATATCACATCGGTGTGAATTTTCGCTGACTTTGATTCCGTTATTATTATTCTGTTGGAATAACCAGTCTATGCGAAGTACCGCATGCATGGTGATTTCTTTTGTTATTCCATTCTTTATTATACTCAGTTGGCTAAAGTTTTGACTTCTACACTCCATGAAATTAGTGGAATATCATTGATATTTGCGCTTCATCCAATATCTTTTCATGGAAATATTCTTCTGAGCATTCTTGAATTTTACTCTACAAAGCAGTATCATGTTGACAATTTGGACGTTATCAGTACCTAGATAAATTAATTCTTGAACTTGTTTTATTGAATTCTTATATCATTGTCATCATTCTCATGTTTATTTTTTAGAAACTCATCTGTGGCCTGTAGTGCATAGATGGACTTGGTATGATTATGACCAGGGATTATTCGGTATAATCATAACCGTAATGTTAAAAATGATGTGGAAAAAGTCCCTCGTTGGCCGTAGTGCATTGATGGATGCGTTTTTGATATGATTATGGCTATGGATTCTCTTTGGCCGTAGTGCAAAGATGAATTGTTTTATGGTATGATCAGGACCGTTGATGAAAACATGATTATCTTTAGCCATAGTGCATGGATAATTCGTGGTCGTGATACTAAAGAATATCCTTAGCCGTAGTGCAGGGTTGATTCGATGATGTGGATTATTTATTAAGCTGAGTCCCAGTGATAAAAGTAATGAAAAAACCTTTTAAATCATAGAAGATAGTAGATTTTATTCCCTACTTGACTCTTCTAATGGATTGCTTGTTCCGCTCCAGTTAAACTTGATAGTTATTATATTTTATCAGATTAACACTGTTGAAGGCTAACAATAAATTATTCTGCATTATCTTAATCATAATATTTCTTATTGGGCTAGTTGAGCTCACCCTTTCTTTCACTGTTCTCATCGGAAATGAGAGCGTATTTGAGGACTAGTCGGGGAGCAAGAGTGATGGTCTAGATGGTGCATTAGTAGTCCCTCACTATTCTGTGAAATAGTGTGATAATAATTGTAATGAGGACTCCATTGAGTTTGTATACTCTCTAGTAGGCAAAATTTGTATTCAAACGCTCAGTTTATATTTTGTGGTATTGTACACGACAGTTGTATTATTAAGTTGTATTTGAATTCTGTATCATGTCTCTGGCGACTCAAGATGGGTGATGTATACCTAATTTTGGGGGCGTCACAGTTGGTATCAAAGCTTAGGGATATGATCCTTGGCTAAGATGTGAGACAAGAACTAGGAGGGGAGAGACGGGGAATTCCTTCGCTAGTATGACCTACCTAAGTTTATTTGGTATTTAATTGGTTGGTCAGAGTATATAGATAATATGTGATATGTTTGTTAACCCTTGTTTTGTGACAGTGTTTGCGAATGACATCTGAAAATATTGAGATAATCAATGAAGTACATGAGACCGTTTAGTTAGCTCAACCAAAAGGTAACGAGCAACAACACGATAATAATCATGCCGGTGGCAACGACCATCTGAACAAGGATAACCATCGTGGGGGAAATTTTCATGCCAAAAATGGTAACCACTTCGGTGGTAATCATGGCCATGATAATAGAATAGGAAATTTCAAAAAGAGAAGGTTATTTAGCTCAATTTTGTCGTATAGTGAAGTCAAGTCCAGCTGGAACGGTGGCACCAAAGGCGGATAGGGACAAAACAAAGTCGGTGATTTCAAGAAGAGCGTTTTTTGCGACTTCTCAAAAAGCGAGTAACCCGAACGAAGTTAACACGGGTTAGTTTATTATAAATTTTTACGAAGTTTATACCTTATTAGGTGCCGATTCTACCCATTATTTTATCTCTCTTTCTTGCGTTGAACGTTTAAATTTGACTCTAGAGAAGTTAGACTTTGACTTATCGGTTGAAACTCCGTTAGGAAAAACCTTCATTACATGTGCTATCCAAGTCTTGGATGAGAGTCACAATTTTGAATGATATTTCTATGGTTAATAAATTTCTTGACGTATTCTTGAAGACTTCTTAGCCTACCCCTAGAGCGTGAAATCGAATTTTTTATTGACCCCAATATAAAACCCATTTCTAAAACCCTTAAATATTTCTTCAACTAAAATGAACGTAACACGCGCCAAAGACGTTAGCTCGAGCTGTTGAAAATTACGATCGTACCATGCAATATCATCATGGAAGTGCGAACGTGGTAGCTGACGCGTTGAGTAAAAGATCGTATGCGATTACAAGTGCGAATATACGAACCCACGTGAAGATAACGAATATACGAGTAGAATCGACTTTAATCGATAAAGTTAAAGCCGCTCAAGCTACATACCCGGAGCTGATGAATGTGAAGAAGAAGGTTCAAGAGGGCGTTATTCTAGAAGCAAGAATCAACGAAGAGAGGAAATCTCAACCCTCGATTTAATTGGCCCATTTGAAATCCTCGATGAAGTAGGAACTGTGGCCTATAGACTCGTTTTACCGCCTAGTATGTTGCGTGTTCATAACATTTTTAACGTATCGAAGTTACGTAAATATGTGGACGACCTGAACCACATTATTAATTTAGAACTGGACGAGATAGCGGATGATTTAACGTTTGAGGAGATACGTGTTAAAATCTTGGATAAGAAGAATCGTATTCAACACTCAAAGGTTATACCTCAATAATTAGAATCTGAAATGAAGTCAAGGTATCCTCACCTCTTCGGCATACCAGGTACATACGTAAATTTCGAGGGCGAAATTTCATAAGGAGGAGAGATTGTGAGACCCCAGATTTTATGAATAAAGATTTAATTTTCTCGAAATATTTTTTTGAATATTATGGTGTGGATTTGATATAATGTTATAGTTGTGGGTAGTATTTATAAATTTTGCAAAGTACGCAAGTTGTTATATAATATTCGATTGGACGGGTAATATTTGTTTTATCAGGGAATATTCGTGCAACGACACGATCATTGGTGGACCCCACAACGGAATTATTGTCGGATTGAGAAAACGACAAAAATATTTTATGAAAATAACGGCGGAAGTTTTACCGTTAATATTGTTGAACTACCGGTAGTAAAAAGTACAAAGATGTCTGGCGTGGTTGCATAGTAGCACACGGTATTAATTATTGATGCTTACGTGATAAGTCACTCGGTTTTGTTTTATTGGTATTATTAATGTAATAAAAGCGGAAAATATTTTTATATAAAATGAATACTTTTATAAAGTTATTCTATAAATAGAATATATTATATTCTATTATGCATAGTGTTTGCATAGTGTCTGCATAGTGTTTGCATAGTAAAATCTTTTATAAAGTTATTCATTTTATTAGATTATAAATAGAATATATTATATTTTATTTAAAAGATTTTGATTTAAATATTGACCGTCGGATTAAAGTAAATCAATCTGGACCGTTCATGAGTTAGTTACTATGCAGACCATTTTTCTATAAATAGAAGCTCATTCATTCATTATTTCTTACGAATTCACTAAAACTCTAGAGAGAGAAACTATAGAGAGAAAGAAGAAAAGTGTTCTGCTACTTCACTACTTCTATATCCAGTACTCTTCTTTCTAAGGTAGGGAATATTATTTGTAGTACTAAGTAAAGGGTACTCTTTCTTTCTTATTTATGAAGAGAACTTACGTTATTCCATTCTTTATTATTACATTGGAATAACTCAGATCTGTGAGCTACCCTATACTTGTGAAATTCTTCTGTTATTCTATTCTTTATTATTATGTTGGAATAACCTGTCTATGCAAAGTACTGTAAACATGGTGAAATTATTATAATATTCCATTCTTTATTATTCATTTGGAATATTCATGCATGCGTTTTTTACTTGGGACACGGGTTCCGTTATTTATTAATCTATTGGAATATCCACATGCATGCGTTTCTGGTGGGACTTGGTTCCGTTATTTATTATTATGTTGGAATATCCTCGCTTGCAAATTTTTTTCCGACTGATTAAGTTATTATTATTACATTGGAATAACTTGTCATACATGTAATACCGCATGCATGGTGATTTCTTTTGTTATTCCATTATTTATTATACTCAGTTGGCTAAAGTTTTGACTTCTATACTCCATGAAATTAGTGGAATATCTTTGATATTTGCGCTTCATCCAATATCTTTTCATGAAAATATTCTTCTGAGCATTCTTGAATTTTACTCTACAAAGCAGTATCATGTTGACAATTTGGACGTTATCAGTACCTAGATAAATTAATTCTTGAACCTGTTTAATTGAATTCTTATATCATTGTCATCATCCTCGTGTTTATTTTTTTGAAAGTCATCGTGTATTCAGAGTGCATAGATGGACTTGGTATGATTATGACCGAGGATTATTCGGTATAATCATAACCGTAATGTTACAAATGATGTGGAAAAAGTCCTCATTGGCCTGTAGTGCATTGATGGACAGTTTTTGGTATGATTATGGCTATGGATTCTCTTTAGCCATAGTGCAAAGATGAATTGTTTTATGACATGATCAGGACCGTTGATGAAAACATGATTATCTTTAGTCGTAGTGCATGGATAATTCGTGGTCGTGATACTAAAGAATATCCTTGGCCGTAGTGCAAGGGTGATTCGATGATGTGGATTATTTATTAAGCTGAGTCCCAGAGATAAAAGTGATGAAAACCTTTTAAATCATAGATGATAGTAGATTTTATTCCTACTTGACTCTTCTAATGGATTGCTTGTTCCCGCTGCAGTTAAACTGATAGTTATTATATTTTATCCGTTCAACGGTGTTGAAGGCTAACAATAAATTATTCTTGCATTATCTTAGTCATAATATTTCTTACTGGGCTAGTTGAGCTCACCCTTTCTTTCACTATTCTCTTCATGAAATGAGAACGTAGCTGGGACTAGTCGGGGAACAGAGTGATGGTCCTAGATGGTGCATCAGTAGTCCTCACTATTCTGTGAAATAGTGTGATAATAATTGTAATGAGTACTCCATTGAGTTTGTATACTCTCTAGTAGGCAATATTTGTATTCAAATGCTCAGTTTATGTTTTGTCGTATTATACACGGCAGTTGTATTATTAAGTTGTATTTGAATTACACGTATATCATGTATCGAGGCGACTCAAGATGGGTGATGTATACCTAATTTTGGGGCGTCACATTATTGTTATGATCGTGACTATGGGTTCTCTTTGGCCGATGGTCTGCAAAGTTGAATCGTTGACTAGTATATGATCATGACCATTGAATTTACAATTGAATATTTTTAGCTTAATTGCAAAGGTGAATGGATCAACATGGTTATAATTATTGTTTATATAAATTCTGAAATGATTATATATTTCTTTGAGATATTAATATATTTGGCCTGTAGTGCAAATATGAACTGTTGATGAATATATTTGGCATTTAGTGCAAATATGAACTATTGAGGAATATCTTTGGCATGTAGTGCAAAGATGAATTGTTGATGAATATCTTTGGCCCGTAGTGCAAATATGACCTGTTGTTGAATATCTTTGGCCAGTAGTGCAAAGATGAACTGTTGATGAATATCTTTGGCCCGTAGTGCAAAGATGAATTTATTAGTATGATTATGAACAGGAACTGTGATTTGGTATAACCATGATCTTTAATGTTTCAGTTAAAGACATGTGATGAAAATTATCTTCGTCATGGATGCGAAGAGGAATTTAGAATCACAATTATGATTATGAGTTATTCATATGATTGTGGACCAGAACTGTTGATTAATGTTACAAGGATAAAACATTGTTGGTGGACTTTTAATGTGGAAAAGATAATAGACTTTGTAGTCTATTTGACTCTTCTAATGGATTGTTCGTTCCGCTGCAACTATGGTTGAAATTTTTAATCATCTACCATATGTTCTAAATCTCTGATTTATTATTGATGAAGGCTATTGATAATTTAATTATCTTTAGTCATGATATTTGTGAGACCCCAGATTTTATGAATAAAGATTTAATTTTCTCAAAATATTTTTTTATATTATGGTGTGAATTTGAGATAATGTTATAGTTGTGGGTAGTATTTATAAATTTTGCAAAGTATGCAAGTTGTTATATAATATTCTATTGGTCGGGGAATATTCTTTTTGTCGGGGAATATCCGTATGACGGTACAATCATTGGTGGACCCCGCAATAGAATTATTGTCGGATTGAGAAAACAACAAAAATATTTTATGTAAATTACGGCGGAAGTTTTACCGTTAATGCTGTTGAACTACTCGGTAGTAAAAGCACAGTAATACGCGTGGTTGCATAGTAGCACATGGTATTGATTATTGATGCTTACGTGATAATTCACTCAGTTTTGTTTTATTGGTATTATTAATGTAATAAAATAAAAAAACTTTTTATATAAAACAGAATACTTTTATAAAGTTATTCTATAAATAGAATATATTATATTCTATTATGCATAGTGTTGCATATTGTCTACAGAGTGTTTTCAGATAGTAAAATCTTTTTATATAAAATATAATACTTTTATAAAGTTATTCTATAATTAGAATATATTATATTTTATTATGCATAGTGTTTTTGCATAATTAATCTGATATAGTGTTTGCATAGTAAAATTTTTTATAAAGTTATTCGTTTTATTAGATTATAAATAGAATATATTATATTTTATTTAAAAGATTTTGCTTTAAATATGTAACCTTGATTAAAATAAATCAATGGGACCGTTCATGAGTTAGTTACTATGCAGATCATTTTTCTATAAATAGAAGCTCATTCATTAATTATTTCTTACGAATTCACTGAAACTCTAGAGAGAGAAACTATAGAGAGAAAAAAGAAAAATGTTCTGCTACTTCACTACTTTTATATCCAGTACTCTTCTTTCTAAGTTAGGGAATATTATTTGTTGTACTCGTAAGGGGTACTCTTTCTTTCTTATTTGTGAAGAGAACTTCTGTTATTCCATTCTTTATCATTCTGTTGGAATAACCTGTATATGCGGGCTACCCTATACTTGGTGAAATTCTTCTGTTATTCATGCTTTATTATTTTGTTGGAATATCATGTCTATGCGTTTTACAGGACTGATTAAAGTCTTTATTATTACGTTGGAATAATAATACGTGCTGCAATTTTTTCATGGGACTGGGTTCCGATTATTTATTATTCTATTGGAATATCACATGCATGCGTTTACGCCAAACTTGGTTCCGTTATTTATTATTATGTTGGAATATCCCGCCGCATGTAATTTTGCGACCTGATTCCGTTATTATTATTCTGTTGGAATAACCTGTCTATGCGAAGTACCGCATGCATGGTGATTTCTTTTGTTATTCCATTCTTTATTATACTCAGTTGGCTAAAGTTTTGACTTCTATACTCCATGAAATTAGTGGAATATCCTTGATATTTACGCTTCATCCAATATCTTTTCATGGAAATATTCTTCTGAGCATTCTTGAATTTTACTCTACAAAGCAGTATCATGTTGACAATTTGGACGTTATCAGTACCTAGATAAATTAATTCTTGAACCTGTTTAATTGAATTCTTATATCATTGTCATCATCCTCATGTTTATTTTTTTGAAAGTCATCTGTGGCCTGTAGTGCATAGATGGACTTGGTATGATTATGACCAGGGATTATTCGGTATAATCATAATCGTAATGTTACAAATGATGTGGAAAAAGTCCTCATTGGCCTGTAGTGCATTGATGGACAGTTTTTGGTATGATTATGGCTATGGATTCTCTTTAGCCGTAGTGCAAAGATGAATTGTTTTATAACATGATCAGGACCGTTGATGAAAACATGATTATCTTTAGTCGTAGTGCATGGATAATTCGTGGTCGTGATACTAAAGAATATCCTTGGCCGTAGTGCAAGGGTGATTCGATGATGTGGATTATTTATTAAGCTGAGTCCCAGAGATAAAAGTGATGAAAAACCTTTTAAATCATAGATGATAGTAGATTTTATTCCCTACTTGACTCTTCTAATGGATTGCTTGTTCCGCTGCAGTTAAACTTGATAGTTATTATATTTTATCAGTTCAACGCTGTTGAAGGCTAACAATAATTTATTCTGCATTATCTTAGTCATAATATTTCTTACTGGGCTAGTTGAGCTCACCCTTTCTTTCACTATTCTCTTCAGGAAATGAGAACGTAGCTGGGACTAGTCGGGGAACAGAGTGATGGTCCTAGATGGTGCATCAGTAGTCCTCACTATTCTGTGAAATAGTGTGATAATAATTGTAATGAGTACTCCATTGAGTTTGTATACTCTCTAGTAGGCAATATTTGTATTCAAACGCTCAGTTTATGTTTTGTCGTATTATACACGACAGTTGTATTATTAAGTTGTATTTGAATTCTGTATCATGTATCGGGCGACTCAAGATGGGTGATGTATACCTAATTTTGGGGGCGTCACATTATTGTTATGATCGTTACTATAGGTTCTCTTTGGCCAGTAGTGCAAAGTTGAATCGTTGACTAGTATGATCATGACCATTGAATTTACAATTGAATATTTTTAGCTTAATTGCAAAGGTGAATGGATCAACATGGTTATAATTATTGTTTATATAAATTCTGAAATGATTATATATTTCTTTGAGATATTAATATATTTGGCCTGTAGTGCAAATATGAACTGTTGATGAATATATTTGGCATTTAGTGCAAATATGAACTATTGAGGAATATCTTTGGCATGTAGTGCAAAGATGAATTGTTGATGAATATCTTTGGCCCGTAGTGCAAATATGACCTGTTGTTGAATATCTTTGCCGATGTAGTGCAAAGATGAAGCTGTTGATGAATATCTTTGGCCCGTAGTGCAAAGATGAATTTATTAGTATGATTATGAACAGGAACTGTGATTTGGTATAACCATGATCTTTGATGTTTCAGTTAAAGACATGTGATGAAAATTATCTTCGTCATGGATGCGAAGAGGAATTTAGAATCACAATTATGATTATGAGTTATTTATATGATTGTGGACCAGAACTGTTGATTAATGTTACAAGGATAAAACATTTTTGGTGGACTTTTAATGTGGAAAAGATAATAGACTTTGTAGTCTATTTGACTCTTCTAATGGATTGTTCGTTCCGCTGCAACTATGGTTGAAATTTTTAATCATCTACCATATGTTCTAAATCTCTGATTTATTATTGATGAAGGCTATTGATAATTTAATTATCTTTAGTCATGATATTTGTGAGACCCCAGATTTTATGAATAAAGATTTAATTTTCTCAAAATATTTTTTTATATTATGGTGTGGATTTGAGATAATGTTATAGTTGTGGGTAGTATTTATAAATTTTGCAAAGTACGCAAGTTGTTATATAATATTCTATTGGTCGGGGAATATTCTTTTTGTCGGGGAATATCCGTATGACGGTACAATCATTGGTGGACCCCGCAACAGAATTATTGTCGGATTGAGAAAACAACAAAAATATTTTATGAAAATAACGGCGAAAGTTTTCCCGTTAATACTGTTGAACTACTCGGTAGTAAAAGTACAGTAATACGCGTGGTTGCATAGTAGCACACGGTATTGATTATTGATGCTTACGTGATAATTCACTCAGTTTTGTTTTATTGGTATTATTAATGTAATAAAATAGAAAAACTTTTTATATAAAATAGAATACTTTTATAAAGTTATTCTATAAATAGAATATATTATATTCTATTATGCATAGTGTTGCATATTGTCTACATAGTGTTTTGCATAGTAAAATCTTTTTATATAAAATATAATACTTTTATAAAGTTATTCTATAATTAGAATATATTATATTTTATTATGCATAGTGTTTGCATAGTGCCTACATAGTGTTTGCATAGTAAAATCTTTTATAAAGTTATTCGTTTTATTAGATTATAAATAGAATATATTATATTTTATTTAAAAGATTTTGCTTTAAATATGGACCTTCAGATTAAAATAAATCAATCTGGACCGTTTATGAGTTAGTTACTATGCAGTTCATTTTTCTATAAATAGAAGCTCATTCATTCATTATTTCTTACGAATTCACTGAAACTCTAGAGAGAGAAACTATGGAGAGAAAAAAGAAAATTGTTCTGCTACTTCACTACTTTTATATCCAGTACTCTTCTTTCTAAGTTAGGGAATATTATTTGTTGTACTCGTAAGGGGTACTCTTTCTTTCTTATTTGTGAAGAGAACTTCTGTTATTCCATTCTTTATCATTCTGTTGGAATAACCTGTATATGCGGGCTACCCTATACTTGGTGAAATTCTTCTGTTATTCATGCTTTATTATTTTGTTGGAATATCATGTCTATGCGTTTTACGCCGGACCTGATTCCGTCTTTATTATTCTGTTGGAATATTATGTCTGTGCGTTTTACGCCGGACCTGGTTCCGTTATTTATTATTCTATTGGAATATCCTGTCTGTGCGTTTTACGCCAAACTTGGTTCCGTTATTTATTATTATGTTGGAATATCCTGTCGGTGCGAATTTTGCCTGACCTGATTCCGTTATTATTATTCTGTTGGAATAACCTGTCTATGCGAAGTACCGCATGAATGGTGATTTCTTTTGTTATTCCATTCTTTATTATACTCAGTTGGCTAAAGTTTTGACTTCTATACTCCATGAAATTAGTGGAATATCCTTGATATTTATGCTTCATCCAATATCTTTTCATGGAAATATTCTTCTGAGCATTCTTGAATTTTACTCTACAAAGCAGTATCATGTTGACAATTTGGATGTTATAAGTTCCTAGATAAATTAATTCTTGAACCTGTTTTATTGAATTCTTATATCATTGTCATCATCCTCATGTTTATTTTTTTTGAAAGTCGGCTGTGGCCTGTTGTGTATAGATGGACTTGGTATGATTATGACCAGGGATTATTCGGTATAATCATAACCGTAATATTAAAAATAATGTGGAAAAAGTCCTCATTGGCCCGTAGTGCATTGATGGACAGTTTTTGGTATGATTATGGCTATGGATTCTCTTTGACCGTAGTGCAAAGATGAATTGTTTTATGGCATGATCAAGACCGTTGATGAAAACATGATTATCTTTAGTCGTAGTGCATGGATAATTCGTGGTCGTGATACTAAAGAATATCCTTGGCCGTAGTGCAAGGGTGATTCGATGATTTGGATTATTTATTAAAATAAAGAGTCCCAAATGATAAAAGTGATGAAAAACCTTTTAAATCATAGATGATAGTAGATTTTATTCCCTACTTGACTCTTCTAATGGATTGCTTGTTCCGCTGCAGTTAAACTTGATAGTTATTATATTTTATCAGTTTTACATTTTTGAAGGCTAACAATAAATTATTATGCATTATCTTAGTCATAATATTTCTTACTAGGCTAGTTGAGTTCACCCTTTCTTTCACTGTTCTCTTCAGGAAATGAGAACGTAGCTGGGACTAGTCGGGGAACAGAGTGATGGTCCTAGATGGTGCATCAGTTGTCCTCACTATTCTGTGAAATAGTGTGATAATAATTGTAATGGGGACTCCATTGAGTTTGTATACTCTCTAGTAGGCAATATTTGTATTCAAACGCTCAGTTTATGATTTGTCGTATTGTACACGACAGTTGTATTATTAAGTTGTATTTGAATTATGTATCATGTATCTGGCGACTCAAGATGGGTGATGTATACCTAATTTTGGGGCGTCACATTATTGGTATGATCGTGACTATGGGTTCTCTTTGGCCAGTAGTGCAAAGTTGAATCGTTGACTGGTATGATCATGACCATTGAATTTACAATTGAATATTTTTAGCTTAAGTACAAAGGTGAATGGATCAACATAGTTATAATTATTGTTTATATAAATTCTGAAATGATTATATATTTCTTTGAGATATTAATATATTTGGCCTGTAGTGTAAATATGAACTGTTGATAAATATATTTGGCATTTAGTGCAAATATGAACTATTGAGGAATATCTTTGGCATGTAGTGCAAAGATGAATTGTTGATGAATATCTTTGGCCCGTAGTGCAAATATGACCGGTTGTTGAATATCTTTGGCCGAGAGCAAAAGATGAGCTGTTGATGAATATCTTTGGCCCGTAGTGCAAAGATGAATTTATTAGTATGATTATGAGCGAAGCGTGATTTGGTATAACCATGATCTTTAATGTTTCAGGTAAAGACATGTGATGAAAATTATCTTCGTCCTGGATGCGAAGAGGAATTTAGAATCACAATTATGATTATGAGTTATTCATATGATTGTGGACCAGAACTGTTGATTGATGTTACAGGGATAAAACATTGTTGGTGGACTTTTAATGTGGAAAGGATAATAGACTTTGTAGTCTATTTGACTCTTCTAATGGATTGCTCGTTCCGCTGCAACTATGGTTGAAATTTTTAATCAACTACCATATGTTCTAAATCTCTGATTTATTATTGATGAAGGCTATTGATAATTTAATTATCTTTAGTCATGATATTTGTGAGACCCCAGATTTTATGAATAAAGATTTAATTTTCTCAAAATATTTTTTTATATTATGGTGTGGATTTGAGATAATGTTATAGTTGTGGGTAGTATTTATAAATTTTGCAAAGTACGCAAGTTGTTATATAATATTCTATTGGTTGGGGAATATTCTTTTTTTCGGGGAATATCCGTATTACAGTACAATCATTGGTGGACCCCCGCAATGTAATAATTGTCGGATTGAGAAAAACAACAAAAATATTTTATGAAAATAATTGGTGAAAGTTTTCCGATTATCTTGTTGAACTACTTCGGTAGTAAAAAATACGATGTCGCTGTGGTGGTTGCATAGTAGTAGCACCACGGTATTGATTATTGATGCTTACGTGATAATTCACTCGGTTTTGTTTTATTGGTATTATTAATGTAATAAAATAGAAAAACTTTTTATATAAAATAGAATACTTTTATAAAGTTATTCTATAAATAGAATATATTATATTCTATTATGCATAGTGTTGCATATTGTCTACATAGTGTTTTCGTAGTAAAATCTTTTTATATAAAATATAATACTTTTATAAAGTTATTCTATAATTAGAATATATTATATTTTATTATGCATAGTGTTTGCATAGTGCCTACATAGTGTTTGCATAGTAAAATCTTTTATAAAGTTATTCGTTTTATTAGATTATAAATAGAATATATTATATTTTATTTAAAAGATTTTGCTTTAAATATGGACCTTCAGATTAAAATAAATCAATCTGGACCGTTTATGAGTTAGTTACTATGCAGTTATTTTTCTATAAATAGAAGCTCATTCATTCATTATTTTCTTACTTAATTCTTTGAAACTCAGAGAGAGAAACTATGGAGAGAAAAAAGAAAATTGTTCTGCTACTTCACTACTTTTATATCCAGTACTCTTCTTTCTAAGTTAGGGAATATTATTTGTTGTACTCGTAAGGGGTACTCTTTCTTTCTTATTTATGAAGAGAACTTCTGTTATTCCATTCTTTATCATTCTGTTGGAATAACATGTATACGTGGGCTACCCTAAACTTGGTGAAATTCTTCTGTTATTCATTCTTTATTATTCTATGGAATATATCGTATGCATGCGTTTTACTGCGGACCGATTCTCATCTTTATTATTCATTGGAATATTACATTCATGCGTTTTATGTGGGACTTTGGTTCCGCTCTTTATTATTATTCTTTTGGAATATCACATGCATGCATTTTCTTACGGACCGATTAAAATCCTTATTAGTATTTCATTGGAATAACATGTCTACATGCAAGTACCGCATGCATGGTGATTTCATTGCTATTAAAGTCTTTATTATTATTACATTGGAACATCCCGTCGGTGCTAATTTTTGCTCGATCTGGTTCCATTATTTAGTATTCTATTGGAATAACCTATCTATCGCAAGTACCGTATGTATGCGTGGTGATTTCTTTTGTTATTCCATTCTTTATTATACTCAATTGGTTAAAGTTTGACTTCTATACTCCATGAAATTAGTGGAATATCCTTGATATTTGTGCTTCATCCAAATATCTTTTCATGGAAATATTCTTCGAGCATTCTTGAATTTTACTCTACAAAGCAAAGATCATGTTGACAATTTGGACGTTATCGGTTCCTAGATAAATTAATTCTTGAACTGCTTTTATTGAATTCTTATATCATTGTCATCATCCTCATACATTTTTATTTTTTTGAAAGTCATCTGTGGGCCTGTAGTGTATAGATGGACTTGGTATGATTATGACCGAGGATTATTCTAAGATAATCATAACCGTAATGTTACAAATGATGTGGAAAAAGTCCTCATTGACCCGTAGTGAATTGATGGACAGTTTTTGGTATGATTATGGCTATGGATTCTCTTTGGCCGTAGTGCAAAGATGAATTGTTTTATGGCATGATCAGGACCATTGATGAAAACATGATTATCTTTAGTCGTAGTGCATGGATAATTCGTGGTCGTGATACTAAAGAATATCCTTGGCCGTTGTGCAAGGGTGATTCGATGATGTGGATTATTTATTGTCGAGAGTCCAATGATAAAAGTGATGAAAAACCTTTTAAATCATAGATGATAGTAGATTTTATTCCCTACTTGACTCTTGTAATGGATTGCTTGTTCCGCTGCAGTTATACTTGATAGTTATTATATTTTATCAGTTTAACACTGTTGAAGGCTAACAATAAATTATTCTGCATTATCTTAGTCATAATATTTCTTACTGGTCTAGTTGAGCTCACCCTTTCTTTCACTGTTCTCTTCAGGAAATGAGAATGTAGCGGGGACTAGTCGGGGAACAGAGTGATGGTCCTAGATGGTGCATTAATAGTCCTCACTATTCTGTGAAATAGTGTTATAATAAATGTAATGAGGTCTCCATTGAGTTTGTATACTCTCTATAGGACAGTATTTGTATTCAAACTCACAGTTTATGTTTTGTCGTATTGTACACGACAGTTGTATTATTGAGTTGTATTTGAATTTTGTACCATGTATCTGGCGACTCAAGATGGGTGATGTATACCTAATTTTGGGGGCGTCACAGTTGGTATCAAAGCTTAGGGATATGATCCCTGGCTGAGATGTGAGACAAGAGCTAGGAGGGGAGAGACGGGGAATTCCTTCGCTAGTATGACCTACCTAAGTTTATTTGGTATTTAACTGGTCGGTCAGAGTATAGAGATAATATGTGATATGATAATTAACCCTTGTTTTGTGGCAGTATTTGAAAATGACATCCGAGAATGTTGAGAATAACAATGAAGCAAATGATACCATAGAGACACCTCTAATCACCAACCAAGATAATGTGATTAGAGATATCCATGTGGTGATTGAGGAATTAAAAGTTGCACTCAAGCTAGTCGCAAAGGTAGCAACTAAGAGTGAGGAGGAAGAGGAACCTGAGGAGGATTTATTAGAAGAACTTATTGATCAAAATGTAGAATTGCAAAGTCGTATTCATGAGTTAGAAGAGCAGGCTGAAGAACGGAAGGCGGTCGTGGAGCAAAGGAATGTAACAATTCAAAATTATATTACCCGATGTGCGATAGCTGAACATGAGCACTCTTTGGCAGAGTATACGATATTAAAGCTGGAATCTGAGAATTCAAATGTCAAGGAGCAGCTGAAAGAAGAAACAACTGAACGAGTGAGAATGAAAGATGCATGGGTAAAAGCCACACGACGCGTTGATATTGTGGAAAGAGAAGTCCGATCCAAGAAAGCTAAAATAGATGATATGTATTTCTCTTTTTCGACAGCAATTGGGAGAACCCATCATTGAGTTTTGAATTACCCTATACATTGCGGTCAACCCCAATTCGATATGGATCGAAGGCTAATGATTCAGATCATGGAGCAGAAGTACGACGAAGCAATTGAGGGTGGAATATGCCCTATAGCGAAAGTCAATTCCAGTGGTAATGATGACACCAAAGACTGTCCCGAACAAGTCAAATTCGGTAGTTTAAGGGAGAGCGTTTTTCATGACGAGTAATCGAACGAAGTTAGCACGGGTTAGTTAATTATAAATTCTTACAAAGTCTATACCTTATTCGATACCGGTTCTACCTATTCTTTTATCTCTCTTGCTTGCGCTCAACGTTTAAATTTGACTTTAAAGAAATTAGACTTTGACTTATTGGTTGAAACTTTGATAGTAGAAACCTTAGTTACCTCCACTGTTGATAAATCTTGTTGATTCAAATCGACACTTTCACGTTACCTGTCAATCTTATCTCTTTGAAAATACTTGCCTTTAATACGATTTTAGGAATCGATTGGTTAACTACTCATCATGCTTTTTGTAAGGTTGTTACCTTTCATATTCTTAACCAACCTGTTATGCGAATTCAAGCAACCAAACCACTAAAGTTAATCATTGTCATATCAAGCCATAAGTAAAGAGCCCCGATCCTTTCGTTGTTGACTTCCTTGAGTGGAATGCACCGAAGCCAGACTTTTTGTAGGCGACGTCGTAAATAACGGTGGCAAGTTGATAGGTATCAATGTGACGTGCTATCTAAGTCTTGGATGAGGGTCACAGTTTGAATGATATTTCTATTGTTAATAAATTTCCTTACATATTCTTGAAGTCTTCTTAGCCTACCTCTAGAGCGTGAAATCGAATTTTGTATTGACCCTAGTACAAACCCATTTCTAAAACCCTCAAATATTTCTTCAACTAAAATGAACGTATAACGTGCCAAAGACGTTGACTCGAGCTGTTGAAGATTACGATCGTACCATTCAATACCATTGTGGGAAAACGAATGTGGTAGCTGACGTGTTGAGTAGAAGATCAGATGCGTTTACGAGTGTGATGTTGTTAACATAAAGACTCATTTCGTATAACTTACAAGTGATTAAGATAGAGTTAAAGACTCTAGGGACCTACGTGAAGATAACGAATATACTAGTAGAATTAACTTTAATCGATAAAGTTAAAGCCGCTCAAGCTACACACCCGAAGCTGATGAATGGGAAGAAGAAGGTTCAAGAGGGTGTTATTCTAGAAGCAAGATTCGACGAAGAGAGAAAATCTCAAGCCTCGATTTAATTGGCCCACTTGAAATCCTCGATGAAGTAGGAACTGTGGCCTATAGACTCATTTTACCGCCAAGTATGTTGCGGGTTCATAACGTTTTTAATGTATCGATGTTACGTAAATATGTGGATGACCCGAACAACATTATTAAATTAGAACTAAACGATATAGCAGAAGATTTAACGTATGAGGAGATACGTGTTAAAATCTTGGATAAGAAGGATCGTATTCAACACTCAAAGGTTATACCTCAAGAATTAGAATCTGAAATGAAGTCAAGGTATCTTCACCTTTTCGACATACCAGGTACGTACGTAAATTTTGATGGCGAAATTTCATAAGGAGGAGAGATTGTGAGACCCCAGATTTTATGAATAAAGATTTAATTTTCTCGAAATATTTTTTTATATTATGGTGTGGATTTGGATAATGTTATAGTTGTGGGTAGTATTTATAAATTTTGCAAAGTACGCAAGTTGTTATATAATATTCAATTGGTTGGGGAATATTCTTTTTGTCGGGGAATATCCATATGACGGTACAATCATTGGTGGACCCCGCAACGGATTTATTGTCGGATTGAGAAAACAACAAAAATATTTTATGAAAATAACGACGGAAGTTTTACCGATTAATCTTGTTTTAACTACTCGGTAGTAAAAAGTACGATGAATGCTGGCGTGGTCGATAAGTAACAGTACACGCAAGTATTGATTATTGATGCTTATGTGATAATTCACTCGGTTTTATTTTATTGGTATTATTAATGTAATAAAAGCAGTAAAAACTTTTTATATAAAAATGCAGAATACTTTTATAAAGTTATTCTATAAATAGAATATATTATATTCTATTATTCATAAGTGTTAGATAGTGTCTCGTGCATAGTGTTTTGCATAGTAAAATCTTTTTATATAAAACAGAATACTTTTATAAAGTTATTCTATAATTAGAATATATTATATTTTATTATGCATAGTGTTTGCATAGTGCCTGCATAGTGTTTGTATAGTAAAATCTTTTATAAAGTTATTCGTTTTATTAGATTATAAATAGAATATATTATATTTTATTTAAAAGATTTTGCTTTAAATATGGACCTTCAGATTAAAGTAAATCAATCTGGACCGTTCATGAGTTAGTTACTATGCAGTCCATTTTTCAATAAATAGAAGCTCATTCATTCATTATTTCTTACGAATTCACTGAAGCTCTAGAGAGAGAAACTATAGAGAGAAAGATGAAAAGTGTTTTGTTACTTCACTGCTTTTATATCCAGTACTCTTCTTTCTAAGGTAGGGAATATTATTTGTTGTAGTCGTAAGGGGTACTCTTTCTTTCTTATTTATGAAGAGAACTTCTGTTATTCCATTCTTTATCATTTTGTTGGAATAACCTGTATACGCGGGCTACCCTATATGTAAAACCCCAACTTTTTGAATAAAGATGAATTTTCTATAAATATTATTTTGGATATTATGAAGTGAAATTGATATAATAGTTGTGGGTAATATTTATTAATTTTGCAAAGTACGCAAGTTGTTATATAATATTCGATTGGTCGGGAAATATTCATTTTAACAGGGAATATCGTACAACGGCACAGTCATTGGTGGACCCCACAATGGAATTATTGTCGGATTGAGAAAATGACAAAAATACTTTATGAAAATAACGGTGGAAGTTTTACCGTTAATCATTTGAAACAACCGGTGTTAAAATACAAGAATACGCTATGGTTGCATAGTAGCAACACGGTATTAATTATTGATGCTTAAGTGATAAGTCACTCGCTTTTGTTGGTATTATTAATGTAATAATACAAAAATCTTTTTATATAAAAAATGAATACTTTTATAAAGTTATTCTATAAATAGAATATATTATATTCTATTATGCATAGTGTCTGCGATAGTGTCTGCGTGATAGTATTTTGCATAGTAAAATCTTTTTATATAAAATAGAATACTTTTATAAAGTTATACATTTTATTAGACAATAATTAGAATATATTATATTTTATTATTCATAGTGTTTGCATAGTTCTCAAGATAGTGTTTGCATAGTAAAATCTTTTATAAAGTTATTCGTTTTATTAAGTTATTCATTTTATTAGATTATAAATAGAATATATTATATTTTATTTAAAAGATTTTTCTTTAAATATGGACCGTCGATTAAAGTAATCAATCTCGATCGTTCATGAGTTAGTTACTATGCATTCCATTTTTCTATAAATAGAAGCTCATTCATTCATTATTTTCTTTTAATTCTTTGAAACTCAGAGAGATAAACTATAGAGAGAAAGAAGAAAGTATTCGCTACTTCACTACTTATATATCCAGTACTCTTCTTCTTAAGGTAGGGAATATTATTTGTTATACTCGTAAGGGGTGTTATTCTTTCTTATTCATGAAGAGAACTGTTGTTATTCCATTGCTTATTATTACATTGGAATAACTCAGATACGTTCTACCCTATACTTGGTGACATTCTTCTATTATTACGTCTTCACAATTTACATTTGGAATATGCATGCATGCGTTTTCTGCGGGACTGATTCCGTCTTCTTTATTATTCATTGGAATATCACATCTGTGCATTTTATCATGGGACTGGTTTCCTCTTTATTATTATTCTGTTGGAATATCCTGTTTGTGCATTTTACGCCGGACCTGATTCCGTCCTTATTAGTATTCTATTGGAATAACATGTCTATGCGAAGTACCGCATGCATGGTGATTTCTGTTGTTATTCCATTCTTTATTATTCTGTTGGAACATCCGCTTGCCGCATTTAATTTACCGACTGGTTCCATTATTTAGTATTCTGTTGGAATAACCTGTCTATGCAAAGTACCGCATGCATGGTGATTTCTTTTGTTATTCCATTCTTTATTATACTCAGTTGGTTAAAGTTTTAACTTCTATACTCCATGAAATTAGTAGAATATCCTTAATATTTGCGCTTCATCCAGTATCTTTTCATGGAAATATTCTTCTGATCCTTCTTGAATTTTACTCTACAAAGCAGTAACATGTTCACAATTTGGACATTAGTAGTTCTTGGACAAATTAATTCTTGAACTTGTTTTATTGAATTCTTATATCATTGTCATCATCCTCATGTTTATATTATGTTGAAAGTCTTTTGTGGCCTGTAGTGCATAGATGGACTTGGTATGATTATGACCAGGGGTTATTCGGTGTAATTATGACCGTAATGTTACAAATGATGTGGTAAAAGTCCTCGTTGGCCCGTAGTGCTTTGATGGACAGTTGTTGGCATGATCATGACCATTAATGAATACACAAATATTCTTGGCCCGTAGTGCATGGATAATTGTGGTCGTGATACTAAAGAATATCATTGGCCGTAGTGCAAGGGTGATTTGATGATGTGGAATATTTATTAAGCTGAGTCTCAACGATAACAGTGATGAAAAATCTTTTTAATCATAAAAGATGGTAGATTTTATTTTCTACTTGACACTTTTAATGGATTGATTGTGCCGCTGCAGTTAAACTTGATGTCTATTATATTTTATCAGTTTAACATTGTTGGAGACTAATGATAATTTATTCTGCATTATCTTAGTCATAATATTTCTTACTGGGCTAGTTGAGCTCACCCTTTCTTTCATTGTTCTCTTCAGGAAATAAGAATATAGCTGGGACGAGTCGGGGAACGGAGTGATGGTCCAGAGGATAGCATTAGTAGTCCTCACTATTCTGGGAAATAGTGTGATAATAATTGTAATGAGGACTCATTTTGAGTTTGTATAATCTCTAGTAAATAATATTTGAATTCAAACTCACAGTTTATGTTTTGTCGTATTGTACACGACAGTTGTATTAGTAAGTTGTATTTGAACTCGCATCATGTATCCTGGCGACCCAAGATGGGTGATGTATACCTAATTTTGGGGGCGTCGATTTGGTATCAAAGCTTAGGATATGATCTACGGCTAAGATGTGAGACTAGAACTAGGAGGGGAGAGACGGGAATTCCTTCGCTAGTATGACCTACTTAAATTTATTTTGTATTTAAATTAGTTGGTCAGAGTTTAGAGATATTATGTTACATGTCAATTAACATTTGTTTTGTGGCAGTATCTGAAAATGACATCCGAAAATGTTGAGAATAGCAATGGAGCACAAGAGACCGTTGAGTCTCCACATATCAATAATCAGGAGAATGTGCATCAGGAAGGTGACAATCCTCATGCAAACAACAACACTGACCAAATAATGAATGATGGATTGTTCAAAGGCTTTATGCAATTCATGCAACAGCCGGCGAGAGCGGCTCCTGTCCAAAATATAGGTGGAAACACTAGAAACTCTCGGGCGATCACCGCTAAACAGTTCAAGGAGTTGGGACCACCGGAGTTTAAGGGAGAGCCAAAACCACTTATGGCGGAAGCATGGATAAAGCAGATCACCAAGATATTTGATGTCTTGGGATGCTCCGAGGAGCAAAAGGTTCCCTTTGCCGCCTTTATGTTGCGCGGAGAGGCAGATTACTGGTGGGAATCGGAAACGTACTCAACCTACCGTACTGAAGATGTCTTGGGAGAAGTTTCAAGAGCTGTTCAACGACAAATACTTTCCCAAAAGTATACGTCACATGAAGGAGGTGGATTTTATCAAATTGGAGCAAAACAATATGACCGTGTCGTAATACGAGGCAAAATTTGTTGAGTTATCCCGGTTTGCGTCCCACTTGGTGGATAATGAAGAGAGAATGGCGCGGATGTTTTTAAGAGGTTTGAAGCCAAAGATACGTCAACATCTTATTTCTCATAAACTGTGTTTGTATTCAGATGTTGTAAATAGGGCTCAGTTGGTGGAGCGCGATAACGAGTCAAAGCAACCAAAAGAGAACAGCCGGCAAAATGATAATACCAGTGAGAGCAGTCATCGAAGCGGTGACAACAAGCGTGGAGGGAATCAACAGGCCAGAAATGGTAACCACTTCGGTGGTAATCAGGGCCAAAATAATAAGAATGGACATATCAAGATGAGGAGATTCAACAATGATGGAAAGACGTCAGCACCAGCACCCGTTGTTAAGGAAGGAGAAAGACCACCTATCATATGCTTCAAATGCGGAGGGGAGGGACACATCAGTCCAAATTATGCGATGTCGTCCAAAGCATGTTATAATTGTGGAAGAGAAGGTCACTTAGCCCGATTTTGTCATTCACCGAAGACAAATTCAGCTAGGATGGAGGCACCAAAGGTCATCCCCCGTAAAAGTCAAAGCCGGTAGTGCAAGGGAGAGCGTTTGTTGTGACCTCCCAGAAAGTAAGGAACCCGAATGAGGTCATCACAGGTAAGCTTATCATAAACTCTAGAGAAGTCTACACTTTATTTGATACCGGTTCTACCCATTCTTTTATTTCTCCTACTTGCGCTCAACGATTAAATTTGACTCCGGAGAAATTAGACTTTGACTTATCTATGGAAACTCCGTTGGGAGAAACCTTCATTACATCCACAGTTTATAAGTCTTGTTTGGTTCAAGTTGGTACCCACACATTACCTGTCGATCTTATTACATTAAAAATACTTGCATTTGATGTAATTCTAGGGATTGATTGGTTAACTACTCATCATGCAAAAAATTGATTGTTTTCGTAAGGTTGTTAGCTTTCATATTCCTAATTGAAAAACGGATGTCAAGCTTTCTTAGCTCATATCACGAATCTAAACAAAAATACTTCAGTTTTGAATGATATTTCTATTGTTAATGAATTTTCTGACGTATTCCCTGAAGAACTTCCTGGCCTACCCCCAGAGCGTGAAATTGAATTTTGTATCGACCTTAAACCCGGTACAAAACCCATTTCCAAAGCCCCATATCGAATGGCTCTTATTGAACTTCAGGAGTTAAAGACTTAACTGCAGGAATTGTTAGACATTAGCTTTATTCGTCCTAGTAACTTCTCCTTGGGGTGCTCCTGTTCTATTCGTGAAGAAGAAAGATGGGAGTATGCGACTTTGTATTGATTATCGGGAGTTGAATCATGTCACCATCAAAAATAGGTACCCATTGCCACGTATTGATGACTTGTTTGACTAGTTGCAAGGAGCCAAATTCTTTTCAAAGATTGATCTTCGTTCTGGATATCACCAATTGAAGATTAGAACCGATGACATTCCAAAGACGGCTTTCAGAACTCGGTACGGGCATTATGAATTCCTAGTCATGTCCTTTGGATTGACTAATGCTCCTGCTACCTTCATGGATATGATGAATCGAGTATTCAAGGAATATTTGGATCACTTTGTGGTCGTCTTTATTGATGACATCCTCATATATTCCAAAACCCATGAAGATCATGAGCAAAACTTGAGGCTGATACTCCAAAAGCTTCGTGAATATAAGCTTTATGCCAAGTTGAAGAAATGCAAGTTCTGGCTTGAGGAAGTAGCATTCCTTGGGCACGTGGTATAAATTCATGGAATATCTGTTGACCCAGCAAAGATTGAAGCTATTCAAAGCTGGGAGCAACCTAAATCAGTGACCAAAGCACGTAGCTTTTCGCTTAATTTGGTTATTATCGGAGATTCGTAGAAAGGTTTTCTCGAATCGCTACTCCACTAACTCAGCTGACTCGAAAAAATACAAAGTTCGGTTGGAGCGAGGAATGTGAGAAGAGTTTTCAAGAACTCAAGAGGAGACTCATTTCAGAACCTGTTCAGACAATACCATCTGGTTCAGAGGGATTTGTCATCTACAGTGATGCTTCGGGCAAAGGATTAGGATGTGTTCTCATGCAATATGGGAAATTCATAGCCTATGCCTCACGACAACTCAAAGAATATGAGAGGAATTATCCTACTCATGATCTAGAGTTGGCAGTTGTTGTCTTCGCACTAAAGATTTGGAGGCATTACTTGTATGGGGAGAAAGTGGGGATCTTTACGGATCATAAAAGCCTCAAATATTTCTTCACTCAAAAGGAACTCAACATGCAACAACAACGTTGGCTTGAACTGTTGAAAGATTATGATCATACTATCCAATACCATCCTGGAAAAGCGAACGTGGTAGCTGACACATTAAGTGGAAGATCATATGCGGGTACGAGTGCAATATTGTCAATGCAAAGGCCCATTTTGTATGACTTGCAAAGGATGGAGATAGAGATAAAGACTGCAGGGACCCACATGATGATGGCAAATATACGAGTAGAACCGACTTTAATTGATAAAATTAAAGCTGCTCAAATTACAGATCCGGAGCTGATGCGTATGAGGAAGAAAGTGCAAGAAGGTGCGATGCCGGAAGCAAGAATCGATGAAGAAGGAATACTTCGAGTCAACTCCAGACTTTGTGTTCCTAACGACCCTGATTTAAAGTATAAAATCATGATGGAGGCGCACAACACACCGTTTGCAATCCATCATGGGAATACCAAAATGTATCATGATCTTCGACATACATTTTGGTGGGGCAATATGAAGAGAGAGATAGCACTGTTTATCTCAAGGTGTCTAACGTGTCAACGAGTCAAGGCGGAGCATCAAGTGCCAAAAGGTCCATTGAAACCACTTGAAATTCCAGAATGGAAGTGGGAGCACATTACCATGGATTTCGTTACCGGTCTTCCTAAGGTTTCTCAAGGTATAGATGCGATTTGGGTCATTATTGATAGATTGACCAAGTCTGCTCATTTTTTACCGATACGAGAAACTTATACACTTGAACGTCTTGCTCGTATATACATAAACGAGGTTGTAAGATTGCATGGTATGCCAGTATCCATAGTTAGTATATATGACTACGAAAAAGATTCAAATGATCCGGCAACGTATAAAAACCTCACAAGATCGACAAAAGAGTTATGTTGATCTTCATCGAAAGGACGTGGAATTTGATATAGGAGATCATGTGTTGTTACGTGTTGCTCTATGGAAAGGAGTTACAAATTTTGGAAAGAGAGAAAAGCTCAATCCTCGATTCATCGGCCCATTTTTAATCCTTGATCGAGTAGGAACTGTGGCCTATAGACTCGCTTTACCGCCAAGTATGTCTCGTGTTCATAACATTTTTCACATATCCATGTTACATAAATTTGTGGAAGACCCGAACCACATTATTGAGTTGGAACCGGATGAAATAGCGGAAGATTTGACGTATGAAGAGGTTCCTGTTCAAATCTTGGATAAGAAGGAACATATTCTACGCACCAAGGTTATACCTCAAGTCAAAGTTTTGTGGAGAAACCACGATGTTGAGGAAATGACTTGGGAGTTAGAATCTGAAATGAAATCAAGGTATCCTTACCTCTTCGACATACCAGTGCACGCACCATAATTTTTGAGCGTAAATTTCATAAGAAGGGGAGATTGTAAAACCCCAACTTTTTGAATAAAGATGAATTTTCTATAAATATTATTTTTGAATATTATGGAGTGAAATTGATATAATAGTTATGGGTAATATTTATAAATTTTGCAAAGTACGCAAGTTATTATATAATATTAGATTGGTTGGGGAATATTCATTTTAACAGGGAATATTCGTACAACAGCACAATCATTGGTGGACCCCAATTACGTAATTATTCATCGGATTGAGAAAACGACAAAAATACTTTTTATGAAAATAACGGCGGAAGTTTTACCAGTTAACTGTTGAAACACCCGGTGTTAAAAATACAGTAATACATGTGGTTGTATAGTAGCACACGGTATTAATTATTGATGCTTAAGTGATAAGTCACTCGGTTTTGTTGGTATTATTAATGTAATAATACGTAAAATCTTTTTATATAAAAAATGTAATACTTTTATAAAGTTATTCTATAAATAGAATATATTATATTCTATTATGCATAGTGTTGCATAGTGTCTCGTGATAGTGTTTTGCATAGTAAAATCTTTTTATATAAAATAGAATACTTTTATAAAGTTATCTTTTATTAGACAATAATTAGAATATATTATATTTTATTATGCATAGTGTTTGCATAGTGCTGCATAGTGTTTTCATAGTAAAATCTCTTATAAAGTTATTCGATTTATTAGATTATAAATACAATACATAATATTTTACTTAAAATATTTTGCTTCAAATATGGACCGTCAGATTAAAGTAAATCAATCTCTAATTGCTCATGAGTTAGTTACTATGCATTCCATTTTTCTATAAATAGAAGCTCATTCATTCATTATTTTCTTATTTAATTCTTTGAAACTCTAGAGAGATAAACTATATAGAGAAAGAAGAAAGTATTCGCTACTTCACTACTTATATATCCAAAGACTCTTCTTCTTAAGTTAGGGAATATTATTTGTTGTACTCGTGAGGGATGTTATTCTTTCTTATTCATGAAGAGAACTCATTGTTATTCCATTGCTTATTATTATTCATTGGAATAACTTTGTATACGTGATTCACCCTATACTTGGTGACATTCTTCTATTATTCCGTCTTCACTATTCTGTTGGAATATCATGTCTGAGCGTTTTACGCAGGACCTGATTACGTCTTTATTATTCTTTTGGAATATCACCGTCACGTGTTTTCTGTGGGACCGGTTAAAATCTTTATTATTATTACATTGGAATATATCGTGCTGCGTGATTTTTACACGGACCTAATTACGCCCTTATTAGTATTCATTGAATAACTTATACATCTGTGGCACCGCATGCATGGTGATTTCGTTGTTATTCCATTCTTTATTATTCTGTTGGAACATCCCGCAGCCGGCATGTAATTTCACCGACCGGTTCCGTTATTTAGTATTCGTTGAATAACTCGCTGTCATGCGCAATACCGCATACATGGTGATTTCTTTTGTTATTCCATTCTTTATTATACTCGATTGGTTAAAGTTTTGACTTCTATACTCTATGAAATTAGTAGAATATCCTTGATATTTGCGCTTAATCCAGAATCTTTTCATGGAAATATTCTTCCGATCCTTCCCGAATTTTACTCTACAAAGCCAAGATCATATTGACAATTTGGACATTAGTAGTTCTTGGACAAATTAATTCTTGAACTTGTTTTATTGAATTCTTATATCATTGTCATCATCCTCATGTTTATATTATGTTGAAAGTCATCTGTGGCCTGTAGTGTATAGATGGACTTGGTATGATTATGACCAGTGATTATTCGGTGTAATTATGACTGTAATGTTACAAATGATGTGGTAAAAATCCTCGTTGGCCCATAGTGCATTGATGGATAGTTGTTGGCATGATCATAACCATTAATGAATACACAAATATTCTTGGCCCGTAGTGCATGGATAATTGTGGTCGTGATACTAAAGAATATCCTTGGCCGTAGTGCTGGGGTGATTCGATGATGTGGAATATTTATTAAACTGAGTCTCAGTGATAACAGTGATGAAAAACCTTTTTAATCATAAAAGATGGTAGATTTTATTTTCTACTTGACTCTTTTAATGGATTGTTTGTTCCGCTGCAGTTAAACTTGATGTCTATTATATTTTATCAGTTTAACATTGTTAGAGACTAATGATAATTTATTCTGCATTATCTTAGTCATAATATTTCTTACTGGGCTAGTTGAGCTCACCCTTTCTTTCACTGTTCTCTTCAGGAAATGAGAATATAGCTGGGATGAGTCGGGGAACGAAGTGATGGTCCAGAGGATAGCATTAGTAGTCCTCACTATTCTGTAAAATAGTGTGATAATAATTGTAATGAGGACTCATTTTGAGTTTGTATAATCTCTAGTAGATAATATTTGTATTCAAACTCACAATTTATGTTTTGTCGTATTATACACGACAGTTGTATTAGTAAGTTGTATTTGAACTCGCACTACGTATCTGGCGACCCAAGATGGGTGATGTATACCTAATTTTGGGGGCGTCACACTATACTTGGTGAAATTCTTCTGTTATTCATTCTTTATTATTATTACATTGGAATATCACATGCACGCGTTTACGCCTGCACTGATTAAAATCTTTATTATTCTCGTTAGAATATCCCGCTCATGCATTTCTGTGGGACTGGTTTAAATTTTTATTATTATTCTAATGGAATATCCTTTCTGTGTGTTTTACGTCGGACCTGATTTCGTCCTTATTAGTATTCTGTTCGAATAACCTCTCTATGCGAAGTACCGCATGCATGGTAATTTTTGTTGCTATTCCGTCTTTATTATTATTCTGTTGGAACATCCTATCGGTGCGAATTTCGCCTGACCTGGTTCCGTTATTTAGTATTCTGTTGGAATAACCTGTCTATGCGAAGTACCGCATGCATGGTGATTAATTTTGTTATTCCATTCTTTATTATACTTAGTTGGTTAAAGTTTTGACTTCTATACTCCATGAAATTAGTGGAATATCCTTGATATTTGCGCTTCATCTAGTATCTTTTCATGGAAATATTCTTCTGAGCATTCTTGAATTTTACTCTACAAAGCAGTATCATGTTGACAATTTGGACGTTATTAGTTCCTGAATAAATTAATTCTTAAACTTGTTTTATTGAATTCTTATATCATTGTCATCATGCTCATGTTTATATTTTGTTGAAAGTCATCTGTGGCCTGTAGTGCATAGATGGACTTGGTATGATTATGACTAGGGATTATTCCGTGTAATCATAACCGTAATGTTACAAATGATGTGAAAAAATTCCTCATTGGCCCGTAGTGCATTGATGGACAGTATTTGGTATGATTATGGATATGGATTCTCTTTGGCCGTAGTGCAAAGTTGAATTATTTTATGGCATGATCAGGACCGTTGATGAAAACATGATTATCTTTAGTCATAGTGCATGGATAATTCGTGGTCGTGATACTAAAGAATATCCTTGGCCGTAGTGCAGGGGTATTTCGATGATGTGAATTATTTATTAAGCTGAGTCCCAGCGATAAAAGTGATGAAAAACCTTTTAAATCATAAAAGATAGTAGATTTTATTCTCTACTTGACTATTTTAATGGATTGCTTGTTCTGCTGCAGTTAAACTTGATGTCTATTATATTTTATCAGTTTAACATTGTTGGAGACTAATGATAATTTATTCTGCATTATCGTAGTCATAATATTTCTTACTGGGCTAGTTGAGCTCACCCTTTCTTTCGCTGTTCTCTTCAGGAAATGAGAATATAGCTGGGACGAGTCGGGGAACGGAGTGATGGTCCAGAGGATAGCATTAGTAGTCCTCTCTACTATTCGTGAAATAGTGTGATAATAATTGTAATGAGGACTCATTTTGAGTTTGTATAATCTCTAGTAGATAATATTTGTATTCAAACTCACAGGTTTATGTTTTGTCGTATTGTACCGACAGTTGTATTAGTAAGTTGTATTTGAATCTCGTACCATGTATCTGGCGACCCAAGATGGGTGATGTATACCTAATTTTGGGGCGCCACACTATACTGGTGAAATTCTTCTCGTTATTCATTCTTTATTATTCATTTGGAATATCCTCGTTTCTATACGTTTTTGTGGGACCTAATTCCGTCTTTATTATTACATTGGAATATCACGTCTCATGCATTTTACTTGAGACACGGGTAAAATCTTTATTATTATTCTAATGGAATATCATTTTCATGCGCTTTTACGCCGGACTTGATTTCATTCCTTATTAGTATTCTCGTTGAATAACCTCTACGCTAAGTACCGCATGCATGCTAATTTTGTTGCTATTCGTCTTTATTATTATCCCTGTTGAACATCATCATATGGGTGCGTAATTTCGCTTGACCTGGTTTCGTTATTTAGTATTCTGTTGGAATAACTTGTCTATGCGAGGTACCGCATGCATGGTGATTTCTTTTGTTATTCCATTCTTTATTATACTCAGTTGGTTAAAGTTTTGACTTCTATACTCCATGAAATGAGTGGAATATCCATGATATTTGCGCTTCATCTAGTATCTTTTCATGGAAATATTCTTCTGAGCATTCTTGAATTTTACTCTACAAAGCAATATCATGTTGACAATTTGGACGTTATTAGTTCCTGAATAAATTAATTCTTAAACTTGTTTTATTGAATTCTTATATCATTGTCATCATGCTCATGTTTATATTTTGTTGAAAGTCATCTGTGGCCTGTAGTGCATAGATGGACTTGGTATGATTATGACCAGGGATTATTCGGTGTAATCATAACCGTAATGTTACAAATGATGTGAAAAAAATCCTCATTGTCCCGTACTGCATTGATGGACAGTTTTTGGTATGATTATGGATATGGATTCTCTTTGGCCGTAGTGCAAAGTTGAATTATTTTATGGCATGATCCAGACCGTTGATGAAAACATGATTATCTTTAGTCGTACTGCATGGATAATTTGTGGTCGTGATACTAAAGAATATCCTTAACCGTAGTTCAGGGGTGATTCGATGATGTGAATTATTTATTAAGCTGAGTCCCAGCGATAAAAGTGATGAAAAACCTTTTAAATCATAAAAGATAGTAGATTTTATTCTCTACTTGACTCTTTTAATAGATTGCTTATTCCGCTGCAGTTAAACTTGATGTTTTTTATATTGTATCAGTTTAACACTGTTTAAGGCTAATGATAATTTATTCTGCATTATCTTAGTCATAATATTTCTTACTGGGCTAGTTGAGCTCACTCTTTCTTTCACTGTTCTCTTCAGGAAATGAGAACATAGCGGGGACTAGTCGGGGAACAGAGTGATGGTCCTAGATGGTTCATTAGTAGTCCTCACTATTCTGTGAAATAGTGTGATAATAAATGTAATGAGGTCTCCATTGAGTTTGTATACTCTCTAGAGGACAGTATTTGTATTCAAACTCACAGTTTATATTTTGTCGTATTGTACACGACAGTTGTATTATTAAGTTGTATTTGAATTCTGTATCATGTATCTGGCGACTCAAGATGGGTGATGTATACCTAATTTTGGGGGTGTCATAATATTCTTTACTGAGCTAGTTGTGCTCACCCTTTTGCTTCACAATTCCTTTTAGGTAATAAAAGTGTAGCTGGGTCGAGCGGGGGTAATAGGGGAATAGAACGGTGGTCATCATTTAGTAGTTATATTTGGTGAATCAAATAGGGTGACACGAACCCAACGTTGGAAGGGTGTTTTGCCACTATCATACAAGATGTCTAAAGACATATAACCTCGTGTCATTATAAGACAGGGTTATGCACATCCACTTACTGAGTATATCTACGAGCACTACCTATATGATCTTGGAGTTTATTTAAAATATAATTTTCAACTGGAGACAATGGAGATAGTTATATATCAAGAGAAGACTCACAATTGGAAAGAACATGATAGTAATCTTCTCATTTTTCTTTGGGGTCTATTGGGTCAACCAAGGATAATTCTGTGGACATATAATATCTATCATAACCTAGACGCATGGCCTCCCATGTACGAAGGTTTCCTCGAGCACTTCCCAAAGATTTTAATTTCTAAAACAGTTATGGACTGTACCTTTATGTAAGGTGCCATTGTGACGTGCTATCCAAGGTTGGGATGAGAGTCACAATTGGTATATATTTGTATCAAAACTCACAGCATATGTGTTGTTGTATTTTGCACGACAATTGTTGTAGTAAAGTTGTAGTTATTTTCTATACCATGTATTTGGCGACTCAGAATAGGGTGGATGAATTGGGCTTGTTTTGGTGTCGTTACACAATACATTGTACGAAGGGCTGACCCCCCTAAGTATGAGGAGTCCCTATAGTCTTATGACTGTTAAAGTTTAAGTTTAAAGATTACGTATAACTATGGACATAGTTTGTTGTGACGAACGAGATTTTTGTAATTTAATTTAATATTTATTGAATTAAATAAATATTTTCGATGAATTAATTATTAGATTAAATAATTAATTGATGCATTGTGATAGATTAATTTAATTATATGTGTTACATTTATTAAATTAATGTGAAGAATTTTTTATTATTCGATATATGTAATTATGTGAGCTTATTGTATTAAAAGAAATACTAAATAAGCCTAATGTATTTTAATTAATTTAATTATTAATTAGAGAGTTAATAATTTGACATTATTTATTAATGAGAAATTTAATTATGTGACTATGTGAATTTATGAGAATTTATTATATTTTATTTAAAATAAATTAAATTAAATATTGATTTATTTTATGAAGGAGTGTGACATTAATTAAACTATATGATAAAGCTTTATTAAATTAAATGGTTTTGAAATCTATTAAGCCTAGCCAAACATGGCCTTAGTGGGAGTTACTAGCAGTTACCCATGATTGGGTTAACTGACCATTATGCGCGTCAGTTCTCTTTTCCTTTATTATACGTATTCTTTTTCTATTCATTTTCTAAGTCTGAAAACAAAGAGGGAGAAAGAGTTTGAGAAATTGTCAGATAAAATTGTGAGATTTAGAGAAATTGTGTGTGTAATCAACAAGTTTTTGTGAAAGAGTCATCTGTGATCATTTCTTCTAAATTATACTCTGGGTAATTTCTCCAAACCCAATTTTTATTTTAAGTCATTTAGTTTTTATGAAAATGGCTTTCAAGCTTTTGTAAAGACTCTGTAATTGGGAAAGGGTATGATTATGAGTTTATATATGTGTTAAATATTACCATATCATATTTGATTATATATATTATATAGACCATATCTTCAGTATCATAGAACATGTCGTATATGTTGCTCAAAACTTACAGAGTATGGGTTTTTGCCATATGGCCCTTATACGTGATTTTAATATGTCAAACATAAATGTTTTTATAAAACTCCCAATCTTATTTGATTATGCATGTTGTTACGAAGATACCAAACCTTAAATGAACGGATTCGGTGTTATAACGAATCCGTAGTATAAATTTTCATGGTTTTTGTTCAAAACCTTCAAGAACACAAAGAACAGTGAAAATTTCATGTTTTAATCCTGTTAATTAGGTGTTTTAACATGTTAAAATCATGCTAGAAGGGTTAAGTAGTGATTATATGAGTATTATTATGAATGGGTATGATTATATTCGTCTAGTAAAATTTTAATTGGAGTTTTTGGCTGTGTTCTGCAATTTTCGCGAATCGCGAATCAGTTCTGATTTCGCCGCGCCACGACGCCTGCACTACGTGCCTTTTTAACATCCACGCCATGATTGTTAAAAGTCCCATTGATAGCATCATCGTACTGCAAATGAAATCCGATTCAACAGTGGCGCCGCATCGCCACTCTCCAGAATGTTCAGAAAATGAATTATTTTTAAATGATCAAGTCTAGCAATGTGATAACAACTTAATGTAATGAACATAAAAATATGTTAGAAGTATAATGAGATATTAAAATAGATACTTAACATGTAAATCACATAATTGCATGTGGATTGAATTATGAAATACATAAGTAGCTTATTATTCATGAAGTGTTATTATGTGACAATAAGTGTGATATTTGACTAAGTATAGTCATAACCAAAGTTTAGATAAAAGAATGAATTTATGATGGTTAATTATATTATAATTAACTAGGGTTGTGAATGTAAATGATATGTAGGATTTAAATCAAAGAACGAGTTTAATTAAAGTGTAATCTACGCACGAGGCAAGTTTCCTACCCCTACTTGTTATCATTGTTCAAGTTTATTATTTACCTTGAGTAAATTCTCATTACTATTATTCAAGTTCGAATTGTTATATTAAAGATTGACTATCCTTTTAAAGTATGAATTTTTTATACAATATTTGTTCTATTGTATACTTCTTGAGATTATTATTAAATTTGAATATCATTATTGTTCAACCTTGTTAGACTAGCGAATCCTTATTGATTCAACTAGTCCATAGTTGATGAACGTTCTAAATTTCAGAACCCTTATTGAATTATCCAAACCAAACTTCCTTTGGTGCGGATTCGAATGTCAAACCGAGATGAACAACCTCAGATAGGGATTTCTTATGCGTTAAGCGTTAAGATATTGTGCATGTGATGGTACTAAGGGCTGATCCCCTAAGTCACGAGTAGAAAGGTCCATAGTCTTATGACTGTTAAAGGTTTCAAGTATAACCCTTGCTAACCTAGGACATAGTTCAAGGTCTTATGACCCTCATAAATCTTTTGATTCTTCTTATTCATTCTTGATTCAAAAGTTGAGCTTTTATTTCAGAAGTTATTATTTCTCTCGAATGTAATTATTCATTGTTATATTGTTATACTTGTGGGCAATCGTGCTCACTCTTGCGTAATAATAACACTGCAGTTAAGAACGAAAGAGCAAACGAACCTTCCACTAGTAAAGGCAAGGGCAAGCTTAGCATTTAATGAAGATTGATTATTTATGTGATGTAATTCGAATTGATTTTACTTAAGACTTATTAGTTTATGTTTTCGCACAGATGATTTAAGGTTAGAGTAACCTGGGATTTATTTATTATGTAGTTAATGTAACCCCATAAGGGGAGATTTATTATTATTTCTATCTATTGCATGGTTTGCATTTATTTATGGGACCTTCATCTCTCCATTGGGGGATTTGGTATCAGAGCCGTAGGTTATGAACCTTAGGTGGGGGAACAACCTTAGGTAGTAGCCTTATAGAAAGAACATAGTGATGGAAAACTCTTATCGAGTTCTAGAAAATGAATTTTTGTAATTCATTGAAGATAATAAAAGACTTTATGTGTTTATGTGCTAAATTATGTGCTCACTAGTACGACTTAGTAACTAAAACTTGAAATTTTGTTGTCAGGATGTCGGACGTTGGAGGGACTAGTCGAGCAGGGGAGGAGGAAGCTCGAGTACCTACAGTACCTACAGAGGAGGAGCCCAGAGACATTCATGTCATTAGAGAACAATTGGTATAGAGGGAGTCATCTCCATTGATCACCGTTGTTGGTCAGGAGCATGAACCTGAGACTGATCCTGAGGAGGATCCTGAGGAGGAATTTGACGAGGAAGAAGAAGAAGAGGAGTTTCCACAGCACTCCATTGATGCTGAGATGTACGACACATTATACGACCGTAACGTGGAGTTATGAGATGAGGTTCAGGATCTGACTGAGCGGGCTATTATTCAACAGATTACTCTAGAACAGAAGGAGAGGGAGATTTCGACTCTTCACTCACGTCTGGGAAATGTAGAATGGGATTTGGTCCATGAGAAGGGTCAAACTGAAGATAAGACCGAGGAGATAGAGAAGCTGAAGAAGGAACCGAAGGAAAGCTCTGAAAGGCTGATCATAGCAGAGAAAGGCTGGGTAAGAGAGTCACGTCGTGTTGATCTTGCGGAAGAAGACGGTCGTGCAAAGAAGGCGAAGCTTGGGGAGACGTACTCTACACTTAATCACGCAATGGATGAGGCCCAGGATTGAGTTTTGAGGTACCCCATCCAGTTCAAAGGACTCCCATCGTACATACTGGATCGCAAGATGATGTCTTGCATTATGGAAGAGCAGCGTAGCAAGTCTAATCAGCACCTTAACCAACAGTGATAGGATTTGTTTAATTATGTGAAACACTTAATTAGTTTTTATATGTAAATTTTGATATATTTATGAACGAAGGAATATTTTAATATTCAAATCCTGTGAATTCTTTATCTCGGGATGGTTGATGTAAATAGCAGTTATGCTATCGTTTGATGTAAAACTTTTTGGTTTGAATTAAATATATTAAGTTTTTTGAGATGATGTGTTAAATAATTATATTAAATTGTTGAGTTAAGTCTTAACTATTTAGAGAATTTAATAGAGATTTAGTAAGCATATATCTTAACAAAATTATGCCGCCAAGAAGAAGACAACAACGTCAACCAGCTCAAGAAGAGTCAACAAATAACAACAATAATGCCAATGCTAATCCTGTTCAGCAATTGGTTAACTTGCTAGCTGGAGCAAAGAATAATCAACCACAAGCTCCACCAAATACTACGTTTAAAGATTTCAAGGCGGTGGGACCGCCAGAATTTAAAGGTTCTATGAACCTGATCGAGGCTCAAACTTGGGTTATGGAGATGGAGAAGGTTTTCGACGTCGCTAGGGTTAGAGAAGACCAGAAGACCACTTTTGCAACATTTATACTGAAGTCTGAAGCTAGCTATTGGTGGCAAGCAAACAAAGTTCGTAGAGGTGAAGGTATAATTACTTGGGAGAGATTTAAAGAAATGTTTTTCGAGATGTACTTCCCAACCAGCTCACAGAACTAGATGGAGGTTCATTTTCTGGAATTGAATCAAGCGAATATGAGCGTACCTGATTATGCGGCTAGATTCAACGAGTTAGCGAGGTTCGCCCCGTATCAAGTACACACGGACGAGAGAAAAGTCAGAAGATTCGAACAAGGACTAAAGTCTTGGGTATACATTAAAGTATCAATGTTTCAGATAAATACTTTTGCTGGGGTACTAGAAAAGGCCATCCTCGCTAAAGGTGGAAGTGATGCGGTGACCAAGTACAATCAAGATCAGAAGAAGAAGAAGAGTGAAGGTGAAGGAAATAACAAGACTAGTGGAAGTGGCACAGGAGGTAGTAATTTTAATCAGAAGAAAAGGTGGAATGAAAACTCATCGTCGGGGAATCAACAAGGAAGTCAAAAGAAAAGAATCGAAGCATGCCCGACCTGCGGGAGAGCTCATCTGGGAGTTTGTATGAAGGGAAATACAATTGTGGTCAAGAAGGCCACATAGCACCTAACTGTCCTAACCCAAAGAAGGGTGCTTGCTTTACTTGTTGTTCGAAGGACCATCTAGCAAGAGACTATCCTAAGAAGGGATCGGGAGGGTCAGGATCAAGAGGAAACCGGGGAAACAAGAGTGGAAATGCCTTAACTATCACCGGACCAATCGCAACAAATCGACCGACCGCCAGGACTTTCAACATGACGGTGCAGGATGCAGTTCAATCTCGTGATGTGGTGTCAGGTATCATTCCGATCAATAAAATTAATGCTTATGTTTTATTTTATTCGGGTGCTACTTGTTCCTTTATATCCGATGACTTTGCCAAGAATTTAGATTTGCCTAAAGATGAATTGGATTACCCCATGAACATAGAAATTGCGAATAGAGAAACAATCCTCGTTAAATGCATGCATATAAGAAGCTGTAGAGTGGATATTAAGGGTAATATCATGAACGTAGATCTTATCCCTATTCGACTTGGGGAATTTGACGTTATTTTGGGAATGGATGGTTATTCAATTACGGGTCAGAATTGATTGCCAAAGAAGCGTATTAACCTTATGACTCTGTCAAAGGTTTTGTTTTATGGTAGCAAGTCGCCAGACAAGCGAAAGTTCTGACGATGATGAGCACGAGGAAGTTGTTAAGACAATTACGTGTAGGATAATTAGCTTACATAGTCGACAGTCGAAAAGAGAATCTGAAGGTAGAAGAAATACCGATTGTGAGGGACTTCGTCGACGTATTTCCAGACGATTTTCCAAGATTTCCACCAGATAGAGAGGTAGATTTCGTGATCGATTTGGCGCCCGGAACTGCTCCAATATCGAAGGCACCATACCGAATGGCACCAGTAGAGATGAAAGAATTAATGGTACAACTACAAGAATTACTGGACAAGAAGTACATTCAACCAAGCGTATCGCCGTGGGGAGCACCAGTGCTATTTATGAAAAATAAGGACGGATCAATGCGGCTCTGCATTGACTACAGAGAATTAAATAAGGTCACGATTAAGAATAGATATCCATTACCGAGGATCGACGACCTGTTTGATCAATTGAAGGGAGCGAGATACTTTTCCAAGATAGACTTGAGAAGCGGTTATCATCAACTGAAGGTGAGGCCAGAGGATGTACCGAAGACATTGTTCAGAACGCGATATGGTCACTACGAATTTTTAGTAATGTCGTTTGGTCTTACGAATGCTTCTGCAGCATTTATGGGACTAATGAATGGTGTGTTCAAGCCGTTTTTGGACAAGTTCGTAGTGGTATTTATAGATGACATTTTGGTCTATTCGAAAACCAAAGAAGAACATGAAGAGCATTTGAGATTAACATTGGAAGTATTGAGAAGGGAAAAGTTGTATGCCAAGTTTTTGAAATGAGAATTTTGGATTGAACGAGTGCAATTTCTTGGGCACGTGATCCATAAAGATGGAATTTCGGTAGATCCATCCAAAGTCGAAGCCGTGATTAACTTGGATCAGCCTAGGATGCCGTCAAAAGTACGAAGTTTTCTTAGATTGGCAGGATATTATAGAAGGTTCATACAAGACTTTTCCAAGATCGCAACTCCGTTAACGAATTTAACTCGAAATGCTGTGAAATTTGTTTGGACGGAGAAGTGTGAGGAAAGCTTTCAAGAATTGAAGAAGAGGTTGAGTACAGCACCCGTGTTGTCTCTTCCGGATGATACAGGAAATTTTGTTGTTTATAGTGATGCGTCGCATAAAGGACTTGGCTGTGTGCTGATGCAAAACGGCAAAGTCATTGCGTATGCATCACGACAATTAAAGGATTATGAGAAGGGATATCCGACCCATGACTTGGAGTTAGTTGCAGTTGTTTTTGCTTTGAAAATTTGGAGGCACTATCTCTACGGGGAGATGTGTGAAATATATACGGACCACAAGAGTCTGAAATATATTTTTACATAGAAAGACTTAAATATGCGTCAAAGAAGATGGTTGGAATTAATTAAGGATTACGACTGTGAGATTTTATACCATCCGGGTAAAGCAAATGTGGTTGTCGATGCCTTAAGTAGAAAGGGTCATGAGAAATTGATGAGGTTGACTGCTCAGGAGGAGCTAATTAGAGAAATGGAGAAACTGGAGTTGGAAGTGAAGTATCCTATGGAGATTGATGAGAAAATATTTCAGATACAATCTGGTACAACTCAACTAGGTAAAGTAAAAGATGCTCAGCTTCAGGACGAAGAATGTAAAAAGATTACAAAGAAGATATCTGAAGGAACTGAACCGAGATTTATGATGGATAAGGAAGGAATACTGAGATTTGAGAGTAGAATTTGGGTACCGCCAGTACAAGAGATTAAGGAAGATATTTTGAGCGAGGCTCATAGTTCACGATATTCGATTCACCCTGGTAGTACCAAAATGTACCAAGATCTTAGACAACATTTCTGGTGGCCAAATTTAAAACGTGATGTTGCAGAATGTGTTGCCAAGTGTCTGACCTGTCAGAAAGTAAAGGCAGAACATCAGAGACCGAGTGGATTGCTACAACCATTGGAGATCCCAGAATGGAAATGGGAACATATTGCAATGGACTTCGTGGTTGGCCTTCTGACAACTCAGAAAGGCTATGACGCAGTATGGGTTATCATTGACCGACTGACAAAATCCGCACACTTCCTTCAGATCAAAATCAGATTCAACTTAGATCAGTTGGCAAGACTATACATAAAAGAGATTATTTCGAGGCACGGAGTGCCAATGTTAATTGTTTCTGATAGAGATCCACGCTTTACATCGAATTTCTAGAAACGTCTTCAGGAATGCATGGGTACGCAATTGCGAATGAGTACAGCATACCAACCTTAAACAGACGGACAGAGCGAAAGAACGATTCAGACATTAGAAGATATGCTAAGAGCCTGTGTGATGGACTTTAAAGGAAATTGGGATGATAACCTACCGTTAGTAGAGTTCGGCTATAACAACAGTTACCACACTAGTATAGGCATGCCGCCTTACAAAGCGTTATACGGCAGAAAGTGCAGAACTCCACTTTATTGGGATGAAGTTGGCGAAAGACAATTGCTAGGGCCAGAATTGGTACAACAGACAGCAAAAATAGTCAAAGTGGTCCGAGTACGACTGGTAGCAGCTCAAGATCGACAGAAGAAATACACTGATCCACATCGTAAAAATATCGAATTTGAATCAGGTAGTTATGTTTTCTTGAAGGTCTCTCCTTGGAAGGGAAAGATCATGTTCGAAAAGAAAGGGAAATTGAGCCCAAGATTCATTGGACCATTTGAAGTACTGAGAAGAATCGGAGAAGTTGCGTACGAGGTAGCCCTACCTCCAGCACTGGAGAATGTCCACAACGTCTTCCATGTTTCTGTTTTACGCCCCTACAAAGCCGATTACAAGCATGTAATTGAATACGAACCCCTACATTTTGAAAAAAAAATTATCTTACGAAGAAATTGCTGTTCAAATTGTCGACCGAAAAGAACAAGTTCTGAGAAATAAATTAATACCTTCTGTTAAGGTAATTTGGAGGAACCACAATGCTGAAGAAGCTACGTGGGAACTCGAAGAGAATATGATGAAGAATTACCCTCATTTATTTACTTAAATTATGTGTAAGCGACACTGGGGACAGAATCTTTGTAAGGGGGGAGAATGTGACGGGTTGAATTTATTGAGTTGTGATTCTGGGGACAGAATCCTTTTAAGGGGGGAAAGATGTGACAAACGAGATTTTTGTAATTTAATTTAATATTTATTGAATTAAATAAATATTTTTCGATGAATTAATTATTAGATTAAATAATTAATTGATGCAATTGTGATAGATTAATTTAATTATATGTGTTACATTTATTAAATTAATGTGAAGAATTTTATTATTCGATATATGTAATTATGTGAGCTTATTGTATTAAAAGAAATACTAAATAAGCCTAATGTATTTTAATTAATTTAATTATTAATTAGAGAGTTAATCATTTGACATTATTTATTAATGAGAAATTTAATTATGTGACTATGTGAATTTATGAGAATTTATTATATTTTATTTAAAGTAAATTAAATAAAATATTGATTTATTTTATGAAGAAGTGTGACATTAATTAAACTATATGATAAAGCTTTATTAAATTAAATGGTTTTGAAATCTATTAAGCCTAGCCAAACATGGCCTTAGTGGGAGTTACTAGCAGTAACCCATGACTGGGTTAACTGACCATTATGCGCGTTAGTTCTCTTTTCCTTTATTATACGTATTCTTTTTCTATTCATTTTCTAAGTCTAAAAACAGAGAGAGAGAAAAGAGTTTGAGAAATTGTCAGATAAAATTGTGAGATTTAGAGAAATTGTGAGTGTGTAATCAACAAGTTTTTGCGAAAGATTCGTCTGTGATCATTTCTTCTAAATTATACTCTGGGTAATTTCTCCAAACCCAATTTCTATTTCACGTCATTTAGTTTTTATGAAAATGGTTTTCAAGCTTTTGTAAAGACTCTTTAATTGGGAAAGGGTATGATTATGAGTTTATATATGTGTTAAATATTATCATATCATATTTGATTATATATATATATATATATATATATATATATTATGTAGACCATATCTTCAGTATCATAGAACATGTCGTATATGTTGCTCAAAACTTAAAAAGTGTGGGTTTTGGCCATATGGCCCTTATACGTGATTTTAATATGTTAAACATAAATGTTTTTGTAAAATTCCCACTCTTATTTGATTATGCATGTTGTTACGAAGAGACCAAACCTTAAATGAACGGATTCGGTGTTATAACGAATTCGTAGTATTAATTTTCATGGTTTTTGTTCAAAACCTTCAAGAACACAAAGAACGGTGAAAATTTCATGTTTTAATCCTGTTAATTAGGTGTTTTAACATGTTAAAATCATGCTAGAAGGGTTAAGTAGTGATTATATTTGTATTATTATGAATGGGTATGATTAAATTTGTGTAGAAAAATTTTAATTGGAGTTTTTTGGTCGTGTTCTCGCAATTTTCGCTAATTGCGTAACAGTTCCGTTCCATGCGCATGCGCCTCGGACTCGATGTTTTAACATCCATGGCCAGAAGCGCTATACCATATAGCAAACCTAAGAGTCCGTCCGCAGCCATGAAAGTGCCAAGATAATAAATGAAAGTTGCATGCGTATACTCTCCGTAATGTTCGTAAATGAATTATTTTAAATGTTCAAGTCTAGCAATGTGATAACAACTTAATGTAATGAACATAAAAATATGTTAGAAGTATAATGAGATATTAAAATAGATACTTAACATGTAAATAACATAATTGCATGTGGATTGAATTATGAAATACATAAGTAGCTTATTATTCATGAAGTGTTATTATGTGACAATAAGTGTGATATTTGACTAAGTATAGTCATAACCAAAGTTTAGATAAAAGAATGAATTTATGATGGTTAATTATATTATAATTAACTAGAGTTGTGAATGTAAATGATATGTAGGATTTATATCAAAGAACGAGTTTAATTAAAGTGTAATCTACGCACGAGGCAAGTTTCCTACCCCTACTTGTTATCATTGTTCAAGTTTATTATTTACCTTGAGTAAATTCTCATTACTATTATTCAAGTTCAAATTGTTATATTAAAGATTGACTATCCTTTCAAAGTATGAATTTGTTATTCAATATTTGTTCTATTGTATACTTCTTGAGATTATTATTCAATTTGAATATCATTATTGTTGAACCTTGTTAGACTAACGAATCCTTATTGATTCAACTAGTCCATAGTTGATGAACGTTCTAAATTTCAGAACCCTTATTGAATTATCCAAACCAAACTTCCTTTGGTGCGGATTCGAATGTCAAACTGAGATGAACAACCCTATATAGGGATTTCTTATGCGTTAGCGTTAAGATATTGTGCACAGTATGGTACTAAGGACTGATCCCCCTAAGTACGAGTAGAAAGGTCCATAGTCTTATGACTGTTAAAGGTTTCAAGTATAACCCTTGCTAACCTAGGACATAGTTCAAGGTCTTATGACCCTCAGAAATCTTTTGATTCTTGTTATTCATTCTTGATTCAAAAGTTAAGCTTTTATTTCAGAAGTTATTATTTCTCTCGCATGTTATTATTCATTGTTATATTGTTATACTTGTGGGCAATCGTGCTAACTCTTGCGTAATAATAACATTGCAGTTAAGAACGAAAGAGCAGACGAACCTTCCACTAGTAAAGGCAAGGGAAAGCTTAGCAAGTAATGAAGATTGATTATTTATGTGATGTAATTAGAATTGATGTTACTTAAGACTTATTTGTTTATATTTCCGCAGAGATGATTTAAGGTTAGAGTAACCTGGGATTTATTTATTATGTAGTTTATGTAACCCCATAAGGGGAGATTTATTATTATTTCTATCTATTGCATGGTTTTCATTTATTTATGGGTAAATAGATGGATGATGTTTGTACAGTGAACACCAAATCCTGTGTAAATGGAAGTACCGGATTTGGGGGTGTCACATTCGTGGTCTTATGACCCTCAGATATATATATTTTAGAATTTGATTATCGTTAATAGAGTATATTGTTCAGTTCTATTGAGCCTATTATTTGGCAATTGTTGTAAAGTTTTATTCATTATTATCTCAAGTGAGCCTTGTTTGCTCACACTTATTTATATAAACATTACAGCTAAAGGTGAGAAGGTCGATGTACCTAGCAACAGTAAAGAAAAAGGAAAGATGAACAAGTATTGAAGACATGTAATCATGTTGATAATTTGCTGTCATACTTTATTTTTATTAATGTAATGAAGTTATTTAATTTTCTGCATATGAATGTTTGTATTTAAAGGTTAGATAATGTAACGCCCTAGAAAAAATCGGATTTTTATGAGAATTAAATTTTTATTTGATTATGTGGATTAAATGAATTTAATTGATTTTTTATGGAGTAAGTTAATTGAAGTTCATTCTATGACCTAGATATGTCGGAACGTTGTAGTATTTTGGCTACGTAATAGAATTAAAGTGTTTGAATTTCCAAGACAAAAATAAAAGCTTTCCGAGAAATTTTCCACAAAACACTATTCATGCATTTCTGCTCGGGAATTATTTTTGAACTTCCGAAAAATACGTAATGGTAGAATATCGAGGTGAGATGGAATATCCGATAATATTTCAGTTATGGCAAACGCAGGTTTTTGCCTGCGGACTTAAAAACCTAACTGTTAGGGAAAGTTATTTCCAAGAAGGAAATAAAATGCGTATAATGTATTAAAGCAATAATCATATAATACGTAGGTATTGTACAAGGTAATGAATACGAGTACGATACGAGGTATTATACGAGTATGTATGGATGATGGTATGTCGTATATGTTGAATAAGTATACGAGTTAGAATACGAGATTAATACGTATATAATACGTTCTAAGGCTTTAAGCCATATGTAATTATAATTGTAGGATTATGTAAGAAGTGTATAGTTTAATTGGGATTGAGTTAAGCCCAATGTAAACTAATGTTAAAGCCCAAATATTGGTTATTGTAAAGTTCAAAGTAAATTAATGTGCAAGCCCAATGCAAGCTAATGGTAAAGCCTAAAGATTTATTAATGCAAGCCCAAAGTATAAGATGAGATTAATTGAATTAAAAGTCCAAAGCAAGGTTGATCCATGGGGCAACCCATGATCATATGGATGACCCAAAGTGATGAACAAGTAATAGATAAGCTAGGTGATTAGCAAGTATACTTAATGGCTAAGTAAGTGTGGTAACCAAGTAGACTTAATAATCAAGTAGACTTGATGGCTAAGATAGGAATAGTAATGAGGTGGATGGCTTTTTGACCATTATAATCTAACCTAGAAACTCCTATAAATAGCAAGCTTGAATTTCATTTGTTGGTTGTTTTCTTTTCATCCAACACATTACAACTTATAAGGTGTTTATTAGCTTGAGAGAAAAAGAAAGAAAAATAAGAGTTAGTCTTTCTTAATCTAAGAAGCAAGAAGGAAGAATAAAGCTTAAACCAAGTGATCTTCAAGGGTAAGAACTTAAACCATGAATCTCTTTCTCTTCATTTGTTATAGAAGTGGGTAGTGGTAAGATAAGAAGTGGTAGGAATGATTAATCAATGGACTTAAGTCTTAATAAGCCGTGAATAAGCATTTTGTTCATAGATAAGCTATGAACTAAAGAAGAACTTGTATCATGTTTACATTAATGAAGTAAGTACGATAAGGAGATGAGAGAATAGTGGTTAGAAGACTTAATCAATAATAAGTCATTTGAAGTGAAGTCATAAGTAGTTTATACTTTTATAAGTTCTAAACTTATGAAGAACAAGTAATAACTTATCATGATTATAAGTTAATGAAGTATGCATATTAAGATGTTAATATGATGGAATGAATCCATTTGAAACGGTTTAAAAATCTCAAGTAACGAAGTTTTGCCGGAATCCACACGATTAGACGATAATCGTCGAATTCGTGAAATTCTCGAAATAGAAGTCAAAATATGATTTTGAACTTGGGAACGTTAGTTTTTGAAATGGTTTTTGATTTTAGTTGCGGACTCGAGAATGACTGAAATCCGAATTAAAACGAAGAAACGAGCGTTGAACGTTCACGAACGTTTATTGTTTTCGTTAAAATGAACTAAAAGGTGAATTTGGAGTTAACGGATTTGAAATTGTAAAATTCTTGCATGAATACGTAGAACATGTAATTTGTGAACTAACCGCGTTTGAATGAGTCAATTCGGACTTATAACAAAGAAGTTATGAGCCCGAGAATCTCACATAAAAAGTTTGTTGTCAAAAATTTTCTGGTGCTGAGGATTGCCGCCGCAGTGCCAAAATGGCTATGAGCTACTAAAGTCTCGCACCATAGTGCGGACGAATGAACTAGGAATGGCGCCACAGTGCCAAGGCCGGGTTTCAGTTGTTGTTGACTCACGCCGCAGCGCGGCTTAAAAAGAGGAAGCTGGCACCACAGCACGAGCCTTAAGGAGTTCATAGTAAGGAAAGTTTATAAGTGAAATAAGAACAGTAATTAATTAGTAATGAACTAAACCCTAAAATGACATGGTTTAAAATGTTTAAAACTTAAGTAATACACTAAATGTTGAAAGAAAGATTAATTGAACTTAAGTTATTAATACTAAAGCGATGAATGATAATAAGCTGTAAGGGCAGATAAGTACTTTGAAACGAGTTTCGTTAAGTAAGTAAGTACCATTAAGAATACGAAAGAAAAGAAAGTTAATTGATAATGAATTAATTAACTTAACATAACATTTTTTTTGATGATGGGAATAACGTTGCGAGTTATAACTAAATGTTGATGAATATTGCGTGAACGCGAACGGTATGCAATAAGTGTACTTAACCATTGACGATCGAGTTTTGAGTAATAATGTAAGGACATTTGTAAGATGTGAGGAGGAATGATTAACTCAAAACGAGTTATATTAATGAAATAATTTCAGTTAAGTTATATTAGAGAAAGAAGTTGGTAAGACGATGTAAACTCTAAAGGCAAGCCGGAACCAATAATAACAAATCTAATACATAATTAGATTGAGAAGAAGGGTAAGATTCATTAGGAACCATGTATGTTCATTCATGACCTAATGTGGTATGTTATGTGATTATGTATTGTAGAGACCGTAAAGACTCAAAAGAAAAAGTAATTATACTGTATCAGACACTGAATGCAAGTTTGTCTGGCTTGTCTAACCTTCGTGGTAGCCAGGTTTTCAGTGATTCATGTTATGAGATGCATGAATGGTTTTACGAAAGGGTAGATGCCAGTTTTAACTCGGCTAGACTATTTTTGAAAGATTGATTAATTTCTTATTAAGTCTTTCCATATAGAATTGATAACGCTATCCTACGCCAAATTGTTTGGTACGGATTCAAGGTAAGCCTGAGTATGAATAAACAAATGTATTTTTCATCGAGTATTCGATGGGCACGCGAGGATACCACAACTTAAACGTTCATACGTTTAATGAATGTAGTGTTGATCAACATAGAGTACTATAGGCTGATCACCTAAACATGCTCGTAAGCTATGCCAGACTCACAGACTTAGTGATGGGATGTCCTTTTCAAAGAAATTATGAAACGTTCATGGTCTTAGACCAGAATTGATGTTTTACTGAATATTGTCATTGCAAAACTTTTTGAAGAAAAAGAAAGGCTATTTTCAATTATTAATAGTACTTCGTAACTATTATCCAGTTATTGAAGATATATGATTCATATGTTTCAAGCATGTTGTTTAAAAGAAATTGTTGTACTTGCTGAGCTTGTTATGCTCACTCTTGCTTGAAGCATATGAATGCAACTAAAACCGAATGGACCGAAGGATCCGGCAATGATAAAGGGAAGGCTAAGGCGAACCTGTAGATTACCTATGTAATAGTATAGGTTTATAATGATAATATTTGATATTATGACAAGAACAAATATAACGGTTATCAAGAACCTGGGATATGGTAGTATTATTTTGGAATATTTATAAGACATATTCGTTCTTTTGAGGCATTTCAATTGAATGTTTGTGTGAACTGTAGCACCGTGTAGCACAATATGTCGGGTTGGAAGAGACCCAGATTTAGGGGCGTCATAGATAACCTGGGAGATTTTTATTAATGTAATCCTTTAATGGGAAGGTTTATTATCTAATTTTATTATGATTGGGTAGTTAGATATGAATGTTTTTATCAAGTGAACACCAAATCTTATGGGAATGAAGTACCCAGATTTGGGGGTGTCACACCAACCACATGAAGAAAGAGTATCGAGGCACATGAAGTTTATTCCAAAGAATGCTATGTCAATGTACCTAGTTTTGTCTTATACGTATGTTATCCCAGATATGTGTAGCTTTAACCAAGTTCACATCAAAAGAGCCCAATGAAACATTGTCCTGCCGCAAGGAAGGAGGAGGGCAGGATTCAAACAAACGACAAAATAAGATAACCTCAAGATAGTTGCTAGTGGGAAGATGCCATGTTAAGTTCTGAATAATGGTACTGACAGTAGAATTCTCGTGAAGACCAGAATTTGAGAGCAGAATAGGACTCGAATTTAAGGTAGTAACATTCATCCATGGATCGAATCATAAGCTGATTTTGTCTCCTTGCCCGACTTTATATTGCAAATGTTGCCTAGCTAGTGGCCTGAGGTTCAACACTTTCTTCCAAATCCAAGAACAATCAATTGGGATTGGTATTTGCTATAATGATTTACCTTTTAGAATAGTGCTTTTAACCTAATTTTCCCAGGTAGATTTGGTGTTGAATTGGATAACATGAATAAGATGCATCATGATTTGGGCCTTGTTCCAGTCAAACAAAATTTTCACTCCTAGCCCTCCTTCCGAGTATGGTAATGATATAGTTAAGCATGAAACCTTAGCACCATGAGAAGCAAGAAATGACCCCTTCTAGAGAAACCAACAGAGTATGGATTGTATGGATTTTATCACTGCAGAAGGAAGGATAAGGCGATTACTCCAATAAGTCTGAATAGCAAAGAGAATGGACTTCACCAATTCCAGTCTCCTCGAGTAAGATAGAACATTTGTAGTCCATGAGGAGACCCATTTAGTTATCCTATGAATAAGGGGTACACAGTCCAGGTAAGAAAGCTTAGAAGAGAAGAGAGGGACTCCTAATAATTTAGAGGGAAGAGTGCCAAGTTTTGGTATTAAGCTAGAAAAAAAGGTTTGAAAGTGAACAATAGCTATAGATTAGAGAGAGGCATGACTGAAAATAAAGATATCATCAGCAAAAAGGAGGTGTGTAATCCCACAATCTTTTGTTCTCCAGTGGTATTCAAAATTAGGCTGAAGGGCACCCTTGTTCAATCGGAGAGAGTGCATTTCCATTACCAGCACAAACAAATAGAGGGACAAGGGGTCGCCTTGTCGAAGACCTCTAGAACTAGCAAAATAACTGGCTAGAGCTCCATTAACTTTGGCAGAAAACATGGCAATGGTGACACAAACTTTTATCCAGGAAATGAAATGAGAGGGGAATTTAAAAAAGATACGAGTATCGAAGAGAAATTCCCATCTTACAGTGTCAAAAGCCTTTTTGAGGTCAATCTTTAGCGCACATCTAGGTGGCCATATTCCTAGTGGTAGTTTCTGAAAAAATCTTGGGCTATGAGGATGTTGTCATTGATGCTCCTACCCTTCACAAAATGGATTGGGCCATATCAATTATGGTAGGAAGAACCTTTTTTAATCTGTTAGAAAGAATCTTAGCAATGCATTTGTAAACAGTGTTGCAGTAAGATATAGGCCTAAAGTCAAACATTGAAGTTGAATTTTCATTTTTTGGCATTAAAACAATTGCAGTTGAATTGAATCCCAAAGGAATACGACAGGATGTGAAGAAGTACATGATGGCCTTAGTGAAATCAGCACCCACAAGGTCCCAACACTGAAGAAAAAAGTTAACATTAAATCCGTCGGAGCCAGGGCTTTTATTCCTTTTCATGGATTGGAGCACTATAAAAATTTTTGTATCAGTAATCGGAGCAGTGATTAAACTAGCTTGATCTTGGCAGTCTTCTCGATGAGGTAATGAGCTGAAATCCCCAATGCCCTCATAATGTGGATCAAGAGATACACTAAACATGCTTTTGAAGTAATCCACAGCCACATTTTCAACTTCAGTTTGGCCAAGAACAAGGTCACCAACATGATTTAGAATGGAAATAATTTTGTTAGAATTTCATCTACTCTTTGCCAATTTGGAGAAAAAGTTTGTATTTTTGTCTCCCAAGAAAAATTAAGTAGCTCTGGACTTTTGCTGAATTAGAGTTTCCTCCCTATCCATAAATGTCCAAAGTGTATGAGTACAACTCTTCTCTTGCTCTAAGAAACCAGAATCAAGGGTATTAGATTGGAGCAGAAGCTAAATTTGATGAAGAATATCCTTTGCTAGTTTTATAGAAGAGGAAAGATTTCCATTGGTCTGATTTAGAAGTGTGAGAGATTTCTTGGTTCTTTTTAGCTTCTCCTTGAAGACAGATAATGGGTTTCCAAAAACATGCTGAGACCAAGCATTACTTACATAATTAGTAAACCCATTAAGCAGCAGTAGGTGATTAAAGAACTGAAATTTTTTTTCGACTGCTCAATAGCAACACCAAGACTGAAGATGATCGGGGAGTGATCTGATAAACCACAAGGGCCAAAGATAGATTGGGCTTGAGGGAAGGATGAAAGCCATTTAGAGTTTCCTATAGCTCTATCCATTTTCTTGTGGATGGGATTAACATGTTGGCAATTCCACCAGGTAAAAATAGGGCTGACCCGGGTAAGGGTGTGGTTTTAAGAAATTCCGAGGACGGAATTTTTATAAGGGGGAAAGAATATAACAACCCAGAATTTTGGATTATCCAGAATTTAGGTTTAAAGAATTAGTTATTAATAAAACTAATTTTTATTAATAATATATTGTGTTATGTGTTTATTACTCGTTCTAGAACCTAGGATGATTATAAGTCGGGAGTATTCTGGCTACGAGCTAGATTGAATAATAAGAATTTTCAAGGCGAAAATAAAAGTTTTAAAAGTGAATAAAATATTTTTAGGGAAAAAGATGAAATAGGCACTATTCATCCGTTTCTGCTCGGAGATTTATTTTGAAATTCCGAGAAGTTATTGATTGCGTAAAATGTTGAGACGTGATGGAATATTCAATAATATTTCAGTTATGGCAAAAACGAAGTTTCCACTGCATGTAAAAACCCCAACTTTTGAATAAAGATGAATTTTCTATAAATATTATTTTTGAATATTATGGAGTGAAATTGATATAATAGTTGTGGGTAATATTTATAAATTTTGCAAAATACATAAGTTGTTATATAATATTCGATTGGTGGGAATATTCATTTTAACAGGAATATTCGCATACAACCAAGCACAATCATTTAGTGGACCCCTACAAGCGGAATTATTATTGTCGGATTGAGAAAATGACAAAAATACTTTATAAAAATAACGGCGGAAGTTTTACAGTTATTATTTGTTGAAACACCGGTGTTAAAAAAGTACAAATGTCTGGCGTGGTTGCATAGTAGCAATACGGTATTAATTATTGATGCTTAAGTGATAAGTCACTCGGTTTTGTTGGTATTATTAATGTAATAATACATAAAATATTTTTATATAAAATGAATACTTTTATAAAGTTATCATTTTATTAGACAATAATTAGAATATATTATATTTTATTATGCATAGTGTTTGCATAGTAAAATCTTTTATAAAGTTATTCGTTTTATTAGATTATAAATAGAATATATTATATTTTATTTAAAAGATTTTGCTTTAAATATGGACCATCAGATTAAAGTAAATCAATCACGACCGTTCATGAGTTTGTTACTATGCATTCCATTTTTCTATAAATAGAAGCTCATTCATTCATCATTTTCTTACGAATTCACTTAAACTCTAGAGAGATAAACTATAGAGAGAAAGAAGAAAGTATTCTTCTACTTGAAGCATTTATATATCCAAGATACTCTTCTTCTTAAGGTAGGGAATATTATTTGTTGTACTTTCGTAAGGGGTGTTATTCTTTCTTATACATGAACGTAACTATTGTTATTCCATTGCTTATTATTCATTGGAATAACTTTGATACTGTGATCACCCTATACTTGGTGACATTCTTCTATTATTCCGTCTTCACTATTACATTGGAATATCATGTACGAAGCGTTTTTACGCAGGACACGATTACGTCTTTATTATTCTTTTGGAATATCACATCATGTGTGTTTCTGTGGGACCGGTTAAAATCTTTATTATTATTACATTGGAATATCACATGCGTGATTTTTACACCGGACTGATTACATCCTTATTAGTATTCATTGGAATAACTCGCTCATCAGCCAAGTACCGCATGCATGGTGATTTCTGTTGTTATTCCATTCTTTATTATTCATTTGGAACATCCCGCCGGTGCTTGTAATTTCTTTGACCGTTCCGTTATTTAGTAATCTGTTGAATAACTCATCATGTGCAATACCGCATACATGGTGATTTCTTTTGTTATTCCATTCTTTATTATACTCGATTGGTTAAAGTTTTGACTTCTATACTCTATGAAATTAGTAGAATATCCTTGATATTTGCGCTTAATCCAGTATCTTTTCATGGAAATATTCTTCTGATCCTTCCTGAATTTTACTCTACAAAGCAGTATCATATTGACAATTTGGACATTAGTAGTTCTTGGACAAATTAATTCTTGAACTTGTTTTATTGAATTCTTATATCATTGTCATCATCCTCATGTTTATATTATGTTGAAAAGTCGTCTCGTGTGGTGTAGTATATAGATGGACTTGGTATGATTATGACCAATTGATTATTCGGTGTAATTATGACTGTAATGTTACAAATGATGTGGTAAAAATCCTCATTGGCCCGTAGTGCATTGATGGATAGTTGTTGGCATGATCATAACCATTAATGAATACACAAATATTCTTGGCCCGTAGTGCATGGATAATTGTGGTCGTGATACTAAAGAATATCCTTGGCCAGTAGTCTTTGGGGTGATTCGATGATGTGGAATATTTATTAAACTGAGTCTCAGTGATAACAGTGATGAAAAACCTTTTTAATCATAAAAGATGGTAGATTTTATTTTCTACTTGACTCTCTTAATGGATTGTTTGTTCCGCTGCAGTTAAACTTGATGTCTATTATATTTTATCAGTTTAACATTGTTAGAGACTAATGATAATTTATTCTGCATTATCTTAGTCATAATATTTCTTACTGGGCTAGTTGAGCTCACCCTTTCTTTCACTGTTCTCTTCAGGAAATGAGAATATAGCTGGGATGAGTCGGGGAACGAAGTGATGGTCCAGAGGATAGCATTAGTAGTCCTCACTATTCTGTAAAATAGTGTGATAATAATTGTAATGAGGACTCATTTTGAGTTTGTATAATCTCTAGTAGATAATATTTGTATTCAAACTCACAATTTATGTTTTGTCGTATTATACACGACAGTTGTATTAGTAAGTTGTATTTGAATCCTGTACCATGTATCTGGCGACCCAAGATGGGTGATGTATACCTAATTTTGGGGGCGTCACACTATACTTGGTGAAATTCTTCTGTTATTCATTCTTTATTATTACATTTGGAATATCACATTCAGACGCTTTTTTCTGTAGGACCGATTCCGTCTTTATTATTACGTTAGAATATATCACATCATGCATTTTACGTGGGACTGGTTTAAATCTTTATTATTATTCTAATGGAATATCCTTTACATGTGTTTTACGTCGGACCGATTTCGTCCTTATTAGTATTCGCTGAATAACTCTCTGTCACAAGTACCGCATGCATGGTAATTTTTGTTGCTATTCCGTCTTTATTATTATTCTGTTGGAACATCCTATCGGTGCGAATTTCGCCTGACCTGGTTCCGTTATTTAGTATTCTGTTGGAATAAACATACATCTGCAACGCATGCATGCGTGGTGATTAATTTTGTTATTCCATTCTTTATTATACTTAGTTGGTTAAAGTTTTGACTTCTATACTCCATGAAATTAGTGGAATATCCTTGATATTTGCGCTTCATCTAGTATCTTTTCATGGAAATATTCTTCTGAGCATTCTTGAATTTTACTCTACAAAGCAGTATCATGTTGACAATTTGGACGTTATTAGTTCCTGAATAAATTAATTCTTAAACTTGTTTTATTGAATTCTTATATCATTGTCATCATGCTCATGTTTATATTTTGTTGAAAGTCATCTGTGGCCTGTAGTGCATAGATGGACTTGGTATGATTATGACTAGGGATTATTCCGTGTAATCATAACCGTAATGTTACAAATGATGTGAAAAAATTCCTCATTGGCCCGTAGTGCATTGATGGACAGTATTTGGTATGATTATGGATATGGATTCTCTTTGTCCGTAGTGCAAAGTTGAATTATTTTATGGCATGATCAGGACCGTTGTTGAAAACATGATTATCTTTAGTCATAGTGCATGGATAATTCGTGGTCGTGATACTAAAGAATATCCTTGGCCGTAGTGCAGGGGTATTTCGATGATGTGAATTATTTATTAAGCTGAGTCCCAGCGATAAAAGTGATGAAAAACCTTTTAAATCATAAAAGATAGTAGATTTTATTCTCTACTTGACTATTTTAATGGATTGCTTGTTCTGCTGCAGTTAAACTTGATGTCTATTATATTTTATCGGTTTAACATTGTTGGAGACTAATGATAATTTATTCGCATTATCGTAGTCATAATATTTCTTCTTGGGCTAGTTGAGCTCACCCTTTCTTTCATTTGTTCTCTTCTTCGTGAAATGAGAATATAATGGGACGAGTCGGGGAGCGGAGTGATGGTCCAGAGGATAGCATTAGTAGTCCTTACTATTCTGTGAAATAGTGTGATAATAATTGTAATGAGGACTCATTTTGAGTTTGTATAATCTCTTGTAGATAATATTTGTATTCAAACTCACAGTTTATGTTTTGTCGTAGTGTACACGACAATTGTATTAGTAAGTTGTATTTGAATCATGTACCATGTATCTGGCAACCCAAGATGGGTGATGTATACCTATATTTGGGGGCATCACAGTTGGTATCAGAGCTTAGGGATATGATCCCTGGCTAAGATGTGAGACTGGAACTAGGAGGGGAGAGACGGGGAATTCCTTCGCTAGTATGACCTACTTAAATTTATTTTGTATTTAAATTGGTTGGTCAGAGTTTAGAGATATTATGTTACATGTCAATTAACATTTGTTTTGTGACAGTATCTGAAAATGACATCCGAAAATGTTGAGAATAGTAATGGAGCACAAGAGACCGTTGAGTCTCCACATATCAATAATCAGGAGAATGTGCATCAGGAAGGTGACAATCCTCATGCAAACAACAACACTGACCAAATGATGAATGATGGATTGTTCAGAGGCTTAATGCAATTCATGCAACAGCAGGCGAGAGCGGCTCCTGTCCAAAATGTAGGTGGAAACACTGGAAACTCTCAGGTGGTCACCGCTAAACAGTTCAAGGAGCTGGGACCACCGGAGTTTAAGGGAGAGCCAAAACCACTTATGGCGGAAGCATGGATAAAGCAAATCACCAAGATATTTGATGTCTTGGGATGCTCCGAGGAGCAAAAGGTTCCCTTCACGCCTTTATGTTGCTTGCGAGAGGCGATTCTTGGTGGGAATCGGTAAAACGTACTCAACCTGCCGTACTGAAGATGTCTTGGGAGAAGTTCCAAGAGCTGTTCAACGACATATACTTTCCCGAAAGTATTCGTCACATGAAGGAGGTGGAGTTTATCAAATTGGAGCAAAACAATATGACCGTGTCGCAATACTAGGCAAAATTTGCGGAGTTATCCCAATTTGCGTCCCACTTGGTGGATAATGAAGAGAGAATGGCGCAAATTTTTTTAAGAGGTTTGAAGGCAGAGATACGTCAACATCTTATTTCTCATAAACTGTGTTTGTATTCAAATGTTGTAAATAGGGCTCAGTTGGTGGAGCGCGATAACAATTCAACGCAACCAAAAGAGAGCAGCTGGCAAAATGATAATACCAGTGAGAGCAGTCATCGAAGCGGTGACAACAAGCGTGGAGGGAATCAACAGGCCAGAAATGGTAACCACTTTGGTGGTAATCAGGGCCAAAACAATAAGAATGGACATTTCAAGAAGAGGAGATTCAACAATGATGGAAAGACGTCAGCACCAGCACCCGTTGTTAAGGAAGGAGAAAGACCACCTATCATATGCTTCAAATGCGGAGGGGAGGGACACATCAGTCCAAATTGCGCGATGTCGTCCAAAGCATGTTATAATTATGGAAGAGAAGGTCACTTAGCCCAATTTTGTAGTTCACCAAAGACAAATTCAGCTAGGATGGAGGCACCAAAGGCTGTCCCAAAAAAATCAAAGCCGGTAGTGCAAGGGAGAGCGTTTGTTGTGACCTCCCAGAAAGCAAGGAACCCGAATGAGGTCATCATGGGTAAGCTTATCATAAACTCTAGCGAAGTCTGCACTTTATTTGATACCGATTCTACCCATTCTTTTATTTCTCCTACTTGCGCTCAACGATTAAATTTGACTCTGGAGAAATTAGACTTTGACTTATCTGTGTAAACTCCGTTGGGAGAAACCGTCATTACATCCACGGTTTATAAGTCTTGTTTGGTTCAAGTTGGTACCCACACATTACCTGTCGATCTTATTACATTAAAAATACTTGCATTTGATGTAATTCTAGGGATTGATTGGTTAACTACTCATCATGCAAAAATTGATTGTTTTCGTAAGGTTGTTAGCTTTCATATTCCTAATCGACCTATTATGCAAATTCAAGCAACCAAACTATTAAAATCAATCACTATCATCTCAAGCCATAAAGCTATTCATTTATTGAAAAATGGATGTCAAGCTTTCTTAGCTCATGTCATGGATCTAAACAAAAATATGTCAGTTTTGAATGATATTTCAATTGTTAATGAATTTTCTGACGTATTCCCTAAAGAACTTCCTGGCCTACCCCCAGAGCGTGAAATTGAATTTTGTATCGACCTTGAACTCGTTACAAAACCCATTTCCAAAGCCCCATATCGAATGGCTCCTATTGAACTTCAGGAGTTAAAGACTCAACTGCAGGAATTGTTAGACATTGGCTTTATTCGTCCTAGTACTTCTCCTTGGGGTGCTCCTGTTCTATTCGTGAAGAAGAAAGATGGGAGTATGCGACTTTGTATTGATTATTGGGGGTTGAATCATGTCACCATCAAAAATAGGTACCCATTGCCACGTATTGATGACCTGTTTGACTAGTTGCAAGGAGCCAAATTCTTTTCAAAGATTGATCTTCATTCCGGATATCACCAATTGAAGATTAGAACCGATGACATTCCAAAGACGGCTTTCAGAACTCGGTACGGGCATTATGAATTCCTAGTCATGTCCTTTGCATTGACTAATTCTCCTGCTGCCTTCATGGATATGATAAATCGAGTATTCAAGGAATATTTGGATCACTTTGTGGCCGTCTTTATTGATGACATCCTCATATATTCCAAAACCCATGAAGATCATGAGCAACACTTGAGGCAGATACTCCAAAAGCTTCGTGAATATAAGCTTTATGCCAAGTTGAAGAAATGCAAGTTCTGGCTTGAGGAAGTAGCATTCCTTGGGCACGTGGTATAAATTCATGGAATATACATTGACCCAAAGAAAGATTGAAGCTATTCAAAGCTGGGAGCAACCTAAATCAGTGACCAAAGTACGTAGCTTTCTCGGCTTAGCTGGTTATTATCGGAGATTCGTAGAAGGGTTTCCTCGAATCGATACTCCACTAACTCAGCTGACTCGGAAAGATACAAAGTTCGGTTGGAGCGAGGAATGTGAGAAGAGTTTTTAAGAACTCAAGAGGAGACTCATTTCGAACCTCGCTCGGATAATACCATCCGGTTGAGAGGGATTTGTCATCTCTGATGATGCTTTGGGCAAAGGGTTAGGATGTGTTCTCATGCAACATGGGAAAGTCATAGCTTTATGCCTCACGACAACTCAAAGAATATGAGAGGAATTATCCTACTCATGATCTAGAGTTGGCAGCTGTTGTCTTCGCACTAAAGATTTGGAGGCATTACTTGTATGGGGAGAAAGTGGGGATCTTTACGGATCATAAAAGCCTCAAATATTTCTTCACTCAAAAGGAACTCAACATGCGACAACGACGTTGGCTTGAAGCTGTTGAAAGATTATGATCATACTATCCAATACCATCCCGAAAAGTTTAACGTGGTAGCTGACACATTGAGTAGAAGATCATATGCGAGTACGAGTGCAATATTGTCAACGCAAAGGCCCATTTTGTATGACTTGCAAAGGATGGAGATAGAGATAAAGACTCCAGGGACCCACGTGATGATGGCAAATATACGAGTAGAATCGACTTTAATTGATAAAATTAAAGCTGCTCAAATTACAGATCTGGAGCTGATGCGTATGAGGAAGAAAGTGCAAGAAGGTGCGATGCCGGAAGCAAGAATCGATGAAGAAGGAATACTTCGAGTCAACTCCAGACTTTGTGTTCCTAACGACCCTAATTTAAATTATAAAATCATGATGGAGGCGCACAACACACCGTTTGCAATCCATCATGGGAATACCAAAATGTATCATGATCTACGACATACATTTTGGAGGGCAATATGAAGAGAGAGATAGCACTGTTTATCTCAAGGTGTCTAACGTGTCAACGAGTCAAGGCGGAGCATCAAGTGCCAAAAGGTCCATTGCAACCATTTGAAATTCCAGAATGGAAGTGGGAGCACATTACCATGGATTTCGTTACCGGTCTTCCTAAAGTTTCTCAAGGTATAGATGCGATTTGGGTCATTGTTGATAGATTGACCAAGTCTGCTCATTTCTTACCGATCTGAAACTTATACACTTGAACGTCTTGCTCGTATGTACATAAACGAGGTTGTAAGATTGCATGGTATGCCAGTATCCATAGTTTTTGATCGAGGCCCAAGATTTACTTCGCGATTTTGGGTTAGTTTGCAAAAAGCTATGGGCACAGATTTACGATTTAGCTCGGCATATCATCCTCAGACGGACGGACAGTCGGAGAGGGCTATTCAAACTCTTGAAGATCTATTAATGCTCTGTGTCCTTGATTTCAAGGGAAGTTGGGACAAGTTCTTACCATTGGTGGAGTTTTCCTACAACAACAGTTATCAAGAAAGTATTGGCATGGCTCCATTAGAAGCGTTGCATGGAAGAAAGTGTCGTTCTCCAGTATGCTGGGATGAGGTGGGTGAAGCAACGTTGTTGGGACCAGAGTTGGTACGTATGACTACGAAAAAGATTCAAATGATCTGGCAACGTATAAAAATCTCACAAGATTGACAAAAGAGTTATGTTAATCTTCATCGAAAGGACGTGGAATTCGATATAGGAGATTATGTGTTGTTACGTTTTGCTCCATGGAAAGGAGTTACGAGATTTGGAAAGAGAGGAAAGCTCAATCCTCGATTCATCGGCACATTTTTAATCCTTGATCGAGTAAGAACTGTGGCCTATAGACTCGCTTTAGCGCCAAGTATGTCTCGTGTTCATAACGTTTTTCACATATCCATGTTACGTAAATATGTGGAAGACCCGAACCACATTATTGAGTTGGAACCGGACGAAATAGCGGAAGATTTGACGTATGAAGAGGTTCCTGTTCAAATCTTGGATAAGAAGGAACATATTCTACGCACCAAGGTTATACCTCAAGTCAAAGTTTTGTGGAGAAACCACGATGTTGAGGAAATGACTTGGGAGTTAGAATCTGAAATGAAATCAAGGTATCCTTAACTCTTTGACATACCAGGTATGTACCCTAAAATTATGCATAGTGTTTGCATAGTGCCTGCATAGTGTTTGCATAGTAAAATCTTTTATAAAGTTATTCGTTTTATTAGATTATAAATAGAATATATTATATTTTATTTAAAAGATTTTGCTTTAAATATGGACCGTCAGATTAAAGTAAATCAATCACGACCGTTCATGAGTTAGTTACTATGCATTCCATTTTTCTATAAATAGAAGCTCATTCATTCATTATTTTCTTACGAATTCACTTAAACTCTAGAGAGATAAACTATAGAGAGAAAGAAGAAAGTATTCTTCTACTTCACTACTTATATATCCAGTACTCTTCTTCTTAAGGTAGGGAATATTATTTGTTGTACTCGTAAGGGGTGTTATTCTTTCTTATATATGAAGAGAACTGTTGTTATTCCATTGCTTATTATTCTGTTGGAATAACCTGTATACGCGGTCTATCCTATACTTGGTGACATTCTTCTATTATTCCGTCTTCACTATTCTGTTGGAATATCATGTCTGTGCATTTTACGCCGGATCTGATTCCGTCTTTATTATTCTGTTGGAATATCATATCTGTGCGTTTTACGTCGAACCGGGTTCCGTCTTTATTATTATTACATTGGAATATCACGTATAAATGCGTTTTACATGGGACACGATTAAAATCTTATTAGTATTCTCATTGGAATAACACCGCATACGCGAAGTACCACATGCATGGTGATTTACATTGTTATTCCATTCTTTATTATTCTATTGGAACATCCCGCCGGTGCGTAATTTAAATCGATTTGGTTCCGTTATTTAGTATTCATTGGAATAACTCATATGCATGGGCACCGCATGCGTGGTGATTTCTTTTGTTATTCCATTCTTTATTATACTCAGTTGGTTAAAGTTTTGGCTTCTATACTCCATGAAATTAGTACAATATCCTTGATATTTGCGCTTCATCCAGTATCTTTTCATGGAAATATTCTTCTGATCCTTCTTGAATTTTACTCTACAAAGCAGTATCATGTTGGCAATTTGGACATTAGTAGTTCTTGGACAAATTAATTCTTGAACTTGTTTTATTGAATTCTTATATCATTGTCATCGTCCTCATGTTTATATTATGTTGAAAGTCATCTGTGGCCTGTAGTGCATAGATGGACTTGGTATGATTATGACCAGGGATTATTCGGTTTAATTATGACCGAATTGTTACAAATGAAGTGGTAAAAGTCCTCGTTGGCCCGTAGTGCATTGATGGACAGTTGTTGGCATAATCATGACCATTAATGAATACACAAATATTCTTGGCCCGTAATGCATGGATAATTGTGGTTGTGATACTAAAGAATGTCCTTAGCCGTAGTCCAGGGGTGATTCGATGATGTGGAATATTTATTAAGCTGAGTCTCAGCGATAACAGTGATGAAAAACGTTTTTAATCATAAAAGATGGTAGATTTTATTTTCTACTTGACTCTTTTAATGGATTGCTTGTTCCGCTGCAGTTAAACTTGATGTCTATTATATTTTATCAGTTTAACATTGTTGGAGACTAATGATAATTTATTCTGCATTATCTTAGTCATAATATTTCTTCTTGGGCTAGTTGAGCTCACCCTTTCTTTCCTTTGTTCTCTTCAGGAAATGAGAATATAGCTGGGACGAGTCGGGGAACGGAGTGATGGTCCAAAGGATAGCATTAGTAGTCCTCACTATTCTGTGAAATAGTTTGATAATAATTGTAATTAGGACTCATTTTGAGTTTGCATAATCTCTAGTAGATAATATTTGTATTCGAACTAACAGTTTATGTTTTGTCATATTGTACACGACAATTGTATTAGTAAGTTGTATTTGAATCCTGTACCATATATCTGGCGACCCAAGATGGGTGATGTATACTTAATTTTGGGGGCGTCACATGCAAACTCAAAACCTAAGGGTTAGGTAAAGTGAGTTCCGAGAATTTTATGATCACGTATAATCATTAGGGTTATTATGCCTGAGAAATACGAGGATAATATTATTTATTATATGAGTATAGTAAGAAGATTAGTATGACGTATAATACGAATATCGTACGAACTACATACGAAGAAAATACGAGAATACGAGAATGAGATGCGTAGAATACGATTAGTCTTAATTGACTTTGAGTTCATGGACTTTGTAGAATCTAATTGGACTTGGATTATGTCAAGCCAGACGCTTTGTGAAATAAAGCCCAAGATAGGCCCAATAAGAATTAGGGTTAAGGCCCAAACCAAGAAAAGAAATCGCGGATCGAACCGATGGGTAAACGGATGGGTAAAACCAATGGGGCAACCCATGGGGTGACCCATGGGCAAGAGGGGCGGCCACTTGTCCACCAAGTAAGGGTGCTGGCCAAGTAAACTTGGTGGCTAAGTCTTGGAGGAGGTGGGAATAGTAAGGAGGTGGGGGGCGAAATGACTAAAATGCCCTTAGCCTTGAAATTCTATAAATAGGAAGCTTAAATCATTTATATAGGATTTTGAAAATCCTACATCTAGAAAAAGAGAGAGAGAGAGGGTTCGGATGAAGAGGGAGAAGGAACATGAACATGAACTATCGAATCGAAAGTGTTCATTGAAAGTAATATGCATACAAGCCAATCATGTTTGATGATAAACCATATACTTTGTAACTGTAAGACCCCGAAATTTTTTTAAATAAAAAGGAATTTCCTTTATTTATTATTTTGAAATAGTAAGGGTTGATTTGATTAATGTGGATAGTTAAGGGTTAAATACGCAAATATTTCAAAATAAGCAAGTGGTTATAAAATATTCATTTTTGTCGGGGAATATTCGTTTGGTCGTGGAATATTCGTACTGTCGGAGAATATTAAATACTGACGGTAGCGACCATGTGTGGGCCCCATAATGTAAAAAGCGATTGGATGAGGAAAGCGACAAAGTTTGGGTGGTTATAAATAACTTGGCGTAGTTATTCACAATTAAGATTGTTGGAATACCCGGTGGTTAAAAAATCTGATGTCTGGCGTGGTTGCCGCGATAGCTTTACGGTATTGCTGATATTGTTGAATTATTGATTAAATGCGTAAGAAGGCACTACTCAATAATTGTTACGGTGAATTTACCGCTCAATAGTTTATTTTATTGATTCAATAATTCTTTGCGTTGGTATTTTATATTATTCTTTGTTTGATAATTGTCACTACACAATATTTCCCATTATCGGATCAATAATTCATATTATTTGAATAATATTATTAGATAACATTATTGGAAATGTCTAGAAAGTTCTCGTCTAAGGAGAGGTTTGGTCACCTAATTGCGCCAAGAAAGAGAGATTCTTATTGGAAAGCCCCCTCTTTCACAGGAGCTACTTTGGTTATCATAATTGTGATTACGTAATATTATTTGTGAATAATTAATTATTGATTCATATGATAAAGAAATATTTATTTTATGTGGATATAAATGATGGATTTATTTATGTGGTTATTAATGAAGGAATTAATCTTTGAGATGTTTTATTTGTATTTTTGTCGGATTGGAGGTATTAAAAGATCAAATCGGTGTTATTACAGCTTTATTGTGTGAGTTATAATTTTTAATCCAACCGTTGGATTGTGGTAATTTTTGGGTATGTTATACATATATAAGTTGAGTATATGTCTACAAATTTTGAACCGTTAAAAATGAACGAATGATTTGTTGTGAATTTTAAGAGGTGTCTGATTCAGAAATTAGGTTATAAATGATTTTGGTGGAAAATTCTAGAATTGAGTGGGCCCAACTTGTGGTTGGTGAAGAAATGTGCTGAATTTTATTTCAAATGTGGTGGGTGGCAATAGTAGCGGGTAAAGCCATCAGGTAGCAGGTCAAATCTGCTTCGGCGGGCTAACATTTTCCTATAAATAGAGGGCTAAGTTAGAATTGAAAATCACACCGAAACAAAGTTTTCTCTCTCTCTCTATATTATTGAGCGTATTTTGTGAGTATTTAGATACTTTGAGAGTTTCTTTATTGATACAAGTTTCATTCAAACATCACTTGAGACCTTTCCTTAGAAATCTTGATTCTTTGAGGTAAGGGATATTATTTTTTTTTTCGTAATGATATTATTTTTTCAATATCATTATCTTTGAAATGTTGATCTGAAGTTTTTATCAAATTTGGAACTTTTTCATGTCGGGGTTACTATTCATGAGTTACTATTCACGAGTTACTATTCATGAGTTACTATTCACGAGTTACTATTCACGAGTACTATTCATGAAGCGTGAAAATGTTTTTTGTGGAATTTCTATCTTTTGGTGTCGGAGTTACTATTCACGTATACGGCACTATTCACGTATACGGCACTATTCATCGAAAAATAAAATTTCTTCTTTTCGTCCAAAACATCTATTCTGGATACTAGCTTTGATTGTATCCATGTTTTGATCATTCTTGAATTTTACACCACTATGATTATTTTTGAGGTATTTTTGGACGTGGATAAAACCAAGTATGAATCCTTAATCCTTAATCCTTGTCATTTTGTTTCACTGGATTCGTTCTTTAAAAATATTTTTCATCATCCTCAGTCTTAAATGATGATATTATTGAATATCTTTGGCACGTGTAGTAGTGCAAAGATGAATGATTCGAAGAAGAATATCTTTGGCTGTAGAGCAAAAGATGAGCGGTGTTTAAATGAACATGACCGGTGATGAATATCTTTGGCCTTTAGTGCAAAGATGAGCAGTGTTGAGATGAACATAATGGATTGATGAATATCTTTGGCTGTAGTGCAAAGATGAATATTTGATTTGAGATGAATATTGATTGATGTTACTGAGGATAAAATATTGATGATGGTATTAAATTCATAGATTATAGTAGATTTCATTCTCTACGTAACTCTTCTATGAATTATTATTTTCATTGCGAATATTGATCTGAAACTTGTTGTCTATTGTATTCTATCAGATTTTTCCCTGTTGGAGACTAACGATAATTTGTTGTATATTATCTTAGTCATAGTATTTTTTACTGGGCTAGTTGAGCTCACCCTTTTCCTTGTTGTTCCATTTTTCTTCTCAGGAGGCGAGAATGTAGCGAGTACTAGTCGGGGTATGGAATGAAGGTTCTAGAGAGAGTTGTTTAGTAGTCCTCACCATTTTTGTAAAATAATGTATCAATAAATGTGATGGGGATTTATTTGAGTATAGATATTGTCTAAAAGATAATATTTGTATTTAAACTCACAGATTTCTTGTTGTAATAATAAAGTTGTAGTTGTTTACTGTACCATGTATTTGGCGATTTCGAGAATGGGTGTGGTGTATACCTATTTTGGGCGTCACGGTTAATATCGAGCTTAGGGATATGATCTCTGGCGGAGATGGGGAATAGAACTAGGAGGGAGAGCGAGTAAAACCTTCGCTAGTGTGTCCTACCTAAGCTTATTTGTTAGTTGGTCGATATATAGGGATATTATGTGATTGATTTCCTTAATTAACCCTTGTTTTATGGCAAGATTTGAGAATGTCGTGAGAATATTAACAAATGGAGTAAATGAGACCGTGGAGATGCACATGCTTAATAACGAGGAGGAGAGCGTGCAACAGTGTGGCAATGTACCTCCGTGAATAACACACTTGAAGCGAGATGATGAGCGAGGGGATGTTTAGAAGCTTTTTGCAGTTCATGCAAAATCAGACGAGGGAGACTCGTGTTCAAAATATAGGAGGAGATGATAGCAATTCACGGGTGGTCACAGCCAAGAAGTTCAAAGAGTTGGGACCACCAGAATTTAAGGGAAAGCCCGATCCGATCATGGCGGAAACATGGGTCAAACAAATTACCAAGATATTCGATGTCTTGGGATGCACAGAGGAACAGAAGGTTCCATTCGCTACCTTTATGTTCCGTGGCGAGGCAGATTACTGGTGGGAATCTGTGAAGCGTACCCATCCAGTACACTTTCAAAGATGTCATGGGAGAGCGTTTGAAAGCAGTTCAATGACAAGTACTTCCACGAAAGTATTACGTCATATGAAGGAAGTAGAGTTTATTAGACCGGGCGAGAATAACATGGCGGTGTCCCAAAGACGAGGCGAAGTTCGCGGAGTTATCGAGTTTGCACCTCATTTGGTGGAGAATGAGGAGAACGATGACGCGGATGTTTCGAGAGGTTTGAAACCCGGCGATACGTCGATATCTCATTCTCATAAATTTTCTCTCTATTCGGATGTTGTCAGCGGGGCTCGGTTGTTAGAAGCGAGATAACGAAATGTACGTTCAACCGAGGGACCATAACCGAGGATTTTCTAGAAGATAGCGATCATCGAATAACGATAACCAAACGGAGAAAGAAGAATACTTGGACAAAAGCGGTAACCACTCTGGTGGTAATCGTGGCCATGAAAATAGAAGAAGCGAGTCGGGAGGAGATTTTAAAGAGGAGATTCAACAACGACCATGTGAAGGCGTCGGCGCAAAGATGTAACTGGTTCCAAGGAGGAGAAAGACCATCGGTCGTATATGCTATAAATGCGGAAAGAGGGACATATCGGTCAAGCGCATCACAACAGTTCAAGGTATGCTATAATTGTGGAAAAGAAGGACATATCGCTCGAGATTATACAATATCGAAACCAGATCCAGTGAGGAATGGTGACTCGAAAAGATGTCGAGAAAAGTCAAAGTCAACGATTCTGGAAGGCGTTTGTCGTGGCCGGGTAAAAATACGAGGAACGAACGAAGTTAGCACAGGTTAGTTAATTATAAATTCTTGCGAAGTTTATACCTTACTAGAATCCGGTTCTACCCATTTCTTTTATTTCTCTTGCTTGCGCTCAGCGTTTGAACTTGACTACGGAGAAATTAGACTTTGACCTATTTATGGAGAATCAGTTAGGAGAAACTTTCATTACATCTGTTGTTTAGAAATCTTGTTTGATTCGAGGTTGGCACTATCACATTACACTGTTAACCTTATTTCTATAGAGATATTTGCTTTTGATGTGATTTTAAGGTTAACTACTCATCATGCCAAATTGATTGCTTTTGTAAGGTTGTTAGTTTTCATATTCCTAAGCAACTTTGTTATTCAATTCAAGCAATCAAACCATTGTAGTCAAACATTTTCATATCAAGCCATGAAGTCATTCGTTTATTACGGATGTCAAGTTTTCTTAGCCCATGTTATGGATTTGAATAAAGACACGTCAGATTTGAATAATATTCTTGTTGTTATTGATTTTTCCTGACGTATTTTCTGAAGAATTTCTTGGCTTACTCCCAAAGCCTGATATTAAATTTTATATCGACTTTGAACCCGGTACAAAACTCATTTCTAAAATCTCATATCGAATGGCTCCTATTGAACTTCAGGAGTTAAAAATTCAACTATAGAATTTGGTACCTGAGCCTTTATCTTGTGACTTCCTTTGTGGAATTCACTAAGCGAACTCTCTGTAGTAGGGCGCCATATTCGATGCGATAGTAAAGCGATAGGTGTCATTGTGACGTCTTTATCCAAGATTGGGATATGAGTCACGGTTGAGAGCAACCTAAGTCGATGAATCGAAATACGTAGCTTTCAAGCTTAGTTGGTTATTATCGGAGATTCGTTGAAGGATATTCTCGAATCGCTATTCCATTATCATGGTGACTCGTAGAGATACAAAATTCGAATGGAGCAAGGAATGTGGGAAGAGCTTGAAGAACTCAAGAGGAGACTCATTTCAAAGACATGTTACGACCATGCCATCACGGAAAAGCGAGCGTGGTAGGCGGCGTGTTGAGTAGAAGATCGTATACAAATGCAGTACGATATTTTCAAAGACTAATTTAAGTATAATTTACAAATAATAGAGATGGAGATGAAAACTCTAGGTACCCGTGATGATATCTGAGTATAATCGACTTTAATCGATAAAGTTAAAGTTTATTCAAGCCACCCACCCAGGAGGTGATGCGTATGAAGAAGAAAGTACAAGAAGGAGCTATTCCTAAGCGAGAATTAATGAAGAAGGAATACTTGAGTCCACTCTAGACTTTGTGTTCCTAACGACTACGATTTGAAGTACAAGATTATGATGGAGGCACACAATACACCATTTGCAATCCATCTGGAAGTACTAAAATGTATCGTGATCTTGACATACATTTTGGTGGAATAATATGAAGAGAGAGATTGCAAAGTTTATCTCGATGTGTTTAACTTGCTTAACGTGTAAAGGCGGAGCATCTAGTACCTAAGGGTCCGTTGCAACCACTTGAGATTAGGAATGGAAGTGGGAACACATTACCATGGATTTCGATTACGGGTCTTCCCTACGGTTTCTCAAGGCATCAATGCTATTTGGGTTATTGTTGATAGATTAACCAAATCTGCTCATTTCTTGCCGAATCGGAGACTTATTCCTTGAGCGTCTTGCTAGTATATACGTAAATGAGATTGTGAGGTTTCATGGCATGCACTGTATCCATAGTTTGGATCGTGACCCAAGATTCACTTCAAGATTTTGGGTTAGCTTGCAAAAAAGCTATGGGCGCAATTTACGATTCGATTTGGCATACCATCCTCAAAGCGGATGGGCAATCGAAGGACTACTCAAACTCTTGAAGATATATTAAAACTCGTGTCCTAGATTTCAAAGGAAGTTGGGATAAGTACTTGCCATTGGTGGAATTCTCATACAACAATAGTTATTAAACAAATATAGGCATGGTTCCATTGAAGCATTATATGGACGAAAATGTTGTTCTCGATATGTTGGGATGAGGTGGGTGAAGCAACATTGTTGGGACCCGAGTTAAATGCGATATGACTACCGAAAAGATCCAAATGATTCGACAAGCGTATACAAGCGGCACAAGATCGACAAAAGAGTTATGCGGATCTTCATCGAAAGGACGTGGAAATTTAATGTAGGGGATCATGTATTGTTGCGAGTTGCTCCATGGAAGGAGTTACAAGATTTGGGAAGAGAGGAAAGCTCAATCCACGATTTATTGGTCCATTTCAAATTCTTGACCGAGTAGGAAATGTAGCCTATAGATTTGCGTTACCTCAGAGTATGTCTCGTGTTCATAATGTGTTTCACATATCATGTACTTCAGTAAATATGTGAAAGACCCGAACCACGTTATAGAGTTAGAAACCAGGACGAGATAGTAGAAGACCTAACGTATGAGGAGGTACTGTCAAGATTTTGGATAGGAAGGAGCATGTCCTACGCCAGCAAAGGTCATACCACAAGTTAAAGTTTTATGGAGGAATCATGCTTTATAGAGGAAATGACACGGGAATTGGAAGCGTAAAAGAAAGCGAGGTATCCTCACCTTTTGAAACACAGTATCGTCACGTCAATTTCGAGGGACGAAATTTCATAAGGAGGGAGGTTGTAAGACCGAAATTTTTTTAAATAAAAAGGAATTTCCTTTATTTATTATTTTGAAATAGTAAGGTTGATTTGATTAATGTGGATAGTTAAGGGTTAAATACATAAATATTTCAAAATAAGCAAGTGGTTATAAAATATTCATTTTTTGTCGGGGAATATTCGTTTGGTCGTGGAATATTAAATGCTGTCGGGGAATATTAAATACGAATGACAGTAGCATGACCATGTGTGGGCCCATGTGAAAGCGATTGGATGAGGAAAAGCGACAAAGTTTGGGTGGTTATAAATAACGGCGTAGTTATTACAATTAAGACTGTTGGAATACCCGGTGGTTAAAATACGATGTCTGGCATTGGTTGCATAGTAGCTGCGGTATTACGCAGTATTGTTGAATTATTGATTAAATACGTAAGAAGGCACTACTCAATAATTGTTACTGTGAATTCTTGTTCAATAGTTTATTTTATTGATTGATAATTCTTTGCGTTGGTATTTTATATTATTGATGTTTCAATAATTGTCACTACTACTGATAATTCCCATTATCGATTAATAATTCATATTATTTGAATAATATTATTAAATAACATTATTATTGGCAATGTCTAGAAAGTTACATCTAAGGAGAGGTTTGGTCACCTAATTGCGGCGCCCGAGAAGGAGAGATTCTTATTGGAAAGCCCCTCTTTCTGAGGAGCGGCACTGGTTGTCATAATTGTGATTACGTAATATTATTTGTGAATAATTAATTATTGATTCATATGATAAAGAAATATTTATTTTATGTGGATATAAATGATGGATTTATTTATGTGGTTATTAATGAAGGAATTAATCTTTGAGATGTTTTATTTGTATTTTGTCGGATTGGAGGTATTAAAAGATCAAATCGAATTGTTATTCTGACTTTATTGTGTGAGTTATAATTTTTAATCCATAGTTGGATTGTGGTAATTTTTGGGTATGTATATACATATATAAGTTGAGTATATGTCTACAAATTTTGAACCGTTAAAAATGAACGAATGATTTGTTGTGAATTTTAAGAGGTGTCTGATTCAGAAATTAGGTTATAAATGATTTTGGTGGAAAATTCTAGAATTAAGTGGGCCCCACTTGTGGTTGGTGAAGAAATGTGCTGAATTTTATTTCAAATGTGGTGGGTGGCAATAGTAGCAGGTAAAGCCATCGGTGTGTCAAGTCGAAATGCCTTGGCGGGCTAACATTTTCATATAAATAGAGGCTAAGTTAGAATTGAAAATCACACCGAAACAAAGTTTTCTCTTTCTCTCTCTATATTATTGGCGTATTTTGTGAGTATTTAGATACTTTGAGAGTATTTTTTCAATTACAAGTTTCATTCAAACATCACTTGAGCCTTTCCTTAGAAATCTTGATTCTTTGAGGTAAGGGATATTATTTTTTTAAGTAATGATATTATTTCTTCAATATCATTATCTTTGAAATGTTGATCTCAAGTTTTATCAAATTTGGAACTTTTTCATGTCGGGATTACTATTCATGAGTTACTATTCACGAGTTACTATTCATGAGTTACTATTCACGAGTTCTTATTCACGAAAGTACTATTCATGAAGCGTGAAAATTTTTTTGTGGAATTTCTATCTTTTGTGTGTGAGTTACTATTCACGATATACGGCCACTATTCACGATACTCTGACACTATTCACGTATCGGCACTATTCATCGAAAAATAAAATTTCTTCTTTTCGTCCAAAACATCTATTCTGGATACTAGCTTTGATTGTATCCATGTTTTGATCATTTTTGAATTTTACACCACTATGATTATTTTTGAGGTATTTTTGGACGTGGATAAAACCAAGTATGAATCCTTAATCCTTAATCCTTGTCATTTTGTTTCTCTGGATTCGTTCTTTAAAAATATTTTTCATCATCCTCAGTCTTAAATGATGATATTATTGAATATCTTTATTTTGTAGTGTAAAAGATGAATGATTTCTGAAGAATATCTTTGGCTGTAGTGCAAAATGATGAGCAGTGTTTAAATGAACATGACCGGTGATGAATATCTTTGGCCTTTAGTGCAAAGATGAAGCAGTGTTGAGATGAACATGACCGATTGATGAATATCTTTGGCTTTGTAGTGCAAAGATGAATATTTGATTTGAGATGAATATTGATTGATATTGAGGGGATAAAATATTGATGATGAATTTATTAAATTCATAGATTATAGTAGATTTCATTCTCTACGTAACTCTTATATGAATTATTATTTTCATTGCGAATATTGATCTGAAACTTGTTGTCTATTGTATTCTATCAGATTTTTCCTGTTGGAGACTAACGATAATTTGTTGTATATTATCTTAGTAGTAGTATTATTTTTTTGGGCTAGTTGAGCTCACCCTTTTCCTTGTTGTTCCATTTTTCTTCTCGGGAGGCGAGAATGTAGCGAAAGTACTAGTCGGGGTATGGAATGAAGGTTCTAGAGAGAGTTGTTTAGTAGTCCTCACCATTTTGTAAAATAATGTATCAATAAATGTGATGGGGATTTATTTGAGTATAGATATTGTCTAAAAGATAATATTTGTATTTAAACTCACGATTTCTTGTTGTAATAATAAAGTTGTAGTTGTGTTTGTACCATGTATTTGGCGACTCGAGAATGGGTGTGTGTGTATACCTATTTTGGGGCGTCACAAGAATAATCTTATTCATTTATTAATAAAAATATCAATTTATTAAAGGCTTTTAATTATCTACATGATGTTTGTTTTATAATATGTGATAAACCCATAGTTTTAAGCAATGCTTTTAGAATAATGATGATGATCATTCTAATGAGATCTAAATTCTTAGAAAGCTTAAAAACTAAAATAGTTCCCAATCATTGGATTACTAAATTGGGGATTAGTAAATCCGGATAGATTGGTACATACGTTGCTTGCTCGTTGGATGAGGATGATTGATCTCATGATCATTTGTGTGGAGACACTAAAGCAAGTATGTAGGTGCTTATTAGAGAATAAGTTCATTTGAGCGTGGCTCGCTAAGGAATACCTAATGGAGTTTTATTTGCTGTCAATAGGAATTCAGTAGTGATAGTAGTCAAGTAATCCTTGGACTTGAGATCATCATAGTATCTTGTGTATGATGAGTTATACTTTGACTTATTCCTTAAGACCCTTAGGGTATATCAAAGGGTATGCTTGGGTATAATAAGTTGTACATGGAGATAATGTATGATCGATAAAGAATCTACCACTTCTAATAAAAGAAGAGAAATGTCTATGTGATTCGATAAATGACAACCCGGTAGTCCTTGGCAGGGTAGAATGAAATTAGAAAGGAGTTTCTAATTTGCATTATTTGGAGTTGTGCATTTAAGGATCGAAAATACATATAATTAAATAAAATAAGACTTGTGATGTAATTCCATATCTTATATTTAATTGGGACATTGTATGGTGGAAGGATTGAATTATGCAGTAACTATTTACTCAAAGGTTCTTTAATGATTAATGTTGAAATCTATATTATCCGGAAAGTCGTTGATCGCTAGGGGAGGCTTATCCCTATTGTAGAATAAATATTATTTATTTAAATAATTTAATTGTTTAATTTATTTATTTAAATAAGATTAGAATTGTTCTAATTGATTTATTCACAATAGGTTTAATATGGAGAACCTAAAGGTCACACCATAAAAGGAAGAATAATTATTTAAGAAGTTAATGGCATAATCGTAATAATATGTTATGTATATTTAATTTAATCTATATTTGATAGAATAAATTAAATAGCTTAATATTTATTATTTAATATTTTAGAAATATTAAATATAAATTAATAAGAGGAGTCTTATTAATATTATTACAATTATTATTATTTTAATTTCTAAAAGAGTTTAGAAATTAATTTAATATAAGTACTCTCATTTATTCCTAATTGGATTAGGAAGGAAAATTAGTTAAAGGAGTTTAATTAATTATCCCTAATAAGATTAGGGAGCTTAATTAATTAAAAGAATTTAATTAATTAAATAAAACCCAATTCCTTAATTGTTAAGATGGGTTGCCCACATCTATAAATAAGAGGAGTCTTATTATGGGTGGTGGGGGTTGTTGATTTTTAAACATACGACATAATTCCAATTGTTGGGAGAGTACACCTTTCTATAGAGATAGAAAACTAGGGTTGAGCCAATATCCCTTCTTCTTGAATCATTATTATTCCTTGGTGGATCACCTCAGAGGCCAAACATATGGGTGGCTAACGTTGATCAAAGGAAGAAACAAAACCCGGTGGATTCAAGTTGAGCGAAAGGATTTGGAGGTGAACTTGTACACGAGGAAGCTTCGATCTTCAAGGGTATGATTTTATTCTTTATCTTTTCGTTTAATTAATAATTGTGCATAAAGGGTGATCAGGGTATATGGTTTGTAAAATTTTTAAACTCGATTTTACACGCTCGCTTAATTTTGTGCAATTTGATTGCGCCCATGAATATTACAAACCTAACGGTGGCATCGAGCCAAACCTTTATACTGAATTATTAATTGTTGATTTGATATGTATGTTGATATGTGTTTAGAACAATTTAATTGGGCATAATTTAATTGTATAAAATTTTTAATTAAAAAAAAAAGGTGTCATTGAATCAATAAGACATGTACGAAAAAAAAAAAAAAAGCTGCTTTTTTTTTTTAGATTCAAATATGACGAAAAATCAAGCGTAAAGGAGAGAATTTTATTTTTTTGGAAGCATGTGATCCTACTTTTTTTTTTTTTTTAAAGTTGATTCATGGATTATTTTTTTGGAAAAAGTTGGTTCTCATTGCTTTACCCCCCACGCGTGGTTGGTTAGCATAAGGGACATGCAAGGATTTAAAAGGTTGATCGTGGGTAACCAAGGAAGAGTAGGAATAGATTATATATATATATATATATATATATATATATATATATATATATATGATTACTATATATATATATATATATATATATATATATATATACATATATATATAATATATATTTTAATATATACGGATATATATATATATATATATATATATATATATATATATATTATATAAGTATATATATATATATATATATATATATATTAATTATTTTATAATTAAAATAAAAAATTATTTTAATATTAAAATAAAAGGTTTATTTTAATCTTAAAATAAAAAGTTTATTTTAATTTTAAAATTGAATTTCATATTAACTAATTAGAGTTGGAATTGGATTCTATGATAACTAATTGGAGTTGAAATTAGATTTTATTTTTCCTTAAATAAAGGAGTTTATTTAGATATGAAATAAGATTTCATATTATTCAAAATAAAAGAGTTTATTTGTGAATAGGAAATAGAATCCTAATTTCCTTAAATAAAGGAGTTTATTTAGATATGAAATAAGATTTCATATTATTCAAAATAAAGGAGTTTATTTGTGAATAGGAAAGAATATCCAAGTGTTTCCTTTAATAAAAGATTTTTTTCATGGAATTGGATTTCATAATTAATTAAAATAAAAGAGTTTATTTTAATTAAAGATTTTTTTTTATATGAAATTGGATTTCATAATTAATTAAAATAAAGGAGTTTATTTTGATTAAAATTTTGATTAAAATAAAATAGTTTATTTTATTCAAAATTGGATAAATTAAAATAAAATAGTTTTATTTTGATTTAAATTTGGATTAAAATAAAGGAGTTTATTTTGATTCAAAATTAGATTTTATACTAACTAAATTTGCCCATTAAATGATATCAATATATATATTGAATGTTTATTATTCATAAGATGAATGTTATTTATTGATGCATATGATGATGTGTATGATAATAAATGAGATTGATTATGGACTATTGACCAATGCGATTGGATTTTATTTTAGTTGGATGCATGAATGTATGGGTTTTATTAAATGGGGTCTGCGTACCTCGTCTTCTCTAATTTTTTTTAATGTAAATTCTATCTCTCTCCTATGTACTTTCCCTCGATCACGATCAAGGTTTCTATTTATTTTAAATAGTTTTGTAATAGGAATAGTTAGAATTAATTTTGAAAAATTGGAGATCAAGGAGCAAGGAGCGTTTGAAGACCCGATTTGTAATGGAGCCGGGTTTAAATGTAATAGTTATATTTAAATATTATTTCTTGCACCCCTGGGGGGTTTGACCTTTTGGTTCACTTGGTGGCTCTAGTGAACCAAACTAGAATAAAAGTCCATAATCAATCCGGGTAGAATATAGTATTCTATATGTGCATGCTTATACTATATATATTATATATTATGCAAACATGCTTCGCATGTTCATTAATATGACGCATATTTTATATATATGTAAATGCATGCGCGCTAAACAAGATGAGACAAATTAATAACAAACCCCTCAATTTTTATATTAAGTCCTAAGCGTTCAAAGATATTTGGAATATCGAGCGTCAGCCTTCTAAAGCATGATAAAATTAATAGAGTATTAAATATTTAATATGAGTTTGTTGTGTCACACCACAAGGCAAGTATTAAGTATTTAAGATGTTAATTTATCACATTTGATGCTTATAAAGAAAATTGAACAATATTGTTTTGTTGTGTCACCACAAGGATGATATTTTCTTTTTTGAATATATGGAGTGCTAGGTTGGACTTAACTTGGATAATTTTGATTCGGATGTGCCACCACTTGATCAAAATAATCTCAGAGGCAAAAGACAAGGAGTTGCATAGTTGATGTAATTGGCAAAAGTTGTCTACCTATTTATTTATATATAGTTTGTTGTGTCACCACAAGGCTATATACATTTGAAATGGGATCCTTATTCTCACTAGCAAATCTTTAATTAGATTTTCTTAGAACTATATAAGTGAGGTAATATAGTTTGAAGAAAATAGTGGGAGATACCAATTTAAAACAAGACCTAATTTATTTTGGTAATTAATAAAAGAATGTATGTTAAAATGTTGTTAATTACAAATTCATTTTTGAGAATTTTACAACGTCTAAAATTACTATCATCTGCGAAGCATATTAGATGCTAAATTAATCGACAAGAAGTACTCGGATTGGTTAAGGAATTTGAGAATAGTTCTCATAAATTTGAAAAAGCTATCTTATGTCCTTAATGTCGCCTATCCCCGCAATGGTTGTTGCGATAATGCCTCTACGAGGAAGAGATTGCTACTTTTAGAAAGTGGCAAGATGATGCACTGATTGGCTCAATGCATCATGCTCGCATCCATGAGTAACGAGCTCAGCGTCAACATGAAACTATGGATGCTCCTACTATATTCCCGCACATCAAGTAGTTGATGGTGAAAAGTAGGGATGATAGATATCGGATATCTAAGGAGCTCTTAGATCTAGAATGACCGGATGACACTCTGAAGATGGATAAAAGTACTTAACATTATCAATTTGATTGATCAATTAGGACAACGAGTTTTGTCATGGATGGAGAGTTGAGCCAAGATTTGATCTTGCACTCACTCCGGACTCTTTTCACAATTGTTGTGAATTTTTCATATAAACAAGCTAGATATAAACCGTTGATTTGCTTAACATGTTGAAAAATGATGAGAGTCACTTTCAACCAAGAAAGATCAAGTCTTCTTGGTAGGGGCCAAAGGATCTTACGAAAAGAAGAGCGATTCAAAGAAGGTAAATAGAAAGGCATAAACAAAGGATAATAAGAACAAAATCGATCACGGATAGCAAAGGAGCTTGCTTCCACTGCAATAAGCCAGACTTTGGAAAGAAAGCTGCGAGAAGCATCTTGCAAAGGTTAACCAAAGAAGCTTAGTGAAGTTTTGGTTATAAATACAAATTTGTTCATGATTTAAAATAAATTTTCTTTAAGTCGAGGTTCTACTTGGGTATTGGATACCGACTTTGGTTATCATAAATATAGATTTATGAAGGACCAAGCGTAAGTAGAAAGCTAAACAAATATAAGTAATCCTATGTGTGGAAAATGAAGCAAAGGTTGCTACATTAGCCATAGAAACTTATAGTTTAGCAATGCCTATGAGCAAGTCTATTAAGTCGATAAGTTGTTATTGTATTCCGATTCTTGTTAAAAATATTATTTCCATTTTATTGTTGGACAATAAAATTTTTGGTATTATAATTAAGAACAATTGTTGTTCTATTTATAATAATAATGTTTTGTATAGAAATGGAATATTACTTAATAAATTTTGTATACTTGACTTACATGAAAATAATTTTGCATATTGAACAAATTAGTATAAGAAAAGGAGATGATCATTTAAAGAGTTAAATGTATGTATTTGAAGAAATACAAGTGTGAATTATTTGAAAGGTTCAAAAAAATTGAAGTGAAACAAATTGAAAAAGTATTAAGATTCTTTGATTAGATCAAGGAATAAATACTTGTGCAATAAGTTTCTAAATCATCTCAAATGGTTTTCTCATAATGGAAACATCACGATCTGTGATAATTGATTGATGTACCTTGTTGGACATAGTGCGGTCCATAATGATTTTCTGACATTCCAAAGTATCCTTCAGGGTTATGTCCTAGAAATAAATTTGCATATCTACGGAAAATGGTAACCTCAAAATCCTACCCCAAGACTCCATAAAAGTTATGGATGGGGAGGATTCCTAATCTTAAGTATGTTAAGATAAGGGGTTGTCAAATTATGTGAAAAAGGTTTTAAAGGATAAGCTTGGGACAAGATTTTATAAGTGTCGATTTGTGGGACATCCTAAAATAAGTTTAGGGTATCGTTCTATAATCCTACATAGCAAAAGGTGTTTATTGCAAAAACACGCTACCTAAGATAAAGGTGTTTATCATTAAAAAGGGCTAGTGGGAGGATTATAGATCTTGAAGAGTTCATGATCCACAAAACACTATAAGTCAAATAAGAGGAACCTGTAGATAGACCTATTGTACCACAACCAGATCGTAAATCGGAATAGTACCAAAGATACCTAGGAGGTATGGATTCATCATGGATGATGATGATGAGATACACATCATAGTAAGATGATGATCCGAGTTACATTCGATGAGGTAAGACTTCTAGTGTGTACAAAAGGGTCAGTGGGAGCGTCGTGAAATTTCTAGTATTATATGTTGATATACTACGGATGAGGAATAACATACCAATGCTACAATCAGTAAAGATAAATTTGTCTAAAAATTCCTCCATGAATGATTTGGGAAGAGTATCTTAATTGGGGATAAAATCTATATAGATAGATTCAAGAGGATGCTCGACTTAACCCAAGGAATGTATATTCATTTAATGCTAAAGTCGTTTAGCATGGCAAACTCCAAGAGTTGTCTCATGTTGATGAGCTATGGAGTGTATCTCTCTTAATAGTCCCGAAAGACTCCAAAAGAGAGATCACATGAGTAACTATCATGTATGCAATGAAATATACAAGACCTGATGTTGATCAGTCATATTATGGAGAAGTTCACTATGAGTCAGTGAAAAACATCTTAAAATGCTTACTTAGGCACTAAGGATGTGATCATATTCATGGTGGGTCTCAATTAAAACTAGAGGGCTAACAGACTCAAGTTTTTGAGACAGACCAAGAGATGATGAAAAATCCACTTTAAGGTAAAGCGTTATCTTGAGCGAGTGGTGCGATGAATTGGAAAGGTTCCAAAGCAATGAAAGAGTTCTTTGGTTTAGTGATAAAGACAAAGTATATAGTCGTAAATGAAGGCGCAAGTTGATTGTTTGGATGATAAGTTCATTCTGAGAACTAGGAATAGTTCTAAGTCTCATCTTTGATCTAAACATGTGTTGTGGCACTTTCATTTGATTATAAGAATCATTGAAAGATGGGAAATCACTATAGAGATGGTGGACTCTCAAGAACAACATTACATATCCATTAACTAAAGCTTATCCAACAAGCGGGATAATCGTCACTTAGAGAAGAAGAGTATAAGATACTGATGACGATTGGCTTTAGTGCAAGTGGGAGATTGAAAGTAATATGCATACAAGCCGATCATGTTTGATGATAAAGCATATACTTTGTAACAATCTTATTCATTTATTAATAAAAATATCAATTTATTAAAGGCTTTTAATTATCTACATGATCTTTGTTTTATAATATGTGATAAACCCATAGTTTTAAGCAATGCTTTTAGAATAATGATGATGATCATTCTAATGAGATCTAAATTCTTAGAAAGCTTAAAAACTAAAATAGTTCCCAATCATTGGATTACTAAATTGGGGATTAGTGAATCCGGATAGATTGGTACATCGTTGCTTGCTCATTGGATGAGGATGATTGATCTCATGATCATTTGTGTGAGACACTAAAGCAAGTATGTAGGTGCTTATTAGAGAATAAGTTCTTTGAGCATTGGCTCGCTAAGGAATACCTAATGGAGTTTATTTCACTGTCAATAGGAATTCTGTAGTGATAGTAGTACAAGTAATCCTTGGACTTGAGATCATCATAGTATCTTGTGTATGATGAGTTATACTTTGACTTATTCCTTAAGACCCTTAGGGTATATCAAAGGGTATGCTTGGGTATAATAAGTTTATACATGGAGATAATGTATGATCGATAAAGAATCTACCACTTAATAAAGAAGAGAAATGTCTATGTGATTCGATAAATGACAACCCAAAGTAGTCCTTGGTTAAGGCGAGAATGAAATTAGAAAGGAGTTTCTAATTTGCATTATTTGGAGTTGTGCATTTAAGGATCGAAATACATATAATTAAATAAAATAAGACTTGTGATGAATTCCATGTCTTATATTTAATTGGGACATTGTATGGTGGAAGGATTGAATTGTCACGGTAACTATTTACTCAAAGGTTCTTTAATGATTAATGTTGAAATCTATATTATCTTGAAAGTCGTTGATCATTTAGGGAGGCTTATCCTATTGTAGAATAAATATTATTTATTTAAATAATTTAATTGTTTAATTTATTTATTTAAATAAGATTAGAATTGTTCTAATTGATTTATTCACAATAGGTTTAATATGGAGAACCTAAAGGGTCACACCATAAAAGGAAGAATAATTATTTAAGAAGTTAATGGCATAATCGTAATAATATGTTATGTATATTTAATTTAATCTATCTTTGATAGAATAAATTAAATAGCTTAATATTATTATTTAATATTTTAGAAATATTAAATATAAATTAATAAGAGGAGTCTTATTAATATTATTACAATTATTATTATTTTAATTTCTAAAAGAGTTTAGAAATTAATTTAATATAAGTACTCTCATTTATTTCTAATTGGATTAGGAAGGAAAATTAGTTAAAGGAGTTTAATTAATTATCCCTAATAAGATTAGGGAGCTTAATTAATTAAAAAAATTTAATTAATTAAATAAAACCCAATTCCTTAATTGTTAAGATGGGTTGCCCACATCTATAAATAAGAGGAGTCTTATTATGGGTGGTGGGGGTTGTTGACTTTTTAAACATACGACATAATTCCAATTGTTGGGAGAGTACACCCTTTCTATAGAGATAGAAAACTAGGGTTGAGCCAATATCCCTTCTTCTTGAATCATTATTATTCCTTGGTGGATCACCTCTAGAGGCCAAACATATGGGTGGCTAACGTTGATCAAAGGAAGAAACAAAACCCCGGTGGATTCAAGTTGAACGCGAAAGGATTTGGAGGTGAACTTGTACCTGAGGAAGCTCGATCTTCAAGGGTATGATTTTATTCTTTATCTTTTCGTTTAATTAATAATTGTGCATAAAGGGTGATCCGGGTATATGGTTTGTAAATTTTTTAAACTCTGATTTTACACGCTTCCGCTTAATTTGTGCAATTTGATTGCGCCCATGAATATTACAAACCTAACATTCATGAAATAGAAAAGCTAGCAAATCGCCGGCTTTGTCTAGCGGAAGAAAAATAAAGAAGAACGGTAATCCGAAACCTAGCTTCTAATAGATTTTCTTTAAGTTTTCTATGTTAAAACATAACTTAATGAGAATAAGAAATAGATAATGTTAGGGTTGATTTCATATGGTTGAAATCATGAGAAATAAAGAAAATAAGAATTTAAAGTTTAGTAAATAAATTTCTTAAGGAAGTATAAGATTCGTAATGAATTAGAACGATTTGAGTTGATGATATGAATAAGTAGGTGAAATAAGCAAGGAATGGTGTTCTATAACATCAAATTCCAATAAAAAGTGAAATCATAATCCAAAATATCGATTAAACTGAAGAACGAACGAAGAACACGAAGAACACGCGAAGACCACGAAGAACGTTGTTGATGGACAAATTTAAAACCATCGTAGGATAATTGTTGTTGATGGACAAGTTTAAAACCATCGTGTATAAGTTAGTTGCTTCTTTCTTGGTTAGGAACGGTAGAAACGTTCATGATGAACGGATTAAAACTTAGCTATAACGAAGTTAGGGCGAAAATTTTCATAAAAGACAAATGAGAATTAGAAAGTTAATAAATGAACCCGAAGGTGTGGGGTTTCATAAGAAAGTAAGAGAATATAGAAAACGTAAATCGTGGACTTAAGATCGAGCGATTTCTGAGTTCGGATGACCAAATTACTGACAAACAAACGAAGAGCGTTAAAAATGTAAAATGAACAAAGGGTGAAAATCAAGCCAATCGAATGACACATTAACGGATTTATAATGAATTTCTGCTCGAGGGGTATTAAAGTACGTAAGATAAGGAAGAGAATGGCTTTGGAACGACCTCGTTCCGAGTTATAACGAAGGAGTTATGAGATCGCGAATTAAGCATCTCAAAATTGAGTTAACACTTAGAGAAATTTTCTAGGGTTAGGGCGTGGCGGCGCGCTACCATCGTCCTGTGAAAGTGGCACAACAAAATGGGCCAGGGGTTGGGTTCTATAAACTCTACCAGAAGCGAGAGATAACGAAGGAGTAGCCACCCGCCAAGTGTTGAAAAAAAAGCAGAGATGAGCTCTCTGTTGCTTTCGACTCTTGGGGAAAAAAATAAGGAAGATAAATAATATAATATTCAACTAATGTATAGATTAAACTAGATTAAATGACAAAGAATATAAACGCGGGTTACGTAACCGATATCCGGGGACCGTAGTCGCGATGAACGAATGTGAGGGATTGCTATGGTTGTGATTCCTTAGACGTTGAGCGACGAGGGTAATAAACATGGGGTTCGTATAATGGATAACGAAAGTAAATAAGAGATGAATTATCAAGAAAGCCGTAAGGAATAAGAAATTGACTTAATCGAACATTATAGTTTAATAGTTCGTATGAGTTAAGAGAAGTTAGGTTGTGGTACAATCGTAACATTTGATGGTTGACATATGGGAACTGGGCTAAACAATTCCTTCAGAGAGCAAAGGTATATACAAAGCTGGCAACCGATCTAACTCACTGTGTGGGCAGTGTAGATGAGACGGGAACTTGTGTGTTGGTTGTTTGTGGAAAACCACTCAGAGTACCATAAGGACTACTATCAGAGAAGCGATGTGTGCTGAGTCCTAGAGTTTATAAAAAGAATATAAGAATATAAATCATCCAAGATGATGAACGTATGAGTAAGATATCTCCGTATGTCACAAAGCCGTAAATTGGTAAAGGAGGTTAGTCGCGTAAACTTATATTGTAAGAACATGAACTCTAAGAATTAATGTTAAGTAAACTAATGCGTAAGTTCAATATATGACTAATTGGTGTTTATGTTTTCTCCTTATGTGTTATATAGGAATTGGAATGAGCAGTTCAGTGTAAGTTGTAGTTGGGCGTAAGGCAAGTTTCCTAACTTCATTCATATTACATGAATGCTAGTTTCTTAAAGAAGTTATGTCTATGTGCGAATGTGCGATATTTGTACAATGTGGTAGAACGTATGAGGCCTTGAGCCACAATTTGAACACTTCGGTGTTTCTATGATATGCATTATTCTATGATTGAGCTGTTCAATACAAGTATGTTCTTTTTATACATGAACCGTTATTTTTAAGTCTGTGTTAATGATTCTAGCCAGATAGGATGTGTATGAAAAGGTAGAAGAATGAAAGAATTTCAAAGTAAAAATGACTGATGTTTTAAGATGATAGGAATCGAGACTATTCCTATTATTCAAGCTGCTTCATAACCTTTGTTCGGTTATAGAAGTTCTAAATAAATGTTTTAATTCTGAAGTTGTTTGTTCAACTGTTATGACTTGCGGGGCAATTGAATGCTCACACTTGCTTTAAATGAAAAACAATTTTCAGCAAATAAGGTTAGAAGAACTTAAGGATCCCATTAAGATCAAGCTGACGGTATCCAGATGAAGTGTCATTCAGAATGTGGTTGATCGAGAAGATCAAGTGAAGACTTTTAATGTAAAAAGATGAAATTGAATTATAGATTAGTTTAATGAACTATTATGTATCCTTGGTGGCGGATAAAAGTCACTCTTGTAAGATGAAATGAATAATGTATTTATTATTATTTGTAATGAAAAAGATTATTAAGTTTCCAAAACCTGGGATTTGAGAGTGTATATCATTATATTTTAGTATATAATGATGTATATTGGATGAAGGATGTACTCGTGAGGCATGAAATCTGGGTGTGAAGATAGACCGGATTTTGGGGCGTTACAAGTTGGTATCAGAGCTGATAGGTTATAAACCTTAGGTAGGAGTACCTAAGACTATAATCGTAGAGAGAAGGATAATAAGATCACCACGTGATCATGGTGATTCGTAGTAACAGATGAGTTGTTAAACGATGAATGATTTATAGCTTATGCTATGAATGAAGGGTACTATGAAGTAGTACGGGAAGAAGAACTTTGATTGAGTTATGAACTCTAATTAAGGTGAATCAAGAGGACATGGAAAGAGAAAGAATAGTTCTACAACTTTTATTCTTTGAGGATTAAAAGATTCGAGGTGGATCAATGTCAAAATTGAGCTTAATGTGGCTGGTATGTATTTGGCAAGCTGAAAATGCCAAGATTTGATCTCGGTTACATGATGAACGCATTGCCTTGACGCTTGAACCCTTATTCTTTGTTCCATGCATTCCTACCTTGTGTTGTCTTGTGATAGATTGTAAGCTCATATCTATGCAACGTACACGGCACCAATTGACTTGAACTCCAATGTAAGCATCCTCGGGTTGAATTCAGCTCAACTACTCGCAATCATTCATTGAACCCTTAGAACTCGAGTTGATTCATTGTTGATTGATGCGAGCCTGGTCAGGATGTTATCATTCCCCTCCTCTTGAAAAGGATTTGTCCTCAAATCTGGCATCCCCTCCTCTTAAAAAGGAGTTATCCACAAACCTGTCCCTACATAAAAACAAACTAAGTTAGTAGCATCAAGCAGATCATAATGTCAAAACTCAACTTGCAAATGCCATATATAAGCATCAAAAACTCCAACTCCCACTAAGAACATAGCAAAGTCGGACTTCTCTCCCGAATTGACAATTTGTAGACCAGTTACTCCCACTACCTATATAAACTAATCTACGATATACTAAAATAATCATGAATGCATAGTAAGAAATAATCTGAAAAGTCCTATATCCTCCTGGATCAAAAATCATCACGCGGAACTCTTCGTGTTGTAGATTCTCCCATTAATGAATCCCCAAATCAAAAGATAATCTAATGATCTCGTGATTAGACAAAATTTATAAGAAGGGGAGGTTGTAAGACCCCAACTTTTTGAATAAAGATTAAATTTTCTCGAAATATATTTTTGAATATTATGGTGTGGATTTGATATAATGTTATAGTTGTGGGTAATAATTATAAATTTTGCAAAGTACGCAAGTTGTTATATAATATTCGATTGGGTCGGGAATATTCGTTTTAACAGAAATATTCGCATACAACGACACAATCATTGGTGGACCCCATTAACGGAATTATTGTCGGATTGAGAAAAGCGACAAAAATACTTTATGAAAATAACGGCGGAAGTTTTACTGTTAATCGCTGTTGAACTACCGGTAGTAAAATACTGATGTCTGGCGTGGTTGCATAGTAGTAGCACAGTATTGATTATTGATGCTTACGTGAGAAGTCACTCGGTTATACTCAATTATTGCTACAATAATTGTTGTATCATATCTCTCGTATTATTGATTCGATTATCACATCATAGTATCATACGTATAATATGTTATTTTATTAAATCAATAATTGAGACGACAAAGTTATTCATATTATTAAATTATAATATTTACAATGTCTAGAAGTTACATCGAGGAGAGGTTTGGTCACCCTAATTGCGCGATAAGGAGAAATCCTTATTGGAAAGCCCCTCTTCTCTGAAGCGACACGGTTGATAAATATTGTGAGTTATAATATTAATGATGAATGCTATTCAAATTGAAGTTGTGTTAGGAGTTGAATTTGGAGAGCCTTGAACGTGATATTTGAGTCCCGAACGATGAAATTAGTAAAATAGTCTATAAACACAAAATTTTTCAGAATTCACTATTTGGTCAAAAAGTCAATAGTTGACTTTTTCGGGAAAAGTCAAACTTCAAAATTTCAAAATTTATATTTTTGATAAAAATGGTTTCATTATGTTGGAATTATTTGTGTTAGTGAAAATTGACAATTATTTCGATAATAATTGATGTCTGGAGGTTATATTGACCAATCGGGTATTTAACCGGATAAATGAGCAATCAATTGCTATTATTTCACATGATTATAACTATTTGTTCACATGTGTATAGTATTGTTTCACATTCTTGTTACTATTAGGGGAGTTGGTGCAAGATTGATAATACTTGCATGACTAAGTTAAAAATAGAGGTATAGATGGAGGTACTATACTGTAATTCGTATTTTCACATTGATTCACATAATTTACTATTGAATCACATTATTTACTATTAGGGAAAGTGGTGCAAGTTTGATAATACTTCCATGACTAAATTAAAAATAAAGGAAAAATTGGAGGTATTGTACTGTAATTTTTCGAGCCCCAAAACGTGCAATTATCGAAACTATATTTTTCTATAAATAGAAGCTCATTCTTCCTTCATTTCTCACCAATTCACAAAAGCTTTGGAGTGATTATTATATAGAGAAATTATAAAGAGAAAGAAGAAGAGAAGTATGCTACCTCACTATTTCAGTATCCAGTTTTTCCAAGGTAGGGAGTATTATTTCTTTCTTATCCATGAAGAGAATTTTTGTTATTCCATTCTTTATTATTCTGTTAGAATAACCTGTATACGCGGGTTACTCTATACTTGGTGAAATTCTTCTGTTGTTCCATTCTTTATCATTCTATTCTGTTAGAACATCCCATTTTTGCGTTCTCTATTTGGACTGAATTCGGGTTCCGTCTTTATTATTACATTGGAATATCCTATCATCTTGTGAGGACACGATTCCGTTATTTATTATTACTGTTGGAATAACTTACACTGCAAGGCGGCCTATCGCATACTGGTGATTTCTTTTGTTATTCCATTCCTTATTATACTCGGTTAGTTAAAGTTTTGACTTCAATACTCCATGAAATTAGTGGAATATCCTTGATATTTGCGCTTCATCCAAATATCTTTTCATGGAAATATTCTTACGAGCATTCTTGAATTTTACTCTACAAAGCGAAGATCGTGTTGACAATTTGGACGTTATTAGTTCATAGATAAATTAATTTTTGAACTTATTTTATTGAATTCTTATATCATTGTCATCATCCTCATGTTTATATTTTGTTGAAAGTCATTCGTGGCCTATAGTCCATAGATGGACTTGTATGATTATGATTGAGGGGATTATTGGTGTAATCATGGTAGTAATATTACAAATGATATGGAAAAAGTCCTCGTTGGCGTAGTAAGCATTGATGGATGAGTTGTTGGTATGATCGTGACCATTATTGAATACACAAATATTCTTGGCCGTAGTGCATGGATAATTGTGGTCGTGATCTTAAAGAATATCCTTGGCGTTAGTGCGGGGGTGATTCGATGATGTGAATTATTTATTAAAGTGAGAGTTAAATGATAAAAGTGATGAAAAACCTTCTAAATCATAAAAGATATTAGATTTTATTTCTATTTGACTCTTTTAATGGATTCATTGTTCATTGCGAGTTAATAATAATAATAATAATAATAATAATAATAACAATAATAGTAATAATAATAATAGTAGTACTAATAATAATAATAATAATAATAATAATAATAATAATAATAATAATAATAATAATAATAACAATCATAATAATAATAATAATAATACTAATAAAAATAACAACAATAATAATAATAATAATAATAATAATAATAATAATAATAATGATGATGATGATGATGATGATGATGATAATAATAATAATAATATACTAGTAATACTAATAATAATAATAATAATAATAATAATAATAATAATAATAATAATAATAATAAAAATAATAAAAAATAAAATAATAATAATAATAATAATAACAATAAAAGTAATAATAATAATAATAATAATAATAATAATAGTAGTAGTAGTAGTAGTAGTAGTAGTACTAATAACAATAATAATAATAATAATAATAATAATAACAACAGTAATAACAATAATAGTAGTAATAATAATAGTACTAATAATAATAATAATAATAACAGTCATAATATTAATAATAATAATAATAATAATAATAATAATAATACTTGTAATACTGATAATAATAATAATAATAATAATAATAATAATAATAATAATAATAATAATAATTCCGGACCCTATTATTGTCTATTGAAGAAGGAATTGCATATTGATTTCCCAGAACTGCAGTGTAGGTTCCAAAATCTCTTCCCCTTCTTACCTTCCAATCTTTTCTCCCAAATCTAAAGACCCATCTTCAATCAGCAGAAGGATTCTTCGATTCTCCATCTCTCCCAAGAGTAAGCTCTATCAATTTCCTTCCAATTTTTCCCAATTTCTGTTGATTATTTTCTAACAAATTAACCCACCCTTTTTCCCCCAGATAATGGCAACGAATCGGAGCTTCGATCGTACTCTTTCCAAGGTAATTTACAATTTTTTTTTCTGAGATTAATGATTGCGTAATTGATATTTAGGATTTGAGTTTGATATTGGGAATTAGGGTTTAGATCTGGATATTTTTGGGGTATTTTAGGATGTGGCGATGGGATTGGTTCTGAGTGTAGCTAACGTTAGAGGTTGGACTACTGGTTCGGCCATGGAGGGCCCTCCAGTTCCCGCCGGTTCAGAGTTGGAATCCAGCACGGAGAAATTCTCCACCTTCCCCTGGAACAATTGCCTTATTTTGGATCATAGCCTCATAGGTCTGGGTGTCAACTCACAACGTGCTTGAAATTTAAGTTCAAATTCTGTTATTTATTATCTAATGTGCCTGACTTCCTACCATGAAAATAACTCTAATTGATGCTCTTACTGAACAAGTTGTTTCCAACGGGCCTATATCTGCAGCAAAGGCTGAAATTGTAGTTTTTGAGGGAGACATTGATGGCATGAAGTAAACAATTGGACACAATGAGGAGTTCAAGAGTAACCTTGTTAGGGAGAGGGAAGGGAAAAAGGCCCTTCTTACTGGGGATGCATTTTTAAATCTTTAGTAGCTGGCTAGCTGCAGTAATTCAAATAAGTAATTAAACAAACAAAGGAAAAAAAACAAGGGATAGAAAACTAAGTTTACCTATTATTTTTCTTTAGCAAAAAGGGAGGTGAGAGAGGGATTCCTCGAGTTCGTGTGAGGTAATCTTCAAAATGACTGCATAATTGAATATATTTCCTCTCATATTATGTACAAAAAGGGTCAAAACATTGATCGGTTGCGAGATCGGCAACAAGCTCCCCAAGGCCGACCAAGCATCACATCTTGTAATTCAGAATCATTGGGCGCTTGGGTCCCAGCTTCTCTATTGTTTTTTCAATCTTCAGAATTTTTAAAGTTGTTAGATAGGAGTATTTGTTAGTACTACTAATATTCTCTCACTTATAGGGGTTCATTCATTCAATATTTTGTCATGTAATAAATATTTTATGCATCTATTCTATTTTCTACATTATTTTATTTTATGAGACAATTTTCGCATCCGCCATTACTAGCTCTCACCTCTTTTATGCACTTGGCCAAATTCAAACCATACAAAATTTCTAGTATTCAACCTTTGAGACTCTAAAAAATAAGTAGCAAACTGAGCAGTATAGCATAGATAAATGGAATATGATTTCATTTCTTTTCTGCTAAGCAGTGTCCTTTCAGTCCAGTAAATAAGTAACGGAAAACAAATTTGCCCGATTATTATTGCAATAGTATGGTTCATGGAATGAAGTTCTATGGTACGTGTATACTTTTTACTAATGGTTGTGTTGGTGACTGTTACTGAGTACAGGTTTTGTTGTGAGTCAACATATGCACTAATGTTTGAGCAACGGGGCAGTATAGATTTATCAATTTAATATATTCCAATGTCACTTTGTTGTTTCTGTTTGCAGTGTACAAGAAGCACCACCCCCCATCTCTGTACGATGAGGTATGGCGGCTAGAAAAAATTGGCAAAGAAGGAGCTTTCCACAAACGTTTGAGTAGGGAGAAAGTTAACACAGTGAAGGATTTTCTGACTCTACTTTTCCTAGACCCTGCAAGGCTTCGTTATGTAAGAGTTAACTTTTTCATTTTTATATTTTACCTTTCCAACGTAGTTTAATATTATATTGGAGGATGGGTTTATACTAGGATGCGACATCATGTAGCATTTGTATATGATGGTTTGTTTCCTGTTCTTTATTTTTCAGAACCTGGTCTGACTGTTTTCTTTTTCAACCCGTCGTAGTCGCATTCAAGTAGAAAGAAATCGTTCTTTTATCTCTTCAATTTTGCAGGTCAGGTTGTTCTAGACACACCCTTACCACTTAAAAATGAGAAAAGCTGCAAAATATTAAGCGTCAAGCCTATTACAGTTTTAGTGTCCGAGAGAGCTCAGTTTTTGGTTAAACGCTTCAGTATATTTGGGTCAACCACAAGGTACAGTTCATGTTCTTTGTGTATGAATGACACATCACCACTTAATCTTAAAAGTGGCTTTTTGAGTTTCCTTTGTCCTATGAAAATGATTTGGCTCGGTAGTAAGATATATACCAAATGGTGTCCAAGGGTGTTCAGAATGTGTTGGAGTTCCTTCAAAGTAATTTCCCGGACATGGATGTAATTGGTATTTCTTGTAAGTTCAGAATGTGTTGGAGTTCCTTCAAAGTAACCTCTTTCCTTGTAAAGTGAGTTCTATTGGTTAGTCATTAGATTTTATTATCCGAAGCACCTGAATTTGGGATCCTTTGATTAGTGATGAAACAAGTTTACTTGCCAAATTAAAGTATTCATGATTAGTCTTTGAATATTGGTATTCTGCATCTACCTTTCTCTCTTCTTTAGTCATGCCTAGTGATAAAGGTCAGAAGTTTAGAGCGATTAGCGGCAAGATGGGAGACCATAAAATTAGAATGAGTGCATTCATTAAAATTAGTTAGCACCACTCGAGCATGAAAGAAGGAAGGAGCCAGTAAAAATTCAATCACATGAAATTTTATTCTTTTTTATGCTGGTCAGAATCTGGTAGTATGGTGTTCTTGATGAATCCTACAAGAAAAAGTCAAAATAAAAGAGTTAAAGTTTCAAAAGAAGAGTAAAATCATACGCAGAATGATATACTTTTCTCCTGGTTAGGCTCCTCTGTAGTTTAAATTACTTTCTATACAAAAAAGAGTTACCCATTTGGGTGACTCTATTTCTCCCCTAGTTTGATGCATGTGTCATATACTAAATTAATGATAAAGCCCTGTATATAGCACAATGAATAACATCCATTTGTGTTACCCCTTTTGGCTAATGGTTAGAATTGTCTTTATTGATTGCACCTTGAGTTTCACTCATGCTTATGGCATTCATGCAGCAGTTACTTTGACTCCCTATAAAGAGTAAATGATTATATCTTTACGTCGTCATGTATGTGATCTTCATTCTGTTGAGCTTCACAATTTCTTTTAGTAGCTTTTATACTAGCTCTGTCTCCCAGTATTATTGTGAAGTAAATTACTATTGAGTATCACTTTTATTATCTATTGTTGAGATATTCTTCAAGGCTTCTTTTATTTTTTTTTTCTATAGGATAATTTATCATTCTCTCTCATATGTCCTGACAATGCAGATGAAGAAATATTACTACTAGAGGTATTTCTATATACAGTAATATTTCCTACTTAGATTTTGTGCATGCAAGTTATCTAATGGTGGTTCCTAATGGTTGTCCTTGTTTATATGCTTATTGTTACATTTTGGAAGATACTTACTCTCCTTTTTCCTCGGTGGCTACAAGTGTTCATTCTTAATTCTAACTTTTAAGGGTTCTAGCCTGGTTAAGACAAAAATAAAATAAAATGGAAATAGTAATTGAACTTGAACTTGGACTTGGAATATTGACCTAAAAACTTGTACATCCTTCGTGCAGGGTATTGAAATGTATGGGTTGGGGAACTGGAATGAAGTTGCCGAGCATGTTGGAACAAAAAGTAGATCTCTATGTGTCGACCACTACAACACTATATATATGAACTCGTTGTGCTTCCCTCTTCCGGTATGACGTTATAATGTAATAGTTTCCTTTTAATAGATATGAATCTGTTAGAATAAATTGCTAATATGTTATATGTTTGTAGGACATGTCTCATGTAATGGGAAAGAATAGAGAGGAACTCCTTGCTACGGCCAGAGGACTTGGTGAAGTGAAGAAAAGTTAGCTTGTCAGTTACTCAATTAAATTTATGTCTGTATTTGAACTTCCCAACCTAAATTTAAATAGTTTGTCTCTAGTGACCTATTTGTTTCATTTTTCTGACTTTGCTATTATTTTTAAATATATGCAGGAAGACTGCTTCTACGACCTGCCTTACAATACTGGGTATCAAATTTTTGTGTTATGTTTACGGAAGACAAGGGACGAAATTATGAAGTATACTCTCTCTATATATATGTAGATATATACTTTGATTGAAGAACTGTGGTAGCTTTAGATGGTTAATTGTAAAGATAATGAATGATTATGTAGTGGATGATTTTATTAAGTTAATAATATTTTAGTTTTTTGTATTTTTGCCATTATTTGTTATGGTGACATTGAGCCAACCATGTACTAAAAAAGAATGTCAAATTTTGATTTGGCAACAATATAATTCGTTACCAAAGCATTGAACAAGTTTTAATATAGCAACAATTTTTTATACATTTAGCAACAAATTTTTGTTGCTAATGACATTAAAAATATAATATTTTGCAACGAAAAATTAACCTAATAACAACGAAGAGGATATTATTGCTAATACTAACATAAAAGATAATATTTTTTATCATTGCAAATCATATTAACTTTCGTTGCACATATAAAGAAAAACTGACATATAATGTCGATTTCTTAATCGGCGACTTTTCGTTGCTATATTGAAAATAACCAAGAACAAACTTTTTCTTTCAGCGATTCAAAGATAATGTCGTTGCCAAATAATATAATTAGCAACTAAAATCGTTACTAAAAAGTTTACATTCCGCAACGAAAGAAAGCTTAGGCAACAATTTTCATAATTTACTACAACGAAAAATATCGTTGTAAAATGGTGTCAATTGAAATGAAAATGCATAGTCGTTGCAAAAAAAAAAAAAGAATTCATTTCGTTGCCAATTAGAAGGCTTTTGCAACGAAATGAGGTTTTTAGTAACGAAATTTTAGTTATTCTGCAACAATACATTTTGTTGCTAAAGGATCGATGTCTCTGTACGAAAGCCAAATTTCGTTGCAAAATGTATTACTTTTTGCAACGAAAAAAAACGTTCATTGCGAAACAATTAGCAACGCTCATTGCGCAACGAAAGACGCAACGACAGTAAAGTCGTTGCCAAAACCCTTTTGCAACGAAATTTGGCACCTTTAGCAACGAAAATCGGTTGTTGTTGAAGACCCATTTTTTTGTAGTGGACGTAATGGCCATCATTCGGGACAGGGAGGATGATGACAATCCCTCCATCACTGCGGTCCACCTGGACTTTGCCCTTGCCAATTGGAACAACATTCCTTGCATTGGTCGTCGAGGTAAATTGGGCGTAAACTCTTTCGCCCTATAGATATAATAGCTTGCTTACTTTTTTACATACAAGTAATAGCAGTTTATTTTGCCGATATATGCTAACAACGTGTATGTTCAACACATTTCATATATACTAAGTGAAAGCGTATATTTTTTTCAGGACTCGAATTTAGATGTGCTGTCTTTTGCGTCTGGTGCCTCTTCTCCACAAGGATTGTACCTTTGATGTAGAGATAAATTCAGCCTTGATGGATATACAGGATGGCATTGAGGTGCCTCCAGAAATTCAAGAATGGGTCAAAGACAAACCCAAACCCAACCTTGATCAAACCACTTCTTTCAATCTCGGAACCTTAGAAAGCCCTAAGTTAATCCAGATTGGTTCAGACCTTACCCCAAACCAACGGAATGACATGGTTACGCTATTAACCCAATTCTAGGATGTGTTTGCATGGTCTCATGAAGACATGGTGGGTTTGTCCACTGACATTGTCCTTCATCGCCTTCCCATTAAAGAGGGGTTTAAGTCAGTCAAGCAAAAGCTCAGGCGATTGAAACCTGAATGGAGTTTAAAGGTGAAAGAAGAAATTGTGAAACAATTTCAAGCTGACATCATAATGGTGTCTACATATCTTGAGTGGATATCCAACATTGTGCCCATACCTAAACCTGTAGGGAAGGTGCGAGTTTGCGTGGATTACCGGGACTTAAACAAAGCTCGCTTAAAAGATAGCTTTCCCGTGCCATTTATCCACATTCTCATTCGACAATCTTTGCCTAAATCGACATATACTCCTTTCTTTGATTGCTTTGCGGGGTATCATCAGATCATGGTTGCTGAGGAAGATCGTGAAAAAACTGCTTTCATCACTCCTTGGGGAACTTTTTGCTAAAGACGGTTGTCATTCGGCCTCATCAATGCCGGAGCCACCTATCAACGAGCTATGACGGCTCTGTTCCACGACTTAATGCACAAAGATATCGAGATCTACGTGAATGACATCATTGTCAAGTCCCGGAAGGAGGATGACCATCTAGACCATCTCAGAAAATTGTTCAACAGGTTGCGTAAGTACAACTTGAAGTTGAATCCAGTTAAATGCGCCTTTGGCGTTAAATCGGGCAAGTTGCTAGGATTTCTAGTCAGCCACAAAGGGATTGAGCTGGATCCTGCCAAAATCCAAGCCATCACTGAAATCCCATTCCTCAGACAGAAAAGGAAGTATGGGGATTTTTGGGAAGAATCAACTTCATTAAAGCGAGGTTTATCTCCGACTCACAAAGAACCTATGAGCGATCTTCAAGATATTAAGAACTCCTCCATGAAATGGAATGATGAGTGTCAAAATGCCTTCCTCACAATCAAGAAATAACTAATCAAAGTTCCTGTGTTGGTACCACCCAGGGATGATGTTCCCCTGTTTATGTACCTGTCCATAAGTGACAATGCCATGGGCTGCATGCTGGGACAGAAAGATGATAGAGGCCAAGAACGAGCTATCTATTACCTCAGCAAAAGGTTCAGCAACAGTGAACACAAGTACACTCTGATCGAAAAGACGTGTTGTGCTTTAGCATGGGCCTCCATGAGGTTACAACATTACCTCCATGGTCACACAACCCATCTCATATCCCGCGTGGATCCTCTCAAGTACGTGTTCAACAAACTAATGTTAAATTGCCGGCTGTCCAGATGGCAGTTGATCCTACAACAATTTGACATCGTATATGTGACTCAAAAGTCCATCAAAGGTCAAGGAATCGCGGATCAACTGGCCGCCACACCTTCAGGGGATTTCAAACCCTTGGAAACATATTTCCCCGATGAAGGAGTAATGACAGTGCAGCAACACCATCAGTGCGATACGCACCAATCATGGAAGATGTATTTTGATGGAGCTATTAATATGGAAGGTTCTAGATCGGAGCAGTTCTAGTATCTGCAGTGCGGGGAGAAGCGATATCCGTTCTTCAGTCAAATTACGGTTTATCAAGACCAACAATACGGTTTGTACGAAGGCTATCTCATGGGGCTAAGACTTGACCGATTCAATGGGCATCAAAGTGTTAACGATCTTTGGGGATTGAGTTGGTAATCGAACAATCCACGGAATCTATCAAACCAAGGAATTACATTTCTTTGCCTTACCATGGCGGAGTTTTAAAGATGGCTTTGGAGTTCAAGAAATCTCCTTTCTACACATTCCTCGTAATAGGAATGACTTTTGCGACGATTAGCAACTTTGGCCTCCTTGATTCAGTATATCGACAAGGAACACTTGCCGAAAGCGTCACAATTTCCCTGCACAAGGCCCCAGCCTATGGGAATTACGTTGGAGAAGTATCGGATGAGCTACCTCCCATCCAACATCCTTGGTATCGAGATATCGAGGAATATCTACTGTGATGGATCTACACCACCGAGGCGAGCCCGACCGAGAAAAGGAGGATCCATCGACTTCTATGAAATTCTACACGAGTGGAGATGCGCTCTACAAAAGAGATACAGGACTAGGTCTCCTCAAATGTTTAGACAAAGATCAAGCACAAAGGCTTATGGATGAAATCCATGGCGGAGTCTGTGGCCACCACATAAGTGGCTCCCTCCTTGTCAAAAAAGTCCCCAGGACGGGACATTATTGGCTATCTCTCAAAGCTGATTGCAATGACCACGCCAAAAGATGGTATATGCAGTTCATGGGAACGCCATACATGGGAACGAACCATCACACGCCTCAATGTGGGGAAAGGAACCTAAAGCCATTTAAATATAAAGTTCACCTTGCCTTTCTCAATGTCGGGAATGGGCGTTGATGGAGGGACCCATCAACCTAAACATCTCCGATAATGGTCAGCGATTTATCATCAAGAAGATTATGCATGATCAAAGACTACTTCACCACGAGTCGGTGAGAACCTCATCTCTCCTTCGGGAAACCCCCGAGCGGGTTACTAAAGAGATCAGTGTTCATAGGCGCTTTGGATGAAAAACAATGTATCACCAATTGTTTAGTCGTCTGGCTAACGATTATAGAGGATGATTGTCCTACAACAAAAAGAAACAATGGCAAAAACAACTCACTTGGTTTTGAATGATGGAGGAATTATGCGAAAGGAAAATCGTTCCTAACTAGGAAGCTCTCGATTGCAAGAAATGGGAGGCGATGAATTTCAAGAAATACAACTACAACTCATCAACTCGGACGCCGTGAAATGGTACTATGTCTGAAGTAATTCGCAAACACCCTGGTGTCGGACCATCAGATCACTAGTCATTCCGGTTCTTTAACCCTTTACCACCTACAACTTTCATACACTTTGCCCCTCAGGGAAACATACATTTCAAGCCAGCAGCCTGGCTCTCCTTTGCGTTCCTACGACTTAGGTCATCCCACCGCGAATTGAACCTCTCGAACTTGCAGTTTGGCTACCCATACATGGGATCAAACTTCTCATACCTGCAGTTTATCCTCAACCTAGGATTAAACTTTCTCCTCTCCGCACTTTGACCTGCACATGGGATTACGCTTTTCTTCTCGCATACGAGGGGCGAACTTCGTCGACCGATCTCCTCTTGATAGAGTGCGTGGCAACCATTTCATATGGCGGTCATGATAAAACAAAAACAACAAAAACATTTCTACCCTCTTCTCCGCAATAAAACAAAAACCACAAAAACATTTCTACCCTTACAAAAACAAAAACAACCAAAAACATTCCTACACCATTTCTGCCATACACAGCATTGAACCTCCTACACCAGGTTTGAACTATGCAGACCTGATCTCCTCTTCAATAGGAGTACGTAGGCAGCCACTCATGGTGCGATCTCACCCCCTACCAAAACATAAACCCTTGTCAGTTGGTACTGGGATCATCCTTCAATCCACTACATTTCATGTGGCTTCAGACAAAAGAGATGGAATTATCTGAACTCCTCCCAAATAGGAGATTCGGCGACCATCTAAGCTGCGGTCATACCTTGAAGAGCAACACCAATCCATAAGAGATGGAATTAACTAGGCGTCTCCTAAATAGAATTACTTGCGACCATCTGTGGTGCGGTCAATCTCAGAGAGGAAAGCCACACTCCTCTCCACATTTCCATCCAGAAACCAGTCCCAAGACACCAAAGATGATAGGGATACATAGAGATCGATGATCCATTCTGAACTATATAGAGACAACTCAATGTCCATCCACCCAGGAGGAATTCAGAATACATCAAAAACCACAAAGCCACAAGCGTGAACAAAATATCAAGAAAATAGCAAGGCATATCTAAAAGGAAGTGATCCAAAATATATTTCCACCGCCATATATATAATCTTTGTTTGATCTATACAATGTAAACTGTACATGACAAAATGGCTAAGCTAGTCTGTGCAGGAAAATACAAGCTCATCTACAAGTCGGGGTATATGCGAGCTAACAAGCCCAACATGGCGTCCCTCTCAAAAGAAGGAGGCGAAGCTGTGGTCTCCTGTACGAGAATATCCACACGACCCAACAGATCTGCAGCCATCTGCATGGTGACCATATGATCATCAATATATGCGCTCATCTCTGCAATCATGCCAGTGGTAAGGGACCTCACTGCAGTACTATTTGTGACGGCTACATCCCGGGCAGATATAGCACTATCCCGCTCAACTATCACTGCATCTCTGGCTGATGTGGCCTCATCCCGCTCAACAACAGCGACATCTCTGCGATCTAATGTCTCGTCTCTCTCTAATAGAGATGCGTCTCTCCTATCAAGGGTAATCATCATCATAGATTGAGCCTGATCTCTCTCAAAGGTCATCGATGATGAAGACTCGCTCTAAATCTTGTCTTAGAGTCTTTGAATCAACAAGATCTTGGTACTAGGAGAATCCGGAAGAAATCTTTGGCAACCTGTGACGGGCTCCTCCTCGATGTAGGTATCGATGTCCTCAATGGGCTCTACATCGTCGACTTCGCTATCCCGATCTGCAGACATCTGCTGCGGTGACAAAATCTCTGTCTCCATCCAAATGCGGAATACATTGCGAGAACAACTGGATGGTAGCGGAAAAAAGAAGCTATCTCGGCGATCCCAAAGAAGCGTACACACGAGATCGGTCCTCTACTGAGAGATATCGAGAAGCTAAACGCTGACCTATCGCCCCTCGAAAGGATGGAAATCCTGGAACTGGTCGAACTATGACATCACGGCCAGTGGGTGATAAGTAGTCACGCCCTCAAGCCGACCGGAGAGGAGGAAGTCCATGCCGGGCGTGAGTAATGAAGTCGTATGGTGAGCAAAGCCCCGAACACGACAATATGCTAAATGGATCTCGATATTTGCCAAAAATGCGGACCAAGGCGAGCATCTATACACTCCGGACTAATTTGAAAAGAGTATGACATGGCTACATCATGGGTGAACCAATACCCATGCCGAGTCTAAGGGTACCAACCCTGGTCTCAAGTGTGACATAAACCACACGCATAACATGACCGAACTCCTGTGAACACTCCGTAGGATACGTGCAATGATGGGATCTTGTGATCGCAGGTCTCTCGCTTCAATCGTAGGTATAATGGTACGACCCTCTCTAAAAGCTCTCACAGCCATGATGAAACCAATGTCTATCTCATCCATATATCGTGGCATATAGACTTACGACAGTACGCACAACAACAGTACATCAACTCTGGCCAAACGCTAGTGGTCCTCCGGTGCATGGAAGTCCCCGGAATGTCGTGAATAGCTATCCTCCGAGCCAAATCTGTCGTACAGAAAATGCTGGGATATCACGTGGCTAGATCTCAGCTCGTCCTACACTACTCTGCGCCGCAATCCTGTGAGTCATGAATCGTCTACTCATGTCTCTCAAAGCCAGATGCACGCAAGGTCTGTCTAAAGGCAGTATCGTTAAACGTGCATACTCCTCCAAAGTAAGAGTCAACTCATGGGTACCAAATCAGAATACTTGCCTATCCGGTAGCCAATGCTCTAGCATCCCGCCTACAAACCCTGCGGGAACCTGAAACATCAATAAAGTCATGGTATGCTGCAGCAACTGATCTACAGTCACCCTGTCTAGTGGTGACATGCTATCATACCACGATCGCATACCCAATACCACCACTGACGGCGGGGTATGATCTATATGGCTAACTGTCTAAGAAGACATACATGCGGGTACGTGTCATAAGACCATCCGGTAAATCTTTGAATATCTCTGGACATACATACATATGCATAACATGATACATGCATAACAGATAATGGATGGCAATATGATATAGGGAATGAAAAAATGGTGCATACATTCCTAAGTATATCATCATCTAATACATCAGCTCTGTACTGCTACAAATATAGGGAAATGGGGCACAGCTGCCCTACTACTAACAGAGGCCTATCAAAAGATATAACGAGAATATACATCAGAAGAAGACCAGGGTCTCGATGTCCATGTCATCAATCCTGTCCACCTGATGTAACTCCTCCTGAGTCACTGGATCTCTATCAACAGGGATGTCAGGCCTATAAAGAGGAGGATCTGCGCCGACAAAACCGAATGGGTCGTCTCGAGGGGCCGCTACCGAGTGAAGGAACAAATGACTCGCTTCTCTTTGGATCTCGCCCAAATCTTGGGATAAATATATATACGGTCCGTCCAACTGGTCAAACTATCAATCTGGGTCATATGAGTGAAGTTTGGGACACAAGCTACCCAATCCGTCATCATCAAGGATCCTAGAACCATATTCCCCATAAACTGTGTGGCGCGGGACTGGGCTCCAATAGTGCGAGGGAACCACCAACGCTGGAACGTCTCCTGAGTACATGGACCCTCTGATAATGCAAAATCGTCAACCCCCAACAATGGGATATCAGTGACGGGTGACTGTTATACGGGCCAATGACGTCTAGTAGGAGGCAAGATCGGTATACGGATCTTCCCTGTGGTGCTCCTAATAGCACGCTCTCCTAAATAGAGCTCCCAACCTCCATCTGTGAAGAGAGGAACTCTCCTGGTGGAAATCAAATACTCGATTCCAGTCGGGTGTCCATCCTCAAAGCCGATGGTCAAATGTTCCCCTAAATAGGGAATCCATGTGATGGCGTCAGCTGTCAGCAACTCCAGCTGCATACGGCAGTGAGTGAAGCCCTCAGCTACAGGGACCTCCGGCAAAATAGAATGGTGCCATCGTCGTCCTCGTGGATAGGTATCTAAACCTAATACACTCACAGGACGCAAACATGGGAGCCTCTCACAGGCCCAAAACTGCCAACACAATGGCAAAGCATCTGCTATCAGTAAACACTCTTCACCTATGAATGGGAAAAGACAAGAGAAATACTCACCAGCAGAAATGGGTAAAATCCTAGTCAAGCCTCGGTCAAACCCTGTGAGCGCATGCGCATGCCCCAGAAAAAATAGGCAAAGGTGTAAGAGCCTCAATCGTACTTTCCAATATGGTCCACATCACGTGTGGCGCTGATCAAAGCAAAGGATACCGTAGAAGAGTTATCTGATATGAAGAAGCCTTGAATGATCATCAGGAACAATCGCCGCAGAACGCGATCCATGATCCTGACATCATCAGGCATGGGCTCACTCAAAAGCCCACTCATAGCATCTACGCTCAAAAGACCTGAACGGACAGTCCTGCCTTTGAGCTCCTCCGCCGGAACTCCTAATAAGGATCTGACCGCAGTAGGGGTAATATTCGCCATGAAAGGCACTGGCTCCCCTCCAAACTCCATACCTGTGATAAATCGCCAATCCATAGGCATCATCATCACCTCGCAATCCAGCAGATGGAGTGACTGAGTCTGATGAAACAATCTCTTAGACAATGCCCTGAGGTAACCCTAGGGACAACGACGGGGAAGGATGGAGAAGAATGCCCTGAATCCCCACTCATGCACTACCGCTCTATAGTCAGGATGAAGTGCCTGGTACATGGAGTGAATGCTGAACCAGTTCCCTCGAGGCTGTGTAAAACCAGGAACCTGCATGAAATATAGATCAACATCAAAAGCCTTTAATCTTCATCAATAGGAAAGAAGGAAGATTAAAGTCTAACGCCATACCTCGTTAGCATGCAAGTACATCGATGGATGTCTGCTCAAATCACCCAGCAACTCTGGTTTGCCACCTGAATATCGGGAGCTCCCTACGAGGGATATGTGCAGCAGGAGCGGGATCCTCAATCGGAATATCCGCCTCCTCGTCCTCAACGTCTGGCACATCTGCCCGGACAGGACGAATCACGACCTCCACCAACCGACGAGGCTGTCTGACAGAACGGGGACGAGGCACTTCAGAAGCCCTCCGCCGTATGCCAGAAGTAGTCCTATGGGAACTGCTCGGCTGATCCGGATCCATGAAATCTGGACAATAAGTCTCCAAATCACCTCAGAAAGGGTGTGGTATTTCCTTACCTGGAGCTTTCCAAAATGCATTTATGACTATATGCATGCATGCATTTACTTTAACATATAATAGAGTTAAAATGCATGACTACCCAATGCCTACATTTTGAAATTTTTTTGCCATAGTCCCCTTTGAAAATAGGACTATCCACATGCACATAGGCATGTCTAGGTGGCCATTCAGTAGCATACTTGCCCCAAAGTCATATACATAATATATGCATTAAAAATAAAAATCATCATGCATAAGGCCAACCTCAATACTAGGAGTACTTTGCCTTGCTACCTTGTGCTTATTGGACCTCAAATAGGACAAAAAATAGCAGAAAAAGGTGCTAATTTGACTGTCTCAAAAGTTAAATTTTTTTACATCATTATGTTCAGCATGGTTTAACACTAACATTTACTATATTGAATATTTTTTATCAAGTCATTTGTGCATACATAATCACTACTATGTGTTTAGATGCCTTTCATGCGATAACTCACAATCCAACGGATAAAAAATAAAAAAAATACATGCATACGTTACCAGGATAGTGTAGAACACTTGTACGGTGATGTAATTTGCGAAAATATAGCGAACTCAATGAGATCTCGAAAGAGGCTCACGGATTTTCCTTCGCGACAAGTTAAAAGTGACATGAGAGACCAACTGCTTTGGAATTTATCATCGCGATTGGCGCGAGCCCACTGCTGACTTCTGGCGAGTGCACTGCGGCAGCACCCCTATGTGGGTCCCACCCCACCGGCTCGGTCCAGTTTGAGTTGCAAAGGAGTTCTTGCGGACTAGAAAAGTCAAATCAGAAATAAAAACGTCACGCGATTGAGCAAAACAGCATACAATCCTAGTTTTCTCAGATTAGACTTTGAATCTGTACATCACTCATTGGTAGTCACCTAAACACAAGGTATACCCTGCCAATGATCTCGGTTGACACAAATCACATCCGGCAATACCTTATACAGGTCTAATGCCGCCAACTCTGAGTCGTTACCCTAAGTAAGTCCCCGACGGGGGTTACAACGTATATCCCCGACGGGGGTTACAACGTGAAGTCACGGCAGGAGATTACAACATACATTCAAACCGTTGACACATATACCAATGAAGGTCAAGCAGCCTTGACGTCAGTTCAGCCGATAGCGATTAAACCTATCAGAGCTCTAGAGCTATTCGAGGGTTTCATACCCGATCGTCGTATTCCTCAAAGATATCCGGTGGGGTCACAACGCAATGCTCCGTTGATCTACACGACAGCGGAGGTCAAGCAGCCTTGACAATCTACCCATAGAGTTTCAACCGTTGATTCACACGTCAGCGAAGGTCAAGCAGCCTTGACAGTATATCCCACAAGATTTTTCAACCATTGATTCACATGTCGGTGAAGTATACGTCAACGAAGGTCAGGCACCCCTGAAAACATTTGCTGTTCGCAGTAAATCCAACAGGATCTTGACATATTCTGGCGATACCAACCAGGAAAGGTTAATGTTATCAAAGAGGATAGATGATGGAATATGTTATACACATCCTCAAACAGATCAAACTTTATCCCCATGGATCTCTTACACATAAGAGGTACATCTTCAGGATCAAATCGTTATCAAAAACACAGGAATTTGGTGATAACTCCAACATCAACATCCTAACAGATTCGGATTACACATCAAATCTGGTCATCATTGCCAATCCCCAGTTGAAGCAACAAGGAGCCAGCAATCATCCCCAGCGTGTTGGGCTACAACCCTGTACATATGCATCATACATTTGCATCATGTTGCTATCTATAGTACCATGTTTGTCTTGTTGCATTTCAAGTGTCTAGGATTCTTTATCCTACCCATGCATCGCCATGAATGAGTATGATAAAGAGGGGCATCTGTAGATACTCGAAATTTTCTGTGCTACTGACACTAACATTACAAGAGGATAGATTCATCTTTTAAGAGGGAACCTTGAAAGTGTAAGACCCCAGCTTTTATAAATAAAGATGAATTTTCTATAAATATTATTTTTGAATATTATGAAATAAATTTGATATAATGTTATAGTTGTGGGTAATATTTATAAATTTTGCAAAGTATGCAAGTGGTTATATTATATTCGATTGGTCGGGAAATATTAGGTTTAGCGAGGGAATATTCAGACAACGGCTCAATCATTGGTGGACCCTAAAAGAATTATTTTCGGATTGAGAAAAGCGACAAAAATATTTTATTGAAATAACGGCGGAAGTTTTACCGTTGATCTTTGTTGAACTACTCGGTAGTAAAAGTATGCGATGTCGTGTGGTTGCATAGTAGCACACTGCGGTATTGATTATTGATGCTTATGTGAGAAGTCACTCGGTTTGATTCCATTATTATTCGATTAATAATATGAATTATTATAGCGATAATGACGTTTTGTTTTATTCAGTATTATTAACGTAATAAAAGCGAAACATCTTTTATATAAAATGTAATACTTTATTAAAGTTATTCTATAAATAAAATATATTATATTTTATTATGCATAGTGTTGCTTAGTGTTTTGCATAGTGTTTTGTATAGTGTTGCATAGTGTTTGCATAGTAAAATATTTTTATATATATAGAATATATTATATTTTATTTAAAAGATTTTGCTTTAAATATGGACCGTCAGATTAAATTAAATCAATCTGGACCGTTCATGGATTAATTACTATGCATTCTATTTTCCTATAAATAGAAGCTCATTCCTTCATTATTTTCTTACGAATTTCTTTGAAACTCTAGAGAGAGAAACTATAGAGAGAAAGAAGAAAAGTATTCGCTACTTTACTTTGCCAATATTAGGTTCTTCTAAGGTAGGGAATATTATTTGTTGTATTCGTAAGGGTGTTATTCTTTCTTATTCATGAAGAGAACTTCATTATTCCATTCATTATTATTACATTGGAATAACTTTTGTAAAAGTGGCATACCCTATACATAACTTTGTATACGCTGGCATACCCTATACTTGGTGAAATCCTTATATTATTCCATTCTTATTTATTCATTGGAATAACTTTGTATCTGCGAATCCCCTATACTTGGTGATCTTCTTACATTATTCCATTTTTATTATTACATTGGAATATCTTATTCGTGTGTTTTACAGGACACTGGTTCCATTGTTTATTATTCAAAGCATTTATTATTCTATTGGATCATCACATCGATTGTGAATTTCACGACCTAGTTAAGATTATTATTATACATTGGAATAACACATGCTCTCTGAAAAGTACCGCATGCATGGTAATTTCTTTTGTTATTCCATTCTTTATTATACCCGGTTGGTTAAAACTTTGACTTCTATACTCCATGAAATTAGTAGAATATCCTTGATATTTTGCGTTTCAAAGATATCTTTTCATGGAAATATTCTTACGATCATTCTTGAATTTTACTCTACAAAAGCAAGATCATGTTGACAATTTGGACGTTAATAATTCACGGATAAAATAATTCTTGAACTTGTTTTATTGAATTCTTATATCATTGTCGTCATCCTCATGTTTATATTTTTTTAAAGTCAATACGTGGCACTGTAGAGCATGGATGGACTTGGTATGATTATGACGAGAGACTATTCGGTGGTGTAATCTTGGTAGTAATGTTACAAATGATGTGGTAAAAATCCTCGATTGGGTCGTAGTGCATTGATGGACCGATTGTTGGCATGATCATGACCATTAATGAATACACAACTATTCTTGGGCGTAGTGCATGAATAATTGTGGTCGTGATACTAAAGAATATCCTTGGTAGTAGTGCGAGGGGTGATTCGATGATGTGGATTATTTATTAAAGCTAAGTCTAAACTATAATGGTGATGAAAAACCTTTTAAATCATAAAAGATAGTAGATTTTATTTTCTACTTGACTCTTTTAATGGATTGCTTGTTCATTATGATTAAACTTGATGTTTATTATATTTTATCGGTTTAACTTTGTTGAAGGCTAATGATAATTTATTACGCATTATCTTAGTCATAATATTTCTTCTTGGGCTAGTTGAGCTCACCCTTTCTTCTTTTTCTCTTGTGAAATGAGAACACATAAATTTGGGACGAGTCTGGGAGCGGAGTAATGGTCGGAGGATAGCATTAGTAGTCCTCACTATTCTGCGTGAAATAGTGTGATAATAATTGTAATGAGGACTCCTTTTGAGTTTGTATAATATCTAGTAGACAATATTTGTATTCAAACTCACGGTTTATGTCGTATTGTACACGACAGTTATATTAGTAAGTTGTATTTAAATTCTGTACCATGTATCTGACTACCCAAGATGGGTGATGTATACCTAATTTTGGGGGTGTCACAGAAAGACAATCCATATCCATACCGGATACTACCGAAAATTTAGCATCAACCCCAGATCGCAATCTGGGAGTAACAATTCCAACCTCGGATGTAACCCCTAGGCCTGCAGATACAATACCGGAACACACACCGGAGAAGACCGATTAATCTCGGAGATAACCCCGAGGTATCCAGTCTCAGTCCCAACCATGGGAATAGCCACCAACCTTGGTGATAACCCCAAGGAATGCAGTTTTGGCGATAACCCCGGAAATGCTTATTTCAAATGCAACCAGCTTCAATCTCGGCACTCACAACGAGATTCACAGTACCAACCCGGCAATAACATCGGGAAGACAGGCACACCTCAAAGATGACAATGAGAACCTTCAACAAATTACAGCAGTCCAATCTCTGCGAAGTCTGAGCAACGTCTGCTTTATCAGCCCAATCCGACGATAACACCGGTGAGGGACAACATCATCATCTCGTCAACACGATGCCACATCACGTCTCTACGCAATGATGTCCCACAAGACTAACCAATCCCGAGTGACTATTGTGCGGGGTAACGGATGAAAGTTGAAGCTTGAAGACCGGAGGGCATCGTCCCATCTTCAATGACTTCGTACAAACTCTAATCACATGCCATCGTACAACTCTCGACAACGGCGGTCCGAAATAGGTCCTGTATACCACAAATGGATGCCCGAATTGCACTTCTGAAAGTTCGAGTGGACATTACAGTGCCTGAGTGCACGTACTTTGAGATGACCGACCCGAAAAACTGGGCCCACCCGGGTTGCCTCTGGTACACTGCGGCTCACTTAGCGGTACACTGCGACTAAATTGCCTATAAATAGAGGGCTTGGGTGCCCATTTTGCAAGAGAAAAAGGCGAGGAAGCCACGCTTAATTTGCTCTGCACTCACCCCATGCGATTGTACTTTCCCTTTTAAACACACGTGAGCTCATATATAACCCTTTTATACCTACAAAAGTCGGTGTTTACCCACTCTAAAGATATAGAAGTCTTGATTTAGTGGTTTCATTTGATTACGTATATATACATATATTATATATATATTTATATATATATATATATATATATATATATATATTGACTAACATTATCGAGTTATGCCTCGATTGAGCCTGAACTTGATTGCAGAGTGTTTATTTGCTTTAATATATATATATATATATATATATATATACATTTATATATATATATACATTTATATATATTAAGCGTGTGTGTCGAACTTTGTTCGATGAGCCTGAACTTGATGAGGCGTTTACTTGCTTTTGTTATATATATATATATATATATATATATATATATATATATATATATATATATATATATATATTATATCCAGCATGCGTTTACTCGCTTTTGTATATATATATATATATATATTTATATATATGAACTATTGTCGAACTCATTCGATGAGCACAGATTCTACATCAAATGCGTTTATTGCTTATATATATATATTCATCCTTTTGGAGTTTCCTTTGTGGCGATTGATCACTTTTTACAACTTTATTTACATTCGTCCCACTTTGGAGTTTCCTTCGTGGCGGTTGGCCGTATTCTGACTTTATTTACGTTTTGTCTGCTGGAGTTTCCTCCATGGCGGTTGATAACTTTTTAATGACTTTATTTACATTTTCGATCCCCATGGAGGTGCTTCGTGGTTGGTGATCCTGTCTGTATATATATATTTATAGCTTATATATATATATATATCTGCTTACTACTTTCATACAAATTGCGGTATTCTGTGCGCCTAGGAATCATGTGATCACAGATTTAGCCTATTGGATCTAGATTCGATTCCCGTGATGGACATTTTCAGCTGTAAGCAGCTTGTAAATTATTTTGCGGTGTCTGAATTTCCTCAGATGGTTTTCATACCCATGAAGAAGTCGGCATTATTTTGTACATTATTTTCATACGGATGCCTCGCATTTGTAAAATAAAAATCATTAAAGCCAAGCACTTAATAAAATGGGAGTGTAAAAGGTCTCAATTACTATTGAGCATCAGGGTTTGAAAAACCTCTTTTATAAAACATCACTGCCATATCGTGCTAAAAATTGAATTTTTACATAAATTCAAACCCTGTGTATATAGGTTCGAACGAGGTCTCGCACTACTTCCAAATAACAGCACATTGACCCACACACACACACACACATTCAGATAGCAGTTTCTTGAAAAGAGGCGGTCACCGTGGTAACACGGATGTTGGGGGATGCCTAACACCTTCCCCCCGCATAACCAAGTCCCTGGACCCTAATGAATCTCGGTTTCATCGACCCGTATAGCAGTGTCACATCACTGGGTCAATGTGCAAACCTTTTCTCGGTTGTGTTGGTATAACCATTTAAAAAACCAATAGGCGACTCTTAATAGTCCATCATCGACATTATACATGTCGGACCTTTTTCACTTGTTTTTTCAAACAAATCTCACCTAAAATAAGAACAACAAAGAACAAGTAACGGAAAGGGACATCCAAAAATCCTGACGTCGACAGTTCCCACGAAGACAAATTATCAAGAATTTTAACTTCACAATTATCAATTTTCTTTTAATCCTAATTCTATTAAAGTATTAAATTCAATGGTTTTAAAACTATAATAACTAAATTAATAAATAAGTAAACTATCACAAAAACAACCGCTAATATCAAAATCCAGAATTTCAAACAATTAATGGAGAATTAGACTTGTGATTTCACCCTGAGCTTCACTCTGATTTGCAAACCTTTATTCCAACTCAATTTAATATCCTAGTTTATTAATCAAGAACACGAAAGTAATACTAGCCACCTCTCGATGCACTAATACCATATTAACGTCAATCCACAATTAAGATAGAAATCCGTTAAACACCTAAATCAACTTGACTCACTATATCTCTATGTGATTTGCGCAATTAAAGAAGGTTTAAGCTTAAGTTCTCTATTCGATTACATATGATGTTAAGCATATCTCTACCTTAACAATAATCAAAAATCTGCTATTGACAAAATTCATGACACATGCTATATTGGATACAATCAAAGATAGTAACCATAATAGACATCTTGGACAAAAAGAAGAAAATTTCATTTTTGATTGAATAGTGCCGTATTCGTGAATAGTGTCGATATCGTGAATAAGTGTCGTATCGTGAATAATAACCCCAACACAAAAAGTTCCAAATTTGATAAAAATTCAGATCAATACTTCGGCATAATGATATTGAAGAAATAATATCATATATGAAGAAAATAACATCACTTACCTCAAAATATCAGTACTTCTGATCGGAATATCGGTATAAGGCTGAAGGAAACTTGCACTGATGAATAGAAACTCACAAAGTATCTAAATACTCACAAAATGAACTCAATAATCTAGAGAGAGAAAGAGAGAAAACTTGTTTCTGGTGTGATTTTCAATTCTAACTTAGCCCTCTATTTATAGGAAAATGTTAGCAGACTTGACCTGCAACCTGATGGCTTTACTTGCTACTATTCCCACCCACCACATTTAAAATAAATTCAGCACATTTCTTCACCAACCACAAGTGGGGCCCACTCAATTCTAGAATTTTCCACCAAAATCATTTATAAACCTAATTTCTGAATCAGTCACCTCTTAAAATTCATAACAAATCATACGTTCATTTTTAACGGTTCAAAATTTATGGACATATACTCAACTTATATATGTATAACATATCCAAAAATTACAACGATCCAACGGTCGGATTAAAAATTATAACTCACACAATATATCTCAAAAAATCTTTGGTTTAATTTTTAATACCTTCATTCAAACAAAAATCTTGATAAAACACCTCAACATTAACTCCTTCATTTTTAACCACAATAAATATATCCAACATTTATATCCACATAAAATAAATATTTCCTTATCATATGAATCAATAATTAATTATTCACTAATAATACTACAGAATCACATTTATGACAATCATGCCGTTCCTAGGAAAGAGGAGGCTTTCCAATAAGAATTTCTCCTTATTGGCGCGCAATTAGGTGACCAAACCTCTCCATGACATAACTTTCTAGACATTAACAATAATGCTATCTAATAATATTATTCAAATTATATGAATTATTGATCTGATAATGGAAAATATTGTGCAGTGACAATTATTGAAACAACAATAATATAAAATATCAACGCAACAATTATTGAATCAATAAAATAAAATATTGAGCGGTAACTCATCGTAACAATTATTGAGTAGTGCCTTCTTACGTAAGGATCAATAATTCATCAAATCACATGCATCCACGCAGTATTCGTATTTTAACCCAAGGGTATTCCAACGATGTTAATTGGTAACAACTTCTGTGAATTATTTATAAAAACTCAAACTTATCGTTTTCTTCATTAAAGCAGTTATTACATTATGGGGCCCTGAATAAATGATTGCAGACGTCGTCATACGAATATTCCCAAACAACAAGAATATTCCACGACCAAACGAATATTCCCAAACAACAATGATTATTTTATAACCACTTGCATATTGTACAAAATTTGCACATTTCACCCATAACCAGAGAATTATATCAAATTAATACATTATTATTCACAAATATAATTAGAGGAAATTCGATTTTATTTATAATAAGTTGGGGTCTTACAGATTTACTTTAAACGGACGGTCCAGATTTAAAACAAAATCTTTTAAATAAAATATAATATATTCTATTTATAATCTAATAAAAGCGAATACCTTTATAAAAGTATTACTTTTATATAAAAAAGATTTTCTTATCTAAAATCTTACTATGAATATTTATGCAACACTATGCATAATAAAATATAATATATTCTAATTATTATCTAATAAAACAATTAACTTTATAAAAGTATTACATTTTTATATAAAAAGATATTACTATGCAAAAACACTATGCATAATAGAATATTATATATTCTATTTATAGTCTAATAAAGCGAATAACTTTATAAAAGTATTACATTTTTTATATAAAAAGCTTTTCTATTTTATTACATTAATGATACTAATAAAACAAAACCGGTGAAACTTATCACGTAAGCATTAATAATCAATACTGGTGTGCTTCTTATGCAACCACGCGTATTCTTATACTTTTAATAACCAAAGTGTTTCAACGATTAACAGTAAAACTTCCGCCGTTATTTTCATAAAGTATTTTTGTCGTTTTCTCCATCCGACAATAATTTCGTTGCGGGGTCCACCAATGGTTGTACCTTCGTACGGATATTTTCCGACAAAAAAAATATTCCCCGACCAATCGAATATTATACAACAACTTGCATATTTTTCAAAATTTATAAATACTACCCACAACTATAACACTATCTCAAATCCACACCATAATATTCAAAAAAATATTTCGAGAAAATTAAATTTTTATTCATAAAATCTGGGGTCTCACATTTTTTATTTATTTTCTTGTTTTTTGGCACACTTTTTAAATTTATATTATACTTTAAAATATTTTTTTTCATTTTCTTCATAAAAAATTTCCTCCAAATCCACATAATCACTGCCACATCACACAAGGACGCTCCATTAGCTTTTTTTTGGCCAACTCAGCAGCTTAATCAGCTTTTTCGTTAAAGTCAACCTGACTTAACGGTTTTTTAACTTTTTGTTAGAAAAGTCGAGTACAATGAGTTGACTGTAAGAAAAAAAATTCAGTTATCCATTTGTAAATCGACCTATAGTACAGCGACTGAAAAAACATTTAACCCCCTACTGTGTAATACACAGTTGTGTATATACATATAGCCCTATTATTATAATAATAATTATTTTTATTTTTATTATTATTGTTATTATTATTGTTGTTATTATTATTACTATTATCATAATAATAATAATTATTACTATTATTATTATTATTATAATTATATTATTAATATTACTATTATAATTATAATATTATTATACTTATTATTACTATTATTATAATAATAATTATTATAATTATATTTATATTTAAAGTTATAATTATTATTACTATTACTATTATTATTATTATTATTATTATTATTATTATAATTACTATTGTTATTATTATTACTATTATTATTATAATTATTGCTATTATTATAATAATTATAATAGTACTAATAATTATTATTATTATTACTATTACTATTATTAGTACTATTATAATAATAATAATTATTATTATTATTGTTATTATTATTATTATTATTATTATTGTTGTTATTTGATTTTGGTGAAAATTTTTAAGGGTGTACTTAATTTTTGCATAAAATGTGAGCCTTTAAATTAAGTTAAAAAAATCGAGATGAAATTTGAATCGTCATTGTGATTTGTCAAATAAAAGATTCAAAATGTGTTCTGATTTATTATATAGATGGTACAAAAATTAATTTAAAAAATGGTCACTTCGACTAAAAAAAAAGTCAAAACGGGATATTTTTGGGATGGAGTATGACAAATACCATTACATAAATCTCTGCAGCTGATTTGACCTGTCACATTTCATAACTAATCTAAATTAAGGTTATGCCACACATAGCGTCCTTAGAAGTTAGAACCATCACACTAAAGGTGATGCAATTGTAAACAGCTGAAAAGTAATATGTCACCCCCAACAAAGATACCATACTGAACACACATTCCAACACTAACCAGTACAAAAATAGGTCCAGTAGATCATTCTCTAATATAATTCAAACCTTAACATTTTCCGGTGAATCCAATTCACCCACCAAATTAAACAAAATTAAGCAAGGTCTATAAATGAGAAACATAATAGATCCTTCAAAACTAAACTTCTATTCCTAGAAGTAAAGCTAGTGTGGAGCATTTCAAGTACGAGCCGGAACCGGTGCACCAGGAGCCCGTGCTGGTTGTTGACCTGGTTTGGCATCATCCTGAAACCAACAAAATTACAAAACTATCAATCAGGTAACACAATTATACAATAGTTATGAAGTAATCCAACCATTCTAACAAAATCGAATACCATGTAGGAAGAACATTAACATCACAAAAAATGGAAAAGGAAACAAAAGCAAAAACAAAAATAGAAAGAAGTTTCAGGTCAAGGTTTAGGACAGATAAGTTGTTAAATAGAAGTTATTATGCATTTCTGAAATATAGCATCAATTGATTCTAGTCATGTTATACCGAGATACAGGAAGGAATGCTAAACCATGGGATGTTTCGGGTTAAGCATCACAAAAGTTAAACCATTGGGAAAAGAAAGAGATAATGATTCTCTAGACAATCACAAGTTTCTCTATAAATCACTCAAATAAATCTCAGAAAACCCTGCTATATATATATATATATATATAGAACACTGATCATAGATGTCAATATGCTTCATTAACAATTGAAATTATATATCAAAAATCATTAAAACAAGTTGGAGGCAAATTGAAAGCATTATCAAATTTAAAAGCAACTCTATTCTGGATAATTATCACAATGAAAGTTTGCAAAATCATATGGATAGGATCCTAGTTAGGTATCTTGATGAATTGTATCATTTCTTTGTGCATTCCTATATGAAGGTTTTGCAGATGTGTGTCCGAGTATCCCTTGGTCATTTCCTTCAAGAGAAGGATTTCTTCTAATGAATTTTTCCACAATCTTTTCTAGACTTAAAAAAAAGTTCAGTTTGCATGTGGCAACAAAAACCTCGGATACTGCATTATGGAAATATTTGGTACAACCAAGAGGTTTCAATCAACTTTACCAGACATAAGATAACTGACTACGATAAAAAAACATTTATCCAAGATGGTGCCAACTGATCAACATAGATTCTTATAATCACAAATGAGTAAATGACATGTCAAACAAATAAAGGAACATAAAACGTTGAAGAAGGTGATTATCAGTAACAGCATAATATACCCTTGGGCGAGAAAAGCGCTTTGGAGGCTCACGGTTTCTCCTATCAGTACGGGAGCGGACCCTGACCACTTTGGAGTGAATTGCGCATGAAACACAGTACTGCATCTTCACATACAACTTGGGAAGTGTATAGGCTGCAAGACAATTACAGCAAATGCAAATACATTTATACTAAAATTGATAGAAATGCACTTAAAAAAAAGTGGAAATGAGAATCACAAACTCACTCTACTAACTTACATTCAAAAGCACAAGCCTCTTGCACATCCCTAACAGCAGCTTGCTCAACTATGTTCCTCACAAGAAACCTCTTGATTGATTTGTCCTAATTAGCCAAGTAAAATGTTTTAACACCGTCGTGTATACATAGTGTGTGTGGGTGAAAGACAAAGAGTGATAGAAAGTTTTAATCATAATACAACAAGGACCCAGCCAATCAAATCAGATAAAATCTACCCAAGTGTTTTCAATACCAATAAACAGGAAATAGAACAAAATAAATATGGATTAAGAACATCATGTACTAGTCTTAAGGCATGTTTGGAACTATGAAAAAATCCAGGGAAAGGAAAGTAAAAGGAAATGAAAATTAAATATCACAAGAGCTTTATCACAAGGACACTACACTACATTGCTTATAATATAAAATGCACTTGATATCAGGATTTCTAAAAGCATGCAAATTAACATTTTTATGATCTTTCAGTGGGATATTTATATTTTTTACATGTTACTTCTTTTACCTTCCATTAAGATTTCCAGTTCCAAACATAGGGCATGTACATTTTATATCACCTTGTAGAAAAATAAACAAATTATTATCACCAATTCTCAAGATATCAAACGGGTTATATACAATGTACAGATCCCAAATAAAAATATAATCCGACCAATTATAATCATTTAAATACACAAAATTTGGATGAACAAATATAAATCAAAAGTCAGATTGGGCTAAATTCACAATCGTAACAGCTCAAAAAAACTAGATCTTCAATCGAAAATTATAATCATTTAAACAGGTGATATATAACACAGAACCCAAACATATTAAATCAAGGCAGGTTATAATCAGTTAAATACGCCAAAAGTCAGATTGGGCTAATTCACAAGCAAAACAGCCCAAAACAGTTGGATCCTCAACAAAAAGTTAGCAAATTTATTAGATTCATATATACAGATATACAGATATAATGGATAGATAGAGAAACAGAAAAGGGACCTTAGTATTTACCTTAGGGCAGCATTTTCCGCAATTTGAGCAACGAATGAATTTGACATGGCCGCGGCCGTGCTTGTTGCGGCCGCCGTTCCTACGCTTGAAAGTCTGCCATGAACAAACATTGTAAAGATTTAAAATTCAAATAGAGATTTTAAACACTCAAAATGAGCTATCAATTGAAATGTTGAATGCAAATTTGTCCGAATCTCTCTATTTCTTACCATTTTGCTGGGGTTTTCCTCAGAAAAGGCTTATCCGGCTGCTCTTTCAGGCTCTTTCTCCCTAGGGTTATAGTTCACAATTAATAAGAGTTGAAGTAGTAATAGAAAAGAGTTTAAAATGTGGGAATTGGATTTGGATCCGGCACTCGAGCTGGGTGGCCCAAGTTTAGCCCAATAACAATTCAAAGATGTAGCCGAAAAATAAAGAGGAGAGAGATTATAATTTCAAGTCATTAAGAATTGTTTTTTGGGACAATTACATATTCTATTACATTTTTAAAAATAATTACAACAATAGTGTCCTCATAAAAATTTTACACAACTAATACATTTCCATATTTATTTACAATACTAGTGCAATACTTAATTACAAAAAGAGTGTAATCTTATCCCTTTAATTATGCACACGATTTTCTCCCCCATCTCTCCCACAATTTTCTCCCCATCTCTCCCACGATTTTCTCCCACTCCATTTTTGTTTCCTTCTTCTTCTCCTCCTCCGCCTCCTCCTCCTCCCTCTGTCCAACCCTCCCCCACCCTCCACCTCCTCCCCCCCTCCCGCCGCCCCTCCTCCCTCCTCCTCCTCCCGCCTCCACCTCCTCCCGCCTCCCTCCTCCCCTCCTCCTCCTCCCGCCTCCGCCTCCGCCTCCTCCTCCTCCTCCTCCTCCTCCGCCCCCGCCTCCCCTCCTCCTCCTCCTCCTCCCTCCTCCACCTCCTCCCGCCCTCCCTCCCCCCCCCCTCCCTCTCATCCCCGCCCTTTCTCATCCCTGCCGCCCCCTCCTCGGCCCATTGCCTCACCACCACCTCCCTCCATCTGCCTCCCCTTCCTCCCGCATCCCCTCCTCACGCCTCCCTTTCTCCTCCCCCCTCTTCCCCCCCTTTCTCCTCCACCTCCTCCTCCCCCGCCTCCCTCTCCTCGATCCTCCGCCTCCCAAATGGGGTCCATTCTTTATTTTCTTTGTAACGAAATCTTAGATAAGGTAACCAATTTAGTTTTATTAGGTTACTAATTTATTTTGGATGTGATGCGGTTGGTAATCAAACTTCATGTAGTTGGTTACCAAATCATTCGATATAAGGTAACCAATTCGGTTTTATTAGTTTACTAATATATTTTGAATGTGATGGATTGGTAACCAAAATTTATGCGATTGGTTACTAAACCTTCCGATAAGGTAACCAATTTAGTTTATTAGGTTACTAATTTATTTTGGATGTGATGCAATTGGTAACCAAATTTCATATAGTTGGTTACCAAACCATTTGATAAGGTAACCAATTAGCTTTTATTTGATTACCAATTTTATTTTAAATGTGATGCGATTCTTAGTCAAAATTCAGTATAAAGGTAACCATTTCAATTTTTGTGGGTAACCAAATCGTCAAAAGAAATTGAAGAATAGCAACTCTCGTGGCGGCATGATAATATATGGCTAATGACATAAGTAATATGGCGAGAGAGGATGATGAACATTAACTCCTTCATAATTTTTTATTTTAATTTTCTCATTTTGATTTGAATTTTGAAACATGGATTTGAAATTGTTGTTAGAGACAAGATTTGAATTTGAATTTGAATTATTAGTTATCCTTGATTTTAGGTTTCCTTATTAATGTGAATTGTACTATTTTTGTAATAATTACATTCTTTTTGTAATTATTTAGTTGATGCACTTTTCTTGTAATTACTTTCTATTTGTTGTATACTTATGTAAAGGACCCTTGTTTTTTTTGTTGTTGTTGCAATGGAGGCCCAAAAATGCCTACAAAATCTATTACACCATTCATTCTTATATATAGGTCGTTTTAGATTTTTTTTTGTTATTTCTAATAATTTGTCGTATGTGGTTATCTAGGAGAATTGATCACTATTATTCCTAAATTGTCTTTTATTACTCCACCTAATGATCCATATTTATCATTATCCTATACTACTTCTCTACTTTTATGCTACGTTTGGATTGATGGAATAGGAGGGAGAATGGAATGAATCATTCCATTGGAATGATAAAAATGTTGTTTGGTTTGTTTATTCCAACGGAATAATGTATTCCTAGTGGAATAGGTGTTAACTTAAAATTATAATTTTTATTCCTGGAAGGGGAGTCAGGAATAACTTATTCTATCTATTATTTTTAAGTAATTGACAAATATGCCCTTTAAAAATAAAATAGGGTTCCATGTTCTTTCATTCAATCAATCTATCGATCTACGAAAGAGGAGGAGCAGAGGCGAGCAAAAGAGGAGCAGAGCCACCCCACCCACACCCCCACCCCCACCCCACCCACACCCACCCCCCCCCCCCCACCTCACCCCCTCACCCCCACCCCCACCCCCCCACCCACACCCACACCCCCCCCCCCCACCCCACCCCACCCCTCACCCCCACACCCCCACCCAAAAAAATAATATTATGTGATTATATACACCTTTACCATCACCCCACCCCCACCCCTACACCCCACCCCACCCCCACCCTACCAAAAAAAAAATATTATGTGATTATGTATACACCCCACCCCACGCCCAACCCACCCCCCACCCCCACCCCACCCCACCCCCCACCCCTCACCCCACCCCTCACCCCACCCCCTATCAGTGATGCCCCCAAAATAGGTATACAACACCCATTTTGAGTCGCCAAATACATGGTACAAAAAACAAACTACAACTTCAATAATACAATTGTCATGCAAAATACGACAACACATACTGTGAGTTTAAATACAAATATTGTCTTCTAGACAATATCCACGCTCAAATAAGTCCTCATTACAATGATTCAAACACTATTTTACAGAAATAGTGAGGACTGCTAAAACATCTTTCTAGAACCATCACTCCATACCCCGACTAGATCCTGCTATGTTCTCACCTCCTGAGAAGAAAAATGGAACAAAAAGGAAAAGGGTGAGCTCAACTAGCCCAGTAAAGAATATTATGACTAAGATAATATACAACAAATTATCATTAGTCTTCAACAGGGAAAATCTAATAAAATATAATAGACAACAAGTTTTAGATCAACAACTGCAGCGGAAACAACAATCCATTAGAAGAGTCAAGTAGAGAAAGAATTCTATTATCTTCTAAGATTTAAAAGTCCATCATCAATATTTTATCCCTGTAATAACAATCAATATACATCTTTAATCAAATATTCATCTTTGCACTACAATCAAAAGATATTCATTTGTATTACCAGTTGGTCATGTTCATCTCAACACCTGTTCATCTTTGCACTACGGGCGAAAGATATTCATTAGGTAATCATTCATCTTTGCACTACAGGCCAAAGATATTCATCAGTTAATCATTCATCTTTGCACTACAGGCCAAATATATTTAGTAATATCATAATTTAGGACTGAGGATGATGAAAAATATATTAAAGAACACGAATCCAGTGAAACAAAATAACAAATATTAGAGATTCATATTATAGTTTATCCAAGATCAATAATACTCCATAATAACCAATTTTGAAGCAAAATTCAAAAATAAAGATCAAAACATGGATACAATCAAAGATAGTAACCATAATAGACATCTTGGACAAAAAGAAGAAAATTTCATTTTTCGGTGAATAGTGTCGTTTTCGTGAATAGTACCGTTTACGTGAATAGTAACCCCGACACAAAAAGTTCTAAATTTGATAAAAAGTTCAGACCAATATTTTGGCATAATGATATTGAAGAAAATATCATTTAAGAAGAATATAATATCTCTTACCTCAAAAAGACAGTACTTCTGACTGGAATACTGGATATAGTGCTGAAGGAACTTGCACCTTATAGCAACACTCAAAGTATCAAAATACTCACAAGAATACACTCGATAATATAGAGAGAGAAAGAGAGAAAGCTTATGTTTCTGGTGTGATTTTCAATTCTAACTTAGCCCTCTATTTATAGGAAAATGTTAGCACGCCGAATCAGACTTGACCTGCAACCTGATGGCTTTACCTGCTACTATTCCCACCCACCACATTTGAATAAAAATTCAGCACATTTCTTCACCAACCACAAGTGGGGTCCATTCAATTCTAGAATTTTCCACCAAAATTATTTATAAACCTAATTTCCGAATCAGTCACCTCTTAAAATTAATAACAAATCATACGCTCATTTTTAACGGTTCAAAATTTGTGGACATATACTCAACTTATATATGTATAACATATCCAAAAATCACAACGATCCAACGGTCGGATTAAAAATTATAACTCACGCAATATATCTCAAAAACACTAGTTTAATTTTTAATACCTCCATTCTGACAAAAATACTGATAAAACACCTCAACATTAACTCCTTCATTTTTAACCACAATAAATATATCCAACATTTATATCCACATAAAATAAATATTTCCTTATCATATGAATCAATAATTAATTATTCACAAATAATATTACGTAATCACATTTATGACAACCGTGTAGTTCCTGGGAAAGAGGGGCTTTCAATAAGGATTTTTCCTTCTTTGGGCGCGCAATTAGGTGACCAAACCTCTCCTCGATGAGAAATTTCAAGACATTGACAATAATGCTATCTAATAATATTATTCAAATAATATGAATTATTGATCGATAATGGGAAATCATTGCAAGTGACAATTATTGAAACAACAATAATATAAAATATCAACGCAACAATTATTGAATCAATAAAATAAAATATTGAGCAAGAATTATCGTAACAATTATTGAGTAGTGCCTTCTCACGTAAGGATCAATAATTCATCAATATCATGCAATACCGTGTACTCTTGTGCAACCACACGACATCGTATTTTAACCACCGTGTATTCCAACAATTGTTAACTTGGTAACAATTACGCCGTTATTTATAAAACTCAAACTTGTCGTTTTCTTCATCCGAGCAGTTATTACATTATGGGCCCACAATGATCTGCTGCCGTCGCATTTAATATTCCCCGACATCAAGAATATTCCACGACCAAACGAATATTCCCCGACAACAATGATTATTTTATAACCACTTGCTTATTTTACAAAATTTGCACATTTCACCCATAACCAGAGAATTTTGTAAAATTAATACCTTATTATTCACAATAGTAATTAGAGGAAATTCGATTTTATTTATAATAAGTTGGGGTCTTACAACCTCCCCTCCTTATGAAATTTCATCCTCAAAATTGACGTACGTACCTGGTGTTTCGAAAAGGTGAGGATACCTCGCTTTCATTTCTGATTCCAACTCCCAGTTCATTTATTCAATAGCATGGTTCCTCCACAAAATCTTAACTTGTGGTATAACCTTTGTTCGTAGGACATGCTCTTTCCTATCCAATATCTTGACAGGTACCTCCTCGTACGTTAAATCTTCGGCTATCTCATCTGGTTCTAACGCAATAATGTGGTTTGGGTCGTCCATATATTTATGTAACATCGATACGTGAAAAACGTTATGAACACGCGGCATACTTAGCGTTAAGGCGAGTCTATAGGCCACAGTTCCTACTCGATCGAGGATTTCAAATAAATTGAAGGCTTGAGCTTTCTTCTCTTCATCGACTCTTACTTCTAGAATAACGCATTCTTGCACCTTCTTCTTTATATTCATCAGCTCAAGGTCTGTAGCTTGAGCTGTTTTAACGTCGATTTTACTTGTATATTCGTTATCTTCACGTGGGTCCCTAGAGTCTTTAACTCTATCTTCATCATTTGTAAGTTATACAAAATTGGTTTTTGTGTTAACAACATCGCACTCGTAAACGCATACGATCTTCTACTCAACGCGTCAGCTACCACGTTCACTTTCCCACGATGGTATTGAATGGTATGATCGTAATCTTCAACAGCTCGAGCCAATGTCTTTGGCGCATTAGACGTTCGTTTTGGTTGAAGAAATATTTAAGGGTTTTATAAATGGGTTTTGTACTAGGGTCAATACAAAATTCATTTTCACGCTCTAGGGGTAGGCTAAGAAGTCCTTCAGGAATACGTCAGGAAATTCACTAACAACAGAAATATCATTCAAATCTGACGTATTTTTGTTTAAATCCATGAAATAGACAAAGAAAACTTGACATCCATTTTTCAATAAACGAATGGCATTATGGCTTGATATGAAAGTGTTTGACTTCAATGATTTGGTTTCTTGAATTCGCATAACAGGTTAGTTAGGAATATGAAAACTAATAACCTTACGAAAATAATCAATTTTGGCATGATGAGTGGTTAACCAATCAATCCCTAAAATCACATCAAAAGCAAGTATCTTTAAAGAGATAAGATCAACAGGTAATGTAATTGTGCCCACTTGGATCAAACAAGATTTATAAACAGTGGATATGATAAAAGTTTCTCCTAATGGAGTCTCCACAAATAAGTCAAAGTCTAATTTCTCTGGAGTCAAGTTTAATCGTTGAGCACAAACAGGAGAAATAAAAGAGTGGGTAGAACCGGTATCTAATAAGGTATAGACTTCGAAAGAATTTATAATTAACTAACCCGTGCTAACTTCTTTCGGGTTACTCACTCTTTGAGAAGTCACGAAAAACGCTCTTCCTGAAACCACCGACTTTGTTTTGTCTATATCCACCTTTGGTGCCACCGTCCCAACTGGACTTGATTTCTCTACAGGACAAAATCGAGCTCTGTGACCGTCTTTTCCACAATTAAAACATATCTTGGAAAGCTGTGAACAGTTTGAACTTATATGTCCCTCCTCTCCGCATCTGTAACATCTAACTGGCGGTCGTTCTCCTCCCCTAAAATTTATTGCTGGTGCTGGTGCTCTTGCCGACGTCTTCCCGTCATCGTTAAATCTTCTCTTCTTGAAATTTCCACTTGAATCATTTCTTCTATTATCTTGGCCATGATTACCACCGAAGTGGTTACCATTTCGGCATGATAATTTCCTCCACGATGGTTATCATTGTTAGATGACCGTTGCCATTAATGCGATTATTATCGTGTTGTTGCTCGTTATCCTTTGGTTGGGCTGGCTCATTATCGCGCTCCAATAACTGAGCCCTATTAACTACATCTGAATATAAATAAAGTTTGTGAGAAATGAGGTATTAACGTATTTCGGGTTTCAAACCTCGCAGAAACATTCGTGTCATTCTCTCCTCATTATCAACCAAATGGGATGCAAATCGGGAACTCTAAGCAAACTTAGCTTCGATCGCAACACGTTCATATTGTTTTGCTCCAGCTTGATGAACTCAACCTCCTTCATGTGACGAATACTTTCGGGAAAGTACTTGTCGTTGAACAATTCTTGGAACTTCTCCCAAGACATCTTTAATGCGGCAGGTTTAGTACGCTTTACCGATTCCCACCAGTAATCTGCCTCTCCTCGCAACATAAAGGTGACAAAGGGAACCATTTACTCCTCGGAACATCCCAAGACATCAAATATCTTGGTGATCTGCTTTATCCACGTCTCTGCCGTAAGTGGTTCTGGCTTTCCCAAAAACTCCGGTGGTCCCTGCTCCTTGAACTGCTTAGCGGTGACCGACCATGGGTTGCCATTGTTTCCACCTGCATTTTGAATAGGAACCGTTTTCACCTGATGTTGCATGAATTGCATAAAGCCTCTGAACATCCTATCGTTCACCATTTCATCGGTGTTATTGTTTACCTGAGGATTATTGTCTTCCTGTTGCACCTTATCCTGGGTATTGATCGTTGGTGACTCAACGGTCTCATATGCTTCATTGCTTATCACAACATTTTCAGATGCCATTTTCAAATACTGTCACAAAACAAGGGTTAATTGACATATCACATATTATCCCTATACTCTGACCGACCAATTAAATACCAAATAAACTTAGGTAGGTCATACTAGTGAAGGAATTCCCCGTCTCTCCCCTCCTAGTTCTTGTCTCATACCTTAGCCAGGGATCATATCCCGAAGCTTTGATACCAACTGTGACGCCCCCAAAATAGGTATACAACACCCATTTTGAGTCGCCAAATACATGGTACAAAAAAAAACTACAACTTCAATAATACAATTGTCGTGCAAAATACGACAACACATACTGTGAGTTTAAATACAAATATTGTCTTCTAGACAATATCCATGCTCAAATAAGTCCTCATTACAATTATTTAAACACTATTTTACAGAAATAGTGAGGACTGCTAAAACATCTTTCTAGAACCATCACTCCATACCCCGACTAGATCCTGCTATGTTCTCACCTCCTGAGAAGAAAAATGGAACAAAAAGGAAAAGGGTGAGCTCAACTAGCCCAGTAAAGAATATTATGACTAAGATAATATACAACAAATTATCATTAGTCTTCAACAGGAAAAATCCGATAAAATATAATAGACAACAAGTTTTAGATCAACAACTGCAGCGGAAACAACAATCCATTAGAAGAGTGAAGTAGAGAAAGAATTCTACTATCTTCTAAGATTTAAAAGTCCATCATCAATATTTTATCCCTGTAACAACAATCAATATACATCTTTAATCAAATATTCATCTTTGCATTACAATCCAAAGATATTCATTTGTATCACCAGTTGGTCATGTTCATCTCAACACCTGTTCATCTTTGCACTACGGGTGAAAGATATTCATTAGGTAATCATTCATCTTTGCACTACAGGCCAAAGATATTCATCAGTTAATCATTCATATTTGCACTACAGGCCAAGGATATTCAGTAATATCATCATTTAGGACTGAGGATGATGAAAAATATATTAAAGAACACGAATCTAGTGAAACAAAATAACAAATATTAGAGATTCGTATTACAGTTTATCCAAGATCAATAATACTCCATAATAACCAATTTTGAAGCAAAATTCAAAAATAAAGATCAAAACATGGATACAATCAAAGATAGTAACCATAATAGACATCTTGGACAAAAAGAAGAAAATTTCATTTTTCGGTGAATAGTGCCGTATTTGTGAATAGTGCCATATACGTGAATAGTGCCGTATACGTGAATAGTAACCCCGACACAAAAAATTCCAAATTTGATAAAAGTTCGGACTAATATTTTTAAGATAATGATATTGAAGAAAATATCATTTAAGAAGAAGATAATATCCCTTACCTCAAAAAGACAAGATTGATTTGGAATACTGGATATAGTGCTGACGGAACTTGCACCGTATAGCAACACTCAAAGTATCAAAATACTCACAAGAATACACTCTATAATATAGAGAGAGGAAGATAAAAAGCTTATGTTTCTGGTGTGATTTTCAATTCTAACTTAGCTCTCTATTTATAGGAAAATGTTAGCACGCCGAATCAGACTTGACCTGCAACCTGATGGCTTTACCTGCTACTATTCCCACCCACCACATTTGAATAAAAATTCAGCACATTTCTTCATCAACCACAAGTGGGGTCCACTCAATTCTAGATTTTTCCACCAAAATTATTTATAAACCTAATTTCCGAATCACATTTATGACTACCAGGCCGTTCCCAGGAAAGAGGGGGCTTTCCAATAAGGATTTCTCCTTACTGGCGCGCAATTAGGTGACCAAACCTCTCCTTGACAAAACTTTCTAGACATTGCCAATAATGCTATCTAATAATATTATTCAAATAATATGAATTATTGATCTGATAATGGGAAATACTGTGCAGTGACAATTATTGAAACAACAATAATATAAAATATCAACGCAACAATTATTGAATCAATAAAATAAAATATTGAACAGTAATTACTATAACAATTATTGAGTAGTGCCTTCTTACGTAAGGATCAATAATTCATCAATACTATGAAATATACAGGTGTCTTCTTTGTGCAACCCGTGCAGTATTATCGTATTTTAACCACCGTGTATTCCAACGGTGTTTACGGTAATAATTTACGTTATTTATAAAACTTAAACTTGTCGTTTTCTTCATCCCAAGCGGTTATTACATTATGGGGCCCACAAATGATCAAGGCTGGTCGCATGCGAATATTATAAAACAACAAGAATATTCCACGACCAAACGAATATTCCCCGACAACAATGATTATTTTATAACCACTTACTTATTTTGCAAAATTTGCACATTTCACCCATAACCAGAGAATTATATCAAATTAATACATTATTATTCACAATAATAATTAGAGGAAATTCGATTTTATTTATAATAAGTTGCGGTCTTACACCTACCCCCCCACCCCACCCCACCCCACCCCACCCCAAAAAAGTAATATTATGTGATTATGTATACACCTCTTACCCCCCACCCCCACCTCCACTCCCACGCAAATAAAATAATATTATGTGATTATGTATACACCCCACCCCACCCACCACCCCACCCCTTATATGTAATTTTTTAATATAAATTGAATTTAAGTTAAATTTGAACATTTGGGGGTATTTAGGTCACTTTCTAATTATTTATTTCATTCTTAAATGTATTCATAACATCAACCAAACATGTACATGGAATATTAAAAAATCATTCCATTCCCTTCCTTATTCCATTCCCTCATCTATTCCATTCTCTACTCTATTCTATTCCTTCAATCCAAACGTAGCATTAAGTTTTTCTCTCATTCTTCCAATAAAATTCTTTCATCTTTTTTCTTTCTCATCTCTATCTCTCTTGTTTATCATGTCTTTAATTTTCAGCAATTTTTGGTTTCTTCCTCTCTTCATAATTATGGTATTAAGAAAACCAAAAATTAAACAAAAAAAAATTATAGTGCTGGTGCCAAAAATATGAAACAAAGTGTTTTCAATTGGAGTACCATAAATTAAATTGTAAGGGAGAGAGAATGGAGTTTAAAAATCTGATAATTAAGGTGTTTTATGGGGAGAAAGAAAGGGAAAGAAAATAAGAGTAAATGAGATCATTGAGTTTTTTTAGGAGTAAATTATAGGAAATTGTTATTGAAGAGAGAGTATGAGATTCTTTAATTCTTGTGCACATGTCTAAAACGACCTATATTAAGGAACGGAGAGACTAATATTTAGTTCATAATAATCTGTCATTTATAAAAAATAAGGAGATCTTTTAGTGGCTATATAACATAAGTAGCAAAAAAATTAGACAAATATCTCATGTAAGCAAGTTTGTCGCATAAGTATTTCCTTTTCTATTATGATTCATTTTAATTCTCCAAGGATACATTTATTCGCAAAAATGATAAATGAGATAAAATATTTATATTAATTTATTATCAATTTAAATTATTTTATCTTATAATTAGTCCATTATTTAATCTCATGAATTATGTTTTATCATTTCTAATGTCATCTCGATAAAACATTATTATCCCTTTATGGTAAAATGATCGAAAATAATCGTAATTTAAATAACAACCTAATCATTGGTGAAATAAGTATGAAATAATAATAAATTTATATAAATAATCATATTTCACTCATTATTTTTGCAAATAAAATGTACGAGGTTTCTTAAATAAGATTTTACAATCTATACTTATTATAATAGTTATTATAATAGCACAAATCTATACTTATTATAAAAGCACAAACTGTATAAGTTAATTGGAATGTTTTGATTTGTCATGAACTGGATTGACTCATAAATTTGATTGGTTGATATTTATCTTTTATTTTATTTCTTTATTTTTATTTTGTATGTATTATCTTATGAGATATATGTCAAAAATTGTAGTATCTGTTGACGTCGAGAAATTTAAAAGCCTTTTTCCTAAAGAGAGAATGAAGTTGTGTTTTCTCTCTTTCTACCATTTTTACAATTTTTGCTATATTGATTAAGTTATTCCAAGGGTGAGATCTTTTTAGGAAACAGGACCGACATAAATGTTGACTATTTAAAAATATTGATTTTAATGATTGGGCCGAATTAGACAGTCGCCAGTTAATATAGTTTTAAATTGATGTAACAACTCATCCGGATTTTGAAGGTTTTCGCAATATAATCCAATATGCGACTCAATAAAATTGGTTCGGAACCCGAGATTCATGGAGTTCGGGGGCTTGCTTAAGCGGAGAAGGTGTTAGGCACCCCCGACTTTCGTGAAAACACGGTTATCGCATCTTGTCGATTTTCTTAAGCATGAAGTGTGTGTGTGATTTTGAGAAAACTTTTGATACTTTATTTGACTTATGTTAAGTGCCTTAATTTTAAAGTTTATTCTAAGCCTTATTTTAACCTATAAGTGGCATTTTTTTGAAAGTAGTGCTGAGCCTCTTTGGACCTATGCACGAATGATTTGATTTAAAGAAAAAATCATTTTTAGACAAAGTATATTGAAATGATATTTTGGAAAACAAGGTTTTCAAATCTTTTGCCAAATAGGAATCAAGGTCCTTCGATACTTCAAGTTTATTAACCTTAGATTTTCTAACCCCGAAGCGCTTTATTATTTTTATGAAAGCTCTTTGTCATTTTGCTTGTAAATTGTTTTAGGTGATAATGCATGAAATAAAGCATCAAAAAGGGTCGCGCCATCTCCGAGCATGAAAGCCATCTCAATAGATGATGAGTGGGTTTTTATTTGTAATAATCCGAACCTAAATTTGGATTTATCAATAAATTGAGAATGTTAATTATAATAGCAAATTATAAATTTCTGTATGTTAATGTTACAACAATTAAATTAGGACTTGGTAAGGTTTGATATGGGGAAGACACCCTAAAAAGTAAGTAAGAAAAAACCTTAATTAAGACCTTGATCTTAGAATAGAAACCCTAACCCCAATTAGGGTTATAAATAAAATTTAAATTAGGGTTTACTAATTTTTACATGATTTTAATTATGGTTAATTAGAGTTTTATCAGGTGTTTTTTATGATAAACCCAAATTAAGGATGTGAAAAACTTAAAGTTAAACTAATAAATCCTAAACTTAAATATTAAACCTTAATTACAAGGTTAGTAAACCCTAATCCTTAATTTGTCAAACCCTAATGACCAAGTACATAAGTAATAAAAATTTAAAGTATTTATATATGTGAATTGACTAAATTATCCTCAAAGTTGATTGGAAAATTACTAAAGTACCCTTAATATAGGGGAAATGACTAAAATGCCCTTTATCTTCCAAAATATGATGATAAGACTAAATCTATGACTCACCACTTATAAGATTTTCAACATGTGTCTAAAAACAGCCCCACCATCAGTCTTTTGACACCTAGGACTGATCCATGCCTTAGTTGTCAACAATCTAATGAAATTAGGTAAATTACCCATACTTGAGCTTGTTACATATAAATTATGTGCTGGGGTAGCCAACCAACGAATTCCCACTTGTAATACATCATATAATCATCCACAAACAACTCTTAAATAGCTAGCACTCAGATCATAAAGTCAGATTTCAAAGGTTGCTTGAAAAGGTAAGAACACTAACCCTAACCCTAGATCTTTGAAGCAATGTTAAAAGTTGTGATTTAGTGCTTATATTTGTGATATAACATGTTATTTAGTGATCTGGGTTGCTTAATCATGAATCCATAACGTTTAAATACATAAAAACGAAGATTTATGATAGCAGTCATGAACCCTAAAAATCTTGTCTGACAGCGGAATATCAAGCCTCTTAGATCTTAGCTTGTTAACTGTTTTAGATGTTAAGTGTATGGTGAGTATACTATGACATGAGCTGAGTAATATAGAAGTGAAATCAGAGCCAAAACATGTAAGGACCATACGTTATTTAAGGTTAAAACCCGTTGACCGTTCACGAAAATTTTTCTAGAAAACCCAGAATTTCAAGAACATGTCTTAAAAGATTTTTGACATCTTAGAATTGACAATTATGGTAGTTATAGGACCCCTAATGATATCATTTCTATAGACTAACGGATGGACTACATGTTCATAACAACCAAATGACCATTACACCAACCGATTTAAAGTTATGATCGCTCAAAAGTATGAACTCGAAACTGGAAACCCAGATTTCTGGGTAACCCAGAAAGTTTTAAAGCTATGTCTGAAAGCCAGTTTGACCAGCCTCAAATTCGATCCTCTGATGTTGTTATGAACTTTCAGAGGTTATGCTATTGTAGTAATGGCATACATATTTCATGTTTTATACAATGGCACCTTTACCTAACACCTAGAATCCATGTTATTAAGCCCTGAAATAGGAAGACTGACGTTAACCGAATTTCTGGGCAACCCAGAAACTCAAGATCATGCTTTGATGCTCACTTTGACTAGCCATAACTTTCTGAAATGTTGAAACTAGACCATAAACATGTTATATACTTATAGTGTTACATCAGTACTACCATGTTGAATTTTTTTTCATAACCAAAAACCTTTGTCAGTAGCGAATTAAAGCCAGTCAAACCTGTCACCAGAGCGTTGACTTTCATGTTCTTCAGTTGATGAAGAACACTATTAGCGACAATTTTTTCACTGTAGAAGCCATTAGCTACAGTTAGTTGAAAAATATTAAAAAAAAAATAATAAATAAGAATAAATACAAAATAATTATTATAAATTCATAATAAATTTCTAAAATACATTTTAAATTATAATAAATATTTTTCTTATATTTTGACATGAAATTTCATTAATATTGAATTTATTTAAATATTATTTATTATGAAATTATTTAATAATGCTAATAAATCATAACCAAATCATATCATGAACTGTTATTTACGTAAAATGCATTTGATTTGATATCAAAGCATAGACTGGAAAAAAATGTTGTTTGGTGAAAATATATATACTGACACTATTATGACCGGTAATCATATACTAACCGGGGTTTTATGACCGACATTTATAGCAATGACTGGGGGTTAATTAACAGGATGATATGCATACTCCTAGGATGTGTGGTTGAGCGAATCAACCTGGGTTGCTAAGTCTATATGACCGACAATAAGTCGTAATGTGCGGGGTTTGGCAGATAAACCTCAGTATATATATATATATACACTTGGAAAAACTTCTGAACTATATGTTCATCTATTCAATTATAGTGTGAGTATATGTTACACATTGTTAAAACTTATTGAGCCTTTTAAAGCTCATCCCTTGCAAATATTATTTTCCTTTGCAGCTGTGACTGATATTCCAGGAAATTCAAGTGTGCATTCTTGTGGCTAGAAGAAGACTGTAATAGTTTAAATTATTTTTATTTTGTAAGACTCAAATGTAATAATTATGAACTGGGATTGTGTATTAAGTTTTTAGGTATATAAACTGTTTAGTTTTTTCTTTTTGACTAAGAGCTAGAAATCAAGTACAGTATTACTATGAGCTGTTTATCTAAATGAGGGTATTTGATGCTAAGTGAGATCTGTGCGAACTGAGGTTGCGTGTGACGCCCCCAAAATAGGTATACAACACCCATTCCGAGTCGCCAAATACATGGTACAGAAACAACAACAACTTTATTAATACAATTGTCGTGCAAAATACGACAACACATAATCTGTGAGTTTAAATACAAATATTGTCATCTAGACAATATCCACACTCAAATAAGTCCTCATTACAATTATTGATACACTATTTTACAAAATAGTGAGGACTACTAAAACAACTTCTAGAACCATCATTCCACACCCCGACTAGTACTCGCTACATTCTCGCCTCCTGAGAAGAAAAATGGAACAAAAAGGAAAAAGGTGAGCTCAACTAGCCTAGTAAAGAACATTATGACTAAGATAATATAGAACAAATTATCGTTAGTCCTCAACAGGGAAAAATCTAATAGAATACAATAGACAACTAGTTTTAAATCAATATTCGCAGCGGAAATAATAATTTAATGCTAATAAATTATTTTAAATAATTTAGTTTAAAAATGATTTTATTATTTTAAAAATCATTTTAAATAAAAATAAAGTGTTTAAAGATATTTTAAGTTATAAAATATAACTTTTAATATTTAAAGGATAATTTCTTTAATAATTAAATATTAATGATAATAGAATTGTTTGATATTTAAATCATTTAATTATGATTCCGATGTTTGAAAATTCTTGATAAATTATAATAAGTGTTTAAAAAATTATTTTAAGTCATTTAAAAATAATATGACTGATACTTACGGATATTGAGATATAGAATAGAGTCTTAGACTCGATTTTTACCCGATAAGGTTGTCGGTACACCGACATATTTCAGAAATTGATCTGGACTTAGATATTTTGACTGTATTAATGATTGTTTGTGATTCAATGACTATGGAATATGTGTGGCAAGGTGATTAGGTTATGTGCTGACTGTAATAGACAGTACTATGTGTTATGATATATTATTCTAATCGAACGAATGATCTGATTAATGATAGGTCGTGATAAAAGAGATAGAACTAAGTTGAGAATTGTAAGCAGCAGATCAGGCAAGTATCCTACCTTTGCATTTTCTTTATGCAATGGACATGAGTAAGAATGTTTCAGAATTATATTATTACTGTACAGATTATTAACTTTATATTATATACACTCATTGACTATCAATATGTTATTATATGATAATTCAGATATATATTCTGTTCGTTAATTTCTATAAATGGTTATACAAGTGTCCCCACTTGGATAATCATGGTATTTATTCACATGTTGATACACCTTTGTCAATTATCCCATATATATATGTTGAATTATAGATTATTATTGAGCAAGATAAAAACCTTTGGTTTGGAACCCTGACAAGTATGAACATCCCTTATATGGGAAAACTTTTTATGCGCCCAAGGCGGACAGAGTGAACGATAACATCGTTCTTGTAATTTAGTGTTGATCAATACAGGGTACAACGGGCTGATCACCCTCCGTGTTCAGTAAATTACGCAGTTTTCGAGATGAAGTTCTGCTAAACCTTTTCGAAAATGAAAAGAATGTTCATAGTATGTTACTTAAACCCCATTTATGGTCAGTACGTAGTTTCAAAAATTTGAAAGAGGGTTGTTATGTTATTATTATCGGTTCAGATTACTTCACAACTATTGATTCGTTGTAGAAGGGTTATGTAAAGAAAACATTTAAATTCTTTCAGCTTATATGTATAATTGCTATTACTTGCTGGGCACTCAAATGCTCACTCTTGCTTAAATTAAATGTTTTCAGTTATGTATGATCAACTTGAAGGCTCAGGCACGAACAAGGGGTAAAGAAAGTGGTTCGAATGAGATTATAATATGTTGTATAATAGTTATAGTTTATTAAGACAATGATATATATATCTAATATCATGTATTATAAGGAATGTATTTAAAGGTCTCGTACCTGGGAGTAAACTTTGATGCATATGTAAATTAAGTTTGAATGTTATATTATTATTAGTATTATTCATCTTATAGAAATGGTATCGTGAAGCACTGAGTTCGAGTTTCAAGTACCCAGATTTGGGGGCGTCACAAGACCCGTAACGAAATCCATAGTAATGTGTTCCCACTTCTATTTCGGAATCTCAAGTAGTTGCAATGGACCCTTTGGCACTTGATGCTCCACCTTTACACGTTGACAAGTTAAACACCTTGAGATAAACTTTGCGATCTCTCTCTTCATATTGTTCCACCAAAATGTATGTCGAAGATCATGATACATTTTGGTACTCCCAAGATGGATTGCAAACGGTGTGTTGTGTGCCTCCATCATGATTCTATGTTTCAAGTCAGAATCGTTAGGAACACAATGTTTGGAATGGACTCGAAGTATTCCTTCTTCATCGATTCTTGCTTCTGGAATAGTACCTTCTTGTACTTTCTTCTTCATACGCATCAGCTCTGGATCCGTGGCTTGAGCAACTTTAACTTTATCGATTAAAGTTGGTTCTATGTGTATACTTTACATCATCGCATGGGTCCCCGGAGTCTTAAATTCTATCTTCAACTTTTGTAAATCACACAAAAATGGGCCTTTGTGTTGACAACATCGCACTCGTTCTTGCATAAGATCTTCTACTTAATGTGTCAGCTACCACGTTCGCTTTTCCAGGATGGTATTAAATGGTATGGTCGTAGTCTTTCAATAACTCGAGCCAACATCCTTGCCGCATATTGAGCTCTTTTTGGGTGAAGAAATATTTGAGGCTTTTATGATCTGTGTAGATTTCCACTTTCTCCCCATACAGGTAGTGTCTCCATATCTTCAACGCAAAAAATGACTGCTGCCAACTCTAGATCATGAGTAGGATAATTCCTCTCATATTCTTTAAGTTGTCGCGAGGCATAGGCTATGACTTTCCCATGTTACATGAGAACACATCCTAACCCTTTTGCTCAAGCATAGTCGTAGATAACAAATCCATCCGAACAGACGACGGTATTATTGCCGAGCAGTCTTTGAAATGAGTCTCCTCTAAAGCTCTTGGAAACTCTTCTCGCATTCGTCGCTTCCATAACAATTTTGTATCTTTTACGAGTCATTGAGTTAGCTGATAGCGATTCTAGAAAATCCTTCCATGAATCTCCGATAATAACCCAAATTTAAACTGAAAGCTACGTACTTCGGTCACCGACTTTGGTTGCTCCCAACTTTATATTGCTTCAATTTTCGCTGGGTCAACAGATACTCCATGTTTTGACACCACATGCCCAAGGAATGCTACTTCCTCAAGCCAGAACTCGCATTTCTTTATCTTGACATATAGCTTGTTATCACGAAGCCTTTGTAGTACCAGCTTCAAATAGTGCTCATGATCTTCACGGCTTTTGGAATAGATGAGGATGTCATCAATAAAGACAACAATGAACTGATCCAAATATTCTTTGAACACACGGTTCATCATATCCATGAAAGCAGCATGAGCATTAGTCAATCCAAAAGACATGAATAAGAATTCATAATGCCCCGTCTTGAGTTACGAAAAGGTCTTTGGAATATCCTCGCCTAACCTTCAAATTGATGATATCCAGAATGAAGATCGATCTTTGAAAAGAATTGGGCTCCTTGTAACTGGTCAAACAGGTCATCAATACGAGGTAGCGGATACCTATTCTTGATGGTGACATGGTTCAATTCTCGATAGTCAATATAAAGTCGCATACTCCCGTCTTTTTTCTTTACAAATAAAACAGGAACACCCCAAGGAGATGTACTAGGATGAATGAAACTGATGTCCAACAACTCCTGTAGTTGGACCTTTAACTCTGAAGTTCAATAGAGCCATTCGATATGGGGTTTTAGAAATGGGCTTTGTACAGTTCAAGGTCGATAAAAATTCAACTTCGCGTTCGGGGTAGACCAGGAAGTTCTTGAAAATACGTCGTGAAATTCTCTAACAACAAAATATTATTCAAATCGGCGTGTTTTTTGTTCAAGTGTGACATGGGCTAAGAAAGCTTGACATCCATTTTTCAATAAACGAATAGCTTTATGGCTTGATATGACAGTGATTAACTTTAGTGGTTTGGTTGTTTGAATTCGCATAACATGTTGGTTAGGAATATGAAAACTAACAACCTTACAAAAACAATCAATTTTAGCATGATGAGTGGTTAACCAATCAATCCCTAAAATCACATCAAATGCAAGTATTTTCAACGAAATAAGTTCGGCAGGTAATGTGATGGTTCCAACTTGAATCAAGCAAGATTTATAAATAGTAGATGTAACGAAAGTTTTTCCTAATGGAGTCTCAAAAGATAAGTTAAGGTCTAATTTCTCCGGAGTCAAGTTTAAACGTTGAGCACAAGCAGGAGAGATAAAAGAATGGGTAGAACCGGTATCTAATAAGGTATAAACTTCGCAAGAGTTTATGATTAGCTTACCCGTAATCACCTTGTTTGGGTTCCTCACACTTTGACCAGTCACGACAAACGCTCTTCCAGGAACCGTTGACTTTGACTTTTCTGGGACAGCCTTTTGAGTCACCATCCCCGTTGGACTTGGTTTCGCTACAGTACAATCTTGAGCGATATGTCCTTCCTTTCCACAATTATAGCATACCTTGAACTGTTGTGGATTGTTTGGGCTGATATGTCCCTCTTTTCCACATTTATAGCATACGACCGGTGGTCGTTCTCCTCCCTTAGAACCAGTTGCTGCTGGTGTTGACGTCTTCACGTTGTCATTGTTGAATCTCCTTTTTTTAAAATCTCCCCCCGATTTGCTTCTTCTATTTTCATGGTCACGATTACCACCAGAGTGGTTGCTGCTTTTGTCCAAATGTTTTCCTCCCCGCTGGTTTCCATTGCTCCGATGACTGCTGCCACCGGTATGACCCTGGTTGTGGTCCTTCGGTTAAACGTACTCGTTATCTCGCTCTAATAATTGAGCCTTGTTGACAACATCTGAATATAATGAAAATTTATGAGAGATAAGATATTGCCGGATCTCGGGTTTTAAACCTCTCAGAAACATCCTCGTCATTTGTTCCTGATTCTCTACCAAATGAGGTGCAAACCTGGATAACTCTGCGTACTTTGCCTCGTACTGGGACACCGTCATGTTGTTTTGTTCTAATCTAATAAACTCTACCTCCTTCATATGGCGAATAGTTTCAGGAAAGTACTTGTCATTGAAAAGTTTCTGAAATGTTTCCCAAGACATGCTGAGTGCGGTAAGCTAATTACGCTTCACAGACTCCCACCAATAGTTTGCCTCGCTACGAAACATAAAGGTGGTGAATGGAACCTTCTATTTCTCCGTGCATCCCAAGACATCGAATATCTTGGTAATTTGTTTAACCTACGTCTCTGCCTTGATTGGATCCGGCTTTCCAATAAATTCTGGTGGTCCCAACTCTTTGAACTACTTGGCTGCGACAAACCACGCGTTGCTATCATTTCCACCCGTATTTTGTACACGAGTCTCCCTCGTCTGGTTTTGCATGAACTGCAAAAAGCTCCTAAACATCTCGTCGTTCATCGTCTGTTTAGTGGTGTTGTTTACAGGAGGAACATTGCCGGCCTGTTGCACGTTCTCCTCATTGGTGAGTAAAGGTGTCTCCACGGTCTCATTTACTCCACTGTTAACATTCTTAGTTGCCATATTCAAATACTGCCATAAAACAAGGGTTAATTAAAGAAATTAACATATCACATAATATCCCTATATTCTAACCAACCAACAAATAAGCTTTAGATATGACACACTAGCGAAGGATTACTCGTCTCTCCCCTCCTAGTACTATTCCCCGATCTCCGCCAAAGACCATATCCCTAAGCTCTGATACCAACTGTGACACCCGCAAAATAGGTATACAACACCCATTCTGAGTCGCCAAATACATGGTACAGAAACAACAATAACTTTATTAATACAATTGTCGTGCAAAATACGACAACACATAATCTGTGAGTTTAAATACAAATATTGTCATCTAGACAATATCCACACTCAAATAAGTCCTCATTACAATTATTGATACACTATTTTAAAAAATAGTGAGGACTACTAAAACAACTTCTAGAACCATCATTCCACACCCCGACTAGTACTCGCTACATTCTCGCCTCCTGAGAAGAAATATGGAACAAAAAGGAAAAGGGTGAGCTCAACTAGCCCAGTAAAGAATATTATGACTAAGATAATATAGAACAAATTATCGTTAGTCCTCAACAGGGAAAAATCTAATAGAATACAATAGACAACCAGTTTTCAATCAATATTCACAGCGGATATAATAATTCATTAGAAGAGTTAAGTAGAGAATGAAATCCACTATCTTCTATATATGAATTTAAAAGTTCATCGTCAATATTTTATCCCTGTAACATCAATCAATATATATATCTGGAATCAAATATTCATCTTTGCACTCATGTGCCAAAGATATTCATCCGATTAGTCGTGTTCATCTAAACACCTGTTCATCTTTGCACTACGGCCAAAGATATTCGTCAGAAAATTATTCATCATTGCACTACATGCCAAAGATATTCAGTTATATCATCATTTAGGACTGAGGATGATGAAAAATATTTTAAAGAAAACGAATCCAGTGAAATGCGGTTAGTTATGGGTAAAATGCGCAAATATTTTAAATAAGCAAGTGGTTATAAAATATTCATTGTTGTCGGGGAATATTCGTTTGGTCGTGGAATATTCTTCCTGTCGGGGAATATTCGTACAACGGCGCAGTCTTTTGTGGGCCCAATAACGGAAAGCGATTGGATGAAGAAAACGACAAGTATAAGTTATTTATAAATAACGGCGTAGTTGTTACCGTTAATATTGTTGGAATACCCGGTGGTTAAAATACGATGTACGCGTTGTTGCACAAGAGAAGACTTTGCGGTATTGCACCAATTATTGATTCTTATGTAAGAAGGCACTACTCAATAATTGTTACAGTAATTACTGTTTAATATTTTATTTTATTGATTCAATAATTTCTACGTTGATATTTTATATTATTGTTATTTCAATAATTGTCACTACACAGTATTTTCCATTATCAAATCAATAATTCATATTATTTGAAAAATATTATTAGATAAAATTATCGGCAATGTCTAGAAAGTTACATCTAAGGAGAGGTTTGGTCACCTAATTGCGGCCAAGAATGAGAAATCCTTATTCGAAAGCCCCTCTTCTCGGGGAGCGATGCAGTTGTCATTATTGTGATTACGTAATATTATTTGTGAATAATTAATTATTGATATATATATGATAAGCAAAATATTCATTTTATGTGGATATAGATGGAGAAAATTTTTTAAAGTACAATTGTTGAAAATTGATATTTTGTCTTTTCTGATAAAATAATTCATTTAAATATATTATTATATTATAATAATATAATAATGGTGATATTTTACAATGAATGTGGGATATATGAATAAATGAGAAGGAAGAGTATTTTTGTTATTAAAAATACTAAAAACATGTTTTTCATGTTTGTGGACCCCATTTCTTGACTGAAATTTGATTATAGCCCGTAAAATCGTCCGTATGTGGATTTCGGTCAATTTCTGTTTGGATTTTGGAAAAACTTAAACTTACAAAGTTGTAGAGAATTGAATTTCCTATAGAAGGACATAAGATCCAAATTTTTCTGATAAGAGGGCTATTTATTATGAATTATTGAAGTTCCAGAATAATTGATTTTTGAAGTTTTAATTAATTTTTTTAAGAAAAACGTTTTTAACAAGTTGGTGGGCCCCACTTACGTGGTTAATGTGCTGAAATTGTATTGTCAAATTGGGCGTAGGAAATTTATATAAATATATTAATATTTTATTAAATTTTCTGCTTTGGTGTTCTAAGCATTTTTCTATAAATAGGGTGCTTAGGTTATAATTGAAAATCACACCAGAAACTAAAGATTTCTCTCTCTATAATATCGAACATATTTTTGTGAGTATTTTGGTATTTTGAGTGTTGCTATACGGTGCAATTTCCTTCAACACTATATCCAGTATTCCAGTCAGAAATACTGTCTTTTTGAGGTAAGAGATGTTATTTTTTTATAAATGATATTATTTTTTTCAATATCATTATACCGAAGTATTGGTAAGATTTTTCTTGTGAAATTCTTATCTTTTTATGTCGGGGTTACTATTCATGAGTTACTATTCACGAGTTACTATTCACGAGTACTATTCACGAAGTATGATGATTTTTCTTGTGGAATTTCTATCTTTTAGTGTCAGAGTTACTATTCACGATGTCGGCACTATTCACGTGATACGATTAATTATTCACGAATACGACACTATTCACAGAAAAATTAAATTTTCTTTTCCGTGTCCAAGATTGTCTATCATGGTTCCTATCTTTGATTGGATCTATGTTTTGGTCTTCATTCTTGAATTTTACTCCACTATGGTTATTTATGAAGTATTTTTGAACTTGGATTGTTTAAAGTACGAATCCTTAATATTTGTTCTTTTGTTTCACTGGATTTGTTTTCTTTAAAATATTTTTCATCATCCTCAGTCCTAAATGATGATATAACTGAATATCTTTGGCATGTAGTGCAAAGATGAATGATTTTCTGATGAATATCTTTGGCCGTAGTACAAAGTTGAACAGGTGTTTAGATGAACATGACCAACGAATGAATATCTTTGGCCTGTAGTGCAAAGATGAATATTTGATTCTAGATATATATATTGATTGATGTTACAGGGATAAAATATTGACGATGAACTTTTAAATTCATATATAGAAGATATTGGATTTCATTCTCTACTTAACTCTTTTAATGAATTATTATTTCCGCTGCGAATATTGATTTAAAACTAGTTGTCTATTGTATTCTATTAGATTTTTCCCTGTTGAGGACTAACGATAATTTGTTCTATATTATCTTAGTCATAATGTTCTTTATTGGGCTAGTTGAGCTCACCCTTTTCCTTTTTGTTTAATATTTCTTCTCAGGAGGCGAGAATGTAGCGAGTACTAGTCGGGGTGTGGAATGATGGTTCTAGAAGTTGTTTTAGTAGTCCTCACTATTTTTTAAAATAGTGTATCAATAATTGTAATGAGGACTTATTTGAGTGTGGATATTGTCTAGATGACAATATTTGTATTTAAACTCACAGATTATGTGTTGTCGTATTTTGCACGACAATTGTATTAATAAAGTTGTTGTTGTTTCTATACCATGTATTTGGCGACTCAGAATGAGTGTTGTATACCTATTTTGGGGGCGTCACAGTTGGTATCAGAGCTTAGGGATATGGTCTCTGGCGGAGATCGGGGAATATTACTAGGAAGGGAGAGACGAGTAATCCTTCGCTAGTAATAACAACAAAAGAAGATGGGAGTTGGCGTTTCCAAGTAATTCGGGGAAAGGAGGAGGTAATTTTAAAGGGGGAAATAGTAATACCAATCCAAAGAATGAACGGTGTCAAATTTGTGGGAAAGGTGACAAGGTAGTTTGTTACTTTAACGGAACAAAATGCTATACATGTGGAGAGGAGGGGCACTATTCAAATTTTTGTCCAAAGAAGAAGAGCAAGAATAATAATATTAAATGTTTCAACTGCGGAACGGAGGGACATATGGCCAAGTTTTGCCCAAAACCCAAAAAGGCCAATGTGGGAGGAATTCAAAACAACCCCGGACCAGCAGTATCAGGAGTTGCTCAAAATTGCCCGAATGCAAGAACATTCAACATGACAGTGAGGGATGCTGTTGCAGCGCAAGACGTGGTAACAGGTATTCTTCTGATCGATGCTGAAAATGCTTATGTGTTATTTAACTCTGGCGCTTCTTGTTCGTTTGCATCTGTGAATTTTTCTAAGAAATTGAAAATGCCATGTGAAGACCTAGATGTGCCATTTAATGTAGAAAATGCTAACAAGGAGATAATTCCCGTTCACATGATACATAAAAATTGTAGTGTAGAAATTCAAGGACACAAATTTTCGGTAAACCTTATTCCTATACAGTTGGGAGAGTTTGATGTGATTATGGGAATAGACTGGTTGGGTAGTCATAAGGCCGTAATTGATTGTATGCGAAAGCAAGTGAATTTAGGAACATCTTCAAAGAAGAAAGTAATATTTAAGGGAATTTGTTTACCAAAGCAAGTTCATTGTTTAACAGTTATGCAGGGTAAGAGATTTCTTAGAAAGGGTAGTACAAGTTACTTGGCGATACACGTAAGGAAGGGGGAAAGTTAGATAAAATCCATGTAGTAAATGAGTTTCCTGACGTATTTCCAAATGACCTACCCGGTCTTCCCCCTGACAGAGAAATTGAATTTGTGATTGACCTTGCACCTGGTACAACACCAGTTTTGAAGGCACCATATCGGATGGCACCAGTAGAATTGAAGGAGTTATATGTTCAATTATAAGAACTCCTAGATAAGAAGTACATACAACCTAGTGTTTCACCATGGGGAACACCTGTGTTCTTTATAAAGAAGAAGGATGGGACTTTAAGATTATGTATAGATTATCGAGAATTAAATAAATTGACCATAAAGAATAAGTATCCTTTACCAAGAATTGACTACTTGTTTGATCAATTAAAAGGAGCTGAGTATTTTTCAAAGATTGACTTACGATCGGGGTATCATCAACTGAAAGTGAGGAAAGAAGATGTACCAAAGACAGCATTTCGGACTCGATATGGACATTACGAATTTCTTGTGATGTCTTTTGGGTTAACAAATGCACCGGCAGCTTTTATGGACTTGATGAATCGGGTGTTTAAGTCATGTCTGGATAAATTTGTGGTGGTTTTTATTGATGATATCTTGGTATACTCGAAGACACGAGAGGAACATGCAGAACATTTGAGAAGGGTATTAGAGATATTGCGGAAGGAACAACTCTATGCAAAATTTTTGAAATGTGAATTTTGGCTAGAGAAGGTTCATTTTTGAAATGGGGTAGCAGTAGATCCAACAAAGATAGAAACAATTATGAATTGGGATCAACCAACAACTCCAACTGAAGTACAAAGTTTTCTTGGTTTAGCAGGGTACTACTGGCGTTTTAAAAAAGAATTTTCAAAAATAGCAACCCCGCTAACCAATTTAACTCGAAAAATGATGAAGTATGTGTGGACAGACAAATGTGAAGAAAGTTTTCAGGAGTTAAAGAAGTTATTAAGTAGTGCGCCAGTATTATCTTTACCAGATGACATTAGAGGTCTCGTTGTGTATAGTGATGCTTCACGTAGTGGATTAAGGTGTGTCTTGATGCAACATAGGAAGGTGATCGCATATGCTTCACGACAACTCAAGGATTATGAGAAAAGGTATCCTACTCATGATCTGGAGTTGACCGCGGTGGTGTTTGCTTTGAAAATTTGGCGTCATTATTTTTATGGAGAAAAGTGTGAAATATACACAGATCATAAAAGTCTGAAGTATATTTTTACACAGAAGATGGTTAGAGTTAATAAAAGATTTAGATTGTGAAATTCTATATCATCCCGGAAAAGCCAACGTGGTTGCAGATGCATTGAGCCAAAAGAATCAAGAAAATTTGAATGTCATAACAAACAACGAGGTACTGATAAAAGAATTTGAGAGGCTTGAGATTAAAGCACGAGTTCCTGCTGACCCTAATCAGAAGTTTTTCGTGATGGAAACTAACTCCACTTTAATTGACAGAATCAAAGAGCTAAAAGATAAAGATGAAGTGTGTCAGAAGTGTAAAACAGAAATAACTTAAGACAAGAACGTATAAATTCCAATCGATAAGGATGAAGTGTTGAGGTTTGAAGATAGAATTTGGGTTCCATCGGTACCAGCACTAAAAGAGCAAATTCTCGAAGAAGCTCATAACTATAAGTTTGCTGTACACCCAGGGAGTACTAAGATATATAAAGACGCGAGTCAGCATTTTTAGTGGTCGAACATGAAACGGGAGATAGCAGAATGGGTAAGCAAGTGTCTCATATGCTAAAGGGTGAAAGCCGAGCATCAAAGACCGAGCGGATTGCTACAACCTCTACCGATTCCTGAGTGGAAGTGGGAACACATCACTGTGGATTTTGTGGTAGGACTTCCTCTCACACAAAAAGGTCACAATGCTATTTGGATAATAGTTGATCGTCTCACAAAATTAACACATTTCCTGTCAATTAAAATGTGACACCCCCAAAATAGGTATACATCACCCATCTTGAGTCGCCAAATACATGGTACAAAATTCAAATACAACTTAATTATACAAAAGTCGTGTAAAATACGATAAAACCTAATCTAAGACTTTTAATAAGAATATTGTCATCTAGACAATATCCACACTCAATGGAGTCCTTAGTACATTTATTGTCACACTATTTTATATAATAGTGAGGACTACTAAAACAACCATCTAGACCGTCAATCCGTTCCCCGACTCGTCCCAGCTATATTCTCATTTCCTGAAGAGAACTGTGAAAGAAAGGGTGAGCTCAACTAGCCCAGTAAGAAATATTATGACTAAGATAATGCAGAATAATTATCGTTAGCCTTCAACAGTGTTAAACTGATAAAATATAACAAACATCAAGTTTAAGCTGCGGTAATGAACAAACAATCTATTAGAAGAGTCAAGTAGAGAATAAAATCTACTATCTTCATGATTTAAAAAGGTTTTTTATCACTTTTATCATTTGAGACTCAAATTTTAATAAATAAACCACATCATCCACGAACTACTACCGAGGATATTCATTAGTATCACGACCACAAATTATCCATGCACTACGGGCCAAGGATAATCGTGTATTCATCAATGGTCATGATCATGCCAACAACTGTCCATCAATGCACTACGACCAATGAGGACTTTTACTGTAAGACCCCAAATTATAAATAAATGAAATTTAATTTCCTCTATTTATCATTTTGAAATAGTAAGGGTTGATTTGATTAATGTGGTTAGTTATGGGTAAAATGTGCAAATATTTCAAATAAGCAAGTGGTTATAAAATATTCATTGTTGCTTGGGAATATTCGTTTGGTCGTGGAATATTCTTCTTTGTCGGGGAATATTCATAATGACTAGTGACCTTGTGTGGGCCCCATAATGTAAAAAAGCAATTGGATGGAGAAAGCGACAAGTATAAGTTGTTTATAAATAACAGTAGCGATTATTACAATTATCTTGTTGAAATACCCGGTGGTTAAAACACAGTAATACTCGTTGTTGAACAGTAGCACACGGTATTGCACCAATTATTGATTCTTATGTAAGAAGGCACTACTCAATAATTATTACAGTAATTCTTTATTCGAAGATTTTATTTTATTGATTCAATAATTCTTTGCGTTGATTTTTTTATATTACTGTTATTTCAATAATTGTCACTACACAATATTTTTCATTATCGGAGCAATAATTCATATTATCTGAATAATATTATTAGATAGCATTATTGGCAATGTCTAGAAAGTTCCGTCTAAGGAGAGGTTTGGTCACCTAATTGCGCGCCAGTAAGGAGAAATCTTTATTGGAAAGCCCCTCTTTCCACAAGAACTACTTAGTCACGAAGATGGTGATTACGTAATATTATTTGTGAATAATTAATTATAGATTTATATGATGAGGAAAATATTGATTTTATGTGGTTATAGATGGAGAAAATTTTTAAAGTGACAATTGTTAAAAATTGATATTTTGTCTTTTCTGATAAAATAATATTTTATTATATTATATAATAATGATGATATTTTTATAAATGTGAGATATATGAGTATATGAGGAGGAAGAGTATTTTTGTTGCAAAAGTTGTTTAAAACATGTTAAACATGTTGGTGGACCCATTTCTTGACTGAAATTTGATTATAGGTTGTAAAATCGCCCGTTTATGGATTTCGGTCAATTTTTGTTTGGAATTTGGAAAAGCTTCCTTCTGCAAAGTTGTAGAGAATTGAATTTTTTATAAAAATTCGCCAGATTCGAATTTTCTAATGAAAGAGCTATTTATTATGAATTATTGAAGTTCTGTAGTTCCGAAATAATTGATTTTTGAAAGTTTTAAATATTTATAATTACAAAAACGTTTTTGGTCATATAATTGGGTCTTGCATGTGATGTAAATGGCTGATTTCAGATCTAAGAGTGGGCATAAGAAATTTGGTTATATATATTATTATTATATTCAATTTTCTGCTTTGGTGTTCTAAGCATTTTCCTATAAATAGGGTGCTTAGGTTAGAATTGAAATCACACCAGAAACTAAAGATTTCTCTCTCATAATATCGAGCATATTTGTGAGTATTTTAGTACTTTGAGTATTGCTATACGGTGCAAGTTCTTTCAGCACTATATCCAGTATTCCAGTCAGAAGTACTATTCTTTCTGAGGTAAGGGATGTTATTTTCTTCTCAAATGATATTATTTCTTCAATATAATTATGCTGAAATGTTGGTTGGAAATTTTTATCAAATTTGGAACTTTTTCATGTCGGGGTTACTATTCATGAGTTATTATTCATGAGTTACTATTCACGAGTTACTATTCACGAAACATGATGATGTTTTTGTGTGAAATTTCTATCTTTTGGTGTCGGAGTTACTATTCACGTATACTACACTATTCACGATATCTGGCCTTTATTCACGAATCGACTTTATTCACGGAAAAATTAAATTTTCTTTTCGTGTCCAAGATTGTCTCGTTATGATTCATATCTTTGATTGGATCTATGTTTTGATCTTCATTCTTGAGTTTTACTCCAAACGGTTATTTATGAAGTATTTTTGAACTTGGATTATTTAAAGTACGAATCCTTAATACTTGTTCTTTTGTTTCACTGGATTCGTTTTCTTTAAAATATTTTTCATCATCCTCAGTCCTAAATGATGATATTACTGAATATCTTTGGCTTGTAGTGCAAAGATGAATGATTTCTTGATGAATATCTTTGGCCGTGAAAGTGCGAAGATGAGCAGTGTTGAGATGAGATGAACATGATCGACTGATTAATATCTTTGGCCCATAGTGCAAAGATGAACAGGTGTTTAGATGAACATGACCAACTGATGAATATCTTTGGCCTATAGTGCAAAGATGAATATTTGATTGCAGATATATATTGATTGATGTTACAGGGATAAAAGATAGACGATGAACTTTTAAATTCATATATAGAAGATAGTAGTTTGCATTCTCTACTTAACTCTTCTAATGAATTATTATTTCCGCTGCGAATATTGATTTAAAACTTGTTGTCTATTGTATTATATCAGATTTTTCCCTGTTGAGGACTAACGATAATTTGTTCTATTTTATCTTAGTCATAATGTTCTTTACTGGGCTAGTTGTGCTCACCCTTTTCCTTGTTGTTCCATTTTTCTTCTCAGGAGGCGAGAATGTAGCGAGTACTAGTCGGGGTGTGGAATGATGGTTCTAGAAGTTGTTCTAGTAGTCCTCACTATTCTGTAAAATAGTGTATTAATAATTGTAATGAGGACTTATTTGAGTGTGGATATTGTCTAGATGACAATATTTGTATTTAAACTCACAGTTTTTATGTTGTATTAATAAAGTTGTAGTTATTTCTGTACCATATATTTGGCGACTCAGAATGGGTGATGTATACCTATTTTGGGGGCGTCACATTTACCACATCATTTGTAACATTACGGTCATGATTATACCGAATAATCCCTGGTCATAATCACACCAAGTCCATCTATGCACTACAGGCCACAAATGACTTTCAACATATTATAAACATGAGGATGATGACAATGATATAAGAATTCAATAAAACAAGTTCAAAGATAAATTTTTAAAGATTTATAATTTAAGTTATCCAGAAATCAATAACGTCCAAATTGTCAACATGATACTGTTTTGTGGAGTAAAATTCAAGAATGATTAGAAGAATATTTCCATGAAAAGATACTGAATGAAGTGCAAATATCCAGGATATTTTACTAATTTTATGGAGTATATAAGCCAAAACTTTAACCAACTGTATAATAGAATATATGAAACTATAAATGGATTTTTTCGCCATGCGGTAATCCACGCAGATGAGATCATTTCAACAATTTAATAAGGAATGAATCTGAAGGATCATTCACCATGCATGATAATCCACATAGATAGGTTATTCCAGCGAATAATAAAGAATGAAATAATGAGAAGAATTCACGGGTGTGCATAATTCGCATGTATGAGTTATTCAATGAGAATGATAAAGAATGGAACCGGTCATGCAGAATCTGTATGCACGAGGATATTCCAACAGAATAATAAAGAATGGAACTAAGTCATGCGTAATCCGCACAGACAGGATATTCCAACAGAATAATAAAGAATGGAATAACAACAGAATTCACCAGGCATGAGATAGACCACACAGATAGGTTATTTCAACAGAATAATAAAGAATGGAATAATAGAAGAATTTCACCATGTATGCGGTACTTCGCATAGACAGGTTATTCCAACATAATAATAAAGAATGGAATAACAACCCTTACGAGTATTGAAAGAAAATAACCCTCTTCATGAATATGAAAGAATAATACCCCTTACCTTAGAATAAAATTAGATACTGGAATAGAGAGGTAGCAGACTTTCTTCTTCTTTCTCTCTATAATTTCTCTTTATAATAATTGCTCTATAACTTTAGTGAATTGGTGAGAAATGAAGGAAGAATGAGCTTCTATTTATAAGAAAATATAGTTTCGATAATTGCACGTTTTGGGGCTCGAAATATTATAGTATAATACCTTCCTCTTTTTCTTCATTTTTAATTTAGTTCGCAAGTATTATCAAACTTGCACCACCTCCCTAATAGTAAATCATGTGAATTAATAGTTCATTCATGTGACTTAATAGTATAATCATGTGAAAAACTAATTACGATATAGTACCTTCATCTATACCTCCATTTTTAATTTAGTCATGCAAGTATTATCAATCTTGCACCACCTCCCCTAATTGTACATGAATGTGAATCAATAGTACACACATGTGAATAAATAGTTATAAACATGTGAAATAATAGCAATTAATTGCTCATTTATCCGGTTAATTACCCGATTAGTCAATATAACCTCCAGACATCCATTATTATCAAAATAGATGTCGATTTTCATTAACACTAATAATCCCAACACAATGGAAATATCAAATTCATCTTTAATCAAGATGAACTTATTCATCATTAATATTATAACTCATAATATTTAACAACCAGGTCGTTCCCAGGATAGAGGGGGCTTTCCGATAAGGATTTTTCCGTATTGGCGCACAATTAGGTGACCAAACCTCTCATTGACAGAACTTTTAGACATTGTCAATATTGCAAATAATAATATGAATAACTTTGCCGTCTCAATTATTGATTTAATAATATAACATATTATCTGACGGATAATCTTGTGACAATAATTGAATCAATAATATGAAAGATATGATCAAAGCAATTATTGTAGCAATAATTGAGTATAACCGGTGACTTCTTATGTAAGCATCAATAATCAATACTGGTGCTACTCTTATGCAACCACGCCAGACATCTTTACTTTTACTACCGGGTAGTTCAACAATTTTAACCGTAACACTTTCGCCGTTATTTTTATAAAAAGATAATTCTGTCATTTTCTAACTACGATAATACTTTCGTTGTGGGGTCCACCAATGATTGTGCCGTTGTAAGGATATTCCCCGACAAAAAAAATATTCCCTGACCAAACGAATATTTTATAACAACTTGCATACTTTGCAAAATTTATAAATATTACCCACAACTATAACATTATATCAAATCCACACCATAATATTTAAAAAAATATTTCGAGAAATTTAAATCTTTATTCATAAAATTTGGGGTCTCACATAAAATTTCTTACACCCTTGACCAATTAGCTAAATTATATATAAATGAAATAGTATCAGATAGAGACCCACGGGTTACTTCAAATTTTTGGAGAAGTCTTCAAAACCCCTTGGGGACCCAGTTGAGATTAAGTACATCATATCATCCACAAACAGATGGACAAAGCGACAGAACCATTCAAACATTGGAAGATATGTTGCGAGCCTGTATCATGGATTTTAAGGGAAGTTGGGAAGATCAATTGCCTCTGGTAGAGTTTTCTTACAATAATAATTATCATGCCAGCATAGGGATGCCACTATATGAAGCATTGTATGGTAGAAAGTGTAGAACACCCTTGTGTTGGGACGAAGTTGAGGAAAGAAAAATGCTAGGTCCTGAGATAGTTCAGCAAACCACTGAGAAGATTCGACTTATACGCCAAAGATTGCAAGCATCTCAAGATAGACAGAAAAAGTACGCAAATCAACACAGACAGTTGCGAGAATTTGACGTTGGGAGTTATGTATTTTTGAAGGTATCCCCATGGAAGGGCAATATTCATTTTGGAAAGAAAGGAAAATTAAGCCCAAGATTCATCGGACCATTTCAAATTTTACGAAGAATAGGTGAACTAGCATATGAGGTAGCATTACCCCTTGAGTTAGAACACATCCATAATGTGTTTCATGTGTCAGTACTACGTCCATATAAATCAGATTACAAACATGTTATAAGCTACGAACATGTTCAGATTGAGAAAGATCTATCGTATGTGGAAGTTCCAGTATAGATAGTTGATCGAAAAGAACAAGTGTTGAGAAACAAGATTATATCATTAGTTAAGGTGATATGGAAGAATCATGATATTGAAGAAGCTACGTGGGAGCTGGAAGATAAGATGCGAGAATAATTTCCACATTTGTTTGTATAATTAGGTTTTTTATTTCAGGACAAAATTCTTATAAGGGGGAGTGAATGTAATAATCCGAACTTAAATTAGGATTTATCAATAAATTGAGAATGTTAATTATAATTGCAAATTATAAATTTCTGTATGTTAATGTTACAACAATTAAATTAGGACTTGGTAAGGTTTGATATGGGGAAGAGACCCTAAAAAGTAAATGAGAAAAAACCTTAATTAAGACCTTGATCTTAGAATAGAAACCCTAACCCTAATTAGGGTTATAAACAGAAATTAAATTAGGGTTTATTAATTTTTATATTATTTTAATTATGGTTAATTAGAGTTTTAACAGGTGTATTTTTTTTGATAAACCCTAATTAAGGATGTAAAAAACTTAAAGTTAAACTAATAAATCCTAAACTTAAATATTAAACCCTAATTACAAGGTTAGTAAACCCTAATCCTTAATTTGTCAAACCCTAATGACCAAGTACACAAGTAATAAAAATTTAAAGTATTTATATATGTGAATTGACTAAATTATCCTCAAAGTTGATTGGGAAAATACTAAAGTACCCTTAGTATATGTGAAATGACTAAAATGTCCTTTATCTTCCACAATATGATGATAAGACTAAATCTATGACTCACCACTTATAAGATTTTCAACATGTGTCTAAAAACAGCCCCACCATCAGTCTTTTGACACCTAGGACTGACCTATGCCTTAGTTGTCAACAATCTAATGAAATTAGGTAAATTACCCATACTTGAACTTGTTACATATAAGTTATGTGTGGGGGTAGCCAACCAACGAATTCACACTTGTAATACATCATATAATCATCCACAAACAACTCTTAAATAACTAGCACTCAGATCATAAAGTCAGATTTCAAAGGTTGCTTGAAAAGGTAAGAACACTAACCCTAGATCTTCGAAGCCATGTTAAAAGTTATGATTTAGTGCTTATATTTGTGATATAACATGTTATTTAGTAATCTGGGTTGCTTAATCTTGAATCCATAACGTTTAAATACATAAAAATGAAGATTTATGATTGCAGTCATGAACCTTAAAAATCTTGTCTGACAGCGGAATGTCAGGCCTCTTAGATCTTAACTTGTTAACTGTCTAGATGTTAAGTGCATGGTGAGAATACTATTTGGAACTCTTCCAACTCACTGCGCCACCGTTTAAGGTAGACACATACCCCGAAATGGATTTACTGTCATCTTGGTCTATTTGAAAACATAGTCTGCGAAGCCCTCTAGTTTCAATTCAGACCCACCGTAGACAAGAAATACATCCTTAGTTCTTCTTAAGTACTTTAGAATATTTTTCACTGCCCTCCAGTACTCTTCTCCTGGATTCGACTGATATCTGCTTATTACACTAAGTGCATGAGCGACAGTTGGTCTAGTACATATCATACCGTACATGATAGATCATATTGCTGAAGCATAAGGAATCTTACTCATATGGTCTCTCTCCTCAGGTGTCTTTGGGGCCTATTTCTTGGAAAAATGTATTCCATGGCTCATAAGCATGAGACCTCTTTTGAAATCTTTCATGCTAAACTTCTTTAGCATCGAGTTAATGTACGTTCCTTAGGATAAGCCAAACATCCTTTTAGATCTATCTCTATAGATCTGTATCCCCAAAATATAGGATGCTTCTCCCAAGTCCTTCATGGAGAAGTGTTTAGATAACCAGATTTTAATTGATTGTAGCATAGGAATATCATTCCCTATCAGTAATATATCATCAACATATAATACGAGGAATGAAACAACGCTCCCACTAACCTTCTTGTACACACATGGTTCATCCTCATTTTTGATAAAATCAAACTCTTTGATTGTCTCATCAAAATGGATGTTTCACCTACGAGAAGCTTGCTTCAATCCATAAATGGATTGTTGTAGCTTACAAACTTGATTTTTTCCAACCTTTAAAAAAAATCCCTTTGGCTGTGTCATATACACATCCTCCTCAAGTTTCCCATTGAGGAAGGTCGTTTTCACATCCATCTGCCAGATTTCGTAGTCATGGTAAGCTGCAATCGCAAACAAAATACGAATGGACTTGAGCATCGCTACTGGTGAGAAGGTTTCGTCAAAGTCAACTCTTTGTCTTTGTTTGAAACCTTTTGCAACCGATCCAGGCCTTATAGGTCTCTACCTTTAAAATGCCTTGATCTTTCTTTTAAAGACCCATTTACACCCAATAGGCTTAATGCCTTCAGGTGGTGAAACCAAAGTCCATACTTGGTTTTCATACATGGAGTCCATCTCAGATTTCATGGATTCTTGCCACTTGTCTGAGTCTTTACTACTCATAACCTGTTCGTAATTCAATGGATCATCATCATCTATGATGCATACCTCATCGTCATCCTCTATGACAAGTCCATACCTAACAGGTATCTTCGGTACTCTTCCAGATTTATGAATAGGGTGAGGTATAGAAGGAATCTCTACTTAGTTAGGTACCTGACTTTGATCTTTAGTATTTTGTGGTTCTTGAACCTCTTCAAGATATATCTTATGCCCACTGACCCCTTCATGGATAAACTTATTTTCCAAGAAGGCAGCATGTTTCGCAACAAACACCTTTTGATCAGTTGGATGATAGAAATAATACCCCGATGTTTCTTTAGGGTATCCCATAAATCTACATTTGTCAGATCTAGTCTGTAGCTTATCGTTTTCAAACTTTTTGACATAAGATGGACAAACCCAAGTCTTAACATGCTTAAGATTTGGTTTCCTCCCTGTCCATAACTCATATGGGGTCTTGGGGATGGATTTTGTAGGTACCTTGTGAAGTAGGTATGAAGCCGATTCTAGGGAATATCCCCAAAACGAAATTGGAAGGTCGGTAAAGCTTATCTTGGATTGAACCATGTCCAACAATGTTCGATTTCTCCTTTCAGATACACCATTCATCTATGGTGTCCCTGGTGGAGTCCATTGTGAGATTATACCATTTTCTTTAAGACAATTCAGAAACTCACCGCTTAAGTATTCTCCACCTCGATCTGATCGAAGAATCTTAATACTTTTGCTCGTTTGTTTCTCTACTTCACTTTTGAACTCTTTGAACTTTTCAAATAATTCATATTTATATTTCATTAAATACATATATCCAAATCTTGAGCGATCATCAGTGAATGTAATAAAATACGAATACCCTCCTCGTGCATTCGTTGTCATAGGTCCACATACATCTATGTGTACCAACGCTAACAACTCTGTAACTCTTTCTCCTTTTCCACTAAAAGGAGATTTAGTTATTTTTCCCATGAGACAAGATTCACAAGTTGGATATGATTCATAAGTCGATAGTTCTAGGAGCCCATCTTTATACAACTTGGATAATCTTGTTTCATTAATACGACCAAGTCTACAGTGCCACATATAGGTATAATTAACATCATCTCTTTTCCTTTTCTTAGTTTGTTTAATTTGAAGTATATTTTCATGCAAGTCAAGTATATAAAGTCCATTTCGCAAATTACCAACACCATATAAAACATTATCATTATAAATAGAACAACTGTTGTTCTTTATTATAATATTAAAACCATCCATATCCAATATAGAGATAGAAATAATGTTTCTAATGATATTTGGAACAAAATAACAATTATTTAAATTAATGAACTTGCCCGTAGGCAGTGCTAAATAATAAGTCCCTACAGCTAATGCAACAACCTTTGCTCCATTTTCCACTCGTAAGACGACCTCATCCTTGTTCAGCTTTCTACTTCTGACTAGTCCCTGCATATTATTACATATATGAGAACCACAGCCGATATCCAATACCCAAGTAGAAGATTGACTTTCTGAAAAGTTAATTTCAATCATAAACAAATCTTGATTAGGATTTGATGCTTCTCCAAGCTTCTTCTACTTTTGTTCCGCAAGATAATCCTTGCAGTTCCTTTTCCAGTGACTCGACTTGTTGCAATGGACGCAAATTCCCTTTCTAGCTGGATCAGGTTTCTTTTGATCCTTCACATTTGCCTTTCCCTTAGCCTTTTTGGATTTATTCTTTTCAGAAGATACCTTGGGCCTCTTCCTTTTCTTGGAAGAATCATCCACCAGTAAGATATGGTTCTTCTTGGATGGGAAGTGACCTTCAACAATTTTCAACATGTTAAGTAACTCAGGCAAGCTGACGTCCAACTTATTCATGTGAAAATTCACAACAAAATGTGAGAAGGTGCCAGGGAGTGACTATATGATCAAATATTGACTCAACTCCCCATCCACGACGAACCCAAGTTGTCCAAGATGTTCAATCAAATTAATCATCTTTAGGACATGAGTCTCAACAGTAGTACCATCGGTCATCCGAGATGGGAAGAGCTCCTTAGATATTTCATATCTAGCAGTCTTACTTTGCCCACCCTACAACTCTAGAAGGTGTAATAGCATAGTAGGAGCATCCATGGGTTCATGCTGACGCTGAAGCTCGTTACTCATGGATGCGAGCATGATGCATTGAGCCACAGATGCATTATCTTGCCACTGTTTAAAAGTAGCAATCTCTTCCTTAGAGGCCGTCTCTACAACTTTTGCAGGTATGGGCGAATTTAGGACATAAGAAATCTTTTCAGTAGTGAGAACAATTCTCAGATTCCTTAACCAGTCCGTGTAATTCGGTTCGATCAGTTTTTTAGCATCAAGTATGCTACGTAGTGAAATTAGTGAATGTGACATTTTCAAAATTCTGCACGTAAAATGACAATATTTTAGCAAACATTCATTTAATTAATTACCAAAATAAATTAGGTCTTATTTTATATTGGTATCTCCCACTATTTTCTTCAAACTATATTACCTCAGCAATATAATTCGGCAATATCTAATTAAAGATTTGCTAGTGAGAATAAGGATCTCATTTCAAATATATATAGCCTTGTGGTGACACAAAAAACTATATATAAATAAATAGGTAGAGAACTCCTTGTCAAATACATCATCATGTAACTCCTTTTGTTTTGCCTCTTAGATTATTTTGATCAAGTGCTGGCACATCCGAATTAAAATTATCTAAGTTAAGTCCAACCTAGCACATTCATATATTCAAAAAAGAAAAATATTGTCCTTGTGGTGACACAACAAAACAATATTGTTCAAATTTTTTTATAAGCATCAAATGTGATAAATTAACATCTTAAATACTTAATACTTGCCTTGTGGTGACACAACAAACTCATATTAAATATTTAATACTCTATTAATTTTATCATGCTAGAAGGCGACGTTCGATATTCTAAATATATTTGAACGCTTAAGACTTAATGTGACGCCCCCAAAATTAGGTATACGTCACCCATCTTGGGTCGCCACTTACATGGTACATAAATTCAAATACAACTTACTAATATAAGCGTGCATGTGTACAATCGACATAAAGCGTGAGTTTGAATACAAATATTGTCTACTAGATATTATACAAACTCAAAAGGAGTCCTCATTACAACTATTATCACACTATTTCACGAATAGTGAGGACTACTAATGCTATCTCTACGGACCATTACTTCGTTCCCAGGCTCGTCCCGGCTATGTTCTCATTTCACGAGAGAAACGGTGAAAGAAAGGGTGAGCTCAACTAGCCCGAGAAGAAATATTATGACTAAGATAATGCGAATAAATTATCATTAGCCTTCAACGATGTTAAAGCGATAAAATACAATAGACAACCGGTTTAAGCTGCGGTGAATAAGCAATCCATTAAAAAGTCAAGTAGAGAATAAAGTCTACTATCTTTTAGGTTTTAAAAGGTTTTCATCAATTTTATCATTTGAGACTCGACAATAAATAAACCACCACATCTAATTATCCTCGTACCACGGTCGAGGATTTTCATCAAATTATCAATGGTCATGACTATCTGAGAATCACCCACGGTCATAATCATACCAAAACTATCCATCAACGCATTACGTGCCCTTCGAGGACTTTTTGTCACATCATTTATATCAAGTCGTGATTATTATCTTAGAATGATCCACGGTCATAATCATACTAAGTTCATCTATGCACGTAAGCCAAAGATAACATAATATAACATGAGGATGATGACAATGACATAATAATTCAATAAAACAAGTTCAAGAATTATTTAATCCATGAATTATTAACGTCCAAATTGTCAACATAATCTTGTTTTTCGTGAGAGTAAAATTCAAGAATGATCGGAAGAATATTTCCGTGAAAGATCTTTGGATGAAACGCAAATATCAAGGATATTCTACTAATTTCATGGAGTATAGAAGTCAAAGTTTTAACCAATTTGGGTATAATAAAGAATGGAATAACAAAAGAAATCACCATGCATGCGGTGCCAGATAGGCGGGTTATTCAACAGAATAATAATAACGGAACGGTCGGGGTGAAATTCACACGCAAGCGGGATGTTCCAACGAGAATAATAAAGATGGAACCGGATCCGATTGTAAAACACACAGATAGGATATTCCAATAGAATGATAAAAAGGCGGAACCCGGTCAGGTGTAAAACACATGACGCAGGATGTTCCAAGCGAAGAATAATAAAAAGCGGAACCGGTTAGGTGTAAAACACATGAGCAGGATGTTCCAAGAATAATAGAAGAATGTCACCAAGTATAGGGTAAAGCGGCGTATCTGAGTTATTCCAGCAGAATAATAAGCAATGGAATAACATAAGGATTTCACCAAGTATAGGGTATCTGGCGTATACAAAGTTATGTATAGGGTATGCCACTTTTTACAGAGTTATTCAACAGAATAATAGTGAATGGAATAATGAAGTTCTCTTCAAGAAGAAAGAATAACACCCCTCACCGTAAAAAGAACTGAATATAGAAGTAGTGAAGTAGCGAGAATACTCTTCTTCTTTCTATAATTTTCTCTCTATAGCTTCTCTCTATAATTTTCTCTCTCAGAGTTTCAATGAATTCGTAAGAAAATAATGAAGGAATGAGCTTCTATTTATAGGAAAATGGAATGCATAGTAACTAATCCATGAGCGGTCAGATTGATTTACTTTAATGACGGTCCATAATTAAAGAAAATCTTTTAAATAAAATATAATATATTCTATTTATATAAAAACATTTTACTATGCAAACACTATGCAATACTATGCAAAACACTATGCAAAACACTATGCAACACTATGCATAATAAAATATAATATATTCTATTTATAGAATAACTTTAATAAAGTATTCTATTTTATATAAAAAGATGTTTACATTTTATTACGTTAATAATCTGAATAAAACAAAAGCGTCATTATCGCTATAATAATTCATATTATTAATCGACAATAATGGAATCAAATGAGTGACTTCTCACATAAGCATCGATAATCAATCTGGTGTGCTACTATATGACAACCACACGTACATTGTACTTTTACTCACTGAGTAGTTCAAAGATAACAGCAGTAAAACTTTCGTAGTTATTTGAATAAAATATTTTTGTCGTTTTCTCAATCAAACAATAATTCTTTTAATAGGGTCCACCAATGATTGAGTAGTTATGCGAATATTCCCCGCTAAGCCAAGAATAATCCCAGACCAATCGAATATAATATAACCACTTGCATACTTTGCAAAATTTATAAATACTACCCACAACTATAATATTATCTCAAATTCACACTATAATATTAAAAATTATTTCGACTAAATTTAAATCTTTATTGATAAAATATGGGGTCTCACAATCTCCCTCCTTATGGAATTTAGCCGAAATTAAATTAGAATGCGATGCACGGTATGATAAAGAGGTGAGGATACCTTGAATACCTTTATCGTTGAAAACATTAAATTCATCTTTGCAATCCAGGCCAAAGATATTCATTAACAATTCATCTTTGCACTCTGAGCCAAAGATATTTATTAACAATTCATCTTTGCACTCTGAAGCCAAAGATATATAAGCTGTAAAACCAATAATCTTTGAGACTCGACTTAATAGTATCACAACCATGAATTATCCATGCTTCTTGGCTAAGGATATTCGTGTTTTCAATTCTGATCATGATTATCTTAGAATAATCCGTGGTCATAATCATACCAAGTCTATCAATGCACTACTGACCAAAGATGACTTTTACCACATCCATGAATTAATATTTCATTCTTTGAGACTCATTTCAATAATTAATCCATATCATCGAATCATCCCCGCACTACGAGGCCGAGGATATTCATTAGTATCACGACCACGAATTATCCATGCACTACTGGCAAAGATAATCGTGTATTCATTAATATCACGACCACAAATTATCCATGCACTACTACCAAAGATAATCGTGTATTCATTAGTATCACGACCACAAATTATCCATGCACTACGGCCAAAGGTAATCGTGTATTCATTAGTATCACGACCACAAATTATCCATGCACTACGGCCAAAGATAATTGTGTATTCATTAGTATCACGACCACAAATTATCCATGCACTACGACCAAAGATAATCGTGTATTCATTAGTATCACGACCACAAATTATCCATGCACTACGGCCAAAGATAATCGTGTATTCATTAGTATCACGACCACAAATTATCCATGCACTACGGCCAAAGATAATCGTGTATTCATTAGTATCACGACCACAAATTATCCATGCACTACTGACAAAGATAATCGTGTATTCATTAGTATCACGACCACAAATTATCCATGCACTACTACGAAGATAATCGTGTATTCATTAGTATCACGACCACAAATTATCCATGCACTACGGCCAAAGATAATCGTGTATTCATTAGTATCACGACCACAAATTATCCATGCACTACGACCAAAGATAATTGTGTATTCATTAGTATCACGACCACAAATTATCCATGCACTATGGCCAAAGATAATTGTGTATTCAATTACGGTTATGATTATACCGAATAATCCGTGGTCATAATCATACCAAGTCCATCTATGCACTACAGGCCACAGATGACTTTCAACATAATATAAACATGAGGATAATGATATAAAGAATCAATCAAATGAGATAAAGGATAAATATTAAATATTTATAATATAATTTATCCAGGATTCAAGAATATCCCCATGTTATCAATCACTTAATAATCTCATAATCTAATAACATTAATATTATAATAATATTTTAATCACTTCTTAAATTTATAAACAATTTATCTCAATTGTTTACGCTTTACCATATAATGCATTTAATCATTCAAAATGCCATACTCATAAAATATCATCACCAATTATCAAATCCTCATCAAAAAATGCATATATACTCTATATAGGATTCTCAGCCATAAAATCCTATTTTCAACTTTGTTACTTCACATAACATATTTAACTCATATGTTAAGTAACTAAACTATTTTCATGAAAAATACCAAATTAGTCCCAAAAATATTTCTTTTCTGGGATTTAGCATAATATAGTCCCATAATGAAAATATATTTTCTCGAAATTTTTAAAATTCATTTACTATTTTTCAAAAATCAATTTCTAATTAATTCCTTAAGAAATTAGCTACCTCAAGTTTAACTCCAAAATTCCCAAATCTTGGCAGGATCTTACACATGTTAACGTGAGCTTCTAGTTTAAATTTCATGGTCATCGGAGTTATAGAACTCGGTTATAGCGTTTTAAATCGGAAAAACCTAAATATTGAAATAGTCATAACTTGCTCATTTTAAGTCAGAATGAGCTCATTTTTGGACAGGAGGTACTTTATACCATATACCTTCATGTCCCAAAAGGCCAGAATTTTTCTCATAATTTAAGTGGCTGAAACAGTCCCTTAAAGTTTCTGGGCAGTAGCATTTTCGAAATTTACAGCTTTGGCCTCCTTTGCTAAAATCAGTCCACACAAAAATCCACAACACCTTTTCCAGTAATTCCACTTGGATTAGTTAGGTAACTCGTAGATCTAACTCTAGGACTTGACCACATTCAAAAATTCAAAATATAATAAGAGATATGGTCAATTGAATTTCATATTACGTTTTTCACCAAAAATCGATTTTCAACTCTTTGTGATTTCTAAGAAACTTTCATGTTTTTACATACTAACCAACATAACTCATCATAAAACTTACTAATACCACGAATACCCATGATTTTCATTATTCCAATGCTTTTATTATGACTTTCATCATAAACCACGTAAACTATTCATTTTAGTTGAAGAAATATTTGAGGGTTTAAGAAATGGGTTTTGTCTTTGGGGTCGATACAAAATTGATTTCACGCTCTAAGTAGGCAAAGAAGTCTTCAAGAATACGCCAGAAATTTATTAATAATAGAAATATCATTCAACATTGTGACTCTTATCCAAGACTTGGATAGTACGTCACATTGATACCAACCGTGACTTCTATCCCTTAACCTAGATAGTACCTCACAATGATACCTATAACCTTGCCATCTTCATTCATGATGTAAGCCTGAGAAAGTCGGGCCGGTGCATTCCACACAAGGAAGTCAACAATGAAAGGTTCGGGGCTCTTTACTTATGGCTTGATATAACAGTGATTAACTTTAGGGTTTGGTTACTTTGAATTCGTATAACAGGTTGGTATAAATATAAAAGCTAACAACCTTACGAAAAGAATAATGAGTAGTTAATCAATCATTTTCGAAAATTACCTCAAAGGCAAGTATTTTCAAAGAGACAATATCGATAGGTAACGTGAAAGTGTTTATTTGAAACAACAAGATTAATAAACAGTGGAGGTAACGAAGGTTCCTACTAACGAAATTTCAACCAATAAGTCAAAGTTTAACTTCTTGGAATCAAATTTAAACGCGTTGAACACAACTAGGTGAAATAAAAGAGTGGGTAGAACTTGTATTGAATAAAGTATAGACTTAGCATTAATTTATAATTAACTTACCCGTAATAACCGTTCGGGTTTCTCGAAATAAACGCTCTCGCTTAAATTATCGAGTTTGACTTTACTATAGGTACATTCCACCCTTAAGTGCTTCTTCACATTCTGATCCATGATTTGAATCATTATTCTCCCGATCCATATCGAATTCGGGTTGACCGCTATATACGTGGTAATTCGAATTCGATGTTAAATTCCCAATTCTTGTTCAAAAAGCAAAGTCCATTTCATCTATTTTGGCTTTATTGGATGGACGTCTTTTTCTACACTATCAACGCGTTGTGCGGCCTTTTTACCCATGCATCGCGTCTATTCTCCTTCGTTCGATTGTTTCTTCTTTGATTGATCCTTGATTTTTAAATTCTCGATTCCAACTTTAATATCTTACACCCCGCCAAAGCGTGATTTTGTTCGAGCATCACATATCGGGTAACCCAATTTTGAATTGTTGTATCCCTTTGTTCCACGACCGTTTGCCGTTTCTTCAACCTGTTCTTCTAGCTCACGAACACGATTTTTTAATTCTAAGTTTTGATCATAAATTTCTTCTAACCAATTCTCCTCAGGTTCCTCTTCTTCCTCTTCTTCCTCACTTTCATTTGCTACCTCTCGCAACTAGCTAAAGGTGTAAACAATTAGTTCTTCATTCACTACGTGGATATCTCTAATTTGTTCCTCGTCGACCTTTGCATTAACACGATTAGTGATTAAAGGTGTCACAACGGTCACATTCACTCCATTGTGAATATTTTCATTTGCCATTTCCAAACACCGCCACAACACAAGGGTTAATTAATATATCAAATATTATCCCATATACTCGACCGACCAATTAAATACCAAATAAACTTAGGTAGGTCATACTAGCGAAGGAATTTCCGTCTCTCCCTCCTAGTTCTTATCTCACATCTTAGCCGGGATGATATCCTAAGCTCGATACCAAGTATGGCGCCCCAAAATTAGGTATCGTCACCCATCTTGGGTCGCCACTTACATGGTACATAAATTCAAATACAACTTACTAATATAAGCGTAGTGTACAATCGACATAAAGCGTGAGTTTGAATACAAATATTGTCTACTAGATATTATACAAACTCAAAAGGAGTCCTCATTACAACTATTATCACACTATTTCACGAATAGTGAGGACTACTAATCTTATCCTCTCGGACCATTACTTCGTTCCCAGACTCGCGTCGGCTATGTTCTCATTTCACAAGAGAAAACGGTGAAAGAAAAGGTGAGCTCAACTAGCCCGAAGAAGAAATATTATGACTAAGATAATGCGAGAATAAATTATCATTAGCCTTCAAAGATGTTAAAGCGATAAAATACAATAGACACCGGTTTAAGCTGCGGTGGAATAAGCAATCCATTAAAAGAGTTGAGTAGAGAATAAAGTCTACTATCTTTTAGGTTTTAAAAGGTTTTCATCAATTTTTATCATTTGAGACTCAAATTTTAATAAATAAACCACCACATCTAATTATCCACTGTACCACGGTCAAGGATTTTCATCAAATTATCAATGGTCATGACTATCTGAGAATCACCCTGGTCATAATCATACCAAAAACTATCCATCATTTGCATTACAGCCACCGAGGACTTTTGTCACATCATTTATATCAAGTCATGATTATCCGAATGATCCACTGGTCATAATCATACTAAGTTCATCTAACATAATATAACATGAGGATGATGACAATGACATAATAATTCAATAAAACAAGTTCAAGAATTATTTAATCCATGAATTATTAACGTCAAATTGTCAACATAATCTTTGTTTTCAGAGAGTAAAATTCAAGAATGATTAGAAGAATATTTCCGTGAAAGATCTTTGGATGAAACGCAAATATCAAGGATATTCTACTAATTTCATGGAGTATAGAAGTCAAAGTTTTAACCAATTTGGGTATAATAAAGAATGGAATAACAAAAGAAATCACCATGCATGCGGTGCCGCATAGGCAGAGTTATTCAATGAAGAATAATAATAACGGAACGGTCGGTGAAATTCACACCAAGATGAGGATGTTCCAACAGAATAATAAAGATGGAACCGGATCGAGGTGTAAAACACATGAGATAGGATATTCCACGAGAATGATAAAGAGCGGAACCAGTTAAGGTGTAAAACACATGCAGACAGGATGTTCCAAGAATAATAATAAAAAGCGGAACCGGTCGGTGTAAAAACACATTGATGCGAGGATGTTCAATGCGAATAATAGAAGAATGTCACCAAGTATAGGGTAAATGGCGTATCTGAGGTTATTCCAGCAGAATAATAAGCAATGGAATAACATAAGGATTTCACCAAGTATAGGGTATCAGCGTATCTACGAGGTTATGTATAGGGTATGCCACTTTACAAAAGTTATTCAATGCAGGAATAATAGTGAATGGAATAATGTGAAGTTCTCTTCAAGAAGAAAGAATAACACCCTTACTAGTAAAAGAAATGAATATAGAAGTAGTGAAGTAGCGAATACTCTCTCTTCTTTCTATAATTTTTCTCTATAGCTTCTCTATAATTTCTCTCTCTAGAGTTTCAATGAATTCGTAAGAAAATAATGAAGGAATGAGCTTCTATTTATAGGAAAATGGAATGCATAGTAACTAATCCATGAACGGTCCAGATTGATTTACTTTAATCGACGGTCCATATTTAAAGAAAAATCTTTTAAATAAAATATAATATATTCTATTTATATAAAAACATTTTACTATGCAAACCTTTATGCAATACTATGCAAAACACTATGTAAAAACACTATGCAACACTATGCATAATAAAATATAATATATTCTATTTATAGAATAACTTTAATAAAGTATTCTATTTTATATAAAAGATGTTTACGCTTTTATTACGTTAATAATACTGAATAAAACAAAAGCGTCATTATCGCTATAATAATTCATATTATTAATCGATGATAATGGAATCAAATGAGTGACTTCTCACATAAGCATCAATAATCAATACCGTGTGCTACTATGCAACCACACGTATTCTCGTGCTTTTTACTACTACCGAGTAGTTCAACAAGAATCACGGTAAAACTTCCGCCAGTTATTTCAATAAAATATTTTTGTCGTTTTCTCAATCAAGCAATAATTACATTTTGGGTCCACCAATGATTGAGTAGTTATCACGAATATTCCTGCTAAAACCAAGAATATTCCCCACCAATCGAATATAATATAACCACTTGCATACTTTGCAAAATTTATAAATACTACCCACAACTATAATATTATCTCAAATTCACACTATAATATTAAAAATTATTTCGACTAAATTTAAATCTTTATTGATAAAATATGGGGTCTCACACTTAATATATAAAAACTTTGAGGATTTGGTACTATTTAGTCTCATCTTGTTTAGCAAGCATGTAAATATATATATAAAATACGTGTCATATTATTAAACATGCGAAGCATGTTTGCATAATATATATATATATATATATATATATATATATATATATATATATATATATATAGCATGCACATATAGAATTCTATATTCTACCCGGTTTGAATATGGACTTTTATTCTAGTTTGGTTCACTAGAGCCACCAAGTGAACCAAAAGGTCAAACCCTAGGGTGAAAGAATAAACATTTAAATAAAACTATTACATTTAAACCCGAGCTCCATTACAAACGGGTCTTCAAGCGCTCCTTGCTCCTTGATCTCCGGTTCTTCGAAAAATTCTAACTAATCCTATTACATTAAACTATTTAATTTAAATAAAAACCTTGATTAGCAGTAAAGGGAAAGTACATAGGAGAGAGATAGAATTTACATCAAGAATAAAACCAGAAAAGACGAGGTACGCAGACCTCATTTAATAAACCCATTCATTCAAACATCCAATCAAAATAAATCCAATCACATTGGTCAATAGTCCATAATCAATCTCATTTATTATCATACATATCATCATATGTATCAATAAATAAAATCATTCTATATATATGAATATTATTTAATGGGCATTTTAAAATTGCATGAAATCTAATTTCAAGATTAAAATAAACTCTTTATTTTAATTATAAAATTATTAAGATAATATATATATATATATATATATATATATATATATATATATATATATAACTATATATATATATAATAGTTAAGTGAATCAGGATGTATAATATAAAAGTATATATATTATCACGTGAATCGACAAGTAAAGTCATGTGATTACATATGAAAGTATATATATAAAATTAAGATTATATAATATAAATATATATATATATATATATATATATATATATATATATATATATATATTATACAAGTACATGATTTAAATCACGGATAGCGAGGAGTATGATTAGTTATATATATAGTACTGCAACATGATATCTCTCTCTCTCTCTCTATATATATATATATATACAATTCATATAGTACCGCAGTACTGCAACATGACCACAGACAACGAGAAATAGAAAAATATCGGATTACCGAAATTAAAAAAAATAGATTCCACGAGTGATATATTTGTTTTCATAAAATAATAATTTTATACAACAAATTATGCTCAATAAATTATTCTAAATACATACCCATACATATATGGAATCAGAACAATTAATAATTTACATAAAGTTTGGCTTTGATATTACGGTAAGGTTTTGTGAAGATCAAAATAGCAATCAAATTGCAAAAATAGCGGAAACAAAGTAAAATCAGATTTTAAAAATTTTCACAAACCAATTACCCGGATCATCCTTTATGCATATTATTAATTAAAACGAAGAACAAGAAGTTATGAAATCACACCCTTGTAAATACGAGCTTCCACAGGTACGAGTTCAACTCCTACTTCTCCGCGATCTCTTTGAATCTCCGGGTAGATTCATTCATTTAATCAATGTTAGACACTCAAGTATATGACCTCTAGAGGTGATCCACCAAGGAAGAAGAATTTTTTAGAAGAACGTATTGGCTCAAACCCTAATTTTTCCCATCTCTATAGAAAATAGGGGTGTACTCTCCAACTCTTAGAATTACGTATATCTGATATCTGATATAAGACCCCTCTTATAAAGATATCAGGTAATCCTATTTAATTAAAATAATATATTATTTATTTAATTAAACTTCTTTAATTAATTGAGCTCCCTAATCTTATTAGGGATAATTAATTAAACTCCATTAACTAATTTTCCCTCCTAATCTTATTAGGAATAAATGAGAGTACTTATATTAAATTAATTCCTAAACTCTTTTAGAAATTAAAATAACAATAATAATAATAATAATATTAGTAAGACTCCTCTTATTAATTTATATTTAATATTTCCTAAATATTAAATAATAAATATTAAGCTATTTAATTTATTCTATCAACATAGATTAAATTAAATATACTTAACATATTATTATGATTATGCCATTAAACTCGAAATAATTATTCTTCCTTTTATGGTGTAACCCTTTAGGTTCTCCATATTAAAAGGTTGTGAATAAATAAATTAGAACAATTCTAATCTTATTTAAATAAATAAATTAAACTATTAATTTATTTAAATAATAATATTTTTCTTAAATAGGGATAAGGCTCCCTAGCGATCAACGACTTTCCAGATTGTAGACAATCAAAATTTTCTGCACACCTATCATTGACATTGCCGGAGGGCATATTTGTCTTTCAGAGATAACCATGGAAGACAGTTCACATCCAGTCCGGATACTACCGGAAGTTCAGTCTCAACCCCGGAACACACACCAGGAGTAACAGTTCCAACCTCAGAGATAACCCCGACGCATGCAGTTCCAATACCAGAAATTCCACCGGAGAAGACCAATTAATCTCGGAGATAACCCCGAGGTATCCAGTCTTAGTCCCAACACTGGAGTAACAGCTATCAACCTTGGTGATAACCCCAAGGAATGCAGTTCCGACGATAACCCCGGAAATGCTTGTTTCAAATGCATGCAATCAGCTTCAACCTCGACACTCGCACCGAGGCACTCAGTACAAGACCCAGAGATAACACTGAGAAGACATGCATACCTCAGAGATGACACTGAGGACCTTCAACCCTTGCAGCAGTCCAATCTCAGAGATAACCCTGAGCAACGTCTGCTTTATCAGCCCAAACCAGCGATAACCCCGGTGAGGGGCAAAGTCATCATCTCGCCACCTTGACGCCACATCACGTCGTCTCAACATTTCATACATACATTTCTACACAATAATGTCCCACAAGAATCAAGGAAAACCAATCCCGAGTGACTATTACGCAGAGTAACGGATAGAATTTGAAGCTTGAAGACCGGAGGGCACCGTCCCATCTTCCTGAATTTGTACAACCTCTAATCCTATGCCATTGCGTAACTCTCGACAACGATGGTCTGAAATAGGTCTTACATACCACAGTCGGATGCCTGAATTGCAATTCTGAAAGTTTGAGCGGACATTACAGTGTCTGCGTGCACGTACTATGAGACAACGCGACCCACGAAGCCCGGAGCAACTCGGGTAGCCGCAGGTACATCTGTGGCCTAGCCGCATGTACACCTGCAGTTCCCCCCTCTATAAATAGAGGGTTTGGGGTGGCCATTTGTAAGAGAAAAAAAGGCGAGGAAGCCCTGTCAAATTTGCTCCGTACTTACAATATACTGAGTGCTTTCTCATTTCAAACACTTGTGTGCTCACATATAGCTACTTTTGTACCGGTGGGAGCCTAGTGTTCATCCACTTTAAAGATATAGAAGTCTTCTTTGGCAGTCCACTGTAAGCCTTCTCATACACTTTAAAGTATTTCTCTTCATCTTTGCACACACCCTTCTTCACGTTGAGAGTCGTGTTGCATTTGTTTGCCTAGACTTCGGTCCGTAGTTTTATTTCAGTTTGTATATACATATATATATATATATTTATATATATGGACTAACATTATCGAGTTATGCCTCAATTGAGCCTAGACTTCGGTCTGGAGTGTTTATTTGCTTATATATATATATACTTATATATATATGAACTGTGTGTCGGACTTTGTTCGATGAGCCTAGACTTATGTCTGGAGCGTTTACTGCTTTAATATATATATACTTATATATATATGATCTGTGTGTCGGACTTTATTCGATGAGCCTGGATTTTACATCCCGTGCGTTTATCGCTTATATATATATATATTTCGTCCCACCTGGAGTTTACGTCGTGGTGGTTGATCGCTTTTACAGCTTTCTTTATGTTTCGTCCCGCCTGGAGTTTCCTCCGTGGCGGTTGATGGCTTTTATAGCTTTATTTACCTTTTCTGATCCCCCATGGAGGTGCTTCGTGGTGGCTGATCATGCCTGTATATATATATTTATAGCTTATATATATATATATACATGCTTACTGCTTTCATACAAATTGCGGAATCATGTGAGCCTAAGAATTATGTGATCACAGATTCAGTTTACTGAATCTAGATTCGGTTCCCTTGATGGATATTTTTCAGCTGTAAGCAGCTTGTAAATTTATTTGCGGTGTCTGAATTTCCTCAGATGGTTTTCATACCTATGAGGAAGTCGGTATTATTTTATACATTATTTTCTTATAGATGCTTCGCATCTCGAAAATAAAAGAAATCAAGCCGAACACTTAATAAAAATGGAAGTGTAAAAGGTCTCAATTACTATTGAGCATAAGGGTTTGAAAAACCTCTTTCATAAAACGTCACTGCCATATCTTGCTAAAAATTAATTTTTTACATAAATTCAAACCCTGTGTATATAGGTGCGAATGAGGCCTCGCACTACTTCCAAATAAACAACACATTAACCCACACACACACACATTTAGATAATAGTTTCTTGAAAAGTGCCGGTCACCGTGGTAACACGGATGTCGGGGGGTGCCTAACACCTTCCCTCCACATAATTAAGTCCCCGGACCCTAATGAATCTCGGTTTCACGAGACTGGTTTAGCGATGTCACATCCTTTGGGTCAATGTGCAAACCTTTTCTCGGTTGTGTTGGTACAACCATTTAAAAAACCAACTGACGACTCTTAACAGTCCATCGTCGATATTATACATGTCGAACCTTTTTCACTTGTTTTTTCAAACAAATCTCACCTAACATGAGAACATCAAAGAACAAGTAAACGGAAAGGGACAAATAAAAATCCCGACGTCGACAGGTGGCGACTCTGCTCGGGACACCAGTAAGAGGACTTAAGCCACTATTTCAAAACTTTTCAAAGCTATTATCGGCTTGAGTGTAGATGTTGCATTTACATTTATGATGAATGTGTACGAATGCATTTACTTATTGCACTTAGTGCTTAGCACAATATCTGCTTGTGATATTAGTGCTTCGCACATGTCATCATTTTCATATGGTGAGACACGTTGTATTTGAATGTATGTTGTGTGGTCCTTCCACCAGGAGGCTATCCTGTCAGTGTTTGATTACTTGACTCGTAGGAAGACTAATTCTAACGAGGCTCAGGAAAGGCACCACCCAAATTCGCTCCAGTTGAAAGACCGGATTAATTTCCCGTTGAGTAAATTACGATGATTTGGGAACCTTCATGCCAAAAAGCCGCGAGAGTAACCTAAGATAGGTCAGCCTCTGATAAACCCAACACGGAGGACAGTCTCTTCACGTTTTCTCACTTTAAATTACTTGTAAAATCAATTACTTGTAATTTCATTCCATATTCAACGCCATATAATGAGGAATATGAAGAAATGTGTATACATACATATTTAATTTAACATGCTATCATATATTACAAACAGCTAACATCCATTTTGCAGGATAAAATTCCTAAAAATGGACACATCACATAACATGTTATTTTTACACATTCCCTAAATACTAAACTATGCAAGTCTTTCGCATGGAAACAATCGGACCTACTACTCGGTCAAAATCCAAAAAGGCCGCGAGCCTACTGAATAATTATGTCGTAAATCGACCAGATCGACCTTAATCGATTTTCGCAAAGAATTGGACGGATTAAGCAAACAAATTACAGATTTGGATGTTCTGCTTAAAGAACTACACCAGTCTACTCAGGGTCCAAAGATACCCATACATGCTGAATCCTCTACAGAAGGGGGAACTCAAGAAATTATGATACCTGAATTACAGTTGGATACGACCCACAAGATTCATGATGCCACCCAGCTCAGAGGAGATCCAGACACCGGTGACATCAGAAAGAAAGTCCTTCAAATGGAAGAAACCCTTCGTGCTATCAAAGGAATTGGAACACACGGGAGTGTTTCATATGCTGACTTGTGTATATTCCCTGGTGTTCATTATCTAGAAAAGTTTAAGACTCCTGACTTCAAAAAATATGACGGGTTAGGAGATCCTTACACACATTTGAAGGTGTTTATTGGAGAACTGGGATCTTATGCAGAGGACGAGAAGCTCAGAATGCAGCTGTTCCAGAAGAGTTTGACTGGAAAACCCTGTTCGTGGTATACCAGATTAGACAACTCAAAGATCTATATTTGGGAAGAGCTAGCTCACGCCTCCCTCGCATAATACAGCTTCCAGTCTCAGATGGCTCCTGATCGGTATCAGATTACCAAGGTCAAGAAACAGTTTAATGAGTCTTTTAGAGAGTATGCTCAAAGGTGGAGGCGTCTGGCTACTCAAGTTATTCCTTCCATGATAGAATCAGAAATGGTCATGACTTTCATAGACATACAAGAAGCTCCTTTCTATGAAAGAGTCTTAGCTGGCATCAGGAAACCATTTTCTGAAATGGTCAAACATGGGGAGATGGATGAGATGGGATTGAAGTCCAGAAAAATTCAAGACCTAGCTGCCCTTAAAGCTGTTACTGAGCACATCCAATCTAGAAATTATGGAAACATCCCCCGGAGGGTCCATAAAAAGAAAGAGGAAGATGTTTCCCTAATACTACAGGGTCAAAAAGGCAATCAGCCTATCCAGAGGAGAAATTATTCTCCCTTTCAAGCACAGTCTTCAAACCCTCCAATGCCAAAAGGTGGAGAAGTCAAATGCCCTCGAGTGTTCACAACCTTAGGGGACTCACTCGAGAATATTCTCACTCTTCTAACAACGCAGAAGAAAATCACGCATCTTCTTCCACCAGCCAGCCCTAATGGACGGGGTTACAATGCTACTAGAAAATGTGCTTATCATGCCGGGGCACCTGGACATGATACTCAGGATTGTTGGGCCTTAAAACACAAGATCCAAGACCTGATAGAAAACGGTGAGATTGTGGTCACCAAACTAGTTCAACCTCACGCACACGACAATCCTCTTCCTCAACACAAAGAAGAGGAGGTCAACATGATTAATTGGAGCAATGGACATAGTTCCAATTTCAACGACGAATCATCTCAGACCACCAAAGACGGTGTTGAAAAATGTGATTATGCCAAGTTCTAGTTCGCAATGGAACGAAAGATGAAAGCTCTATGCAAGCAGATTGAGCAATTGGCAAAACTGGTGACCTATCAGTATCAAGTAACACGCCAGTTAGTCAGCTAGGAGCATGCTAGTCTCCTTCCTCTTATCATGAATATTCCTTCGTCACTTTCAGAAAATGAAACGCTGGAGGACAAAGTGATAAAGAGAGCGAATGCCAAAGCATGTCGGGATTTTGCCAATAGAAGGGAATTTACATACCTAGGCCAACCTATGGAGGAAATCCTACAGATGCTAATCAATGAAGGAAGAATCACTTCCCTTCTTCCTTCAATTAATTCCCGTTCAGGACGTTTTAATTCTGATGGAGTATGTCAATATCATTCCTATTCTCGCGATCACAGCACAGAAGAATGCTGGGCACTCCACCACCTTATCCAGAATCTAATTGATAGTGGTGTCCTGCAACTAGCAGACGATGATACTGTGCTACGTGAGAGTGAGAATACTTGTCCTACTAAGTGGAAGGGATTGGTAGCAGTTATTTCCGCTGAGGCTGATGACACTGGCAAGCCACTCACAATACCAGCAATGCAACTCAGAGAAGTAACAATCCTTTGAAAGTGGCCACTCTAGAGCTAATTAACTTACCATGTAGAGAAAAATATCCTATTGTTAGCTTACACAAAGTTCCATGGAATTATGGAGAAGGTGAAGGATCCACCTCGCATATAACTGCTGCAGTGTCGAAGGAAAATCCACTGTATCTTCCCTAACGGGTGATGAAGTCTACCATCAAATCAAATGGGGAAATACCCATGGAGAAAATTGAAAAATTCCTCCGTACTATGGGTCATAACGAAGACAAGGTGGTTTTAAGCTTAAGAGAAGCTCCACACCAAATTTTAATCCTGGACTTAGTTTTAACTTTCGAGGATCACAGGAAGATCTTACTGAAGGTTTTGGAAGAAGCCTACTTACCGATATCAGTGGATATAGAAAAATTTCAAAACATGGTTGATCACATTTTTCACAACAATGTGATATGCTTCACTGATGACGACATACCGCTCGAAGGGACTGATCATTGCAAGCCGTTGCACATTACGGTTTTGTCCTTCGGGTACATGCTAGCTGGAGTCTTGATAGATGGAGGTTCATATCTAAATATCTGTCCATACGCTACCCTGTTGAAGATGAATGTCAATCTCAACCGAATCCGGAGCAGCCATATGGTTATTAAAGCTTTTGATGGAGCCCGCTGGAATTCGATCACATTAAATGAGCTGCCAATCGAAATTGGTCCCCATACATTTTGCGTGTCTTTTCACGTACTCAAGATAGATTCAGGATACAACCTGCTCTTGGGAAGTCCATGGACTCATATGGTCAGGGCAGTCCCCTCCACCCTTCATCAATAACTGAAATACATTATCAACAATAGTCTAGTCATGGTTAACGCTGAACCGGAATGTCCTCAACATGGTGACATACCATATATCAACGTCAATTCAAATGTTGAATCGATCAGTTTTCATGCCTTGGAAGTAAGCGACACTCAGTACCATGCTGTTGGAATGCCATTTCCCGTACCCAAGATTTCTATCGAAGTAATGTCGGCTATTCAAAAAATGATGTCATTGGGTCATCAGCCGGGACAAGGGCTGGGTAAAGATCACCAGGGTATCAAACACCCCGTTCAAGTATCCAGTTAAACTGGGACATCTGGATTAGGCTATTCTGCCAGTTCTAGTCATAGGAATCCTCATAAACATCAGCAGATTCCTTCAGCTTCAGCCGCATGGCGATTATCTTCATCTGCAAATTCTGAGTCCGCGCAACCTCTGGTAAAGGTGGTAGCCAATGTAATGGCTATGTTATTTCCCAAGCCGGTACCGGTGAAGGAAAAAGAAGTCTTTGTTCCAAATTCCGTTTTGGAAGAGGAGGAACGAAGAATCAAACAAGACGTCATTCGAATGATGTCAGGCATACGCATAATTATTCATGACGAACATACAAATAGATACATCCCAGACGATGATTGCCCAGACGTAATGGCCATCATTCGGGATAAGGAGGACGATGACAACCCCTCCATCACTGCAGTCCACCCGAACTTTGCCCTTGCCAATTGGAGCAACACTCCTTGCATTGGTCGACAAGGGTAGAATGGGCAGGACCTCTTTCTGTCCTGTAGATATCATACCTGCTTACTTTTCTGAACAGTATTAACAATCATCAATACATGTTAACACTTTGTATGATCAAACCTTTTCATATATACTAAGTGAAAGCATATTTTGTTTCAGGACCCTGAATTTAGATGTGCCTGTACTTGCTGATATGATGCCTCTTCTCCACAAAGATTGTAACTTTGATGTAGAGATGAATTCAGCCTTGATGGAACTACATGAGGACATTGAGGTGCCTCCAGAAATTCAAGAATGGGTCGAAGACAAACCTAAACCCAACCTTGATCAAACCACTTCCTTCAATCTCGGAACCTTAGAAAGCCCAAAGTTAATCCAGATTGGTTCAGACCTTACCCCAAACCAGCGGAATGACATGGTTACACTATTAACCCAATTCTAGGATATATTTTCATGGTCTCATGCATACATGGTGTGTTTATCCACTAACATTGTCCTTCATCGCCTTCACATTAAAAAGAGATTCGAGCCACTCAAGCAGAAGCTCAGGCGATTGAAACCTGAGTGGAGTTTAAAGGTGAAAGAAGAAATTGTGAAACAGTTTCAAGTTGGCATCATCATGGTGTCCACATATCCTGAGTGGATATCTAACATCGTTCCCGTTCCTAAACCTGGAGGAAAGGTGAGAGTTTGCGTGGATTATCGGAACTTGAACAAACCTTGCGTTAAGGATAGCTTTCCCGTGCCATTTATCCACATTCTCATTGACAATACTGCTCAATACTGTATGTACTCCTTTGTTGATTGCTTTACGGGGTACCATTAGATCATGGTTGCTGAGGAAGATCGTGAGAAAACTGCTTTTATCACACCCTGGGGAACCTTTTGCTATAGACGGTTGTCATTCGGCCTCATCAATGCCGGAGCCACATATCAGCGAGCTATGATGGCTCTCTTCCATGACTTAATGCATAAAGAGATCGAGATCTACGTTGATGACATCATTGTTAAGTCCCAAAAAGAGGAAGACCACTTAGACCATCTCAGAAAGCTATTCAACAGGTTGCGTAAGTATAACTTGAAGTTAAATCTAGCAAAGTGCGCCTTTGGCGTTAAATTAGGCAAGTTGCTAGGATTTCTAGTCAGCCATAAAGGGATTGAGCTGGATCCCACCAAAATCCAGGCCATTATGGAAATGCCCATTCCTCAGACAGAGAAAGAAATATGGGGATTTTTGGGAAGAATTAACTTCATTAGCAGGTTCATTTATCAACTCACCGCAACCTGTGAGCCAATCTTCAAGCTATTAAGGAAGAACTCATCCATGAAATGGAATGATGATTGCCAGAAAGCCTTCCTTACAATCAAAGAGTAGCTAGTCAAAGCTCTTGTTTTGGTACCACCTAGGGATGATGTTCCCCTGTTCAAGTACCTGTCCATAAGTGACAACGCCATGGGCTGCATGCTTGGACAAAAAGACGATAGAGGCCAAGAACGAGCTATCTATTACCTCAGCAAAAGATTCAGCAGCAGTGAACACAAGTACACTCTGATTGAGAAGACTTGTTGTGCTTTAGCATGGGCTTCATGAGGTTACAACATTACCTCCATGGTCACACAACCCATCTCATATCCTGCGTGGATTCTCTCAAGTACGTGTTCAATAAACCCATGTTAAATTGCCGACTGTCCAGATGGCAGTTGATCCTACAACAATTTGACATCTTCTACGTAACTCAAAATTCCATCAAAGGTCAAGGAATTGCAGATCAACTGGCCGTCGCACCTTCAGGGGATTTCAAACCCTTGGAGATATACTTCCCCAATGAAGGGGTAATGACAGTTCAGCAACACCATCAGTACGATACACGCCAAACATGGAAGATGTATTTTGATGGGGCTGTTAATATGGAAGGTTCTAGAAATTCGAGCAGCGATTCTAGTATCCCATGACGGGGTGTCGATATCCGTCAGTCATCAAATTGCAGTTCTTCATCACCAACAACACAGCTGTGTATGAAGGCTGTCTCATGGGGCTAAATGTAAGACCCCAACTTTTATAAATAAAGATGAATTTTCTATAAATATTATTTTTGAATATTATTGAGTAAATTTGATATAATGTTATAGTTGTGGGTAATATTTATAAATTTTTCAAAGTAGGCAAGTTGTTATAAAATATTCATTTGGTCTGGGAATATTCTTTTGTCGGGGAATATTCGTACGATGGCACAATCATTGGTGGACCCCACAATGGAATTATTGTCGGATTGAGAAAACGACAAAAATACTTTATAAAAATAACGGCGGAGGTGTTACTGTTAAAACTGTTGAACTACCCGGTAGTAAAAGTAAATGCGATGTCTGGCGTGGTTGCATAGTAGTATTATGGTATTGATTATTAATGCTTACATGAGAAGTCACTCAGCTATACTCAATTATTACTACAATAGTTGTTGCATCATATCTCTTATATTATTGATTCAAATATTGTCACAGTATCATCTGTTTAATATGTTATATTATTAAATCAATAATTGAGACGACAAGTTATAAATGATTAATAATTATTGAAAGATTAAATATGTGTTGATTAAAAATAAAATGATTTGTGGTAATATTTATTCAATCCTTGATGTATATAAAGAGTCTATTATGAGAGCGTTTGTGGTAAGTTTGGTTATTTTATGGGGGAGGGGCCCATATGTCATCATCTAAGAGTCTCTTAAACAATAGTAATTACCTTAGTCGATAGTAATTACCTTCGTCAATAGTAATTACCTTCACGTAATAGTAATTACCTTCGTCGATAGTAATTACCTTTACCAGACGCCTAACCACTTGCCGTTTTCATATTATAAAGCGCCGAACCAATTGTCGTTTCACATTACAAAGCGTCAAACCACTTGGTGTTTCACATTACAGGCGTCAAACCACTTTTCTTTTCACATCACCAGTCGTCAAGCCACTTGCCTTTTCATATTTCAAGTGCTAAGCTAAAAATCTTCTATAAATAGAGGCCTAGTGCTTCATTATTTTTCAGGAATTCATTCAAGCTATAGAGATAGAAAGTATAGAGAGAATAAGAGAGAAATAAGAAGAGTATTCTATTACTACACTACTTCAGTATTCAATCTCCTACTAATGTAAGGGGTGTTATTCTTTCTTATTCATGAAGAGAACTGTTGTTATTCCATTGCTTATTATTCTGTTGGAATAACCTGTATACGTGGTTTACCCTATACTTGGTGACATTCTTCTATTATTACGTTGGAACATCCTATCGTGTGTTTTACACCGGACCGATTAAAAGTCTTTTTATTATTATTATGTTGGAACATCCACATGCGTGTGTTTTACTAGGACTTGGTTTAAATCTTTATTATTATTACATTGGAACATCCCGATACGTGTGTTTTACAGGACACGGTTAAAATCTTTATTATTCTGTTGGAACATCACATCGCTTGCAAATTTTGCACGACTGGTTTCGTTATTACTATTCTGTTGGAATAACTTGTCTATGTGAAGTACCGCATGCATGGTGATTTCTTATGTTATTCCATTCTTTATTATACTCAGTTGGTTAAAGTTTTAACTTCTATACTCCATGAAATTAGTAGAATATCCTTGATATTTGCGCTTCATCCAGTATCTTTTCATGGAAATATTCTTCTGATCATTCTTGAATTTTACCCTACAAAGCAGTATCATGTTGACAATTTGGACATTATTAGTTCTTGGATAAATTAATTCTTGAACTTGTTTTATTGAATTCTTATATCATTGTCATCATCCTCATGTTTATATTATTTTGAAAGTCATCTACGTGGCTTTGTAGTGCATAGATGGACTTGGTATGATTATGACCGAGGATTATTCATTTGTAATCATGGTAGTAATGTTACAAATGATGTGGTAAAAGTTATCATTGGCCCGTAGTGCATTAATGGACAGTTGTTGGCATGATCATGACCATTAATGAATACACGAATGTCCTTGGCTGTAGTGCATGGATAATTTATGGTCGTGATACTAAAGAATATCCTTGGTAGTAGTGCGAGGGTGATTCGATAATGTGGATTATTTATTGTTGAGTCCGGTGATAAAAGTCATGAAAAACCTTTTAAATCATAAAAGATAGTAGATTTTATTCTCTACTTGACTCTTTTAATGGATTGCTTGTTCCACTACAGTTAAACTTGATGTTGTTATATTTTATCGGGTTTAACATCTTTGTTGAAGGCTAACGATAATTTATTCTGCATTATCTTAGTTATAATATTTCTTACTGGGCTAGTTGAGCTCGCCCTTTCTTTCATTGTTCTCTTCAGGAAAGGAGAACATAGCAAGGACTAGTCGGAGAATGGAGTGACGGTCCAGAGGATAGCATTAGTAGTCCTCACTATTCTATGAAATAGTGTGTTAATAATTGTAATGAGGACTCCTTTTGAGTTTGTATAAGCTCTAGTAGACAATAATTGTATTCAAACTCACAGTTATGTTTTGTCGTATTGTACACGACAGTTGTATTAGTAAGTTGTATTTAAATTTTGCACCATGTATCTGACGACCCAAGATGGGTGATGTATACCTAATTTTGGGGGCATCATAGTTGGTATCAAAGCTTAGGGATATGATCCCTGGCTAAGATGTGAGAATAGTACTAGGAGGGGAGAGACGGGGAATTCATTCGCTAGTATGACCTACCTAAGTTTATGTGGTATTTAATTGGTCGGTCAGAATTTAGGGATAATATGTTACATGTCAATTAACCTTTGTTTTGTGGTAGTATCTGAAAATGACATCCGAGAATGTTGAGAATAGCAATGGAGCACAGGCGACCATTGATTCACCATATATCAATAATCAGGATAATGTGCATCAAGAAGGCGACAATCCTCATGCAAACAACAACACTGACCAAATGATGAACGATCAAATGTTAAGGGGCTTTATGCAATTCATGCAACAGCAGGCGAGAGCGGCTCCTGTCCAAAATGAAGGTGGAAACACTGGAAACTCTCGTGCGGTCACTGCTAATTAGTTCAAGGAGCTGGGACCACCGGAGTTTAAGGGAGAGCCAAAACCACTTATGGCGGAAGCATGGATAAAGCAGATCACCAAGATATTTGATGTCTTGGGATGCTCCGAGGAGCAAAAGGTTCCCTTTGTCGCCTTTATGTTGCGCGGAGAGGCAGATTATTGGTGGGAATTCCAAAAGCGTACTCAACTCGCCGTCTTGAAGATGTCTTAGGAGAAGTTCCAAGAGGCATTCAACGACAAATACTTTCCGAAAGTATTCGTCACATGAAGGAGGTGGAGTTTATTAAGTTGGAACAAAACAATATGAGTGTCACAACACGAGGCTAAATTTATGAGTTATCCGGTTTCGTCCCCACTTGGTGGATAATGAAGAGAGAATGACACGGATGTTTTTAAGAGGTTTGAAGCCGGAGATACGTCAACGTCTTATTTCTCATAAACTGTGTTTATATTCAGATGTTGTAAATAAGGCTCAGTTAGTGGAGCCAAAACAATAAGAATGGACATTTCAAGAAGAGGAGATTCAACAATGATGAAAAGACGTCAGCACCATCACCTGTCGTTAAGGAAGGAGAACAACCACCTATCATATGTTTCAAATGCGGAGGGGAGGGGAACATCAGTCTAAACTGCGCGATGCCGTCCAAAGCATGTTATAATTGTGGAAGAGAATGTCACTTAGCCTGATTTTGTCGTTCACCGAAGACAAATTCAGCCAGGATGGAGGCACCAAAGGTCGTCCCAGAAACGTCAAAATCGGTAGTACAAGGGAGAGAGTTTGTTGTGACCTCCCAGAAAGCAAGGAACCCGAATGAGGTCATCACGGGTAAGTTTATCAAAAACTCTAACGAAATCTATACTTTATTTGATACCGGTTCTACCCATTCTTTTATTTCTCCTACTTGCGCTCATCGATTAAATTTGACTCGGGAGAAATAAGACTTTGACTTATCTGTGGAAACTCCATTGGGAGAAACCTTCATTACATCCACTATTTATAAGTCTTGTTTGGTTCAAATCGGTACCCTCACACTACCTATAGATCTTATTTCATTGAAAATAATTGCATTTGACGCGATTCTAGGGATTGATTGGTTAACTACTCATCATGCAAATATTGATTGTTTCTGTAAGGTTGTTAGCTTTCATATTCCTAATCAACCTATTATGCGAATTCAAGTGACCAAACCATTAAAATCAATCACAGTCATCTCAAGCCATAAAGCTATTCGTTTATTGAAAAACGGATGTCAAGCTTTCTTAGCTCATGTCACAGATTTAAACAAAACTACGTTAGTTTTGAACGATATTTCTATTGTTAATAAATTTCCTGACGTATTCCCCGAAGAACTTCTTGGCCTACCCCCTGAGCGTGAAATTAAATTTTATATCGACCTTGAACCCGGTACAAAACCCATTTCCAAAGCCCCATATCGAATGGCTCCTATTGAACTTCAGGAGTTAAAGACCCAACTACGAGGAATTGTTAGACATTGGCTTTATTCGTCCTAGTACTTCTCCTTGGGGTTTCATTCTATTCGTGAAGAAGAAAGATGGGAGTATGCGACTTTGTATTGATTATCGGGAGTTGAATCATGTCACCATCAAAAAAATAGGTACCCATTGCCGCGTATTGATGACTGTTTGACCCGATTTGCAAGGAGCTAAATTCTTTTCAAAGATTGATCTTCGTTAGGATATCACCAATTGAAGATTAGAATCGATGACATTCCAAAGCGGCTTCGAACTTCGATGCGGGCATTATGAATTCCTAGTCATGTCCTTTGGATTGACTAATGCTCCTAACGCCTTTATGGACATGATGAACCGAGTATTCAAGGAATATTTGGATCACTTTGTGGTCGACTTTATTGATGACATCCTTATTTATTCCAAAAGCCGTGAAGATCATGAGCAACACTTGAGGCTGACACTCCTAAAGCTTCGCGAATATAAGCTTTATGCGAGTTAAAGAAATGCGAGTTACGGCGAGGAAGTAGCATTCCTTGGGCACGTGATATCAAGTCATGGAATATCTGTTGACCAGAAAGATTGAAGCTATTCAAAGTTTGGGAGCAACCTAAATCGATGGATGAAGTCGCGTAGCTTTCTCGGTTTAAATTTGGTTATTATCGGAGATTCGTGGAAGGATTTTCTCGTATTGCTACTCCATTAACTCATTAACTTCGGAAGATACAAAGTTCGGTTGGAGCGAAGAATGTGAGAAGAGTTTTCAAGAACTCGAGAGGAGACTCATTTCGATTACTGTTTTGACAATACTGATCGGCTCGGAGGATTTGTCATCTCTGGTGATGCTACGAGCAAAGGGTTGGGATGTGTTCTCATGCAACATGGGAAAGTCATAGCCTATGCCTCAAGACAACTCAAAGAATATGAGAGGAATTATCCTACTCATGATCTAGAGTTGGCATCTGTTGTCTACGCACTAAAGATTTGGAGGCATTACTTGTATGGGGAGAAAGTGGAGATCTTTACGGATCATAAAAGCTTCAAATATTTCTTCACTCAAAAGGAACTCAACATGCGACAACGGCGTTGGCTTGAACTGTTGAAAGATTATGATCATACCATCTAATACCATCCTGGAAAAGCGAACGTGGTAGCTGACGCATTGAGTAGAAGATCATATGCAAGTACGAGTGCGATATTGTCAACACAAAGACCCATTTTGTATGACTTGCAAAGGATGGAGATAGAGTTAAAGACTCCAAGAACCCATGTGATGATGACGAATATACGAGTAGAATCGACTTTAATTGATAAAGTTAAAGCTGCTCAAGCTACAAACCTGGAGCTGATGCGTATGCGGAAGAAAGTGCAAGAAGGTGCTATCTTGGGAAGCAAGAATCGATGAAGAAGGAATACTTGAGTCAACTCCGGACTTTGTGTTCCTAACGACCACGATTTAAAGTATAAAATCATGATGAGGCGCACAACACACCGTTTGCAATCCATCTGGGAGTACCAAAATGTATCATGATATTTGTCATACATTTTGGTGGAGCAATATGAAGAGAGAGATAACGCTGTTTATCTCAAGGTGTCTAACTTGTCAACGAGTTAAAGCGGAGAATCAAGTACCAAAATGTCCGTTGCAACCACTTGAAATTCCAGAATGGAAGTGGGAGTACATTACCATGGATTTCGTTACTAGTCTTCCTAAGGTTTCTCAAGGCATAGATGCGATTTGGGTCATTGTTGATAGATTGACCAAGTCTGCTCATTTCTTACCGATACGAGAAACTTATACACTTGAATGTCTTGCTCGTATGTACATAAACGAGATTGTAAGACTGCATGGTATGCCAGTATCCATAGTTTCTGATCGAGACCCAAGATTCACTTCACGATTTTGGGTTAGTTTGCCAAAAGCTATGGGCACAGACTTACGATTTAGCTCGGCATATCATCCTCAGACGGACGGACAGTCGGAGAGGACTATTTAAACTCTTGAAGATCTATTAAAACTCTGTGTCCTTGATTTTAAGGGAAGTTGGGACAAGTTCTTACCATTGGTGGAGTTTTCCTACAACAACAGTTATTAAGCAAGTATTGGCATGGCTCCATTCGAAGCGTTGTATGGAAGAAAGTGTCGTTCTCCAGTATGCTGGGATGAGGTGGGTGAAGCAATGTTGTTGGGACCAGAGTTGGTACGTATGACTACGGAAAAGATTCAAATGATTCGACAATGTATAAAAACCTCACAAGATCGACAAAAGAGTTATGCTGATCTTCATCAAAAGGACGTGGAATTTGATATAGGAGATCATGTGTTATTACGAGTTGCTCCGTGGAAAGGAGTTACGAGATTTGGAAAGAGAGGAACGCTCAATCCTTGATTCATCGACCCATTTTTAATCCTCGATCGAGTAGAACCTGTGGCCTATAGACTCGCTTTACCGCCAAGTATGTCTCGTGTTCATAATGTTTTTCACATATCCATGTTACATAAATATGTGAAAAACCCAAACCACATTATTGAGTTAGAACCGGACGAAATGGCGAAAGATTTGACGTATGAAGAGGTTCCAGTTCAAATCTTGGATAAGAAGGAACATATTCTACGCTCCAAGGTTATACCTCAAGTCAAAGTTTTGTGGAGAAACCACGATGTTGAGGAAATGACTTGGGAGTTAGAATCTGAAATGAAATCAAAGTATCCTTACATCTTCGACATACCAAGTACGTACCCTAATTTTGAGGGCGAAATTTCATAAGAAGGGGAGGTTGTAAGACCCCAACTTTTATAAATAAAGATGAATTTTCTATAAATATCATTTTTGAATATTATGGAGTAAATTTGATATAATGTTATAGTTGTGGGTAATATTTATAAATTTTGCAAAGTAATGTGAAGTTGTTATATAATATTAGATTGGTGGGGAATATTCGTTTTAACGGGGAATATTGCATACAGCAAGCACAATCATTAGTGGACCCTAGCGGAATTATTGTCGGATTGAGAAAATGACAAAAATACTTTATGAAAATAACGGTGGAAGTTTTTACAGTTAAGCTGTTGAAACACCGGTGTGTAAAAAGTGCGATAATATGCGTAGTTACTTGCGATAGCACACGGTATTGATTATTGATGCTTACGTGATAAGTCACTCAGTTTTGTTCAATTATTGCTATAATAATTGTTGCATAGTATCTCACGTTATTTGATTCAATTATTGTCGATATTTTTTTATATTTTATTAAATCAATAATTGAGGCGACAAAGTTATTAATATTATTATTTGCAATATTAACGATGTCAGAAGTTACATCGAGGAGAGGTTTGGTCACCTAATTGCGCTTGATAGGGAGAAATCCTTATTGGAAAGCCCCTCTTTCACAGGAGCGACACTGGTCGATTAATATTGTGAATTATAATAATGATATTAAAAGTTGTTAAAAATATTGAGGATTTTTTTATAAAGTATTTGTTATAAATTTGGGCGTATTATTTGGACCCCACTTTCTCATTTTTCAAAATGCACGGAGGAAGTTATCTCAATTTTCTTTATATATATATATATATATATATATATATATATATATATATATATATATATAGCATAGGATATATATATATATATATATATATATATATATATATATATATATATATATATGTGTGTGAGTGAAAGATGAAAGTGAGTGGTAGGTGGTGTATTATGTGGTGGTGGAGTTAATGGTATATATATATATATATATATATATATATATATATATATATATATATATATATGGGAATAAAAATGTGGGTGGATGATGGTGGTCCTGGTGGATTTTGGCAGGTTCTTGAATGATTTTTCAAGCTTGGTCATTATTGGCCAAACTTTTTAATCATGCAGTATTATTGATAGCTTGGTCAAGGCAGGGTGCATTCTAATTGGTCAAGGTTATTATAGTGGCATGTGTTCATGCTTCTCATTGGTTAGCACCTTGAAAATTAAAGAAAATATGGATACAATGGAATCGTGAACTTCATCCGAATAATTACTGTTGCGTCCGTGAATATCCTTACACAGTGCCTTTCCATTCTCCTATAAATAAAAGCTCATTCCTTCATTATTTCTTACGAATTCACTGAAACTCTAGAGAGAGAAATTTTAGGGAAACTATAGAAAAGTATTCCGCTACTTCCCTACTCTTATATTTGAGTTTCTTTTACGGTAAGGGTATTATTTCTTTTGTATTCATGAAGAGAACTTACATTATTCCATTCTTTATTATTCTGCTTTGGAATAACTTGAGATATCGTGGACTACCTATACTTGGTGACATTTTTCTATCATTTCGTCTTTATTATTATTACATTTGGAATATATCACATGCATGTTTTTCTGTGGGACTGGTTAAAATCTTTATTATTATTACATTGGAATATCATGCATGCACGCGTTTCTATTTGGACTGGTTTCGTCTATATTATTACATTGGAACATCCGTCGGTGCAATTTACTTTGACTTGGTTCCGATTACTTATTAATCTGTTGGAATAACTTTACATACATGAAATCTTGCATTCATGGTGATATCTTTTGTTATTCCATTCGTTATTATACTCAGTTGGTTAAAGTTTTGACTTCTATACTCCATGAAATTAGTGGAATATCCTTGATATTTGCGCTTCATCCAGTATCTTTTCATGGAAATATTCTTCTGAGCATTCTTGAATTTTACTCTACAAAGCAATATCATGTTGACAATTTAGAGGTTATTAGTTCCTAGATAAATTAATTCTTGAACTTGTTTTATTGAATTCTTATATCATTGTCATCATCCTCATGTTTATATTATGATGAAAGTCATCTGTGGCCTGTAGTGCATAGATGAACTTGGTATGATTATGACCAGAGACTATTCGGTATAATCATGACCGTAATGTTACAAATGATGTGGTAAAAGTCCTCATTGGCCCGTAGTGCATTGATGGACAATTGTTGGCATGATCATGACCATTAATGAATACACAAATATTTTTGGCCTGTAGTGCATGGATAATTGTGGTCGTGTTACTAAAGAATATCCTTGGCCGTAGTGCAAGGGTGATTCGATGATGTGGATTATTTATTAAGCTGAGTCCCAGGGATAAAAGTGATGAAAAACCTTTTAAATAATAAAATATAGTAGATTTTATTCTCTACTTGACTCTTTTAATGGATTGTTTGTTCCGCTGCAGTTAAACTTGATATTTATTATATTTTATCAGTTTAACATTGTTAAAGACTAACGATAAATTATTCTGCATTATCTTAGTCATAATATTTCTTACTGGGCTAGTTGAGCTCACCCTTTCTTTCACGGTTCTCTTGAGGAAATGAGAAGCGTAGTTGGGGACTAGTCGGGGAGCGGAGTGATGGTCCTACGTATGGTGCATTAGTAGTCCTATTATTACGTGAAATAGTGTGATAATAATTGTAATGAGGACTCCATTGAGTTTGTATACTCTCTAGATGAAAATATTTGTATTCAATCTCTGACATATGTTTTTGTCGTATTTTTACATTTGTTGTATAATTAAGTTTGTATTTGAATTTTGTACCATGTATTTGGCGACTCAAGATGGGTGATGTATACTCCAGGTTCAAACTACGCAGACCTGATCTCCTCTTGATAGAGTGCGTGGCTGACCATTCATGGTTCGGTCTCACCCCTACCAAAACACAAACACCGGTTGGTCCTTGATGCTGGGATAATCTTTCAATCCACTACATTTTATTCGGCTTCAGGCCAAAGGGGTGGAATTACCTAAACTCCTCCTAAACAGGACATTCGGCGACCATCTAAGCTGCGGTTATGCCTTGAAGAGCAACACCAATCCATAAGAGATGGAATTAACTAGGCTTCTCCTAAATAGAAGTACTGGCGACCATCTGTGGTGCGGTCAATCTCAGAGAGGAAAGCCACACTCCTCTCCACATTTCCATACAGAAACCAGTCCCAAGACACCAAAGATGATAGTGATATACACAAATCAATGATCCATTCTGAACTATCCAGAGACAACTCAATGTCCATCCATCCAGAAGGAATTCAAAATACATTAAGATCACAAGTCTTGAAGAAGCAGGAAAAATATCAAGCAAGTATCAGAGCATACCTAAAAGGGAAGTGATCAAAAATATATTTCCCTGCTATATAAAATGTTGTTTGATATACACAATGTAAAATGTACAGGACAAAATGGCTAATCTAGTCTGTACAGGAAAATACAAGCCCATCTACAAGTCAGGGTATATGCGAGCTAACAAGCCTAACATGACATCCCTCTCAGAAGAAGGAGGCGAAGCTGTGGTCTCCTGTACGAGGGTATCCACACGACCCAACAGATCTGCAGCCATCTGCATGGTGACCATATGCTCATCAATGTAAGTGATCATCTCTGCAATCATGCCAGTGGTAAGGGACCCTCACTGCGATATTATCGTGTGGCTACATCCGGCAGGATATGGCACTATCCGCTCAACTATCACTGCATCTCTGGCTGATCTAGCCTCATCCCGCTCGACGACAACGGCGTCTCTGCGAGCTAATGCATCATCTCTCTCTAGCAGAGCTACGTCTCTCTCATCAAGGGTTGTCAACATCAAGGCTCTAGCCTGGTCTCTCTCGAAGGTCATCAGAGGAAGACTTTGCTCGAAATCTTGTCTTAGAATGATATATATCACAATGATCTTTAGTCTTTGCGAGAATCTAAAGGAGATGCTGGCAACCCGAGAAGTAGCTCCTCCTCGATTTGGGAATTAAGGTCCTCCATGGGCTCTCCATCGTCTGAATCACTATCCGGTACTGTGGATACTGCCGCAGCCGATGAAATCTCTGTCTCCATCCACGCAAAATACTCTAGCGAACATCCCGGATGGCTAACAGAGAAAGAAGCTATATCACACTGATCCCAACAAGCATACACAAGGGATCGATCCTCTACTGAAAGATAGCAAGAAGCTAAATGCTGGCCCAACACCCCCTCAAAAGGATGAAAAACCTGAAACTTGTCAAACTGCGACATCACGACCATCGGGTGATATGTAGTCATACCCCTCAAACTAGCTTGAGGGAGGTAATCCATGCCCGAAGCATGAGTAATAAAGTTATAAGGTGAGCTGAGCCCCGAACACGACAATATGCTAAACGGATCACTGATCTCCGTCAAAAATACCGACCAAGACATAGCGTCCAAACACTTCGCAGGCTGAAAAGAGTATGACATGGCTATGTCATGGGTGAAATAATATCCATGCCGTCTAAAAGTGCCGATCGGTCTCAAGTGTGACATAAACCACACATATAGCATGACCGAGCTGCCCATAAACACTCCTGTCGGATAAGTGCAACTGTATGTAGATGACCTCAGAGTCTCTGCTATAATCATCGGTATGATGGCATGACCCTCCCTGAGAGCTCTCACTATCACGATAACTCCTATGTCCAACTCGTCCATATACCGTGGCAAATATACATGTGACAGTATGCACAATAGCAGTACATCCACCCTGGCAAAACGCCAATGATCCTCCGGTGTGGTGAAATCCCCGGAATGTCGTGTATAACTATCCTCAGAGCCAAATCTATCAAAAAGAAAACGCTGGGATATAACGTGGCCAGATGTAAGCTCATCTTGAACCACCCTACGCCTCAATCCAGTAAGGGTCATGAACCGTCGACTCATGTCCCCCAAAGCCATATGCACGCAAGGTCTGTCCAGTGGCATCATCATCATCAATCGTGCATACTTCTCTAGAGTGAGAGTCAACTCCTAGGTCCCAAATTGAAAAACCTACCTCTCTGATACCCAGTGCTCCAGCTTGCCATCCACGAATCCTGTGGGAACCTGAAACATCAACATGGTTATAGTCTGCAATAAGTGATCTACGGTCACCCTGTCTAATGGTGACATGCTGTCATACCACGATCGCATACCAGATGCCACCAATAATGGTGGGGTATGATCAATACAGCTAACTGTTGAAGAAGACATCTTTACGAGCCGTGTCATAAGACCATCTAGGGGTTAATGCTGAATATCTCTAGCAATACATACATATGCATAACATGATACATGCATTACAGGTAATAGATGGCAATATGATATAGGGAATGGAAAACTGTACATACGTTCCTAAGTATATCATCATCTATATACATCATCTCTGTATAACTAAAAATACATGGAAATGGGGCACAGACACCCTACTACTAACAGAGGCCTATCAAAAGATATAGTGAAATGAGGCACAGCCACCCAATAGCTAACAGAGGCCTATCAAAAGAGATAATGAGAATACACATCAGAAGAAGACAATGGTGTCAATATCTACATCATTAATCCTGTCCACCTGATGTAACTCCTCCTGAGTCACTGGATCTCTATCAACAGGGATGTCAGGCCTATACAAAGGAGGATCTATGCCAACAAAGCCAAATGGGTTATTTAAGGGGCCAGTGCCTGAGATGGAAGAATCAAACAAATCTGCCTCTGCCGGATCTCTGCCCAAATGCCGGATAAAGAAATGTGCCTGATCCAATCGCTGGGTCAAACTGTCAATCTGTGTTACATAAGTAAGATCTCGGACATAGGCTAGCCAATCCGTCATCATCACGGATCCTAGAACCATATCCCCCACTGAGTGGTGCGGGTCTGGGCTCCAATAGTGCGAGGGAACCACCAACGCTGGAATATCTCTTGAGTGCAGGGGCCCTCTGATAATGCAAAATTGCCAACCCCCAACAATGGGATATCAGTGGCGGGTGACTGCGATACAGGCCAGTAACACCTGATAGGAGGCAAGATCGGCATATGAATCTCTCACGTGGTGCTCCTAATAGCACGCTCTCCTAAATAGAGCTCCCATCCTCCATCTGTAAAGAGATGAACTCTCTGGGTGGAAATCACATACTCGACACCAGTCGGGTACCCATCCTCAAAATCGATGGCCAAGTGCTCCCCAGAATAGGGAATCCATGTAATAATATTAGCTGTCAACAACTCCAGCTGTAGGCGGCAATGAGTGAAACCCTCAGCTACAGGGACCTCCGCTAATATGGAATGATGCCATCGTCATCCTCGTGGATAGGTATCTAAACCTAACACGCTCACAGGGCGCAAACATGGAAGCCTCTCATAGGCCCAAAACCGCCAACACAAAGGCAAACATCTGCGGTCAGTAAACACTCTTAACCTATACATAGGAAACGACAAGAGAATACTCACCAGCAGAAATGGGTAGAATCCTAACCAAGCCTCAGTCAAACCCTGTGAGTGCATACGCTGAGGAAATAGGCAAAGGTATAAGAATCCCAATCATACTCTTCAATATGGTCCACTTGACGCGTGGCGCTGACCAAAGAAAACGACACCGTAGAAGAGTTATGTGCTATGAAGCAGCCTCTAATGATCATCAGGAACAATCACCAAAGAATGTGATCCCTGACTCTGACGTCATCTGGAATGGGCTCACTCAAAAGCCCACGCCTAGTGTCCCTCATTTTCACAAAGCTTTCTTTAAGCTTAAAAGAAAAACAACATGACATATAATGCTCCACCTCATTTTCTTACTGATTCTCATGATCTCATCAACTAAAAGGCTCTAAACTGCAAGTACTAATCTGAAGCACCTTCAGTCACCAAATCTCTCAAAACCCAGAAAGAAAAATAAAAGATAAACAAAGCCTAGAAGTAGATCAACATGAACAATAATATTTTTTAAGGAAGATCAAGTTCCATACCAGACAATCTTTTGATGCATATAGTTATTTCAATATATAAACAATCTTTTGATGCATGTAGTACCTGAAAAATGCGCCTCCTAGTTTTAATATCAAGGAGGGGGAATTTTATCTTCCTGTCAATTCAGCCAATTTTGGATCAATTCACTTCAGATAACATATGTAACAAAGCTGTAGATGTAGAGTTTTCTATGCCCGAGGAAACCCAAAGGAGACTTAAAAGTCTAAAGAGTTTTTTTAAAAGAAAATACTCTTTCAGCAATAATAGATCTTAAATTGTGGAAAGAAATGAAAAAGAACTGACCGGTTGACGAAAAGTAAAAACTGAAAGATGAATGTCCACTCCAAACATAGTTCTCATCATTGCACAAAGTTAGTTGAAGCTTGAAACATATAAATGTAGACATAAAAGATATACTTCTTACTTGTATATAAATCAGCTCAACACTCAAAGCTTTTACTAACTATGAGATCTTGTTTCATTGTTCCTATTTATTAGATAGAGTTAGCAGCCACAGTTATATATGTACTACATACCCACTGTGTACATAATATACACAAAATAAAATCCTATGTTCTGCTCACCTTGCAAATACTTGTACACAAACAACTTGAGGTTATTCAATTACCTCACAATGAACATCTGAGTACATTGCTTCATAAAGTTAACTACAATTTTCTTACTAACTAATATCAACATTAGAGGTATCGTGTCTATCTGATGAAAAAAGCATATACAAGATGACCAAATATCACAGAGTTTCATTTAATTTCAAAACTAAAATAAAAAATAAAAAAATTGATAAACAAACATAACATTAAAGAGTTGACAGTAAAAGTAGGACTCGAATAGAATTCCAAATTTGCAGATAATAAACTATAATATTCCAAATTTTATTAAAACATTATCATATTATTACATACCTTGGAAAGTAAGGTCTTTCCTGTTCCTGGCTCCTCATAAAGTATTACCCCTTTAGGTGGCTTGATACCAATGTCTTCATATAATTCAGGGTGTGTCGACGGGAGCTCAACTGCTTCTTTGATTTCCTGTATTTGGGCATCTAACCCACCTATATCAGCATATGATTCCAAATGAGCCTTCTCAACTTTTATTACAGAAACCATCGGGTCAACATCAAGTTAAAGCAACTCAACCACAGAAAGAACCTGAAACAGATCGCATATAATAAGAAATCTTAAAATTATCAGCTCAAACTGCACTATAATAGCTGATTAACTATTTTAATCAACCAAGAGTTGCTATATTAGTATGACTTACAAATAATTCCTGGTATATAAGAACATGAGAACAATTAGCTAATAATTTTTCCATGTTGTAATGATATCATCTTGATTTATAATAAAGATACTTGAAGGGACTACAGAGCATCTCTACCAGTGGCTACCAATAGATAAGTTTTTACTAATTTAGACAAAATCAAGACTCATAAATGTTACTAACTTTCTGAAACATCTAGAATAAGTAAATCAAGCAATACCAGACAACTAAAATATAAAAAGCAATTTCATCTCAATCTCTCCACATCATTTTCTCATTGACAAAACATCAATTTAAAATGCATGTAAGCCTAGCAAACACCCCAAATAATCAAATCAAGCAATCCCCACCCAATAAAAATTAGAACAAAAAAAACCCTAATCAGATCAACAAAAAAAAATTAGAAGCCAAACTTGGGTTTGAGATCAGACTCAAAATTGAACTTCCAATCACGATAGTAAGGGGAAGAAGGGGAAGAACCATGAGCAAAAAGAGAGCAATCTGACGATTGAGAAGAAGAGTGGACAATGGTGTGACGCCCCCAAATCCGGGTACTTAATACTCGAACTCGGTGCTTCACGATACCATTTCTATAAGCTAAATAATACTAATAATAATAACAATAATATAAAATTCAAACTTAATTTACATATGCATCAAAGTTTACTCCCAGGTACGAGACCTTTAAACATTCATTACATCATTGATAATAAGTATCATTGTCTTAATAAACTATAACTATTACCTGACATAATATAAATCTCATTGAGCGACTTTCCTTTCCCCTTGTTCTTTTGAACCTTACGGTTGATCATACTTAGCGAAAACATTTAAATTTAAAGCAAGAATGAGCATTGAATTGGCCGACAATAATAACAACAATATATATTAATTTGAAAGAATTAAATGTTTTCTTTGAAAGACACTTCTACAACGAATCAGCGGTTGTGAAGTAAATTTGAACCAATAATAGCAACATATCACTTCCATATAATATCTTTGAAACTTCACGTATAGACTATAATTGGAGATCGATTCGACGGATTTATGAACATTGTTTTTCATTTTCGCTGGGGTTTAGCAGAACTTCATCCATAAAGCCGTCATAACTTACGGACACGAGGGTGATGCCATGATGTGCCTGTATTGATCAATACTACATACAAGAATGATATTATCGTTCACTCTATCCACCTTAGGTGCACAAAAGTTTTCCCATATTCGGGATGTTCATACTTAGTCGAGAATCAGAACCAAAACAATCTAGTTGGATCTGATAACGTTCTATCTTGTTCAACAATATTTTTATGTCTAAATTTGAATCAAATAAGCTTAGGCGGCTTTTAAGTCAACGATATATATACTTGAAATCGATAAGTATGTATCAACATATGATTAAATCAATGGTTATCCAAGTGGGGACACTTATGCAACCTATATCTGAATTGTGAGCAGAATAAATATACGAATTATCTGATAATACAATGATTGGATAATGTAAGAACTTGTATGAATACAAAGATTGGATACATAATCAATAATAATAGAGTTAATAATGCGGCACGATAATATGATTACGAAACATTCTTTGCAAAGGTAGGATACTTGCCTGATGTAAATAATAGATCGGATACTTGCTCGATAATAATTGGAGTGAGTTTAGGAAACTTGCATAACATGATATACTGTTTGCACAAAATAAAAGTAGTGCGTAAGGTTTAGATACTTTTTACTTTATTGCTTACAATAATAACCTGACTTAGATTAATCTTTTATCTGAGAGACCTATCGATTAATAAGATCATTCGTTCGATTAGAATAATATATCGTAACACAAAACAACATACATTGCGATTCGACACATAACCTAATCACTTACGTCACACATATCTAACAATTATTGATTCACTAACAAACACATATCTAGTCGATTTATCTAAGTCAGGATCAATTTACGAAATATTTTGGTGTCTGAAGCGTTTTTATCGGGTAAATATCGAGTCTAAAAGACTCTATCGTGTAGTTCAATATTCGTTTAGATATTTTAAATATCGATCGTATTATTTTTCATAGCCTTATAATATAATAATTTTTATACTTTATTTTGAATTTTCAAACCTTTGAAATCATTATTAAATGATTTAAATATTAACTAATTCTATTATCATTAATATTTAATAAATATTAAACTATTAATGAAGCTATTGCTAAAATATTAAAGTTATTTATAATAACTCAAAATATTTTTAAAGTATTAATATTACCCTTAAATAATTTTTAAAACATCAAAAAAATCATTTTTAAACAATTACCATTAATATTAGAATATTAATTTATTATTTATCAAAATATTAAAAGTCATTAGTTATAACTTAAAATATTTTTAATTCATTTATTTCCTTTTCAAATGATTTTTAATTGATAAAACTATTTTTAAACTATTTATTGAATATAATTATTAAATAAACTTAATATCATAAATAATAAATTATTAATGAAATTTACCTTTAAATATCAAAAGTTATATTTTATATCTTAAAATATTTTTAATCTATTTATTTTCATTTAAAATGATTTTTATAATATTAAAATCATTTTTAATTAATTTATTTAATATAACTACTAAATAAATCTAATATCATTAATATTTAATAATTAATGAAACTTATCTTAAAATATTAAAAGTTATGTTTTATAACTTAAAATATTATTAAATACCTTATTATCATTTAAAATAATTTTTAATACAATAAAATCATTTTCAATTAATTTATTTAATGCATTTATTAAATAATTTAAATACCAATAATATCCAAATAAATATTAATATTTATGAAAAATATGTCAAATTATTAAAAGTTAATTTTTAATACTTAAAATAATTTTTAAAAGCGATTTTATAATTTTAGGAATTTATTTCTATTTTTAATGTATTTTTTTGAATTTATAAAACAAAAATAATTATAACTTAGTAAGCTATAGGCTATAGCGACACTTATCTATCATGTTAGGTGTTCTTGGCCTTAAGAACAACGAAGTCGATGCACAAGAAGTACCTGTTTGGCCGAGAGCCTAATTCTCATCTCGAAATGTTTCGGGCTACTAATGGTAGGATCTTGTAGTGTTAATGTAACTTTGCATGAAACAACAAATATCCAGGTCATACTTCATCACAATCAAAATATATTAAGTCTTGAACTAGTTTATCGAGCGTGTTCGTAAATAATACAAATTTTTGAGAAAATTATAGTCATGGCCGGTCAACGCCCTTTGTGGCCTTAAATCTGACAATCTGTTCATGTTACAAGTTTTTTGCTCGTCGGGCTATCTAGGCAAACCATCATAGAACATGTTCTAAGACATGGTAAAGTCTAACAATAATTAATGAAAAGCGCGTTGGGGCTCACAAATTAGGTATCAAAGTCATTCTTCATTTTGGGTTTTCGAAATGAAGAAACAGATCAATATATACTTTGGATCCTTATATCTCGCGTTGTGTGTTTGCTCTATGTGATCTATTGATTCGGGTTGTAGATAACATGTAATACTATAGATCTAATAAATAAAACACATATAACATCAACAAAGAAAGTAGATTAAATAGAATTCGAACCATGTCGGAAGGCGTGTTCTTGAGCTTCTGGAATTTCGAAGAATTTTGTGAGCAAGCAAGCTAGTTTGACCTTCCTTTGTGTTCAATATATTCGTGATTTAAAGGGATCTACAAGCATTTATTCATAGTACCCATAACAAGCTACAACTTAATTCTGATAAAAGAATCAAAAAACAACGACACCTTTGGCGGATCTAGTCGGCTTGAAAAAGTTGTCGGGCCACCATCTGGGCACGATCTGGGTTTTCAGATTTGTAAAAGTCGTGCTTTCGATCGACTAAGTTTGACCGGCTATAACTTTAACATGTTCATGATCTGGGCTAGCTTCCGGTTTGGATCAAAGATCTCATAGCATACTCTCTGACTCAAAATATAAAACACATCAAATAATAAGCAGAGAGATCTACATCCTCGACTTTTGGTTTGTCGGAACCACAAAATAAGTTTTTCAGATTTTGAAAATGCTAAATCCGAGCCTCTAGATGTTATGGATCTAACATCGAAAGCAACCCAGATCATCATTATATACTACATATTACATGTTTAACACAAAAAAACTAACATCTAACACTTTGATCAAGGTCAGATTTCTTCTAGGGTTCTTACCTCTTTGTGAACAAATTCTTGATTCTATGCTTCTGATTTGTTAAGTGTGATAGTGGGGCTTGATTTATGACTGATCTAGTAAGGAAATTTCGGAGGTTTTAGAGAGAGAAGTTCTAGGATGAGTGTTTGTGCAAATTAGCATAAATGTGACATTTTCTCTCTCTTGATCTATACAAATAACATGTATGCAATGTATTGGATGATCACATGGCTGAGATTTGTAGCTTGTAGGTCCATAGCTAGGTAGACTAGGGTGGCTAGCAAGATTCGGATAAGATTTGTCTAACCAATAATTCAAGAATGGGACAAAAGGGTATTTTTGTAATTTCCTTTTTAATCTCAAGGTATTCTTGTTGAGGTGCTTGAATCTAGGGTTTAATCACTAGATTTTATATTTTAAAGTTTCCCAAATAATTACTAGGGTTTGAAAGATTAAAATTAAAGTGAAATAAAATTTTAAATTAAAACATACTAATTAAATTAGGGTTTTTAATAGAAATTAGGATTTTTAATAGAAAATTAGGGTTTAAATAATTAGGGTTCCTTAACATCATTAGGGTTCCCAAATTAACAATTAGGGTTTCCTAATTATCATTATAATTTACTAAAACAATAATTAGGGTTTCTAATATTAGCAAATTAGGGTTTTCAAATAATAATTAGGGTTTCTCCTAATTACAGAAATTATATAATACACAGTAAAATTCATATAACACAATTACTAAACAGTCTCGAACTCATAATCGAGTTTAACAATTAGAGTTTAATAACACAATATGAGGGTTGTGACATAATTTACTATATTTGGCCCACCATTATCAGTCTACGCATTTATAGTACATATTTATAGCACTGAAAAATTAAAATATAATTAATATTATATTATTATTCTCATCCTTTGATCAATACCCAAATTTAGGGTTTGGATTCCATATCTGGTTTATCTTTCATATATAACATTATTAATTAAGTTAAAATAATTAACTTAAAACTACGAACTAAAATTCATATAATAAAATAGTAATTATTATAATTCTAATAATCATTTCATATATTATTTAAATAATATAAAATCATGTTTTCATGTAAAATAATTAATAAAAACATTTTTGCTTACAAAAATTAATTACTATAGGAATATACTTTATAATGATCAATAATTCTAAAATAAAATTGTTTGAAATTATTCATGAAATAAATAATTTTATTTATCACATATATCTGACACATTACTTGACACATATTCTCATCTTTAAAATAAAAAAAAAATTAATATGCAAAATTTCTTATTTATTTATATAGAAAATATTTAGGTTATTACAAATGGTGCCTAGGGGAGAGGTATTATCCATCCAAATGCAGACTGTCCCCGCCTTACTTGGCGCCTCGTAGAACTCCTAGCAAAGATCGGCGTGTAGTAGGGTAATATTAGCCATACTGGCAATGGTGCCCCTCAAACTCCATACTGTGATAAACCGCCAATCCATCCAGGCGTCATCATGATCTCACGATCCAACAAATGGAGTGGTAGATGCGATGAAACCATCATTTCGAACAATACCTTGAGATAACCCCAGGGTAAACGGTGGGGAAGGATGGAAAAGAATGCTCCATATCCCCAGTCATGTACAATCGCTGTGACGCCCCCAAAATTAGGTATACGTCACCCATCTTGGGTCGCCACTTATATGGTACATAAATCCAAATACAACTTAATAATACTGTTTATAGGTATGCAATACGACAAAACATAAACTGTGAGTTTGAATACAAATATTGTCTACTAGAGAGTATACAAACTCAAAAAGAGTCTTCATTACAATGATTATCACACTATTTCACAGAATAGTGAGGACTACTAATGCAAACATCTAGGACCATCACTCTGTTCCCCGACTAGTCCCAGCTACGTTCTCATTTCCTAAAGAGATCAGTGAAAGAAACGGTGAGCTCAACTAGCCCAGTAAGAAATATTATGACTAAGATAATGCAGAATAAATTATCATTAGCCTTAAACAGTGTTAAACTGATAGAATATAATAACTATTAAGTTTAACTGCAGTGGAACAAGTAATCCATTAGAAGAGTCAAGTAGGGAATAAAATTTACTATCTTCTTACATGATTTAAAAGGTTTTCATCACTTTTATCATTTGGGACTCGACTTAATAAATAATCCACATCATCGAATCACCCCACACTTTACTGCCAAGGATATTCTTGAAGACACGACCACGAATTATCCATGCACTACTACTTAAAGATAATCATGTTTTCATCAACGGTCCCCGATCATGCCATAAAACAATTCATCTTTGCACCCTTGGTGAAGAGAATCCATAGCTATAATCATACCAAAAGCGTCCATCAATGCACTACGGCCAATGAGGACTTTTTCCACATCATTTGTAACATTACGGTCATGATTACAATCGAATAATCCATGGTCATAATCATACCAAGTCCATCTATGCACTACAGGCCACAGATGACTTTCAACAAAATATAAGCATGAGGATGATGACAATGATATATGAATTCAATAAAACAAGTTCAAGAATTAATTTATCCAGGAACTAATAACGTCCAAATTATCAACATGATACTGCTTTGTAGAGTAAAATTCAAGAATGCTCAAAAGAATATTTTCATGAAAAGATCTTTGGATGAAGAAGCTTGAAATATCAAGGATATTCCACTAATTTCATGAAGTATGGAAGTCAAAGTTTTAACCAACTGAGTATAATAAAGAATGGAATAACAAAAGAAATCACCATGCATACGGTACTTCGCCATAGACAGGTTATTCCAACAGAATAATAATTAACGGAACGAGTCGTGAGTAAAGCACGAGACGAGGATGTTCCAACAGAATAATAAAGAATGAAATAATAACAGAAATCACCATGCATGCGGTACTTGCATGACGAGGTTATTCAATGAGAATACCAATAAAGACGGAACCGAGGTTGCGTAAAAGCGCCGCATGACAGGATATTCCAATGAGAATAATAAAGAGCGGAATCGAGTCAGAAGGCGTAAAAGCGATGAACAAGATATTCAAATGAATAATAAAAGGCGGAATAATAGAAGAATGTCACCAAGTATAGGGTAGCCAGCGTGATCTGAGTTATTCAAAAGAATAATAAAGAATGGAATTACATAAGTTCTCTTCATGAATATAAAAGAAATAATACTCCCTACGAGTACAACAAATAATATTCCCTACCTTAGAAGAAACTGGATATAGAAGTGGTGAAGTAGCAGAATACTTTTCTTCTTTCTCTCTATAATTTCTCTCTATAATAATTTCTCTATAGCTTTAGTGAATTGGTGAGAAATGAAGGAAGAATGAGCTTCTATTTATAGAAAAATATACTTTTGATAATTGCACGTTTTGGGGCTCAAAATATTACAGTATAATACCTTCCTCTTTTTCTTCACTTTTAATTTAGTCCTGCAAGTATTATCAAACTTGCACCAACTCCCTTAATAGTAAATAATGTGAATCAATAGTAAATCATGCGACTCAATAGTTCTAATCATGTGATAAAAACAATTACAGTATAGTACCTCCATCTATACCTCTATTTTTAACTTAGTCATGCAAGTATTATCAATCTTGCACCAACTCCCCTAATAGTAACAAGAATGTGAAACAATAGTATACACATGTGAACAAATAGTTATAATCATGTGAAATAATAGCAATTAGTTGCTCATTTATCCGGTTAAATACCCGATTGGTCAATATAACCTCTAGACATCAATTATTATCAAAATAATTGTCGATTTTCACTAACACAAATAATTCCAACACAATGAAACCATTTTTATCAAAAATATAAATTTTGAAATTTCAAAGTTTGACTTTTCCCAAAAAAGTCAACTGTTGACTTTTTGACCAAATAGTGAATTTCGGAAAATTTCGTGTTTGTAGACTATTTTTACTAATTTCATCTTTCCGGACTCAAATATCACGTCCGCGTCTCTAAATTCAACTCCGAACACAACTTCAATTTTAATAACATTCATCATTAATATTATAACTCACAATATTTATCAACCAGATCGTTCCCAGGAAAGAGGGGCTTTCAATAAGGATTTCTCCTATTAATACTTAATTAGGTGACAAAACCTCTCCTTGTGAACTTCTAGACATTGTAAATATTGCAATTTAATAATATGAATAACTTTGTCATCTCAATTATTGATTTAATAATAATAAATATTATGCGGATGATCTTTTGTAACAATAATTGAATCAATAATATGAAAGATATGATGTAGCAATTCTTGTGTAGCAATAATTGAGTATAACCGGTGACTTCTCACGTAAGCATCAATAATCAATACTGGTGTGCTACTCTTGCAACCACGCCAGACGTATTCTTGTATTTTTAACATGGGTGTTTCAACGAGTTAACGGTAAAACTTCCGCCGTTATTTTCATAAAATATTTTGTCATTTTCTCAATCAAATGATAATTCGCTGCATGGGTCCACCAATGATTGTACCGTCGTACGGATATTCCGCGACAAAAAGAATATTCCCCGACCAATCGAATATTATATAACAACTTGCGTACTTTGCAAAATTTATAAATATAACTCACAACTATAACATTATATCAAATCCACTCCATAATATAAAAATAAAAAATTATTTCAAGAAAATTAAATATTTATTCATAAAATCTGGAGTCTCACAATCGCTCTATAGTCAAGATGAAGAGCCTGGTACATTGAGTGTAGCTAAACCAGTTCCCTCGAGGATGTGTAAAGCCGGGAACCTACATGAAATGTAGATCAACATCAAAACCCTTTTTCCTCATCAATAGGAGAGAAGGAAGATTAAGATCTAACGTCATACCTCGTTGGCATGCAAATACATCAAGGGATATCTGCTCAAATCACCCAGAAACTCTGGGTTTGCCACCTGAATACTAGGGAGGTCCCTACAGGTAATATGTGCAGCAGGAGCGAGGTCCGCAACCAGAACATCCTCCTCCTCGTCCTCAACGTCCGACACATCAACCCGGACTGGACGTATCTGCCTCTACCAACCGACGAGGATGTCTAACAGAGCGGGGTCGAGGCACTTTAGAAGCCCTCCTCCGTACACCAGAAGTGGTCCTACGGGAGCTAGTCTGCTGATCCGGATCCATAATATCTGGACAACAAGTCTCCAAATCACCTCAGAAAAAGTCTAATGCCACCAAATCAGAGTCGTCACCCTAATTTACAACGCATTCCACAGCGGGGGAATCAAACATTCTCAAGAAGATCCCCGGCGGGGGTCACCACGCATTGTCATCCATTGGTGTAAGTATCAATGAAGGTTAAACAACCTTGACATTATTTCAGCCAATGGCAAGTAAACCCATCGAGGCATCGAAAGCTATTCGATGATTTCGTACTTTAGTATTCATATTCCCCAGTAGATCCCCGGCGGGAGTTACAACGCATATCAGACGTTGATTCACACGTCAGCAAAGGTCAAGCAGCCTTGACAGTCTACCCCACAGGGTTTTCATCCATTGATTCACACATCGGTGAAGTACACATCAACGAAGGTTAGGCAACCTTGACATCATATGCTGTTGGTAGTAAATCCAGCAGAATCTTGACATATCCTGGCGATACAAAACAGGAAAGGTCAGCATCATTGAGGAGGATCGATGATGGAATATGTTATACACATCCTCAAACAGACAAAGTTGTATCCCCACAGATCTCTTACACATAAGAGGCACCTCTTCAGAATCAAGTCTGTATCAAGGATTAAGGACTTTGGTGATAGCCCCAACATCAACATCCTACAAGATTTGGATCACACATTCAATCTGGTCATCATTCCTAATCCCTGGTAAAAGCAATATGGAGCCGACAATCATCCCCAACATGTTGGGCAATAACCCCACACACATGCATCATACATTTGCATCATGTTGCATTTCATGTGTCTAGGATTCTTTATCCTACCCATGCATTGCATTGCATAAATATGATAAAGAGGGGCATCTGTAGACACTCGAAATTTTTTGCACACCTGTCACTGACATTGTAGTAACCATGAATATGAATATTCGTCTTTCAGAAATAACCATGGAAGACAACTCACATCCAATTCGGATACTACCAGAAGTTCAGTCTCAACTTCGGAACACACACCGGGAGTAATAGTTCTAACCTCAGAGATTACCCCGAGGCATGCAGTTCGAATACCAGAAATTCCACCGGAGAAGACTAATTAATCTCGAAGATAACCCCTGAGGTATCCAGTCTCAGTCTCAACACTGGGAGTAGCAGCTACCAACCTTGGTGATAACCCCAAGGAATGCAGTTCCGGCGATAACCCCGAAAATGCTTGTTTCAAATGCATGCAATCAGCTTCAACCTCGACACTCATACCTCGGCACTCAGTACAAGACCTGGAGATAACACCAAGAAGACAGGCATACCTTAGAGATGACACTGAGGACCTTCAACCCTTGCAGCAGTCTAATCTCAGAGATAATCCTGAGCAACGTCTGCTTTACCAGCCCAAATCGGTGATAACCCCGGTGAGGGGAAAAGTCGTCATCTCACCACCTTGACGCCACATCACGTCGTCTCAACATTTCATATATACAAATCTACACAACAATGTCCACAATAATCAAGGAAAACCAATCCCGAGTGACTATTACGCAGGGTAACAAATAGAATTTATAGCTTAAAGACCGGAGGGCACCGTCCCATCTTCCTGACTTCGTACAACCTCTAATCCCATGTCATTGCGTAACCCTCGACAACAGCAGTCTGAAATAGTTATTACATACCTCAGTCGGATGCCCGGATTGCAATTCTGAATGTTCAAGTAGACATTACAGTGCCTGCGTGCACGTACTGTGAGACGACGCAACCCGCAAAGGCCAAGGCAACTCAGGTAGCCGTAGGTACATCTGCGACCTAGCCACAGTACACCTGCGGCTCCCCCCCTCTATAAATAGAGGGCTTGGGGTGGCCATTTGTAAGAGAAAAAAGGTGTGGAAGCCTTGTCAAATTTTCTCTGTACTTACAATATACTAAGTGCTTTCCCATTTTAAACACTTGTGAGCTCACATATAGCTACTTTTGTACCGGCGGGAGCCTAGTGTTCATCCACTTTAAAGATATAGAAGTCTTCTTTGGCAGCCCACTGTAAGCCTTCTCACACACTTTAAAGTATTTCTCTTCATCTTTGCACACACCCTTCTTCACGTTGAGAGTCGTGTTGCGTGTGTTTGACCGGACTTCGGTCCGTGGTTTTATTTTAGTTTGTATATATATATATATATATATATATATATATATATATATATATATATGCACTAACATTATCGAGTTATGCCTCAATTGAGCCTAGACTTCGGTCTGGAGTGTTTATTTGCTTATATATATATATATACTTATATATATATGAACTGTGTGTCGGACTTTGTACGATGAGTCTAGACTTATGTCTTGAGCGTTTACTACTTTAATATATATATACTTATATATATATATATATATATATGAACTGTGTGTCAGACTTTGTTCGATGAGCCTGGATTTTACATCTTGTGCGTTTATCGCTTATATATATTTCGTCCCACCTGGAGTTTACGTCGTGGTGGTTGATCGCTTTTACAGCTTTCTATATGTTTTTTGTCCCGCCTGGAGTTTTCTCCATGGTGGTTGATCGCTTTTATAGCTTTCTTTACGTTTCGTCCCGCCTAGACTTTCCTCCGTGGCGGTTGATGGCTTTTATAGCTTTATTTACCTTTTTCTGATCCCACATGGAGGTGCTTCGTGGAGGCTGATCATGTCTTTATATATATATATTTATATACCTGCTTACTGCTTTCATACAAATTGCGGAATCATGTGAGCCTAGGAATCATGTGATCACAGATTCAATCTACTGAATCTAGATTCGGTTCCCTTGATGGACATTTTTTTGGTAAGCGACTTTGTAAATTTATTTGCGATTATCGAATTTCCTCAGATGGTTTTCATACCCATGAGGAAGTCGGTATTATTTTATACATTATTTTCTTATAGATGCTTCGCATCTCAAAAATAAAAGAAATCAAGCCGAACACTTAATAAAAATGGAAGTGTAAAAGGTCTCAATTACTATTGAGCATAAGGGTTTGAAAAACCTCTTTCATAAAACGTCAGTGCCATATCTTGCAAAAAATTGAATTTTTACATAAATTCAAACCCTGTGTATATAGGTGCGAATGAGGCCTCGCACTACTTCCAAATAAACAACACATTAACCCACACACACACATTTAGATAACAGTTTCTTGAAAAGTGGCGGTCACCGTGGTAACACGGATATCGGGGGGTGCCTAACACCTTCCCTCCTCGTAATTAAGTCCTTGGACCCTAATGAATCTCGGTTTCATCGACCCGTTTAGCAGTGTCACATCACTGGGTCAATGTGCAAACCTTTTCTCGGTTGTGTTAGTACAGCCATTTAAAAAACCAACTGACGACTCTTAACAGTCCATTGTCGATATTATACATGTCGAACTTTAATAAAAATTGAAGTGCAAAAGGTCTCAATTACTATTGAGTATAAGGGTTTGAAAAACCTCTTTCATAAAACGTTACTGCCATATCTTGCTAAAAATTGAATTTTTACATAAATTCAAACCATGTGTATATAGGTGCAAACGAGGCCTCGCACTACTTCCAAATAAACAGCACATTGTGTAAGACCCCGAATTTTAAAACATGAAAGTATATAATTTTCTTATAATTATTATTTTTTTCGTAAATGGTTAAATTGATAAAAGGTTAAAGTTAAGGGTGATATTTGAAAATTTTGCAAAGTAAGCAAGTGGTTATATAATATTCGATTGGTCGGGGGATATTCATTTTAACAGGAAATATTCTTAGTAAAAGTACAATAATACGCGTGGTTGCATAGTAACACACGGTATCGATTATTGATGCTTACGTGAGAAGTCACTCATTTATACTCAATTATTGCTACAGTAATTACTGCATCATATCTCTCATATTATTGATTCGATTATTGTCACAGTATCATCTGCATAATATTTATTATTATTAAATCAATAATTGAGACGACAAAGTTATTCATATTATTATTTGCAATATTGACAATGTCTAGAAGTTTTGTTAAGGAGAGGTTTGGTCACCTAATTGCGCGCCAATAAGGAGAAATCCTTATCGGAAAGCCCACTCTTTCTTGGGAACGATCTGGTTGTTAAATATTGTGAGTTATAATATTAATGATGAATAAGTTCATGTTGATTAAAGATGAAATTGATAGTTCCATTGTGTTGGGATTATTAGTGTTAGTGGAAATCGACATTTATTTCGATAATAATTGATGTCTGGAGGTTATATTGACCAATCGGGTAATTAATCGGATAAATGAGCAATTAATTGCTATTATTTCACATGCTTATAACTATTTGTTCACATGTGTGTACTATTGATTCACATTCATGTACTATTAGGGGAGGTGGTGCAAGATTGATAATACTTGCATGACTAAATTAAAAAATTGAGGTATAGATGAAGGTACTATACTGTAATTAGTTTTTTCACATGATTATACTATTAAGTCACATGAATGAACTATTGATTCACATTATTTACTATTAGGGGAGGTGGTGCAAGTTTGATAATACTTGCAGGACTAAATTAAAAATGAAGAAAACGAGGAAGGTATTATACTGTAATATTTCGAGCCCAAAAATGTGCAATTCTCAAAACTATATTTTCTTATAAATAGAAGCTCATTCTTCTTTCATTCTCACCAATTCACTAAGTCTCACAAGAGCAATTATTATAGAGAGAAATTATAGAGAGAAAGAAGAAGAGAAGTCTGCTACCTCACTATTCCAGTATCTAGTTTCTTCTAAGGTAAGGGGTATTATTCTTTTGTATTCATGAAGAGGGTTATTTTCTTTCAATACTCGTAAGGGTTGTTGTTCCATTCTTTATTATTATGTTGGAATAACCTATCTATGCGAAGTACCGCATACATGGTGAAATTCTTCTGTTATTCCATTCTTTATTATTACATTGGAATAACACATGCATGCGGTCTACATCGCGTACGGTGAATTCTGTTGTTATTCCATTCTTTATTATTCTGTTGGAATATCTTGTCTGTGCGAATTACACATGACCTGGTTCCATTCTTTATTATTTTATTGGAATATCCTGTTTGTGCGGGTTACGCACGACCTGGTTCCATTCTTTATCATTACATTGGAATAACACGTATGCGTGTGGATTACACATTACTGGTGAATTCTTACATTATTCCATTCTTTATTATTCTATTGGAATAACCTGTCTATGTGGATTACCGCATGCATGGTTAATGATCCTTCGTATTCATTCCTTATTAAATTGTGGATATGATCTGTCTACGTGGATTACCGCATGGCGGGCAAAAATCCATTTGTAGTTTCATATATTATATTATACTAAGTTGGTTAAAGTTTTGGCTTCTATACTCCATGAAATTAGTAGAATATCCTGGATATTTGCGCTTCATCCAGTATCTTTTCATGGAAATATTCTTCTGTGCATTCTTGAATTTTACTCCTCAAAACAGTATCATGTTGACAATTTGGACGTTAAGTTATTGATTTAGTGACCGAGGCAGAGTACATAGCTGCAAGTGAAGCTACAAAAGAAGCTGTTTGGATGAAGAAGTTCATTACAAAACTTGGTGTGGTTCCTAGCATTACAGGACCAATACCTTTATTCTGTGACAACACTGGAGCTGTTGTGCAGGCTAAGGAACCCAGGTCTTATCAGAAATCCAAACACGTGTTGTGGCGGTTTCAATTGATCAGAGAGATCATTGAAAGAGGAGACGTCACCCTGGAGCGTGTGGACTCTCAAGACAATATTGCAGATCCATTTACTAAAGCGTTAACACAACAACAGTTCGATCGTCACTTAGAGAAGATGGTTATGAGATACCACGTCGATTGGCTTTAGTGGAAGTGGGAGATTAAAAGTAGTATGCATACAAGCCAATCATGTATGATGATAAAGCATATACTTTGTAATCAATCTTATTTATTTATTAATAAAAAAATTATTTATTAAAGATATTTAATTATCTACATGGTGCTGTTTTATTAATATGTGATAAACCCATAGTTTTAAACAATGCTTTTAGAATCATGATGAGATCATGCTAATGAGATCTAAATTTTTAGATAGCTTAAAACTAAAATGTTCTCAATCAATGGATTACTAAAAAGGGGATTAGTGAATCTGGATAGATTGGTAAATAGGTTGCTTGCTCATTGGATGAGAATGATTGATCTCATGATAATTTGTGTGGAGACACTAAAGCAAGTATGTAGGTGCTTATTGGAGAATAAGTTCATTAAACGTGACTCGCTAAGGAATACCTGTTAGGTTTGTAATATTCATGAGCGCAATCAAATTGCACAAATAATGCGGAAGCGTGTAAAATCAGAGTTTAAAAAATTTACAAACTATATACCCGGATCACCCTTTATGCACAATTATTAATTAAACGAAAAGATAAAGAATAAAATCATACCCTTGAAGATCGAGCTTCCTCGGTACAAGTTCACCTCAAATCCTTTCGCGTTCAACTTGAATCTGGGGTTTTGTTCCTTCCTTTGATCAACATTAGCCACCCATATGTTTGGCCTCTAGAGGTGATCCACCAAGGAATAATAATGATTCAAGAAAAGGGTGGTTGGCTAAACCCTAGTTTTTCTATCTATATAGAAAGGTGTACTCTCCCAACAATTGGAATTTATGTCGTATGTTGAAAAAGTCAACAACCCCACCACCCATAATAAGACTCCTCTTATTTATAGATGTGGGCAACCCACCTTAACAATTAAGGAATTGGGTTTTATTTAATTAATTAAATTCTTTTAATTAATTAAGCTCCCTAATCTTATTAGGGATAATTAATTAAACTCCTTTAACTAATTTTCCTTCCTAATCCAATTAGGAATAAATGAGAGTACTTATATTAAATTAATTCCTAAACTCTTTTAGAAATTAAAATAATAATAATTGTAATAATATTAATAAGACTCCTCTTATTAATTTATATTTAATATTTCTAAAATATTAAATAATAAATATTAAGCTATTTAATTTATTCTATCACCATAGATTAAATTAAATATACATAACTTTATATTATTACGATTATGCCATTAACTTCTTAAATAATTATTCTTCCTTTTATGGTGTGACCCTTTAGGTTCTCCATATTAAACCTAGGTTGTGAATAAATCAATTAGAACAATTCTAATCTTATTTAAATAAATAAATTAAACAATTAATTTATTTAAATAAATAATATTTATTCTCTGATAGGGATAAGCCTCCTAGCGATCAGCGACTTTCCGAGATAATATAGATTTCAACATTAATCATAAAAGAACCTTTGAGTAAATAGTTACCAAATACAATTCAATCCTTCCACCATACTGATGTCCCAATTAAATATAAGACATGGAATTATTGTCAAGTCTTATTTTATTTAATTATATGTATTTCGATCCTTAAATGCACAACTCAAATAATGCAAATTAGAAACTCCTTTCTAATTTCATTACGCATTTTAACCAAGGACTCTTTGGGTTGTCATTTATCGAATCACATAGGACATTTCTCTTCTTTTATTAGAAGTGGTAGATTCTTTATTGATTATACATTATCTCCATGTACAACTTATTATACCCAAGCATACCCTTTGATATACCCTAAGGGTCTTAAGGAATAAGTCAAAGTATAACTCATCATACACAAGATACTATGATGATCTCAAGTCCAAGGATCACTTGTCTTACTATCACTACAGAATTCCTATTGTGAAGCAAGTAAAACTCCATTAGGTATTCCTTAGCGAGTCACGTCAAATTGAACTTATTCTCTAATAAGCACCTACATACTTGCTTTAGTGTCTCCACACAAATGATCATGAGATCAATCATCCTCATCCAATGAGCAAGCAACAACGATGTACCAATCTATCCGGATTCACTAATCCCCAATTTAGTAATCCAACGATTGGGAACTATTTTAGTTTTTAAGCTTTCTAAGAATTTAGATCTCATTAGAATGATCGTCATCATTATTCTAAAAGCATTGCTTGAAACTATGGGTTTATCACATATTATAAAATAGCATCATGTAGATAATTAAAAGCCTTTAATAAATTAATACTTTTTATTAATAAATGAATAAGATTGTTACAAAGTATATGCTTTATCATCAAACATGATTGGCTTGTGTGCATATTAGTTTCAATCTCCCACTTGCACTAAAGCCAATCGCCATTGTATCTTATATTATTCTTCTCTAAGTGACGATTATCCTGCTGTTGGATAAGCTTTAGTTAATGGATATGTAATGTTGTTCTTGAGAGTCCACCATCTCTATAGTGATTTCCCATCTTTCAATGATTCTAATAATCAAATGAAAGTGCCACAACACATGTTTAGATCCAAGACGAGACTTAGGAACTATTCCTAGTTCTGTAATGAACTTTTAATCCAAACAATCAACTTGCGACTTCATTTATAGCTATATACTTTGTCTTTATCACTAAACCAAAGAACTCTTTCTTTGTTTAGAACCTTTCAATTCAACGCACCATCGTTCAAGGTAACCCTTTACCTTAAAGTGGATTTTTTCATCATCTTGGTGCATGCGAAAACTTGAGTGCATTAAGCCCTCTAGTTTTAATTTAGACCAACCATGAATATGATCACATCCTTAATGCTTGGGTTAAGCACTTTAAGATGTTTTTCACCGACTCATAGTGAACTTCTCCATAATATGGTGACCGATCAACATCGGGTCTCGTACATTTCATTGCATACATGATTGTTACTCATGCGATCTCTCTTTTGGAGTCTATGGGGACTATTAAGAGATACACTCCATGGCTCATCGACATGAGACATCTCTTGGAGTTGCCATGCTAAACGACTTTAGCATCAAATGAATATCGTTCCTTGGGTTAAGTCGAGCATCCTCTTAAATCTATCTATATAGATTTATATCCCCAATTAAGATACTCTTCAAAATCATTCATGGAGGAATGTTTAGACAACTTTATCATTCTTGATTGTAGCATTAGTATGTCATTCCTTATCCAAGTAGTATATCAACATATAATATTAGGAATGTCACGGTGCTCCCCTTTGTCCCTTTTTTGTACACACTAGAACTCTTACCTCATCGTATATAATTGGATCATCATCTTCTATGATGTGTACCTCATCATCATCATCCATGATGAATCTATACCTCCTAGGTATCTTTGGTACTATTCTAGATTTACGATTAGGTTGTGGTAAAATAGAAGTACATCTCTGAGTTCCTCTTATTTGACTTATAGTGTTTTGTGGTTCTTGAACTCTTCAAGATCTATTATCCTCCCACTAGCCCTTTCAATGATAAACACCTTTATCTTAGAAAAGCGCGTGTTCATAATAAACACCTTTTTTGCTAAGTAGGATTATAGAACACATGCCCTAAACTTACTTTAGGATGTCCAACAAATCTACACTTGTCAAATCTTGTCCCAAGCTTATCTTTTTGAAACATTTTCACATAATTTGGACAACCCCTTATCTTAACATACTTAAGATTAGGAATCCTCCCCATCCATAACTTTTATGGAGTCTTGAAATTTGGATTTTGAGGTTACCATTTTAGATGAATGTCACGACCATTTCTAGGACATTATCCCAGAAGGATACTGGAATGTCGGTAAAATCATTTTGGACCGTACCATGTTCAACAAGGTATGATTTTTCCTTTTAGATACATCAATCAATTATTATGTATCGAGAGGCATCCATTAGGAGAAAACCAGTTGAGATGATCTAGAAACTTATTGCACAAGTATTCCCTCCTTGATCCGATCAAAGAATCCTAATACTTTGCCAATTTGTTTCACTTTTGAATTCTTTGAACCTTTCAAATAATTCACACTTGTATTTCATCAAATACACACATTCAACTCTTTGAATGATCATCTCCTTTTCTTATACTAGTTTGTTCAATTTACAAAATAATTTTTCACGTAAGTCAAGTATACAAAATTTATTAAGTAATATTCCAGTTCTATACAAAACATTATTATTATAAATAGAACAACAATTGTTCTTAATTATAATACCAAAAAAATTTTATTGTCCAACAATAAAATGGAAATAATGTTTCTAACAAGAATTGGAATACAATAACAACTTATTGACTTAATAGATTTGCGTAAGGCGATCTTTAAACTATAAGTTTCTATAGCTAATCGTGAACCTTTGCTTCATTTTCCACACATAGGATTACTTATATTTGTTTAGCTTTCTACTTCTGCTTGGTCCCTTCATAAATCTATATTTATGATAACCAAAGTCGGTATCCAATACCCAAGTAGAACCTTGACTTAAAGAAAAATTTATTGTAAATCATGAACAAAAACTGTATTGTAACCGAAACTTCACTAATCTTCTTTGGTTAGCCTCTGCAAGATGCTTCTCGCAGTTTCTTTCCAGTGTCCAGGCTTATTGCAGTGGTAGCAAACTCCTTTGCCATCCATATCAGTTTTGTTCGTATTATCCTTTGTTTATGCCTTTCTATTTACCTTCTTTGAATCGTTCTTCTTTTCAGAAGATCCTTTGGCCTCTACCAGTAAGACTTGATCTTTCTTGGTTGAAAAGTGACTCTCAACATTTTTCAATATGTTAAGCAAATCAGCGAGGCTGATATCTAGCTTGTTCATATAAAATTCACAACAATTGTGAAAGGAGTCCGGGAGTGAGTGCAAGATCAAATCTTGGCTCAACTCTCCATCCATGACAAAACTTCGTTGTCTAATTGATCAATCAAATTGATAATGTTAAGGACCTTTTATGCATCTTATAGTGCCATTGGCCATTCTAGATCGGAAGAGCTCCTTAGATATGTCGATATCTATCGGTCCTACTTTTCTCACCATCAACTACTTGATGTGCGGGGAATATAGTAGAAGCATCCATAGTTTCATCGACGTGAAGCTCGTTACTCATAGATCGAGCATGATGCATTGAGCCAATGTGCATCATCTTGCCACTTTCTAAAAGTAGCAATGTCTTCCTCGGAGGCATTATGCGCAACCATTGCGAGGATAGGCGTATTAAGGACATAAGATAGCTTTTTCATGCTATGAGAACTATTCTCAAATTCCTTAACCAATCCGTTTAATTGATGCAGTTAATTTAGCATCTAATATATTTCGCGATGATAGTAATTTTAGACATTGTAAAATTCTGTAAATGAATTTGTAATTAACAACATTTTAACATACATTCTTTTATTAATTACCAAAATAATTTAGGTCTTGTTTTAACTTGGTTTCCTTATCTGGATCTTCAAGTGGGACGTGACCCAAGCTTATGATTCATCTTTATTGTGAGGCAAATCAACAAAGGAACGTTCGGCTATATTATATATATATATATAATAAAGGTTTCGGTTATTATTATTATTATATATATATAATTTCATTTATTTTATAATTAAGATAAAAAAGTTTATTTTAATTTTAAAATAAAAGATTTATTTTAATATTAAAATAAAAGGGTTTATTTTAATATTAAAATTAAATTTCATGCTAACTAATTAGAGTTGGAATTGGATTCCATGATAACTAATTGGAGTTGAAATTGGATTACATGTTTCCTTAAATAAAGGAGTTTATTTAGATATGAAATAAGATTTCATATTATTCAAAATAAAAGAGTTTATTTGTGAATAGGAAATAGAATCCTAATTTCCTTAAATAAAAGAGTTTATTTAGATATGAAATAAGATTTCATATTATTCAAAATAAAGGAGTTTGTTTGTGAATAGGAAAGAATATCCGTGTTTCCTTTAATAAAAGATTTTTTTTCATGGAATTGGATTCCATAATTAATTAAAATAAAGAGTTTATTTTAATTAAAGATTTTTTTATATATATGAAATTGGATTTCATAATTAATTAAAATAAAGGAGTTTATTTTGATTAAAATAAAATAGTTTATTTTATTCAAAATTGGATAAATTAAAATAAAATAGTTTTATTTTGATTTAAATTTGGATTAAAATAAAGGAGTTTATTTTGATTCAAAAATAGATTTTATACTAACTAAATTTGCCCATTAAATGATATCAATATATATATTAAATGTTTATTATTCATAAGACGAATGTTATTTATTGATGCATATGATGATGTGTATGATAATAAATGGGATTGATTATGAACAATTGACCAATGTAATTGGATTTTATTTTAGTTGGATGCATGAATGTATGGGTTTTATTAAATGGGGTCTGCGTACCTCGTCTTCTCTAATTTTTCTCAATGTAAATTCTATCTCTCTCCTATGTACTTCCCCTTGACTGCTGATCAAGGTTTCTATTTATTTTAAAATATAAATAAATAGGTAGACAACTTTTGTCAATTACATCAACTATGCAACTCCTTTTCTTTTGCCTCTTAGATTATTTTGATCAAGTGGTGGCACATCCGAATCAAAATTATCCAAGTTAAGTCCGACCTAGCATTCCATATATTCAAAAAAGAAAAATATCATCCTTGTGGTGACACAACAAAACATTATTGTTCAATTTTCTTTATAAGCATCAAATGTGATAAATTTTAAAAAAAAAAAAGAAAAAAAAAAAAGGAAAAACCGTTATAATAATCGACAATTTTTTTTTTCCTGTTTCATGAGATTCAAAGGCTTCATGGTTTAGTTGGTTATCACGTTAGTTGGTTAATAGTTTCAAGGAAATTTTGAAGCTACAGCACGGTAATCAAGGAATTTTATATATATATATATATATATATATATATTTTAAATCCAACAGCAGCAATTTTTTTTTTTTTTTAAATTTTATAAAATAAAATTATGCCCAATTAAATTGTTCTAAACACATATCAATATACATATCAAATTTAAAACAATTAATAATTCGCATATAGGTTTGGCTCTGATACCACTGTAAGGTTTGTAATATTCATGAAGCCTTAATCAAATCGCACAAATAATGCTGAGCGTGTAAAATCGAGTTTAAAAATTTACAAACCATATACGGATCACCCTTTATTATGCAATTATTAATTAAGCGAAAAGATAAAGAATAAAATCATACCCTTGAAGATCGAGCTTCCTCAGGTACAAGTTCACCTCCAAATCCTTTCGCGTTCAACTTGAATCTACTGGGGTTTTGTTCCTTCCTTTGATCAACGTTAGCCACCCATATGTTTGGCCTCTAGAGGTGATCCACCAAGGAATAATAATGATTCAAGAAAAGGGTGGTTGGCTAAACCCTAGTTTTTCTATCTATATAGAAAGGTGTACTCTCCAACAATTGGAATTATGTCATTATGTTGAAAAAGTCAACAACCCCCCACCACCCATAATAAGACTCCTCTTATTTATAGATGTGGGCAACCCACCTTAACAATTAAGGAATTGAGTTTTATTTAATTAATTAAATTCTTTTAATTAATTAAGCTCCTAATCTTATTAGGGATAATTAATTAAACTCCTTTAACTAATTTTCCTTCCTAATCAATTAGGAATAAATGAGAGTACTTATATTAAATTAATTCCTAAACTCTTTTAGAAATTAAAATAATAATAATTGTAATAATATTAATAAGACTCCTCTTATTAATTTATATTTAATATTTCTAAAATATTAAATAATAAATATTAAGCTATTTAATTTATTCTATCACCATAGATTAAATTAAATATACATAACATATATTATTACGATTATGCCATTAACTTCTTAAATAATTATTCTTCCTTTTATGGTGTGACCCTTTAGGTTCTCCATATTAAATAGGTTGTGAATAAATCAATTAGAACAATTCTAATCTTATTTAAATAAATAAATTAAACAATTAATTTATTTAAATAAATAATATTTATTCTACATATAGGATAAGCCTCCTAGCGATCAACGACTTTCCGGATAATATAGTTTTCAACATTAATCATAAAAGAACCTTTGAGTAAATAGTTACCGACAATTCAATCCTTCCACCATCTGATATCCCAATTAAATATAAGACATGGAATTATTGTCAAGTCTTATTTTATTTAATTATATGTATTTCGATCCTTAAATGCCACAACTCAAATAATGCAAATTAGAAACTCCTTTCTAATTTCATTCTACGCTTAACCCAAGGACTCTTTGGGTTGTCATTTATCGAATCACATAGGACATTTCTCTTCTTTTATTAGAAGTGGTAGATTCTTTATTGATTATACATTATCTCCATGTACAACTTATTATACCCAAGCATACCCTTTGATATACCCCTAAGGGTCTTAAGGAATAAGTCAAAGTATAACTCATCATACACAAGATACTATGATGATCTCAAGTCAAGGATCACTTGTACTACTATCACTACTGAGAATTCCTATTGACGGAGCAAGTAAAACTCCATTAGGTATTCCTTAGCGAGTCGCGTTCAATTGAACTTATTCTCTAATAAGCACCTACATACTTGCTTTAGTGTCTCCACACAAATGATCGTGAGATCAATCATCCTCATCCAATGAGAAAAACAACGTATGTACCAATCTATCCGGATTCACTAATCCCCAATTTAGTAATCCAACGATTGGGAACTATTTTAGTTTTTAAGCTTTCTAAGAATTTAGATCTCATTAGAATGATCATCATCATTATTCTAAAAGCATTGCTTGAAACTATGGGTTTATCACATATTATAAAACAGCATCATGTAGATAATTAAAAGCCTTTAATAAATTAATACTTTTTATTAATAAATGAATAAGATTGTTACAAAGTATATGCTTTATCATCAAACATGATTGGCTTGTGTGCATATTACTTTCAATACCTAATGGAGTTTTACTTGCCTGTCAATAAGAATTCCTGTAGTGATAGTAGTACAAATGATCTTTAGACTTGAGATCATCATAGTATCTTATATATAATGAATTACACTTTAACTTATTACTTCAGACTCATAGAGTATATCAAAGGATATGCTTGGGTGTAATAAGTTATATATTGAGATAATGAATGATCAATAAATAATCTACCACTTCTAGTAAAAGAAGAGAAATTGTGACGCCCCTAAAATAGGTATACATCACCCATTTTGAGTTGCCAAATACATGGTACATAATACAAATACAAACTTAAATATACAATATGAGCTGTGAGTTTTAATACAAATATTGTCTTTTAGACAGTATTCAAACTCAAAATAAGTCCTCAATACATTTATTATCACACTATTTCACAGAATAGTGAGGACTACTAATGCAACCATCTGGACCGTCAATCCATTCCCCGATTAGTCCCAACTATATTCTCATTTCCTGAAGAGAACATTGAAAGAAAGGGTGAGCTCAACTAGCCCAGTAAGAAATATTATGACTATGATAATGTAGAATAAATTATCCTTAGTCTTCAACAGTATAACAACTTATACAATATAATAAAATCTACTATCTTCTATGATTTAAAAAGTTTTTCATCACTTTTATCGTTGAGACTCATCTTAATAAATAATTCACATCATTAAATCATCCTTGCACTACAGGTCAAGGATATTCTTTAGTGTCACGACCACGAATTATCCATTCACTATGGGCCAAAGATAATCGTGTTTTCATCAACGGTCCTGATCATGCCATAAAATAATTCATCTTTGCACCCTTGGCCAAAGAGAATCCATATCCATAATCATACCAAAAATTGTTTATCAATGCACTACGGGCCAATAAGTACTTTTTTCATATCATTTGTAACATTACGGTCATGATTATACCGAATAATCCCTGGTCATAATCATACCAAGTCCATCTATGTACTACAGGCCACATATGACTTTCAATATAATATAAGCATGAGGATGATGACAATTCAATAAAATAAGTTCAAGAATAAATTTTAAAGATTTATAAGTTAATTTATCCTGAACTCAATAACGTCCAAATTGTCAACATGATACTGCTTTGTGGAGTAAAATTCAAGAATGTTCAGAAGAATATTTCCATGAAAAGATACTAGATGAAGCGCAAATATCCAGGATATTCTACTAATTTCATGGAGTATAGATGCCAAAACTTTAACCAACTGAGTATAATAGAATATATGAAACTGCAAATGGATTTTTGCCCGCCATGCGGTAATCCACGTAGACAGATCATTTCAACAGAATAATAAAGAATGGAATAACAAAAGACTTCACTAAGCATGCGATAGACCGCACAGGCAGGTTATTCCAACAGAATAATAAATAACGGAACCAGGTCATGCGTAATCCGCACAGACATGATATTCCAATAGAATAATAAAGAATTGAATAACAGAAGAATTCACCAAGCGTGCGTAATCCGCACAGACAGGTTATTCCAACAAAATAATAAAGAATGGAATAACAGAAGAATTTCACCATGTATGCGGTACTTCACATAGACATGTTATTCCAACATAATAATAAAGAATGGAATAACAACCCTTACGAGTATTAAAAGAAAATAACTCTCTTCATAAATACGAAAGAATAATACCCCTTACCTTAAAAAGAAGAGTATTCCGACGGTAGGGCGGGGATATACTTGAAGAAAACTTGCACTATTTTCTACGCGCAAAGCTTTCTTAAACTCTAAAGAAATACGCTCAAGATTATAGAAGAAGAATTCTCTGAATTTTTGGTGTGATTTTTAATTCTAGCTAAGCATCCTATTTATAGGAAAATTGAAAGGATACTATGCTGCACTATTCAATAAAATATAATATATTCTATTTATAATCAAATAAAACAAAACTTTATAAAAATTATTCTATTTTATATAAAAAGTTATTACTATGCAAACACTATGCAAACACTATGCAGGCACTATGCAAACACTATGCATAATAAAATATAATATATTCTATTTATAATCAAATAAAACAAAACTTTATAAAAAGTATTTTCTTTTATATAAAAAGTTTTTACTATGCAAACACTATGCATGCACTATGCAAATACCATGCATAATAAAATATAATACTCCCTCCGTCCCAAATTAATTGCTCAGTTTTGACTTTTTTTTAAGTCAAATTGACTATTTTTAGAATTAATAATTAAGCATATATAAATATATTTCTAAAATTATAAAAATTGGGGTTAGTAATAAATTGTATATACTTTCTTTTAGTTATAATCTCTTCACCTATATTTTAGCAAAAAGAGTAAAAAGATTAGTTTTAAAAATGGTCAATTTGACTTTAAAAAGTCAAAACTGAGTAATTAATTTGGGACGGAGGGACTATATTCTATTTATAATCAAATAAAATAAAACTTTATAAAAAGTATTCTGTTTTATATAAAACATTTTCTATTTTATTACATTTATAATAATAATAAAACAACATTTATCACCATTATTATAATTCACAATATTAATCGACCAGGTCGTTCCCAGGAAAGAGGGGGCTTTCCAATAAAGATTTCTCCCTATTGGCGCGCAATTAGGTGACCAAACCTCTCATCGATAGAACTTCTAGACATCGTCAATATTGCAAATAATAATATTAATAACTTCGTCGTCTCAATTATTGATTTAATAATATATAAAATATTGACAATAATTGAATCAAATAACGTGAGATACTTGCAAAGCAATTCTTGTAGCAATAATTGAACAAAACTGAGTGACTTCTCACGTAAGCATCAATAATCAATACCGTGTGCTACTATGCAACCACGCGTATTACTGTACTTTTACTACCGAGTAGTTCAACAGTTAACGGTAAAACTATCGTCGTTATTTTTATTAAAATATTTTTTTCGTTTTCTCAATCCAACAATAATTCTGTTGTGGGGTCCACCAATGATTGTACCGTCATACAGATATTCCCTTACAAAAAGAATATTCTCCGACCAATCGAATATTATACAACAACTTGCATATTTTTCAAAATTTATAAATATTATCCACAACTATAACATTATCTCAAATCCACACTATAATTTTGAAAAAAAATATTTTGAGAAAATTAAATCTTTATTCGTAAAATTTGGGATTTTACAATCTCCCCTCTTTATAAAATTTTGCCCTCGAAATTTACGTACGTACCTGGTATGCCGAACAAATGAGGACACTTCGCCAGATTCTAACTCTTGAGGTATAACCTTTGAGCGTAAAATATATTTCAAGACTTTAACAGGTACATCTTCATACATTAAATTATCCGTTATCTCGTCCGGTTCTTAAATTAATAATGTGGTTCGGGTTGTCCACATATTTACTTAACATCGATACGTTAAAAACGTTATGAACACGCGACATGCTTGGCAGTAAAATGAGTCTATAAGCCACAGTTCCTACTAAATCGAGGATTTCAAATGGACCAATTAAATCCAGGGTTGAGATTTTCTCTCTTCGTCGATTCTTGCTTCTAGAATAACGCCTCTTAAACTTTCTTCTTCACATTCATCAACTCTAAATCTGTAGCTTGAGTGACTTTAACATTATCGATTAAAGTCGGTTCTAATGGTATATTCGTTATCTTCACGTAGGTTCGTATATTCGCACTCATAAACGCATACGATCTTCTACTCAACACGTCAGCTACCACGTTCGCTTTTGCCACGATGGTATTGAATGGTATAATCATAATCTTCAATAGCTCAAGCCAACGTCTTCAGCGTATAATACGTTCGTTTTAGGTGAAGAAATATTTAAGGGTTTTAGAAATGGGGTTTTGTACTGGGGTCAATACAAAATTTGATTTCACGTTCTAGGGGTAGGCTAAGTCTTCAAGAATATGCCAGGAAATTTATTAACAATAGAAATATCATTCAAAACTGTGACTCTCATCCAAGACTTGGATAGCACATGTAATGAAGGTTTCTCCTAACGGAGTTTTAACTGATAAGTCAAAGTCTAACTTCTCTAGAGTTAAATTTAAACGTTAAACGCAAGAAAGAGAGATAAAAGAATGGGTAGAACCGGTATCTAATAAGGTATAGAATTTGTAAGAACTTATGATTAACTTACCCATAATAACCTCATTTGGGTTCCTTGATAAACGCTCTCATTTAAACTACCGGCTTTGACTTGTCTGAGACATCCTTTGGCATCACTATCCCAGCTAGACTTAACTTCACTACACGACAAAATCGAGCTAGGTGACCTTCTCTTCTGTAATTGAAACACGCTTTGGATTGCTGCGTACAGTTTGGCCGGATGTGTCCCTCCTGTCCGTATTTGAAACATACGACCGGTGGTCATTCTTCTTCCTTGAAAACGGGTGTTGGTGCTGCTGTCTTTCCATCGTTGTTGAACCTTCTTTTCTTAAAATTTCCACTCTTATTATCTTGGCCATGATTACCACCGAAGTGGTTACCATTCTTGGCATGATAATTTCCCCCATTATGGTTATCATTGTTCCGATGGTCGTTGCCACCGGTATAATTATTATCGTGTTGTTGGTCGTTGCCTTTTGGTTGAGCTAACTCATTATTACGCTCCAATAACTGAGCCCTATTCACAACATCTAAATATAAATAAAGTTTGTGAGAAATGAGGTATTGACGTATATCGGGTTTTAAACCTCGCAGAAACATTTGGGATGCAAACCGGGATAACTCCGTAAATTTAGCCTCGTACTGCGACACGGTCATATTATTTTGCTCAAGGTTTATGAATTCCACCTCCTTCATGTGACGAAAACTTTAAGGAAAGTACTTGTCATTGAACAATTCTTGGAACTTCTCCCAAGACATCTTGAGTGCGTTAGGCTGGGTACATTTTATAGATTCCCACCAATGATCTGCTTCTTCATGCAACATAAAGGTGGCAAAGGGAACCTTTTGCTCCTCTGAGTATTCCAAGACATCAAATATCTTGGTGATCTGCTTTATCCACGTCTCTGCCTTAAGTGGTTCTGGATTTCCCAAAAACTCTGGTGGTCCCAGCTCGTTGAACTTCTTAGCGGTGAAAACCGTAGGTTGCCATTATTTCCACCTGCATTATGAACAGGAGTCTCTCTCGTTCGGTGTTGCATGAATTCTAAAAAACTCCTAAACGTACCATCGTTCGTCATTTGATTAGTGTTGTTGTTTACAGGAGGATTATCGCCATCCCGATGCACATTATCCTGGCTATTGATCAATGGTGACTCAACGGTCTCATGTGCTCCATTGCTTACCTCAACATTCTCGGATGTTATTTTCAAACACTGTCACAAAACAAAGGTTAATTGACATGCAACATATTATCCCTATACTCTGACCGACCAATTAAATACCAAATAAACTTAGGTAGGTCATACTAGTGAAGGAATTCCCCGTATCTCCCCTCCTAGTTCTTGTCTCACATCTCAGCCAGTGATCATATCCCTAAGCTTTGATACCAACTGTGACGCCCCCAAAATAGGTATACATCACTCATTCCGAGTCTGCAAATACATGGTACAGAATACAAATACAAACTTAAATATACAACATGAGCTATGAGTTTTAATACAAATATTGTCTTCTAGGAAGTATTCAAACTCAAAATAAGTCCTCATTACATTTATTATCACACTATTTCACAGAATAGTGAGGACTATGTTGCCTCTTTTTTAGTTCTAACAGAAGAGCTCTAACTCATGCAAGCATACATGTTTGAACAAGTAATATAGAGTAAGTTTAGTATCGATCCCACAGATAAAGTTGTCTAATTTAAACCATTATGCAACAATTAAATCACTATATTTATATGCTTAAACTACTGATTATAATTGTGAATTACTCTAATTGCAAATAACGACTAAAACAAGAATAATAATGTAATAAATCAAATCTGGAAATAATGGGATCCTAAATTCATTTAATACTTCATCTAATTACCACCATCGTGCAAGATTGCTTACATATCACAGAAAAGTAGCCAAGAGCACTAATATAGACATAGCCATTTTTCAATGTACTCTGACCCACTATATGTAATCATCAATATAACCAAAATCACTATATGTCTATGTGAAATTGCAACCATATCGAATTTAAGCACAAGCCCTTATTTTAACTCATACGGTGAAACAGTATATGTCTATCTGATTCACGAAATACACAAGCCATACAAAACAGCCCCATATACGTATGCTATCATGATTACAATCCATACTTGCATGTTCATTTTCAATTCCATACAAGTACTGACAACGAATGATGATCAAGCATTCATGCATGTAAAACAACCATGATAGAAATTCCTTAAGATATGTAAAACAGTCCAGCAGTCAAGCATGCAACTAAACTACATAGTAAAATCCGTTAGAATTCCATAATGGAGTTTAGTTCATGACTGAACCAAAAGCCATTATGGGATCAAAGTAGTACATGGACAATAAATAAACAATTAAAACAGAGAAGAAAGAATCGATCAAACCCAATTGCTGATTACAAATCCAACGTAATGTGCAAATCCTCAATAATATCCATCAAAAATAATGTAAAGAATTCACCAATACTGAATTCCAAAGAAGGTGTTGAAAATACGAAATCTATGATTGATTTCACGTTGGAATACTCTCCAAGTGTAAACCCTAGTTCCAATATGAAAAATACGTAAAAACTACTGAATGATACTTCTGACACCAGTCAGATCATTTTTGAATCAATACAACCTTTAAAATTGAAAATTAAAATAAAATAGCTCGTGACCTCGAGATCATCGGCATTGCATACGGCACGCCTTCCTTCGTAATCCTCGCACGGGCGCACGTCTACAGAATCTGGTTTAGCTGGGTGCTCGTGCGGGCGCAAGTCCTCAAGCCTAATCTGCCGCGCGGCTTCTGCAGTTTGTATTCTGGCTTTGCTACTACTGCTTCTGTCATGCTGCTCATTATTCTTTGTCGTCCATGCTTAGTCTCCTTGCTCCGCTTGATCCTCACACCATGCATCCATAACCTCATGCCATCTAATACCACCAAGTTATACCATATCCTGCACTTTTGCACCAAAGGGAGTTCTAAGTGCATGCAATGCAAAATAAACAAAATGCAACTAAAAACACACTAAAATGTACTTAAGATAAGCGTAGTTCGCGTGAATTGATATCCGACAAGTAGGTTTAAAACCCACTTATCAAATACCCCTAAACTTGAACTGTTGCTTGCCCTCAAGCAATGCATACACATAAAACACTTAAAATGCAACTACATGCCATGCAACTAAATTATGATGCAACTAGTCCAACATTGTTCCAGCTATTACAAAATTTCAGTCCAAATTGCCTCAGCGAATTTTTCCAAATTCAAGAATACAAATTCAAACCAAGCTATAGGCATAATATCATACACTCAGATAATTCATAAATGCTATAGAGATGCTGTGTGTGTGTGTGTTATGTTCACCAAAACTTGATTTAAGCAAAGAATACACATGCTAAATTGCTTAAAATAGAAAATTATAGTCTAAATCAAGACATGTATATTTATGCAACAAAGACTATTCCAACATATTAAAACAAACTAAGGTTCAACAATGGGCTTAACTACTTTATTGCTACTCATGGGGGAAATTTTCGCTCTTTCCCGCGGTGTTTATTTCTATTTTTTTTTCTTTTTCTTTTTTTTTTCACATGAATGTGCAATGCCTCATTCCATTAGGCAAACGCTGCTACCCCTTAGCAAGCTTTCAACCAACGACTCCAAGACCATGAAAGACCTTAGGGCGAAAGGTGTTAAGACACCCCTACGGGCATACTTACTCAAGTAGCTAGGGCCCCGAAATAAGACTAGCCACGTTATTGCTATTTTTTTTATACATAGCATACCCATGTTTTCCCAAAGTTTGAAAATCAATGTTTTAAACGGTCTAAGTTCACTTTCCACATATTTCGCTTTTTAAAACTACATTTTCTATCGAGCAATGCAACAAATAATTCTTATACCTATAAGTGATTGTGAACACGTCCGTGCAAACCAAAAGTATTTAAACAGCATTATGAATTACATTATGTAAAACATTATATCTCAGCTCATGTTATCTCAAAATACTCAAAAATCCTTCAAAATTCCCTATCATCATCGGCTAGACAAATTTTCCATACAGCTAGAACTATGAGACATGCAAACTAAACATACACACATAATAAACAAAAATTTTTGACAAGAAACTACTATATGTAACTAAACATGTAATTACTAAACTAACTTACAGATACTACGTGCAACTATACTACTACCCCAATACCCCCAAACTTATAATATTCAATGTCCTAGTGAATGAAGGTAAAGGGTTACAGAAAACTCCCCTAGTGCTCGGCCGAACCACCCTCTGCGGGTGGTGAATCTGGTGGTGGATATAGCACAACTGTCCCGAACTGAGGCCACTCAAGTTTTATCCCCTGTAGTGCAAAAGCCTCTGCAAGTGACCTTGTCAACCCCGTTGAAAACGCTAAAAAATTGTCGTACATGGCGTCGACTTTTTGCTCCAACCTTCGGAGCTGTAGATCCCCAGTAGCAAAGGGAACTTAGGTTGACGAGCTTTCCTCATCTGTTAGAGAAGACTGCTGTGGTGGCTCTGGGAAAGTGGGCTGGATGATAAAACCTCATCCGCGCGGGTGTGGTACACCTCCCGCCCAATCCTCAAATTTTGTAATGGTGGCGTGGGTGATATCCTAGCTTGGGTTCTGCATTTGCTCATTGTCCCAATGGCAGCCCTGATTAGCACACATCATAGCTACAACTGACGCGTGTGGAATGCTCCCTGTAGTGCTTCCCCGCAGATACCGCAACATATTTTGATGGATAAGATGGCCCACATCAATGTATTTGCCGGTGATTATGCCGCACAGAATGATTGCCCTTTCCGTTGTAATCTCATACTGATGAGATGAAGGAACTAGCTTGGCACATATGAACAAATTCCACGCCTTTGCATATCGATTCAGGGCGGCGGTGGGGAATATGTGCGGCTGATTCGTGCCAGCTTTGTATGTCCACTTTGTGCCAGACACGCACAATTCAGTAATAACCAATTCCAAGTCCGTTTCCATATGTGCACCTGCTACCCAATTCGTAGACCCATTCGGTGGTGTGTCAGTTAACCTAAAAACTGCCCTGATGGCAAGAGGTCTAAAATCCACTTGCACGCCGCGCACCACGGATAACCCACTCATTGTTGCCTTCGCATTTGTATAGAATTCTCTGACAATTCCCATTGGGATAGGCATGGGCGTGGCAGCCAATCCAAGCTATCCTCTCTCGCAAATCATGTCACATAGCTAACCATCTTGCCCTTCAGGTTTGAACCCTCTTTCTTTCACAAAGGTTTTGGTCACTATTCGGTAATACTCCTGTTGCGCTTCCAAATCCATAAACTTTGTGTGATCAACCATATCCTCCCCTTGATTGCCAGAGGAATACGATGAGGAAGATGAAATAGAACGTGCTCGCTTTGGCCCCATTGATTTGAATGTTGAGGATGAAAATTGTTTTGAGGATTTGTTCTAGCCGAAAAATGAATAACACCCAAACTTCCTTACACGCCCACTCTGAAACCCTAGGTTTTATACTCGAGCACTCAGTCGTGGGTTTGAGTTTTGAATATGGAGAGATTCGTGGGTGGTGGATGAGAGATACACGGCTTCACTTTTTGTAACTGATAGAGAGGAATAGACATGTGTGTGGAGGAGAGCAAGTGATTGCGCTTTTTGTTATTTTCAAATGAGAGTCTACATAAGCCACATCATCTGTTATTTAACACTTAAAAACTATTCCACGTCTGATGTCGTGCGCGGCCGCGCGAATGTTCAATGGTTTGTGTGCGTGGGCGTGCGAGGATCTTGCTCAGCATAGCAATTTGGATCACGCGGACACGCGAGTTATATACTATATTCATGCGCGACCGCGCGGGGTTGAATTTCGCACTGCTGGTTTTCATGATGTAAAGTAGTACTGCATCTTGCGTATTCACCGGCATACACCAATAGACACTATCAGATTATGATTTACTAGATAAACATGAGTGTCTATTGTATCATCCTCATTTCAATGCAATGCACAAACATTCTCCTACTCAATTTTAGCTACTATGCTAATTATGCAGAGATAGTCACATGATCCTAAATAAGGATGAAAATGTGCTAACAAGTCAACTTGAACTGAATAAATAAAGAAAAACAAAAATACGGATAGAAATAATGGGTTGCCTCCCATCAAGCACTAAGTTAAAGTCATTTAGCTTGACTGTCTCAGAATCTCATGTTGAAATTAGAATTGAGGTGACTTTTTGTCTGTCCACCTCATTACCCCAGTAATGATTCAGTCGCTGTCCATTCACCTTGAAAGACTTGTCTGAAAACATATCAAATACATCAATTACACTATGCGAAAAGACAATCTTCACTATAAATGGCCCAGACCATCTTGATGTCAGTTTCCCGGTAAAGAATTTAAGTTTGGAGTTATAAAGTAAAACCCTATGTCCCGGTTCAAATGTTTTATCGAAAATCTTTCGGTCATGCCATTGCTTCACCTTCACTTTGTAAAGCTTTGAATTCTTATACGCCTATAATCTGAATTCCTCCAACTCTGAATTTTTAGCAATTTCACTTCTCAAAGGTTCATACTCCACCAAACTCTCTACTTTATCATTTAAGAATCGATCCACCAAATCAACTCGGAAACATTCCTCTTCATCTGCTGGGCATTTCATGGCTTTGAAGACATTAAAGGTGACCTCTTGATCATGAACACGTATAGTGAGTTCCCCCTTCTGCACATCTATCAAAGTCTTTCATGTGGCTAAGAATGGTCTCCCCAGTATGATTGGTATATTTTTATCTTCCTCGTAATCCAAAATGATGAAGTCAGCCGGAAAGATAAATTTGTCCACTTTCACCAATATATCTTCAACAATTCCTCGTGGATATGTGATGGATCTGTCAGCTAACTGCAACAAAATGTTTGTCGGCCTTGGAGCCGGTAACCCCACATGATTGAATAATGATAAGGGCATCAGATTGATGCTTGCCCCAAGATCACACAAACATTTTTCAAAATTCATCTTCCCGATTGTGCACGGAATTGTGAAACTGCCTGGATCCTTCAGCTTTGGAGGTAATTTCTGTTGAAGCACTGCACTGCATTCTTCTGTCAAGGCCACTGTCTCAAACTCGTATAAACTCCTCTTCCTTGACAATATACCCTTCATAAACTTGGCATAGCTTGGCATTTGTTCCAATGCCTCGGCGAAGGGTATGTTGATCTGCAGCTTTTTAAATACCTCCAAGAATTTGCTGAACTGTTTATCTTCCCTCTGCTTATTCAATCTCTGCGGATACAGAACTTGAGGGTGAATTGGTGGTACTAAACTCTTAAGCTTCTCCTCTGACCCTTCTTTATCTTTCTCTTCTTTCTGAACCTCGAAATTTTCTAGACTTTCTTCTTTAGCAGCTGACTGCTCTGCCTCACGCGGCAGCGCGACCTCTTTAGTATTATTGGGCGCAGGCGCGCGACTTGCATTGTCTGCAATGTTTTTCCCAGACCTCAATGTGATCGCTTGACACTGTTCCTTCCTGTCTCTTCGTGGATTTGTCTCTGTATTACTCGGCAATGAACCATGGGCCCTGTTGTTAAGCATGTTCGCCATTTTCCCCATCTGAGTTTCCAGATTCTTTATAGCCACTGCTTGGCTTTTGATCATAACCTCTGTGTTCGCCATGTATTTCATCATCATCTCTTCCATTTCTGATTTCTTTTCTTGCTGAGGTGCAGCTGGAGTGTGATGTTGTTGTTGTTGAGAAAATCTCAGTGGAAAAGGTGGTCTAGGAGTAAACTGTGGCTGCGCTGGCTGTGACTGAAACTATTGATTTGTCTAAAACTGATTCTGCTGATTCCCTTGGTTATTTGACCAACTGAAGTTTGGATGATTACGATTGTTGGGGTTGTATATGTTCTGAAATTGTCCTTGATCTTTCCTGTAATTGCTCATATACTGTACCGACTTCGAGCTGATAGCACATTGATCCATGGAGTGTGACCCTGCACATATCTCACATACGATGGCAAGTGTTTTCACTTTACTCTCGGCCAATGAATATATTTTCTTTGTCATAGCTGCCAGCTGTGCCAACAACTGCGTAATAGCATCCACTTCCAACAAAACTGCAACTTTGGGTTGTGGCATCCGAGATGTAGGATTTTGAAAATCGTTTGATGCCATTGTCTCAATAAGGTTATATGCTTCCTCATAGCTCTTTGCCCATAATGCCCTTCCTGCAGCTGCATCTACAATCAGTCTAGACTGGCATCCCAATCCATTATAGAATGTGTTGATCACCATCCAATCTGGCATTCCATGGTGCGGACACTTCTGTAGCAACTCTTTATATCTCTCCCATGCCTCATATAAAGATTCACCCCATTGTTGTTCAAACTAAGAGATTGATGTTCTCATTTTCGCAGTCTTAGCCATTGGGAAAAACTTGGCTAAGAACTTCTGTGCTAAGTCCTCCCATGTAGTTATAGATCCTGCTGGCAAAGAATGAAGCTAACTTCTCGCTTTATCCCTCAGTGAGAATGGAAACATCCTAAGTCTGATAGTATCTCCGTCACCCCGTTATATCTGAACGTGTCACATATCTAAATAAAACTCAACAGGTGTTCATTCGGATCATTTGTAGTGGCACCCCCAAACTGTACCGAATTTTGTATCATCTGAATAGTGCCCATTTTTATCTCGAATGTATTAGCTGATATCGCTGGTCTGACTATGCTGGACTATAATCCATTAATATTAGGCATGGAATATTCTCTCAGAGCCCTATGCTCCTCTCTTTGCTCTTCTCCTTGTGCCTCGGCTGCCATATTAGATGTAGTACCCTCTAATTGTGCTTGTAAATTTCTATGAACACTCGCTTTCCAACCTCTCTCGTTTATGTTGTCCTGAGCAGGTGTTAAGTTGGGGTTGGATGACCTCGTGCGCATAAAAATTTATACAAGTTCCTGAAACAAAAACAAAAGCAAAAATAGAAATGAGATAAGACTGGATTTGTCTAAGTCATACAATATAGCTTAAAAGTAATGATAATAATAAAAATTTAAACGCCTTTCCCCAGCAGCAGCGCCAAAAACTTATTGCCCCTGTTTTAGTTCTAACAGAAGAGCTCTAACTCATGCAAGCATACATGTGTTAACAAGTAATACAGAGTAAGTTTAGTATCGATCCCACAGAGAAAGTTGTCTAATTTAAACCATTATGCATCAATTAAATCACTATATTTATATGCTTAAACTACTGATTATAATTATTAATTACTCTAATTGCAAATAACGACTAAAACAAGAATAATAATGTAATAAATCAAATCTGGAAATAATGGGATCCTAACTTCATTTAATACTTCATCTAATTACCACAATCGTGCAAGATTGCTTACATATCACAGAAAAGTAGCCAAGAGCACTAATATAGACATAGCCATTTTTCAATGTACTCTGACCCACTTACACAGTATCCACATGCGATAGACACCATGTAATCATCAATATAACCAAAATCACTATATATCTATGAGAAATTGCAACCATATCGAATTTAAGCACAAGCCCTTATTTTAACTCATACGGTGAAACAGTATATGTCTATCTGATTCACAAAATACACAAGCCATACAAAACAGCCCCATATACGTATGCTATCATGATTACAATCCATACTTGCATGTTCATTTTCAATTCCATACAAGTACTGACAATGAATGATGATCAAGCATTCATGCATGTAAAACAACCATGATAGAAATTCCTTATGATATGTAAAACAGTCCAGCAGTCAAGCATGCAACTAAACTACATAGTAAAATCCGTTAGAATCCCATAATGGAGTTTAGTTCATGACTGAACCAAAAGCCATTATGGGATCAAAGCAGTACATGGACAATAAATAAACTATTGAAAGAGAGAAGAAAGAATCGATCAAACCCAAATGTTGATCACAAATCTAACGTAACGTGCAAATCCTCAATAATATCCTGCAAAAATAATGTAAAGCATTCACCAATACTGAATTCCAAAGAAGGAGTTGAAAATATGAAATCTATGATTGGTTTCACGTTGGAATACTCTCAAAGTGTAAACCCTAGTTCCAATATGAAAAATACGTAAAAACTACTGAATGATACCTTTGACACCAGTCAGAATCGTTTTTAAATTAATACAACCTTTAAAATTGAAAATTAAAATAAAACAGCTCAGCAGCCTCAGACATCGCGGACGGCCGCGCGCCCTTCCTTCGTAATCCTCATGCGGGCGCGCGTCTATAGAATCTGGTCTATTTGGGTGCTTTCATGTGCCAGCGCATCCTCAAGCCTAATCGCCGCGCTGACCCGCGATCTGCACTCTGGCTGCTTCTCACTGCTCGCTACCGCTTCATCATCTTTGCTCATTATTCTTTGTCATCCATGCTTAGTCTCCTTGCTCCGCTTGATCCTCACACCATGCATCCATAACCTCATGCCATGTAATACCACCAAATTATACCATATCATGCACTTTTGCACCAAAGGGAGTTCTAAGTACATGCAATGCAAAATAAACAAAATGCAACTAAAAACACACTAAAATGTACTTAAGATAAGCGTAGTTCGCGTGAATTGATATCCGATAAGTAGGTATAAAACCCACTTATCAGGCTACTAATGCAACCATCTGGACCGTCAATCCATTCCCCGACTAGTCCCAGCTATATTCTCATTTCCTGAAGAGAACATTGACAGAAAGGGTGAGCTCAACTAGCCCAGTAAGAAATATTATGACTAAGATAATGCAGAATAAATTATCCTTAGCCTTCAACAGTATAACAACTGATAGAATATAATAAACAACAAGTTTTAGATCAACAACTACAACGGAATAAGCAATCCATTAGAAGAGTCAAGTAGAGCATAAAATCTACTATCTTCTATGATTTAAAAAGTTTTTCATCACTTTTATCGCTGAGACTCAGCTTAATAAATAATCCACATCATTAAATCATCCATGCACTACAGGTCAATGACATTCTTTAGTGTCACGACCACGAATTATCCATGCACTACGGGCCAAAGATAATCATGTTTTCATCAACGGTCCTGATCATGCCATAAAACAATTCATCTTTGCACCCTTGGCCGAAGAGAATCCATAGCCATAATCATACCAAAAACTGTCCATCACTGCACTACGGGCCAATGAGGACTTTTTCCATATCATTTGTAACATTACGGTCATGATTATACCAAATAATCCATGGTCATAATTATACCAAGTCCATCTATGCACTACAGGCCACAGATGACTTTCAACATAATATAAGCATGAGGATGATGACAATTCAATAAAACAAGTTCAAGAATAAATTTTAAAGATTTATAGGTTAATTTATCCTGAACTCAATAACGTCCAAATTGTCAACATGATACTGCTTTGTGGAGTAAAATTCAAGAATGATCAGAAGAATATTTCAATGAAAAGATACTAGATGAAGCGCAAATATTCAGGATATTCTACTAATTTCATGGAGTATAGAAGCCAAAACTTTAACCAACTGAGTATAATAGAATATATGAAACTGCAAATGGATTTTTGCCCGCCATTCGGTATTCCAAGTAGACAGATCATTTCAACAGAATAATAAAGAATGGAATAACAGAAGACTTCACCAAGCATGCGATACACTGCACAGGCAGGTTATTCCAATAGATTAATAAATAACGGAACCAGGTTATGCGTAATCCGCACAGACAGGATATTCCAACAGAATAATAAAGAATGGAATAACAGAAGAATTCACCAGACGTGCGTAATCCGCACAGACAAGTTATTCCAACAAAATAATAAAGAATGAAATAACAGAAGAATTTCACCATGTATGCAGTACTTCGCATAGACACGTTATTCCAACATAATAATAAAGAATGGAATAACAACCCTTACGAGTATTAAAAGAAAATAACTCTCTTCATAAATACGAAAGAATAATACCCCTTACCTTAAAAAGAAGAGTATTCCGACGGTAGGGAGGGGATATACTTGAAGAAAAGTTGCACTATTTTCTACGCTCAAAGCTTTCTTAAACTCTAAAGAAATACGCTCAAGATTATAGAAGAAGAATTCTCTGAATTTCTTGTGTGATTTTTAATTCTAACTAAGCATCCTATTTATAGGAGAATGGAAATGATACTATGCTGCACTATGCAATAAAATATAATATATTCTATTTATAATCAAATAAAACAAAACTTTATAAAAATTATTCTATTTTATATAAAAAGTTTTTACTATACAAACACTATGCAGGCACTATACAAATACTATGCATAATAAAATATAATATATTCTATTTATAATCAAATAAAATAAAACTTTATAAAAAGTATTATATTTTATATAAAAAGTTTTTACTATGCAAATACTATGCAAGCACTATGCAAACACTATGCATAATAAAATATAATATATTCTATTTATAATCAAATAAAACAAAACTTTATAAAAAGTATTCTGTTTTATATAACAAGTTTTCTGTTTTATTATATTTATAATAATAATAAAATAACATTTATCACTATTATTATAATTCACAATATTAATCGACCAGGTCGTTCCCAGGAAATAGTGGGCTTTCCAATAAGGATTTCTCCCTATTGGCGCGCAATTAGGTGACCAAACCTCTCCTTGACAGAACTTCTAGACATCGTCAATATTACAAATAATAATATTAATAACTTCTTCGTCTCAATTATTGATTTAATAATATATAAAATATTGACAATAATTGAATCAAATAACGTGAGATACTATGCAACAATTACTGTAGAAATAATTGAACAAAACTGAGTGACTTCTCACGTAAGCATCAATAATCAATACCGTGTGCTACTATGCAACCACGCGTATTACTGTACTTTTACTACCGAGTAGTTCAACAGTTAACGGTAAAACTTCCGTCGTTATTTTCATAAAAATTCTCAATCCGACAATAATTCCGTTATGGGGTCCACCAATGATTGTACCGTCATACGGATATTCTCTGACAAAAAGAATATTCCCTGACCAATCGCATATTATACAACAACTTGCATATTTTTCAAAATTTATAAATATTACCCACAACTATAACATTATCTCAAATCCACACTATAATTTTGAAAAAAAATATTTCGAGAAAATCAAATCTTTATTCGTAAAATTTGGGATTTTACAAAAATATCCTATGTGATTCGATAAATGACAACCCAGGAATCCTTGGCCAAGGTGAAATGAAATTAGAAAGTAGTTTCTAATTTGCATTTATTAGGAGTTGTGTATTTAGGAATCGAAATACATATAATTAAATAAAATAAGACTTGACAGTAATTTCATGTCTTATATTTAATTTGGACATTGTATGGTGGAAGGATTGAATTGTACGGTAACTATTTACTCAAATGTTCTTTTATGATTAATGTTGAAATCTATATTATCTGAAAAGTCGTTGATCGCTAGGAAGGCTTATCCCTATTGTAGAATACATATTATTTATTTAAATAAATAAATAGTTTAATTTATTTATTTAAATAAGATTAGAATTGTTCTAATTGATTTATTCGCAACCGATTTAATATGGAGAACCTAAAGGGTCACACCATAAATGAAAGAATAATTATTTAAGAAGTTAATGGCATAATCGTAATAATATGTTAAGTATATTTAATTTAATCTATGTTGATAGAATAAATTAAATAGCTTAATATTTACTACCTCCGTCCCATAATAAGTGCTTTTTTAGCTTAAATCACACATACCAATACACAAGCTAAAATGACAAAAATACCCTTAATATATTTTCTTTGAAGTTGAAGAGTTAATGAGTGTCATTTAATTGTAGTGATAGTAAGATGCAATAAATACCATTGAATGCATAAGGGCATATATGAGAAAATATTGCAAAAATTGTATTGGAGTTCTAACACATCACTTATTTTGGGAAAAAATATTAAGCCTAAAAAAGCACTTATTGTGGGACGGAGGTAGTATTATTTAATATTTAGGAAATATTAAATATAAATTAATAAGAGGAGTCTTACTAATATTATTAAAATTATTATTATTTTAATTTCTAAAAGAGTTTAGGAATTAATTTAATATAAGTACTCTCATTTATTCCTAATAGGATTAGGAGGGAAAATTAGTTAATAGAGTTTAATTAATTATCCCTAATAAGATTAGGGAGCCCAATTAATTAAAGGAGTTTAATTAAATGAATAATACCTTATTTTAATTAAATAGGGTTACCTGATATCTTTATAAGAGGGGTCTTATATCAGATATCAGATATACGTAATTCTAAGAGTTGGAGAGTACACCCCTTTTTTCTATAGAGATGAGAAAAACTAGGGTTTGAGCCAATACACCCTTCTTCTTGAAAATTCTTCTTCCTTGGTGGATCACCTCTAGAGGCCATACACTTGGGTGGCTAACATTGATCAAAGGAAAGAATCTACCCGGAGATTCAAGGAGATCGCGGAGAAGTAGGATTTGAATTCGTATCTGTGGAAGCTCGTATCTACAAGGGTATGATTCCATAACTTCTTGTTCTTCGTTTTAATTAATAATATGCATAAAGGATGATCCGGGTAATTGGTTTGTGAAAAATTTTAAAATCTTATTTTACTTTACTTCCGTTATTTTTGCAATTTGATTGCTATTTTGATCTTCACAAAACCTTACAGATCTGTATCTAGAGGCCTGTCATGAAGCAAGTACCGAACAAGATGGATTTCGTCCTTAGCAAGTTTGATCGAAGAGGTGAGATTCCCAGCAGAACTATTGAGGGAGATTAGGGCCTTTTTTGTTCTTTTTAGTTTCTCAGTGAACACAAAGAAGGGGTTGCCATAAATAGTCGAACTCTAGGCATTGTAAACACAATCTTTGAAGCCATCAAGGAGGATCATATGATTGAAGAATTGAAACTGTCTTCTAGACTGGCAGGTCTGAACTTCAACGTTTAGCAAGATCAATAAATGATCAGAAAGTCCTCTAAGAGCATAGGTAACATGGGAGTAAGAGAAGTTGGAGAACTAATCAGTATTTCCCAATACTCTGTCCAGTTTCTTGTGCACTAGCCTAGTTGTTTGACAGTTCCACTAGGTGTGTAGAGGCTGAATACCTCAAACATCATCAACCCCAATTGATAGAAGGAACTCTATGAATTCCTCCATGCCAATATCCCACAAATCATCCTGATTAGTTTCATACAGATTTTTTATAACATTGAAATCCCCTAAAAGGCACCAGCTACCCTTAGGGGAAAAAGATATTAAATCACTCTAGAGAGCTCTTCTTTCCACATAGGAATTCAAACCATAAACAAAGGAAACCAGGAAAGTAGTGTTATTAGAGGCAGTGGATTGTACCTTACAATGAATTAGCTAGGAAGACACAAAAAGGATATCCAAATTCCAAATGGTTGGATTCCATCCAACCCAAATTATGCCATTATTGTGGAAGTCATAGTTAAAAGCCCATTGCCAGTGGGAGCAGATATCCTGGAGATCCGAGAGGCTTTGTGCAATTTAACTCTAGTTTCTAATAATCCCAAAATGGATAGTTTATTATCAGCAGTGATTTGCTTGACATAAGCCTGCATAGGCTTTTTATTTAGACCTCTAACGTTATAGGAAGCTAAAATTAACAATTAATGAGGGGACTTACCAGCCTTCCCTTTGCCTTTCTTCTTTTTGGCAACATGATGAATCTATGTTTCAGGTTTTTGTTTATTCTTTAAATTATTGCCTTCCTTTTCATCAATAACCTTAAGTTTAGAAACCAAGAGGTTGGGGGTCGTGGGAGACTCTGGATCAGAGCTAGCAAGGTGATCAGTCATACCAATAGAGGAAAATGAGTTTGTAATAGCCATAGCATGGCTGGAGATGAGGGGATTTATCCCTAGTTTTGCGCCACGAGAGATAGTAACACATTCATTAGGAGTAGGTGCAGAATCCTCCATAGGGGAGCTTTCAAGTGAAGATGGTTGTTTGACAATAGAAGAGATAACCAAGTTGATAAGGGGTTTAGAGACACTAGTCTCGTGAGGGGCAGCAACCGAGGCTTTAGGGATCCATTTGAAGTTGGCTTTAGGACATTTCAAGGTAGAATGGCCAAAGACTTGGCAAGTTGGGCAAGAAGGAGGCTTACTCTGGTATTCAATATCCACTAGAACAAGAATATGGTCAGGGGACTCATCATTCTTGACTGCTACTCTGATGGATGGATGAAAGGAGAATGAAGCTTTAACTTCAATGCAGACTCTAGAAAAGTTCAGGAAATCATTATTGGAGGTCATCTCATCAGTGAAAAGAGGTTTTCAAATGGCACTAGATATATAGCTAATACCTTCATCAGACCAGTAAGAAAGTGAGATGTTGCTTAGTTTTACCCAAACCAGAAATAAGTCGCATTCTGAAAAACTATAATCTTAGAGGCGAAATGCCATTGTCCTGAAGTTAAAACATTATCTCTGGCAGAGACGGAGTCAAACTTGAAAATATATTACCCTTTGTTGTGCAAGAAAACACTGGTAAGTCCTATGTTTCCCCACAAACGTTTAGCAATAGGTTCTACAACCTTAAAGGGGAGGTTTGAGTGAAGGAAATACCCCACTATGCTATAAGCCCAACGTAGATTACCTCTAGAAAGCATATCATCAGAAGGATGGACAAGAATGTCACCATCAGGCATAATAGGGGGGGGGGTGGAAAGAAAGAGATCGAGAAGTTTTTCCAGAGTTTTTAGAAACTACATTGCTCCAAGACTTGGTAGATCCGCCCAGCGAACAAGGAAGGATCTCACCCTCTTCAGCAGAGTGGGTTTGCATAGAGATCGAAAAAGGTTTGGCAACACCTTTTCCAAGGTTAGAACCAGCAGCAGGAGAAGGAGGCGTTAAAGGAGCACGCCTCATCTCCAAAATAGAGCTTCCCAAAGAAGCATGTGTGACGCCCCCAAAATAGGTATACATCACCAATTCTGAGTCGCCAAATACATGGTACAAAAACAACTACAACTTCATTATTATAATTGTTGTGCAAAATACGACAACGCATATACTGTGAGTTTAAATACAAATATTGTTTTATAGACAGTATTCAAACTCAAATAAGTCCTCATTACAATTATTGATACACTATTTTACAAAATAGTGAGAATTGCTAAACAACTATCTTGATCCATCATTCCATACCCTGACTAGTTCATTTGTATTCTCTCCCCAGAAGAAGAAAAATGGAACAAAAAGGAAAAGGGTGAGCTCAACTAGCCCGAAGAAAGAATATTATGACTAAGATAATATCCAAAAATTATCATTAGTCTTCAACGAGGAAAAATCGATAGAATATAATAGACAACAAGTTTTAGATCAACAACTGCAATGAAGCAAAGAATCCATTAGAAGAGTCAAGTAGAGAATGAATTCTACTATCTTCTAAGATTTAAAATTCCATCATCAATATTTTATCCCTGTAACATCAATCAATACACATCTTGAATCAAATATTCATCTTTGCACTACAGGCCAAAGATATTCATTTGTATCACCAGTTGGTCATGTTCATCTCAACACCTGTTCATCTTTGCACTACGGGCCAAAGATATTTATCAGTTAATCATTTATCTTTGCACTACAGGCCAAAGATATTCAGTAATATCATCATTTAGGACTGAGGATGATGAAAAATATTTTTAAGAAATGAATCTAGTTAGATAAAAGATCAAAAATTAGGGATTCATACTTTAGTTTATCCAAGTTCAAAAATACTCCAAAATAAACCATAGTGGAGTAAAATTCAAGAATGAAGTTCAAAACATGGATACAATTAAAGATAGTAACCATAGTAGACAACTTGGACAAAGAAAAGAAAATTTCATTTTTTATGTGAATAATATCGTATTCGTGAATAGTGTCGTATACGTTAATAATGTCGTATACATGAATAGTAACCCCGACACGAAAAGGTATAAATTTCACAAGAAAATCATACTTCGTGAATAGTATCGTATTTGTGAATAGTGTCATGTATTTGAATAGTACCGTATACGTGAATAGTAACCTCGACATAAAAGGGTAAAAATTGCATAATAAAATTTATACCAATATTTCGGCATAATGATATTGAACGAAATAACATCATTTATAAAGAAAATAACATCAATTACCTCAAAAGAACTGTACTTCTGGCTCGAATATCGGATGTAATACTGAAGGAAACTTGCACTGAATACCAACTCTCAAAGTATCTAAACACTCATAATATACACTCGATAATATATAGAGAGAGAAAACTTGTTTCTAGTGTGATTTTCAATTCTAACTAAGCACCCTACTTAAAGGAAAATGCTAGAATGCCAAAGAAAACTAAATTAATAAAATAATATTATTATTTTTTTCTTCTACGCATGCCAAGACTAAGACCAGCACTCCACCTTTGTACAAAATTTTTCAGCACATGTTTTCACAAAAAAACAAAAGTGGGTCCCACCTATAATTTTAATAAAAACATTTATTTATGAAATTTCAATAATTCATAATAAATAGCCCTTTTATCAGAAAAATACAAATTTTATGTCCATTTCATAGGAAATTAAATTCTCTACAACTTTGTAGATTTAAGTTTTTCCAATTTCCAAACATAAAATATCTAAAATCTATATACAGATAATTTTTAATACCTCCATTCCGACAAAATATTGATAAAACACATCAACCTTAGTTCCTCTATTTATAACCACAATAAATATATCCATCATTTATATCCACATAAAATAAATATTTCTTTATCATATAAATTAATAACTAATTATTCACAAATAATATTACAGAATCACAATAATGACAACCAGGTCGTTCCCAGGAAAGAGGGGCTTTCTGATAAGAATTTTTCCTTACTGGCGCGTAATTAGGTGACCAAACCCCTTTCCTAGACTGAACTTTCTTAGACATTGCCAATAATGCTATCTAATAATATTATTCAAATAATATGAAATATTGATCTGATAATGGGAAATATTGTGCAATGATAATTATTGAAACAACAATAATATAAAATATCAATGAAGCGATTATTGAATCAATAAAATAAAATATTGAATAGTAATTACTGTAACAATTATTGAGTAGTGCCTTCATACGTAAGAATAAATAATTCAAAAATACTGTGCAATACCGCGTACTACTGTGCAACCACGTGTATTAGTATATTTTAACCACCGGTTATTCCAACAGTGTTAACGTTAACAACTACGCCGTTATTTGTAAAAACTCAAACTTGTCATTTTCTTCATCTGACCATTTTCCGTTATGGGGCCCACAAATGGATGCGCCGCCGTACGAATATCCCCTGACAACAAGAATATTCGACGTCCAAATAAATATTCCCCGACAACAATGAATATTTTATAACCACTTGCTTATTTTGCAAAATTTGCACATTTCACCCATAATCAAAGTATTATATCAAATTAACACTTTATTATTCAAAATAATAATTAGAGGAAACTCAATTTTATTTATAAAAAGTTAGGGTCTTATAACCTCCCCTCCTTATGAAATTTCGTCATCGAAATTAACGTACGTACCTGGTGTTTCGAAAAGGTGAGGATACCTCGCTTTCATTTCCGATTCTAACTCCTTTGTCATTTCTTCAATAGCATGGTTCCTCCACAAAACCTTAACTTGTGGTATAACCTTGGTGCGTAGGACATGCTCTTTCCTATCCAAGATCTTAACATGTACCTCCTCGTACGTTAAATCTTCGGCTATCTCGTCTGTTCTAACTCAATAATGTGGTTCGGGTCTTTCACATATTTATGAAGCATAGATATGTGAAAATATTATGAACACGAGACATGCTTGGAGGTAATGCGAGTCTGTAGGCAACATTTCCTATTCAGTCAAGAATCTCAAATGGACCAACAAATCTTGGATTGAGTCTGACACCCCCAAAATAGGTATACATCACCTATTCTGAGTCGCCAAATACATGGTACAGAATACAAATACAATCTTAAATATACAACATGAGCTGTGAGTTTTAATAAAAATATTATCTTCTAGACAGTATTCCAACTCAAAATAAGTCCTCAATACATTTATTAACACACTATTTTATAGAATAGTGAGGACTACTATTGCTATCCTCTGGACCGTCACTTCGTTCCCCGACAAATCCCTGCCACGTTCTCTTTTCCTGAAGAGAACAATGAAAGCAAAAGGGTGAGCTCAACTAGCCCAGAAAGAAATATTATGACTAAGATAATGCAGAATAAATTATCCTTAGCCTTCAATAGTGTTAAACTGATACAATATAACAAACATCAAGTTTAACTGCAGCGGAACAAGCAATCCATTAAAAGAGTCAAGTAGAAAATAAAATCTACTATCTTCTATGATTTAAAAGGTTTTTCATCATTTTTATCGCTGAGACTTAGCTTAATAAATAATCCACATCATCCCTGCACTACGGCCAAGGATATTCATTAGTATCACAACCACAAATTATCCATGCACTATGGGCCAGGGATATTCGTGTATTCATCAATGGTCATGATCATGCCAACAACTGTCCATCAATGCACTACGGGCCAACGAGGACTTTTACCACATTATTTGTAACATTACGGTTATGATTATACCGAAAAATCCCTGGTCATAATCATACCAAGTCCATCTATGCACTACAGGCCACAAATGACTTTCAACAGAATATAAACATGAGGATGATGACAATAACATAATAATTCAATAAAACAAGTTCAAGAATTAATTTATTGTCAACATGATACTTTTTTGTGGAGTAAAATTCAAGAATGCTCAGAAGAATATTTCCATAAAAAGATACTGGATGAAGCGCAAATATCAAGGATATTCCACTAATTTCATGGAGTATAGAAGCCAAAACTTTAACCAACTGAGTATAATAAAGAATTGATAAACAAAAGAAATCACCAGGCATGCGATAGACCGCACATACAAGTTATTCCAGCAGAATAATTGTGACGCCCCCAAATCCGGGTACTTGAAACCCGAACTCGGTGCTTCACGATACCATTTCTATAAGCTGAATAATGCTAATAATAATAACAATATAAAAAAGTTTAAACTTAATTTACATATGCATCATAGTTTACTCCCAGGTACGAGACCTTTAAACATTCATTACATCATAGATAATAAGTATCATTGTCATAATAACCTATAACTATTACACAACATATTATAAATCTCATTAAATGCATACTTTCCTTTCCCTTGTTCTTTTCGAGCCTTCAAGGTTGATCATACTTAACTGAAAACATTTAAATTTAAAGCAAGAATGAGCATTGGATTGCCCAACAAGTAATAACAACAATATATATTAGCTGAAAGAATTAAATGTTTTCATTGAAAGACACTTCTACAACGAATCAACAGTTGTGAAGTAAACTGAACCAATAATAACAACATATCACTTCCATATCAAATCTTTGAAACTACGTCATGGACTATATCCGGAGATCATTCAACATACTATGAACATTGTTTTCTATTTTGAAAAGGTTAAGCAGAAATTCATCATCAGAAAGTCATAACTTTACAGCACGGGGTTGATTAGGCAGTTATGCCCTGTATTGATCAATCTTACATGCAAGAATGATATTTTCGTTCACTCTATCCACCTTAGGTGCACAAAAGATTTCCCATATTCGGGATGTTCATACTTATTCAGAAATCCAAACCAAAACAACGGTTGGATACAATAACATTCTATCTTGTTCAACAATATTTTTATGTCTAAATTTGAATCAAATAGCTTAGGCGGCTTTTTAAGTCAACGATACATACTTGAAATCAATAAGTATGTATAAACATATGATTAATACAATGGTTATCCAAGTGGGGACACTTTTCAAACCTATATATGAATTAACGAACAAAATAAATATCTGAATTATACAATAATACAATGATCGGATAATGTAATAACTTGTATGAATACAAAGATTGGATACATAATCAATAATAATAGAGTTAATAATCTCGCACAATTATAATATAATTCTGAAATATTCTTACTCAGGTCCATTGCATAAAGTAAATGCAAAAGTAGGATACTTGCACAATGTAAATAATAGATCATATACTTGCTCAATAATAATTAGAGTAAGTTTAGGAAACTTGCATAACATGATATACCTGTTTGCACGAAATAAAAGTAGTACATAAGGTTTAGATATCATCGAGTCTTTACTACATAATAGTAGAACTTAGATTAATCTTTTATACAAAGAACCTACCGGTAATAAGATCATTCGTTCAATTAGAACAATATACTATATAACATAGTAATCTTGCATTTCGCGATCAAAGCACATAACCTAATCACATTATTACCCATGTTTAACAATCATTGAATCACAAATAATCACATATCTAATTAAATTATCTAAGTTCAGATCAATTTCTAAAATATTTCTATATACCGACGACTTTATCAGGTAATTATCGAGTCTAAAACTCTAATCAGTAGTTCAATATTCATTTAAATATTTTAAATATCATTCATACTATTTTTCATAGCCTTATAATAATTTTTAAATAATTATTATACTTTATCATGAATTTTTCAAACATTGAAATCATTATTAAATAATTTAAATATTAACTAATTCAATTATCATTAATATTTAATTAATATTAAACTATTAATGAAACCATTCCCAAAATATTAAAGTTATTTATAATAACTCAAAATATTTTTAAAGTATTAATATTACCTTTAAATGATTTTTAAATCAATAAAACCATTATAAAACTATGTATTTAATATAATTATTAAATAAACTTAATATCATTAATATTAAATTATTATCGGTAATATTGATTTATTGATGAAATTATCATTTAAATATTAAAAGTTATGTTTTATAACTTCAAATATCTTTAAACACTTTATCTTCCTTTAAAAATGATTTAAAATCATTTTACATTACTTTATCTAATATAATTATTAAATGAATCTAATATCCTAAATATTAAAATATTAATATTTTTCCATGACAAAATATCAAAAGTTATATTTTATAACTTAAAATATTTTTTATAATCTCTAAATCATTTTCATATAAATTTTAAATCATTAATTCTATTTTTCATCATTTATTTAATATCTTTATTAAATAAATTAATAAATCATTAATATCTAATTAATAATAAAATAATCACAAAATATTAAAATTATAGAAAATAACTTAGAATATCTTTTATATCATAACCTATTTTTAAATGATTTTTCATGTATAAAAATCATTTTTAAATAATTTATTTAATATTATACTTAAATAAATTAAATACTTTTTATATCCCAAAAATATTAAATATTTATGAAATATACTTAAAATAATTAAAAACTAATTTTCAGACTTTAAAATAATTTTTTAGTAACCTATTTAATAATTAAAACTGATTTTTTTTCTATTTTTAATCATTTTTCGGAAATTATAAAATAAAATTATTAATAACCGTCGCTATAGGCTATAGCGACACTTATCTGTCATGTTAGGTGTTCTTGGCCTCAAGAACACTGACAAGTCAGTGCACAAGGTACCCTGTTTGACCGAGCCTAATTCTCATCTCGAAATGTTTCTGGGCTACCTAATGGTCAGATCTTATAGTGTTAATATAACACTACAATTAAAAATAAAAATCCAGGTCATAACATACAACATCATGAAAATCTAGCCATTCAAACTTCCTGTCAGGCGTGTTCATCATATTCTGGGCTACCCAGAAAACTATAGTCATGGCCGGTCAACGCCCTTCGTTGCCTTAAATCTGTCAATATGTTCATGTTACAAGTTTTTGGCTCGTCGGGACATGTAGACAAACTATCAGAGAACATGTTACAAGCAATCGTAGGGTCTAACAATTATTAATGAAACCGGGTTAAGGCTCAGAAAATCGTGTCAGAGTCTGTTCTTCATTTCTGGGTTTTCCAGAAATGAAGAATAGATCGAGGGTGCATGTTTGGGCTTCCACAACTTGATGATCATGCAATATTTTTCTGATCTAAGAATTCCAGGGTTGTAGTAAACATGTAGATAAAGATATATATTACATAAAAACACCATAAAAACAACAGATCAAGCAGATCTAATCCGGTCAAAGTACCCTCCCAGAACTGTTCTTGAACATTTCTGGGAAACCCAGAAATGTTCTTGAGCAGTTTTGGCTACCAAGTTTGACCACCTCTAGATTTATTTATGTTAAGTATATATGTGATACAAAGACTTTAAGATGTAATATTCATGTCCTTTTACAACTACAAAACAACAATCATGGCAACACAAATTACAAGGAGCAAGATCAGAGGCCATCAAAATGCCTGTCAGACCTTCTGGGAAATTTCTGGGCTTCAAGAACAACCAGTCAATGCTGGTCAACCCACTTTAACCTCAAATAACTTTTAATCTACAATAGATATGAACCTGATTCAAGTTCCAGATTTAAGATCTTAGAACATACTACAAGATCTAACACTTAAAACACATAAATCAAAAACCTACAGAGATCTACACGGCCTGACATTCACTGTCAGACATCAAAAAAAATGTTTTTCCAGAATTTTTAAAACATCAAATCCGAGCCTATAGATGTTATGGATCTAACATCTAGCAACCCAGATCATCATTATAGACTACATACTACATGTTTAACACAAAAAAACTAACGTCTAACACCTTGATCAAGGTCAGATTTCTTATAGGGTTCTTACCTCTTTATGAACAAATTCTTGAATCTATGCTTCTGATTTGCTAAGTGTGATCATGGGGCTTGATTGCGGACTGATCTAGCACTATATTTTCGTGGATTTGAGCTTGAGAGAGAATGGCTAGGTGTGGTTTATCAAATGAGCTTTATTTTTTTGCATTTCTCTCTCTTGAATTAAGCAAATGACTTGATGCAATGTATTGAATGCTGGAAATGCTGATCATGTGCTGCTGAGTAGCTTGTAGGTAGGTCTAGGGTGGCTGGCCAGATCTTAGATAAGATTTGGCTAGCAATAATGCAACTAATAGGATAAAAGGGCATTTTCGTAATTATTTTAAATTTTAAGGGTATTCTTGTCCAAGGTGCTTGAATCTAGGATTTAATCACTAGATTTTACATCTTAAAGTTTCCCAAATAATTTCTAGGATTTGGACAATTAAAAATTAAAGTGAAGTAAAATTTTAATTTAAAACATACTAATTAAATTAGGGTTTTTAATAGAAATTAGGGTTTTTAATAGAAAATTAGGGATTAAATAATTAGGTTTCCTTAACATCATTAGGATTCCCAAATTAACAATTAGGGTTTGCTAATTATCATTATAATTTACTAAAACAGTAATTAGGGTTTCATAATTTAGCAAATTAGGGTTTTCAAATAATAATTAGGGTTTTTCCTAATTACAGAAATTATATAATATACAGTAAAATTCATATAAGACAAGTACTACACCGTCTCGAACTCATAACCGAGTTTAACAATTAGGGTTTAATAACACGATATAAGGGTTATGCCACAATTTATATTTGGCCTACCGTTATCAGTCTATGCATTTACAAAGATTACATATTTATAAAGATTGAAAATAAAAATATAATTAATATTATATTATTATTCTCATCCATTGATCAATACCCAAATTTAGGGTTTGGATTCCATATCTGATTTATTCTTCATATACAACATCAATAATTAAGCTAAGATAATTAACTTAAATATTCGAACAAATTCATATAATAAAATATTTATTATTATACTTTAATAATCATTTCATATATTATTTAAATAATATAAAATCATGTTTTCATGGAAAATAATTAATAAAAACATTTCTGCTTACAAAAATTAATTACTATAGGAATATAATTTGTGGTGATTAAAAATTCTAAAATTATTTATAGGTAATAAATATATTTGCATTTATCATACATTACTTGACACATATTCTCATCATTAAAATAATAAAAAAAAATATATGCAAAATTTCTTATAGAAAATATCGGGTTATTACATTCACCCTCCCTTATAAAGATTCCGTCCCCGGAATCACAGTTTTAAAACTCATACATACAAGGGTACACAGCCTACACAATCATTGCCAATAGATCTCGATCATAATTAATCGAACGAATCTTTAACTATTCATATAAAGCTTATCTTCAGATTAAAACGAAAATTTTATTTCTAAAAGAACTCAAATTCCTCCCTCAAAATTTTATATATAAAATAATTTGCTATATAAAGGAAAATCAAATATATCAGAATATACAAGTTATTCGAATAATACCTGGAGTTCCATTCCCAACTGCCACAGTATCCTGGACCGTCATATTGAAGACTCGTGCGGTTGGTTTGTTGGTCGAAGTCGGTCCTGTGATTGCCATAGTCCCGCTTCCTTTTCCCGTGGTTATACTCCCTGCCTCCATTTTCCTCTTTGGACAATCCCTCACCTTATGTTCAGTCGATCCATATAGAAAACACCCATTGTTCATCCTTGGGTTGGGGCAGTTGGGAGAGATATGACCCTCCTGCCCGCACTTGTAACATACAAACCTACTCTTCAGACACTCACCAGAGTGATTCTTCCCACATTTCCCACACTGAACTATCTGCTTCTTCACACCTTCCTGTTTCACCTGAATATTCCCAAAATAATTCCCCTTTCTTTTCTCACCCCTATTCCCACTATTAGTTTCCACCTTCACAGCTCCTACAGCCTTGCCTTTATTCCTCTTCTCCTTGTTATAGAGGCTTATGGCCTCACTCCCCTCCTCAGCTATGATAGCCTTTTCCATGAGTACTGCAAAAGTATTGATTTGCAACACTGCCACCTTGTTGTAGAGCTAGGGTTTTAATCCCAGCTCGAACCTTCTTGCCTTCCTAGCCTCCGTATCAACTTGATGCGGGGCGAACCTAGCCAACTCATTAAACTTTGCGGCATACTCCGCAACAGTCATGTTATCCTGCTTTAACTCCAGAATTTTTACCTCCATCCTAGCCTGCATGCTAGCTGAGAGGTAGTTTTCGAAAAAAAAAGTTTTAAACCTAGCCCAAGTAACTACTCCCTCTCCTTCCCTAGTTTGATTTGCTTCCCACCAAAAGTTTGCCTCTCTTTTCAACATATAAGTGGCAAAAGAGGTCTTTTGCCCCTCATCTACCCTAGCAACTACGAACGCCTTTTCTATCTTATTAACCCATGTTTAGGCTTCTATAGGGTCAGGTGTTCCCCTGAATTCTGGTCCTACTACCTTGAAGTCTTTAAAGTTTGCCAAGTGATTGTCTGGTCGGTTCCCTTCAGCTGGTATTCCCTGCTGCATAGCCTGAGCTACCATGTTCGCAAAGTTTTGTCTTTGGGTCTTCTTTGTTGTCCTTAAGCGTTGTTGTGATTCTTACGCCCTTTGATTTCGTGTTTGACGTCTTGGCGGCATTATCTGATTACATAAAATCATAAATTTAACTTACATTCTAAACCTTATTGTATAAGTTTAACATGTAACACAAATTTTTATCTAAAACTTATTCCATTAATGAAACATTGATTCGTATTCATCAATTCAAAGTACATTACATCACGTAGCACATACTTCTATCCCTTCGTGACCACAAAAGTCAAGAATTACTGTAATAACTTATACAAAAGTTTGAGAATATCTCATTACACCCGTACATTATCAAACATACATAATCAACTACTAATCTTACTAATTTCCTAAGTCACGGTCTTTCATCTTTCTTTTACCTTTCTTGCTCGGAGCTGCACACGATTTGTTGATTTTGGCTCCCATTTGATCAATTTGGATTTTAAGCTTATCTTGTTCTTCCATAGTTTCTATTAATGCCTTTCGCAATTGGTTATTTAGTAGCTTTTCTATTTCCTACAGCTTTTCTAGAGAAGAAACCTTGTTCTTGATTACATGCCTTATTGATGCTTGATCAACTCCAACTTTAGTGTCTAAATCACTATCTGTTAGTTCCACCATTTCTAGATCTAGTACTACGTTTTCCAATACCACCACCTCATCAAGGTTATCTGCACTATGAGCCTCTATTTCAGCTTTTGGCTTTGATATCGGCTCCTTCTTTACGATCATAGAGTATCCTAATTCTTTTCCACCTGACATCTACACACAACTTATCTTGATTAGTAAATAGTATATACACATAGCAAACAATAGTATGATAAGAGTTATCTTTTATTTTGTTCAACGATGAATTTATTCAATTCATCATCTTTTAAACTCTATATGAGTTATCTATATTTTCAACGTTTCCCTCTGTTCTAAGGTTATAGCCTAAGGTCGATCCCACCTAAGGTTTCTAACCCTAAAGCTTTGATACCAACCTATGACGCCCCCAAATCCGGGTACTTGAAACCCGAACTCGGTGCTTCACGATACCATTTCTATAAGCTGAATAATGCTAATAATAATAACAATAATATAAAGTTTAAACTTAATTTACATATGCATCAAAGTTTACTCCCATGTACGAGACCTTTAAACATTCATTACATCATAGATGATAAGTATCATTGTCTTAATAACCTATAACTATTACACAACATATTATAAATCTCATTCGTACAGTTTTCCTTTCCACTTGTTCTTGCCTGAGCCTTCAGGTTGATCATACTTAACTGAAAACATTTAAATTTAAAGCAAGAATGAGCATTGGATTGCCTAGCAAGTAATAACAACAATATATATTAGCTGAAAGAATTAAATGTTTTCTTTGAAAGACACTTCTACAACGAATCAACAGTTGTGAAGTAAGCTGAACCAATAATAACAACATATCTCTTCCATATCAAATCTTTGAAACTACGTACAGACTATATCTGGAGATCAGTAAACATACTATGAACATTATTTTCTATTTTCGAAAAGGTTAAACAGAAATTCATCTGTAAACCGTCATAACTTATGGGCACGGGGGGTGATCAGCCCGTTATGCCTTGTATTGATCAATACTACATATAAGAACGATATTATCGTTCACTCTATCCACCTTAGGTGCACAAAAGTTTTCCAATATTCGGGATGTTCATACTTAGTCGGGAATCCAAACCAAAATAATCTAGTTGGATACAATAACGTTCTATCTTGTTCAACAATATTTTTATGTCTAGCTGAATCAAATAGTTTAGATGGCTTTTAAGTCAACATATACATACTTGAAATCAATAAGTATGTATCAACATATGATTAAATACAATGGTTATCCAAGTGGGGACACTTGTCTAACCCTATATCTGAATTGTGAGCAGAATAAATATCTGAATTATACAATAATACAGTGATCGGATAATGTAAGAACTTGTATGAATTCAAAGATTGGATACATAATCAATAATAATAGATTTAATAATCTGCCACAATAATAATATAATTCTGAAACTTTCTTACTCATGTCCATTGCATAAAGTAAATGCAAAAGTAGGATACTTGCACAATGTAAATAATAGATCATATACTTGCTCAATAATAATTAGAGTAAGTTTAGGAAACTTGCATAACATGATATATCTGTTTGCACGAAATAAAAGTAGTGCATAAGGTTTAGATACTTACTTGAGCTGCTGCTTACAATAACGCAACTTAGATTAATCTTTTATACAGCGACCTATCAGTTAAGATCATTCGTTCAATTAGAACAATATACTATAACACATAGTACTGCATTTCGCAGTCAGCACATAACCTAATCACATTATTACCCATGTTTAACAACCATTGAATCACAAATAATCACATATCTAATTAAATTATCTAAGTCCAGATCAATTTCTGAAATATTTCTATATACCGACGACTTTATCAGGTAATTATCGAGTCTAAAACTCTAATCTGTAGTTCAATATTCGTTTAGATATTTTAAATATCGGTCATACTATTTTTCATAGCCTTGTAATAATTTTTAAATAATTATTATACTTTATCATGAATTTTTCAAACACTGAAATCATTATTAAATGATTTAAATATTAACTAATTCTATTATCATTAATATTTAATTAATATTAAACTATTAATGAAACCATTGCCAAAATATTAAAGTTATTTATAATAACTAAAAATATTTTTAAAGTATTAATATTACCTTTAAATGATTTTTAAATCAATAAAACCATTTTAAAACTATTTATTTAATATAATTATTAAATAAACTTAATATCATTAATATTAAATTATTATCAATAATATTGATTTATTAATGAAATTATCATTTAAATATTAAAAGTTATGTTTTATAGCTTAAAATATCTTTAAAAACTTTATTTTCCTTTAAAAATAATTTAAAATCATTTTCATTACTTTATCTAATATAATTATTAAATGAATCTAATATCCTAAATATTAAAATATTAATATTTTTCCATGACAAAATATCAAAAGTTATATTTTATAACTTCAAATATTTTTATAATCTCTAAATCATTTTCATATAAATTTTAAATCATTAATTCTATTTTTCATCATTTATTTAATATCTTTATTAAATAAATTAATAAATCATTAATATCTAATTAATAATGAAAATCATCACAAAATATTAAAAATATAGAAAATAACTTAGAATATCTTTTTATATCATAACCTATTTTAAAATTATTTTTCATGTATAAAATCATTTTTAAATAATTTATTTAATATTATACTTAAATAAATTAAATACTTTTTATATCCCAAAAATATTAAATATTTATAAAATATACTTAAAATAATTTAAAACTAATTTTTAGACTTTAAAATAATTTTTTTAGTAACTTATTTAATAATTAAAATTAATTTTTTTTCTATTTTTAATCATTTTCTGGAAATTATAAAATAAAATTATTAATAACCGTTGCTATAGGCTATAGCGACATTTATCTGTCATGTTAGGTGTTTTTGGCCTCAAGAACACTGACAAGTCAGTGCACAAGGTACCCTGTTTGACCGAGCCTAATTCTCATCTCGAAATGTTTCTGGGCTACCTAATGGTCAGATCTTATAGTGTTAATGTAACACTACAATTAAAAATAAAAATCCAGGTCATAACATACAACATCATGAAAATCTAGCAATTCAAACTTCCTTCCAGGCGTGTTCATCATATTCTGAGCTACCCAGAAAACTATAGTCATGTCTGGTCAATGCCCTTCGTGGCCTTAAATCTGTCAATATGTTCATGTTACATGTTTTCTGCTCGTCGGGACATGTAGACAAACTATCAGAGAACATGTTACAAGCAATCGTAGGGTCTAACAATTATTAATGAAACCGGGTTAAGGCTCGAGAGAAAATCGAAATAGAAATCATTTCTTCATTTCGGGTTTTCGAAATGAAGAACGATCGAAGTGCATATTTGGGCTTCCACAACTTAATGATAATGCAATATTTTTCTGATCTAAGAATTCCAGGGTTGTAGTAAACATGTAGATAAAGATATATATTACATAAAAACACCATAAAAACAACAGATCAAGCGAGATCTAATCAAATTGAAAGTACCCTCCCAGGCTCGTTCTTGAACATTTCGGGAAACCCAGAAATGTTCTTGAGCAGTTTTGGCTACCAAGTTTGACTACCTCTAGATTTATTTCTGTTAAGTATATATGTGATACAAAGACTTTAAGATGTAATATTCATGTCCTTTTACAACTACAAAACAACAATCTTGGCAAAACAAATTACAAGGAGCAAGATCAGAGGCCATCAAAATGCCTGTCAGACCTTCTGGGAAATTTCTGGGCTTCAAGAACAACCAGTCAATGCCGGTCAACCCTCTTTGACCTTAAATAACTTTTAATCTACAACATATATGAATCTGATTCAAGTTCCAGATTTAAGATCTTACACCATACTACAAGATCCAACACTTAAAACACACAAATCAAAAACCTACAGAGATCTACACGGCCTGACATTCATTGTCCGACATCAAAAAAAATGTTTTTCCAGAATTTTTAAAACATCAAATCCGAGCCTCTAGATGTTATGGATCTAACATCTAGCAACCCAGATCATCATTATAGACTACATACTACATGTTTAACACACAAAAACTAACATCTAACACCTTGATCAAGGTCAGATTTCTTCTAGGGTTCTTACCTCTTTATGAACAAATTCTTGATTCTATGCTTCTGATTTGCTAAGTGTGATTGTTGGGCTTGATTGGGGACTGATCTAATACTATATTTTCGTGGATTTGAGCTTGAGAGAGAATGGCTAAGTGTGGTTGATCAAATGAGCTTTATTTTTTTTTCATTTCTCTCTCTTGAATATGCAAATGACTTGATGCAATGTATTGAATGCTGGCAATGCTAATCATGTGCTGCTGAGTAGCTTGTAGGTAGGTCTAGGGTGGCTGGCCAGATCTTGGATAAGATTTGGCTAGTAATAATGCAACTAATAGGATAAAAGGGCATTTTCGTAATTATTTTAAATTTCAAGGGTATTCTTGTCCAAGGTGCTTGAATCTAAGGTTTAATCACTAGATTTTACATCTTAAAGTTTCCCAAATAATTTCTAGGATTTGGACAATTAAAAATTAAAGTGAAATAAATTTTTAATTTAAAACATACTAATTAAATTAGGGTTTTTAATAGAAAATTAGGGTTTAAATAATTAGGGTTCATTAACATCATTAGGGTTCCCAAATTAACAATTAGGGTTTGCTAATTATCCTTATAATTTACTAAAATAGTAATTAGGGTTTCATATTTTAGCAAATTAGGGTTTTCAAATAATAATTAGGGTTTTCCTAATTACGAAATTATATAATGCACAAGATAAAATTCATATAACACAAGTCTTTACAATAGTCTCGAACTCATAACCGAAGTTTAACAATTAGGATTTAATAACACGATATGAGGGTTATGCCACAATTTACCATATTTGGCTCTACAGTTATCGGTCTATGCATTTCTGATTACATATTTATATAGATCTGAAAATAAAAATATAATTAATATTATATTATTATTCTCATCCATTGATCAATACCCAAATTTAGGGTTTGGATTCCATATCGATTTATTCTTCATATACAACATCAATAATTAAGCTAAAATAATTAACTTAAATATTACGAACAAATTCATATAATAAAATATTTATTATTATACTTCTAATAATCATTTCATATATTATTTAAATAATATAAAATCATGTTTTCATGGAAAATAATTAATAAAAACATTTCGCTTACAAAAATTAATTACTATAGGAATATAATTTGTGGTGATTAAAAATTCTAAAATTATTTATAGGTAATAAATATATTTGCATTTATCATACATTACTTGACACATATTCTCATCATTAAAATAAAAAAAAATATATATATGCAAAATTTTTTATAGAAAATATCGGGTTATTACAATAATAAATAACGGAACCAGGTCATGCGTAAACGCACAGACAGGATATTCCAATAAAATAATAAATAACGGAATTAGGTCATGCGTAAACGCACAGACAGGATATTCCAACAGAATAATAAATAATGGAACCAGGTCATGTGTAAAAGCACAGAAATGATGTTCCAACAGAATAATAAAGAATGGAATAATAGAAGAATTTCACCATATATGCAATACTTCGCATAGACAGGTTATTCCAACATAACAATAAAGAATGGAATAACAGAAGAATTTCACCAAGTATAGGGTAGTCCGCGTATACAGGTTATTCCAACAGAATAATAAAGAATGGAATAGCAGAAGTTCTCATCATGAATACGAAAGAAATAACACCCCTTACCTTAGAAGAAACTAGATATATGAAAAGAGAGGAAGCAGACTTCTCTTCTTCTTTTTCTCTATAATTTTCTCTCTAGAGTTTCAATGAATTCGTAAGAAATAATAAAGGAATGAGCTTCTATTTATAGGAGAATGGAAAGGCACTGTGTAAGGATTTTTCTCACGGGCAAAATAATTCATCAACTTACGGACATCATACGCAACATTCATTTTACAAGAATTCAATAAATTCAACTAATAAAAAATAATAATATATATATATAACCACATGTTGGTTTGAAAAACTACTCCCGTGAAACATTTTCAAGATTCCCCCCCATTTTTTTCTTCCAACGTGAGTCCCATGTGTCCCCCTCCCAGCAACATCTCATAATCACAAGTGGTCCCATTATAAATATACTGAAAAACTTTCTACCGATTATTTTAAAAATGGGCAAATGGGGGTCCATAAAATATGCAAAACGTCATAAAAATCACCTTAATAATTTTAACAACGTTTATCACCTTTATTATAATTCACAATATTAATCGACCAGGTCGTTCCCAGGAAAGAGGGGGCTTTCTAATAACGATTTCTTCCTATTGGTGAGCAATTAGGCAACCAAACCTCTCCTTGACAGAACTTCTAGACATCGTTAATATTGTAAATAATAATATTAATAACTTTGTCGTCTCAATTATTGATTTAATAATATATAAAATATTGACAATAAAAGAATCAAATAACTTGAGATACTATGCAGCAATTACTGTAGAAATAATTGAACAAACCTGAGTTACTTCTCACGTAAGCATCAATAATCAATACCGTGTGCTACTATGAAACCACGCGTATTACTGTACTTTTACTACCGAGTAGTTCAACAGTTAACGGTACAACTTCCGCCGTTATTTTCATAAAAATATTTTTGTCATTTTCTCAATCCGACAATAATTTTGTTGTGGGGTCCACCATTGATTGTACTGTCATACGGATATTCTCCGACAAAAAGAATATTCCCCGACCAATCGCATAGTATACAACAACTTGCATATTTTTCAAAATTTATAAATATTACCCACAACTATAACATTATATCAAATTCATTCTATAATATTCAAAAATGATATTTATTGAAAATTCATTTTTATTTCTAAAAGTTGGGGTCTTACAACCTCCCCTTCTTATGAAATTTCACCCTCAAAATTAGGGTACGTACCTGGTATGTCGAAGAGGTAAGGATACCTTGATTTTATTTCAGATTCTAACTCCCAGGTCATTTCCTCAACATCGTGGTTCCTCCACAAAACTTTGACTTGAGGTATAACCTTGGAGCGTAGAACATATTCCTTCTTATCCAAGATTTTAACAGGAACCTCTTTATACGTCAAATCTTCCACTATTTCGTCCGGTTCTAACTCAATAATGTGGTTTGGGTCTTCCACATATTTATGTAATATGGATATGTGAAAAATGTTATGAACACGAGACATACTTGGCAGTAAAGCGAGTCTATAGGCCACAGTTCCTACTCGATCGAGGATTAAAAATGGGCCAATGAATCGAGGATTGAGCTTTCCTCTCTTTCCAAATCTCGTAACTCCTTTCCATCGAGCAACACGTAACAAGACACGATCTCTAATATTGAATTCCACGTCCTTTCGATGAAGATCAACATAACTCTTTTGTTGATCTTGTGAGGTTTTTATACGTTGTCGAATCGTTTGAATCTTTTCCGTAGTCATACGTACCAACTCCGGTCCCAACAACGTTTCTTCACCCACCTCATCCCAGCATACTAGAGAACGACACTTTCTTCCATACAACGCCTCAAATGGAGCAATGCCAATACTTGCTTGATAACTGTTGTTGTAGAAAAACTCCACCAATGGTAAGAACCTATCCCAACTTCCCTTGAAGTCAAGGACACAGAGTCTTAATAAATCTTCCAGAGTTTGAATAGTCCTCTCTGATTGTCCGTCCGTCTGAGGATGATATGCCGAGCTAAATCGTAAATCTGTGCCCATAGCTTTCTGCAAAAAAAATCCAAAATCGTGAAGTGAATCTTGGGTCTCGATCAGAAACTATGGATACTGGCATACCATGCAGTCTTACAATCTTGTTTATGTACATACGAGCAAGACGTTCAAGTGTATAAGTTTCTCGCATCGGTAAAAAATGAACAGACTTGGTCAATCTATCAATAATGACCCAAATCGCATCTATGCCTTGAGAAACCTTAGGAAGACTGGTAAAGAAATCCATTGTAATGTGCTCCCGCTTCCATTTTGGAATTTCAAGTGGTTGCAATGGACCTTTTGGTACTTGATGCTCTGCCTTGACTCGTTGACATGTTAGACACCTTGAGATAAATAACGCCATCTCTCTCTTCATATTGCTCCACAAAAATGTATGACAAAGATCATGATACATTTTGGTACTCCCAGGATGGATTGCAAACGGTGTGTTGTGCACCTCCATCATGATTTTATACTTTAAATCAGGGTCGTTAGGAACACAAAATCTGGAGTTGACTCGAAGTATTCCTTCTTCATCGATTCTTGCTTCCGCCATAGCACCTTCTTTCACTTTCTTCCTCATACGCATCAGTTCCAGGTCTATAGCTTGATCAACTTTAACTTTATCGATTAAAGTCAGTTCTACTCGTATATTTGCCATCATCACATGGGTCCCTGGAGTCTTTAACTCTATCTCCATCCTTTGCAAGTCACACAAAATGGGCATTTGCGTTGACAATATCGCACTCGTACCCGCATATGATTTCCTACTCAATGCGTCAGCTACCACGTTCGCTTTTCCAGGATGGTATTGGATGGTATGATCATAATCTTTCAATAGTTCAAACCAACGTCGTTGCCGCATGTTGAGTTCCTTTTGGGTGAAGAAATATTTGAGGCTTTTATGATCCGTAATGATCTCCACTTTCTCCCCATACAAGTAATGCCACCAAATTTTAAGTGTGAAGACAACAGATGCCAACTTTATATCATGAGTAGGATAATTCCTCTCATATTCTTTGAGTTTCCGAGAGGCATAGGCTATGACTTTCCCATGTTGCATGAGATAACATCCTAACCCTTTGCTCGATGCATCACTGTAGATGACAAATCCCTCCGAGCCAGATGGTATTGTCAGAACAGGTGCTGAAATGAGTCTCCTCTTGAGTTCTTGAAAACTCTTCTCACATTCCACGCTCCAACTGAATTTTATATCTTTCCGAGTCAACTAAGTTAATGGAGTAGCGATTCGAGAAAACCCTTCCACGAATCTCCGATAATAACTAGCTAATCCGAGAAAGCTACGTACTTTGGTCACTGATTTAGGTTGCTCGACTTTGAATAGCTTCAATCTTTCTGCGGGTCAATGAGATATTCCATGACTTGATACTACGTGCCCAAGGAATGCTACTTCCTCAAGCCAGAACTCATATTTCTTTAACTTGGCATAAAGCTTGTTTTCGAAAAGCTTTTGGAGTATCAACCTCAAGTGTTGCTCATGATCTTCATGGCTTTTGGAGTATATGAGGATGTCATCAATAAAGACGACCACAAAGTGATCCAAATATTCCTTGAATACTCGGTTCATCATATCCATGAAGGCAGCAGGAGCATTAGTCAATCCAAAAGACATGACTAGGAATTCATAATGCCCGTACCAAGTTCTGAAAACCGTCTTTGGAATGTCATCGGTTCTAATCTTCAATTGGTGATATCTGGAATGAAGATCCATCTTTGAAAAGAATTTGGCGCCTTGCAACTGGTCGAACAGGTCATCAATACGTGGCAATGGGTACCTATTTTTGATGGTGACATGATTCAACTCCTGATAATCAATACAAAGTCGCATACTTCCATCTTTCTTCTTCACGAATAAAATAGGGGCACCCCAAGGAGACGTACTAGGACGTATGAAACCAATGTCTAACAATTCCTGTAATTGGGTCTTTAACTCCTGAAGTTCAATAGGAGCCATTCGATATGAGGCTTTGGAAATGGGTTTTTGTCTGGGGTTCCGTGTCGATACAAAATTCAATTTCACGCTCTGGGGGTAGGCCAGGAAGTTCTTCAGGGAATACGTTAGGAAATTTATTAACAATAGAAATATCATTCAAATCTGACGTATTTTTGTTTATATATGTGTCATGAGCTAAGAAAGCTTGACATCCGTTTTTCAATAAACGAATAGCTTTATGGCTTGAGATGACATTGATTGATTTTAATGGTTTTATTGCTTGAATTTGCATAATAGGTTGGTTAGGAATATGAAAGCTAACAACCTTATGAAAATAAATCAATTTTTGCATGATGAGAAGTTAACCAATCAATCCCTAGAATCACATCAAATGCAAGTATTTTCAATGAAATAAGATCGACAGGTAATGTGAGGGTACCGATTTGAACCAAACAAGACTTATAAACAGTGGATGTAATGAAGGTTTCTCCCAACGGAGTTTCCACAGATAAGTCAAAGTCTAATTTCTCCGGAGTCAAATTTAATCGTTGAGCGCAAGTAGGAGAAATAAAAGAATGGGTAGAACCGGTATCAAATAAGGTATAGACTTCGCTAGAGTTTATGATAAGCTTACCTGTGATGACCTTGTTCGGGTTCTTTGCTTTCTGGGAGGTCACAACAAAAGCTCTCCCTTGAACTACTGGTTTTGACTTGTCTGGGACGGTATTTTGTGTCACCGTTCCAACTGGACTTGTCTTCGGTGCACGACAAAATTGGGATAGGTGACCTTCTCTTCCACATATATAACACGCTTTGGATGGCATCACGTAGTTTGGACTGATATGTGTTAGGTTTGTAATATTCATAACGCAATCAAATTGCATAAAAGTGCGGAAGCGTGTAAAAATCAGAGTTTAAAAATTTATTACAAACCATATACCCGGATCACCCTTTATGCATAATTATTAATTAAACGAAAAGATAAAGAATAAAATCATACCCTTGAAGATCGAGCTTCCTCAGGTACAAGTTCACCTCCAAATCCTTTCGCGTTCAATCTTGAATCCACCGGGTTTGGTTCCTTCCTTTGATCAACGTTAGCCACCCAAATGTTTGGCCTCTAGAGGTGATCCACCAAGGAAGAAGAAAATTCAAGAAGATGGGTGTTCTGGCTAACCCTAGTTTTCTATCTCTATAGAAAGGCATACTCCCAACAACTTGGAATTATTACGTACTTTGTTAAAGTCAACAACCCATATCACCCATAATAAGACTCCTCTTATTTATAGATGTGGGCAACCCATCTTAACAATTAAGGAATTGAGTTTTAATTAATTAATTCTTTTTAATTAATTAAGCTCCCTAATCTTATTAGGGATAATTAATTAAACTCCTTTAACTAATTTTCCTTCCTAATCCAATTAGGAATAAATGAGAGTACTTATATTAAATTAATTCCTAAACTCTTTTAGAAATTAAAATAATAATAATTGTAATAATATTAATAAGACTCCTCTTATTAATTTATATTTAATATTTCTAAAATATTAAATAATAAATATTAAGCTATTTAATTTATTCTATCACCATAGATTAAATTAAATATACATAACATATTATTACGATTATGCCATTAACTTCTTAAATAATTATTCTTCCTTTTATGGTGTGACCCTTTAGGTTCTCCATATTAAACCGGTTGTGAATAAATCAATTAGAACAATTCTAATCTTATTTAAATAAATAAATTAAACAATTAATTTATTTAAATAAATAATATTTATTCTACAATAGGGAAAGCCTCCCTAGCGATCAACGACTTTCCAGATAATATAGATTTCAACATTAATCATAAAAGAACCTTTGAGTAAATAGTTACCGTACAATTCAATCCTTCCACCATACAATGTCCCAATTAAATATAAGACATGGAATTACTGTCAAGTCTTATTTTATTTAATTATATGTATTTCGATCCTTAAATGCACAACTCCTAATAATGCAAATTAGAAACTCCTTTCTAATTTCATTCTGCCTTGGCCAAGGACTAATGGGTTGTCATTTATCGAATCACATAGGACATTTCTCTTCTTTTATTAGAAGTGGTAGATTCTTTATTGATCATACATTATCTCCATGTACAACTTATTATACCCAAGCATACCCTTTGATATACCCTAAGGGTCTTAAGGAATAAGTCAAAGTATAACTCATCATACACAAGATACTATGATGATCTCAAGTCCAAGGATCACTCAGACTACTATCACTACTGAGAATTCCTATTGACAGCAAATAAAACTCCATTAGGTATTCCTTAGCGAGCCGCGTTCAAAGTGAACTTATTCTCTAATAAGCACCTACATACTTGCTTTAGTGTCTCCACACAAATGATCATGAGATCAATCATCCTCATCCAATGAGCAAGCAACGTATGTACCCAATCTATCCGGATTCACTAATCCCCAATTTAGTAATCCAATGATTGGGAACTATTTTAGTTTTAAGCTTTCTAAGAATTTAGATCTCATTAGAATGATCATCATCATTATTCTAAAAGCATTGCTTAAAAAACTATGGGTTTATCACATATTATAAAACAAACATCATGTAGATAATTAAAAGCCTTTAATAAATTAATACTTTTATTAATAAATGAATAAGATTGTTACAAAGTATATGCTTTATCATCAAACATGATTGGCTTGTGTGCATACTACTTTCAATCTCCCACTTGCACTAAAGCCAATCGTCATGGTATCTTATACTCTTCTTCTCTAAAGTGGCGATTATCCTGGCATTGGATAAGCTTTAGTTAATGGATACGTAATGTTGTTCTTGTGAGTCCACTATCTCTATAGTGATTTCCCATCTTTCAATGATTCTAATAATCAAATGAAAGTGCCATAACACATGTTTAGATCCAAGACGAGACTTAGGAACTATTCCTAGTTACGTAATGAACTTTAATCCAAACAATCAACTTGCGACTTCATTTATAGCTATATACTTTGTCTTTATCACTAAACCAAAGAACTCTTTCTTTGTTTGGAACCTTTCAATTCATTGCTTCACCTTTGTTCAAGTTAACCCTTTACCTTAAAGTGGACTTTTCTATCGTCTTTAGTGCATGTTCGAAAAACTTGAGAGTCATTAAGCCCTCTAGTTTTAATTCGGACCCACCATGAATATGGTCACATCCTTAGTGTCGGTTAAGCACTTTAAGATGTTTTCAGCGACTCATAGTGAACTTCTCCATAATATGGTCGATCAACATCGGTCTCGTATATTTCATTGCATACATGATTGTCACTCATGCGACCTCTCTTTTCGAGAGTCTGTGGGGACTATTAAAGAGATACACTCCATAACTCATCGACATGAGACATCTCTTGGAGTTTGCCATGCTAAGCGACTTTAGCATCAAATGAATATACGTTCCTTGGGTTAAGTCGAGCATCCTCTTAAATCTATCTATATAGATTTATATCCCCAATTAAGATACTCTTCAAAATCATTCATGGAGGAATGTTTAGACAACTTTATCTTTCTTGATTGTAGCATTGGTATGTCATTCCTTATCCGTAGTATATCAACATATAATATTAGGAATGTCACTTGCCAGCTCCCATTGACCCTTTTGTACACACTAGAACTCTTACCTCATCAGATGTAACTGGATCATCATCTTCTATGATCGTACCTCATCATCATCATCCATGATGAATCCATACCTCCTAGGTATCTTTAGTACTATTCCGATTTACGATTGGTTTGTGGTACAATAGGTCCATCTACTGAGTTCCTCTTATTTGACTTATAGTGTTTTGTGGTTCTTGAACTCTTCAAGATCTATTATCCTCCCACTAGCCCCTTTTAATGATAAACACCTTTATCTTAGAAGCGTGGTGTTTCATAATAAACACCTTTTGCTATGTAGGATTATAGAACATATGCCCTAAACTTACTTTAGGATGTCCCACAAATTGTACTTGTCAAATCTTGTCCCAAGCTTATCCTTTGAAACCTTTTCACATAAGTTGGACAACCCCTTATCTTAACATACTTAAGATTAGGAATCCTCCACATCCATAACTTTTATGGAGTCTGGGGGTAGGATTTTGAGGTTACCATTTTTCGTGAGATATGCGACCATTTCTAGGACATTATCCTGAAGGATCTTTGGAATGTCGGTAAAATCATTATGGACCGCACCATGTCCAACAAGGTACGATTTTTCCTTTCAGATACATCAATCAATTATTACGTATCATGAGGTGTCCATTATGAGAAAAACCATTTGAGATGATCTAAAAACTTATTGCACAAGTATTTATTCCTTGATCTAATCAAAGAATCTTAATACTTTGCCAATTTGTTTCACTTCTGAATTCTTTGAACCTTTCAAATAATTCACACTTGTATTTCAACAAATATATACATTCAACTCTTTGAATGATCATCTCTTTTCATTATACTAATTTGTTCAATATGCAAAATTATTTTCATGTAAGTCAAGTATACAAAATTTATTAAGTAATATTCCAATTCTATACAAAACATTATTATTATAAATAGAACAACAATTGTTCTTAATTATAATACCAAAGATTTCATTGTCCAACAATAAAATAGAAATAATATTTTTAAGAAGAATCGGAATACAATAACAACTTATTAACTTAATAGATTTTCGTAGGTATTGCTAAACTATAAGTTTCTATAGTTAATGCGGCAACCTTTGCTTCATTTTCCACACATAGAATTACTTATATTTGTTTAGCTTTCTACTTTTGTTTGGTCCCTTCATAAATCTATATTTATGATAACCAAAGTTGGTATCTAATACCCAAGTAGAACATTGACTTAAAGAAAAAATTATTTTTAAATCATGAACAAATTTGTATTTGTAACTGAAACTTCACTAAGCTTCTTTGGTTAGCCTCTACAAGATGCTTCTTGCAGTTTCTTTCCAGTGTCCAGGCTTATTGCAGTGGAAGCAAACTCCTTTGCTATCCGTATCAGTTTTGTTCTTATTATCCTTTATTTTTGCCTTTCTATATACCTTCTTTGAATCATTCTTCTTTTAGGAAGATCCTTTGGCCCCTACCGAAGAAGACATGGTCTTTCTTTGTTGGAAAGTGACTCTCAACATTTTTCACTATGTTAAGCAAATCGGTGAGGGCGATATCTAGCTTGTTCATATGAAAATTCACAACAATTAATGAAAGGAGTTAGGGAGTGGGTGCAAGATCAAATCTTGGCTCAACTCTCCAACCATGACAAACCCAGTTGTCCTAATTGATCAATCAAATTGACTATGTTAAGAACTTTTATGCGTTTATAGTGCCATTGGGCATTCTAGATCGGAAGAGCTCCTTAGATATCGATATCTATCAATCCTACTTTCCTCACCATCAACTACTTGATGTGCGGGAATATAGTAAAGCATCCATAGTTTCATGCCGACTGAAGCTCGTTACTCATGGATGCGAGCATGATGCATTGAGCCAATATGTGCATCATCTTGCCACTTTCTAAAAGTAGCAATCTCTTCCTCAGAGGCATTATGCGCAACCATTGCGAGGATAGGCGTATTAAGGACATAAGATTGTTTTTTTCAAACTATGAGAACTATTCTCAAATTCCTTAATCAATCCGTTTAATTGATCCCGATTAATTTAGCATCTAATATGCTACTGTGATGATAGTAATTAAGACATTGTAAAATTTCGTAAATGAATTTGTAATTAACAACATTTTAACATACATTCTTTTATTAATTACCAAAATAAATTAGGTCTTGTTTTAAATTGGTATCTCCACTATTTTCTTCAAACTATATTACCCTCACTTATATAGTTGGCAAAAATCTAATTAAAGATTTGCTAGTGAGAATAAGGATCCCATTTCAAATGTATATAGCCTTGTGGTGACACAACAAACTATATATAAATAAATAGGTTGACAACTTTTGTCAATTACATCAACTATGCAACTCCTTGTATTTTGCCTCTTAGATTATTTTGATCAAGTGGTGGCACATCCGAATCAAAATTATCCAAGTTAAGTCCGACCTAGCACTCCATATATTCAAAAAAGAAAAATATCATCCTTGTGGTGACACAACAAAACAATATTGTTCAATTTTCTTTATAAGCATCAAATGTGATAAATTAACATCTTAAATACTTAACACTTGCCTTGTGGTGACACAACAAACTCATATTAAATATTTAATACTCTATTAATTTTATCATGCTAGAAAGGCGACGTTCGATATTCCAAATATCTTTGAACGCTTAGGACTTAATATAAAATTGAGGGGTTTGTTATTAATTTGTCTCATCTTGTTTAAGCGTAGCATGCACATATATATATAAAACGCGCGTCATATTAATGAACACACTGAAGCATGTTTGCATAATATATAATATATATAGTATAAGCATGCACATATAGAATACTATATTCTACCGGATTGATTATGGACTTTTATTCTAGTTTGGTTCACTAGAGCCACCAAGTGAACCAAAAGGTCAAACCCTAGGGGTGCAAGAAATAATATTTAAATATAACTATTACATTTAAACCGGGCTCCATTACAAACGGGTCTTCAAGCGCTTCTTGTCCTTGATCTCTAATTTTCAAAATTAATTCTAACTATTCCTATTACAAAACTATTTAAAATAAATAGAAACCTTGATCGTGATCGAGGGAAGTACATAGGAGGAGATAGAATTTACATTAAGAAAAAATTAGAGAAGGCGAATCTGTGAGACCCCATTTAATAAAACCCATACATTCATGCATCCAACTAAAATAAAATCCAATCGCATTGGTCGATAGTCCATAATCAATCCCATTTATTATCATACACATCACCATATGCATCAATAAATAACATTCATCTCATGAATAATAAACATTTAATATATATATTGATATCATTTAATGGGCAAATTTATTTATTATAAAATCTATTTTGAATCAAAATAAACTCCTTTATTTTAATCCAAATTTAAATCAAAATAAAACTATTTTATTTTAATTTATCTAATTTTGAATAAAATAAACTATTTTATTTTAATCAAAATCTTTAATCAAAATAAACTCCTTTATTTTAATTAATTATGGAATCCAATTCCATGTAATAATAATAAAAAATCTCTAATTAAAATAAACTCTTTTATTTTAATTAATTATGGAATCAATTCCATGTAAAAAAAAATATTAAAGGAAACACGGATTATATTTCCTATTCACAAATAAACTCTTTTATTTTGAATAATATGAAATCTATTTCATATCTAAATAAACTCCTTTATTTAAGGAAATATGGATTTACTTTTCCTATTCATAAATAAACTCCTTTATTTTAGGAAAATGAAATCCAATTTCAACTTCAATTAGTTATCATGGAATCCAATTCCAACTCTAATTAGTTAGCATGAAATTTAATTTTAAAATTAAAATAAACTTTATATTTTAATATAAAAATAAACTTTTTATTTTAATATTAAAATAAAATTTTATTTTAATAATAAAATTATTAAGAATATTATATATATATAATAATAAAACAAAACCATTATTTTATTATATATATATATAATAAAACCGTATATATATATATATATATATATATTTATATATATCCGAACATGGCAGATTATGGCGGATCACGGAATTCATGGCAGATCATCATTTTTTTTTTTTTTTTTTTTTTTTATTAAGCTTATTAAGCTCGAGATATACAAAGAGAATCGTTGTCATAAAAAAATAATTAAAGCAGTGCACTCTCACGGAAATTAAAAAGTGTCATGCAATTACATTTGATTTCTTGAAATCCAAATGCTGACCGTGAATCAAAAAGAAAAATACCGCCTTTTCTTTTTATTATTTAACGCTACTTAGGTAATCATATATATATATATAACCAGATTTTTTTTATTTTTTTTTTATTATTAGCATGACCTTGAACCACGTGAGTCACATGCTTCAAAATAAAAAAATGCTCCTGTTAATCCGTGTATCACACATGGCCGTGCGGAAAAAAAAAAATGTTTAAGTTTTTTTTTTTTTAAAATTTTATCTAATAAAAATTATGCCCAATTAAATTGTTCTAAACACATATCAATATACATATCAAATTAAAACAATTAATAATTAGCATAAAGGTTTGGCTCGATGCCGGCGTTAGGTTTGTAATATTCATACTTGCAATCAAATTGCATAAAAGTGCGAGCGTGTAAAAATCGAGTTTAAAATTTATTACAAACATATATACCCGGATCACCCTTTATGCATAATTATTAATTAAACGAAAAAGATAAAGAATAAAATCATACCCTTGAAGATCGAGCTTCCTCAGGTACAAGTTCACCTCCAAATCCTTTCGCGTTCAATCTTGAATCCACCGTGTTTGGTTCCTTCCTTTGATCAACGTTAGCCACCCAAATGTTTGGCCTCTAGAGGTGATCCACCAAGGAAGAAGAAAATTTAAGAAGATGGGTGTTCTGGCTAACCCTAGTTTTCTATCTCTATAGAAAGGCATACTCCCAACAACTTGGAATTATTACGTACTTTGTTAAAGTCAACAACCCATATCACCCATAATAAGACTCCTCTTATTTATAGATGTGGGCAACCCATCTTAACAATTAAGGAATTGGGTTTTAATTAATTAATTCTTTTTAATTAATTAAGCTCCCTAATCTTATTAGGGATAATTAATTAAACTCCTTTAAATAATTTTCCTTCCTAATCCAATTAGGAATAAATGAGAGTACTTATATTAAATTAATTCCTAAACTCTTTTAGAAATTAAAATAATAATAATTGTAATAATATTAATAAGACTCCTCTTATTAATTTATATTTAATATTTCTAAAATATTAAATAATAAATATTAAGCTATTTAATTTATTCTATCACCATAGATTAAATTAAATATACATACTTTATATTATTACGATTATGCCATTAACTTCTTAAATAATTATTCTTCCTTTTATGGTGTGACCCTTTAGGTTCTCCATATTAAAAGGTTGTGAATAAATCAATTAGAACAATTCTAATCTTATTTAAATAAATAAATTAAACAATTAATTTATTTAAATAAATAATATTTATTCTACAATAGGGATAAGCCTCCCTAGCGATCAACGACTTTCCGGATAATATAGATTTCAACATTAATCATAAAAGAACCTTTGAGTAAATAGTTACCGTGATAATTCAATCCTTCCACCATACAATGTCCCAATTAAATATAAGACATGGAATTCTTTATCAAGTCTTATTTTATTTAATTATATGTATTTCGATCCTTAAATGCACAACTCCTAATAATGCAAATTAGAAACTCCTTTCTAATTTCATTTCTCGCCGCCAAGGACTAATGGGTTGTCATTTATCGAATCACATAGGACATTTCTCTTCTTTTATTAGAAGTGGTAGATTCTTTATTGATCATACATTATCTCCATATACAACTTATTATACCCAAGCATACCCTTTGATATACCCTAAGGGTCTTAAGGAATAAGTCAAAGTATAACTCATCATACACAAGATACTATGATGATCTCAAGTCCAAGGATCACTTGTCTACTACTATCACTACTGAGAATTCCTATTGACAGCAAATAAAACTCCATTAGGTATTCCTTAGCGAGCCAACGTTCAAATGAACTTATTCTCTAATAAGCACCTACATACTTGCTTTAGTGTCTCCACACAAATGATCATGAGATCAATCATCCTCATCCAATGAGCAAGACAACGTATGTACCAATCTATCCGGATTCACTAATCCCCAATTTAGTAATCCAATGATTGGGAACTATTTTAGTTTTAAGCTTTCTAAGAATTTAGATCTCATTAGAATGATCATCATCATTATTCTAAAAGCATTGCTTAAAACTATGGGTTTATCACATATTATAAAACAGCATCATGTAGATAATTAAAAGCCTTTAATAAATTAATACTTTTATTAATAAATGAATAAGATTGTTACAAAGTATATGCTTTATCATCAAACATGATTGGCTTGTGTGCATACTACTTTCAATATGTCCCTCCCCTCCGTATTTGAAGCATATGATAGGTGGTCGTTCTCCTTCCTTAACCACGGGTGGTGATACTGACGTCTTTCCATCATTGTTGAATCTCCTCTTCTTGAAATGTTCATTCTTATTGTCTTGGCCATGATTACCACCGAAGTGGTTACCATTTCTGGCATGTTGATTCCCTCCACGTTTGTTGTCACTGCTTCGATGACTGCTACCACTAGTATTACCATTTTGCCGGCTGCTTTCTTTTGGTTGAGTTGACTCGTTATCGCACTCCAATAACTAAGCCTTATTTACATCATCTGAATACAAACACAGTTTATGAGAAATTAGATATTGACGTATCTCAGGTTTCAAACCTCTTAGAAACATCTGCGTCATTCTTTCCTCATTATCAACCAAGTGAGACGCAAACCGAGATAACTCGACAAACTTAGCTTCGTACTGCGACACGGTCATATTATTCTGCTCCAACTTGATGAACTCTACCTCTTTCATGTGACGAATACTTTTGGGAAAGTACTTGTCGTTGAATAGTTCTTGGAACTTCTCTCAAGACATCTTCAGTGCGGCAGGTTGAGTACGCTTTACCGATTCCTACCAGTAATCTGCCTCTCTTCGCAACATAAAGGTGGCAAAGGGAACCTTTTGCTCCTCGGAGCATCCCAAGACATCAAATATCTTGGTGATCTACTTTATCCACGTCTCCGCCTTAAGTGCTTTTAGCTCTCCTATAAACTCCGGTGGTCCCAGCTCCTTGAACTGTTTAGCGGTGACCGTCCAAGAGTGTGATGACCCAAGAATTTAGAAAAATTATTTAAATCTTAAATTATTGAATAAAGGTTAAATAATAAACCTAGACAGAAAATAAGTGTATAGATTTGATATTTCTGAAAAGAAATTTTTAGATTTAAAAATCTTTGTGGTGAATTATTCAAGATTAAGGATATACGTGAATATGTTCTGTGTATATGGTTGTATATGTGTACAGTATGTGGTTAAGGGTCAAGGGTTGAACAAATAAACTATATCAGTGGCAAACTCTAATATTATATTAAGAACGTCAACGTTCAGTTAGAAAACCCTAACGACTGATAAGAAACCCTAGAAACCGGTTCTAGAAACCCTAATTTCAGTTCCAAGAATTTGAAACCCTATTTCGGATATTAAAATCCTAATTTAGAAATTTAAATGGTATGTATAAGGTTTATGTATTTTTATTACAAACCTAATTAGGGATAACAATAATGATTAATTAGATTTTCTAAATAATTCAGAAACCCTAATTCATGGGTTATAACCCCTAATGAATGATTATGAAACCTAATTGTTAATTAGTAATTTTAATTAGGAAATATTAATACTAATTAGCAAGCTTGTATAATGATTAGTAATGTTAATATAATTAGAAAATCCTAATTATAATTTTGAAATATTAATTTTCTATTTTGAAAATCAAAATTTTGAAATCCTAGAAATTTAATTTTAAATATGTTAGGGTTAAACCCTAAACCCTAAGGGTTAAACCCTAAACCCTAAAGGTTTAGACAATTTACTAATATGCCATTAAAGACAAAAAAATCAAAATGTCTAATATACCCTTTGTGCATTATTGGAGGGAAGTGAGCAAATCTAGCCATGATCTTGTAGGAGGTGGCTAACCCTAGCCCTAGCCTTAGCTTTATATCAATTACCAGCCATCTTGCCCCTTGGATCAGTCCAATATAGTGTAACATATCAATTATTATAGATTTTAGAGAGAGAAAGAGCCCACTTTATTTTTTTCTTCTCCAAAGCTTTTCTCCTTCTGAAATCCGAAAATATAGAGTGATAAACTGAGATAGGATAAGCTAATGTCAGTCTTTAGCTTTCCATTATCAGTTCATCAAGATCAGAACCATGATCAAAGCCAAAAAGGTATGAAAACCCTAAATCTAGAAAATCTTGGTAATTGTTGTTAGATGTTGAAAGCTATTGGTTAAAGATGTATATTAGGGTGTTAATAAGTGATCTTGGTTATTAGATCAAGGATCTATAACAGCTAGATGCACGAAGTTAATGTTTTGAAAAATCTGGAAATCTTGGAAAAAAATGGTCTGATAGTCATATGTCAGAGGCCTTAGATCTGTGTGTGTTTGATGTTTGGTGTATGTTATGTTATAGATCTGTTCTTTGATGTTAGGGCTTTGATCTGAGACTTGAATCAAGCTCAGGGCATACTCGGATTGCAAGATAGGATTGCAAGTCCGTTGACCAAGCACAAAATTTGAATCTGGGCAACCTAGAATTTTTCCAGGTGCTCTGACAAGATTTTTAAAGCCCTTAATCTTGCTGTATGTATATGATTTGGTTATTTTGTTGTTTGATCCTTGTAGCATAATATGAGAGGTAGAGATCAGTGTCCTTAGAACACCCAGATCATTAGTATATTGCGAAATATGAAGCGATCAAGGCTGCGTGCGTTGACGGTTATGGGAATGGGTTTCAGGCGACCCGAAACCCAGATCTTGTCTGACAGCGTCTTTGCAAGCCACAGATCTTGCTTGTGTTTATGCTATAGACCATGTTGTTGATTTCAAGTTGTTGTCTGACATATAGGCTATACAATCATGCTTTTAGATTACTCATACCATTACCAGGATGACATTTAACCGTGGTCAAACAGCCGTTGACCAACTTAATGGATGAAGATTTCTAGGAAACCTAGATCTTCAAGAACTGTTTCCTGAGCAACACTTTGACCGGCCTAAATCTCCCTTTTATGTTGTTTTTAGACTTATATGATGGTATAGAATTGTTCAATGACATCGCCACTACAAATATGAACCTTAATAACACGCAAAACAGAACTGGATTCCATGTTACACGGATCGAAAGTAGTACCCGTATGAAGGCATTCTTCATTTTCGGAAAACCCGAAATGAAGAACAACTCTCGATATGAGAATTGACATGACCTATATCTCTCCGTTATGATGTTGGATTTCCATAACAATTGTTGATGTTTGTAGAGTTACATCAATACTACAATATTGATGCTTTAAGCGGCTGAAAACCTTAGGATCGTGGACGATTTATGGTCAAACCAAGCACCACAATAATCGACAAGCGTTTACGGGTTGATGAAGAACGAGCTCAAGAACACCTATAGCGGCAGATTACGCCAGCTATAGAATACTTAGTGACATTTAATTTGGAAAATAATTATTTTTATTAAATAAATCGAATCAAATGATTTTTAATTATTAAAATACATAATAAATTATGAAAAATTATTTTAAAGCTTAAAAAATAGTTTTTAATTATTTTGAGTATATTTCAAAAATATTTAATATTTTTGGTATACAAAAAGGTATTTATTTATTTAATTATAATATTAAATAAATTATTTAAAAATGATTTTTATGCTTGAAAAATCATGAAAAATAATATTATGGTATAATAAAATATTTTAAGTTATTTTAGTAACTTTTAATATTTTGTGATGAATTTCATTAATTAATCAATATTAATGATAGTTAACTTATTTAATAAATATATTAAATAAATTATGGAAAAATAGGATTAATGTTTTATAAATCATATAAAAATGATTTAAGGGTTAGAAAAATATTTTAATTTATAAAATATAACTTTTGATATTTTTTCATGAAAATATTAATATTTTAATATCAAAAGAAATTATCGGATAATGTATTTAATTGTTTAAAAATCATATAAAGGTGATTTTAATGTATTAAAATACTTTGTAATATTATAAATATATTATAATATTATGTTATGATTTTATTAATATTTTATATTAAATAAATATTAATGATAAAGGAATAAGGTGGTATTTATATTATATAAATACGATATTAATGATTGAATTTTTTTGATAAATGATATTAATTATCTAAAAATTATTATAAGCCTATGAAAAATATTTTGACTGATAATAAATTATCTAAGATAATTGTTAAGTGTTTAGGCAGAGTTTAATTGAACTTAAACTCAAATATTGTCCGACTAGACCGTCGGGGTGTTAGAATTGTGTCGGTTTCAACTCGGACTGCAATAGTTTGACTTGATGCTATGTCTTATGTGTATAGTAGACTTATAGGATTATATGTTATGTGTTTAGGTTATTCTATGTATATATATAATAGTATTATACTGTGATGATATTATTCTAATATTGGAGATCTATATTATTAATATTAGGTCTCAGATGAAGCTTATTATATTGCGTTACGGTAATCAACGGTTTAGGCAAGTTTCTTTTTACTTAACTCTACTAAGAGTGGTTTCATTCGGTTATGCTTATGGTTAATCATTTCTGATTGCCATGTTGAATTGTACTCTGTACATATTACATGTATAAGTCAGGTATGAAAGGTTGATCACCTTCATTACCAGTTGGTCCAGATATATTATTGTTCTGTTCAATACTTGTTCAATTCAAAATTTTGTTCATGCTAATTCACAAATACATTGTGAAGGATAGCCAGTTTATTATTCAGACTCTTTCAATCATGATATATCTTTAAATTATTTTAAAACTTGCTGGGCAACTTTCATGTTCACCCTTGTTATATCATGATAAACATTGCAAATAAGGCGAATGCATTCGGATACAGGAAAAGGATAATGCCAAGTTCTGCTTGGGATAGAATGTGCAGCTAATTTGTAAAAGTAGTTTTTATTAGTATTGTTATGTGTTAGATAGTTTATGAATTGTGTATAAGTTAAGGTTACTCGATTTTGGGGGAAAAGTATGTAAGTTTAATGTATAAACAATTTATGTTTATATCTTCAAAAGTAATAGTAGAAATAGCATACCCGGATCCGTGGTGATTTGGGACCCGGATTTGGGGACTACTATTGTTGGTATCAAAGTCATTGGTTATGAACCTTAGGTAGGAATACCTGAGACTAATAACCGCAGTGATTAGGATAAGTACTAACTCAAATAGAGTTAGTGTGTCGGAAAGATTCAAAGACGAATCTCGGCGGGGTATAATTTACAGAGTTCCCTAACTCTGATAATAAAGTTGAATAGTATTGATGAATAGATAGAGTTTAAAAGACTAAAATGCGATGATAGAAGATCGAAAAGCAAAATGATCACGAGAATAGAAATGAATCATAATATATATACGATGAGATCACCCGTGATCGATATGGATGAGAGAATGATTGACAAGCTTACGACAAGATTATTGTTGTGTCTACATGAATTATGAGAATCGGTAAAGGATTATGAATACGAGTTGAATGAAATTCGTATTGAGAAGGCAGTTAAGATTAATTAAGTGGGGATTTCAATTGAGGACTCATGTCAGCAGCTGAGTTGTATGATTCTTTGTATGGGAGTTGAATTGTACTTGGTGTGAAAAGCACTTAGTTTCGCATGCGATAATCATTGAAATATACGTGTCATATTTATTTGCTATATGCATGTTGAGAAGGTGATTCTTTTCTCATGTGTATAACAGATAAATAGGTGATAGGTAGAGAATATCAGGTTAAGTACGAGTTCTTAAGGCTCATACTTATGGTACGATCGTGACTCAAAATTATATGAAATGTTTATGAACCCCTCAGCGAATGGACGCCAAAGGTCTGTCTAGCACAAGTTCTTAAACACATATGATTGTGGCAAGTTTCCGAACTCATAAGTGTGGTAAGTTTATTGAGCTGGGTATAGTTTTGTGTGAATGGAGTATTAAGGATAATAGGAATAGATAGACTGTTTTAGCAAATGATTATTAGTGGAGACATAGGTTTTCCAAAATTCCTAGCTATGCTAGACTTCGAACTTTTTGGACATCAAGCTAAATACGCACTATGTGCTTTTAAAAAAAATGTGTGTAGACTCGTAATCATTTTTGGAGCGGTTTAAAAAGTATAGATATATGCTAATTGTTTGACTAGGCGAAGATGATTTGAAATATCAAAATATATTTTTATTTATCACTTATGTACCATCTAACCTGGTGCAGAGATGATAAAAAGTTGATGGAGTTGTAAATGCAGGAATACTTAGTGTTGAATTGATCTAAAATCGTTGTTCCACTATTGTATGATGTGTTATGACAAAGTCATACGATGACGGCATCCTTAAACGGACTATTAATACAGTACGGCATCATGACGTTATTCTCAAAAATATTTTCAAAAATTTTAATTTGCCAACGGGGTTTGGCTACACCTAAATAATTCAATTGAATTGAATTATTGATATGAGTCTGTGCTATTCGATTCAGCTAGACTAATGTTTATGAAAACTCTAAGTGGTCATTGAAAGAAATTCCAGAACCAAATTATTTTGGTGTGGAATCTAATAAGACTGAGGAAAAATTTTGTGCCTTTGGCAAAGACGAGAAACAGAGTTGACCAGAAGTACTTGATAAGTATAGGGCATATCGGGTTAATTACCCACTATGTCCGTAAGTTATGACGGTTTGCGGATGAATTTCCATATAACCTTTACGAAAATTACAAAGAATAGTCTAGAAAACCCTCAGCAATACTTGAAATTTTTACTCTGGTGAGGAATGTATTGGGTAGCATGTGATGCTGTGTATGAATGATGTATGGTGTAAGGTAAATTTTGGGGACGAAATTTTTAGAAGAAGGGGTGAATGTGATGACCCAAGAATTTAGAAAAATTATTTAAATCTTAAATTATTGAATAAAGGTTAAATAATAAACCTAGACAGAAAATAAGTGTATAGATTTGACATTTCTGAAAAGAAATTTTTAGATTTAAGAATCTTTGTGGTGAATTATTCAAGATTAAGGATATACGTGATTATGTTCTGTGTATATGGTTGTATATATGTGTACAATTATGTGGTATTAAGGGTCAAAGGTTGAACAAATAAACTATATCAGTGGCAAACTCTAATATTATATTAAGAACGTCAACGTTCAGTTAGAAAACCCTAACGACTGATAAGAAACCCTAGAAACCGGTTCTAAAAACCCTAATTTCAGTTCCAAGAATTTGAAACCCTATTTCGGATATTAAAATCCTAATTTAGAAATTTAAATGCTATGTATAAGGTTTATGTATTTTTATTACAAACCTAATTAGGGATAACAATAATGATTAATTAGATTTTCTAAATAATTCAGAAACCCTAATTTCTGGGTTATAAACCCTAATGAATGATTATGAAACCTAATTGTTAATTAGTAATTTTAATTAGGAAATATTAATCCTAATTAGCAAGCTTGTATAAGGATTAGTAAATGTTAATATAATTAGAAAATCCTAATTATAATTTTGAAATATTAATTTTCTATTTTGAAAATCAAAATTTTGAAATCCTAGAAATTTAATTTCAAATATGTTAGGGTTAAACCCTAAACCCTAAAGGTTTGGACAATTTACTAATATGCCATTAAAGACAAAAAAATTAAAATGTCTAATCTACCCTTTGTGCATTATTGGAGGGAAGTGAGCATATCTAGCCATGATCTTGTAGGGGGTGGCTAACCCTAGCCCTAGCCTTAGGTTTATATCAATTACCAGCCATCTTGCCCCTTGGATCAGTCCAATATAGTGTAACATATCAATTATTATAGATTTTAGAGAGAGAAAGAGCCCACTTTATTTTTTTTCTTCTCCAAAGCTTTTCTCCTTCTGAAATCCGAAAATATAGAGTGCTAAAGTGAGATAGGATAAGCTAATGTCAGTCTTTAGCTTTTTATTATCAGTTCATCAAGATCAGAACCATGATCAAAGCCAAAAAGGTATGAAAACCCTAAATCTAGAAAATCTTGGTAATTGTTGTTAGATGTTGAAAGCTGTTGGTTAAAGATGTATATTAGGGTGTTAATAAGTGATCTTGGTTGTTAGATCAAGGATCTATAACAGCTAGATGCACGAAGTTAATGTTTTGAAAAATCTGGAAATCTGGGAAAAAAATGGCCTGATAGTCATATGTCAGAGGCCTTAGATCTGTGTGTGTTTGATGTTTGGTGTATGTTATGTTATAGATCTGTTCTTTGATGTTAGGGCTTTGATCTGAGACTTGAATCAAGCTCAGGGCATACTCGGATTGCAAGATAGGATCGGTCAAAGTCTGTAGACCAAGCACAAAATTTGAATCTGGGCAACCGAGAATTTTTCTAGGTGCTCTGACAAGATTTTTAAAGCCCTTAATCTTGCTGTATGTTTATGTTTTGGTTATTTTGTTGTTTGATCCTTGTAGTATAATATTAGAGGTACAGATCAGTGTCCTTAGATCACCCAGATCATTAGTATATTGAGAAATATGAGTAGTCAAACTGCGTTGACCGGTCATGGGAATGGGTTTCTGGGCAACCCAGAAACCCAGATCTTGTCTGACAGCGTCTTTGCAAGCCACAGATCTTGCTTGTGTTTATGTTGTAGACCATGTTGTTGATTTCAAGTTGTTGTCTGACATGTAGGCTATACAATCATGCTTTTAGATTACTCATACCATTACCAGGATGACATTTAACCGTGGTCAAACAGCCGTTGACCAACTTAACGGATGAAGATTTCTGGGAAACCCAGATCTTCAAGAACATTTCTGAGCGACACTTTGACCTACTAAATCTCCCTTTTATGTTGTTTTTAGACTTATATGATGGTATAGAATTGTTCAATGACATCGCCACTACAAATATGAACCTTAATATCATGCAAAACAGAACTGGATTCCACGTTACACGGATCGAAAGTAGTACCCATGAACTGTTCTTCATTTCTGGAAAACCCAGAAATGAAGAACAACTCTGACATGAGAATTGCTAGCCTATATCTCTCCGTTATGATGTTGGATTTCCATAACAATTGTTGATGTTTGAATAGTTACATCAATACTACAATATTAATGCTTTAAACGGCCCAGAAAACCTTAGGATCATGGGATAATTTATGGTCAAACCAAGCACCCTGTAGTCTGACAGGCGTTTTTGGGTTGATGAAGAACAGGCTCAAGAACACCTATAGCGACGGGTCTATCGCTATAGGGCCCTTTAGTGACATTTAATTTCGAAAAATAATTATTTTTATTAAATAAATCGAATTAAATGATTTTTAATTATTAAAAATACATAATAAATTATGAAAAATTATTTTAAAGCCTGAAAAATAGTTTTTTAATTATTTTGAGTATATTTCAAAAATATTTAATATTTTTGGTATACAAAAGGTATTTATTTATTTAATTATAATATTAAATAAATTATTTAAAAATGATTTTTATGCTTGAAAAATCATGAAAAATAATATTATGGTATAATAAAATATTTTAAGTTATTTTTAGTAATTTTTAATATTTTGTGATGAATTTCATTAATTAATCAATATTAATGATAGTTAACTTATTTAATAAATATATTAAATAAATTATGGAAAAATAGGATTAATATTTTATAAATCATATAAAAATGATTTAAGGGTTAGAAAAATATTTTAAGTTATAAAATATAACTTTTGATATTTTTTTATGAAAATATTAATATTTTAATATCAAAAGCAATTATCGGATAATGTATTTAATTGTTTAAAAATCATATAAAGGTGATTTTAATGTATTAAAAATACTTTGTAATATTATAAATATATTATAATATTATGTTATGATTTTTATTAATATTTATATTAAATAAATATTAATGATAAAGGAATAAGGTGGTATTTATATTATATAAATACGATATTAATGATTGAAAATTTTTGATAAATGATATTAATTATCTAAAAATTATTATGAGCCTATGAAAAATATTTTGACTGATAATAAATTATCTAAGATAATTGTTAAGTGTTTAGGTAGAGTTTAAATGAACTTAAACTCAAATATTGTCCGATTAGACCGTCGGGATGTTAGAATTGTGTCGGTTTCAACTCAGACTGCAATAGTTTGACTTGATGCTATGTCTTATGTGTATAATAGACTTATAGGATTATATGTTATGTGTTTAGGTTATTCTATGTATATATATAACAGTATTATATTGTGATGATATTATTCTAATATTGGAGATCTATATTATTAATATTAGGTCTCAGATGAAGCTTATTATATTGCGTTACGGTAATCAACGGTTCAGGCAAGTTTCTTTTTACTTAACTCTACTAAGAGTGGTTTCATTCGGTTATGCTTATGGTTAATCATTTCTGATTGCCATGTTGAATTGTACTTTGTACATATTACATGTATAAGTTAGGTATGAATGGCTGATCACCTTCATTACCAGTTGGTCCAGATATATTATTGTTCCTGTTCAATATTCATTAGTATCACAACCACAAATTATCCATGCACTATGGGCCAGGGATATTCGTGTATTCATCAATGGTCTTGATCATGCCAACAACTATCCATCAATGCACTACGGGCCAATGAGGACTTTTACCACATCATTTGTAACATTACGGTCATGATTATACCAAAAAATCCCTGGTCATAATCATACCAAGTCCATCTATGCACTACATGCCACATATGACTTTCAACATAATATAAACATGAGGATGATGACAATGACATAATAATTCAATAAAACAAGTTCAAGAATTAATTTATCTAGGAATCAATAACGTCCAAATTGTCAACATGATACTTCTTTGTGGAGTAAAATTCAAGAATGCTCAGAAGAATATTTCCATGAAAAGATACTGGATGAAGCGCAAATATAAAGGATATTCCACTAATTTCATGGAGTATAGAAGCCAAAACTTTAACCAACTGAGTATAATAAATAATGGAATAACAAAAGAAATCATCAGGCATGCCATAGACCGCTTGCAGACGAGTTATTCCAAAGAAAATAATAAATAACGGAATTCGGTCGTGCGAACGCACACAAGCGAGGATATTCAGCAGAATAATAAATAACGGAACTAGGTCATGCAGAACGCCTTGCAGTGATGGATATTCCAACAGAATAATAAATAATGGAACCAGGTTATGCATAAACGCATATACATGATGTTCCAACAGAATAATAAAGAATTGAATAACAGAAGAATTTCACCATGTATACGGTACTTTGCATAGACAGGTTATTCCAACATAACAATAAAGAATGGAATAACAGAAGAATTTCACCAAGTATAGGGTAGTCCGCGTATATAGGTTATTCCAACAAAATAATAAAGAATGGAATAACAAAAGTTCTCTTCATGAATACGAAAGAAATAACACCCCTTACCTTAGAAGAAACTAGATATAGGAAAAGAGAGGAAGTAGACTTCTCTTCTTCTTTCTCTCTATAATTTTCTCTCTCTAGAGTTTCAATGAATTCGTAAGAAATAATGAAGGAATGAGCTTCTATTTATAGGAGAATGGAAAGGCACTGTGTAAGGATTTTTCTCACGGGCAAAATAATTCATCAACTTACGGACATCATACGCAACATTCATTTTACAAGAATTCAATAAATTCAACTAATAAAACAAAATATAATATAAATATATATATATATAACCACATGTTGGTTTGAAAAACTTCTTCTCCCGTGAAAAATTTTCAAGATTCCCGCCCCCCATTTTTTTTCTTCCAATGTAGGTGCCACGTGTCCCCCTCCCACCAACATCTCATAATCACAAGTGGTCCCATTATAAATATACTGAATAACCTTCTACCGATTATTTTAAAAATGGGCAAATGGGGGTCCATAAAATAAGCAAAACTTCATAAAAATCACCTTAATAATTTTAACAACATTTATCACCTTTATTATAATTCACAATATTAATCGACCTGGTCGTTCCCAGGAAAGAGGGGGCTTTCCAATAATGATTTCTCCCTATTGGCGCGTAATTAGGTGACCAAACCTCTCCTTGATAGAACTTCTAGACATCGTTGATATTGCAAATAATAATAATAATAACTTTGTGATCTCAATTATTGATTTAATAATATATAAAATATTGACAATAATTGAATCAAATAACGTGAGATATTATGCAGTAATTACTGTAGCAATAATTGAACAAAACTGAGTGACTTCTCACGTAAGCATCAATAATCAATACCGTGTGATATATAACCACGCGTATTACTGTACTTTTAACACTGGGTGTTTCAACAGTTAACGGTAAAACTTCTGCCGTTATTTTCATAAAGTATTTTTGTCGTTTTCTCAATCTGACAATAATTTCGTTGTGGGGTCCACCAATGATTGTGTCATTGTACGAATATTCCCTGTTAAAACGAATATTCCCCGACCAATCGAATATTATATAACAATTTGCATACTTTGCAAATTTTATAAATATTACCCACAACTATAATATTATATCAAATTCATTCCATAATATTCAAAAATGATATTTATAGAAAATTAATTTTTATTCCTAAAAGTTGGGGTCTTACATTGAGCTTTCCTCTCTTCCCAAATCTTGTAACTCACTTCCATGGAGCAATATGTAACATTACATGATCCCCAATATTAAATTTCACGTCCTTTCGATGAAGATCCGCATAACTTTGTGTCCTTGACTTTAAAGGAAGTTGGGACAAGTTCTTGTCATTGGTGGAATTCGCCTACAACAACAGTTATCAAGCAAGTAGCGGTATGGCTCCATTTGAGGCGTTGTATGGACGCAAGTGTCGTTCTTCAGTATGCTGGGATGAGATGGGTGAAGAAATGTTGTTGGGACCAGAATTGGTACGTATGACTACGAAAAAAATTCAAATGATCCGGCAATGTATAAAGACCTCACAAGATCGAAAAAAGAGTTATATTAATCTTCATCGAAAGGACGTAGAATTCAATGTTGGAGAACATATGTTGTTACGTGTTGCTCCCTGGATAGGAGTTACAAGATTTGGAAACAGATGAAAGCTCAATCCTCGATTCATTTGCCCATTTGAAATCCTCGATCGAGTAGGAACTGTGGCCTATAGACTCGCCTTACCGCCAAGTATGTCTCATGTTCATAACATTTTTCACATATCTATGTTATGTAAATATGTGGAAGACCCGAACCATATTATTGAGTTAGAACCAGACGAGATACCAGAAGATTTAACGTATGAAGAGGTAACTGTTAAAATCTTGGATAAGAAGGAGCATATTCTACGCTCCAAGGTTATATCTCAAGTCAAAGTTTTGTGGACAAACCACGATGTTGAGGAAATGACCTGGGAGTTAGAATCTGAAATGAAATCAAGGTATCCTCACCTCTTCGACATACCAGGTATGTACCCTAATTTTGAGGATAAATTTTCATAAGAATAGGAGGTTGTAAGACCCCAACTTTTATGAATAAAGATGAAATTTTCTTTAAATATTATTTTTGAATATTATGGTGTGCATTTGATATAATGTTATAGTTGTGGGTAATATTTACAAATTTTACAAAGTAAGCAAGTTGTCATAAAATATTCGATTGGTCGGGGAATATTCGTTTTATCAGAGAATATTCGTACGATGGCACAATCATTGGTGGAACCCACAACAAAATTATTGTCAGAGTTAGAAAACGACAAAAATATCTTTTTATAAAAAAATTGCGAAAGTTTTACCGTTAACTGTTGAAATACCTGGTGATAAAAATACAGTAATACGCATGGTTGCATAGTAGCACACGTCCTTAATTATTGATGCTTATGTGAGAATTCACTCAGTTTTATTCAATAATTAACACAGTAATTGTTGCACAGTTTCTTATATTATTGATTCAATTATTCTCAGAGTATCATCTGCATAATATTTTACATTATTAAATCAATAATTGACACGACACAATTATTCATATTATTAGTTAGCATTATTGAAAATGTCTAGAAAATTCTATTGAGGAAAGGGGTTTGGTCATCTAATTGTGCGCCAATAAGGATAAAACCTTATCGAAAAGCCCCCTATTTTCTGAGAATGATCTGGTTGTTGATATTGTGAGCTTATAATATTAATTTTTATGTGGTGGATATTGGTTCAATTTTGATTTAAATGAAGTAATTTTTAGCATGAAATAATTGTTGAAAGTTTGGCATATTTTCTGAGGAATTATAATTATTTCATCGATAAAATATTCATTCAAATATATTATTATAATATATTATAACTGTTTAAATAATAATATTATTATAATATATATAATCATGTGGTTAAAGGACAGAAGTAATCAAAATGAATTTGGAATGCTTTGTTGTTTTTCTAAGAATGGTTGGTGGAGAAATTATTTGGAATGATTGTTTTTCAAATAGTGTGGACCCTCCATTATTGCAAAAATGTAAGATTTGACTGCAAAGCCAAGTTTGTTTTCAAGGGTGGCCCCCACCCATATGTAAATATTAGACTGTTAGGCATGATGTTAGGCAGAGGAGAAAAAGGCGAAATGTTAGGCGCTATTTGTTTATTTTCCTTCCGTCGTTGCTATAAATAGGGGGTAATCCCTCCTTCCTAAAACACACCATTTCAATATCAGAAATTTTTATTCTATAGTATTGTGACTATTTTTCTTGAGTATAAGGATACTTTGAGTATAGTTTTTTTTGCAATATTTTCTCAGAAAAAAATCTTATATTCTAGTCAAATCCAGTTTCTACTAAGGTAAAGGATATTATTTTATTTCAATACTCACAAGAAATATTATTTTCTTTCATACTCCATAGTATGGAAGGGATATTATTTCATTTCATATTCTTAAATTTAAACTTACAATAGTAAGTATTGCTTCTATAATTCCTGAAATTAGTAGAATATCCTTGATATTTGCGTTTCCTCTAGTATCTTTTTATGAAAATATTATTCTGAGCATTTTTGATAAGTTTTAACTTTTTTATGCCAGAGTACTATTCACGGGGTACTATTTCTAAAGTACTATTCACGGGGTACTATTTACTCGGGTACTATTCACCCGGGGTACTATTCATGATAAAAATTGATTTCTTTTTGGTCCAAATCATTTTTGATATAATATTATTTTCAAATTTACCCTACAAAGCAGTATCATGTTGACAATTTGGACATTATTGAATTCTGGATAAATTAAATTATAAATCTTTAGAATTTATCATTTGCTTGCATTTAATTGAATTCTTATATCATTGTTATCATCCTCATGTTTATATTGTTATGAAAGTCATCTTTGGCCCATAGTGCATAGATGGACTGTTGATTGGTATAATTATGACTAGGGATCATTCGGTATAATCATGACCTGTAATATTACAAATGATGTGGTAAAAGTCCTCATTGGCCCGTAGTGCATTGATGAACAGTGGTTGGCATGATCATGAACATTGGTGATAACCCGAATATCCTTGGCCCGTAGTGCATGGATAATACAGTGATGTGGACTATTTATTGAGCTAAGTCTCATCAATAAAATTGATGATAAAATTTTTAAATCATAGAAGATAGTAGATATCATGCTCTACTTGACTCTTCTAATGGATTATTATTTCTGCTGCAGTTAAACATGTTGTCTATTATATTCTGTCAGTTTAACACTGTTGAAGGCTAACGATAATTTATTCTGCATTATCTTAGTCAGAATATTCATTACTGGGCTGGTTGAGGTCACCCTTTGCTTTCATTGTTCTATTCAGAAAATGAGAATATAGTTGGGACTAGTCGGGGAACGGAGTGACGGTCCAGATGGTTGTTTTAGCAGTCCTCACTATTCTATGAAATAGTGTGATAATAATGGTATTAAGATTGAATTTGAGTTTAGATATTGTCTAGAAGACAATATTCGTGTTAAAACTCTCAGCATATGTTTTGTCGTATTTACACGACAGTTGTATTAATTAAGTTGTATTTGAATTTTGTACCATGTATTTGGCGACTCAGAATGGGTGATGTATACCTATTTTGAGGGCGTCACAATTGGTATCAAAGCTTAGGGATATGATCCATGGCTGAGATGTGAGACTAGAACTAGGAGAGGAGAGACGGGTAATTCCTTCACTAGTATGATCTACCTAAGTTTATTTGTTATTTAATTGGTCGGTCAGAATATAGGGATAATATGTGGCATGTCAATTAACCCTTGTTTTGTGGCAATGTTTAAAAATGACATCCGAGAATGTTGAGAATAGCAATGAAGCACAAGAGACTGTTGAGTCACCACATATCAATAACCAGGATAATGTGCATCAAGAAGGCAATAATCCATAGGAAAATAACAACACCGACCAAACAATGAATGATGGGATGTTCAGAGGCTTTATGCAATTTGTGAAACATCAGGCAAGAGCGACTCTTGTTCAAAATACAGGTGGAAACACTGACAACTCTCGGATGGTCACCGCTAAGCAGTTCAAGGAGCTGAGACCACTAGAGTTTTTGGGAGAGCCAAAACTACTTAAGGCGGAGGCGTGGATAAAATAGATCACCAATGTAAGACCCCAATTTTTTAATGAATAAAATCGAATTTCCTCTATTTATTATTGTGAATAATAAGGTATGAATTTGATATAATACTTTGGTTATGGGTGAAATGTGAAAATTATGCAAAATAAGCAAGTGGTTATAAAATATTCAATTGTGAGGGAATATTCGTTTGGTCGTGGAATATTCTTTCTGTCGGGGAATATTCGTACGACGGCGCAAACATTTGTGGGCCCCATAACGGATAACGGTCAGATGAGTAAAACGACAAAATTGAATAACTGTGGTGTGGTATTCATCGAATTAAGACTGTTGGAATACCCGTTGGTTAAAATACGATGTCTGGCGTGATTGCACAAGAGAATAGCTGCGGTATTACACAATATTGATGAATTATTGATCCTTACGTAAGAAGGCACTACTCAATAATTGTCACGATGAATTCTTGCTCAATATTTTATTTTATTGATTCAATAATTCTTTGCATTGATATTTTATATTATTGTTGTTTCAATAATTGTCATCGCACAAGATTTCCATTATCGGATCAATAATTCATATTATTTGAATAATATTATTAGATAACATTATTGGCAATGTCTAGAAAGTTCATCAAGGAGAGGTTTGGTCACCTAATTGCTGCCCCCGAAGAAGGAGAAATCATTATTGGAAAGCCCCATCTTTCCGGAGAGCTATTCGGTTGTCATAAATGTGATTACGTAATATTATTTGTGAATAATTAATTATTGATTCATATGATAAGGAAATATTTATTTTATGTGGATATAAATGTTGGATATATTTATTGTGGTTAAAAATGAAGGAGTTAATGTTGATGTGTTTTATCAGTATTTTTGTCGGAATGGATGTATTAAAAATTAAACCAGTGTTCTTGAGATATATTGCGTGAGTTATAATTTTTAATCCGACCGTTGGATCATTGTGATTTTTGGATATGTTATACATATATAAGTTGAGTATATGTCCACAAATTTTGAATCGTTAAAAATGAACGTATGATTTGTTATGAATTTTAAGAGGTGTCTGGTTCAGAAATTGTAGATGTTTCGGAATTTATCATTTTGGTGAAAAATTCTAGAATTGGTGTGAAAATGTGCTGAGATTTTTATTCAAATATGGTGGGTGGGAATAGTAGCATGTAAAGCCATCAGGTTGCAGGTGAAGTCTGCTTTGGCGTGCTAACATTTTCCTATATATAGAAGGCTAAGTTAGAATTGAAAATCACACCAGAAACATAAGTTTTCTCTCTTTCTCTCTCTATATTATCGAGCGTATTCTTGTGAGTATTTTGATACTTTGAGTGTTGCTATACTGGTGCAAGTTCCTTCAAAGACTATATCCGATATTCCAAATGTAAGTAATCTTGTCTCTTTTGAGGTAAGGGATGTTATTTTCTTCGTAAATGATATTATTTCTTTTGATATCATTATGCTAAAATATTGGTCTGAACTTTTTATCAAATTTGGAACTTTTTGTGTCTGGGGTTACTATTCACGATATACGGACTATTCACGATATCTGACACTATTCACGAATACGGCACTATTCATCGAAAAATGATTTTTTTTTCTTTTTGTCCAAGTTGTCTATTATGGTTACTATCTTTGATTGTATCCATGTTTTGATCTTTATTTTGAATTCTGCTTCAAAATTGGTTATTATGAAGTATTTTTGAACTTGGATAAACCGTAATACTGAATCCCTAATATTTGATCTTTTATCTCTCCTTTGGATTCGTTTTCTTTAAGATATTTTTCATCATCCTCGGTCCTAAATGATGATATTCTTGAATATTTTTGGTGCGTAGTGCAAAAATGAATGATTAATCGAGGAATATCTTTGGCTCAGTAGTGCAAAATGAATGATTACTCGATGAATATCTTTGGCCCGTAGTGCAAAGATGAGGGGGGTTGAGATGAACATGACCATTTGGTGATACTAAAATGAATATCTTTGGGCCTCAGTGCAAAGATGAATATTTGATTAAAGATGTATATTGATTGTTGTTACAGGGATAAAATATTAATGATGGAATTTTAAATCTTAGAAGATAGTATAACTCATTCTCTACTTGACTCTTCTAATGGATTGCTTATTCCGCTGCAGTTGTTGATCTAAAACTTGTTGTCTATTATATTTTATTAGATTTTTCCTTGTTGAAGACTAATGATAATTTGTTGTATATTATCGTAGTCATAATAATTTCTTACTGGGCTAGTTGAGCTCACCCTTTCTTTCACCGTTCTCTTCAGGAAATGAGAATATAGCTGGGACTAGTCGGGGAATGGATTGACGGTCCAGATGGTTGCATTAGTAGTCCTCACTATTCTGTGAAATAGCGTATCAATAATTGTAATGAGGACCCCTTTTGAGTTTTTATACTGTCTATTAGACAATAGTTGTATTCAAACTCACAGTATATGTGTTATCATATTTTGCACGACAATTGTATTACTGAAGTTGTATTTGTTTTTGTATCATGTATTTGGCGACTCAGAATGGGTTGGGTTGAATGGACCTATTTTGGGGTCTTCACAACCAAGATATTTGATGTCTTGGGATGCTCCGAGGAGCAAAAGGTTCCCTTTGCCGCCTTCATGTTGCGAGGAGAGGCAGATTACTGGTGGGAATCTGTAAAGCGTACTCAACTTGCCGCACTGAAGATGTCTTGGGAGAAGTTCCAAGAACTGTTCAACGATAAGTACTTTCCCGAAAGTATTCGTCATATGAAGAAGGTAGAGTTTATCAAGCTAGAGCAACACAATATGGCAGTATCACAATACGAAGCTAAGTTTGCTGAGTTGTCCCGGTTTGCATCCTACTTGGTTGATAATGAGAAAAGAATGACGCGGATGTTTCTAAGAGGTTTGAAACCTGATATACATCAATACCTAATTTCTCATAAACTGTGTTTGTATTCATATGTTATAAATAGGGCTTAGTTATTGGAGCGCGATAATGAATCAACCCAACCAAGAGAGAGCAACCGGCAAATTGATAATACCAGTGGTAGCAGTCATCGAAGCGGTGACAACAAACGTGGAGGGAATCAAAATGCCAGAAATGTTAACCACTTCGGTGGAAATCATGGCCAAGATAATAGAAGTGGAAATTTCAAGAAGAGGAAATTCAATAATGATGGAAAGATGTCAGCACCAACACCTGTTGTTAAGGAAGGAGAATGACCGTCGGTCGTATGTTACAAATACGGAGGGGAGGGATACATCAATCCAAACTGTACGCAGCAACCCAAAACATGTTACAATTGTTGAAGAGAAGGTCACCTAGCCCGATTTTGTCGTGCACCAAAGTCAAGTCTAGCTGGGATTGAGGCATCAAAGGTCGTCCCAGACAAGACAAAACTAGTAGTTCAAGGGAGAGCGTTTGTCGTAACCTCCCAAAAAGTGAGGAATCCGAACGAGGTGATCACATGTAAGCTAATCGTAAACTCTAGCGAAGTCTATACCTTATTTGATACCGGTTCTACCCCTTCTTTTATTTCTCCTACTTGCGCTCAACGTTTAAATTTAACTCCGGAGAAATTAGACTTTGGTTTATCTGTTGAAACTCTATTGAGAGAAACCTTCATTACATCCACTATTTATAAGTGTTGTTTGATTCAAATCGGTAACCGCACGTTACCTGTCGATCTTATCTCTTTGAAAATACTTGTATTTGATATGATTTTAGGGATTGATTGGTTAACTATTCATCATGCAAAAATTAATTATTTTCGTAAGGTTGTTAGCTTTCATATTCCTAACCAACCTATTATGCGAATTCAAGCAACCAAACCACTACAGTCAATCAATGTTATATCAAGCCATAAAATTATTCGTTTATTGAAAAATGGATGTCAAGCTTTCTTAGCCCATGTCACGGATTTAAATAAAAATACGTCAGATTTGAATGATATTTCTATTGTTAATAAATTTCCTAATGTATTCCCTGAAGAACATCCTGGCCTACCTCTGGAGCGTGAAATCGAGTTTGGTATTGGCCTTGAACCCTGTACAAAACTCATTTCTAAAGCCCCATATTGAATGGCTCCTATTACCCTTCAGGAGTTAAAAACCCAATTGCAGGAATGGTTAGACATAGGTTTCATTTGTCCTAGTACGTCTCCTTGGGGTGCTCATGTTCTATTCGTGAAGAAGAAAGATTGAAGTATGCGACTTTGTATTGATTATCGTGAGTTAAATCATGTCACCATAAAAAATAGGTACCTGTTACCTCGTATTGATGATCTATTTGACCAGTTGCAAGGCGCAAATTCTTTTCAAAGATCGATCTTCGTTTTCGATATCATCAATTAAAGGTTAAAACTGATGACATTCCAAAGACTACTTTCAGAACTCGGTACGGGCATTACGAATTCTTAGTCATGACTTTTAGATTAACTAATGCTCCTGCTGCCTTCATGGATATGATGAACCTAGTATTCAGGGAATATTTGGATCATTTTTTGGTTGTCTTTATTGATGACATCCTCATTTACTCTAAAAGCCGTAAAGATTATGAGCAACACTCGAGGCTGATACTCTAAAAGTTCCGTAAAAACAAGCTATATGCCAAGTTGAAGAAATATGAGTTCTGGCTTGAGGAAGTAGCATTCCTTGGGCTCGTGATATCAAATCATTGAATATCTGTTGACCCGGCGAAAATTGAAGCAATACAAAGCTGGGAGCAACCGAAGTCAGTAACTGAAGTACGTAGCTTTCTGGTCTTAGCTGGTTATTATTGGAGATTCGTGGAAGGATTTTCTCGAATCGCTACTCCATTAACTCAGCTAACTCGAAAAGATACAAAATTCGGTTGGAGCAAGGAATGTGAGAAGAGTTTTCAAGAACTCAAGATGAGACTCATTTCAAAGACTGTTACGACAATACCATACGGTTCGGAGGATTTTCATCTGATGATGCTTGTGCAAAGGTTTAGGATTTGTTCTTATGCAACATGGGAAAGTCATACCTCACGACAAATCAAAGAATATGAGAGGAATTATCCTACTAATGATCTAGAGTTGGCAGCTGTCGTTTTCGTACTTAAAATCTGGAGGCATTACCTGTATGGGGAGAAGGTGGAGATCTTTACGGATCATAAAAGCCTCAAATATTTCTTCACTCAAAAGGAACTCAACATGCGGCAACGACGTTGGCTTGAACTGTTGAAAGATTACAATCATACTATTCAATACCATCCTGGAAAAGCGAACGTGGTAGCTAACGCATTGAGTAGAAGATCATATGCGGGTACGAGTGTGATATTATCAACGCAAAGTCCATTTTGTATGACTTACAAAGGATGGAGATAGAGATAAAGACTCCAAGAACCCACATGATGATGACAAATATACGAATAGAACCGACTTTAATTGATAAAGTTAAAGTTGCTCAAACTAAAGACCTGGAGCTAATGCGTATGAATGAGAAAGTGAAAGAAGGTGCTATTTCGGAAGCAAGAATCGATGAAGAAGGAATACTTCGAGTCAACTCCAGACTTTGTGTTCTTAACGACCCTGATTTAAAGTATAAAATCTTGATGGAGGCGCACAACACACCGTTTGCAATCCATCTTGGGAGTACCAAAATGTATCATGATCTTCGACATACATTTTGGTGGAGAAATATGAAGAGAGAGATAACATAGTTTATCTCAAGTTGTCTAACTTGTCAACGAGTCAAGGCAGAACATTAAGTGCCAAAAGGTCCATTGCAACTACTTGAAATTCTAGAATGGAAGTGGGAGCACATTACCATGGATTTCATTACCGGTCTTCGCAAGGTTTCTCAAGGCATAGATGCAATTTGGGTCATTGTTGATAGATTGACCAAATCTGCTCATTTCTTACCTATACGAGAAACTTATTCACTTGAACGTCTTGCTCGTATGTACATTAATGAGATTTTAAGACTGCATGGTATGCCAGTATCCATAGTTTCTGATCGAGACCCAAGATTTACTTCACGGTTTTGGGTTAGTTTGCAAAAAGCTATGGGCACGGATTTATGATTTAGTTCGGTATATCATCCTCAAACGGATGGGCAGTCGGAAAGGACTATTCAAACTCAGGAAGATCTATTAAGACTCCGTGTCCTTGACTTCAAAGGAAGTTGGGACAAGTTCTTGCCATTGGTGGAATTCTTCTACAACAACAGTTATCAAGCAAGTATCGACATGGATCCATTTGTATGGATGCAAGTGTCGTTCTCCAGTATGCTAGGATGAGGTGGGTGAAGAAATGTTGTTGGGACCGGAATTGGTACGTATGACTACGTAAAAGATTCAAATTAGCCGGCAACGTATAAAGACCTCACAAGATCGACAAAAGAGTTATGATGATCTTCATCGAAAGGACGTGGAATTCAATGTTGGAGAACATATGTTGTTACGTGTTGATCCCTGGAAAGGAGTTACAAGATTTGGAAAGAGAGGAAAGCTCAATCCTCGATTCATTAGCTCATTTAAAATCCTCGATCGAGTAGGAACTGTGGCTTATAGACTCGTCTTACCACCAAGTATGTCTCGTGTTCATAATGTTTTCACATATCTATGTTACGTAAATATGTGGAAGACCCGAACCAAATTATTGAGTTAGAACCAGACGAGATAGCGGAAGATTTAACGTATGAAGAGGTACCTCTTAAAATCTTGGATAAGAAGGAGCATATTCTACGCTCCTAGGTTATACCTCAAGTCAAAGTTTTGTGGAGAAACCACGATGTTGAGGAAATGACCTGGGAGTTAGAATCTAAAATGAAATCAAGGAATCCTCACCTCTTCGACATACCAGGCATGTACCGTAATTTCGAGGACAAAATTTCATAAGAATGGGAGGTTGTAAGACCCAAACTTTTATGAATAAAGATGAAGTTTTCTTTAAATATTATTTTTGAATATTATGGTGTGGATTTGATATAATGTTATAGTTGTGGGTAATATTTACAAATTTTGCAAAGTAAGCAAGTTGTCATAAAATATTCGATTAGTCGGGGAATATTCGTTTTATCAGGGAATATTCGTACGACGGCACAATCATTGGTGGACCTCACAACAAAATTATTGTCAGAGTTAGAAAACAACAGAAATATCTTTTTATAAAAAAATGGCGAAAGTTTTACCGTTAACTGTTAAAATACCTGGTGATAAAAATACAGTAATATGCGTGGTTGCATAGTAGCACACGGTATTGTACAGTATCTTTAATTATTGATGCTTACGTGAGAAGTCACTCAGTTTTATTCAATAATTGCCACAGTAATTGTTGCACAGTTTCTTATATTATTGATTCAATTATTGTCACAATATCATCTGCACAATATTTTACATTATTAAAACAATAATTGACGCGACACAATTATTTATATTATTAGTTAGCATTATTGACAATGTCTAGAAAATTCTGTCGAGGAAAGGGGTTTGGTCATCTAATTGCGCGCCAATAAGGATAAATCCTTATCGAAAAGCCCCCTCTTTCCTGAGAATGATCTGGTTATTGATATTGTGAGCTTATAATATTAATTATTATGTGGTGGATATTGGTTCAATTTTGATTTAAATGAAGGAATTTTTAGCATGAAATAATTGTTGAAAGTTTGGCATATTTTCTGAGGAATTATAATTATTTCATCGATAAAATATTCATTCAAATATATTATTATAATATATTATAACTGTTTAAATAATAATATTAGTATAATATATATAAGCATGTGGTTAAAGGACGGAAGTAATCAAAATTAATTTGGAATGCTTTGTTGTTTTTCTATGAATGGTTGGTGGAGAAATTGTCTAGAATGATTGTTTTTCAAATAGTGTGGGCCCTCCATTATTGTAAAATGTAAGATTTGCCTGCAAAGCCAAGTTTGTTTTCAAGGGTGGCCCCCACCCATATGAAAATATGAGAATGTTAGGCATGATGTTAAGCAGAGGAGAAAAAGGCGAAATGTTAGGCGCTATCTGTTTTTTTTCCTTCCTCTGTTGCTATAAATAGGGGGTAACCCCTCCTTCCTAAAACACACCATTTCAATATCAGAAAATTTTATTCTATAGTATTCTGAGTATTTTTATTGAGTATAAAGATACTTTGAGTGTAGTTTTTTCTGCAAGATTTTTTCAGAATAATATCCGATATTCCAGTCAAATCCAGTTTCTACTAAGGTAAAGGATATTATTTTTTTTCAATATATATAAGAAATATTATTTTCTTTCATACTCCATAGTATGGAAGGGATATTATTTCATTTCATATTCTTAAATTTAAACTTACTATGGTAAGTATTGCTTCTATAATTCCTGAATTTAGTAGAATATCCTTGATATTTGCGTTTCATCCAGTATCTTTTCATGAAAATATTATTCTGAGCATTCTTGATATGTTTTAACATTTTCATGTCGGAGTACTATTCACGGGGTACTATTCTCAAAGTACTATTCATGAGATACTATTCACATAGGTACTATTCACCTGGGGTACTATTCATGACAAAAATTGATTTCTTTTCTGTCTAAATCATTTTTGATACAATATTATTCTTGAATTTTACTCCACAAAGAAGTATCATGTTGACAATTTGGACATTATTGAATTCTGGATAAATTAAATTATAAATCTTTAGAATTTATCCTTTACTTGCATTTAATTGAATTCTAACATCATTGTCATCATCCTCATGTTTATATTGTTATGAAAGTCATCTTTGGCCCGTAGTACATAGATGGACTGTTGATTGGTATGATTATGACCAAGGATCATTGGGTATAATCATGACCCGTAATGTTACAATGTGGTAAAAGTCCTCATTGGCCCGTAGTGCATTGATGGACAGTGGTTGGCATGATCATGATCGTTGGTGATAACCCGAATATCATTGGCCCGTAGTGTATAGATAATACAGTGATGTAGACTATTTATTGAGATTAGTCTCATTGATAAAATTGATGATAAACTTTTTAAATCATAGAAGATAGTAGATATCATGCTCTACTTGACTATTCTAATGGATTGTTGTTTTCGCTGCAGTTAAACTTGTTTTCTATTATATTCTATCAGTTTAACACTGTTGAAGGCTAACGATAATTTATTCTGCATTATCTTAGTCATAATATTCTTTACTGGGCTGGTTGAGGTCACCCTTTGCTTTCATTGTTCTATTCAGAAAAAATGAGAATATAGCTGGGACTAGTCAGGGAACGGAGTGATGGTCCAGATGGTTGTTTTAATAGTCCTCACTATTCTATGAAATAGTGTGATAATAATGGTATTAAGATTGAATTTGAGTTTGGATATTGTCTAGAAGACAATATTCGTGTTAAAACTCTCAGCATATGTTTTTTCGTATTTACACGACAGTTGTATTAATTAAGTTGTATTTGAATTTTGTACCATGTATTTGGCAACTCAGAATGGGTGATGTATACCTATTTTGCGGGCGTCACAATTGGTATCAAAGCTTAGGGATATGATCCATGGCTAAGATGTGAGACTAGAACTAGGAGAGGAGAGACAGGTAATTCTTTCACTAGTATGACCTAAATAAGTTTATTTGTTATTTAATTGGTCAGTCAGAATATAGGGATAATATGTGGCATGTCAATTAACCCTTGTTTTGTGGCAGTGTTTAAAAATGACATCCGAGAATGTTGAGAATAGCAATGAAGCACAAGAGACCATTGAGTCACCACATATCAATAACCAGGATAATGTGCATCAGGAAGGCAATAATCCTCAGGAAAACAACAACACCGACTAAACAATGAATGATGGGATGTTCAGAGGCTTTATGAAATTTATGCAACATCAGGCGAGAGCGACTCCTGTTCAAAATGCAAGTGGAAACACTGACAACTCTCGAATGGTCACCGCTAAGCAGTTCAAGGAGCTGGGACCACCAGAGTTTTTGGGAGAGCCAAAACAACTAAAGGCGGAGGCGTGGATAAAACAGATCGCCAAGATATTTGATGTCTTGGGATGCTCCGAGGAGCAAAAGGTTCCCTTTTGCCGCCTTCATGTTGCGAGGAGAGGCAGATTACTGGTGAGAATCTATAAAGCGTACTCAACTTGCCGCACTGAAGATGTCTTGGGAGAAGTTCCAAGAACTTTTCAACGATAAGTACTTTCCCGAAAGTATTCGTCATATGAAGAAGGTAGAGTTTATAAAGCTGGAGCAACACAATATGACATAGTATCACAATACGATGCTAAGTTTGTCGAGTTGTCCCGGTTTGCGTCCTACTTGGTTGATAATGAGAAAAGAATGACGCGGATGTTTCTAAGAGGTATGAAACCTGAGATGCGTCAATACCTAATTTTTCATAAACTGTGTTTGTATTCAGATGTTGTAAATAGGGCTCAGTTATTAGAGCGCGATAATGAATTAACCCAAGCAAGAGAAAGCAACCGGTAAATCGATAATACCAGTGGTAGCAGTCATCGAAGCGGTGACAACAAATATGGAGGGAATCAAAATGCACTACTAGAAATTCGACATATAGCGACGAGCTATAGCGACGGTCAGCACAGAACCCTCGCTATAGGGTATATATAGCAACGGTCATCGTCTGGCCGTCGATATAGATGTTCTTTAAAGAAAAAATCCTCCCATTTTCCCCAAATCATTTCAGTTTTCCCCCAAATCATCTTCCTCCTCTCTAATAGTGTCTCTCTCCTTACTCTTCCTCTGCTGTTCGCTCTCCACTCTAACCCAAATCATCCCACTCGATCTGCGGTAAGATGCACAAAAAGGTCTGGATTGCCGCCGGCGATATAATCCTCGTCGGACTTCGTGATTACCATGACGACAAGGTTGACGTTATTCTCAAAAATACATGGATGATGGCGAAATTACATTGAAAGCGTCATTTGAGAGTTCTTGGAGAACACCGGGCTTAACAAAGGTATTGCCGAGAGAACACACGGCTTAACGAAGATATTGATAAAATCTAGGTTTTTCAATTTCTACGTCCTTAGTGTTTATTAACGTTATGATTATGTTTCAATAGTAGATGTTACAGATGTTATTCTTTGTTAAGCCCATTACCCGGACTCCTCTCTGCCCAATCACAACCGAGTTGTTCTATAACAAATCCCAGTCCATTCATTCGGCTGGCATAAGGAAATAATTTAAAGCATCATGAGTCAAGGAGGTAATTTAATTTAAATGTTTTACGATACAAATAAGTATTAAGCTTGAGAATGTGAATTTACCTAAACAACATTGAGCTTGAATTACATTTTTGAGATGGATGAAAATTAAAATTTTGTTCTTAGATTTTTTCTTTATTAAAAAAATTAAACTTGAACTGTCTCATTGCCCATGGATACTGGTTCTTTGGCTTCAAAAAACTAAAAGATGAAAGGGAATAAATACCTTTACTTGAACCAGGTTAACGATTGATTTATTATTTTTGAAACTTTTCTTTGGATTGAAGGCATTTAAGAGAGCAGCAGAGTCGCTGGAAAAGCTTCTCGATGTCAGAAGAGAAGAGCTCCCTGACATGATGGCGACATTTCGATTATCTAGAATGGAGATCAGTGACCTAACGATGGAGCTCAGAGATTTGGGGTTAGCATAATAATTTGAATCCTTATGTGTGTATATTACCCCAATTAAGTTTACGAAAATACTTACTTGATTTGTTGTACAGTCAGGAGATAACACAAGGTGTTAAAAGTTCCACTCGAGCTAGTCGCTTGGCTGAGCTTTAATTTTGGCCTAACTTAGCACTACTGTGCTTTGTTTAGATTCACTTATGAAGTTGTACGCGATTGAGGCAAGGGCAAATAGTCGAACAGAAAGTCCAAAAATTCAGAATAGACAACGGAGGAAAAAGGTGCTTGCTTTTTTTCTTTATTGCTTTAGATTGTGTTAGTATTGAGTCTATTGATTGTTCTGCAGATAAGGTTAATTATGTGTTACGCAGCATATGCTAAGGTAGTGAACCTTGAAGTTGTTGTGTTTTGTATTAATGCATAGTTGGCCTATTTTGTTTACTTAAATATTTTGAATCGCAAATCGATTGAAATGTGAATTGATTATTTGAACTAATTTGAGTTGAAAACCTACTATATCGCGTTGCCTATGTGGTCACTGGGGGTTTGTATATGTATATGAAACAATCAAGCGAAAGTACCCAAAATAGATTTCTTTTAAACCCAATATTTAATAATCATTTTAATTTAGAGTTATTAATTTGACTTTGTTTCGAGATACCCCAATATGGTTATTCAAGTTGGCCTACCTTAGCGTAAAATTACGTGTTTGTTAAACCATAAATTTCTTTTTTAGTTCAAGTGATTTGAGTTCGATCATGCATTGTTGGTCTTATATGAATGTCACAAGTACCCACTTATGTGTGAATTGCATGATTGGTTTTCCACATTCTTGAAATTTCTACCGATTGTAGTGGCAACCATTCTCTGTTGAAAACCAACCACATGAAGTTGCTTATTGTGGTTGTTATGTCCCTATGATCCTATTAAATATAAGAACCTTAAATTTACTATCATTTAAAGGAAGTATAAGATTATCATCTTGTGGGTATTGCCAATTATATCAGTGGTCAACTGATGGTGACCACTAATATATTGTTAACCCTTCTATGTCCTTAATATTTATTTGATAAACTGTTGTATGCATCATATCTTTACAACTTGATCCATTGAAACAAAACTTTGTTTTCTTGACCAGTTTAATGGCACACCTACAAGACCAAGGCTTTTAGTATTCTGTTCTAATAAACAGTTGTATGTTGCACTGGTCGATGATCAGAACAAGAAGAATATTTTTTATGGAAGCACACTACAAGAAACAGTTCAAGAGGAAGCCTGTAGCACCGTTGTAAGTACTCATCTTAACAGTGCTAACTTCTAAGAAGAGAGAGAGTATGAAAAATAGGCACTTTTATACTTAAAACGTATCCTTGGGGTTATTTGTACAAGCGTGCTTTAAAACTTTTCGTCTTTATTGTTTATCTGTCTATAAGTTTTTTCTCATTGTGCTGCAGTTCTAATCTTTATTTTGGACATTTAATAATAGCAGGAAGCAGTTGCACTCATTGGTGAAGATCTTGTTAAGACGTGTACTGATATTAACATCAACGAAATGTCTTATGATCGTAATGGTTTTGCCCGAGGTTCAGAGATGCAAGCATTTGAGATTGCAATTTCACGTCATGGGCTCTTATCATAATTAATCTGCATCTAGTTCTATGGGAGCCTATATTCTGTGATTTTGGTTCCTCATAAAATGATTATGTAAGAGTTCTTATATTCATTACTAGTTCTGGTTTGAAAGTAGTCCACTACACTGGCAGATTCTGCAGACAATTACAAGAAACAACTTAATGGTGTAGTCAGTAGTTAGTCGTTCTGAAAGATGTTCTTTTATCCATTTCCTTGAATGTTTTTTGTACATTATGAAGTGCTACTGGAATTGTCACGAGATTTAAAACTACTTACTGCGTCATTACCATGACGACAAGGCTGATGTTTTATTTTATAGTGTACTTGTGTTTGTTGAATAAATGTGCATTATTAATTTTTTTTTTGAAATCTAAAATGTGACGCCCCCAAAATAGGTATACAACAATCATTCTGAGTCGCCAAATACATGGTACAGAAAGCAAACTACAACTTCAATAATACAATTGTCGTGCAAAATACGACAACACATACTGTGAGTTTAAATACAAATATTGTCTTCTAGACAATATCCACACTCAAATAAGTCCTCGTTACAATTATTCAAACACTATTTTATAGAAATAGTGAGGACTGCTAAAACATCTTTCTAAAACCATCATTCCGTACCCCGACTAGTTCCTGCTATGTTCTCACCTCCTGAGAAAAATGGAACAAAAAGGAAAAGGGTGAGCTCAACTAGCCGAGTAAAGAATATTATGACTAAGATAATATACAACAAATTATCGTTAGTCTTCAACAGGGAAAAATCTGATAAAATATAACAACTATAGCAGAAACAACAATCCATTAGAAGAGTCAAGTAGAGAATGAGTTCTACTATCTTCTTAGATTTAAAAGTCCATCATCAATATTTTATCCCTATAACAACAATCAATATACATCTTTAATCAAATATTCATCTTTGTACTACATCCCAAAGATATTCATTTGTATCACCAGTTAGTCATGTTCATCTCAACATATGTTCATCTTTGCACTACGGGCCAAAGATATTTATCAGTTAATCATTTATCTTTGCACTACAGGCTGAAGATATTTAGTAATATCATCATTTAGGACCGAGGATGATAAAAAATATTTTAATGAAAACCAATCCAGGGAAACGGAAGGACAAATAGTAGGGATTCGTATAACAGTTTATCCAAGATCAATAATACTTCATAAATACCAATTTTGAAGCATAATTCAAAAATAAAGATCAAAACATGGATACAATCAAAGATAGTAACCATAATAGACATCTTGGACAAAAAGAAGAAAATTTCATTTTTCGGTGAATAGTGCCGTATTCGTGAATAGTGCCGTATACGTGAATAGTAACCCAGACACAAAAAGTTCTAAATTTGATAAAAATTCAGATCAATACTTTGGCATAATGATATTGAAGAAATAATATCATATATGAAGAAAATAACATCCCTTACCTCAAAATATCAGTACTTCTGATCGGAATATCGGTATAAGGCTGAAGGAAACTTGCACTGATGAATAGAAACTCACAAAGTATCTAAATACTCACAAAATACACTCAATAATCTAGAGAGAGAAAGAGAGAAAACTTGTTTCTGGTGTGATTTTCAATTCTAACTTAGCCCTCTATTTATAGGAAAATGTTAGCAGATTTGACCGCAACTTTGATGGCTTTTACTTTGCTACTATTCCCACCCACCACATTTGAAATAAATTCAAGACATTTCTTCACCAACCACAAGTGGGGCCCACTCAATTCTAGAATTTTCCACCAAAATCATTTATAAACCTAATTTCGAATCGGTCACCTCTTAAAATTCATAACAAATCATACGTTCATTTTTTAACGGTTCAAAATTTGTGGACATATACTCAACTTATATATGTATAACATATCCAAAAATTAAAACGATCCAACGGTCGGATTAAAAATTATAACTCACACAATAAATCTCAAAAACACTGGTTTAATTTTTAATACCTTCATTCCGAAAAATAAATATATCCAACATTTATATCCACATAAAATAAATATTTCATTATTATATGAATCAATAATTAATTATTTACAAATAATATTACGTAATCACATTTATGACAACCAGGTAGCGCGTTTCTAGGAAAGAGGGGCTTTCAATAAGAATTTCTCCTTATTGGCGCGCGAATTAGGTGACCAAACCTCTCCTTGATGAACTTTCTAGACATTGCCAATAATGCTATCTAATAATATTATTCAAATAATATGAATTATTGATCTGATAATGGGAAATATTGTGCAGTGACAATTATTGAAACAACAATAATATAAAATAACAACACAGCAATTATTGAATCAATAAAATAAAATATTGAACAGTAACTACTGTAACAATTATTGAGTAGTGCCTTCTTACGTAAGGATCAATAATTCATCAATACTGTGCATCCACGCATATTACTATATTTTAACCACCGGGTATTCTAATATTGTTAACGGTAACAACTACGCCGTTATTTATAAAAATTCAAACTTGTCATTTTCTTCATCCGACAGTTATTCTGTTATGGGGCACACAAATGACTGCGCCGTCGTACGAATATTCCCCGACAACAAGAATATTCCACGACCAAACGAATATTTCCCGACAATAATGATTATTTTATAACCACTTGCATATTTTGCAAAATTTTCACATTTCACCCATAACCAGAGAATTATATCAAATTATTACCTTATTATTCATAAATATAATTAGAGAAAATTCGATTTTATTTATAATAAGTTGGGGTCTTACAACCTCCCCTCCTTATGAAATTTCGTCCTCGAAATTAACATACGTACCTGGTGTTTCGAAAAGGTTAGGATACCTCGCTTTGATTTCTGATTCCAACTCCCAGGTCATTTCTTCAATAGCATGGTTTCTCTATAAAACCTTAACTTGTGGTATTACCTTGGTGCGTAGGACATGCTCTTTCCTATCCAAGATCTTAACGGTACTTCTTAAATACGTTAAATCTTGACTATCTAAATCTGGTTCTAACGCAATAATATGGTTCGGGTCTTTCACATATTTACGAAGCATGGATATGTGAAAAACATTATGAACACGAGACATACTTGGAGGTAATGCGAGTCTATAGGCAACATTTCCTATTCGGTCAAGAATCTCAAATAGACCAACAAATCGTGGATTGAGCTTTCCTCTCTTCCCAAATCTTGTAACTCCCTTCCATGGTGCAACACGTAACAATACATGATCCCCAATATTAAATTCCACGTCTTTTCGATGAAGATCCGCATAACTCTTTTGTCGATCTTGTGCCGTTTGTATACGTTTTTGAATCATTTGGATCTTTTCTATAGTCATGTGTACTAATTCTGGTCCTAACAACGTTGCTTCTCCCACCTCGTCCCAGCATACTGGAGAATGACACTTTCATCCATATAATGCCTCAAATGGAGCCATGCCTATACTTGCTTGATAACTGTTGTTGTAGGAGAATTCCACCAGTGGCAAGTACTTATCCCAACTTCCTTTAAAATCTAGGACACAAAGTCTTAATAGATCTTCAAGGGTTTGAATAGTCCTCTCTGATTGTCCATCCGTTTGAGGATGGTATGCCGAACTGAATCGTAAATCCGTGCCCATAGCTTTCTGCAAGCTAACCCAAAATCGTGAAGTGAATCTTGGGTCATGATCCGAAACTATTGATACTGGCATGCCATGCAATCTCACAATCTCATTCACGTACATGCGAGCAAGACGTTCAAGGGAATAAGTCTCATGTATCGGTAAGAAATGGGTAGACTTGGTTAATCTATCAACAATAACCCAAATCGCTTATATGCCTTGAGAAACTTTGGGAAGACCTTTAACGAAATCCATAGTAATGTGTTCCCACTTCCATTTTGGAATCTCAAGTGGTTGTAATGGACCCTTTGGCACTTGATGCTCCGCCTTTACACGTTGACAAGTTAAACACCTCGAGATAAACTCCGCGATCTCTCTCTTCATATTGTTCCACCAAAATGTATGTCGAATATCATGATACATTTTGGTACTTCCAGGATGGATTGCAAACGGGGTGTTGTGTGCCTCCATCATGATTCTATGCTTCAAGTCAGAATCGTTAGGAACATAAAGTCTGGAGTTGAATCTAAGTATTCCTTCTTCATCGATTCTCGCTTCTGGAATAGCTCCTTCTTGCACTTTCTTCTTCATCATATCGGCTCCGGTCCGTAGCAAGCGACTTTAACTTTATCGATTAAAGTCGGTTCTACTCGTATATTCGCCATCATCATGTGGGTCCCTGGAGTCTTTAATTCTACCTCCATCCTTTGCAAGTCATACAAAATGGGCCTTTGCATTAACAATATCGCACTCGTACTCGCATATGATCTTCTACTCAATGCGTCAGCTACTACGTTCGCTTTTCTAAGATGATATTGAATAGTTTGATTGTAATCTTTCAATAGTTCAATCCAACGTCGTTGCCGCATGTTGAGTTCTTTTTGGGTGAAGAAATATTTGAGGCTTTTATGGTCCGTATAAATCTCCACTTTCTCCCCATACAAGTAATATCTCCAAATTTTCAACGCGAATACGACTGATGCCAACTCTAGATCATGAGTAGGATAATTCTTCTCATATTCTTTGAGTTGTCATGAGGCATAGGCTATGACTTTCCCATGTTGCATGAGAACCCATCGTAACCCTTTTCCTGAAGCATCGCTGTATATAACAAATCCATCCGTACCAGATGGTATTGCCAGAACAGGTGCCGAAATGAGTCTCCTCTTGAGCTCTTGGAAACTCTTCTCGCATTCCTCGCTCCATACAAATTTTGTATCTTTCTGAGTCAGCTGAGTTAACGGAGTAGCGATTCGAGAAAATCCTTCCACGAATCTCCGATAATAACCAGCTAAGCCCAGAAAGCTACGCACTTCGGTCACCAACTTTGGTTGCTCCCAACTTTGTACTGCTTTAATCTTCTCCAGGTCGACAGATACTCCTTGTTTTGACACCACGTGCCCAAGGAATGCTACTTCCTCAAGCCAGAACTCGCATTTCTTCAGCTTGGCATAAAGTTTGTTTCCACAAAGCCTTTCAAGTATCAGCTTCAAATGGTGCTCATGATCTTCACAGCTTTTGGAATAGATGAGGATGTCATCAATAAAGACAAAAACAAACTAATCCAAATATTCCTTGAATACATGGTTCATCATATCCATGAAAGCAGCAGGAGCATTAGTAATTCCAAAAGACATGACTAAGAATTCATAATGCCCGTAGCGAGTTCTGAAGGCAGTCTTTGGAATATCCTCAGTTTTAATCTTCAGCTGATGATATCCAGAACGAAGATCGATCTTTAAAAAGAATTGTGCTCCTTGCAACTGGTCGAACAGGTCATCAATGCGAGGTAGCGGATACCTATTCTTGATGGTGACATGGTTTAATTCTCGGTAGTCAATACAAAGTCGCATACTCTCGTCTTTCTTCTTTACGAATAAAATAGGAGCACCCCAAGGAGATGTACTAGGACGAATGAAACCTATGTCTAACAATTCCAATAGTTAGACTTTTAACTCCAGAAGTTCAATAGGAGCCATTCGATATGGGGTTTTAGAAATGGGTTTTGTACCCGGCTCAAGGTCAATAAAGAATTCAACATCACGTTTTGGGGTAGGCAAGGGAAGTTCTTCAGGAAATACATCAGAAAATTCTCTAACAACTGAAATATTATTCAAATCTGACTTGTCTTTGTTCAAATCCATAACATGGGCTAAGAAAGCTTGACATCCATTTTTCAATAAGCGAATAGCTTTATGGCTTGATATGATAGTGGTGATTTTAGTGGTTTAGTTGTTTAAATTGTATGTTACGGGTTGGTTAGGAATATGAAAACTAACAACCTTACGAAAACAATCAATTTTGGCATGATGAGTGGTTAACCAATCAATTCTTAAAATCACATCAAAAGCAAGTATCTTTAAAGATATAAGATCAACAGGTAATGTGATAGTGCCAACTTGGATCATGTAAGATTTATAAACTGTAGATGTAACGAAGGTTTCACCCAACGGAGTTTAAACAAATAAGTCAAAGTCCAATTTCTCCATAGTCAAGTTTAAACATTGAGCACAAGCAGGAGAGATAAAAGAATGGGTAGAACCGGTATCTAGTAAGGTATAAACTTAAGATTAGCTTACCCGTAATCACCTCGTTTGGGTTCCTCGCGTTTTGGCCAGTCACGACAAACGCTCTTCCAGGAACCGCTTGTTAGGTTTGTAATATTCATGAACGCAATCATATTGCAAAATAATGCGGAAGCGTGTAAAAATTCAGAGTTTAAAAATTTTACAAACCATATACCCATATCACCCTTTATGCACAATTATTAATTAAACGAAAAGATATGAAGAACAAACATACCCTTGAAGATCCGAGCTTCCTCAGGTACAAGTTCACCTCCAATCCTTTTCGCGTTCAACTTGAATCCACCGGGTTTGGTTCCTTCCTTTGATCAGCGTTAGCCACCCAAATGTTTGGCCTCTAGAGGTGATCCACCAAGGAAAAAGAATTTTCAAGAAGAAGGGTATTTGGCTCAAACCCTAGTTTTCTATCTCTATAGAAAAGAACTTACTCTCCCAACTATTGGAATTACGTATGTTGAAAAAGTCAACAACCCCCACCACCCATAATAAGACTCCTCTTATTTATAGATGTGGGCAACCCACCTTAACAATTAAGGAATTGGGATTTATTTAATTAATTAAATTCTTTTAATTAATTAAGCTCCCTAATCTAATTAGGGATAATTAATTAAACTCTTTTAATTAATTTTCCTTCCTAATCTAATTAGGAATAAATGAGAGTACTTATATTAAATTAATTCCTAAACTCTTTTAGAAATTAAAATAATAATAATTGTAATAATATTAATAAGACTCCTCTTATTAATTTATATTTAATATTTCTAAAATATTAAATAATAAATATTAAGGTATTTAATTTATTCTATCACCATAGATTAAATTAAATATACATACTTTATATTATTACGATTATGCCATTAACTTCTTAAATAATTATTCTTCCTTTTATGGTGTGACCCTTTAGGTTCTCCATATTAAGCAGGTTGTGAATAAATCAATTAGAACAATTCTAATCTTATTTAAATAAATAAATTAAACAATTAATTTATTTAAATAAATAATATTTATTCTCTGATAGGGATAAAGCCTCCTAGCGATCGGCGACTTTCGAGATAATATAGATTTCAACATTAATCATAAAAAGAACCTTTGAGTAAATATTCTTACCGTACAATTCAATCCTTTCACCATCTGATGTCCCAATTAAATATAAGACATGGAATTCTTTGTCAAGTCTTATTTTATTTAATTATATGTATTTCGATCCTTAAATGCACTGACTCAAATAATGTAAATTAGAAACTCCTTTCTAATTTCATTTTGCCTTAACCAAGGACTAATGGGTTGTCGTTTTTATCGAATCACATAGGACATTTCTCTTCTTTTATTAGAAGTGGTAGATTCTTTATTGATCATACATTATCTCCATATACAACTTATTATACCCAAGCATACCCTTTGATATACCCTAAGGGTCTTAAGGAATAAGTCAAAGTATAACTCATCATACACGAGATACTATGATGATCTCAAGTCAAGGATCACTTGTACTTACTATCACTCTGAGAATTCCTATTGACAGCAAGTAAAACTCCATTAGGTATTCCTTAGCGAGCCAACGTTCGATTGAACTTATTCTCTAATAAGCACCTACATACTTGCTTAAGTGTCTCCACACAAATGATCATGAGATCAATCATCCTCATCTAATGAGCAAGCAACGTATGTACCAATCTATCCGGATTCACTAATCCCCAATTTAGTAATCAATGATTGGGAACTATTTTAGTTTAAGCTTTCTAAGAATTTAGATCTCATTAGAATGATCATCATCATTATTCTAAAAGCTTTGCTTAAAACTATGGGTTTATCACATATTATAAAAACGACATCATGTAGATAATTAAAAGCCTTTAATAAATTAATACTTTTTATTAATAAATGAATAAGATTGTTACAAAGTATATGCTTTATCATCAAACATGATTGGCTTGTGTGCATACTACTTTCAATCTCCCACTTGCACTAAAAGTCGATAAATCATGGTATCTCATACTCTTCTTCTCTAAGTGACGATTATCCTGCTGTTGGATAAGCTTTAGTTAATGGATATGTAATGTTGTTCTTGAGAGTCCACCATCTCTATAGTGATTTCCCATCTTTCAATGATTCTTATAATCAAATGAAAGTGCTATAACACATGTTTAGATCCAAGATGAGACTTAGGAACTATTCCTAGTTCTGTAATGAACTTTTAATCCAAACAATCAACTTGCAGCTTCATTTATAGCTATATACTTTGTCTTTATCACTAAACCGCAACTCTTTCTTTGTTTGAAACCTTTCAATTTCCTTTGCACCATTGTTCGAGATAACGCTTTACCTTAAAGTGGATTTTTACGTCATCTTAGTGCATGCGAAAAACTTGAGTCTGTTAAGCCCTCTAGTTTTAATTTAGACCCACCATGAATATGATCACATCCAGTAGTCTTGGGTTAAGCACTTTAAGATGTTTTCAGCGACTCATAGTGAACTTCTCCATAATATGATTTGATCGTCATTAGGTCTCGTACATTTCATTGCATGCATGATTGTCACTCATGCGACCTCTCTTTTCGAGAGTGCTGTGGGGACTATTAAGAGATACACTCCATAGCTCATCGACATGAGACATCTCTTGGAGTTTGCCATGCTAAGCGACTTTAGCATCAAATGAATATCGTTCCTTGGGTTAAGTCGAGCATCCTCTTAAATCTATCTATATAGATTTATATCCCCTGATTAAGATACTCTTCCAAATCATTTATGGAGGAATGTTTAGACAACTTTATCTTTACTAATTGTAGCATTAGTATGTCATTCCTTATCCGTAGTATATCAACATATAATACTAGAAATGTCACGATGCTCCCATTTGACCCTTTTGTACACTAGGTTCATTCTTATTTTGATAAAATCAAACTCTTTTGATTGCCTCATCAAAATGAATGTTCCATATTTGAGAAACTTGCTTGATCCATTTCTCTAAGTGTCTACAACACTTACCTCATCGTATGTAATTTGGATCATCATCTTCTATGATGTGTACCTCATCATCATCATCTATGATGAATCCATACCTCCTAGGTATCTTGATACTATTCGATTTACGATTAGGTTGTGGTACAATGGAAGGTACATCTACTGAGTTCCTCTTATTTGACTTATAGTGTTTTGTGGTTCTTGAACTCTTCAAGATCTATTATCCTCCCACTAGCCCCTTCAATGATAAACACATTTATCTTAGAAGGCAGCGTGTTTCGTAACAAACACCTTTTGCTAAGTAGAATTATAGAACATATACCCTAAAATTACTTTAGGATGTCCCACAAATCGACACTTATCAAATCTTGTCCCAAGCTTATCCTTTGAAACCTTTTCACATAAGTTGGACAACACCTTATCTTAACATACTTAAGATTAGGAATCCTCCCTGTCCATAACTTTTATGAAGTCTTGGGGGCGGATTTTGAGGTTACCATTTTTCGTGAATGACCATTTCTAGGACATGATCCACAGAAGGATATTGGAATGTCGGTAAAATCATTTTGGACCGCACCATATCCAACAAGGTACGATTTTTCATTCAGATACATCAATCAATTATTGCGTATCAGGATGTGTCCATTATGAGAAAACCATTTGAGATGATCCAGAAACTTATTGCACAAGTATTTATTCCTTGATCTAATCAAAGAATCTTAATACATTGCCAATTTGTTTCACTTCTGAATTCTTTGAACCTTTCAAATAACTCACACTTGTATTTCAACAAATACATATATTCAACTCTTTGAATGATCATCTCCTTTTCTTATACTAGTTTGTTCAATTTATAAAATAATTTTTCACGTAAGTCAAGTATACAAAATCCATTAAGTAATCCTTCAGTTCTATACGAAACATTATTATTATAAATAGAACAACAGTTGTTCTTAATTATAATACCAAAGATTTCATTGTCCAACAATAAAATGGAAATAATGTTTCCAACGAGGCTGGAATACAATAACAACTTATTGACTTAATAGATTTTGCCGTGTAGGCATTGCTAAACTATAAGTTTCTATGGCTAATGTAGCAACCTTTGTTACATTTCCCATATAGGATTACTTATATTTATTTAGCTTTCTACTTACATTTGGTCCTTCATAAATCTATATTTATGATAACCAAATCGGTATCCAATACCCAAGTAGAACCTTGACTTAAAGAAAAATTTATTTCAATCATGAACAAAAAGCGTATTATTCTGCAGAAACTTCACTAAGCTTCTTTGGTTAGCCTCTGCAAGATGCTTCTCGTAGTTTCTTTCCAGTGTCCAGGCTTATTGCAGTGGAAGCAAACTCCTTTGCTATCCGTATCAGTTTTGTTCTTATTATCCTTTGTTTATGCCTTTCTATATACCTTATTTGAATCGTTCTTCTTTTCAGAAGATCCTTTGGCCCCTACCAGTAAGACATGGTCTTTCTTGGTTGAAAAGTGACTCTCATCATTTTTTAACATGTTAAGCAAATCAACGAAGCTGATATCTAGCTTGTTTATATGAAAAATTCACAACAATTGTGAAAGGAGTCCAGGAGTGAGTGCAAGATCAAATCTTGGCTCAACTCTCCATCCATGACAAAACCAGTTGTCCTAATTGATCAATCAAATTGATTATGTTAAGAACTTTTTTATCATCTTATAGTGCCATTGGCCATTCTAGATCGGAAGAGCTCCTTAAATATCGATATCTATCGGTCCTACTTTCCTCACCATCAACTACTTGATGTGCGGGAATATAGTAGTAGCATCCATAGTTTCATCTTGTGATTTGAAGCTCGTTACTTCATGGATGCGAGCATGATGCATTGAGCCCATTGTGCATCATCTTGCCACTTTCTAAAAGTAGCAATCTCTTCTCCTCAGAGGCATTGTCTGCAATCATTGCAGGGATAGGCGTATTAAGGACATAAGATAGCTTTTTCGACCATGAGAACTATTCTCAAATTCCTTAACCAATCCGTTTAATTGATGCGGTTAATTTAGCATCTAATATGCTTCGCGGTGATAGTAATTTTAGACATTGTAAAATTCTGTAAATGAATTTGTATTTAACAACATTTTAACATACATTCTTTTATTAATTACCAAAATAAATTAGGTCTTGTTTTAAATTGGCATCTCCCACTATTTTCTTCAAACTATATTACCCTCACTTATATAGTTCGGCAAAATCTAATTAAAGATTTGCTAGTGAGAATAAGGATCCCATTTCAAATGTATATAGCCTTGTGGTGACACAACAAACTATATATAAATAAATAGGTAGACAACTTTTGTCAATTACATCAACTATCAACTCCTTTTATTTTGCCTCTTAGATTATTTTGATCAGTGGTGGCACATCAGAATCAAAATTATCAAGTTAAGTCCGACCTAGCACTCTATATATTCAAAAAAGAAAAATATCATCCTTGTGGTGACACAACAAAACAATATTGTTCAATTTTCTTTATAAGCATCAAATGTGATAAATTAACATCTTAAATACTTAATACTTGCCTTGTGGTGACACAACAAACTCATATTAAATATTTAATACTCTATTAATTTTATCATGCTAGAAGGCGACGTTCGATATTCCAAATATCTTTGAACGCTTAGGACTTAACATAATAAAAATTTGAGGGGTTTGTTATTAATTTGTCTCATCTTGTTTTAAGTGCGCGCATATATATATATATAAAATATCGTCATATTAATGAACATGCGAAGCATGTTTGCATAATATATAATATATATAGTATAAGCATGCACATATAGAATACTATATTCTACACGGATTGATTATGGACATTTATTCTAGTTTGGTTCACTAGAGCCACCAAGTGAACCAAAAGGTCAAACCTCTAAGGGTGCGAGAAATAATATTTAAATATAACTATTACATTTAAACTTAGGGCTCCATTACAAAGCGGGTCTTCAAGCGCTCCTTGCTCCTTGATCTCCAATTTTTCAAAATTAATTTTAACTATTCCTATTACAAAACTATTTAAAATAAATAGAAACCTTGATCGTGATCGAGGGAAGTACATAGGAGAGAGATAGAATTTACATTAAGAAAAAAATTAGAGAAGGCGAAGTACATGAGACCCCATTTAATAAAACCCATACATTCATGAATCCAACTAAAATAAAATCCAATCATATTGGTCGATAGTCCATAATCAATCCCATTTATTATCATACACATCACCATATGCATCGATAAATAACATTCATCTCATGAATAATAAATATTTAATATATATATTGATATCATTTAATGGGCAAATTTAGTTAGTATAAAATCTAATTTTGAATTAAAATAAACTCCTTTATTTCAATCAAATTTAAATCAAAATAAAACTATTTTATTTTAATTTATCCAATTTTGAATAAAATAAACTATTTTATTTTAATTAAAATCTTTAATCAAAATAAACTCCTTTATTTTAATTAATTATGGAATCAATTCCATGTAATAAAAAAATCTTTAATTAAAATAAACTCTTTTATTTTAATTAATTATGGAATCAATTCCATGTAAAAAAAATATTAAAGGAAACACGGATTATCTTTCCTATTCACAAATAAACTCCTTTATTTTGAATAATATGAAATCTTATTTCATATTTAAATAAACTCCTTTATTTAAGGAAACATGGATTCTCTTTTCCTATTCACAAATAAACTCTTTTATTTTGAATAATATGAAATCTTATTTCATATCTAAACAAACTCCTTTATTTAAGGAAAGATGGATTTACTTCCTATTCACAAATAAACTCCTTTATTTTAGGAAAAATAAAATCAATTTCAACTCCAATTAGTTAGCATGGAATCCAATTCCAACTCTAATTAGTTAGCATGAAATCTAATTTTTAAAATTAAAATAAACATTTATTTTAATAATAAAATAATTAAGAATATATATATATATAATATATAATATATATTTATAAATTAATATATATATATATATATATATAATATATATATATATATATATATATATATATATATATATATATAGATCAAATCCCATTTTAAAATGCAAGCTCCTCGACTTCCTTAAATCAAGTAAATCATAATCGCCTTTTTTTTTTTTTTTATTTGCATGATACTGTTAACTTTGAAAAAAAAATGCGGTTTTTTTTTTTTTTAATTTAAATGCCATGTTAACGACCTTGAAAGTCTTTGGGAAAAAAAATTAGGTCCCTTTTTTAAAAGTCGCGGATCAGATTTTTTTTTTTTTTAAAAAAAATTTATCAATAAAATTATGCCCAATTAAATTATTTCTAAACACATATCAATATACATATCAAATTAAAACAATTAATAATTCACATAAAGGTTTGGCTCACGATGCCCTTTATTAGGTTTGTAATATTCATGAACACAATCATATTGCAAAATAATGCGGAAGCGTGTAAAAATTCAGAGTTTAAAAATTTTACAAACCATATACCCGGATCACCCTTTATGCACAATTATTAATTAAACGAAAAGATATGAAGAAACAAACATACCCTTGAAGATCGAGCTTCCTCGGTACAAGTTCACCTCAATCCTTTTCGCGTTTGACTTGAATCCACTAGGGTTTGGTTCCTTCCTATGATCAGCGTTAGCCACCCAAATGTTTGGCCTCTAGAGGTGATCCACCAAGGAAAAAGAATTTTCAAGAAGAAGGGTATTTGGCTCAAACCCTAGTTTTCTATCTCTATAGAAAAGAACGTACTCTCCCAACTATTGGAATTACGTATGTTGAAAAAGTCAACAACCCCCACCACCCATAATAAGACTCCTCTTATTTATAGATGTGGGCAACCCACCTTAACAATTAAGGAATTGAGATTTATTTAATTAATTAAATTCTTTTAATTAATTAAGCTCCCTAATCTAATTAGGGATAATTAATTAAACTCTTTTAATTAATTTTCCTTCCTAATCCAATTAGGAATAAATGAGAGTACTTATATTAAATTAATTCCTAAACTCTTTTAGAAATTAAAATAATAATAATTGTAATAATATTAATAAGACTCCTCTTATTAATTTATATTTAATATTTCTAAAATATTAAATAATAAATATTAAGGTATTTAATTTATTCTATCACCATAGATTAAATTAAATATACATAACTTTATATTATTACGATTATGCCATTAACTTCTTAAATAATTATTCTTCCTTTTATGGTGTGACCCTTTAGGTTCTCCATATTAATAGGTTGTGAATAAATCAATTAGAACAATTCTAATCTTATTTAAATAAATAAATTAAACAATTAATTTATTTAAATAAATAATATTTATTCTACAATAGGGATAAGCTTCCTAGCGATCAAGCGACTTTCCGGATAATATAGATTTCAACATTAATCATAAAGAACCTTTGAGTAAATAGTTCTGCAAATGATTCAATCAATCCTTTCACCATCTGATGTCCCAATTAAATATAAGGCATGGAATTCTTTGTCAAGTCTTATTTTATTTAATTATATGTATTTCGATCCTTAAATGCACAACTCAAATAATGTAAATTAGAAACTCCTTTCTAATTTCATTACGCCTTAGCCAAGGACTCTTTGGGTTGTCATTTATCGAATCACATAGGACATTCTCTTCTTTTATTAGAAGTGGTAGATTCTTTATTGATCATACATTATCTCCATGTACAACTTATTATACCCAAGCATACCCTTTGATATACCCTAAGGGTCTTATGGAATAAGTCAAAGTATAACTCATCATACACAAGATACTATGATGATCTCAAGTCCAAGGATCACTTGTACTACTATCACTCTGAGAATTCCTATTGACGAGGCAAGTAAAACTCCATTAGGTATTCCTTAGCGAGCCACGTTCGATGAACTTATTCTCTAATAAGCACCTACATACTTGCTTTAGTGTCTCCACACAAATGATCATGAGATCAATCATCCTCATCTAATGAGCAAGCAACGTATGTACCAATCTATCCGGATTCACTAATCCCCAATTTAGTAATCCAATGATTGGGAACTATTTTAGTTTTAAGCTTTCTAAGAATTTAGATCTCATTAGAATGATCATCATCATTATTCTAAAAGCTTTGCTTAAAACTATAGGTTTATCAAATATTATAAAACAGCATCATGTAGATAATTAAAAGCCTTTAATAAATTAATACTTTTTATTAATAAATGAATAAGATTGTTACAAAGTATATGCTTTATCATCAAACATGATTGGCTTGTGTGCATACTACTTTCACCGCTGATTTCGACTTATCCGGTATAGCCCTTGGAGTCACCATCCCCGTTGAACTTGGTTTTGCTATAGAACAATCCCGAGCTATGTGGCCTTCCTTTCCACAGTTGTAACATACCTTGGATTGTTGTAAACAGTTTGGGCTGATATGTCCCTCTTTCCCGCATTTGTAGCATCTAACTGGCGGTCGTTCTCCTCCCCTAGAATTTATTGTTGGTGTTGGTGCTGCTGTTGATGTCTTCCCGTCATTGTTGAATCTCCTCTTTCTGAAATTTCCACTTGACTCACCTCTCCTATTATCATGGCCACGATGACCACCCGAGTGGTTACCGCCTTTGTTCGTATTTTTCCCTCCTCGTTGGTTATCATCGCTCTGATGACTGCTGTCACCGGTATGACCCTGGTTGTGGTCCCTCGGTTGAACATACTCATTATCTCGCTCTAATAATTGAGCCCTTTTTACAACATCTGAATATAAAGAAAATTTATGAGATATAAGATATTGCCGAATCTCGGGCTTTAGACCTCTCAGAAACATCCTCGTCATTCGTTCCTCATTTTCGACCAAATGAGGTGCAAACCTGGATAACTCTGCAAACTTCGCCTCGTACTGGGACACCGTCATGTTGTTTTGTTCCAGTCTGATAAACTCCACCTCCTTCGTATAGCCGAATACTTTCGGGAAAGTACTTATCATTGAATAGTTTACGAAATGGTTCCCAAGACATCTTTGAGTGCGGTGGTTTGATACGCTTCACAGAACTCCAACCGATGAGTACGCCTCACCTTGAGTAACATAAAGGTGGCGAATGGAACCTTCTGTTCCTCCGTGCATCCCAAGACATCGAATATCTTGGTAATTTGCTTGACCCACATTTCCGCCATGATCGGATCTGGCTTTCCCTTAAATTCTGGTGGTCCCAACTTCTTGAACTGCTTGGCTGTGACAAGCCGCGCATTGCTATCATTTCCACCCGTATTTTGTGCACGAGTCTCCTAAATGCGGTTTTTCATATGAAGCGCAAAAAGCTCCTAAACATTCCATCATTCATCGTTTGCTCGGTAGTGTTGTTTACAGGAGGAAACCACAATCTCATACACTCCATTGTTAACGTTCTCAGTGGCCATTCTTAAATACTGCAATAAAACAAGGGTTAATTAAACAAATTAACATATCACATAATATCCCTATATTATGACTAACCAACAAATAAGCTTAGATAAGACACACTAGCGAATGATTTACTCATCTCTCCCCTCCTAGTTCTATTCCCCGATCTCCGCCAGAGACCATATCCCTAAGCTTTGATACCAACTGTGATGCCCCCAAAATAGGTATACAACACCCATTCTGAGTCGCCAAATACATGGTACAGAAAGCAAACTACAACTTCAATAATATAATTGTCGTGCAAAATACGACAACACATACTGTGAGTTTAAATACAAATATTGTCTTCTAGACAATATCCACACTCAAATAAGTCCTCGTTACAATTATTCAAACACTATTTTACAGAAATAGTGAGGACTGCTAAAACATCTTTCTAGAACCATCACTCCGTACCTCGACTAGTTTCTGCTATGTTCTCACCTCCTGAGAAAAATGGAACAAAAAGGAAAAGGGTGAGCTCAACTAGCCCAGTAAAGAATATTATGACTAAGATAATATACAACAAATTATCGTTAGTCTTCAACAGGGTAAAATCTGATAAAATATAATAGCCAACAAGTTTTAAATCAACAAGCTGCAATGGAATAAAGAATCCATTAGAAGAGTCAAGTAGAGAATGAGTTCTACTATCTTCTAAGATTTAAAGTCCATCATCAATATTTTATCCTGTAACAACAATCAATATACATCTTTAATCAAATATTCATCTTTGCACCACAAAAGCCAAAGATATTTATTTGTATCACCAGTTAGTCATGTTCATCTCAACACACATTTCATCTTTGCACTACGGGCCAAAGATATTCATCAATTAATCATTTATCTTTTTGCAATACAGTAGAAGATATTTAGTAATATCATCATTTAGGGTGAGGATGATGAAAAATATTTTTAAAAAAATGAATCCTGTGAAACGGAAGGACAAATAGTAGGGATTCGTATAACAGTTTATCCAAGATCAATAATACTTCATAAATACCAATTTTGAAGTAGAATTCAAAAATAGAGATCAAAACATGGATACAATCAAAGATAGTAACCTAATAGACATCTTGGACAAAAAGAAGAAAATTTTATTTTTCGGTGAATAATGCCGTATTCGTGAATAGTGTCGTATACGTGAATAGTAACCCCAACACAAAAAGTTTCAAATTTAATAAAAATTCAGATCAATACTTCGGCATAATGATATTGAAGAAATAATATCATATATGAAGAAAATAACATCCCTTACCTCAAAATATCAAGATTACTTACGATCGGAATATCGGTATAAGGTCAAGGAAACTTGCACCGATGAATAGAAACTCACAAAGTATCTAAATACTCACAAAATACACTCAATAATCTAAAGAGAAAGAGAAAACTTATTTACGGTGTGATTTACAATTCTAACAGCCCTCTATTTATAGGAAAATGTTAGCGAGACTTTGACTGCAACCCTGATGGCTTTACCTGCTACTATTCCCACCCACCACATTTGAAATAAATTCAGCACATTTCTTCACCAACCACAAGTGGGGCCCACTCAATTCTAGAATTTTCCACCAAAATCATTTATAAACCTAATTTCTAAATCAGTCACCTCTTAAAATTCAAAACAAATCATACGTTCATTTTTAACGGTTCAAAATTTATGGACATATACTCAACTTATATATGTATAACATATCCAAAAATTACAACGATCCAACGGTCGGATTAAAAATTATAAATCACACAATATATCTCAAAAACACTGGTTTAATTTTTAATACCTTCATTCCGACAAAAATACTGATAAAACACCTCAACATTAACTCCTTCATTTTTAACCACAATAAATATATCCAACATTTATATCCACATAAAATAAATATTTCCTTATTATATGAATCAATAATTAATTATTCATAAATAATATTACAGAATCACATTTATGACAACCAGGCCGTTCCCAGGAAAGAGGGGGCTTTCCAATAAGAATTTCTCCTTATTGGCGCGCAATTAGTGAAAGTAGTATGCACACAAGCCAATCATGTTTGATGATAAAGCATATACTTTGTAACAATCTTATTCATTTATTAATAAAAAGTATTAATTTATTAAAGGCTTTTAATTATCTACATGATGCTGTTTTATAATATGTGATAAACCCATAGTTTTAAGCAATGCTTTTAGAATAATGATGATGATCATTCTAATGAGATCTAAATTCTTTGAAAGCTTAAAACTAAAATAGTTCCCAATCGTTGGATTACTAAATTGGGGATTAGTGAATCCGGATAGATTGGTACATACGTTGCTTGCTCATTGGATGAGGATGATTGATCTCATGATCATTTGTGTGGAGACACTAAAGCAAGTATGTAGGTGCTTATTAGAGAATAAGTTCATTTGAACGTGGCTCGCTAAAGAATACCTAATGGAGTTTTATTTGCTGTCAATAGGAATTTCAGTAGTGATAGTAGTACAAGTAATCCTTGGACTTGAGATCATCATAGTATCTTGTGTATGATGAGTTATACTTTGACTTATTCCTTAAGACCCTTAGGGTATATCAAAGGGTATGCTTGGGTATAATAAGTTTTACATAGAGATAATATATGATCAATAAAGAATCTACCACTTCTAATAAAAGAAGAGAAATGTCCTATGTGATTCGATAAATGACAACCCAAAGAGTCCTTGGTTAAGGCGAATGAAATTAGAAAGGAGTTTCTAATTTGCATTATTTGGAGTTGTGCATTTAAGGATCGAAATACATATAATTAAACAAAATAAGACTTGACAAGTAATTCCATGTCTTATATTTAATTGGGACATTGTATGGTGGAAGTATTGAATTATTTGTTACTATTTACTCAAAGGTTCTTTAATGATTAATGTTGAAATCTATATTATCCGGAAAGTCGTTGATCATTTAGGGAGGCTTATCCTATTGTAGAATAAATATTATTTATTTAAATAAATTAATTGTATAATTTTTTATTTAAATAAGATTAGAATTGTTCTAATTGATTTATTCACAATAGGTTTAATATGGAGAACCTAAAAGGGTTACACCATAAAAGGAAGAATAATTATTTAAGAAGTTAATGGCATAATCGTAATAATATATTAAGTATATTTAATTTAATCTATGGTGATAGAATAAATTAAATAGCTTAATATTTATTATTTAATATTTTAGAAATATTAAATATAAATTAATAAGAGGAGTCTTATTAATATTATTACAATTATTATTATTTTAATTTCTAAAGAGTTTAGGAATTAATTTAATATAAGTACTCTCATTTATTCCTAATTGGATTAGGAAGGAAAATTAGTTAAAGGAGTTTAATTAATTATCCCTAATAAGTTTAGGGAGCTTAATTAATTAAAAGAATTTAATTAATTAAATAAAACTCAATTCCTTAATTGTTAAGGTGGGTTGCCCACATCTATTAATAAGAGGAGTCTTATTATGGGTGATGGGGGTTGTTGACTTTTACAACGTAATAATTCCAATTTGTTGGAGAGTACCCTTTTCTATAGAGATAGAAAACTAGGGTTTGAGCCAAATACACCATCTTCTTGAATTCTTTATTTTTCCTTGGTGGATCACCTCTAGAGGCCAAACGCTTGGGTGGCTAACGTTGATCAAAGGAAGGAACCAAACCCGGTGGATTCAAGTTGAATGCGAAAAGGATTGGAGGTGAACTTGTACCTGAGGAAGCTCGAATCTTCAAGGGTATGTTTGTTCTTCATATCTTTTCGTTTAATTAATAATTGTACATAAAGGGTGATCCGGGTATATGGTTTGTAAATTTTTAAACTCTGATTTTACACGCTTCCGCATTATTTTGCAATTTGATTGCGAACATGAATATTACAAACCTAACAGTGGCATCAGAGCCAAACCTTTATGCGAATTATTAATTGTTTTAATTTAATATCTATATTGATATGTGTTTAGAACAATTTAATTGGGCATAATTTTATTATATAAAATTTATAAAAAAAAAAAAAAAAAAAATATCGCGAATCCATGCTGCTGATCCGCGTGGCATGGCTGATAGCTTTTTCCTGAAGCCTAAAGTTTACGCCTGTTAACCGACCATGATGTATGCTTGAAATCATTTAAAAAAAAAAAAAAGGAAGGTACCACACGTAAATTAACAGAAAAGAATAGCAGGATAATTTTTTTTTGAAAACCATGGGCCACGTGGGTTAGTTAGTGATCATGTTAATTTTTTTTTAAAGAACTTTCGGTTTATTATATATATATATATATATATATATATATATATATATATATATATATATATGTGTGTTCGTTATATATATATATATATATATATATATATATATATATATATATATATAGTAATCTAGAATATATATATAATATATATATGATATATTCCTAATTATTTTATAATTAAAATAAAATATTTATTTTAATTAGAATTTCATGCTAACTAATTAGAGTTGGAATTGGATTCCATGATAACTAATTGGAGTTGAAATTGGATTTTATTTTTCTAAAATAAAGGAGTTTATTTGTGAATAAGGAAGTAAATCCATCTTTCCTTAAATAAAGGAGTTTGTTTAGATATGAAATAAGATTTCATATTATTCAAAATAAAAGAGTTTATTTGTGAATAGGAAAGAGAATCCTAATTTCCTTAAAATAAAGGAGTTTATTTAAATATGGAATAAGATTTCATATTATTCAAAATAAAGGAGTTTATTTGTGAATAGGAAAGAATATCAAGTGTTTCCTTTAATAAAAGATTTTTTTTTACATAGAATTGGATTCCATAATTAATTAAAATAAAAGAGTTTATTTTAATTAAAGATTTTTTTTATTACATGGAATTGGATTCATAATTAATTAAAATAAAGGAGTTTATTTTGATTAAAATTTTGATTAAAATAAAATAGTTTATTTTATTCAAAATTAGATAAATTAAAATAAAATAGTTTTATTTTGATTTAAATTTGGATTAAAATAAAGGAGTTTATTTTGATTCAAAAATAGATTTTATACTAACTAAATTTGCCCATTAAATGATATCAATATATATATTAAATGTTTATTATTCATGAGATGAATGTTATTTATTGATGCATATGGTGATGTGTATGATAATAAATGGGATTGATTATGGACAATTGACCAATGCGATTGGATTTTATTTTAGTTGGATGCATGAATGTATGAGTTTTATTAAATGGGGTCTGCGTACCTCGTCTTCTCTAATTTTTCTTAATGTAAATTCTATCTCCCTCCTATGTACTTTCCCTTGACTGCTGATCAAGGTTTCTATTTATTTTAAAATAGTTTTGTAATAGGAATAGTTAGAATTAATTTTTGAAGAATTAGAGATCAAGGAGCAAGGAGCACTTGAAGACCCGTTTGTAATGGAGCCCGGGTTTAAATGTAATAGTTATATTTAAATATTATTTCTTGCACCCCTAGGGTTTGACCTTTTGGTTCACTTGGTGGCTCTAGTGAACCAAACTAGAATAAAAGTCCATAATCAATCCGAGTAGAATATAGTATTCTATATGTGCATGCTTATACTATATATATTATATATTATGCAAACATGCTTCGCATGTTCATTAATATGACGCGTATTTTATATATATATGTATGGCGCTAAACAAGATGAGACAAATTAATAACAAACCCCTCAATTTTTATATTAAGTCCTAAGCGTTCAAAGATATTTGGAATATCGAGCGTCAGCTTTCTAGCATGATAAAATTAATAGAGTATTAAATATTTAATATGAGTTTGTTGTGTCATCACAAGGCAAGTATGAAGTATTTAAGATGTTAATTTATCACATTTGATGCTTATAAAGAAAATTGAACAATATTGTTTTGTTGTGTCACCACAAGGATGATATTTTTCTTTTTTGAATATATGGAGTGCTAGGTCGGACTTAACTTAGATAATTTTGATTCGGATGTGCCACCACTTGATCAAAATAATCTAAGAGGCAAAAGAAAAGGAGTTGCATAGTTGATGTAATTGACAAAAGTTGTCTACCTATTTATTTATATATAGTTTGTTGTGTCACCACAAGGCTATATACATTTGAAATGGGATCCTTATTCTCACTAGCAAATCTTTAATTAGATTTTCTTTGAACTATATATATTGAGGTAATATAGTTTGAAGAAAATAGTGGGAGATACCAATTTAAAACAAGACCTAATTTATTTTGGTAATTAATAAAAGAATGTATGTTAAAATGTTGTTAATTACAAATTCATTTACGTAATTTTACAATGTCTAAAATTACTATCCTTTGCGAAGCATATTAGATGCTAAATTAACCGACGTAATTAAGCGGATTGGTTAAGGAATTTGAGAATAGTTCTCATAGTGAAAAGCTATCTTATGTCCTTAATACGCCTATCCTGCAATGGTTGCGCACAATGCCTCTAAGGAAGACATTGCTACTTTTAGAAAGTGGCAAGATGATGCACGATTGGCTCAATGCATCATGCTCGCATCTATGAAAGTAACGAGCTTGACGTCAAGATGAAACTATGGATGCTTCTACTATATTCCTGCACATCAAGTAGTTGATGGTGAGAAAAGTAGGACTGATAGATATCAGATATCTAAGGAGCTCTTCCGATCTAGAATGGCTAATGGCACTATAGTACAGACAAAAAGTTCTTAACATAATCAATTTGATTGATCAATTAGGACAACTGGTTTTGTCATGGATGGAGAGTTGAGCAAAGATTTGATCTTGCACTCACTCCCGGACTCCTTTCACAATTGTTGTGAATTTTTCATATAAACAAGCTAGATATCAGCTTCGTTGATTTGCTTAACATGTTGAAAAATGATTAGAGTCACTTTCCAACCAAGTAAAACCATGTCTTACTGGTAGGGGCCAAAGGATCTTCTGAAAAGAAGAACAATTCAAATAAGGTAAATAGAAAGGCATAAACAAAGGATAATAAGAACAAATCGATCTGAGATAGCAAAGGAGCTTGCTTCCTTTGCAATAAGCACGGACTTTGGAAAGAAAGCTGCGAGAAGCATCTTGCGAGGCTAACCAAAGAAGCTTAGTGAAGTTTGGTTATAATCTGATTTTTGTTCATGATTGAAATAATTTTTCTTTAAGTCGAGGTTCTACTTGGGTATTGGATCCGAGCTTTGGTTATCATAAATATAGATTTATGAAGGAACCAAGCGAAGTAGAAAGTTAAACAAAGATAAGTAATCCTATGTGTGGAAAATGAAGCAAAGGTTCTTTGCATTAGCTATAGAAACTTATAGTTTAGCATCGCCTACTGGGCAAATCTATTAAGTCAATAAGTTGTTATTGTATTCCAGTTCTTGTTAAAAATATTATTTCCATTTTATTGTTGGACAATGAAATCTTTGGTATTATAATTATGAACAATTATTGTTCTATTTATAATAATAATGTTTTGTATAGAACTGGAATATTACTTAATAAATTTTGTATACTTGACTTACGTGAAAAATATATTTTGCAAATTGAACAAACTAGTATAAGAAAAGGAGATGATCATTCAAAGAGTTGAATGTATGTATTTGTTGAAATACAAGTGTGAATTATTTGAAAGGTTCAAAGAATTCAGAAGTGAAACAAATTGACAAAGTATTAAGATTCTTTGATTAGATCAAGGAATAAATACTTGTGCAATAAGTTTCTAGATCATCTCAAATGGTTTTCACATAATGGACGATCGTCGATACATAATAATTGATTGATGTATCCGAATGGAAAAATCGTACCTTGTTGGACATGGTGCGGTCCATAATGATTTCTGAGACATTCCAAAGTATCCCTCACAGGATCATGTCCTAGAAATGGTCATATCTACGAAAAAGGTAACCTCAAAATTCGGCCCCAAAACTCCATAAAAGTTATGGACGGGGAGGATTCTAATCTTAAGTATGTTAAGATAAGGGTTGTCCAACTTATGTGAAAAGGTTTCAAAAGATAAGCTTGGGACAAAATTTGACAAGTCTGATTTGTGGGACATCCTAAAGTAAGTTTAGGGTATATGCTCTATAATCCTACTTAGCAAAAGGTGTTTGTTATGAACACACTACCTTCTAAGATAAAGGTGTTTATCATTGAAGGGGCTAGTGGGAGGATAATAGATCTTGAAGAGCTCAAGAACCACAAAAACACTATAAGTCAAATAAGAGGAACCTATAGATAGACCTATTGTACCACAACCGAATCGTAAATGCGGAATAGTCAAGAAGATACCTAGGAGGTATGGATTCATCATAGATGATGATGATGAGGTACACATCATAGAAGATGATGATCCGATTACATACGATGAGGTAAGAGTTCTAGTGTGTACAAAGGGACAACAAGGGGGCCGTAGTGAAATTTCTAGTATTATATGTTGATATACTACGGATGAGGAATAACATACTAATGCTACAATCAGTAAAGATAAACTTGTCTAAACATTCCTCCATGAATGGTTTGGGAAGAGTATCATTATTGGGGATGCAAATCTATATAGATAGATTTAAAAGGATGCTCGACTTAACCTAAGGAACGTATATTCATTTGATGCTAAAGTCGTTTAGCATGGCAAACTCCAAGAGATGTCTCATGTCGATGAGCTATGGAGTGTATCTCTCTTAATAGTCCCCACAGACTCCTGAAAAGAGAGGTCGCATGAGTGACTATCATGAATGCAATGAGATATACGAGACCTGATGTTGATCAGTCATATCCTGGAGAAGTTCACTATGAGTCAGTGAAAAACATCTTAAAGTGCTTAAGCAAGCACTAAGGATGTGATCATATTGATGGTGGGTGCGAATTAAAACTAGAGGGCTTAATGGACTCAAGTTTTTCGCACGGATCAAGATGATGAAAATCCACTTTAAGGTAAAGCGTTATCTTAAGCAATTGGTGCGATGAATTGGAAAGGTTCCAAACAATGAAAGAGTTGTTGGTTTAGTGATAAAGACAAAGTATATAGCTATAAATGAAGGCCGCAAGTTGATTGTTTGGATTAAAAGTTCATTACGAGAACTAGGAATAGTTCCCAAGTCTCATCTTGGATCTAAACATGTGTTGTGGCATTTTCATTTGATTATTAGAATCATTGAAAGATGGAAAATCACTATAGAGATAGTGGACTCTCAAGAACAACATTACATATCCATTAACTAAAGCTTATCCAATGCGGGATAATCGTCACTTAGAGAGAAGAAGAGTATAAGATACCATGACGATTGGCTTTAGTGCAAGTGGGAGATTGAAAGTAGTATGCACACAAGCCGATCATGTTTGATGATAAAGCATATACTTTGTAACAATCTTATTCATTTATTAATAAAAAGTATTAATTTATTAAAAGCTTTTAATTATCTACATGATCTTTGTTTTATAATATGTGATAAACCCATAGTTTTAAGCAATGCTTTTAGAATAATGATGATGATCATTCTAATGAGATCTAAATTCTTTGAAAGCTTAAAACTAAAATAGTTCCCAATCGTTGGATTACTAAATTGGGGATTAGTGAATCAGGATAGATTAGTACATCTGTTACTTGCTCATTGGATGAGGATGATTGATCTCATGATCATTTGTGTGGAGACACTAAAGCAAGTATGTAGGTGCTTATTAGAGAATAAGTTCTTTGAACGTGGCTCGCTAAGGAATACCTAATGGAGTTTTATTTTACTGTCAATAGGAATTCACTGTAGTGATAGTAGTACAAGTAATCCTTGGACTTGAGATGATCATAGTATCTTGTGTATGATGAGTTATACTTTGACTTATTCCTTAAGACCCTTAGGGTATATCAAAGGTTATGCTTGGGTATAATAAGTTGTACATGGAGATAATGTATGATCAATAAAGAATCTACCACTTCTAATAAAAGAAGAGAAATGTCCTATGTGATTCGATAAATGACAACCCAAGAGTCCTTCCTTGGCGGCGAGAATGAAATTAGAAAGGAGTTTCTAATTTGCATTATTTGGAGTTGTTCATTTAAGGATCGAAATACATATAATTAAATAAAATAAGACTTGTGAAGAATTCCATGTCTTATATTTAATTGGGACATTGTATGGTGGAAGGATTGAATTGTGCGGTAACTATTTACTCAAAGGTTCTTTAATGATTAATGTTGAAATCTATATTATACGGAAAGTCGTTGATCATTAGGAGGCTTATCCTATTGTAGAATAAATATTATTTATTTAAATAAATTAATTATTTAATTTATTTATTTAAATAAGATTAGAATTGTTCTAATTGATTTATTCACAATAGGTTTAATATGGAGAACCTAAAGGGTCACACCATAAAAGGAAGAATAATTATTTAAGAAGTTAATGGCATAATCGTAATAATATGTTAAGTATATTTAATTTAATCTATGGTGATAGAATAAATTAAATAGCTTAATATTATTATTTAATATTTTAAAATATTAAATATAAATTAATAAGAGAGTCTTATTAATATTATTACAATTATTATTATTTTAATTTCTAAAAGAGTTTAGGAATTAATTTAATATAAGTACTCTCATTTATTCCTAATTGGATTAGGAAGGAAAATTAGTTAAAGGAGTTTAATTAATTATCCCTAATAAGATTAGGGAGCTTAATTAATTAAAAGAATTTAATTAATTAAATAAAACCCAATTCCTTAATTGTTAAGGGGGGTTGCCCACATCTATTAATAAGAAGAGTCTTATTATGGGTGATGGGGGTTGTTGACTTTTACAACGTAATAATTCCAATTTGTTGGAGAGTACCCTTTTCTATAGAGATAGAAAACTAGGGTTTGAGCCAAATACACCATCTTCTTGAATTCTTTATTTTTCCTTGGTGGATCACCTCTAGAGGCCAAACGCTTGGGTGACTAACGTTGATCAAAGGAAGGAACCAAACCCGGTGGATTCAAGTTGAATGCGAAAAGGATTGGAGGTGAACTTGTACCTGAGGAAGCTCGAATCTTCAAGGGTATGTTTGTTCTTCATATCATTTCGTTTAATTAATAATTGTGCATAAAGGGTGATCCGGGTATATGGTTTGTAAATTTTTAAACTCTGATTTTACACGCTTCCGCATTATTTTGCAATTTGATTGCGAACATGAATATTACAAACCTAACAATTAGGTGACCAAACCTCTCCTTGACAGAACTTTCTAGACATTGCCAATAATGCTATCTAATAATATTATTTAAATAATATGAATTATTGATCTGATAATGGGAAATACTGTGCAGTGACAATTATTAAAACAACAATAATATAAAATATCAATATGACAATTATTGAATCAATAAAATAAAATATTGAGCAATAACTCTTGTAGAAATTATTGAGTAGTGCCTTCTTACGTAAGGATCAATAATTCATCAATATTGTGCATCCACGCGTACATTGTATTTTAACCCAGGATATTCCAGCGGTGTTAATGCTAACAACTACGCCAGTTATTTATAAAAACTCAAACTTGTCGTTTTCTTTATCCAATGATTTATTACACGTTATGGGCCCCTAAATGATCTGCAGTGTAAATACGAATATTCCCCGACAACAAGAATATTCCATGACCAAACGAATATTACCCGACAACAATGATTATTTTATAACCACTTGCATATTTTTTAAAATTTGCACATTTCACCCATAACCAGAGAATTATATCAAATTAATACCTTATTATTCACAAATATAATTAGAGGAAATTCGATTTTATTTATAATAAGTTGGGGTCTTACATAAAACGTCTATAGCGACAGTCGCCGACCGTCGTTATAGGCCTAAAGACCGTCGCTATAGCATTTACCGACGGCTTCTATGGCGACGGTCGATGGCCGTCGCTAAAGCCTATAACGACGGTCTTTATGCCTATAGCGACGGTCGCCGACCGTAGCAATAGGTCAATTTTCTAGTAGTGATGCCAAAAATGCTAACCACTTCGGTGGTAATCATGGCCAAGATAATAGAAGTGGAAATTTCAAGAAAAGGAAATTCAATAATGATGGAAAGATGTCAGCATCAACACCTGTTGTTAAGGAAGGAGAACGACCGTCAGTCGTATGTTACAAATACGGAGGGGAGGGATATATCAGTCCAAACTGTACGCAGCAACCCAAAATATGTTACAATTGTGGAAGAGAAGGTTACCTAGCCCGATTTTGTCGTGCACCAAAGTCAAGTCTATCTGGGATTGAGGCATAAAAGGTCGTCCCAGACAAGACAAAACTGGTAGTTCAAGGGACAACGTTTGTCGTAACCTCCCAAAAAGTGAGGAATCCGAATGAGGTGATCACAGGTAAGCTAATCGTAAACTCTAGCGAAGTCTATACCTTATTTGATACCGATTCTACCCATTCTTTTATTTCTCCTACTTGTTCTCAACGTTTAAATTTAACTCCGGAGAAATTAGACTTTAATTTATCTGTTGAAACTCCGTTGGGAGAAACCTTCATTACATCCACTGTTTATAAGTCTTGTTTGATTCAAATCGGTAACCACACGTTACCTGTCGATCATATCTCTTTGAAAATAATTGCATTTGATATGATTTTAGGGATTGATTGGTTAACTATTCATCATGCAAAAATTAATTATTTTCGTAAGGTTGTTAGCTTTCATATTCCTAACCAACCTATTATGCGAATTCAAGCAACCAAACCACTAAAGTCAATCACTGTCATATCAAGCCATAAAACTATTCGTTTATTGAAAAACGGATGTCAAGCTTTCATAGCCTATGTCACGGATTTAAATAAAAATACGTCAGATTTGAATGATATTTCTATTGTTAATAAATTTCCTGACGTATTCCCTGAAGAACTTCCTGGCCTACCCCCGGAGCGTGAAATCGAGTTTTGTATTGGCCTTGAACCCAGTACAAAACCCATTTCTAAAGCCCCATATCGAATGGCTCCTATTAAACTTCAGGAGTTAAAAACCCAACTACAAGAATGGTTAAACATAGGTTTCATTCGTCCTAGTACATCTCCTTGGGGTGCTCCTGTTCTATTCATGAAGAAGAAAGATGGAAGTATGCGACTTTGTATTGATTATCGGGAGTTAAATCATGTCACCATCAAAAATAGGTACCTGTTACCTCGTATTGATGATCTATTTGACTAGTTGCAAGGCGCCAAATTCTTTTCAAATATCGATCATCGTTTCGGATATCATCAATTAAAGGTTAAAACTGATGACATTCCAAAGACTACTTTCAGAACTCGGTACGGGCGTTACGAATTCTTAGTCATGTCTTTGGGATTGACTAATGCTCCTGCTGCCTTCATGGATATGATGAACCTAGTATTCAAGGAATATTTGGATCATTTTGTGGTTGTCGTTATTGATGACATCCTCATTTACTCTAAAAGTCGTGAAGATCACGAGCAACACTTGAGGCTGATACTCCAAAAGTTCCGTGAAAACAAGCTATATGCCAAGTTGAAGAAATGCGAGTTCTGGTTTGAGAAAGTAGCATTCCTTGGGCACATGATATCAAATCATAGAATATTTGTTAACTCGGCGAAGATTGAAGCAATACAAAGCTGGGAGCAACCGAAGTCAGTAACTGAAGTACGTAGCTTTCTGGGCTTAGCTGGTTATTATTGGAGATTCGTGGAAGGATTTTCTTGAATCACTACTCCATAAACTTAGCTGACTCGAAAAGATACAAAATTCGGTTAGAGCAAGGAATGTGAGAAGAGTTTTCAAGAACTCAAGATGAGACTCATTTCAGCACCTGTTCTAACAATACCATCTGGTTCGGAGGGATTTTTCATCTACAGATGCTTCAGGCAAAGGTTTAGGATTTGTTCTTATGCAACATGGGAAAGTCATCACTCACGACAACTCAAAGAATATGAGAGGAATTATCCTACTAATGATCTAGAGTTGGCAGCTGTCGTTTTCGTACTTAAAATCTAGAGGCATTACCTGTATGGGGAGAAGATTGAGATCTTTACGGATCATAAAAGCCTCAAATATTTCTTCACTCAAAAGGAACTCAACATGCGGTAACGACATTGGCTTGAACTGTTGAAATATTACGATCATACTATTCAATACCATCTTGGAAAAGCGAACGTGGTAGCTGACGCATTGAGTAGAAGATCATATGCGGGTACGAGTGTGATATTGTCAATGCAAAGGCCCATTTTGTATGACTTTCAAAGGATGGAGATAGAGATAAAGACTCCAAGAACCCACATGATGATGGAAAATATACGAGTAGAACCGACTTTAATTGATAAAGTTAAAGTTGCTCAAACTACAGACCTGTAGCTGATGCGTATGAAGAAGAAAGTGCAAGAAGCTGTTATTTCAGAAGCAAGAATCGATGAAGAAGGAATATTTCGAGTCAACTCCAAAATTTGTGTTCTTAAAATCTTGATTTAAAGTATAAAATCTTGATGGAGGCGCACAACACACCGTTTGCAATCCATCCTGGGAGTACCAAAATGTATCATGATCTTCGACATACATTTTGGTGGAGAAATATGAAGAGGGAGATATCAGAGTTTATCTCAAGATGTCTAACTTGTCAACGAGTCAAGGCAGAACATCAAGTGCGGAAAGGTCCATTGCAACAACTTGAAATTCTAGAATGGAAGTGGGAGCACATTACCATGGATTTCATTACTGGTCTTTCCAAGGTTTCTCAAGGCATAGATGGAATTTGGGTCATTGTTGATAGATTGACCAAGTTTGCTCATTTCTTACCTATACGAGAAACTTATTCACTTGAACGTCATGCTCGTATGTACATAAATGAGATTGTAAGACTGCATGGTATGCCAGTATCCATAGTTTCTGATCGAGACCCAAGTTTCACTTCACGGTTTTGGGTTAGTTTGCAAAAAGCTATGGGCACGGATTTATGATTTAGTTCGGCATATCATCCTCAAACGGACGGGTAGTCGGAGAGGACTATTCAAACTCAGGAAGATCTATTAAGACTCCGTGTCCTTGACTTCAAAGGAAGTTGGGACAAGTTCTTGTCATTGGTGGAATTCTCCTACAACAACAGTTATCAAGCAAGTATCGACATTGTTCCATTTGTATGGACGCAACTGTCGTTCTCCAGTATGCTGGGATGAGGTGGGTGAAGAAACGTTGTTAGGACCAGAATTGGTACGTATGACTACGGAAAATATTCAAATGAGCCGGCAACGTATAAAGACCTCACAAGATCGACAAAAGAGTTATGATGATCTTCATCGAAAAGACGTGGAATTCAATGTTGGAGAATATATGTTGTTACGTGTTGATCTCTGAAAAGGAGTTACAAGATTTGGAAAGAGAGGAAAGCTCAATCCTCAATTCATTGGCCCATTTGAAATCTTACCACCAAGTATGTCTCGTGTTCATAATGTTTTTCACATATCTATGTTACGTAAATATGTGGAAGACCCGAACCACATTATTGAGTTAGAACCAGACGAGATAGCGGAAGATTTAACATATGAAGAGGTACCTGTTAAAATCTTGGATAAGAAGGAGCATATTCTACGCTCCTAGGTTATACCTCAAGTCAAAGTTTTGTGGAGAAACCACGATGTTGAGGAAATGACCTGGGAGTTAGAATCTGAAATGAAATCAAGGAATCCTCACCTCTTCGACATACCAGGCATGTACCGTAATTTCGAGGACGAAATTTCATAAGAATGGGATGTTGTAAGACCCAAACTTTTATGAAAAAAGATGAAGTTTTCTTTAAATATTATTTTTGAATATTATGGTGTGGATTTGATATAATGTTATAGTTGTGGGTAATACTTACAAATTTTGCAAAGTAAGCAAGTTGTCATAAAATATTCGATTGGTCGGGGAATATTCGTTTTATAAGGGAATATTCGTTCGACGGCACAATCATTGGTGGACCTCACAACAAAATTATTGTCAGTGTTAGAAAACGACAGAAATATCTTTTTATAAGAAAATGGCAAAAGTTTTACCGTTAACTGTTGAAATATCTGGTGATAAAAATACAGTAATACACGTGGTTGCATAGTAACACACGGTATTGTACAGTATCTTTAATTATTGATGCTTACGTGAGAAGTCACTCAGTTTTATTTAATAATTACCACTGTAATTGTTGCACAGTTTCTTATATTATTGATTCAATTATTGTCACAATATCATCTGCACAATATTTTACATTATTAAATCAATAATTGATGCGACACAATTATTTATATTATTAGTTAGCATTATTGACAATGTCTAGAAAATTCTGTCGAGGAAAGGGGTTTGGTCATCTAATTGTGCGCCAATAAGGATAAATCCTTATCGAAAATCCCCCTCTTTCCTGGGAATGATCTGGTTGTTGATATTGTGAGCTTATAATATTAATTATTATGTGGTGGATATTGGTTCAATTTTGATTTAAATGAAGGAATTTTTAGCATGAAATAATTGTTGAAAGTTTGGCATATTTTCTGTGGAATTACAATTATTTCATCAATAAAATATTCATTCAAATATATTATTATAATATATTATAACTATTTAAATAATAATATTATTATAATATATATAAGCATGTGGTTAAAGGACGAAAGTAATCAAAATGAATTAGGAATGCTTTGTTGTTTTTCTAAGAATGGTTGGTGGAGAAATTGTATGGAATGATTTTTTTCAAATAGTGTGGGCCCTTTATTATTGCAAAATGTAAGATTTGCCTGCAAAGCCAAGTTTGTTTTCAAGGGTGGCCCCCACCCATATGAAAATATGAGAATGTTAGGCATGATGTTAAGCAGAGGAGAATAAGGCGAAATGTTAGGCGCTATCTATTTTTTTTCCTTCCTCCGTTGCTATAAATAGGGGGTAACCCCTCCTTCATAAAACACGCCATTTCAATATCAGAAATTTTTATTCTATAGTATTGTGAGTATTTTTCTTGAGTATAAAGATAGTTTGAGTGTAGTTTTTTCTGCAAGATTTTTTCAGAATAATATCCGATATTCCAGTCAAATCCAGTTTCTACTACGGTAAAGGATATTATTTTTTTCAATACCCGTAAGAAATATTATTTTCTTTCATACTCCATAGTATGGAAGGGATATTATTTCATTTCATATTCTTAAATTTAAACTTACTATGGTAAGTATTGCTTCTATAATTCCTGAATTTGGTAGAATATCCTTGATATTTGCGTTTCATTCAGTATCTTTTCATAAAAATATTATTCTGAGCATTCTTGATAAGTTTTAACCTTTTTCTGTCGGAGTACTATTCATGGGGTACTATTCACGAGGTACTATTCACTCGGGTACTATTTACCTGGGGTACTATTCATGACAAAAATTGATTTCTTTTCGGTCCAAATCATTTTTGATACAATATTATTCTTGAATTTTACTCCACAAAGAAGTATCATGTTGACAATTTGGACATTGTTGAATTCTGGATAAATTAAATTATAAATCTTTAGAATTTATCCTTTGCTTGCATTTAATTGAATTCTTACATCATTGTCATCATCCTCATGTTTATATTGTTATGAAAGTCATCTTTGGCCCGTAGTGCATAGATGGACTGTTGATTGGTATGATTATGACCAAGGATCATTCGGTATAATCATGACCCATAATGTTACAAATGATGTGGTAAAAGTCCTCATTGGCCCGTAGTGCACTGATGGGGACAGTTGTTGGCATGATCATGACCGTTGGTGATAACCCGAATATCATTGGCCCGTAGTGTATGGATAATACAGTGATGTGGACTATTTATTGAGATGAGTCTCATCGATAAAATTGATGATAAACTTTTTAAATCATAGAAGATAATTGATATCATGCTCTACTTGACTCTTCTAATGGATTGATGTTTCCGCTGCAGTTAAACTTGTTTTCTATTATATCTATCAGTTTAACACTATTGAAGGCTAACAATAATTTATTCTGCATTATCTTAGTCATAATATTCTTTACTGGGCTAGTTGAGCTCACTCTTTATTTTCATTGTTCTCTTCAGGAAATGAGAATATAGCTGAGACTAGTCGAGGAACGGAGTGACGGTCCAGATGGTTGTTTTAGTAGTCCTCACTATTCTATGAAATAGTGTGATAATAATGGTATTAAGATTGAATTTGAGTTTGGATATTGTCTAGAAGATAATATACGTGTTAAAACTCTCAGCATATGTTTTGTCGTATTTACACGACAATTGTATTAATTAAGCTGTATTTGAATTTTGTACCATGTATTTGGCGACTCAGAATGGGCGATGAATACCTATTTTGGGGGCATCACAAATAGTACCGTATTCGTGAATAGTGTCGTATACGTGAATAGTAACCTTGACATAAAAAGGTAAAAATTTCATAATAAAATTCATACCAATATTTCAGCATAATGATATTGAACGAAATAACATCATTTATGAAAAAAAATAACATCCCTTATCTCAAAAGAACTGTACTTCTGACTCGAATATCGGATGTAATACTGAAGGAAACTTGCACTGAATAGCAACTCTCAAAGTATCTAAATACTCACAAAATATACTCGATAATATAGAGAGAGAAAACTTGTTTCTGGTGTGATTTTCAATTCTAACTAAGCACCCTACTTATAGGAAAATGCTAGAACGCCAAAGCAGACTAAATTAATAAAATATTATTATTATTATTTTCTTCTACGCATGCCAAGACTAAGACCAGCACTCCACCTTTGAACAAAAATTTTCAACACATGTTTTCACAAAAAAAACAAAAGTGGGTCCCACACATAATTTTAATAAAAACATTTATTTCCAAAACTTCAATAATTCATAATAAATAGCCCTTTTATCAGAAAAATACAAATTTTATGTCCATTCCATAAGAAATTAAATTATCTACAACTTTGTAGATTTAAGTTTTTCCAATTTCCAAACAGAAAATGTCCAAAATCCACATACAGATGATTTTTAATACCTCCATTCCGACAAAATACTGATAAAACACCTCAACCTTAATTCCTCCATTTATAACTATAATAAATACATCCATCATAAAATAAATATTTCTTTATCATATAAATCAATAATTAATTATTTATAAATAATATTAAAGAATCACAATAATGACAATCAGGTCGTTCCCAAGAAAGGGGGGGTTTTCCGATAAGGATTTCTCCTTACTGGAGCGCAATTAGGTGACCAAAACCCTTTACTAGATAGAACTTCCTTAGATATTGCCAATAATGCGATCTAATAATATTATTCAAATAATATGAATTATTGATCTGATAATGGGAAATACTGTGCAGTGATAATTATTAAAACAACAATAATATAAAATATCAACGAAGCAATTATTGAATCAATAAAATAAAATATTGAACAGTAATTACTGTAACAATTTTTGAGTAGTGCCTTCTTACGTATGAATCAATAATTCAAAAATATTATTCAATACTGTGTACTACTGTGCACCCACGCGTATTACTGTATTTTAACCACTGAGTATTCCAACATTGTTAAAGGTAACAACTACGCCGTTATTTGTAAAAGCACAAACTTGTCATTTTCTTCATCCGACCGTTTTCCGCTATGGGGCTCACAAATGGCTGCGCCGTCGTACGAATATCCCCTGACAGCAAGAATATTCCACGACCAAATGAATATTCCCCGACAACAATGAATATTTTATAACCACTTGCTTATTTTGCAAAATTTGCACATTTCACCCATAACCAAAGTATTATATCAAATTAACACTTTATTATTTAAAGTAATAATTAGAGGAAACTCAATTTTATTTATAAAAAGTTGAGGTCTTACAGCATGAGAAGGAGCGCCCCCTCCGGAGCCAAAGGAGGACTTACATCAGCTACCTTCTGGGCATAACCAAAGTTAGCTGGTTTACCATCGTTTACAAAATCTTGAACTTCATTAGGTGTAATTCCATGAGCAGCTAGGAAGTCCATGAGATGGAGATTTTTCTTACGCTCAGCCAAGGCTTCCCCACGGTCCTTATGGGAGAAATGTTGGGCAGCCATAAAGATTTCTTTGGCATTAACGCCCAAAGCTGGGCCTACATTTACCTCGAGAGCTAAATCCAAAGTAGTAGATTCCTCCAAGTCCTGACTAATAGCCAAATTTAAAGGGTTGCAATCGGATTCCGCCATGCCATCACTACTAATAGCCAAGTGAGATTGTAAAAAGATGCGAGTGGCTGACCATTGGAGGGAAACAACATAATAGGAAGGGGAGGACATAAAAAGGGAGAGGAAAGGGAAATAGGGTCAGGAGGGAGACAAGGAGGTGAGGGAAAATAGAGTGAAGCCGGAAGGGAGGGGAGAGAAGGGGAACGAGAAACTTAGGTAGGGTCTCGAAAGTTAGGTGGGTGCACTGGGCGGGAAAAAAGTAGGAAATTTAGAGAGAATGCAGAGCATATTTCCTAGAGAGAGAAACATTGCATGTTGATCAATCAATGGTCCATTGCCAATTAAATGAGTAAATTATTCCCTTACTAAGGATAATAATATATCCACTTACTTGTAAAAATATAATTATATATTCACTTACTTGTGAATATTTTCATACTTATTCAAGATCACAACCAGTTATGAATCCAAGATTAATAATTTGTACTACATAAAAATTTCCATTAACACAATATTGTGAAATAGGAGACTTTAGACTAGGTTACAATCAATGTTTTAACAAACACCCTAATCCATTAAACTTTCCTCATAAAATAATAACATTAGATTCATATTGTGAAATGGGAAATACTCATTTGTTTCTTACTCATCTAAGAAACAAAACTCAAGATTTTGTGAAAATTCAACTACTTGCAAATCTATAATTTCTCTCACTAAAATATAATTGACATTTATGTGATCTATTAATACATTGAGAAATTTTAACAAAAACCAATTTTAAATCATTGATATACTAAGTTTAAAACTGTAAGTATTTGATCTCGTGCATGCATCAAACATAAGGCTCCCACTAGAGCATGTGTACATTAGATTTGCAATAGCAATATCAGAATTAACTTCTAGTGTACCACCACTATTAAAGAATTATTAAATTCTTCAATCTCAAGGTTATCAAACTTAGTTCAGTATAGCCCCTCAATACAATTAAACTGGTTAAGTTGAAATCCTCACTATGTTTTCATATGATAATATGATAATATTTATTTTACAAGTCTTTCAACATGAAAACATAAAATAGATGTCTTAAACTCGTTTACGTTAACAATACAATTCAAAATGATCAAACATATCATTAATATACACAAAAACTATCACATTATAGTTTATACTGATTATATTGTTAATGTACACATATAAATAATTCTATATTCGATAGAATCTCGTGGTAATATGCACATATTATCACCTAATATGTATCCACTTTAATATTTATAACTTAGTTTCAATCTCACTATTGAACTAAATCACAATAAATTATTTGGATCATATTTAGGCTAATAAAATAGGTATTTTATTTACCAAATTATTATATTGATTTCCTTCACCAAATCAATACTGCTATTTCTAGGTTCAGTTTATAACTTTGTTGAACCTTAGATAATTAATTAAGTGAAATAAGTTCACACTTCAATATTATTCAAAAGTTTGTGTTTCAAAGACTTTCATTTCACATAACTACACAATCAAATTGAATTTCGCAACAAGAAATTCATAAGCCTTACTATTTCTTACATAAATAAAATTATGCTCGAAATAGTTCAAAGACCAAAATAAAAATATTAAAGAATCACCCCCACACTTTTAAATAATTGATATCTCATTGAGTAATTTCACTTCACAATATTATGCTCACTACTAAAAATAAATTTTAGATTAATTGACATTTTATGTGACAATGTTCCTATAAATATTACTTCCACGTAAGAATATTAAGGAGCACTTCTCAAAATAAAAAATAAGTTCTTGTACATTTTATGTATTAGTTATTCATATAAAGATTGCTTCAACTTAAGAATCTTTTAGAACACCCCCACATAAGAAAACAAGCTCTTATTTTTTGAATTACATAAAATCTCAAATTCAAAAAATTATTTAATATAAGCACTTAAAATTATACATGTACAATTTTTAAGTATACCAACACGTAACACTTGACTCTATGTAAATAGTATAAAATTTATTTTATACAAATTATAGCACAACTAATCATATTGCACAAATTTATTTGCATATAAATCATAAAATATAAAAATAATTATTTACTTTCTAAGAAATTAATTTATCACAAACAAAATTAATTTATGTAGAAAGTAAATAAAATTTACACACATGAATTAGTATATCCTCAAGTGTTTTCTTATCCCAACTTAGACATGAAATGCCATAAACATTATATGTAAGACCCCAAATTTTATGAAATAAAAGTATTCAATTTTCCTATTTAGTAAATGGTTAAATTGATAAAAAAAAAAAAAAGTTAAAGTTAAGGGTGATATATATAAATTTTTTTCAAAATAAGCAAGTGGTTATAAAATATTCATTTTTGTCGGAGAATATTCGTTTGGTCGTGGAATATTCTTTCTGTCGGGGAATATTCGTACTACGGCGTAGTCATTTGTGGGCCCCATAACAGAACAACTGTCGGATGAAGAAAACGACAAGTTTGAGTTTTTATAAATAACGGCGTAATGGTTACAATTAACTTTGTTGAAATAAATTGGTTAAAATACGATGTCGTGTCGTTGAGCAAGTAGCATACCAGGTATTGCAAGATTGTTGAATTATTGATTCTTACGTAAGAAGGAAGTACTCAATAATTGTTACGATGAATTCTTGTTCAATATTTTATTTTATTGATTCAATAATTCTTTGCATTGATATTTTATATTATTGTTGTTTCAATAATTGTCCTTTGCATGATATTTCCCATTATCGGATCAATAATTCATATTATTTGAATAATATTATTAGATAGCATTATTTGCAATGTCTAGAAAGTTACATCGATGAGAGGTTTGGTCACCTAATTGCGGCGCTGGCGATGAAGGAGAAATCCTTATTGGAAAGCCCCTCTTTCACAGGAGCGACTGGTTATCATAAATGTGATTCTGTAATATTATTTGTGAATAATTAATTATTGATTTATATGATAATGAAATATTTATTTGATGTGGATATAAATGATGGATTTATTTATGTGGTTATAAATGAATGAATTAATGTTGAGGTATTTTATCAGTATTTTGTCGGATTGGAAGTATTAAAAGATCAAATCAGTGTTCTTATAGCATTATTGTGTGAATTATAATTTTTAATCTGACTGTTGGATCGTTGTGATTTTTGGATATGTTATACATATATAAATTGAGTATATGTTCACAAATTTTGAACCGTTAAAAATGAACGAATGATTTGTTATGAATTTTAAGATGTGACTGATTCGGACATTAGGTTTATAAATGATTTTGGTGGAAAATTCTAGAAATGGGTGGGCCCCACTTTTGTTTGTTGGGGAAGATGGCTGATTTTTGGTGGGTGGATTAGTAGCAGGTAAAGCCATCATGTAGTAGGTCAAGTCTGCTTCGGCGTGCTAAGATTTTCCTATAAATAGAGGGCTAAGTTAGAATTGAAAATCACACCATAATTCATAAGTTTTCTCTCTTTTTCTCTCTAGATTATCGAGTTTATTTTGTGAGTATTTAGATACTTGGTGAGTTTCTATTCATCAGTGCAAGTTTCCTTCAGCGTCATATCCGATATCTAGTCAGAAGTGTTGCTCTTTTAAGGTAAGCGATAGTAAGGGATTTTAAGGGTTGTTATGTTTTTCGGCCAGTAATTTTTACGACCTTCAAAATTCTGGAAAAATTTGAAATGATAATTTGATGAGTTTTCTAGATTGTGTCCAAAAATGGCGATTTTTGGATGTATAGATTATGAGTTATGAATTTTATGAGAAAAGACTATTTTAAAAGTAAACCCTTATAACTCCTTGTGGTTAACTCCAAAATTGGTGAAATTTTTATTGGGAGTACATGTATATGATAGAAGTATACTCTATAAATTTTGGAATTTTTGGATAAAAGTACAATTTTTGATAAATATCTAAATATTCGGCTGTTTTGGCCATATGAAAAATAGTAAATGATTTTTAAAAATTCTGAGAAAAATATATGTTCAATATGGGACTATATTCTACTAAATCTCAGAAAATAAAATTTGTTTGTACTGATTCGGTATTTTTCATGAAAATAGACTAGTTGTGAGTAAATGAATTAAATATGTTATGTGAAGTAAGAAAATTAGAAAATATGATTTTATGGCTTGAGAATCCTATATGAGGTATATGCAGTTTTTTGATGAGGGTTTTGGTTATTGGTGATGAAATCTTATGAGTTTGGAATTTTAGGATGATTAAATGCATTATTTAGTAAAGTGTAAACAATTAAAATAAATTGTTTATAAGTTTAAGAAATGTTATTTCAATATCATTATACCGAAATATTGGTATGGATTTTATTGTGAAATTTCTACCTTTTGAGTCTGGGGTTACTATTCACGATATCAAGACTTTATTCACGTATCAAGCAATATTCATGTATATGGCACTATTTACGTATATGACATTATTTACGTATACGGTACTATGTACGAATACGGTGTACTATTCACGAGTTACTATTCATGAGTTACTATTCACGAGTTACTATTCATGAGTTACTATTCACGAGTTACTATTCACGGGTACTATTTACAACAAAAATTGGTTTCTTTTTCTGACCAAATTATCATTAATTTATGATTGTTGCTCTTGAAAATAAATGCAGTTGTTGATCATATTATTTTTATTATCTTATATAACATTTTTATAACCCTGATGTTGAATTTCTCTTTCACTTGAGTGTAAAGATGGGTAGATTATTGGTATGATCGTGACTATGGGTTCTCTTTAGCCAGTAGTGCAAAGATGAATTGTGACTATTATGATCATGACTATTGAATTTATAATTGAATATTTTTAGCTTAAGTGCAAAGGTGAATTGATCAACATGGTTATAATTATGGTTTATATAGATTTTGAAATGATTATATATTTCTTTGAGGTGTGAATATCTTTGGCCCGTAGTGCAAAGATGAATTATTATTGAATATCTTTGGCCCGTAGTGCAAAGATGGCCGGTTGAATATCTTTGGCCCGTAGTGCAAAGATGACCTGTTGTTGAATATCTTTGGCCTGTAGTGCAAAGATGACTTGTTGATGAATATCTTTAGCCCGTAGTGCAAAGATGAATTATTAGTATGATTATAAACAGGAGCTGTGATTTGGTATAACCATGATCTTTGATGTTTCAGGTGATGAAAATTATCTTTGTCCTGGATGAGCTAGAAAAGGAATTTAGAACTACAATTATGATTATGAGTTATACATGTGATTGTGGACAGGAATTGTTGATTGATGTTACAGGGATAAAACATTGTTGGTGGACTTTTAACATAGAGAAGATAATAGATTTTATGGTCTATTTGACTCTTCTAATGGATTGCTCGTTCCGTTGCAACTATGGTTGAAATTTTTATCATCTACCATATGTTCTAAATCTCTGATTTATTATTGATGAAGACTATTGATAATTTAATTATCTTTAGTCATGATATTCTTTACTGAGCTAGTTGTGCTCACCCTTTTGCTTCACAATCCCTTTCAGGTAATAAGAGAGTAGCTGGGTCGAGCGGGGGTAACAGGGGAATAGAACGGTGGTCATCATTTAGTAGTTATATTTGGTGAATCAAATAGGGTGAGGCGAACCCAACGTTGGAAGGGTGTTTTGCCACTATCATACAAGATGTCTAATGACATACAACCTCGTGTCATAATAAGATAGGGTTGTGCTCATCCACTTGCTGAGTATATCTACGAGTACTACCTATATAATCTTGGTGTTTGGTTGAAGTATAACTCTCAATTAGAGACAGTGGAGATAATGATATGTCAAGAGAAGACTCAACATTGGAAAGAATATGATAGTAATCTTCTCGTTTTTCTTTGGAGTCTATTGGGTCAACCAAGGATAATTTTGTGGCCATATGATATCTATCATAACCTAAACGCATGGCCTCCCATGTACGAAGGTTTCCTTGAGCACTTCCCAAAGATTCTAATTTCTAAAACAGTTTTTGAGTATACCTTTATGTAGGTATCACTGTGAGGTGATGTCCACTGATGGGACATTTGTCATATTACGGTTGGGACACGAGTCACAGTTGGTATATATTTGTATCCAAACTCACAGCATATGTGTTGTTGTATTTTGTACGACAATTGTTGTAATAAAGTTGTAGTTGTTTTCTGTACCATGTATTTGGCGACTCAGAATGGGTTGGATGGAATGGACCTATTTTGGGGTTGTCACATTATATCTTTTGAAAATTATAAATATAGAATTCAAGACAATTATCATAATAATATGAAATACTTGAACTTCACTATATTTATAAAAAATCAAAAAATAAAATATTTACCTCAATTAGAATATACAAAATTCATATAATCACATTAAAATTTACTACTTCTTGGTCAAGAAGTACACATAAAAATAAATCAACATATACCAATTATGATAATCCCAAAAACACTACGAATATTATTTCTAAGTGTTTTCTCAACATCAAAATCATATTGTATACAAGATTTACTCAATCAAATCTACTTTTACAATATCTTGTCTAACTATTAGTTGATATATAATTTATTATTCACAAACTAAGTAATTTATCTCAAAATTAATACATACAAATACCAAGTAATATTACACACTAAATATTACCTCTAACTTTATATGCATAATTTTGTTCAAGAAGAACATAAATTTACCTTATTCTCAAAATAAATTAATTTACAACTAATTTGTTATACATAGAGACAAGTAAACTTCTCAAATTTTACTACAAATTTCTCATAATAAATTAATCTCAATTAGTGTATAAGAAAAATAATTGTCTCAAATTTCATACATTTTATCTACGGGATAAATAACGTTTTGGTCACTGTATTAAGATCCGATTTTCATTGTGGTTCCGGAATTTTTTTTTGTTACAATCGAATAACTGTACTCTCAAAAAATTACAAAATGGTCATTCCGTTCGATTTTCGTCCAAAAATTTGACAAAATCTTGATTGTGCATATTGACGATTATTTTTCTTTGACGTGTATTTAGATTATTTCTTTGGCGTGGAGGGTAGAAGGCTTGCCTTAAAAATTTTCTTAAAGAAAATGTTGCTTAACAAGTGTTGAACTCTAGAACTCCCAAAACTAGAACCTTATATTCTAAAAAAAACCTTTGGACCAAATACTATTATCTTAAAATTTATATAACACTAATATTTAAACCATCTAGCATCGTTTATATGCATGTGAAGATGAGATAATAATAAGCGTAATACTAATAATAATTGTAATAATTATTATTGTAATAATAATACTAAATTTTAAATAATTATAATTATTGTAATAATTAAAATAATAATAATTAATGCATTAATCTTGATCATAATATTCTTTTGATTTGACATTAGTACTTGCAACATAAATTAATTATTATTCTTTTGCTTAGTACGCTAGCCTTTAAAATGCATGTGCATATCAAACATTTCTTGTTAAAATGCATGTGCCTTTAAGTTTTGTTCTGCATTCCACATGTTAGAATAATTATGTTTGATATGCACATGTATTTTCTTTGTTAGAAAAAAAACATCATGTCCGTATTAATTATTACTAGTTGAGCTAGTTTGTTTTTTGATCGTATAATTTTCTAAATTTAAAATGAGAAAGATTTTTCATAATAATAATATTTTTTTTCATATAAATTTTTCAATTTTTTTTTGCATGGCATAACAATTACATGTATAAATATGTTTCTATTGCTATTTTATTACTTCCACAGTTCAACTTTTATTGCGATAACCCATTTTATTTAAGATCATTCAGTTGTTGCTCAATTTTCTGAATCTTCTCTTATTAATGGCTTTGATCTTTGTTTGTAGCATAACAATAGTTTCTTCGATCCTTGCATTCTTGGCATATCCATAACCACCATTGTCACTACTGCTATCATCGCTTATTTCAATAATTTGGCGTTTGTTCTGCCCCTTTGTTTTTTGTTGGTATAGATTTGCAAATAAATGAAAACACATAAAATTTTAATAATAACATGCAAAATAGGAAGAATATATTAGTTAAAAAACAAACTAATAGTTGTTGCTCAATTTTCTGAATCTTCTCTTTCATGGCTTCGATCTTTGTTTGTAGCGTAACAATAGTTTCCTCGATCCTTGCATTCTTGGCATATCCATAATCATCATTGTCACTACTGCTATCATCGCTTATTTCAATAATTTGGCGTTTGTTCTGCCCCTTTGTTTTTTGTTGGTATAGATCTGCAAATAAATGAAAACACATAAAATTTTAAAAATAACATGCAAAATAGGAAGAATATATTAGTTAAAAAAACAAACTAATTACTTGACCTGATATCCATTATTTAGTATTTTGTATGATATTGTTTGTGTATTGGGTTTTTTGTTTATGTGATAGTAGTATTTATAGGTGTTTTATATTTAATGAGTATTTATTTATTTTTTGTCATCAATTCTTATCCGTTATAAGTTACCAATTTTAATATTTATGGCTATAGTGAGTGTTGTCTTTTGTATTGTCTGTTATCCATTATATGTTACCAATTTTAATATTTATGGCTATAATGAGTGTTGTCTTTTGGATTGTCTATTGATTTAACTCTGTATCTTAATTGTAATGCAATGTTGTATAGCATGAATCCGTGTGGCAGATTTGAAGATGAAAGAAAAAGAAAAACTATTGGATTGGAAGAGGCAACTGAATTAATGGTTTTCTGTTATGTATTAATGGTTAATATTATGTATTAATAGCTAATATCAATTGATTAAAACTGGGTGTGTTTGGAAGCCAGATTAATTAATTGATTTGAAATTAATTGAGTTGGAGGATAGGACGTGAAATTAATTGAGTTTTTGTTGGAAATCAAATTGGAAGACAAAAAGTTTAATTAATTGGTTTAATTAATTGATTTGAAATTGATTGAGTTGGAGGATAGACTGTGAAATTAATTGAGTTTACATTTGGAAATCAAATTGAAAGACAAATTGATTTAAAATTAATTTGAAATTGATTTGAAATTGATTGAGTTGGAGGATAGCCTGTGATGTATTTATGTATAAGGATTGATGTAGTAATAATTAAAATAATAATAATTAATGCATTAATTTTAATAATTAAAATAATAATAATTAATGCATTAATTTTAATTATTTTAAAATCAAATACAAATTGTACTAATCATACTCAGTCACTCTTATTAGAACAAAGACCACAATCATTGATTTAGTTTGTGGTATTTGTATTCGATTTAGATTTGAAGAACACAGGGCCTTGATATTGTCTATTGTGGAATACCTGCCATGCCAGTATAAAAAAATATTAAAAATTATATTAATTATTTTTCTTAAATATTAAACTAAACATAAGTTACAATTGGTTATAGTAAAAATATCAAATGTTATTACTCAAAAAATGAAAAATAATATATTAAGAGAAAAGTCTTTTTACAAAATAGAGGTAGGTAGTAATAAATTTTAAATATTAATTAAAATTAATGCATTAATTATTATTGTTTTAATTATTACAATAATTATTATTTATCCCATTAATTTTGATGAGAAACAAATTAAAATTTCCGTATGACCGACCATTAATATGCAGTACAAAGCTAAACTATATTGTATTTATATATTCAGTTCAAACGAACTGATATATATTTTAACTAGCTAGTTTTCTAATTATACATCATCATCTTGGCTTAATTTGCTTGCTTGGCATGGCTACATAATTAATTAAGATAATATGTTTGATATGCACATGCATTTTAAAGGCTAGCGTACTAAGCAAAAGAATAAAAATTAATTTATGTTGCAAGTTCTAATGTCAAATCAAAAGAATATTATGATCAAGATTAATGCATTAATTATTATTATTTTAATTATTACAATAATTATTATTATTTAAAATTTTAATTATTTAAAATTTAGTATTATTATTACAATAATAATTATTATAATAATTATTATTATTACGATTATTATTATCTCATCTTCACATGCATATAAAGCGATGCTAGATGGTTTAAATATTGGGTCCTTTACATAAGTATACAATGAATAGAAAGTAATTACTAGAAAAGTGCATCAACTAAATAATTACAAAAAGAAGGTAATTATTATAAAAATAGTACAATTCACATTAATAAGGAAACCTAAAATCAAGGACAAATAACTGTTATAATTCAAATTCAAATATTTGGATCTAACAACAAAAATAAATTCAAATTCAAAATAATAATTCAAATTTAAATACTCAAATTCAAATCTTCATCTCCTCACATACACTTGAAATAATAGTCGTAGCTGCATTGGCAATTTTCGTTGTCCAAGCATGATGAGAATAAGAAGAAGATTAAGCCCTACAAAAAATTTAAAAATAAATAAATGTAACTATTAATGTTCTGAATTTTTTTTATAAATACTTTGTTGCTCATAAATAATAAAATGGTTACCTTTGAATGAATGGTTGGTTACCAACTGCATCACATTCAAACGAAATTGGTAACTTGATAAAATGGAATTGGTTACCATGGTGCGAAGGTTTGGTTACCAAGCTGCATTTATGAAAAAACTAAAGGTGTGGATGTGAATTAGTTACTTTGTTATGAAGGTTTTGTTACCTTGATACGAAGTTTTGGTTACCTTGATCCCGAAGGTTTGGTAACCAATTGTACTCTGAAAAAAAATTTAAAGTTTGGAGGTTGATTGATTACTTTGATATGACAGTTTGGTTACCTAGATATGAAGGTTTGGTTCCTCTTTGCCCTGTAAGAGTGATATTGTAGGTGAATACTTACAATTTAAAAAAGACCATTTATAGGTAGCATATGATAGTAACCAATTGAATGTATTAGAAGGATACACTAAAGTTCGGCGAGAATGATTTGAAGTAGCATGCGATAATTATCCTTGACATTGTTTATTTTCTTATTTGGACATTGAACCCTAACAATGAGTAAGAAAAGAATTTTACGATCGAGGGGAACTGACTCCATAAATCTTTCGTAATACAATTCCCAATCTGGCTCAACATCAACATTAATGGGTGTTACTAATGAATATCCTTGGCCGTAGTGCAGGGATGATGTGGATTATTTATTAAGCTGTGTCCCAGCGATAAAAATGATGAAAAACCTTTTAAATCATAGAAGATGGTAGATTTTATTATCTACTTGACTCTTCTAATGGATTGTTTGTTCTGCTGCAGTTAAACTTGATGTTTGATATAATTTATCAGTTTAACACTGTTGAAGGCTAACGATAAATTATTCTGGATTATCTTAGTCATAATATTTCTTACTGGGCTAGTTGAGCTCACCCTTTCTTTCACTGTTCTCTTCAGGAAATGAGAACGTAGCCGGGACTAGTCGGGGAACGGAGTGACGGTCCAGATGATAACATTAGTAGTCATCACTATTCTGTTAAATAGTGTGACAATAAATGTAATGAGGACTCCATTGAGTTTGGATATTGTCTAGATGACAATATTCTTATTAAAACTCTCAATTATGTCTTGTCGTATTCTACACGATAGTTGTATTATTAAGTTGTATTTGAATTTTGTACCATCACTACAAAAAATGGGGCTTGACAACCAATTTTCGTTGCTAAAGGTGCAAATTTTTGTTGCAAAAGGGTTTTGTAGCGACTTTCTTTGTCGTTCTTGTGAATGGCGTTGTTAATTGTTCATGACGAGCGTTTTTTTTTTGTTGCCAAAAGTAATACATTTTGCAACGAATTTTGGCTTTCGTTCAGAGACATCGATCATTTAGCAACAAAATGTATTGTTGCAGAATAATTAAAATTTTGTTGCTAAAAACCCCATTTCGTTGCAAAAGCCTGCTAATTGGCAACGAAATGAACTCTTTTTTTTTGCAACGCCCATACATTTTTGTTGCAATTGACACCATTTTGCAACGACATTTTTCGTTGCAGTAAATTATGAAAATTGTTGCCTAAGCTTGCTTTCGTTGCGGAATATAAACTTTTTAGCAACGATTTTCGTTGCTGATTATATTATTTGGCAACGACATTATGCTGAATTAGCATCGAAAATGTTTGTTGCTGCTTATTTTTCAATAGCAACGAAAGTAAATCGATTAAGCAACTACATTATATGTTCTTTGTTTCTTTATATATGCAGCGAAAGTTGATATGATTTGCAACGATAAAAAATATTGCCTTTTATGTTGGTATTAGCAACAATATCCTCTCCGTTGTTATTAGGTTAATTTTTCGTTGCCAAATATTATATTTTTAATGCCATTAACAACGAAAATTTGTTGCTAAATGTATAAAAAATTGTTGCTATATTAAAACTTGTTCAATGCTTTGGTAACGAATTATATAGTTGCCAAATCAAAATTTGACATTCTTTTTGTGTACCTGACTGGCTCAATGTCCCCATAATAAATAATGGCAAAAATACAAAAAATTAAAACATTATTAACTTAATAAAATCATCCACTACATAATCATTTATTATCTTTACAATTAACCAACCATCTAAAGCTACCACAGTTCTTAATCAAAGTATATATCTACATATATAGAGAAAGTACACTTCATAATTTCGTCCCTTGTCTTTAGTAAGCGTAGTACGAGAAATTTGATACCCAATATTGTAAAGGCGGTAGTAGAAGCGGTCTTCTTTGCATATTTAAAAATAATAGCAAAGTCGTAAAAATGAAGCAAATAGGTCACCGGAGGCACTTAGTGCCAAAATCAATCTACAAAGACAATAGAGTTGCTACGTGGTACTAATGTACCTTAGTATTACTCATAAGTAGAAAAAGACACAATAGAGTTGCTATGTGGTACTAATGTACCTTTGTAAATTAGGATACTTGTGTATATAAACCAATGTAATTGAGAAGAATGATACATTCTCACTTTATCAAATCTACATAAATAATGACCTATGGAGGAAGTTGGACACAACCACCACAATAGAAATTAGGTTGATCATACTTGCTTTCGGTAGGAAGGTTGAAAATTTTGCCACTAATAGTGAAGGTAATGCTAGGCATGGAAGAAATCTTGGCTTGATCGATTTTGATTGTTCCATTGGGCTAAGACCATCACAAAGTGCAATTTTTCGAGAACTCTCGTCAACATGAACCATAAAAAATTACTAACAAATAATAATCAATAAAGACTATTCATCTCATTTACTCATTTTTCCTCATATGTTTTGGTTGAAATAGAAGTATAATTGTATTAGGAGTATATAACAAGACTTAAACAAGAAGGTTTATATATATAGTATACCTCATTGACATAGTTTAGAATAAGATATTAAATGCGGTTTTGCCTAAGTGATTTTGCATCCACACCCTTTGCCATTTCACAAGAAAAGCGCGTAGCATCACCAAATCCAGGATGACTGCCATTGCTTTCATCTCGACACTCTCAATGCCCATCTTTGTATAAAAATTCATAGCATCGATGGGTCAAATAAGGAAGAAAAGATTCATAATAATATCGGTATAGGGAGTCTTACGTATTAGCGTTAATATAACGATGTCAAGAATGTTTGAAAGCAACTACTGTGACCAAATGTAATCGATGTAGCTAAGGCGATCTAACACCACGAGCTCCATCGAAGGTGCACAATCTAATTTGGGAGCATATCTTCTTTGGTTGTGCTGTTTTTTATTGAGTTCGATGGGAGAAATCAATCTGAGGGCTTTTACCAAAATGCAGTACAAGTGATCTAGCTTAGAGTCCAAAATTGACATATATGTACTTATCATCTAAAAACCTAAAATTATAATCAGTAATAAAGCAATAGTTCGTGTACCTCTGTTAAAAGAAAATCTATAATTATTTGTCCGTATCTTTCGTCCTGACCTTGCATTCTTGGCTAACACCACGGATGCTCAATGGCATGATTAATCATAGTGATCACGATCTGCAAAAATTGGTAAGAGAAAAGAGGAGAACAATTAAAAAGTTAGGAGCTTTATGAAAATAGCACCCTTGTCGGGACATTAAGCCATAGTTTTCTTCATTTGGTAACAGAAGACTATCATTACACTAGTGACTTCAAATTCGGACATAGAAAACATTACCGAAATAGGGAATGATATTCAAAAGTCTACATTTCCTCTCACAAGATAAGCGAGGTCGATTGCGAGAAAGTGCATATACTTTAAAAATATAAAGGAAGAAGATGTAAAATTTAACAAAACACGATGCACAAGCGTCTTTGTTGGACTGCTAGCAAAAAGTTCGAGAATACGCAATTGCATAGACCTTTATCGATAACTTTGCATGACAAATTGACAACATATCGCGATATTAGACCAAAGGATAACAGAAGCAACTAACTTCACCATAAAATTTACTCTTCCTTAATTTACTAGAAATGGTACACAGAAAAAAGTAGTTGTAAACAAGTGATACTCAAGCAACTGATAATTACCAGAAACCCAAGGATTTTAGGAAGCAAGTAGAACTTCGAATCAACGGTTACGAATTCATTAGAAAATTGCAGTACTCTTGTCAACCTCAAATATCGGCATCATCTTCAGCATATTTAAAACAGAGAGAAAAAGTGTACTTTGTTAGCTACAACATACATGATCAAAACAAACAAGGAAAACAAAAGATATAAAGTAAGGAGGTAAATGATAATGAGATGGTAAAAATGAAACAATAAACTAAAACTAAATACAAGGAACTCCTTGATCTCAGCATAGTTTAATTGATAATGATTATAAACATCAACTTTGACAATAAAATCATGTACTTACATATAACATGGCGCAGTAAGGAGATAGTTTCAGCTTATTATCTTTCTTATGGTAAATTTTGGTAGTTTGTTTCAGCTTTTTTGGGTATAAAAACAATGTAAGAATATCGAATAAGCAATAATCTTGTCGAGGCAACCTTTTGGAATATTTAAAAGCTACTTATACGAGAGTTAGTATATTTTGGATTGTTCTATTCTCATAATACTATAATAAAGCCAAAAGTAACCATAAATATTATTAATATGATAATCATTTTCCACATACCATAAGAATCAACACTATAATCACATACCATAAGAATCAGTACCAACACTAATCACATACCATACTATTTGTATTAATTCTCATACATAGATATTATAGCTAGCTAGCTAATATATGTACAAAGTTCATTCAAGAGGGCACATAACCAACCCTCTATATTAGTATTGACACATTGGATATCTGCTTTAGTTTAAAATTAGTAGTATCTAGTGGTTTATTTCATATAATAGGATTGCTTAAATTTTTAGAGTAGCGGAGGGAAGACAACAGGCGGTCGGTCGGTGGGTACATGAACATGTAATGTATAGAGAATCCAACTCTAAAAATAGGCGATATCCTTTTACAACCGATACATTTTTCCTTCCTCAAATGCGAACCTTGCAGCGCCTACCCCCGACTTCAAGCGCAAACCTCAACACTTCCATCTCGCCTTGACTTCATCGGTGAGGTAGATTTTCTCTAAGATGGCTCTAGCTTCATCTATCTTGTCTGATCAAACATGTGCAACAATTTTGTCGAAAAAAATGTAGTACAAACCGAGAAAAACAACAATATATAGGAGGAGGATACACATAAAATAAGTATCATTTAGAAAAAACACACATTTCTATACAACCATCTAGGAGACTCGGGGAGACCCATCATGATACAAATTAGACAAGGCGGGTAGTCACTGAACGCCAAGCATCCAACTTGAGTTCCTTTAGTGCGAATCATATGAAAAATTGTGCGTTATTATTTTCACACTACATAAAAAGCGATGCAGATGAGACGGTCGAAATAAACAAAGGCTCGAGGAGTCCATACATGAGTGAAAGCTAGATTGATAAGATATGACAAAAAATGGCCTCCGATAATTAGCAAACCATTTGTGCTAACAAGGGAACCTCTAATTACAGTGAGGAGAAGTTTACGAAATGTAAAGAGGTGCGATCATGGGCGCCATTCCAACTCCCAAACCCACAAATACTCTTCCGACAATTATCATCCAAGGAATGGAGAAATCGCTATAACCATAGCTTTTGATGAAAAATAGGGCATCAACCAACAAAATTGATATTTTCCTACCAAACCTATCATTAATCCAACCATCAAATGCAGCACCAATGATGGCTCCTGCTACATCCATGCTCACAATTGTTTCCTATACATCAACCCAAACATGTAATTAATCTTAACATAATATAAAACTAGAACAAAGACACACACATACACACACATATTTCCTACCAAAACAAAATTTTGTTATATATATAAAAAAGAAGAAGGAAGTAAAAATAGAAAGGCACCTGTAACCATGTGTTCTTGTCAACAGATTTGAAATCTTCACGAATGTAAAGGAGTGCACCAGAAATAACTCCTACACTCCCATTAACGAGATCCATCGAGTTCAAACGGTTGATTGACAAAAGTAGTTATTCTTGAGACAACGTTTGAAGTATTTTGAGTATAACTAGTACAAAATTTTGCAATCAAAGTGATCAAAAGGTAACATGGTAGATGTGAGATGTCATTCCTCAATATTTTGGATACATTTGGCTAGGAAATAAGGCTTGAGCGTCAAAATACGAAACCTTGACCATAAAATTTACGAGCAAAGTTGTTGACATACTGTATCATAGTAGAAAAGGAGGCCACCAATGCCGGTAGATAAGGCCGACTTCATGATATATGGTGTTTTCCATGTTGTGCGCCTTGACATTCGGTGAATTACTGTTTTATGCGCTTTAGTTAGTCCTGCTTCCACCATTTCACTTCAACCTCTTAAAGGACTTTAGCGGTAGAAAATCTTGATAATTTATGTAATACAGCTATACAATACGCAACAAACAATGATGTAAGTATTAGAACTACAAAATTTGAGCTGTTGATAGGTTGTAATAAGAAAACCGACCTTACAATCATGAGCATACCATAGAGGAAAATGAATGGCAAACAATTCACTTATTTAGTGTGCCGTGATAAGTTGATAGAAAAAAGACTTTACGCGATCGACAAATCATAACCAACTAACTACTACCTCGGCATACGAGTAAGAAAACCGATATCTGATAAAACATGGACCAAATTTTTTAAGCTAAACCCAAAACTTACCTTTGAACATTTGATAGCAATGACACTGATAAATTGGTAGTAGTAAGTAAAGACTAGTATAAAATTTAAGAATTGACATTTTCCTTGATTTGCAAGTAATCATTTCTCACTAATTCTCTGATTTATTGATCCTTTTATAGTTGTAGTTAATAGTTATGCTAGACATGGGATATCCACATGAGCCATATTTTTTTTTGTTTCTTCACCAAAATAATAAATAAATGAGACATCATCATCTTAGCTTGATTCAAAAATGGGAATGCTATATCAACTCTATAACCAAATTGAGTCAAAAACAAACAATCATTGATAAATTAAAAGGAGAAAAATGAAGCAGGTAAAAATGGTAATACTCATGTAGAAGTAGAGAGAATTAGGGTTTTTCTTACCGTATCTTGCGCATAGCTAAGACTCGATACCGGGGAACTCACTAGGATCAATGATTTGGGCTTAATAATTTGGGAGACATCGGATCAGGCCACAGTAATGAAAATTGATTTTTTTTTGTAGGTATTTGAAATGTAAATGGATGAAAAAGAATAAATTGAACAAGTATATGATGGGAAAAGAAATAGGACACAATTACACAAAACAAGAGAAACTAAATGCATACCTGTATATGTACTTGGTCGGAATGGCATACAAATTTTGGCGATTTCACACGGTGATTCAAGGTGGGTCTTGACTTCTCGATGGATGTGAAGAAGAAGGAATTAGAGGAAAAGCCCGATCTTGTGATTGATTTGGGGAGAAGAGCTTGGCGATTTTTGATTCGAGAATTAGAGGAAAAGCCCTTATCTTGTGATCGATTTGGGAGGGGAGAGCTTGATCTGTGATGCGGGAGGAGAGCTTGATCTGTGTTTTGGGAGGAGAGTAGAGAGGAGCCGTGTTTTCTTTTTAAAATAAATGGGCCAACAGCGTTATTTTGATATCTTGTGTAAAAAAAGGAGTTACAAAGGCATGCACAACCATTTTCCATATATATATTGAGTCCAGTATTATTTTAACAAATATTATGTTTTTTACTACAACATTTAATTAGTATAGGTTTGGCATGCATATACTTATAAATTTATTATAGCATCTGATATATTATTTTATAAAAAAATTATATAGCTTTGCTATTTAAAAATATTCATAGTAAACTAATGTGTATATCAATATATTAACTATGATTATGTAAAAATTAATAATTTTTACAAAAAATATTTCAATTAATAATATATATTATTATAAATAGGGTCCAGAAGAGAAATTCTTATTTTTAAGTAAATAATTTGCGAGATAGCTGACTGTTTATTTTAATTTATGACTTATGAGTGGTTTTAGTTTTATGTCGTGTATTTGTTTTATAAAAACTAATTTAAAAAAATTTATCTTAATTTTTTTTAAAACGATTTTATTTTTTTAAAGAAATTTGAAAAAAATAAAAATGTGATCTAATGCCAAACTAACTGGCATTGTAACTTTTTTTAAAATTTTTTTATAAAGTAAATTTGTAAAAAAGAAGAGTAAGATGTAACATCACTTTAACTGACGTTGGAATCTCTTTTCTTTTTTAATTTCTTTGATCTCTTGTACTTGTTTACAAACATCAATATTTTTTTATGTTTATTCTCTCTCATTAGCGTTGGAAATGAAGGAGTATATAAGACTTGACTATAAAAAATAAAAATAAAAATTCTAATACGTTGCATCTTACTCTTTTTTTTTTACAAATACGTTTTTTTAAAAAATAAATAAAATAGGGATAAAATTGATATTATATTAATATGGGTCAAACTAACTTATTAGGAATGACTTATAAGTCATTCTTAAATAAATTTAATACATTTTAGTTAAGTAAAACATAATAAATTTTCTTCATCTTTATGTTTTCTCTTAGAATGATAGTATTATAATTTAATTTTATAATATATTTGGAAAAAAGATAAAAGGAGAACTAGGAATAACTAGGGGTATACCATTACTATTCTTCTTTTTATGTTTTATTTTTGGACATAAAGATATGTTCATGATTTAAGTTACTCCATCAAATACAGAATAAAAGTTCTTATTATTTTATGTAATCTCAAGTTAAATATTTACTTATATTAAATAATCTATTTTTTTACAATAATTTGTGTGTAATATTCTTAGTATTAAATGTCATATTTTATTATTTATAAATATTTATATAATAGCACTAGTCATGTATAGAAAAATATGCGATTAGATGAGAATTTAAATATGAATAATTTTATCATTTGACATTTTTTTTAAATTCACATAAAATCAATCATCACTTTCATTCTCGGGTGAGGAGTACTTGTAAGTATATCCTACTTCTATCTAGAAATAGGAAGCGTTAGGAAGCATAGATATAATAGTCGAGGTTTGATGAGGTTGAGTTTATTTGGGTGGGAGGCCCATAACTAATATGATTGACAATCGGTTGTCATGGGTACTATTTCAACAACCATAATCTATACCGTTGATCGCAAAATTGGATGGCACAGATTAAAATGGATTTTTCCCCACTACTTTTATGTGACATGAGAAATTACTCGTTTCGCCCATCATTTGCTTTCGTATGCTGATTGATGTCTAGCTTCTGAGTTATGGCGGTAGTTTATTTAACTAATAAATTAGATTGGCTTAGTGGTAACAATGACCTAATAACCCATAGGTCTTAGGTTCAAAACCTAGTTGTAATATTTTTGTTTCTTATGTTATATTTTTTGTGTATTAAATAATTCTATATAAAGTAACTATGAATATTTTAATATATATATATATATTTATCTCTAATAATAACAATAATAATAATAATAATAATAATAATAAAATAACAATAATAAAAATAATAATAATAATAATAATAATAATAATAATAATAATAATAATAATAATAATAATAATAATAATAATAATAATAATAATAATAATAATAGTGGTAGTGGTGGCGGTGGCGGTGGCGGTGGCGGTGGTGGTGGTGGTGGTGGTGGTGGTAGTGGTGGTGGTGGTGGTGGTGGTGGTAGTGGTGGTGGTGGTGGTGGTGGTGGTGGTGGTGGTGGTGGTGGTGGTGGTAGTAGTGGTGGTGGTGGTGGTGGTGAGTAGTAGTAGTGGTAGTGGTGGTAGTAGTGGTAGTGGTTGTGGTAGTAGTAGTAGTAGTAGTAGTAGTAGTAGTAGAAATGGTGGTGGTGGTAGTTTAATTTTTTTATTTAATTCATTTTTTAAATATCTTAATTATAGTAGTAGTAGTAGTAGTAGTAGTAGTAGTAGTAGAACTGTCGCTATAGGTGTTCTTCGTGTTCATTATGAAAACCCAAAACATTCATGCAAGTTTGAGGGACTTAGTTTGACCAAACTTAAATCAGTGTCTATTGTGTTTCTGGGAGATCTATTACCTTGATCTTGTAGTACTAGTGTAATACTACAAGAACCAAAACAACAAACATGAACAAATCATATTATTTTTGAACATGCCGATTATCAAGCGACTTTATCGGATAATTATCGAGTCCAAAACTCTATACGTAGCTCGATATATGTAATTATCGATCATATTATTTTTAAATGACTTATAATAATTTTTAAACATTTATTATAATTTATCATGAATTTTCAAACAGGAATCCTTATTAAATGATTTAAATATTAAATAATTCTATTATCATTAATATTTAATTAATATTAAACTATTAATGAAACTATTTCCAAAATATTAAAGTTATATATAATAACTTCAAATATTTTTAAAGTATTAATATTACCCTTAAATGATTTTTAAATAATTAACATTAATATTAAAGTATTAATGTATTATTTATCATAATAATAAAAGTTATTATTTATAACTTAAAATATTTTTAATTCATTTATATCCTTTTAAATTATTTTAAATTAATAAAACCATTTTAAAACTATTTATTTAATATAATTATTAAATAAATTTAATATCATTAATAATAAATTAATAATCATTAAAGTATTAATGAAATTATCCCTTAAATATTAAAAGTTATATTTTATAACTTAAAATATCTTTAAACACTTTATTTTTATTTAAAATATTTTTATAATATTAAAATCATTTTTAAACTAAATTATTTAATATAATTATTAAATAAATTTAATATCATTAATAAATAAATAATTAATAAAATTTACCTTTAAATATTGAAAGTTATATTTTATAACTTAAAATATTTTAAATACCTTATTATTATTTAAAATATTTTTAATATAATAAAATCAATTTTAATTTATTTATTTAATTCATTTATTAAATAAATTAATTATCATTAATAATAATTTATTAATGAAATTTATTTCAAAATATCAAAATTTATAAAAAAAAACTTAAAATATTTTCTTATACCATAATATAATTTTAAATGATTTTTAAAGTATTAAAATCAATTTTAAATAATTTATTTAATATAATAATTAAATAAATTAAATATCTTTAAAATATATTAAAAATTATTAAAAACTAATTTTCAGACTTTAAAATAATTTTTATTAATTTATTTTGTTTTTTTAATAATTAAAAACTAATTTTCTATAATTATTTAATAATAATACAAATTTTTTTATAATAAAAATGTCGCTAAAGACCACCTATAGCGACATAACTGTCGCTATAGGTGTTCTTCGTGTTCATCATGAAAACCTAGAACATTCATGCCAGTTTGAGGGACTAGTTTGACCGAACTTAAATCGATTGTCTATTGTGTTTTTACGGGAGATCTATTACCTTGATCTTGTAGTACTAGTGTAATACTACAAGAACCAACAATAAACATGAACAAATCACATAACAAGAAAGAGATCGATGCGCCCAAAATAGGCATATCGAGCAATTATTCATTTTACGGGTTATCCGAAATGAAAAAGCGATTCATTGCGCGATCGTATTGGGCTTCCACAACTTGTGATCTAAGTGTTGTTTTTGTGATATAAAAGTTTCATATAGTACCCAACATATAACTTAAGAGATCTATTACAAAACATCAACAAAACAAAACTAGAAAAATAAGAACTTGTCCAGTCAAACCATGTCAAAAGCCACGCTCATGAACTTTTTGGGTTACCCAGAAAGCTCATCTATGAACCTTCTGCTTAGTTTGACCATCCCCCAAATCTCGTATGTCTGTGATAAAAGCGATCTAAGAGCATTAACCTGTAGTATAACTACCATACTATAACTTTAAAGCAACAACAAACATAAATCAACAACAGTTTACAAGATCAGAGGCGTCAAAAGTCTTGTCAGACCGATTCTGGGCAGTTTCTAGGTTACCCAAAAATGCCCAGTCATGGCCGGTCAACGACTTTTGACCTCGATTATCTTGCAATCATTTATGATAAGAACTTGATTCTTGATCCGGATCAAAGAGCTCATAACATACTACAAGAATAAAGCTTCGAACAACAAAATACAAAAGCAGTCGACATCTGATGTCCCGACATTCATTGTGAGACAACAAAAATTATTTTCCAGATTTTGAAGAACATCAAATCCGAGCCTATAGATGTTATGGATCTAACATCTATCAACCCGGATCATCATTATACACCATAAACAACTTATTAAAACACGAGAATCATAACATCTAACAACGGATCAATGGTGATTTTCAAGTTAGGGTTTATACCTTTACTTTGATCAATCTTAATCTTAGGGTTATGATATGATATAGATGTTAGTGGAAATTTGGTGTTGGGGTGATATGCCTTATAATTTCATTGGTTTTGAGGGAGAGGATTAGTGGAGATCAAGTGCACAAATGAGCTAAAATGGGACCTTCTCTCTCTCTCTTGATCTATTTATATAATGTTGTAAAGAACACGGCATTTGAGATATATTTGGTGATTTGTGTTGTATTTGATCACATTGAGAAGTAAAGGGTTGGTAACAACTCCAATGACTCAACACTTGGCAAAATCCAATAATGCACAAAAGGGTAAAAAGGGTCATTTGGCTTTTAATGTTAATAGCGAAATCGTAATCTTGACAAACCTTTAGGGTTTGACCCTTAGGGTTTAACCTAAGGTTTAGCACAAAATAAATTTCTAGGTTTTCATTTAGGGTTTAAATTAAAATAAAAATTAAATTAGTTTCTAAAAATAGAAATTTAGGGTTTATTAATTATTTAGGTTTTCTAATTACATTTTATAGGAACATTAGGGTTTAAAATTCATTAATTATAATTAACCTTGCTAATTTACCAATTAGGGTTTATAATTTTGATAATTAGAATCACCAAATTATAATTAGGGTTTCCAATTATTAAATTAGGGTTCTAGATATTAGGGTTTTAAGTTACTAATTAGATTTTCTCATAATTAGCAATAAACTCTACTATACATGATATTAATCACATTAACATAATTTTGGTGATCACAAACCCCGATTTAGGTTTCAAGTTAGGGTTTCTAATTTTAGAAATTAGGATTTTATAATTAGGGTTTTTAAAGATTAATTAGGGTTTCTAGATTTTAATTAGGGTTTACCTAATTAATCATTTAATCTACAACATAAATCATTTAACACGGTTATATAATGATCTTGAATTTCCCATTTGGATTTAAAAATAGGGTTAAACAAATTAATGCTAGGGTTTTGATATTATACACCATAATTGATCAACCATTATCAATACGTACATCTTATACATATTTATAGCATTAAAAATCAAAATATAATTTATATTATGTTATTATTCTTATTCCTTGATCAAAATCTAAAATTAGGGTTTGGATTCCATATCGATTTACCTTGCCTATTTAACATTATTAATTAAGTTAAAATAATTAACTTAATTAATCTAACATAAATTCATATAATAAAATAAAATAATGATTCTAATAATTCTAATCGCTACTTACAATATGACTTAGTTTTTATCTTTTCGTATAATAACATATTAGTAATAAGATTATTTTCTTGATTAGAATAACATATCACAACACATAATCTTGCTTATTGCGATCAAGACATAACCTAATCACATTGCCACTTATGTTTAACAGTCATTGGATCACAAACAAACATTAATACAGTCAAAATATCTAAGTCCAGATTAATCTACGAAACATGCCGATTATCTTAAGCGACTTTATCGAGGTAATTATCGATTCCAAGACTCTGATACGTAGCTCGATATATGTAATTATCGGTCATTATTATTTTTAAATGACTTATAATAATTTTTAAACATTTATTATAATTTATCATGAATTTTCAAAACAGGAATCCTTATTAAATGATTTAAATATTAAATAATTCTATTATCATTAATATTTAACTAATATTAAACTATTAATGAAACCATTTCCAAAATATTAAAGTTATTTATAATAACTTCAAATATTTTAAAGTATTAATATTACCCTTAAATGATTTTTAAATAATTAACATTAATATTAAAGTATTAATGTATTATTTATCAAAATATTAAAATTCATTATTTATAACTTAAAAATATTTTAATTCATTTATGTCCTTTTAAATGATTTTTAAATTAATAAAACCATTTTAAAACTATTTATTTAATATAATTATTAAATAAATTTAATATCATTAATAATAAATTAATAATCATTAAATTATTAATGAAATTATCCATAAATATTAAAAGTTATATTTTATAACTTAAAATATCTTTAAACACTTTATTTTTATTTAAAATGAATTTTATAATATTAAAATCATTTTAAACTAAATTATTTAATATAATTATTAAATAAATTTAATATCATTAATAATTAAAAAATTAATAAAATTTACCTTTAAATATTGAAAGTTATATTTTATAACTTCAAATATTTTTAAATACCTTATTATTATTTAAATGTTTTTTAATATAATAAAATCAATTTTAATTTATTTATTTAATTCATTTATTAAATAACTTAATTAACATTAATAATAATTTATTAATGAAATTTATCACAAAATATCAAAAGTTATAAAAAAAACTTAAAATATTTTCTTATACCATTATATAATTTTAAATGATTTTTAAAGTATTAAAATCATTTTAAATAATTTATTTAATATAATAATTAAATAAATTAAATATCTTTAATATTTCAAAAATATTAATTATTTATGAAATATATTAAAAATTATTAAAAACTAATTTTAGGACTTTAAAATAATTTTTAATAATTTATTTTGTATTTTAATAATTAAAAACTAATTTTATATAATTATTTAATAATAATACAATTTTTTATAAAAAAATGTATTTAAAGACCACTATAGCGACATAAGCGTCATTATAGGTGTTCTTCATGTTCA